>CM062817.1:1537848075-1540248075 GCA_031772625.1 Pinus tabuliformis | reverse complement strand
TTTTAGTATAAGCACGTCTCTACCCCCTCCATCTATATCTCTATCTACCATCGTCTCTCCTTGTTTATCTCTCTATCTCACCCACCAAACATACACACTCTATCTCCATATCTATCTATCTCTCTCTCCCTCCCTCCATTTCCCCCTCCCTCTCTCTATCTCTCTCTTCCCCTTCTCTCTCTCTCTCTAACACTTCTCTCTCCATATCTATATCTCTTCCTCCCTCCCTGTCTTTTCCTCTCTCTTCTTCCCTCTCCCCCACCTCCATCTATATCTCTATCTTCTCTTGTCTCTCCTTCTCACCCCCAAAACATACACACTCTCTCTCAGTGCAAGCACATAAAAATTATTCATGATGTGTATCGACTTCTGTATTACAGTAATTCAAACAGAAATACAATACTTGAATTTTCATCCTAAATAAAATGTTCACCTACCTGAAATGCTTGCTTCCTAAAACTATAAACTATTTGTAATTGGCTACATTCTTATTATTACCCGTTTCCATCATTCAAAATTGTTAATCACTTTTCATTCAAATGCGGTAATAGAAAATAACAACCATTGAAAATTATTTGGGGTTTAACACTCCATAAGTCACAATAATTGACTTTGGAGAAAACTACTATTAATATTGGAGAGCAACAAAGACAAGGTATGATGTTTACTACAGTAGCTCGAGTTAAATATTTGAATGGTCTATGATTTCAACTGCCCTTTTCATATGATCGATATGAGAAAATGGCAAAACTAATAGGTGTGACAATAAGAACAGTAGAAGAAAATAGTTTCAGATTGATCACAATGAATATTGTTTGTAATTGACTATATTCTTATTATTCACATTTTCTATCATTCAACATTGTTACATTGTCACTTTGCACTCAAATTTTTTTATTTCATCATTCAAGTTACTAACAGTCTCTCTCATCTCAACAAACTGAGGTAACTAAGAAAATTTAAAATTAAATTGACCAAATTAATCTTAGACATATTTAGCATATTTAAAATGATCAAAATAATTAGATGTTCAACAAATTTTGTATGACCACACATGACTGAAACCAGCCTAGATCCATCTTAACCTCAAATCTATCAAGTGTCGATAGGGATCAAATCTCTCGAGGTGCAAACCTTTCCTCAAGTTTTGCACTAAAAAAAGAGGTTTGCACCTCGAGAGATTTGATCCCTCACGGTGCTTGATAGATTCGTGTTAAGATGAATCTAGGCTGGTTTAATTCCATTCAAACAACATAAAACATCAATCTCATAAAATTGAACAACATAAGATATACGTGGAAACCCTTATGGGAGAAAACCACAAAAATATTTATATGAAAGATCTTGTAAGAATCAACCTACTATTACACGTGCTATTATATCAATTCGAAGGCACCAACATATAGAAGACACTAATCCCCTCTTCTAATTCGTACGCACCCACCTACAGGAGACACCAATCTCCTTTGCAATGTTGTACACACAAACCTACAAGATTTGTTGCCCTATAGGCACTAACCTATACGAGACACCAATCCCCTCTGCTGCTTTGTAGGCACTAACCTACTGTTGGGAATCAAGGAATACTAGGGGGGGGGATGAATTCATATTCTACAAATTTTACTTATTTAAACAACTATTCAATTACATGCAATTAAAAAATCAGCAAGGAACCATTCACATGACATTTATACATAGAGATTTAACGTGGAAACCCTTTCGAGAGGACAACCACAAAAGTTTGTTTTAGTATGATGTAATTCTAAGCCACAAATTCATATTACATCAAGATTTGTAAGCACCAACTCACAAGAGGCCTCAACCCCCTTAGATCTGCAAGCTCCTACTTGCTTGAGGCACCAACCTTTTATTTGTATAGGCACCCAATTGTTATAACCAATCAAATCTATATTTCATACATTTTGAAACTAAGACCTTTGATAGTTTTCTATAATTTTGAATTCATTGCTATTGATCAAACAAATGCTCCCTGTTTCTCACAACCTCCTTCCAATCTGATTTTGCACTCTATTTCTCACACACACACACACATAAATCCAACTTCTTTAATCGTTCATCTTCTATCCCAATCTCATCTCTTACAACTTGTTGTATCTTCTGCATAACCTACAAATATGCCTTTAATCTCTATTAGCACTCTCCTCATGTCGATCGAACATATTGTTCGACTCATATGCCATGGCGGCTTCCATTCTTTGTTCTACATTAGTTGTGCACGGGAGTTACTACACTCATGTCGTCGTGTCTTTCATTTATAGGTGTTGCACATTTTATTTCCTTACCAAATTTAACGCTCAAACACCAAAATTATGCTTTAACCTTAAATTTCAAATTGCACAACCAACCCTTCTTTCATCACTCACTTTCCTTTTTATAATCTCTGCCCCTTCAATACCTTGGGCATCAATCCATGGTTCTACCCATGAATTTTTCCTTTCTTGATTGGATCAACATTCAACATACTTGATTGATTCAATCTTTAGTTGTCCCTAATATTCTAGACTTTAACTAAATTTGGCTCTCAAATGAAAAAGTTTGTTGCCCCCTCCAGCTTTGGCTCCCAGTCGTATGTGACCAAGACCTTAAGACCATGTCCTTAACCCTACAAGTGCATCCCTATGCTGACATCATGCTAACGTCACTATGCCATGTGGCACTTTATGAGTGGTCCACGTGTCACTTGGAAATGGCCCACTTGGCCACCTAAAAAATCCAAATCTGTGATCCATGTCTCACTTATTGTATAATGTTACGTCATCAAATTAGCCATGTCATGGCCACCTGTGCACCACTTTAGCATCCCTGTCACCAACCATGTCATCAATTATGCACAGTGAGAAATCTAGTATCTGGGTTGATTTTCATACACACCCTGTGTAAAATTTCTAAAGGTTAGAGGCTCGGATTCAACCTTTCACCACAAAAGCATGAACCTATCTTGTTCATAAACTCATCTGAATCCTAGTCATTTTCGAATTTTCCTTTTGTGTCAACCCTCAGATGTCCTGTATTTATGAATATCTAGATGTCCTGAATAAGTCTGGATAAGTTTGGTATCTTACTTTTTTAGCCACACACCAACCCACTCGCATGCCATATATCTTGGATGCCCCCACATAAGCTCCATTTTTACTTGGCCTGATCACTCGCAGCTTCCAACTCGGTTGATCGTTGATTGTACTAACCTCCACTCAATCAACAATGTATATTTATTATAGGCCCCCCTGTCTGTACTAAGGCTAACACGGGAGGTTAGCAATTTGTCACTTCTACAACTAACCCCTAACATCTTCCTTAAGGCATACCATGAGCCAAATCTCCACTTCTTTGATCTAACAATTGGTATCAATTATGGTCCACCCCCTATGCCTGATGGATAATGGAGGGGGGGTTTGCAATTTGTCACTTCTACAACCAATCCCCTGGCAGCTTCCTCAATGCGCACCATGAGCCAGATCTCCACTTCTTTGATCCAACGGTCTATTTCAATTGTGGCCCCCCTGATTCCTAATGGATAATGGGGGGGGGGGATTGCTCACAATTTGGCATTTAGTGCTCGTGGAACCAATGTCAAAGGCTATAACTTTGACCTATATCATTCTACCTATTCGTGGCAGGTGCCACCTAACCAAGCCATGTCATCACCTGTTAACATTACCTTTCTACCACTCACACTTTTCCACTTCAGATACACCTCATCACACTACCACCACAACACTAGCATGTCAACTGCTACTATACGCTATCAGGGCCAAGTGGAACCATGCACTTTGGAACCCTGCCAAAATTTCAAACAAGGATATCTCGTCATCTCGTAGGAGATATACCAAGTTCCATATACCATTTGAAAGGTTAGTGAGAGGAATATCCAACTACAAACTTTGCAAAAGAATTGGATCAAGTTAGATAGAGACAAATTCCCTTCAAATATATTCCATTTAGGTCATACATCCAAAAACACACATGAACACTTTAGTAGCAATGCCAACAAACTCCCCCTAAGCTTATATGCCCTTGATATCAATGACCAAGTTTGACATCAATGTCAACCAATCTTGAAATCTTCTCAACACCTATAGGAGACATCAATCCTCACTGCCGCAAATATTTGTAAGCACCAACCTACTTTCTTGCTTCTTCACAATGTATGTTAGTTGCTTCTACTTTCACCAAGTCTGTGTGTTACTTCTATCTTCACCAACTTTGTTAGTTGCTTTTGCCTTCATCGGGTCTACCTATTGCTTCTTCCTTCACCAATTCTACTTCTCCCAAAAAATGTTTCTTTTAGATTCTTCCTAAGAACGAATTTGCACAACATACCACATACTCAAATTTACAAATCTAGTTCTAAAATTTCTGCCACAAGTACCTGTTTCAAGCATGTTTCATAAGAATTTAGGAATACTAACTTCCTCTATCTATGAATTATAGTGAATCAAGGTTTGAAACATGAACTAAAGGTACATGAAGATCTTATATTTATATCCTCCAAGTTTCATGATTTGAAACATCCTAAACAAAAGTTATAACATAAATGCCTAATTGACCTATTTGAGATTTTAGGAGCATTCAAGAAGCCTAACTTCCTTTGGCCATATCTCTAAAATTATAGTGAATCATGGTTTGAAATTTGAACCACAAGTACATGAATATCTTCTATTTGTATCCTCCAAGTTTCATGGTCTAAAACATTTCAAAGCAAAAAATATAGTAAAAATTCCTAGTTGACTTGGTTGAAGAAGATTTTGAGAGCATTCTGGAAACTTCCTTTGGTCTTCGAAATTATAGCAAATCAAGGTCTTAAGACTTGAACCACAAGTACATGAATATCTTCTTATATGATCCGAATTGGGTCCTAAAGAACTCTCTAAGTTTTTATAACTCTGTAAAATTCATGCCAAAGTTTCAAAGACTTACAAAGGTCGAGCTTATCAGAAATACCCTCGGAACAGTTGTAATTTGTGAGCAGCGTGGAGCAACGAGGACCCTCAGTCAAGCACGCAGACTGTTGGCCCATGGTAATGCGCGCTACCACAAAACAACAAAACGGGAGGTCTTTTTGAGAAACGGGGGAGGTTTATGGTAAGTCACTAATCACATATCGTCGGGCAAACCCCTCAGAGAAGAAAAAGCCTCGAGCGACCCGGACCTGAAAAGTCAAAAACCGTACGGAATTCGCCGATTCCGTCAGAGGCAGGTCCCACACAAAAAATGGTAGGATATCGGAAGGGCTTCGAGCGGTAAGCGGTTTCAACCGAGTCCCGCTCAATGCCACACACTGGGTGCCATGCATCCAGCGGAAGAGAGAGAAAACCGCTCACATTGGACGGGTAAACGTCATGCAACTTACCCGCCCGATATGGACGGAGATCGTAGGATCTGGAGGCTCCAGATCGACGGCAGAAATGCGATCTGATGGATGACCAGATTCAACGGGGTAAACAGGCTGAATTGTATAAGGTTTGAAGTCCAGCATGGACGATGAGTTGGCAAAGATTCATGTTTCACGGGCAAATCTTGGAGCAAATGGAAATAACGACCGTTCAAACATTTCCAAGAGAAATGACACTCAGTTTGTTATGAAACAGGTGGCCACCTCCTTGTGAAGCATTACACAGTGATGATGATGCAGAACGGAGGAATTCAAACGGACAGAGGAAGAAGAACCAGAACACCGGGAAGTGGAAACGAACAGTCAGAAATAAGATTGGCTTTAAAGCCAAAAACTGACAGAGATAAAGTAAGCAGTGAGAAAAGCGAGTAAGAAAGCTAAGAGAAGAGAACAGAGAAAGTAAGTCGAGCTGACCTGCAGAGCAAAGGCAGCATCGAGACAGAGCCAGAGAGAGTCAGAGAGTCTGTGTACTCCAGAAAGGGCTTGAGAGGTTCAAGCAAGCTCCTCTATATATGCCTGTCATGTATGAGTCTCAAATTGGGCTCATACTACTGTGACCAATAGAGGTCGAGTTCCAGTAAGGAGAGTCAGTGTACTCCAGAGACTTGGGGGATCCAAGTACAGTCCTATTGATTTATGTCTGTTGAGTGAGACTCAAATTGAGCTCATTGTTGTAAAAAAACTTTGCTTTGAAAACATAATAGAGAGGCCACCACTGAAGGCTGGACTAGGAGATGTAGCCCAGGAGTATTGGGTGAAATCCTTATTAAACTTGTTGCATTTACATGTTTTCCTCTTGTGTTTTCTCTAACTGCTTCAGTGTCTATGTATTTCGCAATCTTATCGATCTGTTGCATAAATTAACATAGGCACATCCATGCACATGAGTCTGTAATACCTTTAATTCTTTGTCCTGGATAAATTCTAGATCAAGTGGTATCAGAGCTCTAGGTTACTAACGTTAGACAAGCTTGTGCTGGATTTTGTTGTTGAATGCTAACTAGATCAAAGCTTAAATTAGGAGAAGGAGAGTTGGTTGAAGCTAACCCGGAAATGGAAGAGTCTACCCTAAGAGGAAATGTCAGAAGAAAGTCCCTTGGAATCAGACTCCCAATTCATGGATAGTTTCATGACCATGAGAGCCATGGTGGAGGAAATGTATAGAGAGTTTAAGAAAGGTAGAGAAGAAGATTAAGCAAACTCCAAACAAGATAAAGGAGTAGAAGAATCTCTCCTCCATGACCATTCTAAAGGAAAAGGGAAAGAAGAAAAGTTGCCCACACCTCCTAATAGCCCTGAAAATAAAAGAAAACATCTTTGATTAAATTTGATTTGCCGATATATGATGGAGAGTTGAATGCAGAGAAGTTGGATAATTAGATTAGACAGATTGATGTTTATTGCAGAGTGCAGAGCATCGATTCAGACAAGAGTAAGATTCAGCTGGCCAGCCTACGCCTTGGAGGCACCGCCTTGGTATGGTGGGAAGGCAGGACACAAGCTGCCATGAAGAAGCACGGTAAAATTCTTTCTGTCTGGAGTGAATTTGTTTTTGCAATTAAAAAACAATTCTATCCACTAGCCTATATGCAACAATCCATGATGAGCTGGCAAACTCTTCGCCAATTAAAAGGGCAAAGTGTACAAGGCTACACTTAATAATTTAGGAAAAGAGCTTTGATTCTAGGAATTTCTTTAGACTCACCTGAAACTCTGTTGAAGTATATAAACATCCCACTAGCATAGATGAGGTATCTGTCCAGGCTACACATGTAGAGGCTAGAGGCAAGAATGTGAACCCAGAACTTGGGGGATCATCAAAACCCATTGCAAGCAAAAGCAAGGAAAAGAAAAAACAGAAATGGCAAGAGAGGAAGACAAATGTTGTACAAAAGACCAAGCCTTCATGCACTCACTGCAAGAAGGATGGACATGATGATGAACACTGTTGGATCCTGCATCCGGAGCTGAGACCCAAGAAGTTCGATGGCAAAAAGAAGAAGACTGCTGCAGCTATTCAAAAGGATTTGGGGTCAGACTCAGGAGATGAAACAACAATCGCAACCACAGGTATAAAAGGTAAAAATTCTGAAGCATCTACTAGTAATTCTGCACAATCTACTGATAATAAAGAAAATGAGAGGAAAAAACATGAGCTTTTTTATATTCGAGTTATTTCCAAGCATCAAAAGATTGATACTTTGTTTGATAGTGGCTCACAAGTAAATTTAATTTCTGAAGCAATTGTAAAGAAGTTGGGATTACTAACCACACCTCACAAGAAACCATATCCATTAGGTTGGTTATGTGATAAAGCAAAGCTACAAGTGACTAGACAATGTAAACTTAAGTTTTATTTTGGGTCAGCATTTGTAGATGAGGTTGAGTTAGATATAGTTCCTTTGGATATATGTGGAATTGTTTTAAGAAGTCCTTACTTGTATGATAGGAAAGCTATTTTCTATAGAGCTGAGAACAAGTATCAACTCGTTAAAGATGGAATCGAATATATTGTAAGAGCTCATAAACTCAAGAATAATTATATTCTCATAAACTCAGGGCAGATGAAAAGAATTGTAAATTCATATAAATAGTTTTTATTGATAGTTGTAAAGGAAAAGAAACCTGATAAAACCAATGTATTTGAGGGTTGTGATGCTAAAGAACAAGTAGAAAAAGTTGTTTCAGAATATGATATACTATTTCAAGAACCTAAAGGTCTGCCACCCAAAAAGGAAATAGTACATGATATTAATTTGCAGCAAGATGCTCCATTGCCTAACATCGGAATGTACAGGTTGTCCACTTTAGAGAATGCAGAAATCAAGAAGCAGGTACAGGAGCTGCTCGAGAAAGGGTTCATAAGACCCAACACATCACCATGTGGGTCTCCAATTGTCTTGGTGAGAAAGAAAGACGGCTCATGGAGAATGTGCATTGATTACCGAGCACTCAATAAGATAACGATCAAAAATATTTATCCCCTTCCTCGCATAGATGATCTATTAGATCAGTTAAAAGAAACTGTTTATTTTTCCAAGTTGGACTTGCATAGTGGCTACCATCAAGTCAGAGTTGCAGAACAAGATGCATGGAAGACTACTTTCAAGACAAAGCAGGGATTGTATGAGTGGTTAGTTATGCCTTTTGGCTTAACTAATGCTCCTGCTACTTTTATGAGAGTAATAAATGATGTACTCAAACCTTTTATTGATGATTTTGTCATTGTATATTTGGATGACATTCTTATATTCAGTAAAACATGGGAAGAACATTTAAAGCATGTCAAGCAAACTCTAGATGTTTTGAAAAGACAAAATCTTTATGTTAAGCTCTCAAAATGTGAATTTGGCAAAACATCTTTGAATTATTTGGGTCATATTGTAGGGGGTGGTGAATTGAAGATAGATCCCTCTAAGGTTGCAGTCATTGTAAACTGGCCTAAACCCAAATCTGCTACAGAAGTGAGAAGCTTCCTTACATGCTTTAAGAGGATTGAACAAGGTGTTTCAGTGGGGAGGCAAACAGCAGAAAGCCTTCGACACCTTAAAAGAAAAGATTAGTACAACACTAGTACTAGCACTGCCCGATCTTCAAAGACCATTTGAGATTGAAACAGATGCCAATGACTATGCCATGGGAGCAGTGTTGATGCAACACGGTAAACCCATATGTTATCATTCTGAGACATTTAATTCTGCAGTAGTTAATTATCCCACATATGATAAGGAATTGTATGCATTAGTACAGAGTGTGAAAAAGTGGAAACATTATTTAATGGCCAAAGAGACAGTTATACACACTGATCATCAACCACTTCAATATTTGCACTCCCAAACTAAGTTGCAACAATCAAGACACTATAGGTGGATGGGTTTTCTACAACAGTTTCATCTTGTCATCAGATATAAAAATGGCATACACAATAAAGTTGCAGATATGTTGTCCAGACCAATCATAAATGCATCTACTATACTTAAGCATAATTCAGTATTGCATGAAAGCTACATTGAACAGTGTGCTCAAGATATAGATTTGAAGGATGTATATGCAACTTTAAGTCGCGACAAACTAGTAGAAGAATTTGATTATCATATTAAGGACCAACTCTTGTCTCATTTTTGGAAGTTATGCATTCCACAAACTGAAAGAGTAAAGATAATTCGAGAAGCACACACTTCTCTAATATCAGGTCACTTTGGTGTAAATAAAACAATTGCACAGCTGCAAAGATTTTGTTATTGGTCAAAAATGAATGAGACAGTTTCTAGATATGTAAGAGGATGTACCATGTGTGCTAAAAGCAAGCCCAACAATAGAAAACTAGGCTTGTACACTCCACTACCAGTTCCTTCTCATCCTTGGGAAAGTGTTTCCATGGACTTTGTTGGGGGACTGCCTAAATCTAGAAAAGGTCATGACTATTTATATGTTGTTGTGGATAGGTTCAACAAAATGTGTATTTTAATACCTTGTAACAAACAGATTACAGCTGAACAAACTAAAAAGTTGTTCTTTCAGCATGTATGGGTTCATTTTGGATTACCCACTTCCATTATATCTGATCAAGATACCTGATTTGTTGGGAAATTTTGGTCAAGTTTGTCGGAATTGATGGACACCAGACTGAAGAAGAGCACAACTTTTCATCTGCAAACATATGACCAAACAGAAGTGGTCAACATGACAGTAATCCAGTTGCTCAGAGGCTATTGCAGCAAGCATCCCAAGCTTTGGGATGAAAATTTATGTTATGTGCAGCATGCTTACAACCGAGCTAAACATTCTTCTACACAGAGATCTCCTTTTGAGACCTGTTTTGGTTTCACACCAAGGTCTCCCTTAGATTTTGTCTTTGGTAAAGACATAGCAGTGGATGGACACAGTGATGTGGACAAGGCAACCAAGTTCATTGAACAAATCCAAGAGATTCACCAGGCAGTACAGGAACAACTGGAAAAAAGCCAAGCCAAGTACAAGCAAGGCATGATAAGCATCGGATTGAGCATAGTTTCCAGGTTGGTGATCAAGTCTGGCTGTATATTAGCAAAGACAGAATGCAAGGTGAAGGTAAGAAGCTGAAGCCAATAAGGTATGTACCTTTCAAGATACTTGAGAAAATTGGTGAGAATGCTTTTCGCCTTGATTTACCAGCTTACATGCACATCTACTCAGTTGTCAATGCAGATAGCTTGAGACTATTTGAACCTTCATTAATTGAAGATCCCGAAGAGCAGAGTCAATTGCCTTCTATTGATGATCTGTTGCCTGAATATCTCAATGAGTTGCAGGAAGATACAATTCTAGACAGGAAGGTGAGAACTACGCGCAGAGGGGATGTTGAGTACCTCAGGATTGGACTCAAAGGTTCAAAACCAAGCAATGAAAAATGGATAGAAATTGGACAAGCGAGGAATCTATACCCTCACTTGATTGATGCTTAAAAACCAACTTTTGGTGGTCCAAAAGATTTTTCAGTGGGAAGGTCGTGATCCGAATTGGATCCTAAAGAACTCTCTAAGTTTTTATAACTCTGTAAAATTCATGCCAAAGTTTCAAAGACTTACAAAGGTCAAGCTTATCAGAAATACCCTCGGAACAGTTGTAATTTGTGAGCAGCGCAGAGCAACGAGGACCCTCGGTCAAGCGCGCAGACCGTTGGCCCATGGTAATGCGCGCTGCCACGAAACAGCAAAACGGGAGGTCTTTTTGAGAAACGGGGGAGGTTTATGGTAAGTCGCTAATCGCATATCGTCGGGCAAACCCCTCAGAGAAGAAAAAGTCCTGAGCAACCCGGACCCGAAAAGTAAAAAACCGTACGGAATTCGCTGATTCCATCAGAGGCAGGTATCACACATAAAACGGCAGGATATCGGAAGGGCTTAGAGCGGTAAGTGGTTTCAACCGAGTCCCTCCCGATGCCACACACTGGGTGCCATGCGTCCGGTGGAAGAGAGAGAAAACCGCTCACATCGGACGGGTAAATGTCATGCAACTTACCCGCCCGACATGGACGGAGACCGTAGGATCTGGAGGCTCCAGATTGACGGCGGAAATGCGATCCGATGGATGACTGGATTCAATGAGGTAAACAGGCTGAGTTGTATAAGGTTTGAAGTCCATCATGGACGATGAGTTGGCAAAGATTCGTGTTTCGCAGGCAAATCTTGGAGAAAACGGAAATAACGACCGTTCAAACATTTCCAAGAGAACTGACACTCAGTTCGTTATGAAACATGTGAACAACTCCCTGTGAAGCATTACACAGTGATGATGACACAAAACAGGGGAATTCAAATGGACAGAGGCAGAAGAACCAGAACGCCGGGAAGCGGAAACGAACAGTCAGAAAGCAGATTGGCTTTAAAGCCACGAACTGACAGAGACAAAGTAAGCAGTGAGAAAAGTGAGTAAGAAAGCTAAGAGCAGAGAACAGAGAAAGTAAGTCAAGCTGACCTGCAGAGCAAAGGCAACATCGAGACAGAGCCAGAGAGAGTCAGAGAGTCTGTGTACTCCAGAGAAGGCTTGAGAGGTTCAAGCGAACTCCTCTATATATGCCTATCATGTATGAGTCTCAGATTGGGCTCATACTACTGTGACCAATAGAGGTCGAGTTTTAGTAAGGAGAGTCTGTGTACTCCAGAGACTTGGGGGATCCAAGTACAGTCCTACTGATTTATGTCTATTGAGTGAGACTCAAATTGAGCTCATTGTCGTAAAAAACTCTACTTTGAAAACATAATAGACAGGCCACCACTGAAGGCTGGACCAGGAGACGTAGCCCAGGAGTATTGGGTGAACTCCTTATTAAACTTGTTGAATTTACATGTTTTCCTGTTGTGTTTTCTCTAACTGCTTCAGTGTCTATGTATTTCACAATCTTATCGATCCGTTGCATAAAGTAACATAGGCACATCCATGCACATGAGTCTGAAATACCTTTAATTCTTTGTCCTGGATAAATTCCAGATCATTATAGCTACTCCAAGTTTCACGATATGAAACATCATAGATGAAAAGATATAGAAAAATGTCATGATGGGTTGTTTACTCCATAAATCACATTTTGCTTCCACATTTAGACTCCAAGAATCACCCCAAAAGTTACTCCTTAGCTCCTCTTGCGACCACAAATCTGTTCATTGATGAATTCATGTTAAACTAAACTCATATTTCCTTTATTTATAGTTTTTGTATGATCACTTATGTGGTTGACTTGTAATACTAGTTGGGTCAACCTTCTTATACTTTGGATGGGCCATCCTAACAAAATATTTCATATCTCCTCATTCCTATGGAACTAGAGGGATTTCCCTATACTATTGGTAAGGTCTCTGAATAAGATTTCCAACCATATATCCTATACTCCCATTTGAGCTAGGTAATTGATGTAAAAATGCCTTCAAAGATAGGGTATCCAAATGGGGCCTATTTGTACTTTGGTTGGGTCATGTTGAAAAAATATTTCATATCTCCTCATTCCTTTGGAATTAAATAAAATGACATATACCATTGGAAAGGTCTCAGAATAATTTTTCCAACTATATACCCTATGTTCATATTTAAGCTAGTTAATTGGAGTAAAAATAATTTCAAAGATGGGGTATCCAATTGGGGCATCAAAAGTCCAAAAACAATATTTCCAACAGTTTTCATTTTTCAATCTTTATATTGAACATAAGTAGGCTCCTCATGTCTTTGGCATTAATGACAACAATATTTCTAACATTGAGTTCCTTCCTAGACTCCTATGGTTCTTTGTAATCCCCCAATTTTCCCTTAGATCCGACCTTTAAGTTGGAACTTTAGTCTTCTCTGGTTCCAATCTTGTCACCAAATCTGCCATAAGAAAGTCCATATTGTGGGATAATTTTTGGAATTTTCTCTCCCAACTTTGAGAAACTCTCCTCTATCAATTCATTGGCTATGGTTGGTGTTCTATTACTTTTGCTTAAATCGACCTAGATCCCCAATAACTCCCCACAATATACCCAAAGAAAGTTGCTATCATACCAATATCACTTGTAAATTGTTCTGAATATTCTGTTGGATAGTTCATCACAACAAATTTGATAAATAAATTTACTAGACTCCAAAATCTATATTATGAGGGTTAATTTTTCCTTAAATTTATAGAATTATTAAGCTAATGCTTATCACATATGCATGCAAAATGTAAATATGTAGAAAATAGAGAACAAATAGATCAATTAGTCACAAAATCATAATAACATGAGATATGACTTAAGGAACCTTTTCAGGAGAAAACCCAGTTGGAAGATGAGGCTACTCTTCTATCTGTTTCTCTTAATGTAAATAGAGGCAAATACAAAGGAGTGAAACTTGTAGCCCATGAGCTGCTAAAGAACAAAAACCCTCTTTGTTTTCTCTCTCTTTATCCACTCTTAGCTACTCTTCTCATCTATGGAACAAAATGCATTTGAATGGAACTGAACCCCTTTTCCTCCTGGTAGCCCTATTCTAACACAACCCGATGGCTAACTAGGGGTTAAATTTGACCCATTTATGGTGGTAAAAATAGGAAGGTCAACTTCCCAGTGGCATCAATTTTACATATCGGCTTATTTTGAAGTATTTCTTGTGTCATTGGAAAGATATTTAGGCACGTAGAATAACACTAGGGGGTCTAGGGTAAATGAGAGTTTTTGGACTATAAAAATCTCTAGGAAATTCCTCAAGTTTCCTCTGGAGGGTTTAAAACCCTAATTCATCAAACTAGGACCCACCAATAAAAGTGATCTTGCAAGCCAATTCATCCCATTTTTCCACTCTAAAAGCATCAAAATGGGTGACAAATAATATATTGATCCAATGCAGATCAGGTATTGTTACTCATGGTATTTTAAGTCTTCTACAATTGCCTATTGATTATATCATATATCATTTCTACTCTACTCCTTAATCCATGTTTACTTGAGGACCCTTCAAACAACCAAAACTCTAATGAACTATATGATTGCATCTTTTAAGGGACTTAAACTTGTAGAGGAGTCTTAAATGGCCATAATCAATTTTGTTAGAACTTTTCCATTTAAAGAATTTATATAAGAAAAGCATATGATTTTTATTTTCTAAACAATGTTGTTATGAAATAATTTCGACAAATATTTGTACATATTTTTTGTCCTTTAAAAATAATATGCAAGGGGAAAAGAATCGTTGTTCATCTTTTTAAAATGAGAAATCTTAGAGACTCTCATGGTTAATGTGCAAAGCATCTTCAACATGTATCTTTCTTTCATCTTAATCGATATATATATATATATGCGTGTGTGTGTTTTACATTTTTTTGCCAAGAAGGAGTGGAGGGAGGAAGGGGTGGAGGGAATATATTTATCGCCTTCCCCTTATCATATATGTGTGGGAGTAACATTCCTAATAAACCACCCACTTAAATTAATGTATTGTACTATTATTTATAAATAATAAAAAGATTAATAACGTTATTTATTATATTTTTATATAAATTTATTTTCGATATATAATATTTTGTAAATAATGTTATTATTAAACTTAATCTTGTACATATAATTATTATAAATTTATCTTAAATAAATTTATTAAATTTCAATATATATATATTTTAAATTTTAAAATACATTTTACAAATATTAAATTTAATACATATATAAGTTTTAGATTTTATAATTCATATATATAACCACCATCATAACAGATATTTTTTTTTTTTTTTTTTTTAATTTACTTTATATGGTTTATCTTATTCAACTAGTATAAATAACTATTTAAAAAGTTTCACAATCAAGCTCCAAACTAAAACCATGGGAGATTGTGCATCTTAATTGTTTAGAGAACAGGGGTAAAACTCTAAATAAATAATCCCAAATAAGCAATGGCAACTAATCTAGGTATCAAATATTTATATATTATTAAAGAGACACTATATCAATTCGCACAGAAATTAATGCAGGCTTAAGAGATTAAGCAATGGCAACTAATGTGGACATCAAATATCTATATATTATTAAAGTGGCACTAAATTAATTGAAGGTAGGTAAATAAGAGATTTTGAATTAACTTTTTTATGTAGGTACATAAGAGATTTTGAAATTATATTGATTTATAAATATTTTTTTTTTTTTAAATCATGAAAATTGGTAATTTATTAAAATTATTTATGGGCCAATTTTAATTTTTAAATTGATAGATTATCAGTGTGATGTATATTAAATTTGGAATCAAAACATACTACCACCATAGCTCAAGGATATATTCAAATGCTTGCAAATTAGATATATCAAACTTATGAATATCTAAAAATCCATTATAGGGTGAAACATCTCCACTCTGCTCCAAAGACACTTGTCCTTTTAGCTCAAGAATTGAAACCCAATGAATAGGAGAAGAAAATAGGTCCCCGTCCACTGGAGCAATTTACAAGGATAGGAATTCTTGCAAATCTGATGGCACCAAATTTTGTGAAATGGGAGCGAAGCTAATTTGCGACGAATGGAACCAAGGTGGTCGTGCCATAGCTCACACATGAACTCTAAGGGGTGGATAACCCAGAAATCTCGAATATGCGAGGTGGAGGTAGTGCCGGTGGAGAAGATCATTTACATGTTCGTCAGGATGGAGATTTGATGCTACATTGCCCATGCAAACCCTCAGGAACTGGGCATTATGTTGGATATAGGTGCTCATGTTCAAATTATGGAGATCGATTTAAACAGAAAAGGTGCCTGTATAGGGTTTCTGCAAAATCTTCCAGAAAATCTTGTGGAGGCAGAACACGCGAGAGAAAAAATTAGTATGCATCCGAATTTTTGATGATAAAAGTTGTAAAAGTGTAATGCTCCAAATGAATCAAGGTTTTAAAGCAAACAGTATGACGAGCATAATTGAGCAACAATTAGGGAGAAAGTCAGGGCAGTCTAAGTTGCTGGGTCAGAATGAAAGGACTATAACCAATGGGTATGGGGATAAGGGCTCATCTTTATTTGCTAGTAAGGATCAACCCATACTTGGGGGATTGGACACTCTTCCAGGATGCAGTAACTGCAGAATAGACCACGAGGGATTTTTCTGCAGAGAATCATTAAAATAATCTTATTTTTAAAGCGCAGGGTGGGATGGTGTGGAATTGATAGTTTATTTGAGCTTGTGCAGAGCCAATTTTTAGGGAAATCCATTCACAAATGGGAACGCAGGGATAAGAACACTGAGGCTGGGGACACCCATATGCAAAATAGGGACACTGATATAGTGAATGCTAACAACCGAAGTTTGGAAGGTGACTTCGTCGAAAACTGTCTCCACGCCCAAAGAAGCTAAGAAAGACGCTGTAAAGGGAGTCAATGCCAAGGAGATCTCAGTCAGTCAACTTACGACAGCCAACCGTTATATGTGTTCTTTTATGGATTGTTTGAGAAACTAGAGTAATATATGTTATGTTTATTTCAATTTTTTATATCTTAAATTTTAAACTTTTGGTCTATCAGCAATCCAATCATGATATTTTGTTAGAAATTAGTTCAGACAGTAGTATTATTTTGAATGTTAATTTTCCCTATCGTAGAAGTTATGATAGGTAATACATCTCATGCAACATATAATATCAGAATTTCTGTTGTGGAAAACAATCAGTTCATTTTTGGCAATCAATCAATCTGGGTCCCAAGACTGGATTGAGATTCCTAGTTTGATCTAAATGGATAAATATTCTGTTGTATATAAGATATAAAACAGTTTGTACACATTTATAAACTTTAACTCTGGATTTAATGCTATGTAACCAGACTTTACTTTGAGAAGGTCATTAACCTTGCATATGTGTGAGAGTTGTGGGGATTAGCTCAAGAATTTTGCATTCTTTCTGAATATTTTTGTGCAAGATTTTTCCTTCACATGGAATGAACCTCTCTTTCTTCTTCTTGTTTGTATCTGATCTCGTAAACCCTCCGAGTCCTCAGCACAAGAATTGAGTTGAGTATTATGCCTATCAAGCTAATACAACCCCATATGATAAATGTAGTCCTGTAACACTTTACTCCCATGCAAACAATCATCCTGCCAAGTTTTCTCTCCTGGATTTCTCCACCTTCAGCATTGTCGTCATAGATCAGAGCAGCCATAGAGCCAAACAGCAAAGAGCCAAAAGGAATATTAGCAATCACAATGTTATGATTCACTCCAAAACTGTTGATCCCAAACAGCTCAGCACTCAAAGAAATTCCAGTTGAGATGATATATCCAGAGCACATGCCTAGGATGCAAGTGCTGACATAGAGAGAAGCAGCAGCACCTGTCGCCAAGTAGAAGAAAGAAGGAGGTATAGGGATCAGCGCTACACACATCCACCATGGCCTTCTAAGTCTCATGACACTGCAATATTGTGCTTACATTTATCAGTGCCATTTACGATCACATTCAAATTCAGTAATTGCTATTTTATCAATTGGTGCATCTTCTACTTTGTTCCAGTAATATGATTCAAAGATATACTATGCAATTTGGTAGGGGAAGATTCAAACCAACAACATTTTTTTGAAGTGGGAGAGCAGACTTCATTTCTACACAAAAAATTGTCTTTGTGCACTCTATCGCAATTACTTTCCCATGGACTAGATAAAGATATCAAAGGTACAAGCGAAGATGCCAAGTATGTGCATGATTTCATAGGTGGAATATAATATTCCTGTTTATGAGTTATTATCTCGTGCTGATGTTTTTTTTATAAATATGTTGATTGATGTAATGGAAAAAGTGTAAAATGTATTGTGGCTGGAAGGGAGTGATAGCTACATGATTTGTTCCTTGATGAAAGATTGTTTAACGAATGTTGCACTATATATCCTCATTGGCAGGTGTAGAGAATGCTAAATTGGCATTGATACATCCCATATCCAGACTAATTTCCTGTAGAACTGGAAAGCACCATTGTTGGATACCTAGGTGTCCTAGTAAGATGGAAGTATGCCTCTGTGATGGTCAGTTATTCAGTCTTGATTGTTAGATTGGTGTTAGGCCCTAAAGTACAACATGTTCCCAGTCAATCTGAGGTACCAGTGGTATGATTGGTTTCCAGTTGCTACTTGTTCAAGATAACAATTCTATAGGTGAGTGGAGAAGCACAGGAAATTATTTTGGCTTTGACATATAGCTTGTTTGGTGTATCAGAGATTGTTAAGGGATGTTGGTGTGTCTAAGACAAGAGCTAGATGACTCAAGTCGCAATGGGTCGAAGCTGGTAGGTTTGGTCTCTATGAAGAGTAGGTGAATTCATCTTAACTATGAAAGTGCATCTTTGTGCTTGGGTGTATAGGTTGAATTGGCCATTCAATCCTACTTGAGCATTTCCCTGAAGGGGGAGGTTGTACAATTGTAAAAGGAGTTTTTGACACTCCAAGTTGGATGTGCACTTTGGGTGATGTTATGAAACTGAACGAGGACAAGGACAAGTGTCAGCAAAGAGTGGTGGATCAATTGCACTAAAAGTTACTAGCAAAATTGTTTGCACATGCATGGAGAACAAAAAATGTTCGTGATTGTAGCAAGAAGGAAGGAATGTTGTCATAGATGTAATAGGAATGTTGTCTTAGATGTAATAGAGATTTCTTTTGAGTTGGATCAAAGGGAAGTTGTTGACAGTTTTTATGGCAGCAGTGGAGATTGGTTGTGACAGCAACAAAGATTAGGTAATGGTGGACAAATAAGGTTAAACAAGGTTGTTGAATGAAAAAAGACTTGAGCATATTGTAAAGTGAATCACACTAAATAGTTATAGCAAGTTTATGATGTGATGCTTTGATTGAAGATGGTAACTTAGTATCTCCATGAGATGGAGTATCTAGTGTATGTATCTGTATCTATGTAACATGTAAAGAGCATATCGATGTAAGACTTGGAGTTCTTTAACACCTAGAGTGGACCATATTTGTTGTAGACTCTGGGAGGTCAAGCTTCACATTCAGGGGAGTTCATCAAGAAGTTGAATAAACCATGTACATGAAGGACATTCCTATTAGACAGGTGGTTGCATGATTAGTTACCCATGTATTCCAGAGGACAATTATTCCTTTATATGGATGTCAATAGTTTTGGTGATATCTGTATGTTTGAAAAATGAGCTGTAAATACCAAGATGGACTAGAGACAAACTTTGCTGATCAAGAGGTTCTTTGATTCATAGTGAAGAATTTGTTGTACGAAAAATGTTCATGGAGACCTCAGCTATCAAAAATTAAGATAGGTAGTTGTTAAGGATTGTTGGGGTATGTAACTTCTACCTGTCTTAGGCGTGATCATATATGTGGTTGTAACAAGTATTGATCATTATTAAGTATAGTTGGTATCTACATAAAAGTCTATTCCTAGTTTTTCAGAGGTTGTTGGAACTAGTTGGATGTGAGAGATTCTCTCTACGTAAATGTTTCCTTGAATGGTGTGAGGTTGAGATATGTGCTCAACTAAGTAATTGTGTGATCAAGTTTGTTTGTCTATCATGAGATAAAGCTTACTGTATTTATATGTATAACTAAATTGATTCAATAGATGCTTGTTATCCACCAAAATGTGGCCAACCCATATGACAAAATTTCTCTCCTCAGATAGCCAACCACTGAGCAGCCCTATTTGATCAGCGTGTCACATGATGCCATGATCCTCCACTTCTTCCTCCAGTCAAATTTCTCTCTTCCATCTGACATTCCTTCTTGAAGGAAGGTGGGCCATCCATCGACAAGCACTTAACCATTTTGTAATCATGGGCTTTCACCTAATGTTATGGGCATGCTAATATGGATCAATGATTGACGAACCTTGATTGTATTCTTGTTTCTCACTTCACTTGGGAGGTTAGTCTTTGACTCTAATCCAGTGGGACCTCCTCTGAGGCCTTAAGGTTTTAGTCAGAGAACTACTGGGGAAGCTTTGATTGAACTAGTGTGTTCATAATATTCCATAGTTACCACTTTCCATCTTTCCCATTATTTCATCTCCATTCATCAAGACGGTGGTTATTGGTCAATGGTCATGAGGATTAACACCCTTTCATCCTCATCCTCATCCTTTAGTTTGGGTGGGAAAAATTTTCCTAGGCAGTTGATGCAGCTAAAAGAAAGGTAAAAGCATAAGAAAGCCACACCGAAAGAATAAGACAAAATGCAAAAGATGGTTGGGACATTTAATTAGCACATGGGCAAAAGCCTAGCATGAACTTTATTCCTTTCATTGGCCATCACCCAGTTCCTCAAGAACATGATGCTTCATCTGTAAAAGGAACCATTTTATTGTCCCAACCTTGATGAGTGATAAACTAAATCATCCTTAAAGGGTAATAATCTCAAAAGCAAGCTTGGGCACCTGAGACATGCATCCAAATCGAAGCAAATTATAAAGAAGTAAAGGTGCACTAGAGGGATGGAAAAAACAAACCGAGGAAAGGGGTAACTCATGCCTCCACGATTGCTCCCTCCTTACATCTTAACACTCAGGATGTTGGACCTCCAATAGCTAGTCACTTGGCTATGGCACCTTGCCTTGAAGTCCTTCCCAGTCTGCAGCCACAATTTTCACACACACCTATGAATTGATGGGTTAACTTGGGACTTGTCACTTTACCTTGGGCGCTGTAAACATTAAATAGGGTTATCCATCTAACCATCCCTAACATAAGAAGGTAACTTGTTCATGGGACTTGATCTAGTTAGACATTTGAAAGTAAGTTTTGTGTGAAGTATTACTATGACCCCAATAGTAGTTATGGTCCACTATGATGCATTTATGGTTATTTTCCCTAATGATTGGTGATTTCACTTGATTTTGAATAAGGTTTTGTTAGGTGGTATTGTCACAACAATAGAAGCCTTTGGAGACATGATTATCCTCCTTCTCAGTAGCATTCCAAAGTTCGTTTTACACATTCCAAAGAGCAAATATGACCTTGTAGATGCAGCGTTTCCTACCCATAGTAGAGTGTTGAGCAACTTGATGATTCCACATGGTATTTGACACTCAAAGGTGCCCCCAGATTCTAAAACGTTGAGCCCGTGAAGGTTGGTGTTGGAGATATTGATGATGTGCCCAATGGACCCAAGATGCCCCTAGGTTGGCCTTGACATTTTTTGATGGACATTACTTGTTTTGGAGCCCGAATGATGATGGTTATCCTTGAGATAACAAGGGAGGGCTTGTACATCACTCTTTGACCCCAATGCTTGAGTAGATTAGTGCCACAACACCCCTCTTGCCCTTTAGGGCACTATGGTGATGACGTCTTGGTATGGAAGCACTTTGGAAGCATGCCCATGATCCTAGAGCTACTTCGTGGAGTATGGACCACTCATTAGCCCATTTGACACTTGCTTATGGAATTTAGAGCTCCTTTGGAGGATGATATCATAGTGGAGGAGGTTTTTCAGATTCTCCTCCACGTGTGGGCATTTTTGGCATCTTTTGTTATGTTTTTGAGCTATGAGGTTGGCTTGTAACCTCACTCTTGTGGAACACTCAAAGTAAACTTGTAATTAGGGTTTTTATTTTTTTTAGTAAAAATGTGGGATTTAGGTCTCATATAAATAAAGACTCCCCCTCAATTCATTTCATCATCACACATTACTCACACTTCTCTTCTAAGAGTGCGAATTAGTCTTTTTCGTTACATTGGACAAGATGTGATTTTATATGGTGTTGAAAATAGTATCGAGAAAGGTCCTTCTTTGACTTGTGCCTTAGTTAAAGAGACCACAATCACTTTTCCCTTAGCATGCACGAGTTCCTAAAAAACAGGATGAGTCATGGAGCAGTTTGACTTAAGCGCAGGAGTTGGAGACTCAATTCGTTTGTCTCCTAGTGCAAGTTATCTTTGGAAAAGGACAAGCAAGTGAGCTTTAGTTTCTATTTGAGGGAGGACGAGTTACATGAGTCATTTAGACTCAATTAACTAGTCAATCACAAGACTGAGTTCTAGAAATAAACTTGCCAGTTTTAGATGGGTCGAAAAGATTATAAGGAGGACGAACCTTTTTGTTATGCCCCCAACTTATAGCGCGTTGAACTTACAGACGGACGGGGGCCTCCAAGGAGCTGTTGGATGGATGGACGGGCTTCCAGATAGCATTCACAGGCCTGGAATCACCACTTGTTGACAGATGCTTGGTACCAACTAGGATCTTCTGGGTATCACTCAAATCACTTTTGTGCGTTCACAAGGTTGTGAGACGAGACAATAGAGAGCACGCGTTTGTGTGTTTGAGCTAGCAAAGCTAGGAAGAACGTGAAGGAGAGGCCTATATGCAGTGTTTGGCAAATAAAATTATTGCTGGCATGCGCTAGGAAATAGGAGGAACTTCCAGGGCCAATGCAAGGATTTAGGAGCTAAGGACAGGATTGATGCAAGACAACATTGCCCTCTAGTGAAACAATTTTCCTTGTAATTAATTCTTTTTGCTCAACTTTGTCAATAAAATTTCCACAAGCAGGGGATTTTCCCAATTGGTTTCCCTGAAAAATAGTGTTTTTTTTGTCATTGTGTAACTATATTTATTTATGTTCCTATTATGCTGCAAGCAAGTAGAGAAATTTTGTGTCTTAATGAAAAGAAACTAGTTTTCAGATTGTTCATTAGAGCAATTACAGAATTTCATGGAATTTCTACATGTTATCAGAGCGTGAACAAACACATTCATCACCAGTATGAACTCATCATAGAGGAAGGATATCTAATCTAAAGTAGCCACAACCTCTAGGAGCCTTATCAAAAGAAGAAGGAGCCGATTTTATTATGTCATTTTTCTATGATTGGTAGAGACCGAGTTTGGGCAATTGGTGGCTAAGATTGAGGGCAGTTTTGTACTCTTTTTTTTGGTAGTGTAATTCTTTGTGCATCAAGCAATAGATTTTTGTGCTTGTTGTAGGAGGGTCGAAGCCCTAGATGGGAGTTAGACGAAGGTAGAATAACCTTGGAACAACAACATGTATTAGGTCGAGTTACATCATAGTGAAGGAAGGCTTGAAGAGGAAGGGTTACACAAGTTTTAAAGGAGGTTTAGAAGTCGAGATCTAGGATAGTGTATTGTTGTACAAGTGCCCTAACCAGAGGGTCGAAACCTCAGGATTGGGTGCACAAGACGAGTCTAGTTAGAAGGGAAAGAAGAAGGATCTAAGCAAGATCAAGTGCTTCCATTGCCATGAGTTTGGACACTATGCCACTAAGTGTCCTAAGCAAAAGAAGGAGTCTAGTAAGGATCATGTAGCTCCATAAATGGAGGTAAATGCATTTTTTGCCCAATTCAAGAAAGATTTCTCATTGATTGCTTGCATGGCAAGCTCAATAGATGTCAGTATATGGTATATGGATTCAATAGCATCCTTCCACATGACCGGGAACAAGAAGAGTTTCAGCGACCTGAAGGAGAAGGACATGCAGTTTCAAATTGAGCTAAGAGATGATGGTCAATACACAACTAGAAGAGTTGGTATTGTCAATTTTCAGAGGGAGTCAGGTAATCCTCTTCATCTCAGAGATGTTCTCTATGTTCCAGGATTGAGGCAATATCTCGTTTCGGTAGCTACACTTGAGGACAAGGGATATGATATCATCTTTAGCAGAGGTAAGGCATACCTCCAACACTTAGCTTCTGGACGTAAGAAACAGATAGCTATGAGGGTGAAGAATCTCTACAAGCTGCAGGTAGAGACAGGTGCAGCCTTGAGCAGCAAGGCAGGGAAATCTCAGAGTAGAGAAGTGGTGGTTGAGTGAGAGCGGGATAGAGCTCTCAAAATGGAGCCTCAACCAGTATTTGAGTTTGAGTCTAAGCTAGTTGGCAGTTGGGCCAACCAGCAGGATGATGAGGAGCATAGCCCAGGGCGAGTGGAGGCAACCACTCAATTAGTGACTCCCAGTATAGGGAGAGTTCGAGCCAAGTGGGTAGAGGATTTGTTTACGGGAGATCAAGATAGAGTTGGATCTTCCAGTATCACCTTTAGCCAAAGGAAGCAACCACAGAGGTACACAGGGTACATGGCACTTACCACTGAAGTGATCGACTCGCAAAGCATGGTGGGAAAGAATAGGTCTTCAGATCAAGTTCCGCAGAAGAAAGCAGGGAATTCCTTTAGTTCAGAGGGAGCATTGAAAATAGTAGCGAGAAAGGTCCTTCTTTGACTTGTGCCTTAGTCAAAGAGACCACAACTACTTTTTCCTTAGCATGAACGAGTTCCTAAACATTAGGACAAGTTCCCAAAAATTAGGAGTCATGGGGCAATTTGACTTAATTGCACGAATTGGAGACTCAACTTGTTTGTCTCCTAGTGCGAGTTATCTTTGGAAAAGGAGAAGTAAGTGAGCTTTAGTTTCTATTTGAGGCAGGACGAGTTACATGAGTCAATTAGGCTCAGTTAACTAGTCATTAACAAGACCGAGGTCCAGAAATAAACTTGTCAATTTTAGATGGGTCGAAAAGCTTACAAGGAGTACGAAGGCATAAAATTGATTCATTGTTTGTGTGAGCACAAGTTTGTGAGACAAGACAATAGAGAGCACGAGTTGGTGCATGTAAGCTAGCAAAGCTAGGAAGAGCTTGAAGGAGAGGCCTATACACAGTCTTTCGCAAAGAAAATTCTTGTTGGTCTGTGCTAGGAAATAGGAGGAATCTTCAAGGCCAACGCAAGGATTTAGGAGCTAAGGACAGGGTTGTTGCAAGCAGGTTTCAGCTAAACATTAGCAAAGTGATCAACCTTGTTCTCTAGTGAAACAATTTTCCTTGTAATTAATTCTATTTGCTCAACTTTGTCAATAAAATTTCTACAAGCAGAGGGTTTTCCCAGTTGGGTTCCCTGAAAAATATTTTGTTTTTTTGACATTGTGTGACTATATTTATTTATGTTCCTATTCTGCTGCAAGCAAGTAGAGAAATTTTGTTTCTTAATGAAAAGAAACTAGTTTTCAGATTGTTCATTAGAGTAGTTGCACTGTTGCAGAATTTTATGGAATTTCTACATAGTATCATAGTGTGAAGAAACACATTCAACACAAGTATGATTTCATCATCGAGGAAGGATATCGATTTTGAAGTAGTCGCAGCCTCTAGGAGCCTTATCAAAGGAAGGAGGAGTTGAGTTTCTTGTGTCTTTTTCTTGTGATTGGTAGAGGCCAAGTTTGGGGAGCTGGTGGCTGAGGTTGAGGGCAATTTTTTACTCTTTTTTTTGTAGTGTAATTTTATGTGCATCAAGCAACATATTTTTGTGCTTGTTGCAGGAGGGCCGAAGCCCTAGATGGGAGCTAGATGGTGCTGGATAACCTTGGAATAATAGCATGTATTAGGCCGAGTTACAACGCAGTGAAGGAAGGCTTGAAGAGGAAGGGTTACATAGGTTTTAAAGGAGGTTAGTGTACTGCTATACAAGTTCCCTAACAAGAGGGCTGAAACCTCAGGATAGGGTGCACAGACCGAGTCCAGTCAGAAGGGCAAGAAGAAGGAAGCAAGATCAAGTGCTTCCATTGCCATGAGTTTGGAGTTTGGACACTATGCAACTAAGTGTCCTAAGCGGAAGAAGGAGTCTAATAAGGATCATGTAGCTCCATCAGCGGAGGTAGATGCATTTTTTGCCCAATTCAAGAAATATTTCTCATTGATTGCTTGCATGACAAGCTCAATAGATGTCAGTATATGGTATATTGATTTAGGAGCATCGTTCCACATGACCAGGAGCAAGAAGAGTTTCGACCACCTAAAGGAGAAGGATATGCAGTTTCAGATTGAGCTAGGAGATGATGGTCAATATGTGATTAGAGGAGTTGGTACTTTCAATTTTTAGAGGGAGTCAGGTAATTCTCTTCGTCTCAAAGATGTTCTCTATGTTCCAGGATTGAGGCAAAATCTTGTTTCGGTAGCTACCCTTGAGGACAAGGGATATGATATCATCTTCAATAGAGGTAAGGCGTACCTCCAACACTTAGCTTTTGGATGTAAGAAGTAGATAGGTGTGAGGGTGAAGAATCTCTACAAGTTGCAGGTAGAGACAGGTGCAGCCTTGAGTAGCAAGGCAGGGAGGCTCAAAGTAGAGAAGTGGTGGTTGAGCGAGCGCAGGATAGAGCTCTCAAGATGGAGCTTCAACTAGTATCTGAGTTTGCGTCTAAGCTAGTTGGCAGTTGGGCCAACCAATAGGATGATGAGCATAGCCCAGGGCAAATGGAGGCAGCCACACAATCAGTGACTCCTAGTATAGGGAGAGTTCAAGCCAAGAGGGTAGAGGATTTGTTTACGGGTGTTTGGGATAGGGTTGGATCCTCCAGTATCACCTTCATCTAGAGGAAGCAGCCACAGAAGTACACAGGGTACATGGCACTTATGGCTGAAGTATGGACTCACAGAGCATGGTGGGAAAGAACAAGTATTCAGATCAAGTTTCACAGAAGAAAGCAAGGAAGTCCTCTAGTTCAGAGGGAGCATCTATAGCAGCAAAGAACATGGTAGTGTTGGAGACAGATCCAAGTGGACGAGGTTCATTCAGAAGCACCTTCCTCGCTAAGGAGTATTGAAAATAGTAGCGAGAAAGGTCCTTCTTTGACTTGTGCCTTAGTCAAAGAGACCACAATCACTTTTTCCTTAGCATGCATAATTTCCTAAAAGTTAGGATGAGTTCCTAAAAATTAGGACGAGTCATGGAGCAGTTTGACTTAAGCGCAAGAGTTGGAGACTTAGTTCGTTTGTCTCCTAGTGCGGGTTATCTTTGGAGAAGGACAAGCAAGTGAGCTTCAGTTTCTATTTGAGGCAGGATGAGTTACATGAGTCAGTTAGACTCAATTAACTAATCAATCACAAGACCGAATTCTAGAAATAAACTTGCCAGTTTTAGATGGGTTGAAAAGCTTATAAGGAGGACAAAGGCACATAATTGATTCATTGTTGTGTGAGCACAAGGTTGTGAGACAAGACAATAGAGAGCACGAGTTTGTGTGTGTGAGCTAGTAGAGCTAGGAATAGCGTGAAGGAGAGGCCTATACGTAGTATTTGGCAAAGAAAAATCTTTTTGGTATGCGCTAGGAAATAGGAGGAATTTCCAGGGCAATCACAAGGATTTAGGAGCTAAGTGCAGGATTTTTGCAAGCAGGTTTCAGCTACGTGTCAGCAGAGAGAACAACCTTGTTCTCTAGTGAAACAATTTGCTTTGTAATTAATTCTATTTGCTCAGCTTTTTCAATAAAATTTCTACAACAAACAGAGGGTTTTCCCAATTTGGTTCCTTGGAAAATATTGTGTTTTTTTGTCATTGGGTGACTGTCTTTATTTCTGTTCCTATTCTGCTGCAAAGAAGTAGAGAAATTCTATGTCTTAATGAAAAGAAACTAGTTTTCAGATTGTTCATTAGAGCAGTTGCAAAATTTCTTGTGGAGATGATATTTTGCATGGAGATGTTTTTCTGGGATTGAAAGAAATGCTTCTTTGGAGAACTTTGTATGTTTATGGTGTTATATTTGATATTTTGCATATTGTATGTATGAAGTAGGGTTTCTAATTATGCTAACACTAAATGCTTAACTTATGTTGAAATCTTGCATTTTGCATGCAAAATTGTTCTCTTGGAAGCCTAAAAGGAAACTCTGTTTTGCATTCCTTATATTTAATTTCTCCCCTCAGAAGAAAAATATTTAAGGTTTTGAAAACAAAGGCCCTTGTCATCCCCATTACTCCATCAAAGTCTCTTCCATGAAATTTAGCCCCAGAGGACTCCATTAAACCCTTGTAGGATAAGGCACTAATCTTTGTTGTTTTGATCATCCAAAAAATTTATTAAATTTCTTCCTTTTTCCCTTCTTCCTAGATGTCTAGTGTTAGCGGCTAGGGTTAAGGAAATTTTCTCCATAAAAGTGAATTTGTGTTGGTTGTTTGTGGCTCATAATTTAGGAATTGCATCTATAAAACATATAAAGGAAAATCTAGCATAGTGCATGGTCTATCCCTCCTATTTAGGGCTGACATCACACTTGTTTTCTGTTTATGCATGCATTTCAGCCATAAAAATCAGCTTTCTAGCCCTAATCCTATTGTTTGTTGAAAGATCTTTGCTCCTCTTTATTGATTATCATTAGAAGGTGTATTCTTTGGGCTGCTATATGACAATTGTGCACCTTATTATTGCATATCAAAGAAACCCTGACTTATAGCAGCCTTAGAGTATTTGAACCTTGGTATGGAATGCCTAGGCCTACCTAGACTTTGTTGGTACTCTAGGCCACATTACGGACCTTTTATCTATCACCTTGGGCCATAGCATTAGAATATATTTTAGGTGATCTAGGGAAGCCTCCCTTGTGGTTCAATACCACTAAAGAGTAGGAGAAAGGTTGTTGACGTGACTGGCAACCCTTTCTCTTGTTGTCATAGGGTCTGGCCCCACCCAATGAGGCTTTGCACTGGGCCTGCTAGATTCTGTGGCAATAGTGCTCAAGCACAGTTTTTGGTATGCAGAAATAAACTCTCTTGTTGTCATAGGGTCTGGCCCCACCCAATGAGGCTTTGCACTGGACCTGTTAGATTCTATGGCAATAGTGCTCAAGCACAGTTTTTGGTGTGTAGAACTAGAAATAAACTCTGCTCTCGCACTTTAACACAACTAACTTCGCTAAACATGACATGAATTTTCAACTAGGAGATTGCTAAAGTGGCAATCTATTTCTTAGACATTCTTCTACATAGACAAAAGGTTAAATGCTCTTTCTATTAAAGAAAATGTAAGTCTATGGCATGGATTTTTGATTTCAAGTTGGAAAACCTCAAGGATCAAAAGTAAGCACATGCTTATTAAACACGCATCGTTATGTCTGTGGCTTACGATGTCCACCTCATTCACTTGCAACTTTTCAATTAATCAAGGTTTAGCCACTCGCTTTTTCTTCCACTTATAGTAATTATGGTGCCTTGGGTGTTCTCCACATGACTCATCCAGAAGGATCTAACAACGAAGCTCTAAGGTGGAGAGGCACAATAGGAGCTTATTAGTTGGCATCTCTATGCCTTGAAGAGTGGCTAAGCTTCTAAAATGTTAAATGGGAATAAACTTCAGATAGTTGAAGGAAAAATCATGGAAACTTATAGGGGTAAGCCAATTTCAAAACCCATATGTTGATCCCAAGGCCTTTTTCCAGATCTCAATGGAATAAGTGGGTTGGCTTGAGTTCTTTCACCTTAGAAGTTCACTGCCCTACAATTAGCTCCAACTTCGAGCTGTCGCAACGTATGTACCCCTCACCATTTCTGTGGGTTTCCTAATTCTGTTTCTCCTTTGAAGTTATCGTTAGGAAATATGGAAGCATACTACTTGAGACCATGAGGTAAACTATAGAGATGTGGAGCAAGCAGTCACACACATTCCTTGAAGGCCAGAGGATAATGTAAAGTACTTTCCAAGAAAGCACAAGCAAGAGAAATTGCAATACCTCAACTACCTCTAGTGGGAAGGAGGGGCTCTCTGATTTAAAGAGAGGATGTCGTGAGCTGCAAGTGGGACTGTGCCTTGTTGAACACATGGTCAGTAGGACACTTCCAAGCCAAGAATGAAATAAGGGCTTCTTATAAGTAAATATTTATTCTTCAACATTGATTCTCACAAGCACAAAATCAAAACCAATACAGTGCATGCATGAAATGAGCTTTCTGCTGTTACTGGTTGGCTAGAACAGCAAGCCTCCCTGATGCTGTTTGTTGGAGATAGCGGCGGATTTTGTTTAAGGGATGACAGGAAGGAATTCCTGGCTGTCGCTGCATCATAATGTGCTTTGAACAGTTGCTTAGGAGGCACCATTACTAGTTGTGGGTCAATTTCTCTGCTAAAACATTTTTACTATTGATTAGTTTTCATAAAATAAGTCCAATTCTTCATCCTTTAATAGTTTAATTTGGTTAAAAATGCTTTCAGAGGTGACCCGATACACTTGATAAGCTCCTAAAATCTCTTAGGAAGAAGGGTTAACATTATTACAAATCCCTGAACCTTAAACACACCAAGATGTGACCCTGCCAAACAGCTGATATTTTTCTCAGCAGTTATGCTGAGAGAAGGGAGGGAAATTGTTAAAATTGACAACTAGGGCCAAACTGCATGTGGGTCATCTTATTAATGGAATTTGATATTTTTGTTGGATCCCTCTCATCGAGAGGTGTAGGATTGATCTAAAGATCATCTGATTCCAATAGGTATTCATGGAGATATGAATTTATTTGTGTTATGGGACAATTCGTCAAGGTCGGCCAACAACCAAATAAACCCCACTTGTGCTCAACGTTTTAGTATAAATAGAGGTGACCTTCAAGTCATTTCAACACACTTGGGATCTCTTCCTCTCTACTTGTCTTTGGGTTTTAGTAGGAGGAGAGATCCTAAGGGATAACGCTGCCCTAATCTAGAGGGCAGAAGCCGGAACTGCCGAGAATAGTCAAAATTGCCGGAACTGCCGGGAATAGCCGGAATTGCCAGAACTACCGGGAATTGCCAAGAAAAGCTGGAATTGCCAAAACTGTCGGGAAAAGTCGGAATTGTCGGAACTACCGGAACTGCAGGGAACTATCGGAACCTCCGGGAATAGCTAGAACTGCTGGAACTGGCCGGAACTGCCGGGAATAGCCGGAATTATCGGAAATGCCGAGAAAAGTCGGAACTACCGAGAAAAGCCAGAACTGCTGGGAATAGCCGGAACTGTTGGAACTGTTGGGAATAGCTAGAATAGCTGGAATTGTAGGAACTGCCAGGAAAAGTTGGAACTGCCAGAACTATTGAGAATCGCCGGAATTGCCGGAACTGTCGAAATAACCAAAACTGCCGGGAAAAGCCAGAACTGCCAAAACTGTCGAGAATAGCCGAAACTGCTAGGAATAGCCGGAACTGCCAAGAATCGCTGAAACTGCCGGAAAAAGCAAGAACTACTGAGAATAGTTAGAATTGCCAGAGCTGTCGAGAACAACCGAAATTGCCAGAACAGCTAGAGCATCTGTCTCCGAAGGAGAGCAGCATGCAAGGGACAACTAACTAACATTGGGACAGTTGTATGGTACTTAGCAGCAAATACACCAAGCATGCAATGTTACAGCTAGCATGCAAGGGACAGCTAGCATGCAACAACAAGCATGCAAAGGACAACAAGCATGCTAGGGACAACAAGCAAGCTAGGGACAACAAGCAAGCAAGATGCAACCAGCACATAGGTCAGTATGGCAACATGGTGCAGCAATGGCACATAATGCAGTACAGTGATGGGTACAGTCATGATGAGATGCAACATAGAGATGATGGGTGCAGCACGGTGAGGTGCAACATGATGATGAAATGCAACATAATGATAGGTGAAGGAGTCACCTTGGAGAATCAGTTGAAGCAGCATGTTTTCAACTGATCTCATGTATCATCTTCTTAGAGATGATCTATGCCCTTATCTAGATAAGTCAAAGTGTTGACTTCTGTTGTAAACGTACTATCTCTCTCTCTCTGCTGAACTATTGAAGAACATATAAGAAGAATTGATCAAGGGTTTCCCCACATTGGGGTTTGTCCCTGGCTAGCGCCACATCTTGTGTCCTCTTGTTTTGGCTTGTCTTCTGCAATTTATGTTTATGTTCTATCTGCAGTTTACTTTAATGCTAATGTGATTGATAATCTAGAAAAGATATTGAGCTAACTGTGAAAATTGAAATAAATTGCTATAAGCATAGAACATACCTAAAATTTAACATGGTATCAGAGCTGAGGTGAAGACAATGCCCAAGTAAGAGTGAAAGAGCAATCACCGAAGACAGTTGGGAAAGGACAAAAGGATCAGTGGATTCCTCATCCCTCTTCAAATTCACCGAGGGTGAAGTCGAAGCAGAGAATATTATCAGAATGGTGCAGCGGAAGTTTCTGATGGCCTACCTAAAGATCACTTCATTGGGAAGTCCGGATCTAAGGGTGGAAGGAAAGGCAGATGCCTTGGTTGCAATAAGTTCCGCCATTATACGAAGGAGTGTCCGAATGGAAGATACACCTCTTGATGAAGATAACAATCATTCCAAAGACATCTTCAATGATCAAAGGAATGACAGGTAATGCAGGTCATCAAGGAAATGGCCGACTCTTCAAAAAAAGTAAGGAACCCCAGGCACCTCATCAGATAGAAGGATGAACTCTCTAATTTGGTAGAGATGGAAACAATCGTGGGATTATACTTGGAGTCGATGCCACCTATCCCGGAAAGGGTGTAGGGAATGTTACCCCTCAATTGAATGAGGGTAACTCGATTCATTTACAGAATCTCTTTTATGTACCTGATCGCAAGAAGAACCTGGTGTCCATTTCAGCAATGGAAGTCAAAGGTTACAAGGTGGCACTCATTGATGGAAAGGTACGTGTTTGAAAATAGAATTTTCAAAGATGTTTTTGAGTTCAGGGTTGTATCAAGTTGCAGGAAGTCCACTGGGGACCATGTCCATTGACACATAGCACCGGAGGTCTGTGAGTCAAATGGTGACAGGGATGCCTGAATTCAAAAAGAGCATGAAAGTACATGTTTGAGATGTACCGAAGAAAAATCTTACAAGGAGACCATTCCCCTCATGTAGCAGGTCCACAAGTTTGGAACAACCTGAGGGGTTTGAGATTGATGATCAGGAATCTCACATATGCAGGTGGAAGAAAGCCCTCTATGGCTTGAAGCAAAACTCCCCGGGCGTAGTATGAGAGGATTGATAGCTGTCAGATGAAGCTGAGATTCACTAAGAGTGAAGCCGATCCAAACCATTGTTTGAAGGTTGTGGATGATAGACCTCTCATATCAGCACCTTATGAGGACGACCTATTTCTGACAGGTGCAGACCCTCTCATTTGCAGAAGTAAGAGGGAGTTGGATTCCGGATGTGGAATGATAAACTGCAAGCCTGTGACTACCTCGAAGATCTTAACTTTCAGAAGTTATATGGTAGTGATGTCAGACCAGATTTGGGAAATGCCTCTGAGTTTCATAAACTCATTCGCGTTGATGTTTTTGGTGAACTTCCGTCCGGACATATGTTTTGCAGTTAGCATGGTGAGCTCGTATTTGGTTGAGCCTCACTGGATTGGTGCCAAGAATCTTCTGAGATATCTTCGGGGCACAATCTCTCATGGATTGAGATACACTGCCAGAAATATGAAACTACATGATTAGTTCTCTGGCAACTGTGGAATAGGATGATTAGTTCTCTTGTGGGCTGGGATGATTAGTTCTCCCGTGTCAACTATGGAACAGGATGATTAGTTCTCCTATGGGCCGGGATGATTAGTTATCCCGTGGCAACTGTGAAACAGGATGATTAGTTCTCTTATGGGCCGGGATGATTAGTTCTCCCGTGGCGAGTGTGGGGCAGGATGATTCGTTCTCCTGTGGACATGATGATTAGTTCTCCTGTCGAGGCATCCTACCCATGTAGTCTGAGACTCATGGGAAGTACCTCTCATTTGATCAATGAGCAGGGAAATGGGGTTAGGGACCATAGTAGTACTATCGATGGACGCATCGATGTATCTACCGTACTCCCTATGCTAGGATGACCTCCATTGATCTGGGATCAATGAAACTGATCTAGGATTAGTATGAGTGGTTTGAGACACTCTTGTGATATTGATCTGGGATCAATAAAACTGACTTCGGGCCAGTAAGAGTGATGTGACACACTCTCTTCAGATGAAACTGACTTCGGGTCAGTAGAGAATGGTATGAGACATTCTCGATCAATTCTTCTTCTTCATGGTTCAGCAAAGCAGAGCAGTGCAGGGCACTGATGGTAGAGATAGTACAGTCGGACATATGGATCAGCGGATGGAGTTCTCCCTAGTTGAGAGGGAGTGTTAAAATTGGCAACTAGGGCCAAACTCCATGTGGGTCATCTTATTAATGGAAGATGATATTTTTCTTGGATCCCTCTCATCGAGAGGTGTAGGATTGATCTAAAGATCATCTGATTCCGATAAGTATTCATGGAGATATGAATTTATTTGTGTTATGGGACAATTCGTCAAAGTCAGCAAGCAACCAAATAAACCCCACTTGTGCTCAACGTTTTAGTATAAATAGAGGTGGCCTTCAAGTCATTTCAACACACTTGGGATCTCTTCCTCTCTACTTGTCTTTGGGTTTTAGTAAGAGGAAAGATCCTAAGGGATAACGCTGCCCTAATCTAGAGGGCAGAAGCTGGAACTGCCAGGAACTGTCGGAACTGCCGGGAATAGCCGAAACTGCCGGGAAACGCTGGAGCTGCCGGAACTGCCGGGAAAAGCCGAAACTGTCGAAACTGCCCGGAACTACCGGGAATTGTCGGGAATGCCAGGAATTGCCGGAATAACCGAAATTACCGGAACTGCCTGGAATAGCTGGAATTGCCGGAACTGCCGAAACTGTCGGGAAAAACCGGAACTGTCGGGAAAAGCCAGAACTGCCGGGAATAGCCAGAATTGCTGGAACTGTCGGGAATAGTCGGAACTGCCGGGAATAGCCGGAATTGCCGGAACTGCTAGGAAAAGCTAGAACTACCAGAACTGCCGGGAATAGCTGGAATTGCTGGAACTGCCGGAATAACCAGAACTGCTGGGAAAAGACGGAACTGCGGGAACTATAGGGAATAGCCAAAACTGCTTGGAATAGCCAGAACTGTCGAGAATAGCCGGAATTGCCGGGAAAAGCCGAAACTGCTAGAACTGTCGAGAATAACTGGAATTGTTGGAAGTGCCTGGAACAACTGAAATTGCCAAAACTGCCGGAACAGCTAGAGCATCTATCTTCGAAGGAGAGCAACATGCAACGGACAACTAACTAACATTGAGACAGTTGTATGGTACTTAGCAGCAAATACACCAAGCATGCAATGTTACAGCTAGCATGCAAGAGACAACTAGCATGCAAAGGACAACAAGCATGCTAGGGACAACAAGCATGCAAGATGTAGCCAACGCATAGGTCAGTATAGCAACATGGTGCAACAATGGCACATAATGCAGTACAGTGATGGGTACAGTCATGATGAGATGCAGCATAGAGATGATGGGTGCAACATGATGCAACACGGTGAGGTGCAGCATGATGATGAAATGCAACACAACGATAGGTGAAGGAGTCACCTTGGAGAATCAGTTGAAGCAGCGTGTCTTCAACTAATCTCATGTATCATCTTCTTAGAGATGATCTACGCTTTTATCTAGATAAGTCAAAGTGTTGACTTCTGTTATAAACGTACAATCTCTCTCTCTCTGCTGAACTATTGAAGAACATATAAGAAGAATTGATCAAGGGTTTCCCCACGTTGGGGTTTGTCCCTGGCTAGCGCCACATCTTGTGTCCTCTTGTCTTGGCTTGTCTTCAGCGATTTATGTTTATGTTCTATCTACAGTTTACTTTAACGCTGATGTGATTGCTAATCTGGAAAAGATATTGAGCTAACTGTGAAAATTGAAATAAATTGCTCTAAACATAGAACATACCTAAAATTTAATAGAAATCCAGCTAAATGGGTCCTTGCTTTAATTATGTGATAGACACGCACATTGCTGACGGTGTCCTTCCCCTATTGTCATGACCCCTTCTTCATACTAGTGCCATCAACCTTGCTGTGAAGAATAAGTAGCCAAATCATTGGAACTCTTTTGTGGTTGACACTAGTGTTGCACTACCAGATTAAGAGAATGTGGGTACCTAAGAAGTGTGTAATTAAGCTTGAGTCATCAGCTCCAAAATAAAGGAAGTTCAATCTACATGTATAGGATGAATGCGTATCTGTTAAGAGGTTACATCTAAGTAGGTAGCGATCCCTCCAGCCCTTCTTCATAAGGCATACCGATTATTGGATAGATAATGATAAGAACCTTACAGTTTGTTTGAGGGGTTTGTAGTTACATGCAAACTTTTGTGAAACTGAGCCAGGAGAGGTGGGCCCCCTCTGCTTCCCTTGCCACTGCAATAGGGATAGACTCATATTTTTAGAGGTTGCCTCCAAGTCAATGGCAATTGGGTCTTATTAGTATGTTGCACTCTATGATGATGCTAAATCTATTTTTGTTTTTTATAATTTATGCAAGGACCCAAAAAGCATATTATTTTGCAGACACATATTCATGAAATATGCACAAACCTCAAATACGTAAAGAAATCCCAATCTACCATGAGAACATGGATGCCCATAGTGTTATTTCTATCCATTCCCCAGTTCAAAACAATTTATAAAACACAAGATAGAGAATACCTTGGAAAGTACTCAGGGGCTGCTGACATGAGCCGGCCAAAGAAAGCAAATGAAGAATAAAGGGATACAAACACTGTCACACTGGAATGCCCTCTTGACTGTGCTATTTGCCCCAGATTATTGCTGTAGACGAGCCCAAGAGTTGCCCCACAAAAATACATAAAGAAATATAACCAGAAATCCACGCTGCTGAAAAGTTGAGGGACATTATGCTCTTGGCCTAAGCTAGGCTGGGAATGAGACCAAAACGACCGAATTCTTGTGAAAATGTTATTGCAAATGTCTGAATTGTTATCTGCAAAGTCTTCTTCACCAGCAGAACCTTCAGGCACTACTTCATCCCCAAATTCCATTTCATTTTCCTGCAAATCTCTGGCTTCATCACTACAGAGAAAATGTTTAGCTAACTCTCTATTATCATCTGAAATTCTTGGATAATTACCCTGCAATCCCATGGCTGCATCCCTGTTGTTTCTCAGATCACGTATATAGATGCCTCCAGGTATACATAGAGGGGCAACTAACAGCAGCACCATACCTATTGCATACAGTCTATAGGACAATGTGCTCTTGAAATTCAAAAACTCGTTGACCAGGAGATAAACCCCTAAGACAACCGCAATAATATTCAAGATAATGAATGTAAACCTCTCGCCATCTCTTAGAGATTCACTTTCAGAATCCTCCGTGTAGGGTAACTTTCGGATAAAAGTGAATAAAATGGAGCAAATTATCAATGGAAGTATGGCATTTAGTAACAGATACAAGGACTCGTTATCCAGGGAAATGGCCTTCACAATCAAAGTGTATAGTGCTGCTGACAATCCATTGTAGCTCGTCGATAGTCCAAGAGCCATTGCTTTTCTTGTTGGAAAGTAGTGAATGCAGAGAATAAAACCAACAGTATTCAGCCAGCAAATACTGTTCCCAGCTAACAGGCAGAGGAGATAAACCTGTAAATTCATAACCCAGGAAATAAACAGGAGGAGGTTGAGAGTAATATGAAACAAAATCCCAATATAGAAATACAGCATTATTGTAGTAAGATTTGTAATTATTATGGATATTGAATAGATAACAACCACAGGCCAAATGGACATCGAGTAGAAGAGTGCCCACAAGGCACCACACTGAAGCTGTCCATAGCAATTTGAGTACCAGAGTAAGGGAGGAGGCTATCATGGGGATTTCGATTCCGAGGTTAGTTATGGAGGAGACAAGGAAGGATCACATCAAGCAAGGGACTTGCAGACCAAAGCCAATTTCCAAATTGACAAAGCTTAACAAAAGAGGGACCACATGAGGCATCACATGGAAAAATCAGGGATGTTAGCAGCCTGCCAGTAGCAATTTTAGTACCAGAGTGAGGGAGGAGGTTATCATGGGGGATTTGGATCTGGAAGCTAGACTTATGGAGGAGACAAGGCAGGATCACATCAAGCCAAGGGACTTGCACACCAAAGCCAATTTCCAAATTGACAAAGCTTAGCAAAAGAGGGTCCACACGAGGCATGACATGGCAAAGGTCAGGGATGTTAGCAACAGAGTTAGGGAGGATGTTGGTTACATTAACTCAAGGACTTGCACCTCAAAGGGAACATACTGATCAGAAAAAACTTTTGACGTGGAGAATGCCTTATAAATCACAATTGTTTTACACATGGGACTATTCACTAGACACACCATTTTAGTGGAAGTAAGAGTCACAATTATTCTGAAAATCACACAGACAACAACCAGAAGGCATGATGCTGAAACCCATCGGCAACGTTACTACTGGAACATACTATCACATCAACCAGCAAACTTACACCTCAAAGCCAACCCCTAAATTGGCAAAGCTTTTGTGGCAGGTGATGCCTTTTAAACCACCACTGTCTCAGAGTTATAATCCACGAGCCACAGTTGGCCCAGATGGTTAAATAATATGTCTATAATAGTTTTCTCAGTGGGGAATAACTAGCAGAGCCATTGATATATCCTATAAGAAATTGAAGACGTAATATTGCAAAATTTTAGCTCTGGATTTCAAACCTTTACTTTATAAATAACATATTATGATATTAGACATAGTTAAATGGGAATTACGGAAATTCAATGAAATAAATGGGAAAGGCAGATACACGCATACCTGCCAATACTGGGCTGATATCTTCTCCGTTATAACCAGCCACTGGACTCCATAACCCACGAGTCCTATGATTGATGCTATGAGCATAACTGCCCACAGAGGCATACGACGCATTGCATATCCGGCTGTCCATCCCAGCGCCTTTCCTAAGTCCGAAGCCACGGCAAGGTTGTTAAGTTGGACCTGACCGATCTGCAAAACCTGCTTCAGAGACGAGGAATAGTCAGAGAAATCAAAGTTAGTGCCAGAACAAGCTTGTATCCATAGCACTGCAACGAGATTCGTCCATTTCATGGCCTGCTCTGAACCCATACTTGTAATATCTGGAGGCTTATGATGATGAATTTCCTGATTTCTTCTTTGGAGAGATTCCAGGTCGACTGGGCATCTTCAGCAATATAAAGCTGGACATTTTAGTAGATACCCATGCGTGCAATTGGGGTGAACAGAGGATTGAGCAGTAACTACCACAGGGGGTGTTTGAAGTCGAGCCTTTAGTTGTGCGCATATGTTGTGACCAGAGAATTGAGCAGTAACTACCACGGGGGTTGCTTGAAGTCGATGCCCAATCTACAGCCCGTTGTTTCTCTCATCAAAGTAAAATTTGTAGTGTGTGATATAGAGTTCTCCACGACATGCAAAACCTCATTGACCCTGCCAGGTTTGACAGAGTGACCACAACACTGAACCTACCACAAAGCGACTATTAATGCGAAAGGGAATCTGGTACGAGCTTCCACGAGCTTGTTGACTACATTTGGGATGTAAGTCACTCTAGAATTGACAATGGCAAGCTCAAAACTGCTTCCACGCTGTATACTGTACCCCGATGGATAATATTTCGCGTAAATCTTCCGCACATTTTTTTTTGAAAAAATTTAAATTTTAATAACATGGCCACTGCCAAAATCTACATTCTCATAGTTTAGATTCAAAAATATTAATATATATTTAATAATTAAAAATTTGGGCAAGGAGTTATTAAAAAATATTTTATTAATAAAATTTAAATCTCCCGTATTGAGTTTGATAGTATATGGCTGAGAAATATTGAGTTATTTTCATCATGTATGATAAATAGTTTTGTAATTATTTATCATAATAGATTTGTTGATATTGAAATAGTAAAGTTAATTTAGGAAATATTATATTTTTTTAATTAGCTAAAAAATATAAACATTTCTTTTTATAAATAAAGGATATGGATCTTCATAGTAGAGTTAATAGAAAAATAACTGAATTTTTCCTCGTTTTTTTTTCTCATCACAAATGTGAGATTGAGATTGACTTTATGGTCCTGTCAACTTTTGAACATGGTAATGGAGTAGTTGAGATTGATTTTATGGTCTGGTCAAATTTTGAACATGGTAGAATGATTTTATGGTTCTATCAAAATTGGTCAAATGGGCATCTACAATTTTGTATTTTTTGTCAACAAAACCATTAAAATCAATTCTTGAATGGTAAGTAATCCCAACAACTATATTTTTGTTTAATTAAAATGGGCATCTACAATTTTATATTTTTTGTCAACAAAACCATTAAAATCAATTCTTGAATGGTAAAGTAATCCCAACAACTATATTTTTGTTTAATTAAAATTACAAATTCTTCAAAGCGATGACCTTAACAACTTGTATTGTTCCAACAAAATTCTTAAAATCAACTCCAAAAACAAAAAGTAATATTTTCAATAGTATTTGTTCTCTTCCCTTATCAACTATTTGTGAAGATCAAAATTGCATTTTTTTTTAAATTCATATTCTTGACGATAAATACCCTTGCAACAAAAAAATAAAATTAATTATCAAATTGGGAAAAAAAATATTACAAATAACAATCTATTCTTTTTTAAAATTATAGTATTAATAAAACTATAATAAGAAAACCTAATATTATTATAAACAAATTAATTTTTAAAAACTAAGAAAACAAAAACATACCAAACCATCTTTCATTTTTAATAAAACATATATATATATATATATAACATTTCCCCTCCCCAGAAAAACTTGATATTTTAATAAATGATTTTTATATATAATTGATTTAAAAAAACACACACAATTTACTTTAAAAAATGATCAAACATTTTTCCCTCCATCAAAAACTTAATTATAAACTTAAAAAAATTGAATAAAAAAATATTAGTAAAAACAAATTATTTTAAAAAATAAATACTTAAAAATTAAAATCATTGTTTAAAATGAATTGTTGTGGACAACTACCATGACATTGCCCCCCAAAAACTCAAAGTGAAATTTGGTAGCGGAAGTTTTTTACTTTTTATGATAGAGAGGCCTTATCAGATTATGAAATCATGGATAATGTGTCTCCATGAGTTCCTAACCTAGGGACTACCCACGGAAGAGGGAAGCATTACTCCTTAGCTCTAGGGTTTTATTAGCAAATGAAGACCCTATTGGGGAGGGAGTTGGCGGACAAGCAAACATAAAATTATAGTCTTTGCTAACTTGTCAGATGTCAAAAGATTCCAGTGTAACGAACATATGTGTTTAGAGATGATTGAGGCAAGGTTGACACATGTTGAGCTTCATTTTATGTGTGATCCTGCTTTGCATGTTCCTTCAGGTTCTAATGTGAAAGATCTAGTGCCTATCGCCTCATATTCTTGAGTTTGAATGGCTATTTTAAGTTTTTGGTTTTAGAGTACTATTATTGTCACTTTAGTGATGTTAGAATTGTTGAAACTTTTTAAATTTTGGGCTAATTACTCTATTGGTAGGTGGTCAAAAAATATGGTTTCCCATTCGCCAAATTACTAGTAACATGTCTAACCATGAAGTATGATGGATGTATGTGTTTTCATGGTATTTTGAGGTAATACAATATTAAACTTACAAGAAAAGAATATAAAAAATAATTGAAAAACAAATAAGAAAAATAAATAAAATAAAATGAAGAATAAAACACAAAATTTTACACTTGACAAGGTCCCACCCCACTCATGAAGTATGATGGATGTATGTGTTTTCATGATATTTTGAGATGATACACTATTAAATTTACAACAAAAAAGTATAAAAAAATTAAAAAACAAATAACAAAAATAAATAAAATAAAATGAAGAATAAAACACAAAATTTTACACTTGAAAAGGTTGCACCCCACTCATGGATCTTTAATTGAACTCCTTTCATAACACCAATGTGGTGAGATATTAAAGAAAACTCCTAATATCATTAGTTATAATAAAAACATATCAAAATTCTTCTATTCAACTCTTTCTCAATATATCATTATAATAAAAATAACCCCTATTTTTGATAGATATCCCATATTTTTACTAAATAACCTTTTTTATACCCCTCAATACCTATAATTCCATCCACCCTAATACATACAATATACTGGCTCTATTTTTTACAATTGAAAAACCCCGTTTATGAAAGAATATGATAAGATATTGATCAACAAGATCATGACCCCACTCCCCTTCCCCGCCTTTCACATTCCTCCCTTCCCCCTTATCCCCATGAATTGCCTCTTCCATCCTCTTTATTTCTAACCTCTCCCCTCTCTCTTACCCCATGGGGGAGAGGGATAGGTGGGAAATGGGGAAGTGTGGTGGTGGTGGATGATTTTGGGAATTGTGTAGTCTAAACATTTTAAACATTTTATGTTTTGGCCATTTTTCAAGCATATTTTTAATCAATTTTACCCAAAATCCAACTAGAATTTTTTTGAGTATTTAAATTGTTGAATATGTATAATTCGAGTTCCCCAAAGATTTTTCATGGCGTTGAATCCCTTTATGCATTAAAAATGTGAATTAAATCACAAATATTTGTACTCCCTAATTTTAGTGAAAAAATAAAAATGTAAAACATTTAGACTTTGCTATTTTTAAATATTCATTTTTTTCTAAATTTATCTTGTATATTTTTTAATAAATTGTTTAATTTCTTTTTCTATTTTTTTTAAATTGTATTTCCTTTTTCTTTTCTTTTCTTGTTATTTTTCAAAAATATTTTTCCTTTTTCAACTTTTATATATATATATATGATTTTTTCCTTTTAAAAAAATTATTTACAACAATTTTGAGTTTTTAAGTCATGACTTTAATAATGTTGAAAGTTTAATTTCAAAAAAAGGGACATGGGTAGTTGTTACCTGCAATAACTCTTTTTGATTTGGAGGTTGATTTTGAGATTTTAGCTGTAGGGGTATTGATCGTCAAGGCCATGTGTTCCAAAGAGAAAAGCAATTTTGACTTCAAGAAAAAGGGGTTGCTTATGGGAGGAGCACTTTTTGATTATCGGGTTGATTTTAAAGTTTTGGTTGCACTGATGCTTTTGGTGTCACTTTTCAATTTGGTAGTTCATTTAGTGATTTTCCTAACAAAACTTACAAGGTTGCTAAGACCATGGTTATAAAGGGTTGTAAAGGGTGCTATTTGTAGCATCACTTTTCAATTTAGAGGTTGATTTCGATTTTTAAACTCAAAAATATGGTAATTCAAAGCTAGAGTTCTCACTTTGAGGTTATAGTTCTCATCAAGTCGGTAACTATATTATTTGTACAACAATATACTTTGTGAAAAGAAATAAAAAACCTAAATTCATTTAGAATATTATTATCTCCTAAGTTAAAATTAACACCAATTATCTCCTCCGGCTTAGCGTGTCATAGAGAGCAGTTAATGTAGTTTAAAATATTTGATGCATCCCATTCAATAAAATCAGCTTTTTCTTCTAATAATGTATTTGCATCTCTTAATACAAGTGTAAAATGAGTTCCAAAAAAAACAAAAACTTAGTGACATTCCAAAAAAACAAAAAAAAAAAACAAAAACTTAGTGACATTCCAAAAAAAAAAAAAACATAGTGACATTTGCATTGACACATCCATGGTTGATGTCATTGTTATGCAATTGTTTTCTGCTTGGGAAAGCTACTCCTTCAACAACTTTTATTCCATTGAAAAGTAGGTGTACATGGTGTTTAAAATTTAACATTCTAAAAGACATTTTTCCTAATCTATAATGAAAAAGATACAACCAAAAGTCAATATAATTGAACTGAAATATACATAAATTAACATCAATGAAAATAAACTCTATTTTATAAGAGATATTATCACTATAATAGATTAACTTAATTGAACACAAATCGACATAAATATGATAAGTTAATATAGACTCTCTAAGTTAATATGATTTTACATATTGTTATGCAAATTTTTCAAGAGTCTTTTTTGACATTTTAACATTAAATTGAATGAATATATAAAAATTATATATGAGTAATAATGGTAATAAGTTTATCTTCCAAATGGGTAATAAGGAACCTACTACTCCTAATGACCATCACTAGAAAACTCTACAAATATGATGTTTTAGGCTTGCTTCATATGGAGAAACTCGATGTTGATAATGACGATGATGATGAATACATGTGTTGAAGAACCACACCACATATTGATGATGGGTATAGGGATGCCACGAAAGAAATTTCTCTACATGACTACTTGAAAGGAAATATAGAGAATATTTTAGAATATTTTATTAGTTTATACATACAAGCGATCAACCTAAAGTATAAGAAAAGGATTAGTGGACCCTTGCCAATAGATCCCCCTTTATGAGAATACTATGATAGACAAAGGGTCAACCAACCCTTCTTGGGTTCTCGTTGATTAAAATACTATATTCGAGGAAGGATTGGTTTATGTTTAGTGGGCTACCCTTGATTAGAATACTTTTCTTAATGAAGGGTTGATTGTCCCTTCTCCAAACTCCCTCAATGAGAATATTATGTAGAGAAAAGGTTAATCAACATTTGCTTAAGTTCCCCCTCAACAAGAATATTATGCTAGAAGTAGGGTCAATCAACCTTTCCTTAGGTTCCTCCTTGACAAAAGTACCATGTTTGAGATGGACCTTCTTATTACCCTCAACCATTAACTAAAATGGAATTTTAGAAATAAAATAGTTTTTATAGCAAAATGTAGTGTCGCTTGTTGCAAAGAATACACTTTCATCAAATGTTTATGTATATATTGTACTCAATTCCCTTTTATAAGATACACTCCTAATTTAGTATTTTAATGGATTGCGTGAATTTATTGTAATAAATTTTATATTGGCATAATCTACGTTATGCATAAGTAGATACACCATATGAAGAGGAAGTGATTCAAACACTTCCCATAAGTTAACACTAGCTTCCTTTGCATTTTTTAAATAATAGATATAAAAGGGAATCACTACGGTTAAGAAAGTAACTTGCAAGCAATATTTAGAGAGAGCGTTCTATTAAGCAACAATGTTCACAATGGAAGAAGACTCCTTGGAGTAAAAATCCAAATGTATTACCATCTATGGTGCAAAGTGTGCCACCCCTTGTTCTAGAATATTTGAAATTATTGAACCACTAGTAATATCATTTGCTTGTGAAGAGCATTGGTGGACTGAATTCAAATTTTATCCCACAAACTTTATATTATAATTTTGATTTGTTTATGTCATTAAACTCTTCAATTTCTTAATGATTTCAACATTTAAAATTGAACATATTAGAAATCCACCATTTTTTACTTGTCAAGATACATTGTTTCCAAGTTGTAACTTTGACAAGTAAACTTCACAAGGAAACACCAATTCCCACACAAGAGCACCACATGATAAATATTCCAAAAGGTTCCCTTTAATAGAGGAATTTTTATGCCTTTGTGAAAAGCCTATGGTAATCCAATCCCTGTTATTTAATCATCTATGTAACAATTTGACTTTTCTAAGCATGGAGTAAAGCCTAGATAATGTAAAATATTTTTTTATCTATGTTATTAAAATTGACATTGGTTGTCTCCTTCACCTCAATATGTTATAAAGGGTAGTCAATGTGATTAAAAATTCTTATGCATCCCATCCAATACAAGCACCTTTTGCTTTTGATAATGTATATACACCTCTTGATGCATATGGAAATTGAATATCTCCATTAAAAATGTTAATAATATTTACAATGACACATCCATGGTTGATGTCTTTGTTGTGTAATTATTTTTTTAAATTCTTATGCATCCCATCCAATACAAGCACCTTTTGCTTTTGATAATGTATATAAATGACATTCCACAATAAGAATATAATAAAATTAATATAATCAACATAAACAACTATAAATATCATAATTTAGTATAAAATTTTAAAGTTAATGTGCTCTTTCATATTGTTGTGCAAATTTTACAAAAGATTTTCATAACAATTAAAACATTAAATTGAATAAATCTATGCAAATTTTTATATATTTTCATAACAATTAAAACATTAAATTGAATAAATCTATGCAAATTTTTATATAAGTACAATGATAATAAATATATTTTCTATATGAATGATAGGGACGTGAGATAACCAATCTATGAATAACACCCAATGTTGATAAAAACCATCAGAAGAAGAACTCAATACACATGATAGATCAATCTTGCTTCAATGTAGCAACTTGATGATGATAATCAATATAGGAATATGAAAACCACACCAGTTGTAGCATATGAGTATAGATATACCCAAAGTGGTAGCTCTACATGATTGCATGAAGGCAAAGAAAGGATATTTTTGAACATTTGAGTAGTATAAACATACAAGTTATTAACTTGGAGTATGATAAAATAAGGGTTAGTCAACAATTCCAAGGATTCTCCTTGACGATAATAATATGATAGAGAAATGGTTGACCAAACTTTCCCTAAGATCACCCCTCACAATGATAATACTATACTCGAAAAAGGATTGGGTGACCATTCATTGGGATATCCTTGAATAGAATAATATGATTGAGGAAGGTTCAATCATCACTTTACTAGGCTCCCCTCAAAGAAAATAATATTCTTAAGGAAGGGGCAACCAACCCTTCCATAGGTTCCTCCTTGATGAGACTATCATGCTTGAGGAAAGTTTAGTCATCTCTTTGCTAGGATCATCCTCTACATAAATTCTATTGTTCAAGAAAAGCCAATTAATCCTTCATTGTGATACCCAACAACAAGAATTCTATGTTGAAGGAAGGTTAAACCAACCTTTTTCATGGTTCACTCTTGATAGGAATATTATGCCAAAGAAAAGGTCAATACGCCCTTCCTTGGGCTATTCCTCTATAAGAATTGTATATTAGAGGAAGGATCAATTGGTTTCTCCCTAAGCAGTCCCTCTTTGTGAAATATGTGGTCTAGGAAGGGTTAACAAGCCATTTCCTGAGAGACATTCTACAAGAATTCTATGTTGGAGGAACAACGAATCTATTACTCCATGGGAAACCCTTTCATGAGAGTTTTATGGTTAATGAAGTGTTAGCCATCCCTTTCAACATACTCCCTACTCTGAAAGCACTATGTTGGAGAAATTATTGGACAACCCTTCCTTAGGATACCACTCTATGAGAATTCCATGTTGGGTGAAGGGTTAACCAATCCTTCGTTAAGATCCTTCTCAATGAGAATACAATTCTATTGGAGGGCCATCTAAACCCCTTCCCTAACTCTCATTTGACAAGGATATTATGGTCAAAGAAGGATTGGATGACACTTTGCCAAGGCCCCTTCAATTAGAATACTATTTTAAAGGAAGGGTTGGCTGACCTTTCCCTAGTGTACCCCTTGAAATGATTACCATGTTATAGGAAATAATGGTTTACACTTCCATAGGCCACCTCCAATGACAATATTGAGGTAGAGGAAGGGTTAACCAATAAATATTTTTAAACTAAATTTCAAATTACACTACATGATTTAGCTTTGAAACAAAAACATATTATTCCCTCTCACACCCTGGTCATTATTTTCACTTCTTTCACACACATGACCAATTCCAATTAGTTTAATGTTTATTCAATGTTTAGAATACTAACTATAAATTAGGAGCTCTTCTTATTAATCCATGATTCTTACAATAAACCCATTCTATTAGTGTGCCTTTGTACCTTCAATGGAAATTGCTATTGTTAACTCTTTATGGATAGAAAATGTTGCTAACTTATCAACTAGGTTTATCTCAGGTAGATGGGAGGGAGTATTGTTATCCTCTCCATCCAAGTTCAATTCCTACATGTGACATGTTGAGCTCATAATGAGTATATTATTGTATTGGATTAAAGGCTTGCTTTTATTGGCTTAGTTCTTAGGTGCCATCCTTAAAATAAGGGGAAGTACTCTAGGGTTTTACCCATGCTTTGTAGGTTAGAAAAAAAATATAAAAGGAAAAGGATGCTAATCTAACCCTTAAATACAAAGAAGTTAGTCTAAAGATATTGAAATGGATTGGCACTAAGATTCTTAAGGTGAACTCTTTCCATGACCTAATCATTTGTAATAGATGAATCATTAGCTTGAATCTCACCTTATGCATTCCTTTCACGATAAGGGTAGAAGTGCCATTTACTGTATCATATCATTTATTCTTTTGTTGAAAAAAATTGCTAATGTTGAAATAAATGGTGATAATGAGTGAAACTCTAATAATCACCCCTTCATGATAACTATAAATATAAATATAAATATGGCACTTGAGAACATTACTATGCATGGTCTAGTCAGTTGAGTTCTCTTTGGTAATAGAAAATAATTGCATTTTCTCAAGGATTTATACAAGTTATTTAAAGTGACCTGATAGAATTAGTAAGTTAAATATCATGAGATATTAATAAAATAAAGGAAAACATAAATATTACAATAAAATGGAGACATATAAACTTTTGTAAGAGAGAGCCTAAAAGAGTTTGGGGTAACATCATTGCTAGAAAACCTAAATAATTAAGTAACATTATTGTAAATGAGTAAAACTACTACGATAACAAAGATTGTGTTTCTCCTCAAGTATTTGAAAATGTTTAGGCCACTAATCATTATAGTAAGGTTTTCTCAACTAAGGATATAAAATTTGCAACTCACTAATGGAAAATATAAATCATTGGAGGTACCAAGCCAAAATCAAGCTTGGGAGTTCGATATTGTTATCTTATATTAAGCATGTTTTCAATTAAGTTGTTGAGAAATATTGCCCTAAAACTTGCACTGAAAGTTTAATTGTCCTTATTTTCAAATATGGAAACTATAATGACATGTCTGACTATCAAACTATCATCATGATTACCCGTCTTTTATAAAAAATAGTTGGCTTGATTTTTGAAAGAAAAATTAATCAACAACTTGAGGAAAATAATAAATAGGCCAAAGGAAAAGTAGGATTCAATAATCAACATATTACAATTGATCACCTTTCCACCCTAAAAGTTATTGCTAATTATTGTATAAATAGAAAATAAGACCTTATCTATCGTTTCATTAATTTTAGAAAAATATTCATTGGGGAATTTTGAGGTCTAAAATGGGTCTCCTAAGGAAATGATAAAATAATAGCTAAACCAATAAAATAATATTTATGAATTTGCGATTTACTTTTTGCACCACAATCCATGTAACCATAGTTAAATTCAATTGAAAAGTTGCACCAAAATAAAATTAATAAAAAAATTGTATTGATGTGACTATAAATAAGAATGAGTATTTAAAAAAAAATCATTATCATTGAACAACTAATGCATTTGTCCTTTGTACTTAAATAACTTAAAATATATTATAAATACAAATTCATAAATTCTTAATTTTATAATATACTATTAATCAAGATATATAATAACATGTAATTAACATAAATCGATAATTCACATGTAATTAATATACTATATAAAAGTCAAATAATATAATATAATAAATGTAGTATATTAATTTATGTATTAATTTATAAACTTGTTACAATTGTCATAAAATTGTGTGAGAGTTTATCCAATAATTTATTAAAAATAAAGATTTTTTTTTTTGTTTGGGACGTAATAACTTGAAATTAAGCAGAATTTGTAAGATCCATAAATCATACAAAAATAATATACATTTTTTCTATAATTATAATATGCTTGTATTGCTATTAATATTATAATAATATTATTCATAGATTTGATTTATCCTAAAATTACAAGGTTACATTTTTATTTATTTTGATTTCACATGTATAATATATATGTATAGATATTAACTTATAATTAATTTGAAATTGTAATATTAAATAAAATGAGATGAATATATAATTTAAAAATAAATATATGAAAATATACAAATATAATATTTATTGAAAAATGTGTAAATACATGAAGATTGTATAGATATGTGCTTTGTTTCTTTCAAAAAATATGAAATGACAATAATAATAATTCATTCAAAAAGTGTGAAATGGCTTTTATTATGAGTATTTTACTTTATGAATTTAAAAGTACTTAGAGCACTACAATGGTTAACCATGAGTTTTTATCCACCATTGAGAATGTGACAAGTAAGTACCTTTAACTCAAGCAATGTCACCTCAACCATTGGGGATGATGTCATCCCCTAAAATGTGATTAGTTCTCATAAAGTGAATTTTGATTGTACATTTTCCTTAGGAGGCCCATTTTAGACCTGAAAATTCCCCTAATAGTAACGTTGTGCGTGGAGGGAAGCTATTGAAAATAATGGAAGAACTTGGTATCCCTCCTAAAATGTATAATATTGTGATTAAGTTATATGAAAATGTTCTTGCTAAGATACAATGCAATAAAGTGATTTGTAAACTACAATGGATATTCCATTAGAGCAATTTGTCACAACACATTTGATAAAATTACTAAAATATTTATTGTTAATTTCCCTTGGGATTCTAGATTCTTCAATTAGATTATTTTCTACTTAATTCATTAAATTGTTGAAATGTGAGAAATAGCAAACAGAAAGAAATATACACACCATCCACAATAGACACAAATACTTTCCGCGGGAAACCATTATGAGACAAAACCCAACTAGAAGATGAGGATGCTTTGCTCTCTTTTCTCTTCTACAGAAAATGTGCAAGTACAAAGGAGGAGGTACGCTTTATGGAGCTACTTGAGATATGTGGCTTGTAAGGTTGCTACATAACATTAACCCCCTATGTTATGCTCTCTAATCCTACTCCTAGATGGTTTTCTCAATTGCGGAACAAAATATAATTGCATAGAACAAAGTCCATACTCTTCCTGGTGACCCAATGTATAAAATACCTTGATAGAAAACCAGGAGTTAAGGTTTGACTCACTCAACCCTCAACTAGAGTTACACATTTGAACCTTATTCTTCATTGTCCACATATGTCTAGCCCCATATGTACGAGTAACTTTTGCATACGAAATTTGATTGATGTGATTCTTGCATTCTTGGAAAGGTTTTTGAGTGTAGAACAAAATCCCTAGGTCCTATGTTAAAGTGAGAAAGTTTCTGACCAAAAAAATGTCATTTAATGCCTCAAAATGGACCCAAAAGTTAATAAACCATAGTTCTCCAAATTGGGACCCGTCGATAAAATTGACCTTGCAATTGATCCCTTCATTTTTCCACTCTTAAATGAAAAACAGATATAATGATCCAATCTAGATCATAACGAGTTGCCAACGGATGTTAATTGTAATATTGGTATCAAGCAAGGGTATCCTTTTTTTCCTATCCTTTTAGGAATCTATATTTTTAAAATTGAGCAGTACTTAGAAGATGAGGGATGAATTGATATTGAAATGGATACAATAATTGTCTTCCTTGTTTTATATAATGACAACAAGGATAGGGTTGATGTAGCCAATAGATAGAATGGTTTCTAAAAAGGAAATACCTCATAAGGTACCTAATTCAAATTCCATCCTTTGGTTCATTAGGTTACTCTATTACTTAGCATCCTAATGTATGAAGAGTAACTTGTGGTCATTTTCACTTCAATAACATGAAAATATAATCTACAATTGAGCACCTATTAACGGTTAAGATGTCCAAAAACACACTTGTGAGGGGAGTCCTACTCAAAGGAAATGCCTACGATTTTAGCCTTATGATAAAAGGATAGAGTCTTATCAAACATTTTAAATGGCATGGGGAATGTATTAGACCTACCTCCCAACCATCTCATGAAATCATCTTAACCCATATAAAAATTAATACTTTGATAGATATTTATTACTTTCACTAAATTAAAATATTTCATATCTAACATCCCTCTTTGAATTCTCTCTCAGAAAATCCGTTTCATTCTCTCTTCGATAATATAAATGTAATTCCTATTTACTGAAATTCCCTATTTATGTCAAAATAAAATAATAAAATAAACATTATATCATAATGATAAAAATGTATCCTTTATCTCTTTAAACTCGTGTCACTTAAAATTTCTAAACATATGAAGTTTTTAAACTCTTTTAGACTCTTCAAGATCCCTAATTCCTCACCTCTCTTTCGAAGACAAGGAGGCATTAAGGCAGGAATGTGCCCTCATATTGAGAAAGGCTAAACCTCATAGGAGTAATTTAAGCAAAGATGCACAAATTGCTCTTAAATCCCTTTGGAATAATGATAAAATTGTGGTTCTTAAGGCAGATAAGGGAGGGGAAAAAGTTGTTCTGGACAAGGAGGATTATATTTTTAAAATGAATGAGCATCTTAATTGTGGTAGTTATAAGAAGTTGAACGCTAATCCCATTCCTAAGGTCATAAAAGAGGTCAAGAAGGCAATTTTAGAGTCCAGTCTTGATGAAAAATTAAAGAAAAGATTAACTCCTTCTTGTGAAATTATCCCTAGAATTTATGGGTTGCTGAAGATCCACAAGGAAGGGGTTCCTCTTAGACCAATAGTTAATACCATTGGATCCCCAACCTATGAATTGGAAAAGTATGTTGCCAAGATCTTGAAACCTCTTGTTGGAAACACTGATTCTTTTATTAAGGACTCCAATGATTTTGTTAATCTTATCAAAATTGAGAGGGTGGATGAAGATGACATCCTGGTAATTTTGACGTAGTGTCCTTATTTACCAAGATTCCCTTAGATGAAGCTATTCAGGTTATTAAGGAAGTTGTGGATCCAGAAACTGCAAAGCTTGCTGAGATTTGTTTGCGTTCAACTTTTTTCAGTTTCCAAGGAAGTTATTATGAGAAGACATCTGGAGTGGCCATGGGATCACCTCTCTCACCAATTGTGGCTAACTTATACATGGAATACTTTGAGAAGAAGGCTCTTGAATCTTATCCTTTGAAGTCAACTTGGTGGAAGTGATTCATTGATGATACCAACATTAAATGGTCTCATGGGAAGACAAAGCTTGATAATTAGCGTTCCATTTTTAGATGTCGTTATTACCAGAAAGGAGGATGGTTCTTTGGATTTCACTATTGTCTTTGGAGCTTCTCTAATGCGAAGTTGATAAATGGATATACTCTCTCTCATGTAAGTAGAAATTTTGATGATATTCTTGTTATCTTACTAGTTAACTGCATGTATGTTGTTATCTTTATTCTTGTATGGGCTAAATGTAATGTGAAATTCTTCTGGGACCTTGAATAAGTGATTAAATGCATGCGTTGACCTTTGAGCGATTGGGTGAATGTTCCTAGAGGCGTCTCTTAGGTTAAAAACCTCGAAACTTTGTCTCCTTCGCAAATTTGAAGTACAAATCTCTATTGATCTAGTTGTTGCTCTTGGAGAGGCTAGCAAAGATCAATTAGGGCTCAGCTCATGAAATTTCATGATCTATGTGTATCTTGATTCCCTTAAGCCCTAGCAATAAGGCATTGATCCTTGTATCCCTTTGGTTGAAAGGAGGGTTTTATCCCAAGAACCTCAAGTTCATTCTCAATGTGGTAGAGTTTTTCTACCATACATTCAGGGGTAACTGATAAGATTGCTAGGATCTTGGGGAAGAAAGACACATTCACTCAATTCACAACACCTAGAACAATTAGACAGGGTATGAGGTATGTTAAAGATAATATTGATCGACAACAACTCAAGGGAGTGTATAAAATTGATTGTTCATGTGGCAAGAGTTATATTGGGGAGACAGGGTACTCACTACAAAGAAGGTTGAAAGAACATAGAGCCGACATTAAAAATGGAAGATCTCGCACTTTGGCCCTTATAGAACATTCATAAAAAACAAAGCACCATGTTTGTTCGGAGAATGACATGATTATCGCAAGAGAAGAACATTATCAAAGAAGGAAAATTAGGGAGGCTCTTGAGATTATGAAGCATCCCCATAATCTCAATAGGGACAATGGGATCGAGATCAGTAGAAGTTGGCTTCCTTTAATAAGGCAGGTTAGGTCCTCCAATTCGTCTCAGGTATTGTTTTCTTTCCCTTTATTTTTATTTTTATTTTTAATAAAATAAAATTGATTATCTATCTAATCTTTTATTATAAATGAATAAACAATTATTATAACTAACTTGATTATTTATAATAATAATAATTTATTTATTCATTTATAACAGTTATTAATAATTATTTCATTTAAATATTTATTAATAATCATTAATATTAATTATTTCATTTCTATAAATTATTTATTTCATAATTATAGGTAATACATTATTAATTATTTTTATTTTTATTAATATTTATAATAATAATTAATTATTTAATTATTTGTTTATAATAATAATTATATTATCATTATAAATAAATAATTACTATTAATGATTATTATAATAATTTAGGATTATTATTTTCTTTAAATTATTTGATCTGTTGAATGAATAATCATTTATTATTATGAGCCATGGTTCATTCTTGGGTTTTTATTATTATTTTATTTATAATAATAATTAATTAGTTAATGATTTGTTTATAATAATAATTTAAATTATTATAAATAAATAATTAGTATTATTAATTATTATTTATAAATATAAATATAAAAATAATTATTATTATTATTATGATTATTCATTAATTTAGGTTTTGACTTTACTGAGTCGACTTTTTAATTTTAATTCTATCATTTGCTCTTATTTATTCAAATTTTGTTATATCTCTTCTATCATTCTTTCAAGTAGTCCTGGTGATGGATCCCCTTTGGGATTTGAAACATCGACAAAATATGATCACTACTGTGGATATTCCAAAATTTAGCTCAACAGAAACTAACCACAAAAGTTTGAAATCCAAAATAAAAACTACCACTACAATGATGGATGTCCCTATTGAGAAGGGATTGGAATAGATGTTAAGTGTGGTGGCTTAATTGAGTGGGGTAGTGAAGGTATTCTACCTTAATCAACAAAGTTTTACAATGTTTGACATGTATTTATGAACCAATTACTATTATTCTAGAAAGGTGTCTTAGTGGAGCCTTCATTGTTCTTCTAGTTTAGATGGCCTTCAATAATACTATTATTCTTGAACAATCGCCTAACGATATGAAGAAGGCTAAAATGCATCATTATTTGGAACTGGAATTTTCAAGGCATTTTTGAAATAAGTATAATAGCTATTAAAGTTAGAAAATGCATGATATCTAAATCCCACATCTATCCTTTAAGAATATTTTCTCAAGGGAACTAGATGGGTTGAACAATGAATAGCCATATAGCCCAAAATATAGAATTTACAACGTTGTTCTACGAAAATTGAACTCGAAACAAATTCTTGGAAGCACCATAGCTTATGATCCAGATTTAAACAGGAACGCAACAAATTACAGAGATAACCATATACACAAAGATGCAGCGGAAATAATACTTCATTTCATTAATGGAAAATACTGAAATATGCTTACAAACAGAAATGGCAATAAACTAGCTAGGGCGATGGTAGCTTATCTCTGAGAAGAGATGTGATGGCTACATGCCTCTGAACTGTGTTACAATGAGGCTCGAAGGCCTATTTATTGTTGAGAAACAATGGACAACCCTTAACATTCCAAAACCTAACCCTAGGAGATGAAACGCCAAACTGTGGGCCCCGTTTGGGTAAATTGGTACATCAACTTCCCGGGGTCGTAACTTTGGCATACGATCTCTGTTTGACGCGTACAATAGCTCGTTAGAAAGATCTATCCGAGCACTACCACTTTGGGAAGGGCAACATCGGTCCATGGACCCATGTTGCCCCCAGATTTCCCAAAAAACGTCGTTTAGGGCCTCAAAACGGCTCCGGAAGTTCAGGACCCGAAAAACTGCTAAAAATAGTAAGTTGTGCTACAATTAAGGAAACTGAAAATGCTGAGAAAGACAATGGTGGGGGTCCAGGTGGACTTGGCAGGTGGCCACCAATATCCACCTGGATCATTCCTCCCCCCTTAGGAAGCAATGGTCCCCATTGCGTTGAGCTCCTCCATGAGATGAGGAAACTTCTGCTGAACTTGTTCCCTGGTGAGCCACTTGCCCTGCTGAAGGAGTTGGCCCGCTTTGACAACTCGATACAGTTGGATATTCTGTTGGCGAGTGTTCTTGATCTGTGTGTCCATGATCCGATCAGTTGCAGCTTGTTCCATGCAATCTGGATTTAATTCTGTGGGTTTGAGCTGTTCTGCAATGTCGGATGTGTCTAACAATGGTGGAAAGTATGGCCGAAGGCGGTCCACATTAAATACTGGGTGCAGGCCAAGGAATGGGGGAATGCTGAGCTCAAATGCATTGTCTCCCATAGCCTTAGTAATGGTGTAAGGACCATATCGGAGTGGTCTCAATTTTCGATAGGCTCCAGTAAGGCGTTCCTTTTGCAAATGCAACCAGACTTTGTCGCCCACCTGAAACTTGTGTGGCACCCGATGTTGATCATGTCGCTGCTTGTACTTGGCATTTGATTTCTCAAGAATGTCATGGACCTGCTGGCGAATATGTTGGATTCGCTCAATGAAGCTGGTGGCCTTATCTGTTTCGGACTGGACATGAGCTGAATTCATGTGAGTAGCTGCAAGTGGCATGGCCACATCAATGGGGCATAGTGGCTGGAATCCCAAACCCACCTGAAAAGGGCTATGGCCAGTGGAGCTGTGAAGAGCTCGGTTGTAGCTGTGCTGAACGTAGGGGAGGCTCTCGTCCCATGTGCGTGGATGCTTTGAGTTATACATGCGCAGAATGTGCACAATCATCCTATTGACAACCTCTGTCTGGCCATCAGTTTGAGGATGGAAGGCTGTGGACTTCGTGAGTTTGGTGTCCAGCATTGACCAGAGACTGGACCAAAAGGTGCTGAGGAACCGACTGTCCCGATCTGAGATGATAGACTGTGGGATCCCAAAGTGCACCCACACTCGTTCAAAGAAGAGTTTAGCAGTGGCTTCTGCTGTGATATTCTTCTTGCAGGCCATCATAATGGCCATCTTTGAGAACCTGTCGACGACCACAAAAACACAGTCATTTCCATGCTTAGTGGAAGGAAGGCCTGACATGTAATCCATGGAGATGGATTCCCAAGGTCGACTAGGGGTAGGCAACGGGGTATAGAGGCCTTGCTTCTTAATGGTCGGTTTGGCAATGGCACAGGCAGTACATGATCGGATGTACTTCCCAACATCCTGTCGAAGATTCGGCCAATAGAAATAGTTTTGCAGTACTGCCACTGTTTTCTCGACCCCGAAATGCCCAGCAGCCCGACTGTAGTGTGCTTCCCAAATCATCTTGGCACGCTCGCTTGAAGGAACACAGAGGTGACCGAGGTGGCATAATAGGGCATCCTGGAGGTGAAAATCTGCAACTTGCCGACCCTCCAAGAGTGTCTGGTATGTGTGGCCGAATTCTGGGTCGCTTTTGTAGAGAAGTGGCCAATCAGAAGTCTCGTGCCCGCAAGAGTTGAGCACGGTGGTTAGCGCCATGATCGGTGGTCGACTGAGGCAATCTGCAACATTATTGGTGCTGCCCTTTTTATACTTGATATTCAAGTGAAACTGTTGCAGGTATGTAGACCACTTCTGATGGCGATCATTCTGCAATTTCCCTTGGGTCTGTATGAACTGCAGAGGTCGGTGGTCTGTGTGGATGACCGTTTCCTTCCCCAAAATGTAATGCTTCCATTGTCGACAGGCCTGTACAATGGAATACATCTCTTTATCATAAGTGGGGTACTTCCGGACTGTGTCTGAAAGTGTTTCACTGTGATATGCCACTGGATGTCCATGTTGAGTAAGGACTGCCCCAATAGCATAGTCAGAGGCATCTGTCTCGACCTCAAATGGTTGTTGTAAATCTGGTAACGCGAGCACTGGTGCCGTGCAGAGGCGATCCTTCAACTCCCTGAATGCCTTCTGTTGAGATTCAGACCAAAAGAATTTTGCTTTCGCCCCGCCCTTGGTGACTTGACTCAAGGGCCAAGAAATATGAGAAAATCCCAACACAAACCTGCGGTAGAAGTTGGCAAGACCTAGAAAGCTGCGGAGCTCTGTTAGAGTGGTTGGAGAGGGCCAATCCCGAATGACTTGGACCTTGGCTGGATCGACATGCACCCCCTGTTCATCAATGATGTATCCCAGATACTGAACCTCGGTCATGCCAAAAGTGCATTTCTCCAAATTGGCACATAGCTTGTGTTGCCGCAGTGTTTGGAGAACCTGTCGGATGTGGTGGAGGTGCTCTTCCCAACTCTGGCTGAAGATCAGAATGTCATCCAAGTATACTACTACAAAGGAGTTGGTGAATGGCCGCAAGATGTCATCCATTAGCCTCATAAAGGTTGCAGGAGCATTCGTCAATCCGAAAGGCATGACCAACCATTCGAAGAGGCCCTCCTTGGATTTGAAGGCAGTCTTCCACACATCTGAGGGTTCAATTGGTACCTGGTGATATCCTGACTTCAGATCGATCTTGCTGAAATATTTCGCCCCCTTTAGTTGGTCTAGGAGGTCATCAATCCGCGGGATCGGGTACCTATTACGGACAGTGATCTTGTTCAGTGCCCGATAGTCAATACAGAGTCTCCACGTCCCATCCTTCTTCTGTACCAACACTATCGGGCTCCCACAGGGCGAAGAACTCGGACGGATGTGACCTTTCTGCAGGAGCTCCTGAATCTGTCTCTTGATTTCATTGTTCTCCAGAACGGAGCGCCGATAAATTGGTCCATTGGGTAGCGGCGCACCTGGGGTCAGATCGATGGAGTGCTTGACTTGACAGTGCAGAGGAACCCCTGCCGGGGAGGTGAAGATGTCTTCGTACTCCTCCACAATCTTGTCCATCTGTAGCTGCCGTGCAGAGGACCCCGTTTGGAGGCCGCGGCCACTGTCTTCTTCTTCCCTTGAGGGCGTATCATCAGGAAAACAAATTTCCTGGTTTTGGAAATGATCTTACTGCATTGTTTTGCAGTAATCAAAGAGATGGCGGCAGGTGGTGCTACCTCTGGTATCCTGAACAACTTATTTCCCAATGTAATAATAACAGCACGGGGCCTTGATTCATACACAGCATGTCGCTTCCACAAGTATGGTTGTCCTAGTAATACATCACAAACTTCAAGGGGAGCAATGTCACACAATACCTCATCCGTGAAGGGCTTGATGTTGTATGGAAGGCGACACTGCTGGCTCACGCGAAGATCTCGCCCTTGGTGAAGCCACCCAATGGTGTATGGTTGTGGATGTGCTGTGGTCGGTAAGCCCAACCGCTTCACGACCTCTGCCGAAATGAGGTTCTTTTGACTCCCGCTATCAACAATGAACTGTATCGGGGAGCCCTTTACCCACATCTGGGAGTGGAAGAGACGCTCCTCCTCCTCTGGATCTTCGGGTTCATTTTTCTGGATCTTTGCGGTAGCAACAGTGGCGCTGGGATCCGCATCAATGATATGCTTCCCTTTTTCATACCCCTTATCGGGTTCTGACTCAGAGTCGGAACATGCATCTGATTCTGAAACCTTTAGCTCAGCCACCAGTGACTGCTTGGCCCGACACTCACTTGTGTTGTGAGTGGAGCTCTTATGGAACTCGCACCATTTTCCAGTGTCCTTTCTCGGCTTCGCGGCGTTGCTCTTTGCTTGCAGCTTCGGCTGGTTGTCTTGGGCTGTCCCGCCTTGGCTTTGTCCTTTGTTCTGTGGTTTAGGGGCACCTTTCCCCTGCTTTGGATTCGCAGATCCAAAGTCTCGCTTCTTTTGTTTAAACTTCTGCTCGACCTTGACGGCATACCGGTATGCTGCGCCGAGCGAGGGGATGTTTAAGAACTGTATTTCTTCCTGGATGTACTTGTGCAGGCAGCCACGGTATTTGAGTATCAAATGTTGCTCCGAATCCTTGATACCCAACTTTGTGCGAAGGGTATGGAAAAGATTGGTGAACTCCGGCACGTCTTGGTCCCTTCCCTGCCGCAGCGTGGTCCACTTTATGTATTCATCCTCATAGCTTCCGACAGGGTAGTACTGCTCCTTGATGGCATCCCGGAACGAATCCCAGGTGGGTGCGGCTGAAAACAGTGAGCCAGTACTTTCATCCTTCTGCTCGCAGTAGGTTTCCCACCAGTCCTTGACGTGGGGGGCTGCTTTGAGAAGAGCAAAAACAATCTTTTCCCGACTCGAAAATTCATGAACAGAAAAATAACCCTCTAGCAGATTTAACCATTTATCTACGGCATCGGCGTCTATCTGACCCTCGAATATGGGGATTTCAAAATTAACTTGTACCTTAAAGGGTGTGGTGTTTCCAGAGGAGCTACTGGAAGCCGATGCGCCGCTTCTGGGTAGCCGCTGAAGGATCTGCGCAAAGCTGTCCATCATCGCGTTCCGTTGTCGCTCGAGCGCTTCTTCGAGCAAGATTTTGATGGGATCTCCTGCCCCCTCGTCTTTCTTCTCGTCCGCCATGGGAGGCCGTCGGGATTTGCGAGGCTGGTCTTGCAAAGGTTCAACCAGTTCAAGCCCTAACTCCTTATATCCCGACCTTGTTGGGGACATGCAAAGAAAAACAGAGAAAAAGCAGACCGCTCTGATACCACTGATCCAGATTTAAACAGGAACGCAACAAATTACAGAGATAACCATATACACAAAGATGCAGCGGAAATAATACTTCATTTCATTAATGGAAAATACTGAAATATGCTTACAAACAGAAATGGCAATAAACTAGCTAGGGCGATGGTAGCTTATCTCTGAGAAGAGATGTGATGGCTACATGCCTCTGAACTGTGTTACAATGAGGCTCGAAGGCCTATTTATTGTTGAGAAACAATGGACAACCCTTAACATTCCAAAACCTAACCCTAGGAGATGAAACGCCAAACTGTGGGCCCCGTTTGGGTAAATTGGTACATCAACTTCCCGGGGTCGTAACTTTGGCATACGATCTCTGTTTGACGCGTACAATAGCTCGTTAGAAAGATCTATCCGAGCACTACCACTTTGGGAAGGGCAACTTTGGTCCATGGACCCATGTTGCCCCCAGATTTCCCAAAAAAACGTCGTTTAGGGCCTCAAAACGGCTCCGGAAGTTCAGGACCCGAAAAACTGCTAAAAATAGTAAGTTGTGCTACAATTAAGGAAACTGAAAATGCTGAGAAAGACAATGGTGGGGGTCCAGGTGGACTTGGCAGGTGGCCACCAATATCCACCTGGATCAGCTTATCCCTTCATAATAATATGCCAAATCTCCCCAACCATGTTGGCACTATGATACAGGTGTTGTCCTTGATGGCAACTCACTCACAGGTCAGTTCAGATTTGATAAAGGGCAACTCACATTGTAACAAGTCAATTCAGAGGTAACAGGGCATTGGTATAGAAGAACATGAAGTTGGAACAAAGGTCTACTGATCAGAATCAAGAAGTTGAAGGAAAAGGATGTTGTAAGGTAGTTTAAGTTGTATATGTAGGTTCACCTTGTCAAAGCAACATATACACGCGGTTTCACAGAACAAAAAGAGCGTATACGTATGCACACACTTTCACAAGAGGAAAAGCGTGTATGGGTTGGAAAATCAAGGAAATACAAGATTAAAGAATACCAAGGGTCAATACCATGGTATTAGCCCACAATATTGAGCGGAGTAACGACTATTTGATCCCGTCCAAGAATACCATAGGTTCTAAGTGTTGTTTTGGTTCGAGGTATTGAGAAAGGCCAAAAACTATATAAGGAGGAGAAGATCAAAGGGCCAAGTGTGCAAGTGAAAGGGTTTCTCAGGAATACTTCTATATGAAGTATATTTTATGTTGCAAGGGCTATGATTATGATATAATCTGAAATATTTTGTGCACCTTGAATTCAATGTTGGATCAAGATCATGAGACCTGAAATGACTTATCATTGAATGATCTGATATTGGTTGGGCTAGATCTGATTGCTTACACATGTTTTATTCTTTAAATGTCATGATCTAGGTATGTCTGAAATATGGAATAGCAGTGAAGTTGTAAGTTAGTATTTGCAGATCTATACGTTGGTTCACCTTGGTGAAGGCGCGTATACATGCTGGTTCGAAGCTTCCAAGTAGCGTATGCAAAAGAAAAGCCTGTTATTTAGAAATGACTGATCTATCTGATCAGTGCTGCTAGTTTACTATTGTCTGTTAATGATGTCTTCTTAGATTTGAAAGTAGAACTGAATGCATAAGGAGATTAAGTCTGATTGATTGATTGATTAAGTGAGAAGGGTGATCTTTGTTGCTGACTGTTTAGATCTCTGTAATTTGACAGTAAATCTTCAGACTATTACTGGTTGGTACATATTTGATTCAGAAGTTTTTATGATTCAGTAGTTTTGGAGGTATACACAAGTTTGGTTAAAGGAAGTAGTGTATAGACGCAGGTTGGGTTCATTAAAGTAGCGTATGAATTCTGATGTATGATTTTTGAGGTTGCAGCTAGTTCTGAATGATGATGCATGTTCTGGGTTGAACACAATGTTCTGGTTTACTGTTTAGATTGACTGATTGTTAGTTGATGAAGTTATTATTATAAAGTTTGAGCTTCAAAGTTTTCGATGGGTCTAGTGTGAAAATTTGATGAAACAAGGCCTTCATATTGTGTTGTTGTGTACTAGGAGCATCCAGTTTGAAAATTTATGAAACGTGGTCCCTGGAGGAAGAGAGAAGGTCGTAGCCTTCTGTAGGTCGGCACCTACGTACTAGTAAACGAATCAGCTAGTACAAGAGCTAGGGGGTTGTAGCTCCCTTCCAGTAGAAACTGGAGAACGAGAGAAGGTTGTAGTCTTCTGTAGGTGGGTGCCTGCATACTGGTATGAGTCTGCACTAGTACGAGATTGTAAATAGATTTTTCTTATACTAAAAGAAGACAGAGACGACAACATGAGATGGTTTTCCTCTCGCATTGCGTTTCTGCCATAAATATTGGTGTTCATGTGTGTTGCTTATGTGTGATGGTTTATTTTGTTATTACTGCACTAGTTACTGTTTAATAAAGTACTGATGCACTGATTATAGATCAACACATGATGAAATAGCTAAATCACAAGTTCTCTGAGTATACGTTGGTTTCCTTAATAACAGTTACATGAACACGTGAGTTCATGTCACTGAATTAGTGTATATAAATCTGATTATGAAATTGAAAAGTTATTGAATTGTAAATACTGATTCAACCCCCCCCCCCCCCTAGTATTTTTTCCAACAAACCAAATATAGACCAAGGTAGGATACACGCAACATGTGCATAGAACACATGCCAAAGTAAGTTGAATCCCCTATTGTGGATCATATCCACCTTAGCATTAAGGCTTGATTTCTGCACACAAGTTGTCTATTAGGATGTGTCTAGAGGCAAGCTAGAGTGCTTGTAGCGATAATGAATTTTTTTAAAAACTTGATGGGATCACACCTTGTGATATGGTTAAAAAAAGACTTTAATGGTGAAAATCACATTTATATGACAACATCAACTTTATGATAATGTAGAGGTACATTAAGGGTAGCCCCTTTACTAATGTACCTTTTTATGCATATGAGATAAAATGCAAATCTTGGGTTACTTTGACCAAATAGATACCACTAGAACCTAAGTCAAGCCTCTTAAATCAAAATATCCTCACTATAAATGATATCAAGTTTCATAACCTCTCTAATGAAAAGGGATGTAACCATAATTTCATTTAAAAAAATACTTCTGCAAACAAATTTTAATAGCTACAACTTTCTTCCTCATGTCCATATTTTTTAATAGTGCATCTACTCTAAATGAAAATGAAATGATTAACTGGGATTCCAAACCATGATGACCACTAGGTCTATCCAATTACACCCTAAGTAAAACTCACTTCATAACCCTTAAATGTGATCCTTGACATGGTTTCATCTTTTCTAACTTGAAGAACCCAAAAAGAAATTGGAAAATAGACATCCATGGAATTCATGCCACTAGAAAGTTAAAATGCATATCAACAAGAGTGAATATTTTGGGTTTGATTCCATTAAAATTGTACACAATATATAATTGATGTATAAATTGAATCCCTACAAATATGTACTACCCACGGGAAATTTTCTCCTCAATATTAATTTAAAACCCTATTAAATACAAAGAAAATGCATACATTTTTCAAATTGAAGCCTAACAATCATTAAAATAGATGAATATGAATATCGTCTTAGTAGGTGATGGATAGTTTTCATTTCCTCTTTTCTCTCCTCTCCTTGCTCGTGACTTACAAAGAGGTGTCTTGGTGGCCATTCATGATTTGGTAACTAGGTGGATTCATTATGGGATGGAAAGGGAACTTAAGATAGATACTAAGAGTCCATTGGATTATATCTTCTTAGGAAAATATTACCAAGATTTCCTCTATCATACATTCACATACCTTAATGGATTTTATCACTGTCATTTTAGACATTTGGAAGCCCCCCTCAACATTATGGATTTCTTGAGCATTTTTAAAGATGGTGTTATTTTTCATTTCTCTTTCATAGATAAACTTGTAACCAAAACCATCATTAACACCATTAGAGACACAATTGAAAACCACAATGTGTTGGGTGTGGAGCCTGATTATCTTCCTGATTCAGAGGTCTTTTTTCAACTGCATTTGGATCCAAATCCTTGATGAGGGGCTTTCCCCTCCACTAGGAGCATCGCTAAGGGAGTGAAAATGATTCTTTGGAGCCCCCCTTGATGAGTTTTGGGGGCGGTTCCCCTGGAGAAAAAATTAGATAAAATTTCCTTGTAAAATGTTGTAATTTCATAGTCAATCTGGGTCGTTCATTAAGCGGAAGATTTGACGGTAGAAGTTATGTTAATTTATGGTTTTTTTTCCCTATAAGACAACCCTTGGTTTATATGATGAAATTATAATGTGACTGTGTATTATTATTCTATGTGAGAAGAAGAGAGGAGATTGTGTGAGAGTGAAGAGGAAGTTACAATAGACTTTTCGTAGATCGTATCCCTTCAATTTGTTGGATAATACAAAAGGAATGACTTGTTGTTTCTCTGTGGACGTAGCCCAAATTTGGTGAACCACATATATCTATGCCTCTCTTGTTTTATGATTTTCTATGTTTGATTTTCCACGATATTTTATGTATTCCATTGCTTTGCTATTTAATTTCTAACAAATTTTTCACCGCCTCATCACTTACACTTGTTTTCATGACAATTTACCTTTGAAAACACTACTTTGAAGATATTTTCACATTAAAACAATTATTTACCAAAAACTTAGTTGATGGCAGTTCTAACTGTAGGTTCGGGACTAGAAAACCGATTATATCAAATACTATCTTCCCATTTTTGTTGGATATGTCCCAAATTTCTATATGTAATCATATTGTTGCACTGTAAGAACCTCTAGCATGCCTCCATCCTATTGATTCAAATGAGAACACTTGATTGCATATGTAATTCAATCATAGTTACAACCTACTATTAGTAACCATCAAATTTGTGCCCAAAGAGCCCAAGAAGAGCACACAGACATCTTCCCATTAGATTGGTTACCCTTAACCAGGAGCATAGTAATAGCCATATATAGTGCTAGGGATAGTGGGGGTAGTACAAGCCATAATGAAAGTAGGAGATATGGTTCTATTTTTTTACCCATTACCATCAACATTTATGGAAAATTTATTTAGAGTAAGTGCAACTTCTTTACAAAGCTAACAATGATAGAGCCAAATCCAAGTGTAGATCCATAGAAAGCAGATTCACCATACACATGATATGTAGAAATAAGATCAAAGGTGGAGGTAGTAGTGTGAGCATGCCAAGGTCGAGTTCTAGACGATGTATAGGCAAAGGTTGCACCTTTCTTAGTGTACCTTCCATATCAGGGACCCTAAAGTAGAGAGGTTATGGTAGGTAAGTTTAGTTGCAAGATGGAAACATAGAAGACCTGTATGTACTGTAAAGGTGAAATAGGGAGGTCAAAATTTTCTTAAGATAGGCCAATGGAGAGGATTTTGAGATTCAAGTGGTGCATCAACATCTAAAAACATGATATGCGACTAAAGGGCTAGCACTACATCATGTTATTGATCTATGTATCATGTAACTTTACTAGATACTATACTCCAAGTTATATATTATATGCAACTTGTTAGTTTTCACCATACTAGATGGAAAATTATTAATCATGTAAGCTTTCATTTATTGTACTATCCAAAGGTATAATTTTAACTAACCACAATATATTGTGTTAGAAATAAGTAGAGCATCATCATGGTAGAGGGAAAAATATAAATACAAGAGGAAAGAATCAAATTTTGGCTACCGCCATTTGAAACACATTGAACATAAATACAACAAATACAAATTCATGGAGACTTTCCAAATGACCTCCTTTATTCAACGTTTACCCATTAATAATGAAACAAAAACCTAACCAAAAGAAATGCTTTGTACAAAATAAATCCAACCACAAGTCCATGGCCTTCTTTTGAAGATTTTAGGGCAACTTTAATTTCTACAATTTCTATTAGATTACTGTTGAATTTATGGAAGCATCATATGAAAGTGTCTATGATGGATGTTGTTTAAATGGTCTAAACATTATAAAAATCAAAATGTAGAAGAACAATTATACAAGGAATTTGTAGGATTCCATACCCCTCTCCTAGGGAACTGCAATTGGAGCATTGGAGCATCCATACAATTGAAATTATTCTCATTACATCCTATCTTGTATACTCGCATGAAGGAAAAAATCCATAATATTTTTGGTTATAAGAAAACCACTCTCATATGGAAGAAAACACACCCATATTTTGTGTTTTTATGTCTCATCCTCCCTACTCAATACATTGTAACATAAGGTTTTGATTAGATGTCAAGAAGATAACCTCATTTTGAGTAATTTAAAGTGTCAAAGGATGCAGATGATAGTGATTGTTCTTGGACATCTTACATTTGATGTAGGGAAGCAAGTCGATCCTATGAATATTGATTTTATTACCAAGCTACTAGTTTGAAAGTCTCCAAAGGAGGTGAGAAAAGTTTTAGGTCATGCTGGTTTTTAGAGGAGATTCAAAGAAAAATTTACAAAAATAGTTGCACATGTATTTAAATTGGTTATTAAGGATGCTAATGTTTTTTGTAGCACACAATTTCAAGTGATTTTGAAGGGTTAATATAAGATAAGCTTAGTAAGACACATGTTTTGAGGGGAGCTAATTGGCCTCTTCCATTCCACATTTCCAAGGACACCTCAGATACAACCCTTAGAGCAGTCTTAGGATAAAAGGAAAACCAATTTTCTTATGCCATTTATTTTATTATCAAGAATCTAAAACCTATTGAATTGAATAAATTACATAGTCACAAAGAAATAAATTTTAGCATTCCTACATGCAATCAATAAGTTCAAGAATTATATCATTAGGTATGAGGTTTTCCTTCATAAATACCATTCAACCATAAGATATTTGATGAACAAGCCTATAAAAAATGATGGAATCAGTAGGTGGTTCTTGCCATTATAGAAGTTTGATATTAATCTTTTGGATATGCTTGGGAAAACTAATTTAGTAGCAGATTTTCTTTCTAGGATTCATAATGGAGGGTTAGAAGCTTTGTAAATGATGAATTTCTAGATGAAAACTTGTTTTATATGTTTGCTAATGCCCCTTGGTTTTCATATATAGAAAATTACTTAGCTACAAGAAAGTTACCACAACACCTCTCACTGAAGGAGAAATAAAGAATCATTAGATTAAGTGCATCCTTCTCTTCGATTAGAGGGGATATCTTCCCCACAAGTGCTGATATGATTATCATAAATGTGTATTTGAGGATGAGATGTTTAGCATATTAAAAGCATGCCATGATGTACCATGCAGAGGGCATTTCACTGATAGAAGAACAACATATAAAGCTCTTTGATCAAGATATTATTAGCTTATTCTTTTCAAGGGCGCCAAGGAATATGTTTGAAAATGTGACAATTTTCAACAAATGGACCACCCAATACAATCTAATGAGATGCCTTTCCAACCATGGGTGCTTATGGTCCTTTTAAAAAGTGGGATTTAGACTTCATGGGACCCATTGCTACAACATCAAAATGAAAGAGGTATATTTTAGTTTTCGTTGATCATGTAACTAAATGGGTAGAAGCTAAAGCAAATTTCCATGCTATTGAACAAACAATTTTTGAATTTCTATTCAAGGACATTTTTTCCTATTTTTTTGTGCCAAGATAAATTGTGATAGATCAAGGAAAGTACTTCACATCAAAATTGGTGGAATCCATTACCAAGCACCAAAAGTCTTCTCCATATTATCCATAATCCAATGGGTAGGTGGAGTTAACCTGTTATCACTCAGGTTTTCCCCAAAGTTGTAAGAAAGGGAAGGATGCCGAGGTAACCACAGAGCAATCTTTTAGATACAGAATCTAGCCAATCTGTATCCAGAGAGGGCTCTCTCTTTATGATTTTAGCTTTGTTTTTTAAAGTTATTAGGCCAGTTATGAAGTTAAAGGGGATTTGTTTGAGTTTGGGTGGTGAGATTCAATAGAACAGAGAGGTAAGACAGAATAGTTCAGTCCATTGGGCATGATGGAGTCAAAGAAGATGGCTTTCTGGATTTGGTTTCTTAACAGAGGATGGCTTCACAAAGAAAGGTAGTCAAACAGGGAACAAATGAAGGATTGAAACAGATGGAATGGGCTCAAATGGGTGAAGGGCAGTTAAGAATCCTTCAACCTATTGAAAGAGGGAAAATGGATGATTACTGATAAGGAGCTATTAAGAATTCTTTAGCAAATAATCAACATGAAAGAATCAGGAAACAGGAGCAGTTAAGAGTTCACTGCTTATCCATATTCTGAAGAAAACACAGAGAACAATAAAGACTGAAAACAGAGTGCAATCAAGCATATTCTGAAATTAACCTTTTCTTTATCATTCAGATTATGAAACACAGATGATATAGTAAACAAGAAAACTGTAAAACACAAGATATAGAGGACTTATTGATCCTGTGGCTGATTCAAGAAATCTGTGTCAAGTCCTCTGCTTCAATTCTTCATCCAGTAGGATAAACAACAGTTGATTCCAACAGCTCTTTATTCCAAAATTTCAGTATTACAACACAGTCTAGGAAATCCACACACCACACCACCACCAAAATTCTAATGGAGGGGGTATTTATGCTCAAAATTACAAAACAAATATCTCATAACAGCTGTGAGATAATATCTAGGATGACTAATAATGGCATACAAGAAAAATAGAAAACAACTACTCTTTATGATAGGAAAAGGGTAAATTGGTGTTGTGCTGGAGGCAGGTTCTTTAATTCGGCTGGCAGCTGTCTTCTGTAGTAGCTCTGCACCGACTGCCTGTCTTAACTGTGCTATTTAATTCTAATCTACTGCCTTTAATTCTGCTCCGACATCTTTAATGCTAAACTGATACTCTTTAATGCTGAACTGATACACTTTGACTTTTCTTGAAACTTGCTCTGATACTCTTTGACTTTTCTTTCTTCATCTCTGTCCGGTTTTTAGCCCAAAATATCCTTTTTTCCAAAGATAACAGTGCAGCTATGGATAAACACCTGTTGTTGGGACATTGGAGGCTATTCTTCACCTTTTGATTCATAACACTTAGATCTTTCTGTGGAGATTGCTGAGAAGTTTCCAGCGATTGGCACACCAATTCATGGCTTTCTGAGATATCTGAAGGGGTACCTGTAATTGAGGAGGAACACCATACACTGGAGGGTCAGTTGACAGGTGGAGGAGCTCATCAATGGAGCCTTTCTGGTCGAAAATTGGAAATGTGACCTCAGTTGATTTTATTTTGCAGGAGAGCGTGGGGCGCTGTATGTAGAAAAACATAGCAAAAATGACTTTTTTCCCCTTTTATTCGAAAAATTAAGCTTGGCGGGAATTTTTGATTTGAAGGACGGATGACATCAGCGGAAGTACGGGGGCAGGTGATGTGGTGGGTGATGTCAGCACAGGACGGAGGACGTCAGCAAATGACGTCAGCGGGGGGGGGTGGTAAACGGTTTTGTCTCGCACTGCTTTGGGGTCAAGTGGTTTCTGGCGGAGGGTGAGTGAGCATACTGGGAGCGCGATGCGTGGCAGAGTACGGGCGCAAAAATGCCAGCCCCCCGCGAGTTAAAGGGCGGAGGTTAGGGGGGTCGATAAATGATCGTCGACCGTTGGATGTTCAGGTGATGATCTGAGGGCTGACAGGCAAGGAACATGGCAAAGGTTTAACACGCGGGCCAATATAATTAACATTAATAAATCATATCGGGCGCAATTTATTTGGTTCACGGGAGGTTTGGTTATTAATCAACCGGAGGTTAATTAATCCCATGTTTTTCATGGCAGGAAGGTTATTAACGGGTTTCAATTAAACTCGTTAATCCCTGTTTAAACAGTGATATGGTCATAATCGATCGAGGAGGGGATATGTAATATTTGGGGTTTTTATTATATATTCACATAATATGGGGAAGGGTATTAATTTACATGGGATTTAAAAAAGGGGTTTTGAGGTGATATTATGCATTTTTCTAAGTAAAAATGGGAATTCACTTAGGCAAACATTTATGAAATGAGATGGGTGATTTTAGTGATATTAAGAGCAGATTCTTAATATTTTAGGGGGGAAATTAGTAAATTATTAGGGAAAAACATGAAGGGGATTTAGTTATTGAATCTTGCCTCGCTTGAGCTGCTTCAAGTAAAATATCTGCCATTGCACCAATGATAGAAGTGAAAGTTAACACATTTTTAGAAACATAATCCATCACAGGAATCATTCTGCAACACCAATCTACTTACCCTGTCTACTTTGCCTAGCATTTTTCCTTCTTTCTTGGGTGCACTTAGACTAGCACACCCTTTTCAATCTTCTTTTCTTTTCATGGTAAGCGTACCTAAGTCTGCACTTATTACTTCCAAGGGCTTAGATTAAACTGTTGAGATCTTTTGCTTCTCTACCTATCTACTTATCTGCCAAGATTAAACAGTTTGGTCAGATTTTATTCTCTATCTCTAAAACAGGAAATTCAAATATAAACTAGACAAGATTAAGTTGTTTGGCCATTCATCAATTGTGGCATAAATTAACAAGCTGCACACAATGATTATTTGCAGAAAATGAAAAAGTAGTGGCATTTTGGAATTTCACGCTTTCCTGGTCTTTGTTTATTTGGGGTTCATTTCTTTCACTTTTTTGACCATTTTATTCTTTTTACCCTTTGATTTTTCTTTTAGGGCATACCCTCTTTACATTTTTTTATTTTTTTGATAATATGGAAAACCTTTGCAACAAGAAAAGGGATGAACATATTACAGAGCTCAACAAGTCAATCATGAAATATGACACCTATTGGTATAAGAGTATAATAGTGGCTCCACTTGGGGATGTCTTTCCCTGGTGGAAAGTCAAGAACAACAGGTTAGAGAGCCTTATGAATAACTTAGATTGTTTTCTGAAATTCCTTCTGCTGGTTGCTTTATTGTACATATGACAACACACTTGTGAAGCTTAGTGCCTTCTCTTCGGGCTTCAACTGCAGCAAGTTACTGTCCACTCAACACTTAAAGATTTATTCTTTCTTCCTTGAATCCTACTTGAGCACCTTGTCACTTGGGTAGGAACTTTTAGCCTTGGTCCTTTTATCAAAATCTTCTTAACCTTTCCTGCACAACTTGAGATCTGACCTGAAACCAAAAGGTGCTGCAACTTTCAAACCAAATTAGTAAATTGTCAAGATCTTTAAGGCCTTTTGTTTGGATTCAAATCTTTTAGGATTTATTTCATAATCTACTAAAATTGAATTAAATCAAATTGAAATCCTACCTACTTACTCTAATCAGCTTTTTGACTATTGGTTAGGTAAAATGAAACAACCAATGCAACCACTCAAGCATTATATACACTAGTGACCTTTGTTGCTTGTGCTTGTTGGTGTTTAAAATTGAGATTTTGCAATCAAATATAGCTTTGTTAACCTTTGAGAAGATAAGGAAATTCCTAATCTCCTTTGCTGAATCTAGAAACTGTACAAAAGGATCTTGTAAAATATATACACTTTTCTTGAGTTGATTCAAACAACTATACAAATGTTTTGGATAGCCTACCTGCCATGAAATTGAAATATCACTTTTATCTTTACCACCTTGCATGTTTTCGACTGCTCTTTGTGATGATATTTTTGCTGATTGTAATGTCTGTCTTGTAAAACCATTATCATCTTGATTTTGACCCTCATGGTCTATTAATGGAGAAAAATTATGGTTACTTTCATCATCCAACCTGTCAGCTATTGGATCATAAAGAACTTGGAAGGATTGTTGCAACTTGTTATATATAGGTTCAAATGGAACTTCATAGATTTCTACAAGCTGCTCCTCCTTTTCTTTAACATTTTTACATGATTCAAAACAAAGAGGCAAGGAATCACCTTGGATCGTTTGATCATTCGTTCCAACTTCCAAGTCTTCTTCTGCAACCTGACATTCAATGGCATTTTGGGGCTGCAAATCTAGATATGATAAGTCTTGAACAAAGATTTGATTGCCCTCTAGATGGTTAATATCAAGACTTGTTGACATTTGATTTCTAATTGCATGATAGTTATCTATGATAAACTGAAATGAATCAAAACAAAATGGTAAATTTCCTTCACTGATTTCAAAATTTTCTGCGCTTTCCTCCTCATCCTCATCGCTGAAATGAACAAGCTGATCACTACTTTCAAGCTGTTGAACCTGAATTTCCTTATTCCCCAAATTAGCTTTTGATTCCTTTGCAAGGTTAATTTGGACTTGAGAAACATAATCATCATCATATTGATCATATTTGGGTGAATCATTAAAAGAAGTAATGCTATCAAATGCACACATTAGATCCGTAGAATGCTCCTCCACATATTGCTCTATGAATCTGTCTTCTGATCTATGGTAGATCGAGTTGGTAGGAATTTGTTCATGAATATCAACCTTTTCCTTTTGTGAAACAAATGTGTCATGGTGATTTTGAACAAAAAATTCAACTTTCATTGTGATCTTCTGCATCATTTCCTCTGCTTTCTTTATCAAAATGTAGAGTTTTTCCTCTTTCTCTGTTTTCAACTTTTCTTTTCTAATTTTCAGATTAACCTCTACATCCACTGCCATGTTCTGCATCTGTTCCATAGTTGAGGGGTTTCTTTCTCTCAGATGAAATTCTATCTCTGCATCAAATGTTGTTGGGTAATGTAGTAGAGCTGAATTAGGGGGAGGTTTTATATTTAATGGTATTGAATAATAGATTTGATTAAATCTGTTTGAAAATTGTTGTATTGTTTCATCTGGATGTCTTTTTAACTGATTATATTCTTCTATGATCATGAGAAGATTGACTTTGATTATCCATCTATCAAGGAAGAGTTTGAGAAACTGCTCGAGATTTGAGATGCTTGCCTCAGGCAGGGTTTTGAACCAACTCTTGACTTTTTCTTGAAAAGAAAGAGCAAAAAGCCTAATACTAACATCCTCTTCATCTACTTCAAATAAATTAAGATAATCTTCAAAAACTTGGATATGTTTTTGGGCAGTGATACCATTCTCTCCATCAAACCTAGGGAGATACTTAGGATAATCGTTAGGGAAAGCATGGAGTGTAGGAGGAAAAATGAGTGGTTTATACCTATCAGGAACTTTATGAGGTATCAGAATATGTTCAGGGATTGGATGACTAGTCTTAATTTTTTGATTCTCCTTAATTGAAAAATGATCTTCATAAGAATTAGAAGGCTGCTGTTCCAATGTGTAAGGAGACTTTGCATCTACATTTTTCAAAGGAAAATAATAAAAATTTAATCTAAAATCATCTCTAAAATAAAATATACATTGAAAAATCTTATCAATGAGAAAGAACATAATGTCTTGGATAACAATCCAAGTCAAAATCCTGATCTTTTCATACAGTACTTTCATGTTCATTTCTCCAGTGGAGTCTTGATTGTGAAATTGATGTGGAGTCGCCAGGTGGATGATTTTAACCTTTGTGTGTCTGATCCCTGTCCACCATCACAGATCAGATCTAAACTTGTAAAACAGTTTTGAGGAAAAGGTTTAGTTTTTCCAGGAAACCAAATTTTGAGTATTTTATGATTATTTCGATTTTTTATGATTTTTCAAAACAACTTCTATGATTTCTTTAAGAGGCTTTAGATATGAGATTTAAACTTTCTTAAAGACTTTATTTGACAAGAGGAACTGATCAAGCATTTGAAACCAGATGTTCAATCTATAAGCTAGACCGGAGATAGATTGAAGTAGCATTCATTTACTTCTGCAATTGCAAAGCAAAAGTATTTCAAAGGCTACCTGGCTAACTTCAGGCTCCGTCTGTAGCTTATGAAATAAACAATAGTAACAAACAATTATTCAGATCCCCAGCGAAGTCGCCAATGATTTTATCACTCAGGTTTTCCCCAAAGTTGTAAGAAAGGGAAGGATGCCGAGGTAACCACAGACCAATCTTTTAGATACAAAATCTAGCCAATCTGTATCCAGAGAGGGCTCTCTCTTTATGATTTTAGCTTTGTTTTTTAAAGGTATTAGGCTAGTTATGAAGTTCAAGGGGTTTTGTTTGAGTTTGGGTGGTGAGATTCAATAGAACAGAGAGGTAAGACAGAATAGTTCAGTCCATTGGGCATCATGGAGTTAAAGACGATGGCTTTCTGGATTTGGTTTCTTAATAGAGGATGGATTCACAGAGCAAGGTAGTCAAACAGGGAACAAATGAAGGATTGAAACAAATGGAATGGGCTCAAATGGGTGAAGGGCAGTTAAGAATCCTTCAACCTATTGAAAGAGGGAAAATGGATGATTACTGATAAGAAGCAGTTAAGAATTCTTTAGCAAATAATCAACATAAAAGAATCAGGAAACATGAGTAGTTAAGAGTTCATTGCTTATCCATATTCTGAAGAAAACATAGAGAACAATAAAGACTGAAAACAGAGTGCAATCAAGCATATTCTGAAATTAACCTTTTCTTTATCATTCAGATTATGAAACACAGATGATATAGTAAACAAGAAAACTGTAAAACACAAGATATAGAGGACTTATTGATCCAGTGGTTGATTCAAGAAATCTGTGACAAGTCCTCTGCTTCAATTCTTCATCCAGTAGGCCAAACAACAGTTGATTCCAACAGCTCTTTATTCCAAAATTTCAGTATTACAGCACAGTCTAGGAAATCCACACACCACACCACCACCAAAACTCTAATGGAGGGGGTATTTATGCTAAAAATTACAAAACAAATATCTCATAATAGCCGTGAGATAATATCTAGGATGACTAATAATGGCGTACAAGAAAAATAGAAAATAGGTACTCTTTATGATAGGAAAAGGGTAAATTGGTGTTGTGCTGGAGGCAGGCTCTTTAATTCGGCTGGAAGCTGTCTTCTGTAGTAGCTTTGCGCCGACTGCCTGTCTTAACTATGCTCTTTAATTCTGATCTGCTGCCTTTAATTTTGCTCTAACATCTTTAATGCTGAACTGATACACTTTGACTTGTCTTGAAACCTGCTCTGATACTCTTTGACTTGTCTTTGTTCATCTCCAGTTTTTAGCCCAAAATATCCTTTTTTCCAAAGATAACAACGCAGCTATGGATAAACACATGTTGTTGGGACATTGGAGGCTGTTCTGAACCTTTTGATTCATAACACTTAGATCTTTCTGTGGAGATTGCTGAGAAGTTTCTAGCGATTGGCACACCAATTCATGGCTTTCTAAGATATCTGAAAGGGTACATGTAATTGAGGAGGAACACTGTACACTGGAGGGTTAGTTGACAGGCGGAGGAGCTCATCGATGGAGCCTTTCTGGTCGGAAACTGGAAATGCGACCTCAGTCGATTTTATTTTGCAGGAGAGCGCGGGGCGCTGTATGTAGAAAAACATAGCAAAAATGGCTTTTTTCCCTTTTTATTCGACAAAATGAAGCTTGGCAGGAATTTTTGATTTGAAGGATGGATGACGTTAGCGGAAGTACGGGGGCAGGTGACGTGGTGGGTGATGTCAGCATAGGACGGAGGACGTCAGCGGATGATGTCAGCGGGGGGGGGGGGGGGGGGGGTTGGTAAACGATTTTTCCCCGCACCGCTTTTGGGGTCAGCTGGTTTCTGGCGGAGGGCAAGCAAGCATACCGAGAGCGTGACGTGTGGCAGAGTACGAGCGCAAAATCGCCGGGCCCCCGTGAGTTAAAGGGTGGAGGTTAGGGGGGGCGCTAAATGATCGTCGACCATTGGATGTTCAGGCGATGATCTGACGGCTGACGGGCAAGGAACATGGCAGAGGTTTAACACGCGGGTCAATATAATTAACGTTAATAAATCATATCGGGCGCAGTTTAATTGGTTCGCAGGAGGTTTGGTTATTAATCAACCAGAGGTTAATTAATCCCATGTTTTGCGCGGTGGGAAGGTTATTAACGGGTTTCAATTAAACTTGTTAATCCTTGTTTAAACAGTGATATGGTCGTAATTGACCGGGGAGGGGATATGTAATATTTGGGGCTTTTATTATATATTCACATAATACGGGGAAGGGTATTAATTTACATGGGATTTATATAATAAAGGTTAAAGTTAATATGAAAAAATGAATTGAAAATAGGCGCTAAGTTAATGTTAAAAAACTTAGGCTAAAAGGGGGAAAAAAGGGGTTTTGAGGTGATATTATGCATTTTTCAAAGTAAAAATGGGAATTCACTTAGGCAAATGTTTATGAAATGAGATGAGTGATTTTAGTGATATTAAGAGCAGATTCTTAATATTTTAGGGGGGAAATTAGTAAATTATTAGGGAAAAACATGAAGGGGATTTAGTTATTGAATCTTGCTTTGCTTGAGCTACTTCAAGTAAAATGTCCGCCATTGCACCAGTGATAGAAGTGAAAGTTAACACATTTTTAGAAACATAATCCATCACAGGTATCATTCTGCAACACCAATCTACTTACCCTGTCTACTTTGCCTAGCATTTTTCCTTCTTTCTTGGGTGCACTTAGACTAGCACACCCTTTTCAATCTTCTTTTCTTTTCATGGTAAGCCTACCTAAGTCTGCACTTATTACTTCCAAGGGCTCAGATTAAACTGTTAAGATCCTTTGCTTCTCTACCTATCTACTTATCTACCAAGATTAAACAGTTTAGTCAGATTTTATTCTCTATCTCTAAAACAAGAAATTCAAATATGAGCTAGACAAGATTAAGATGTTTGGTCATTCATCAATTGTGGCATAAATTAACAAGCTGCACACAATGCTTATTTGCAGAAAATGAAAAAGTAGTGGCATTTTGGACTTGCACGCTTTCCTGGTCTTTGTTTATTTGGGGTTCATTTCTTTCACTTTTTTAACCATCTTATTCTTTTTACCCTTTGATTTTTCTTTTAGGGCATACCCTCTTTACATTTTTTACATTTTTTGATTTTTTTGATAATATGGAAAACCTTTGCAACAAGAAAAGGGATGAACATATTACAGAGCTCAACAAGTCAATCATGAAATATGACACCTATTGGTATAGGAGTATAACATAACCAATAAGGTCTTCACGTGATCTTGACCAATACAATATAGATGCATCCCACAAGTTGGGATGATCACATTCTTGAAGAACTCTAGGCCTACATGACCATATGGAGGGATACAACTGGATTAACACCATTTGACTGGTGTATGGAAAGCAAATTCTTGTTCCAATAGACTTTTAGGTGAATAAATTTAGGACCATAGTTTAGTTAGGGATGGAAATTTTAGAAGCCTAACAATAGAGAATAGCTCCACTAAATGCGTTAGATGAGATATGATGGGAAGCTATTCAACACATTACTCTCATTTAGCATCAAAGGAGTAAATGGCATGATAAGTTCATCTAGAGAAAGCATTTCAAAATACATGAACTGGCTCTCCTTATTGACTCAAAATTCAATGATTTTAAAGGAAATTTCACAACATGTTGGTTAAGCCCATATGAAATTGATCAAGTATTTGATAAAGATTTGGTTAGAATCAAGACAATTTATATGGAATGAATCTATTTTCTGGTTAATGGACATAGATTGAAGCTATATCAAAAGGCCTGTAGCCAAGAAAAGTTTATTCAACATGTATAAAATCAATCTGAGATGGAGATAGTGGGCAGCAGGGATTCCCAACTTGTTATAATTTCTCCTCATTTTTCTCTCTTATACTTGATATAAATGAAACAAATCTCTCTCTCTCTCTCTCTCTCTCTCTCTCTCTCTCTCTCTCTATATATATATATATATATATATATATATATATATATCTATATATATATATAGACATATACATAAGATTCCAATTGTGAAAACCAGTCTCTGGCACAATTGGACATGAATTTTGCTTGAAAACCAAGTAACCAATGGGAAAATACTCCCCCAAATTCTTATAATAAAAGGGAGGTTACTAGCTATGATAAAACTAAAAGGGTTTTGTTTTAAAAATAAGACTTTTTCTTTCTCTAATTTTTCTGACAACAATTTTGAGTTAATGATCAATTATGTCCATGAAAATCCTCTTCATTATAGACCTTGAGATAGCCATTTTTTTACTGTCTTAACACCCCAACTAGAATCCATCTTCATTTTTCTTTCTCTAATTTCTCTAAAAACAATTTTGAGTTAATGATAAATTGTGTCCATGAAAATCCTCTTCATTATAGACCTCGAGATAGCCATTTTTTATTATCTTAACACCCTAGCTAGGATCCATCTTCGTTGCATTTATTTCCATGGATAAGTTCTTCCTTCATCATATTTTCCTTTATTCAATTTGTAAAAAGTCAAAGAAAAACTTCAACACTAGCAACCAACACTTATGATTGTTCTAATTGGAAAAGTACAACAAAGGCACAAGATTTCATTCTTCACTAGCATTGATTTTAATATGATTATTTTGAGCATCCATTTTTTCATCTTCTCTAATAATTGGCATTGTTTTGGAACCTTTAGTGTAGTAATTTGCAAGTGATTGGTCTCAGGAAACATCAAGGGAGGCATCAACAATATTTATCATACATGTGCAAGATTTCCTATAACTAACACACAATCCTATAGCCCTCGTTATTGGAACACATAATGATTATAGGAAGACCTACAAAATGCAAATTTCAAATTTATTTACAAATTTATTTATTCAACAACATATGGTATTGTGATGAGGTTCTGAAGCCACTAGATGTCTTTAGGTCCTTTCTCTTCTTCCTTTATCCTTCACGCAGTATTCATCAACAATGGTATACTTTTGGTCTCAAAATTCAACAAAATGATTAGCCTTGTTACAGTAACAACATCAATACTTGTCTCAAAATTATAAGTGATCAACAATATCAACATCTCAATGTTCAATAGTCTTAGTATTTCAATAGTTTATAGCCTCAAAACTTTCATGTGATACGTGTTTCAAGCTTATTTCAAAGTGTATTTTCAATATTTTTCAGTGCATAAGGTGAAAATCAAGGTGAGCTAACTCGGTCAAGTTCTTTTAGTACGTTAAAGAATGGAATTAATACTTAACAAATCTTTGGTTATAATTTTACATGTGACATTCCTTTATTAATTCACATATAATTTCCCTCCTGTCATATTGAATATCATTCATACTATCATTATCCATTTCTACCACCTTGTTGCATGAATGACCATTATTGATAATCATGCCATACATGTGCAGTCATTTAATTTTGTGCCTCTCCACAACTGATCCAATCATCATACATTGGAATGATCTCCCTCATTCAATCTTGATTTCCTATTCAAAATTCAAACATGATATCCTAGTAGTAGACTACAAAGAGACAGAGTACCTAGAATTCACTCCACTAAAGCCACATGGGAAAGTTGGGAGCTATGAGACAAGAGCCATTATCATCAAATTTCTTGGATAATTACCCTAAATATAATGCAAGTAAGTATATATTGAAGAAAGTAGGGTGGCTTCCATTCATTCAAAATTTTTGTGGATATGACAATGCTATCACCAAGAATTTGCACAAGGTTTCGATGGTAAAAATGCTTGAATTGGCGATCTCATAATGGAAATCTAAGAGGAGTTAGTGCACAAGCCATTAGAATCCTACAAATAAGTGACAAGATTTTAAAAAAGAAACAAGTAGAGAAGGGCACATGGACATGGTTCCTATGCTCAGAAGATTTGAACTCTTATTAGGGTAAATGCATCCCAAGATCATGGATTGTAGACAAATGGAAAAATCTCTTGTTTGTCATACAAAATTACATCACATGCAAGGGGAAGGTATGACATGACTTTTCTATATTGTATTAGATTATTGCTCTAGTTTGAAGTTCCCGAACTTATGAATTTACCTTTTTACTTATACAAAATGTTAGGTCACATGGCACAAAGGGTAGAGAAAGAACCTAACAACATAAGTTGTAGCCTTTATCACCATGGTTTACTATAAAATTTTAATATGGAGGAACTCTAATGGAGGAAATATACATGGGGAGCCTTCCTTGCTAGGAATAAATTTGGCTCCCAACCTCAAGAATTTCCAAGAAGAGCACAAAAAGACCTACCAAATGAGTGCTTGAAGATGATGATAGTGAGAAAGACACTTTGCATAAGGAAAATAATAAAAGTGATGATAGTGCTTTTGAGGTTGAAGATTGTGGGGAAAATCCCAAGAAACTTGAAAGGGTAAATAAATAACATGTTGTCACAAGGAGAGTGACCAAAATCATGGTTGAGAGGGGATTATTATAGTAGAATGAAGAGGCCTTCTTCCCCTTGTTGAACATCTTAAGGAATTTTCACCCTCTCTTCCTCCTCAAGCCTCTAAATAGACTACTCAATGCCCCATAAGCCTTCTAAATAGGCTACCTTTGATCATATTCCTACTGCATTTAATCACATTAAATAAAAGGAAGTTGTGGATTCTTCATTCAAGAGACTAAAGCTAAATATTCCAATCCCAAAGTTCATAATTTCCACTTCTCTGATATTGTCAGTCTATCCACCTACATTAAATTTGAAAACACAATTGATTATTATGAGCTTGTAAGATCGACTACTTCCTCTATTGTCCCAAGTGTGTCTCCACCCTCATAACTTAAAAGGAAAGAAAAGAATATTAACAAGTTAAACACCATAATTATATAATTCAAAGTATTCGACCAATATCTTGAGATGAAAACTCTATTCTCAAGAACAAAAATACTCAATTATAAGAGGAGATTGACATATTGGTAATGAAGAATAAGAATACATACGAGTTGGCTAATAAATGGTGCAAGAAAAATCACTAAATGGCTATCCATAATAGGACATTAGAGAAGAAACTTGTGGTTGGAAGGAATAGGAATGAGGCCAATGTGAACATTTCCATTGGAACCCATTAGATCAATAAATTATAACAATTTTGCTCAGTTTTTTTTTCTCATCTACACCCAATATTAACTGAGATCCTATTAAACTTCTAGTGTGAGTTTTGTTGCATGAGGAATTTCAAGAACTTAGGAATGTGGGATATGTCAGGGATGAGATTTACATGGATTTTATTGTTATTCCACCCTCCTTAACCTCACAAAATACTATTTTTGACTAAGTATTGTAACTTTCTAATATCATTACAAGGTAAACATCACTAGGAAAGGTTCACAAGGTAATATATTGTTATTTCCCATTTATTCATTGTTTTTGAATGTTAGAAGGCTTAATTGAGATTTAATTCCACTAATGAAGGTTTTAAGTAGTTCATATAACAACCGTGGGTTTTGGTAACCCACCTCCATGTTTGTAATGATTACACATATCTAGGGAAGAAATGGTGACATGGTTGTTCTCCTAGTATTTTTGACATGCTCTAGTGTTCATCAAATTAATATGAGGATTGTTTTGGAGGACACTAGCTACTGGTGAAACCTTCAATGACGAAACTTGAAATTTGGGGAGCTACACAAAGTAATCAGGCCTATGTAAACCAATTTTCAAAAATTCACATAGAGACAGTTTATTGTAGTTCGATGGTTGGGATCTAAGCCAAGGATGGATGGGAATCGATTCATATTTTCCTTTCATAGTTTTAGTTACGATTCAATGATTTATTCCATGTACAAAACTAGGGAATCCATGGACCTTCCTCCTTGCCTTTTTCTTTATGTAAATCTTATATATTTCAACCTTTGTGCATCTCATGGAAGGAGAGATCAATTCATGAAACTTTAGTTTGTAATTCTATGTCAATTGATCTTATCATTAGGTATGTATGCAAATTTGGCTTGATATACAATAAAAAAGAAAATGCAATACAATACAGTATTAATTAGTGCCATTTTTTAGTATGTCTGTTTCACATCTTTGCACATGGTGTGAGACTTTCTTTATAGGTGGTGTAGATGGTTGGGATGGCCCACCAACTTAGCCATGTATACCTTGTAATACTCTATGGTTTCTACTTTGTTTTGTTGGTTTGTGTTAGTAACTGTATACTTATGTTTATATGCTTTTATTCACATTGTTTTATATCACTATGATTTCATGTGATTGTGTACAAACATATTTGATGCTTGTAGGTTTATGAGACTAACTCACCCATGTAAATAAAATATACGTATACAAAGCCAACTTGTAATCTTAACCTCTATAACCAGAGCATTAGATTTCCTTTTCCCATGCATGTATAGACAGGGTTTGATCGCTTACACAATTTGGTTATTGCATTGACTTGTTTTGAGTTTTCCTCTCTTTGATATCATATTGTAGAGTGTGAAAACTGAGTGCTGAAGGGAAATGTTAGACATTCTAACCCTCTTGGTTGTATAATTGTTTGGTTCATCTAGTGTAACATACGTATACCATGTCAAATAGGGGCTTTCTATCCAACCCCAATGATCTCAATATAATTTAGGACTCTTTCCTTTTCTTTCTCTTTACATTGCTTGGTTTTTTTGAAAGAGATAGTTGCTTGAAGGGTTGATATGGAATTTCAACTTCTCAATGTTGCATGAGTGTCATGTTTAGCCAAAATAAGTAGTCCAAATTATGAGAGGGATTTGTATTGATGCCCTAGCTAGAAATACATCTCTTAGGGCTTGTATCCTTTTCCCTTTCTATAATAGTGAACTAGGTTCTTCTTAAGGTGGGGCTTTAAGTGTTGTTGATAATGAGTTAGGAACAATCAACTTAAGTTGTGTGAAATACTATCTCTTAAGCCTTGATCATATCTTCCTTTAGCTTATTGTCAAACAAATGAATTCCTTGTGGCTTTGATTTTATTTTTGTTTGGTTTTCCATTATATTTTTCATTTGTAGATATACAATAGAGAGTCATCAATAATATGACCTTTGCACATACATGGTAGTATGTCAAAGTTTACGAACATCGTGGTTGATAATTTAATGCCAAATATTTAAGTAATTAAATGAATTGATAACTAGTTTTTGGGATCAAGGTTAAATTAACTGTGGGTATTTTTCATAAAGGCATGTAATTTGAAAACCCTATTTTTGTGCAATTTTAAAACCTTAGTTTTGTGCAATTTGAAAGCCCTATTAATGTGGAATGTTCAAACTCCAACATGCTGAGTTCAAAGTTGAGTGCATAATTATACAATGTAATTAAACACACCATATTAAAATTGCATTGTAAGTTGGAAATGTCCATCAATGTATATTGTAGTGGAATTTAACAATCTTAGTTTAGTGCATTTTGAAAACTATATTTCAATGGAATTTAAAAACTATTAATATGGAATTTAATGGAATGAAATTATATGGGTGTAATTGTTGTTTATACCGTTGTGACTAATTTATACCCAACGCACCATAAGAGACACCCATAAGTGACACACACAAGTGATATAATTAAGTGATGCACCATAAGAAATTATATAAGTGATACTCTTCAAAGTGAGATGCATAGTCAACATGCCACAAGGTACCTACCCTAAGTGATATAGTTAGGCATCAATGCATTAAAGAAATGCATAGAAGCCACGAGTCACCATATTAGGTGTCACATATAAGTGATGCACTTTAACTAACAAGAACTAAGTGATGCACATAATCAATGAACCACGATCATCAACACAGATGCATTGATGCACAAAAGGGATGCACCATAAGTGACACATAATTAATGTTCTTAAATGACACACATAATTTGACACATGATAAGAAATAAATATGTTCTAAATTAACCATTATACATAGTGGCTGAAATACATTCAAGAAGTGGTCCAGATTTAAACAAGAACACAACAAATTACAAAGATAACCATAAACACAAAGATGTAGCGGAAATAATACTTCATTTCATTAATGTAAAATACTGAAATATGCTTAAAAACAGAAATGGAAATAAACTAGCTAGGGTGATGGTAGCTTATCTCTGAGAAGAGATGTGGCGGCTACATGCCTCTGAACTGCCTTACAATGAGGCTCAAGGGCCTTTTTATTATTGAAAAATAAGAGCAAACCCTAAACAACCAAAACCCTAACTCGAGGAGATGTAACACCAAGAGTTTATGGGCCTCGTTTGGGTGAGTTGGACAACCAACTTCCCGGGGTCATGACTTGGTCATATTATCTCCGTTTGACGCGCATGATAACCTGTTGGAAAGATATCTCCGAGGACTATGATGGAAAAGACGATTTCAGACAAAAAATCGCTCACGGTAGATTTCCAAAGAAACATCGTTTAGGGCCTCAAAATGGCTCCAGAAGTTTAGGACCTGAAAAAATGCTAAAAATAGTAAACTATGCTACAATTAGGGAAACTAAAAAACTGAAAGAAGCAATGGTGGGGGTCCAAGTGGAATTGGCGGGTCGCCACCAATATCCACCTGGATCAAGAAGATATGTAAAGAAATTTTCCCTTCCATTAACCAATCCCAAATTTTTAAGATCTTGATGCCTATATTTCTAAAAATTGTAAAATAATGGCATAAATATGAGAAGATGGAGAGATAAAAAAGAAAAATGTTGAGATTTGGGTGCAAAAAATCCAACATAGTGAGTTAAAATTTGAGTGAACAACTATACAATGTAAGTATACACACCATATTGAACTTGCATCATAAGTTGGTAATGCCTGTCAGTGTCTATAGTAGTGGAATTTGAGAAACCCTACTTTGTGGAATTTGAAAATCCTAGTTTTTATGGAATTTTGTTCTACAAGGTCAACATAATATTTTTCTTGATTCACAATCCTTGAGATTTTATATTTGATCATTATATTTACGAATGTTATGAACTAATGAAACATTTATATGGATGGAATTGCTTGTTTAGATCATTGTGACTAATTTGTGCCCAACACACAATGAGACCCATAAGTGAGATACTTAAGAAACATACATAAGTGATATAATTAAGTGACACCCCATAATAAATGCATATAAGTGATACTCTTTAAAGTGAGACACATAGTCAACATGCAATAATATACTTACCATAATTGACATAGTTAAGCATCAATACAATGAAGCAATGCACAAAAGCCATGATACACCATATTGTGTGTCACATATAAGTGATTCAACTTAACTAACATGACATAAATGTGAACATAAGCAATGAAAAATGACCATAAACACATATGCATTGATGCACATAAGTGATGAACCATAAGTGACACATAATTAATGTTCTTACATGACACACATAATTGACACACCATAATAAACACACATAATCTAAATTGACCATTGTACATAGAAGTTGAAATATTCATGAGAAGATATATAAGGAACTTCTACCTTCTATTATCCAATCACCAATGTTGACAAGAGGTTGATGTTATAGACATTTTTGGGCCCTACAACCCCAAGCATGAAATGTCCGTAAACCAAGGGCTCCTAAGTCCCTAAAAGTGTTGTTCTAACCCCTAAAGGAAAAAGGTCAACATATTACAGCTTCTCCCAGAAGTTCTCCATGAGAAACTGCTCAGAATTGGTCAAAACAGGATCATTGCAGCTGCTCCACTGGCTAAGTGCGTTGCATCTCACCCAAATACACTGTGAGGGTGCGTTGCATTTCAAAATTCCCTTCTGTGGGGTGCGATGGGCGAGAAATGATAAATGGCAGTGTCATTCCGCGAGGTGGAGAGGCAATGGAAGCTTCCAGAATCTTCTCCTGTGACACTTACCTCACTGAATTCGACCAAGGATGAGTAAGAGGCCCTCAGTCTCCAAGTGGAAGCAAGAACTATCAGAGAGAAGACACTAATCAAATCACAAGCTGACTCATCCCCCTTACAGATATCTATATATGGATCCCTCATCCCAGAGATCCAGAGGCTGGAATTTTGCATATTGTAAGGAATTGCTGTTGGTTTACTGAGACAAACATCAGATTGTTGGGTGATCTAAGCTTTGTTTGAGGTGAAGAGGGGCTTCTTTGCTGGGAGGTTGATGCTGGGTCAGAACAACTGGTTGTAACTCCTCTTGGCTCTTTTCTTTTTCATCAATAAAAGCTATTTGAGTTTTCCTCCATGCTTTTGTGTCATTGATGCTTGTTACATTTTTATGGTCAATTTACATCCGACCCTAGATTGTTTATGATTATAGATCCATGTTTTTGTATAGTTCTATGCTTCTGTGATCTTACAAGTACTTTGTGAAGTTGGGCGTGCAAGGGAGAAAGTAGCTGAGGACTATCAAAGAAGAGAGGGATCAAATCAGGAGATTGGCGCAAGACAGAGGTTGGTCTTTCTGCTCCTCTCTATCTATAATTCATAAAGGAAAAACAAAAGTAGCTTCTCTCTGTTTGTTTCTAAGGCAGCTGTCACACCTTAGTGGGATAGAGCAGTTCTAAATAGACACTTTTCCCTGTAACAAAATGGTGACTCCACTGGGGAGCTAATTAGTTTGTTTGTTTATCATTCTTTGTTGTTGGTTTCATAAACTTACAAGTAGCATTCGAACTGCATTTGCCATAACAAATGCAAAGTAGACAACTGCTACTTCAATCCATCTACTGGATATGTTTATGATTTAAACAACTGATTCACAAACTATCTGATTGCCCTTGTGATAGCTCTTAAATCCTCCTTAGATCTACCCCTGATTGTTGCATTACTGATTTCTTTTTGCTCGGCCAAAACCCAAGAACTGAACTGCAAACTGTGACCCGGAACCTGAACAGAGTCTCGTTTCTGGCCCAGTGCAGGTACTGTTCAGAGATTCTAAATTTCAACGCACTTCCCGAGTGGACAACCTGCGCTGCATTTCATATTCTCTGTGTTACAGGTGCGCTGATCAGACTAGCTCTGTGCAGTTGTGGCTTCTGTGGTTCATTCTTTCTAGTTCTATTCCTGAATTTTGCTGCCTGTGATCAATATATGTCTATTTGAAACCCCTTTTCCTTGCTGTTATTCCGCCTCCTTTGTACAAAAGAACTGTAGATGTTTTTGTGTGTTTGTTGAGTCATTTACAATTCTCCTTTGCAAAAGTAGCGTAATCGTACTGTCGTCCTTTGATTTGAAATTGTCGCAAGTGTCGATTTCAATCATAGGAAAAAGTTTAATTGCTGTTGATGGTTGATTATCCTGTTACTGTTGCTTTTGGTCTGAATTTGTAATTTTCTAGTGTCGAGAATAAGTATTCATTTCAAAATCGTAAGGTGTTGTGATTGTCTCCATTTTTTGATTTCGAAAAGAAACTTGTTGATATTTGTCGCTTGAAAAGAAATTCAGATTTGTGCATCAACTTTATTTTTAGCATTCATATACTAAGAAAGTCGAAAACAAATACATGCATGTGCATTTGCATATAGACAGTTTGATTGGCTTGATTTGGGAAAGTGCATTTAGAGTGTGCTCTTTGCTCTTTGTGAAAAGATTCTGTCTTTCTTTTCCCTAGTAGCTAGGATTTTCATTGCATAAAGGAGATAAAAAGTTTGTTTATCATCTTAGATTGCATTTTAGGAATTACATCTACATCTTGTGGTGAACTCGAAAGGCAAAATTCATAAAAAAGATCAACTTAAAATAAATTCAATGAATCTAACAACGCTTTGGAACTTAACGCACAACATTTAGAAGTCTACGCTAGAGATGTATTCCGGCGTCGTAAAGCCTGGTAACTGTTGTTCTCACTGATGGTTGGGTGATTCCTCCACTTTGAGACGATAAGTACCAGTACAGACTTGTGCTCCCACGTACCGTCGAGTATATTTTGGGAGACCCCAATAGGCTTAATCCTTTATCCATAGGAAGCCGTGTCTGCTGCCCTATCGATCGCAATGCACTGAACACATCATTCGGGAAGATTGACTGTCGTACCATAAAAAGTATTCTGCAGTTTTGCGATTGGTTTGGTAATCCCTCTACCTAGATTTCCAGAGCAGTCCCTTTTGTTCCTTTTCAGACTCCTTAACGAAAAAGGTCCATCTGAGCACTTGTCACTTTAGGCTCATTAAAAATCGAAGGAGACTAGAGTCATCTTTTGTTTTTTCTCGACTATTAAAAACTGAAAAAACAAGTTGTGTCAAAGCGTCTAAAATTTATTTTAAATGGAATATTCATTACCCTTTCCTACGTTGATCTTGGGTTGAGAAAATGGAATCCACCAACCAAGGAATTCCCCTTGGAGGAAATCCTAGTCCCTTCTCCTCTTGGGGAGATGTTGGTGCACCTCATATGGCCACATTGTCGCTTCCAGGACTGACAATTGGTTTGCCTGTATGGCTCTTCTCAACCTCTGTCATTCAGAACACCACAATTCCTGAACAATCGAATCAGCAATTAGACGAGTCCAGAGTTACCCACCAACCTTCTACTTCCTCTAATTCTTCCTCTCCTCCTTCCTCTTCGCTTGATGGGGCTGGTAAAGCCAAAAGTCAAGTACCTAAGGAGAAGAAGGAAAAGAAGAAGAAAGAGAAGAAGAAGAAGGAGCCAAAAGCGAATGGGGGCAAACGAGTGTCGTCTAGTGAAAAACCACACACCGCACCGACCAGGCCTAAATCGCCATGTGTCATTTGCAAAGGAGACCACTATCACAGAGATTGTCCTTGCATCCCTCGGATCTTAAGGGACTGGTCTCCTTGTTTGCACAACCCGGTCTCGTCAACCTCTGATGATCATGTTGAAAACACACCGTCAACTAGTGAAAGTGAAGCCCCAGGACAAAAAGGAAAATATAGATTTCCTTGCAAACTATGCGAAGGTGATCATGCCGTCCACCATTGTCCCTTCTTAGACGAAGCTAAAAGAGTTTTGGATGATCGTCCGGTTTCACCGTTACGACTTCCTCCTGGATATAAAAAACTCTTGCCGAGTCTGTCACTAGTTGAAAATCCGGCTGGCCCACTCAGGTGGTTGGCCGAAGCATCTATCATTGAAGATAAACCATCTGAATTGATACCAGACGAAATTCAAAAGGTCGAGGCGGCAGTTGACCCGGTCTTGCCTTCAGAGGTTCCATCTTCAGATGATACAGTCACTGAAGAGAACAAGGATGACACCGTCCAAATTATTTTCATAAGCACAGACTCCAACGAACATGGGGGCAATTTACCCATTCCTTTACCGCAGGAAGGAAGTTCGTCAGAGTCGTACCCGGCCATCTATTCGGTCCCACCTCCAAGCAACCTAGTTGTCTCCTTCGACTGGAATCAACTAGGCAGACCCCGTTTACCAGCTAGTATACCATTCTGAATCATTGTTCAATATATAGAATGGTTATGGCTGGTACCATCATAGATGAAGGGGCTTTTGTGAGTATCCTTTCCTCAACTGCTTGGAAAGCGCTTGGTTCGCCATCGCTTTTGCCTGAGATGAGAAATCTAACATGCTTTGATAAAGGAACCGGTCGACCGTTAGGGATCCTTCCCGATGTGCCCATAACATTGAGAGGGAAAACCGTTCACATGAACGTTATGGTAGTTCAAGGACCCCTGGATTACAATCTACTCCTTGGACGAGACTATATTTATTGCATGAGAGCCATTGTATCATCACTCTTTAGAGTGATGTGTTTTCCGCACGAAGGAAGAGTGGTCAAGCTCGTAGACCAGCTTTCATTTCCCAGATCACGCATAGCAAATAGTCATATACCATCCCTAAATGGTCTTTTCACGCAAGAAATGTCTCAATCTCCAGTCCGTCCACCCGATGAGCGCGAGTGATTCGAGGGGACATGACTGAATCCCAGGGGGCATGCACCCTGGTCTGCTTCGACAGGAAAACTTCGGGTATAGGGTAGGTTTCCGCGAGAGAATATGGCCTCCGTACTCCCGTCCGTGATTGGAAGAGGGAGTTGGACTAGAATAAGATCCTCTTGTCAAAGTTATGTGAGTTGGCGGGCATCACCACTCACCTCTGTTTATTTCGGTAGACATCGCCGAAGAAGTGTTTTGTTTGCGCTGTGAATAAAACAATATTTGGGTAACCTGTAAGAGGTAGGCCTCTCTCGGTAAAACAAATGTTTTAACGGAATAAAGAATGGGTAACCTTGAAACTCTGTTTTATACCTGGGGGCATGAAAGCCTTTTGGCGTGCAAGCGAAGAGCGACTATTTACTTTTTTAAATTTGTAGGACCTCTAACCCTTTAAACTCGTAGGATCGGTTGTCTCCTAACTTGCGTAAAGAAAGGATGTGGGGCAAAACTCTAAAAGTTTCCGTTTTATATGAGACATTCTTATCACACGACTGGATTAATCGAGTAGTTTTAGCACATAGTTCAAGCTCATTAAAAAATAAACATAAGACATGAGCAAATGTTTCCTCCCGCATTTAAGCTCGTTAAAAAATGAACTATTCCCCGGTAAATAACCATCGTTAATGTAGTACTTCAGCCATTAAAGCCTTGGTCGTGTTTGCACTGTCACCTCCACTTTTTCATTGGCCGATCATTCACCTCCATTTGATTGTTTACCCATTTTGAGGAACAGCTGCAAAGAGTGATTTCACTAGCCATCCTTGTGACACTGCCGTGATTGGAAAATTCCAAACCTTACCTGGAATCAGCTGCTACCCGTTTTATCACTCGTTCCTCAAAAGACGAGTCTCCTTTAAGCTCTTTTCAACTGACTCGTAAAATGTGAAAAGATTGCCGAGCCATTGGCCTCTCCAGCTCGTTAAAGGGACAAGAAGTGTTATCCCTCCTCTAGATTTTAATCTTTTTGGACCTGAGGGATTATTACACAAAAAGATCGAGCGCTTGTTTTGTTCGGCTCATTAAAAGTATCGAAAATTCATCCCTTCTGTATTGTTTTATACTTTTTTGGACTTAAGGGATTAGATGACGAAAAAGGAATTTTGGAGTTACCTTTACGTCCCTTTTCAGACTCTCTAAAATTGAAAAGGACCGAGTTATCTTTGTCGTTAAACTCGTTAAAAAGATTAATAGCGACAAACTTGTCTATAGACGAGAATGAGTTTCACTATCGCTAGGCTCGTTAAAACATAGCGATGGGTTTGCCCGAAGGGAAAATTATAGAACAAGCATATGTTATCCTCCTCAAGCTTGATAAAAATAAAAAGGTACTGGTCAGCTATGACTGGGGAAAATTGGGAAGAAAACTTAAAGAAAATTTGTTGGTAGCAAGTCGCTCTTGAACATGACACTTCCACTCCGTGTTCGAGTCGGGTTGGGTTGTTTCATTCACCGGTCACCTCACCATGGTCACGCCATACACCCACATTTGGGGTTAATGCTAACAATCCATCACATTAGTGTCGCCGATATGTTCAAGAGAAGTCATTCAAAGAATTCACCTGTGTCTCACCCACTACCATACATTATACTCCATTCTTTCATGACCGCCACCCTGAACCTTATATCACAAGATCGTTTTCACCTCCATTAAAATCATTTGCTCCGTTCCATGTCATTGATGTGGGATTCATTAAGGCCCTCCTGTGACAGATCACTTCTTGTTGACATCAGCTCATTATCCAAGAAGTTGATCTAGGAACACCCCATTCAGTACTTTGAAGCTTGCATGCCTCAATGGCAAGTTTCTCACTTCCGGCGACAGGTTTACATCAATGGCCTTCGACCGAAAGATTTTGCATGGTGTTCGACGCCAAGTCCTTTATTCACACCACGTGAATTGTACTACAGTACCTTGAGGGTCATTATCATTATCGATGATTCCTCTCGCGCTTGTTAACAATTTACATCATTGTCTGGTAATCAAGCGATGTCTTTCCATGTTCGACCTCAGAACATTTCTCACATGGATCGAATTGTACTTTGAGTGAAGATCGAACGAGATTGAAGACCCCAGATCTAGTTTCATCCATCTGGGCTGCGATATATATTCAGGGAAATAAAGACATTAAATGTACATCATTGCTGCACAGATAATCATCCACTCAAAAGGATGATGGCTCTATCAGAATCATCAGTCTACACTCAGACGATTGTCTGTCCTATGTACATGAAAATGAATTTATAAAGCTGAGCATGGGAATGCCCGCCTCAGCTAGATCATGAAAATAGTATGAAGAAATGTATTGTATTGTATCTTATTACAGGTCTCCTCCCAACATTGAAAGAACTTCGGATCCTCATAATAAAGCATTTCACCCGACACTAAAAGATTAACGCCCTCATACTTTAGGGGGCAACTGTTATAGACATTTTTGGGCCCTACAACCCCAAGCATGAAATGTCCATAAACCAAGGGCTCCTAAGTCCCTAAAAGTGTTGTTCTAACCCCTAAAGGAACAAGGTCAACAGATTATAGCTTCTCCCAGAAGTTCTCCATGAGAAACTGCTCAGAATTGGTCAAAGCAGGATCATTGCAGCTGCTCCACTGGCTAAGTGCGTTGCATCTCACCCAAATACACTGTGAGGGTGCATTGCATTTCAAAAGTCCCTTCTGTGGGGTTCGATGGGCAAGAAATGACAAATGGCAGTGTCATTCCGCGAGGTGGAGAGGCAATGGAAGCTTCCAGAATCTTCTCCTGTGACACTTGCCTCACTGAATTCGACCAAGGATGAGTAAGAGGCCCTTAGTCTCCAAGTGGAAGCAAGAACTATCAGAGAGAAAACACTAATCAAATCACAAGCTGACTCATCCCCCTTACAGATATCTATATATGGATCCCTCATCCCAGAGATCCAGAGGCTGGAATTTTGCATATTGTAAGGAATTGTTGTTGGTTTCCCGAGACAAACATTAGATTGTTGGGTGATCTAAGCTTTGTTTGAGGTGAAGAGGGGCTTCTTTGCTGGGAGGTTGATGCTGGGTTAGAACAACCGGTTGTAACTCCTCTTGGCTCTTTTCTTGTTTATCAATAAAAGCTATTTGAGTTTTCCTCCATGCTTTTGTGTCATTGATGCTTGTTACATTTGTATGGTCAATTTACATCTGACCCTAGATTGTTTATGATTATAGATCCATGTCTTTGTATAGTGCTATGCTTCTGTGATCTTACAGGTACTTTGTGAAGCTGGGCGTGCAAGGGAGCAGGTAGCTGAGGACTATCAAAGAAGAGAGGGATCAAATCAGGAGATTGGCGCAAGACAAAGGTTGGTCTTTCTGTTCCTCTCTATCTATAATTCATAAAGGAAAAACAAAAGTAGCTTTTCTCTGTTTGTTTCTAAGGTAGCTGTCACACCTTAGTGGGATAGAGCAGTTCTAAATAGACACTTTTCCCTGTAACAGTTGATGCCTCTTGTGAAGAATGAGATATAATTATTTACTAACTCCCTATTACTAAATATTGGGCTATATATATAACATGTTTTGGAAGTAGATGAAATGAGGAAGTAGTTGTAGCAGTTACTGGGGCAGGAAATGATTTGACTAAGAATATCATCTTGTGGGTTACTTATAATAATTATTCCCAAGAATTATGGGAATTAGAGGATGTCTATTGACTAGAGGGGTTTTAATAAGATGACACGCAAGAATCAATATCATTTTCTTAAGAATGATGTTTTTTTGGATTAGATGCAACATGAGAAGTACTTCACTAAAATGGATTTAAAATTAGGATAACACCAAGTATGTGTCACATAATAAGACACCTAGAGGACTACATTTAAGACAAGGAAAGGTTTTTGTGAATGGTCAGTCATTCCATTAGGTTTATGCAATGTACCAACTACATTTATGAGGCTAATGAATGATGTATTATGCCCATATTTAGATTCATTTTTATGGCATATTTATATGATGTATTGATTTGAATCTCTATGACATATCATGCAAGTGTTAGTGACTAACGAAGCACCAATTTCTATCTAACTCGAAGAAATGTGAGTTTTCTCAACATTCATTGGTGTATTTTTGGTATGCGATTAGTGGAGGGGAAGTCAAGATAAATCTTGCAATGAGGGAGGCCATCATGAAATGGATGGTCCTATTAATGTCATAGAAATTATGAGCTTTGTTGGGGAAAAATAAATGCATGAAATTTCATAACATCATTTTCAATAGTAGATACACCACTCCATGCCATGCCAGTAGATGCATCACAATTGGATGAGTGATTCTCATATGCGTGATCAAGTATATGATGTTATTTTTTTTATCTAAAGGATGCCAAATTAAGTTTGTAGACACATGGGAAGTTTTCGTTGAACAATTAGAATAGAAAAAAATGTTTATGTTTTAAATGAAAATTCTAAAAAGTGTTGTCTAGGTAAATTATATGAGATCTAGTTAAGGCATAAACGAATGGGTCATTTAATTTTCGATCACATAGTAAAGTTGAGTAAAAAGAATGTTGTTTAGGAATCAACCAATGATTTCCAAGCCCAAAAATACAATCTGTAAATTGTACCAGATTGGGAAACAAATTTATGTTCCCTTCAAAGTTAAAGAAAAACCGTTCACCAAGCCATTACAGTTGGTTCATATGGACTTATGTGGTTTCACAAGAATGAAAAACCTGAATGGTAAGCTATACTTTATGTTGATTATTAATGATTACAATAGAATAATTTGGGTTGCAATTTTTAATGAAAAGTTAAAAGCTTTTGAGAAGTTTAAAATATTTAAATCCATGGTTGGAAATGAAACTAGTTGTAAAATAAAGTGTAGAAGGTCTGACAATAGTGGTGATTTTACCTCTAACGAATTTGATGAATATTGTAAGGAGCATGGCATTAAAATAGAATTCATCATTGATGAAACTCCACAATTGAATTGTGTAGTTGAAATAGCTAATCGATCAGTATAGCAGTTGGAAAAAGCAACGATGGATGAGAGAAGTATCTCACAAAAGTTTTGGGTTGAAGCTATTCATACAACAATAGTTATTTTGAATAAATCTCACTTCTAGCCAAAAGTGACAAAACCCTTTACGAACTGTGGTATGGAAAGCTATCAACAGTCAAGAACTTCAAGTTATTTTGCAGGAAGTGCTACATTAAGAATAATGATGAGAATATATTTGGCATGTTTGATTCCAGAGCAGATGAAGGTATATTTCTTGGGTATTCATAGAATAACAAAGCTTACAAGTGTTATAATAAAAAATTAAGAAAATAATGGACAATTTTGATGTCAGAGTGGATGAGTCTACTTATCTCAAAGATAAGAAACCAAAAAATATCAACTCAATGGAACATGCCAACCATGAATATGATGATGAACCATTTGAGGAAGAAGCCAATGAAGATGTAGAAAACCCTCAACAAAAAGACCCCTCAAGATATGTTCCAAAAGATCATCCTGCTAATCAAATTGTAGGTGATTTGGATGCATAAGTCCAAACTTGGAGAAGAGTGATGAATCCCCCTAATCAAGAACATATTGGTATGTTATCCATGATTGATCCAAAATATTTTTCTCAGACCAACCAAGATGATAGTTAGATAAAATCCATGAATGAAGAGATAGATCAAATTGAGAAGATTAGACTTGGGAATTGAATCTGAGACCAACAGATAAAAATGTCATTGGCACAAAATGGGTCTTTAGGAATAAATTAAATGAGGATGGACAAGTGGTAAGGAATAAGGTCATATTAGTATGTGAAGGTTGTGCTCAAGTTGAAGGATTAGATTTTGATGAAATCTTTGCTCCGATAGCTATATTAGAGGATATTAGAATGTTTTTAGCCTTTTTTAATCACAAAATGTTCAAGATATATCATATGGATGTAAAATCAACTTTCTTGAATGGTGAACTTGAACAAGAGGTTTACATTCAACAACCTAAAGGTTTTTAGCTGTCAAATAATTTTATTTATGTATGCAAGTTGAAAAGGAATTATACGGTATTAAACAAGCACCCATGGCATGGTATTCTAGATTATATAAATATATGCTATGGCGTGGGTTCAAAAGAGGAGTAGCATACAAAAAATTAAAATCTTTTGATTGTTTTTGATTTCGTTTTGGTAGTGATGCAGATGAACTCAGTCAAAATTTTGTAGCTAATATGAAGGCCGAATTTGAAATTTCCATGCTTGGAGAAATATTATATTTCCTTGGTTTAAATATTACATAATCAACAAAACGAATATTCATCTCTCAAGCGAAGTGCCTCAAACAAGTAATGAATAAATTTTGAATGGAAGAATGCTCACTTCTCAGTACTCTAATGGTCACTGGATGCAAACTTAACAAATATGATGAGTTAGTTGAGGCCAATTAGATATTATATAGGTAAATTATTGGTAGCCTCTTATATTTAACAACTACAAGACCATACATTATCCAAGAAATTGGTGTTGTTGGAAAATTTCAATCAACCCCAAACAAAGTCATCTCCTAGCCACCAAAATAATACTAAGATATTTGAGAGTTACAATGGATTATGGGTAATGGTATCATGAGCTAAAAATTCCTCACTAACCGCACACACAAATGTTGATGGGAAGGAAATGTATATGAAAGGAAAATCACAAGTGGAGGTGCTTTCTTTCTTGGAAAATGCTTAGTGGCATGGTTGAGCAAGGATAAAACATCAATCTCTCTCTACTATTACGGTAGAGTACATTGCAACAACATCTAGTTGCACTCAAAATTTGTGGATTAAGCAAACCTTACATGATATTAAAATAACTTATATAGATCGTATTCCCATTATCTGTGATAACACAAGTGCTATCTCCATACCTAAGAATTTTGTTATGCATTAAAAGGCTAAGAATATTCCCACCAAGTACCACTTTCTCAAAGATCAATATATTACAAATAAGTCTATGAGACTAGAGTATATTCTCACAAAAGAGCAGGTTGCTTATATGTTCACCAAACCGCTTGTAAGAGAAACATTTGAATATTTAAGGCAAAATTTGGGAGTAATTTCTCTCTCCTTTCTCAACTAGATCTTCTCCACAAAGAAAGAAGGAAGTTATAAAAATCAGAACAGCGATAGTTGAACAAGAAAGATCAGTACATGGGTGTTGACAGGTCCACAGGAAAAAAATAATCATAGGGGGGAGATTAGTTGTAGGGGAGTATCTAAACTCTTTGCCATTGATGTAAAAGGGGAAGTATGAGCAAGCATTTTATGAGACACTTTATGGTTCTTGATAGGCAGAGAGGGGATTCTTAAAAACAAAGGGGGAGAATGAACACATCAATAAACAAGAAGAGAATGGTGTTTCCATGTTTAAGTAATATTGTAATCAATGACCAACAATGTTTTAGCAATGTTTCCAGTAATGCCAAAAGGGGAGATTGCTAGCAAAGTGTTGTTATTGATGTCAAAGAGCGTTGTAATTGACATCAAAGGTAGTTTAAGGTCAAGGATAGAACATACATTTGGAGATAATTTTAGCTACAAAATATCATCTTAGATGCTCGTACAAAGTGTATGGTTGGATAGTCCTTAGAAAGAGATTTCCAACATGTTGTGGTAAAAATACAACCCCCCCATTATTCACTTAATTCTCATTATGGGGACCCTTGATTGAATGGTTGGTCATATTACTATTTCATTTTGAGTATTTGGATTGCTTCAATGAGTTCAAACTATTCCTATCTTCCTATCATACCTTTTTTTTAATCTCATTTGGTTGTTTGGTTTGTAAATGACGCCTAATTGAAGATTGGATATTTTTCATTGCCTTGGCCTATTAAAATGTATATTACCTTTTTGTTTTATAATTTATTGTTCTTTGTAAATATTTTTTATTTTATTTTTTAAAATATTTATTTAACTCATTACATAGCCCTCGAGACCAAGACCAAGTATTTTATTAAAAAATGGCTTTTATATTACAAATTGGCTTATTGATAAAAGCAAAGAAATACCTATTGAAAAGCATTCATATATCAAATCTCATTTCGGAGTTTTGATGTTGGAGGAATTCATTTGAAAGGTCCGATATTTAAAGTTCCAATCCATAAAGTGGCTCTTTTCAATAATCAAATGAATATATTAAGTGGCCATATAAATTATGGAACTATATAATAAAGTGGTTGTCGGATGACCCACATTCCATGTCATTGTTTCCTCTCCCACATTTCAGAGATTTCCTTTCGAGACACATTTAAAAAAATACGATCACCAATATTTCGATATGCCAATCCTGTCGATATGCCGATACAACATATCCCTCCAATCTCTGATATCCAATACAACACTCCCTCTGATCTCCGATAGCGATATAAACTCCCTCTTCGATCTCCGATAATCTCTCCATCGTTGATATTCCAATGTGCCTCCCCCTCCAACCTCTGATATATGTCAGGCTCCAATATACGAACCCTATATGAAAATTAATGATGGTCTAATCGGAATATCACATCCACCTGTGTATAGAAACTTTTAAATGGTAACATTCGTAAAACCCCCAATAATCCATTCACCTCTGATATTTGGACCTGATACAATTTTATAAAAATAATTAAATGTGAAATCGCATCCGCTCCATATCGGAGCCTCCCAATATCAACATTTTTTGTTTGCGCACATTATAAAAAGTTTTGATGGGCTTACCTCCGATACCACTTAGCTCTTGCCATGTGTATCATCCTACGACCATTGTTATAGCCACTAAATTAAAAAAATCCACTTAGTTATAAAGTTGGGCATATAAATGATGGTTTAAGGATTTGTATCGTGTCTGCTCCGTAACACCCATATATAGTAAGATTTGTTGTGTGACTATGTTTAAACCTCCGATTTGCATTTCTTCGATACCTGTCAATTCTTACCATTTGTCACCTCTAAGGGGCCGCTGTCTTATAAATAGAAAATTCGTGATATATATTGATTTTAGGTTTAATGAGAGTTTGTTCAAAGTTTGTTTTACTCTATTTTTAGTATATAATGTTGATTACAGTTTTGACAGAGGGCTTACAATATATGGCTGAAAATGAAAATGATCCAATGAAATTCCTCCAGGTAGCAAATGAATCCTTTATTATTAGAAAGCTGTTGAGATTGCAACAAGATGATGGAGCTTAGTGAAAAGAGTCGCCTTCACTAAGTGGGCCCGCAGGCTATTTTTGGCGCAAGTCTATTTTTAGACTATGTCTATTTTTAGACATATGGATCATGTCTATGTTTATGGATGATTGATCAAGTTGGGAAAAATAGATGGACTTCTATTTTTGATGAAAGTGTGAGTGATCACAGTGTGAGTGATCAAGTCTATTTTTAGACTGGCTGTCAAAAATAGAAAAGTCAAATATTATTATCTCACAATAATATTTGGACTATAAACTTAATCTTATTCTCTTGGAGCACTTCAGTTTGAGCTACGGAAGTGGCACATGCAGCTGTCAGAAGGAAATTCGTTTTTCTTATGAGTCAGTTGAGTTGTTGCATGCATGACTTCAGTTAGAACTCAAGTGAGTTGAGTTTAGTGGACTGGAGGTACAGTTGATGGAGTTGTGTTCAGTTTAACTTAGTTAAACTGGTTGTAGTTAGTCTAACTGCAGATAGACTAATGATGAGTTGTTAAACTAATTATTAACTCATAATACAACTAAAGAATACATCAGTTAACTCAGTTGCATGTCAGTGCATGTTCAGTTCAACAGGGACAGGTGGTAGAGAATCAGATTGCTATCAGTTGTGACTATAGTTGTGCACCAGATCTTGCACAATCAAAGGATTGAGTATGCCAATGAGTTTGCTCATGTATTTGGCCCGCATTTTAGCCTTTGATCACGTCCAACAAAGAGTGAGTGACTATTTTGCAGGTGAAAATCGAGATTGGAAAGCAATTCTCATCAGTTCTTGAGCAGGTATTGAGCAGTGGAGGCAGGCAAGCAGTGGAAGAGATTTGGAGATCAGATCTGAGCTGTATTGTGTGTAACAGAGGTGGAGATACTTGTGAGAAGTATTATGCTGTGTAATGTTACATGACTCAATCATTAATATACAGATAGTGTGGGGTTTTTAGCGAGATGCTTTCCCCGTGATACATACTGTGTTAATGTGTGAATGCTCTTGATGTTTTATTGTTATTGATGCTGCTATATTCTTGATCAACGTAGAGGAGCTTATGTATTGTGTATGTTTTCCGCATTAGTACATGATCAGGATAATCTCCATTGAATATGTGTTAAATTATTCAAAATTTCTACATGGTATCGGAGCAGCTTGATTTGTAGAAGAGATTTTTACAAGATATCAAGCGAGGGTTGATCGGAAGCAGTTGAGTTGGTTGCTGGTGGAATTCGAATTTGCAGCAGTGTTTTCTTGGTGACAACGCAGCAATGTCTTTCAATGGATTGCGACTGGAGTATGCTCTTGAGGGCAGCTCAAACTATATTGCATGGAAGGACAGGATGGAGGCAGTATTGGATGATAACGGGCTGAAGGAATTCATAGATACGGATATCCCAAAGCCTACTGATGCTACTCAAGCTGATGCTTGGCAAAAGAAGATCGCAAAATGTCGAAGAATTCTGTTGGAGGGCGTGAAGGATCACATTGTGTCCAGCCTCCATGGAAAGGCTACTCCATATTTGATGTGGAAATCATTAACAGAATTATTCCAAAGCAAGAGCGATCAGAGGAAGCTGGCGCTCAAAGATAAACTCAGAAACATCAAATGCGAGAAGGGAGACAGTATTCCCAAGTATCTCACGAAGTTCACTCAGTGTCGAGATGAGCTGGGAAGTGTGGGGGTTACTGTCGATGATGAGGAATTGGTGAGCTTGGCTCTCCTTGGTCTTCCGAAGAGTTGGCATTCCTATCAGGACTCTGTCAATGGTCGGGAGAAGTTGCCAGGATGGGAAAGACTATGGTCAGATCTTGTGCAGGAGGAGATCAGGCGGAGTACCAGGGACGGATCTTCGTCAAAGGGAGCTGATGAAGAGAATTGTGCTTTGGCTGCCAAAGCAAAGAAAGGGAAGAGCAAGAAAGCTTCTCAGTCTGGTGCGAAAGGCAAGAAGCAGGATATGTCCAAAGTGAAGTGTTTTCACTGTCACCAGCATGGACACTATGCCACAAATTGTCCGCAGAAGAAGAAGAACAAGCAAGCTGCTGGATCTGCAGGGGGAGAGGCTTTAGCTTCTCAGTTTGAGCTTGATTTTTCATTGATCGCATGCTTGGTTTCAAGTGTGATGGGATCAGTGTGGTTCTTGGACAGTGGTGCGTCCTTTCACATGACGGGAGATAGAGATTTGTTCTCTGATCTGGAGGACAAAGATCTTGGAGTGCACATCGAGATGGGCGATGATGGTAGATACAGTGCGACCGGTATCGGTACCATTTCCTTTGAGAGGGAGTCTGGTAAACCCTTTGTATTGAAGGAAGTCATGCATGTTCCAGGATTGAAGAAGAATCTCATCTCAGTGGCGATGTTAGAAGACAAGGGGTATGATGTTGTTTTCAGCGAGGGAAAGGCCTTCCTGCGCAGCAAGACAACTGGTGAGACCCGGAAGATAGGGGTTCGAGTGAGGAACCTTTATCAGTTGCATGTAGATGGATGCGCAGCAATGGCAGGCAAGGCAGAAGGATTGGTGAGCCGGGATGATGGCGAGTTGTGGCACAGGAGATTGGGTCACCTTCACCATGGAGCCTTGAAGATACTGCAGCAGATCACTACAGGGCTTCCTAAAGGCACACTTGCGCAGTCAGATCAATGCAAGGGGTGTACTTTGGGGAAGTTTGTGAAAGCCACCTTTCACGAGAAGGATAGTCGCGCCATGACGATCCTTGAGAGAATTCACACAGACGTGTGTGGACCTTTCTCAGTTGCTTCGACAGCAAAACACAGGTATTATGTGATTTTTGTTGATGATTTCTCTCGTAAGTGCTGGATCTTCTTCATGCAGAAGAAGAGCGAGACATATTCAAAGTTCTGTGAATTCAAAGCACTGGTCGAGAAGGAGTCGGGGAAGAAGGTGAAGGCTCTTAGGAGCGATAATGGTGGTGAATACATCTCGGACGAGTTCAAGGATTTCTGCAAGGCAGAAGGGATTCGTAGAGAGCTCATAGCTCCCCATAACCCACAGCAGAACGGGGTAGCTGAGCGGAAGAACAGAACGATTGTGGGTGCTGCACGGGCAATGTTGCATGATCAGGGCCTACCCCTTCACTTGTGGGCGGAAGCATGCAATATAGCAGTTTATGTGCAGAACCGTTGTCCTCATAGGATACTTGGCATGAGTACACCCGAGGAGGCTTATTCTGGTAAGAAGCCTGATCTTTCTCATTTGAGGATTTTTGGTGCTAACGTTTACATGCATGTGACGAAGGATGCCAGAAAGAAGTTGGAGCCGACTGCAGAGGTTGGGATATTTGTGGGGTACACTGATACGCCCCACAACTATCGTGTGTATTTGCCAGACAGTGGTAAAACTGTTGTGCGACGGGATATAAAATTTCAGGAGGAGAAAGCCATGAAGTGTTCGCTTGAGAGGGAGCTACACTTGCATGCAGATGAGGAGCTATTAGTTCCTAAGGATGAGCTTCAGGACGTGGATCAGCCACAGGACAAGGTTCATGGAGTGGAAGAGACCACTCATGCAGCGCCAACCATCAGAGGGCGAAAGCGCTTGACAGAAGCTGAGCGACTGGCTCAAGATGCAGAGAAAGTTGTAGGACCACCTACAGCCCAATGCAGGCAGAGACAGTCACCTGATCGGTACACTGGATACATGGCTCTTATGAGCAAGTGTGTTGTGACTGAGCCATCCTCTTTCGAGGAAGCTGTGGAGGATCCTGCATGGGTAGACGCCATGGTGGAAGAGTATGATTCTATTGTCAGAAACAGTGCATGGGAGATTGTTCCTAGACCGGAAGGGAAATCAGTGGTAGGTTCGAGATGGATCTACAAAGTTAAGCAGGCAGCTGACGGGAGTGTGGAGAAGTACAAGGCAAGATTTGTTGCCCGAGGCTTTTCACAGATTGAGGGGATCGATTATGAGGAGACCTTTGCACCTGTCGCAAGGTATTCTTCCATACGGACGATTCTTGCTCTCTCAGCGCAGATGGGATGGCACATTCATCAGATGGATGTGAAGACTGCGTTCCTCAACGGAGTCATTGAGGAGGAGGTGTACATTGAGCAACCCGAAGGCTTTGAAGTCTTCAGCAGCGAGTCGCATGTGTGCAGGCTCAAGAGAGCGCTGTATGGGTTGAAGCAAGCACCACGTGCTTGGTACACACGGATAGACAGCTATTTCACAGGACTTGGATTCTCCAAGAGCGAGGCGGATCCGAACCTATACCAAATTGTGGTGGAGGGTAAGTTGCTTATCATTGTACTGTATGTTGATGATTTGATTCTAACGGGTGATGAGCTGTTGATACTGTCATGCAAGAAGGATCTTGCTACAGAGTTTGAGATGAAGGACTTGGGCCTCCTTCACTATTTCCTAGGATTGGAAATATGGCAGCGCAGTGGTGGACTGTTTGTTTCTCAGGGCAAGTATGCTCGGGAGATACTGGAGAAGTTCAACATGCATGACTGCAAGCCTGTTGATACTCCTCTTCCTGGAGGTTGGAGGAAGGAGGATGCCACTTCGGGAGAAGAAGTGGATGCCACTGTTTATCGACAGTTGGTGGGGTCGCTGATGTATTTGGTCAATACACGACCTGATATATGCTATGCAGTTAACCAGCTTTCACAAGCTATGGTTAAGCCTACCAAGCTCTTCTGGAAGGCGGCCAAGCATGTATTGCGCTACTTGAGAGGCACATCGGGATATGGTTTGTGGTACAGACAGGAGGATGAGGTGAAGCTATGTGGCTTCACGGATGCAGATTGGGCAGGGAGCCCAACAAACAGAAAGAGCACATCAGGAGGGGTCTTCAGTATCGGATCGACAGCAGTTTCTTGGTACAGCAGGAAGCAGAGATCCGTGGCACTCAGTTCAGCGGAGGCCGAGTATATGGCAGCAAGTTTGGCTGCATGCGAGGCTATATGGATGAGGAAGATCCTGGTTGGTTTGTTCGGTTCTCATTTGGATCCTACTGTGATTTACTGTGATAACCAGAGTTGCATTAAACTCTCGGCTAATCCTGTATTTCATGATAGATCTAAACATATTGACATCAGGTACCATCATATCAGAGATTGTGTGCAGCGGAGGATCATGTTACTTTCGTACATTCCAACGGAGGATCTGGATGCTGATATTCTGACGAAGGCTCTCACCAGGAGCAAATTCGAGTACCACCGAGGCAGGATAGGGGTTGCTGATAATCCATATCTTGTCGAGAGGGAGTGTTGAGATTGCAACAAGATGATGGAGCTTAGTGAAAAGAGTCGCCTTCACTAAGTGGGCCCGCAGGCTATTTTTGGCGCAAGTCTATTTTTAGACATATGGATCATCTCTATGTTTATGGATGATTGATCAAGTTGGGAAAAATAGATGGACTTCTATTTTTGATGAAAGTGTGAGTGATCACAGTGTGAGTGATCAAGTCTATTTTTAGACTGGCTGTCAAAAATAGAAAAGTCAAATATTATTATCTCACAATAATATTTGGACTATAAACTTAATCTTATTCTCTTGGAGCACTTCAGTTTGAGCTACGGAAGTGGCACATGCAGCTGTCAGAAGGAAATTCGTTTTTCTTATGAGTCAGTTGAGTTGTTGCATGCATGACTTCAGTTAGAACTCAAGTGAGTTGAGTTTAGTGGACTGGAGGTACAGTTGATGGAGTTGTGTTCAGTTTAACTTAGTTAAACTGGTTGTAGTTAGTCTAACTGCAGATAGACTAATGATGAGTTGTTAAACTAATTATTAACTCATAATACAACTAAAGAATACATCAGTTAACTCAGTTGCATGTCAGTGCATGTTCAGTTCAACAGGGATAGGTGGTAGAGAATCAGATTGCTATCAGTTGTGACTATAGTTGTGCACCAGATCTTGCACAATCAAAGGATTGAGTATGCCAATGAGTTTGCTCACGTATTTGGCCCGCATTTTAGCCTTTGCTCACGTCCAACAAAGAGTGAGTGACTATTTTGCAGGTGAAAATCGAGTTTGGGAAGCAATTCTCATTAGTTCTTGAGCAGGTATTGAGCAGTGGAGGCAGGCAAGCAGTGGAAGAGATTTGGAGATCAGATCTGAGCTGTATTGTGTGTAACAGAGGTGGAGATACTTGTGAGAAGTATTATGCTGTGTAATGTTACATGACTCAATCATTAATATACAGATAGTGTGGGGTTTTTAGCGAGATGCTTTCCCCGTGATACATACTGTGTTAATGTGTGAATGCTCTTGATGTTTTATTGTTATTGATGCTGCTATATTCTTGATCAACGTAGAGGAGCTTATGTATTGTGTATGTTTTCTGCATTAGTACATGATCAGGATAATCTCCATTGAATATGTGTTAAATTATTCAAAATTTCTACAAAAGCTATTGAAAACCATCGGGTTAATTTTAACACTACGAAGACTAAATTGGGGAATTTTTTCTTAACTATCCCATTAGTGTTTTTCCAGATCCCAATCAAAGCAATCTTTCCGTTTAATTGTATTTTTAATAACTCTGCTGTTGAGAGATTCGAGGAAATGGTTATTATTTATAAATCATGTATAAAAACCCATCGATGGGGATTCGAATCGAGGAGAAGAGGCATAATAATTTAGGAGCTTTCAGTCTGTTTGTAGAGGAGTTTCAATGCTCATTTGCACTATTGTAGTGGGATTGAAGTCTTATTTGCAGACATAGATCAAGTTTCTAGCAACGAGGGATTTGCACTACTGTAATCTTTTGAGGTTTTGTAACTTGATTCATATTCATAATAAAGTTTATTTCTGTAACTATTATATGGCACTATTGTTTTCATCGATTATTGAAATAAATGTTTTCAATTTTCAATTACATTTCTATTGTATGAGTTATTTTTTGGCTTTAGCACTATTGTTAAATGTTAATTGTTAGCCCATTTAAAATTGTGATCAAGCTACCTTGCAAAATTAATCAGAACTACATCTTGAAAATAGGAAATTGTAGAAGAACAAAAATTTATTTCTTTAGGCTGGCTAGTTATCTAAAAGTTTAGAGTTATAGATGTTTTTCTTTTATACATGGCATTTTATTTGAAATACTCCAGTACTATGACATGAATTTCTCGTTCTTATATATATTTTTATTATGAGTTGGAGCTATTTAGAATTAAGTGTCTGGTAACTATTTAGTAGGTATTTAGCTATTTGTATTTGTTTTAACAAGGATTAGAACCGTGAACTATTTCCCTGGTCTATTTCCTTCATTCCAATTCCACTTTCTATATTCTTCTTTTCTCGTCATTTTAGCTTGCTCTCGATTGTGATAAAGACTATTCTTTCCTTCAAACGAGATAAGATACGTGCATCATAGGTTAAGTTTTGCATTTTAATTCTTGTTTCTACATCTTAGAAGTCCTCTTGCCAAAGAGACAAACTTTAGTTGTGGCTTATTCGAGCCCCAAATCAGCTTAAGGATCACTTTCTTTCCTGATCAGCAAGAGGACTGATCTTATGTCTCTTCTCTATTGGTAGGTGAAAGTGATGGTTTAAGCTAGTGGATATAGAGAGAAGGTAACTGGACCTAGTTTAACCAGTTAGAATCACCATTTCAACAGAAAAGGAGCTGCTCTAAGTTCCCGACTGGGTGGTCTCCCTTATAATGTTGTAGGCATAGATTTTTGAGCCTTCAACATTTTTGGCACTAGAAGGAGGGCCTAAAGACTTGTTGCCTTTTGGATTTTTTGTATTTTAAAGTTTTTATTTTAATCATAATGGCTCCTCTTAAACTTCCCATTTGGAGTTGTATCTCTGGACATGCATCTACCAATACTCCACCAGAAATAGTAAGACACTTGTCAAAGGTAAAGTTTAACGGTAAGAGGAATACTTCTGCATTTAATCATGCTTTACAATTCATTCAAAAAATTTCAAATTCTACTTTTCATGATATTGATGAAGGTATTCTATGCAAGATTTGTATTCTTACGTTCTCAACAAAAGATAGAAACTGGTTTCAATCTCTTCCAGTTGCCTCTATTCACAGTTGGGATCAATTTATCACGATGTTCCTTTATAAATTTGACGGTTGCGATTATGAATAGGTATGTGATGAATTCTAAGATTTATGAAGATTTGAAAATGAATCTCTCTTAGATTTTATTGTTAGATTTCAATTAATTTTCTTGAGATTCAAAGATGAAGATAAACCTTCAGAAATTGAATCGATCGATTGGTTTGAGTATATTTGTTCTCTTCCTCCCATTTCAAATCCATATGTAACAATTGCAAGCTTTGATGAATCTCCTTCAACTTCTAGTGATATTATCAAAAACTCTAATATAGAGGTGCATATTAATCATGATGAAGTGGCCTCAACCATGTATGATAAATTCCTAAATTTATTACACACCTCTTACAGTGTTAATGATAATCATGTCAATGAACCATTATCACAAAGCTTGCAAGAATTTGATAAAAAAATATAGGAAGAAATCACAAATAAACTTGAAGGACCATCTACCACGAAATATGAAAATCACTATGAATTAAATTCAGAAAATCAGATTATAAATCAACAAGTACAAGCATAAATTGAAATTTCCAATAATATGCGACTTGTTGTACAAATTTCTGAATTTGATCATGTTGATCAAATACAAAATTCAGGGCAGCTAGAGAACATTCTTCAAGAAAGCACAATTAACCAAGTAAATGATCTGGAATCTGAAATTTGCAATGAAGAAAATGCACAAGAATTCAAAAATAGAGATATTTTTAAATTCATTGCTTTTGATTCTCATTTTCACCTCTATCCTGATATTTTTGCTGATAGAAATATATCCCCTCTTTGCTTTAATGTTATTCTAGAAAATAGTGAGGCTGATATAAATGAAGTTCCTAATAATTTTTATCAAGATATAGAGACAATTATCATTCTTTTGACATAAATGAACATGTGTTCCATTTTCCTTCTTGTTTTGATACTTCAGATGGGAGTGAAGAGAATTTTAATGAATGTTGTGAAGCTAATTACGATGATTACTCTGATATTGAGGATGTTGATTCATCTTCTCTTTTATTAAACCCTGATGATCAAAGTCAAATCACATGTGAATATGAAGAACACTCTAACTCAAAAATGGTTTCAACTAGTTCTCATGTTCAAACAATTAATCATACTCATGATTTTTTTGGTTTGCAGATTTCTGTGGTGTGGTTTTTGAGACAATGAATTCAGATATTCCACAGTTTTCATTTTTAATTTGTCGACGTTTCGAGTCTAGACCAAGACTCATCATCAGGACTGATTTACAAAGAAGAGGAGTTGGAGTAATAAATATGATTAGGTGAGGTTGTCAAGTTGGGGAGCTGACTAGTTTAATGATTTCTATTTTAAATTCATTATTATTATGTTATTGTTAATAAATTACTAATTATATAAGTTACTTTATTTTAATAATAGATATATTGCGTTCATTTTTCTTTTATGTTTTATTAACTTTCTTGTAATCTTTTTTATTTTAAATTTATTCTAATTAAATACACTTATTTATGTTTAAATTGCTTTACCTAATATTTAATTATTGATTAATATAAGTTTATGTTATTAGCTAGTTATTTATCTAATGTAATCAGTTTTGTTACTTTAATAAATTGTCTATTAATTTTTAATTCTTTATTATTCTAATTAAATTTTTATTTGTCTAAGTTTAAAGGAGAGGTGTTTAGTTTTTTTTTTTTTTGAATATTGCTTAATTCAAGTTTATGTGATTCGCTAGTTTCTAGGTTTTCATTAAATTTATTATGTATTTTTAGGTTTTTCTTACATTATTATAATAAGTTTATTCAAATTTTTATTGTAAAAAGTGTATATAATTAGAATAAATTTAAAATAAAAAAAGATTACAAGAAAGTTAATAAAACATAAAAGAAAAATGAACGCAATATATCTATTATTAAAATAAAGTAACTTAAATAATTAGTAATTTATTAATAGTAACATAATAATAATGAATTTAAAATAGAAATAATTAAACTAGTCAGCTCCCCAACTTGACAACCTCACATAATCATATTTATTACTCCAACTCTTCTTCTTTGTAAATCAATCCTGATCATGAGTCTTTGTCTAGACTCGAAACATCGACATACTCATGATTTCAGCATTCAAAAACCCATTCCAATCTATGATTTTTATGATGATCGAATTCTCACTCATATTCATAGTCTTGACCCTCTCTTTAACTCACAAGTTGGTGTTGGCAATCATTCTAATTCCATTATTCTAGCCAATCCTTGTGAAGAGGAAATTACTTCAAGTCAATCCCAATTGTGCTATAACAATAATTGTATTACTAATGCAGATAGTGATTTGATTTTATTGTTGTACCTTCACTTATTTTGTTTGATTTCATATTTGTTTTATGTTTTCATTTTTCAGTATTTAGATATCTTATGTTGGCATATTGAGCAGTTCAATATTGAACACTCAATTGATGCATTGCCTGAAAGGGAAAATGAAGTTTCAAATCATAATCATGAACATCAAGAGTTATTACTCTTCCAATTTCAATTGATGTTCATTTCTTATCACTTGTTACTTTCCTCTCAAAAGTAGTGCCAACAAGAGAGTGTATTCTTACAATATGACCAACTATCTAATTCTATTAATGATCTTCCATTGAAACTATCAAATTTCCATCCATTTTTCATTAACCCATTTGAAATACATTTCGAAAGTTTTTCTTCACAGAATATTATTAATAATTTAAAGTATGTACATAAGATTGACAATTTTATGCAAGCCATTGTATCTCAAAATGCATATCCACAATCTGGCCTGTTATCCCATCTTCTAAACCTCTTCCAATCATTAATGGAAATCCATCCAGATTTCTATGTTCCAATTGAAATTCAGCTAGAAAGGACATTTCAAGAGAAGGTGATTGTAAACAAGTTGTTTCTTGTTACTAATGTTTGGCTTGTACATATATGTAGGAGTTAGAATGAGAGAATGGTTACATTGGAAGCATGACTATACCTAGTCATGTTTCCTTCCATTAAGTTAGAATTAGGGATAGATTAATTTAGATTATATTCTTTTTCTCTCTTCATTTTATTACTAAATATTTTAATTAAGCAAGTAATGAATCCTAGTTTTTGGCACCCCCTTTCATTTGTTGGAAAAGTGGCTTAGAACATATCAGAAGCTCTTATGTAGTCAGATCATAAACACTTTTGAAATGCTTGATTATCGTGTTTTTTCAAAAGTTCGTCACATTGATAAAAATGTTATTTAATCATATATGAAGAAATTCTAAGGAATTGTTATGGCTTGGCAATTTTTTGATTCACATGTATTTCTAAAGGCTCATTTTCACCACTCTTGTCCTTTAATGTAAATTTGAGGTGGATGAAATCTAAAATTTCATTACTTAGAATTTTAGATTTATAAGTAGATGATTTTGAACATATGCGAAATTTGAGAAATACATGGGAGAACTTGAAGTTTCATGAGGTAAACCTACAGTCAGTAGTCTTCCACGTATGTATTATCAAGTTCATATTCATCTGTTTTTTGATTTTCTCTTTTTTCATACTTTATTTCTTATTTTTGTTTTGTTTCTTTTTGTAGGTCTTCATTGGATTGATTTTGGAGACTTGAAATAAGCAAGCAACCAACCTTTTTTAAATCTGCAACATGTTCAGGGAAGTATTTGTTATTTCGTGAGAATTTGAGGATTCTTTAATTTTGCTTCTATTCATTAAAACCTGGATAGGCCTTTAATATAATATCATGAGATTCATATTAGATCATTATAATATCGTAACTCTCCTCATAAGAAAGTTCCGATAAAATCATTCTCCGATCAAATATTTCTGATAATTAATGTAATTATTAAAAGGGCTTTTGGTTAAAAGGTGAAGTTGAGTTGGGCACTTTCTTTTGAATTAAATTCTTTAGAAGGCCAAACCCCACAGGATTGCCACATAGAATTATCAGAGCTTTTGAATATTAGAACTTTTCATACAAACATCACTCAAAATATCCCGATATCAAATCTCCGATACAAGACCTCCAATATCCCTTCCCACTCTTATTTTCGGCCATTATGTTTTAATAATAAAAGCCTATCGGAAGGTAAGAATATCACATGTTTCAAAGATATAACCATAAGATTTATCCAATATTTTTCTTTCGATACGCTCATGTGTGCAGACCCACGTGAATTTACATTTAGCAATATTGAGTCAATAATCATATTCCGCCCCTCATCAATGCAATTGAAATGAAACACTTACACTCTTTATTGCTTAGATTTTCCACAAATGGCGGAAAATTCACACAAAACGCTTGCAATGAATGATCTTATCCATGATTTTATCTATGCCTATTATAAATATTAAAATCGCTGAGTTGAGTTAAACCATTGCATCACACTCGTTCATAGTTTTTTCCCTTTAGTCATATTCCATTCTTCTGAAGGGGCTCAGAGCCCTTAATCAATGAATTTTGGAATCATGATCCTCTGTTTTTCATTTTTCTAAGATCTTTCCTCAGAATTTCATATTTGCTGGCTTAATGGACCCTTGGGTTTGTATTATATCGAAAGCATTTAAAATGAATTATAATATTTACCTCCCCGAGATCCACATTTCCTTTTCCTTCACTATCATGTCCATTACACTTAGCAAAGGAAATGGCCTCTATTTCACTATATTCACTCGAATCTTGTGGTCTTGGAGCTTTCTAGGTTGATTTTGGCTTCATAAAATATTTTTGAGATATTTGATTCCTGATTTAGTCTCATATTTATTAAACCTCGAACTCCTTTCCTTGGAAGCTTATTTTACAGGTAAATGTAAGTGCTCTTGCAATCATTTTTACAAAACTTCAAATTATCTCATTATCGAAATGAAAGTCATCGGAACTAATTTATAAACTCTTATGAAAATTTTACCTCCGATGCGTAAATGTTTGATATACTAGAAAGGAAATGTTCCCACATTATACATTTAACAAGAATTCATTATCGGGCATGATCAATATCATAAGTTTTGTTTGTAAAAGTTACACAAAAACTTTTTTTCTAAGATCTTAATTCCCTTTGATATTCTAAAAGTCAGGACTTCTTGCATTGGAGGTGAAATTTAATTAAACTTTCGAAAAAAAGGTCGTTGGAAGCATTATGAAGCAAAGTATTTATTTATTGGAGTTTTTCTCATTAAGAATTTTGGAAAACTTGAGCTCTTACCTTTCACTTTGATTCTCTCAGAAACTCATAACTTCAGAATATCAGGTTAAAAATCTTCATAGGTCTCTGATCAATTCATTCTAATCTTTCACTATGCTCACATGAAGTCTTGATTGATTATATTTATATATATGCTTACCTTCATGTTATCATGGTGGTTAAAATCTTGGATATATTTTAATCATAATTTCAGAAAATCCAAGTATTCATTCATCAGGATGACTTTGTGACTATAGGGATATACATTCTTCATGGTGTATGCACATGGGCCTCTCTTACTCTTTTCGGAAATATGCCTGGCTAATGAGAAATGTCATCACTTGTGGTTCGTTTATCTTTTTTTATTTGACTCATTACTGGATGCACATTTTATTATCTCAATCATCTTTTAGTGATCATCTTTATTTTCTTTTCAAGGCACTCTTGAGCAACCACTATGGTAATGCAACAATTGATAAAGAATTTGGAATAGGAAAAGATAATCGATCATGGTTAAATCATGTTTGAATTCTCTTTTATTTGAATTTTTGATATATTGCTCCATACTTATCATATAAAGATTCAAGTCCTCTTCATATACATAATTTCTACATTATTTAGGATTTTGAATCAATTTCAATATTTTGTGGCTTATATAAATTCAGGATGGAAAAAGCAAAGAGAACAATCATCACTGCAATTCATAAAGAAGCATATCTTCATTCTCATTTCTGATGGATTTGGTTTACTTCCGATTTTGTGAACATGAAACTTTGTTTTCTTTTAGTTGACTACTTGCTTTAGTTTAGATTTAATAAATGATTATTTTGGGTCGATAAGATTTCAAAAAATTCAACTTCTTCATGCTTTTAATTCTAATCAAAAGAAGAAGTTATCTTTTGTTGGAGAAAATGATATCTCCCAGGTAATATTAAATGAAATTCTCGAATGGTAAGCTTCATACGCCCACTTTCATTCATTTTCATTTCTTTACTTTTGGTTTTAGTTTTGTTTTAGTTTTTGCTAATATAGAAATATGTTTTGCAGGACTTCATGATTCTTTTTTATATCCACGATGGCTCAGATTTGGAGCTAATTCTCTTTGTTGTTTGCCTGTAACTTTTGGAATGAAAGTTACAATGTTTATCAAATCAGCTAAACTGGGGAGTTTCTGAACCTTTAATCTGTTTCTTAAGCATTCATTTTATTAGAAAATGGTTGAGATTCTTTTATGTAGGTTTTTATTTGAAACAAGAAAATTTTCAACTGGTAAGGACATCTCATTAGCTTATTATCTGTTATCACTGCTATTCACCCTTAAATTTCAAAAGCCTAATCACTTATAACTCCCTAGGATAAAATTTACTAGATTCTCAACAAAAGATAAATGTTCACATGATTATCTTCTATTACTTCTTTTGTTGAGATATTTGTATAAGCAGTCTTGTTGGGGTTTATCTTTTAAATTTGAGATTTTTCTTTTAGCTTTCACTTTCTTCATTTTTACATTTTTAAAGTTTGCTGAATTCTTTTTCTACTTCAGTTTGGAGTTCTTTTCCTTTTGCTTTCAGTTTTGGTTTGGTTTTAGTAACTCATGATTCATGTGGAAGGCCTTTTCCTTACCTAATAATCATTGACATACATAGAAAATATTTACTCTATCTACTTCAATGAATTTCATTTATCATTAAAGGTGTATCTTTATGGAACAATAAAGCCCTCCCGCTTTAAATATTTTTCATGGAGGAACACACATCCTTTCTAAATGATAGGGTTTACCTTTCCAAGGAAAATAATTGGTTTGACTTTAACACAATGGATCCCTCCCACCCCTCCACTTTATAAAACCTCTAATTGATAGTCGTGGGAAAATAATTTGGAGTCAACGTTATGAAAGTATGTATCCATTAATATAAGTCTCTATTACCATCCCACATCTTTCACTAAGATACATCATAAAATAAAGCTTGCAAATGCTCTTATCAAAAGGGTGATTAAAAGAGGAAGGATGGGAAATACAAGTAAACCTGTCAGGGCTATGAATGCTTGCTGGCAGCGGGGCTAGGCTTGTATGGCATAAAATACAACTTTGTTGGGGTATTGTTTAGGCTTGCTGGTAGCGAAGCAATGTGAGAGACCATTCATAAAAATGGATATATGATTTATCAAAAAACTCCTATCTTTACCTTCTTCTATTTCTCATAAGAGGTAATGTTAAATCCAAATTTTCCCAAAATTTAGATCCATGATTTTTACTCAAGTCTGCTTTTGAGTACTTATATTTTTAAACTCATATCTCTTAATATGTTTATGTAGGACCCATGGAAATGTTTTACTGTTATACGGTTTTGTCAACTCCATTATTTTTAACCTCTGGTAAACTAAAGTTCATTATCTTTAACTAGAGATAATTGTTCCTTCTTAGTGTGTCGCCATTGTTGTGGTAAAAACACAACCCCCCATTATTCACTTAATTCTCATTATGGGGACCCTTTGATTGAATGGCTGGTCATATTACTATTTCATTTTGAGTATTTGGATTGCTTTGATGAGTTCAATTTGTTCCTATCTTTCTATCATAATTTTTTTGATCTCATTTGGTTGTTTGGTTGGTAAATGGCGCCTAATTGAAGATTGGATATTTTTCATTGCCTTGGCATATTAAAATGTATATTACCTTTTTGTTGTATAAATTATATTTCTTTGTAATTTTTTTAAATATTTATTTAATTCATTACATAGCCCCCAAGACCAAGACCAAGTCTTATATTACAAAGTGGCTTTTATATTACGAATTGGCTTATTGATAAAAGCAGAGAGAGACCTATTGAAAAGAATGCATATATCAAATCTAATATCGGAGCTTTGATATCAGAGGAATTCATTTGAAATCCCCTATATTCAAAGTACAATCCATAAAGTAGCTCTTTTCATAATAAAATTAACTATATTAAATGACTCTTTTCAATAATCAAATGAATATATTAAGTGGCCATATAACTTCCAGAACTATATAATAAAGCAGCTATCAGAGGACCCACATTCCACATCATTTTTTTCACTCTCGCATATCGGAGGCAATGCATATCAAAGATTTCCTTTCAAGAGACATCTAAATAAATCTGATTGCCGATATTCCGATATGCCAATCCCACCGATATGTCAATACAACATATCCCTCCAATCTCCGAACTCTGATACAATACTCCCTTTGATCTTCGATAGTGATATAACCTCCTACTCCAGTCTCCGATAATCTCTCCATCATCGATATTCCAATGCGCCCCCCCCTAGGACTTTTAATATATGCTAGTCTCCAATATCTAGACCCGATATGCATATTAATGATGTTCTAATCAGAATATCGCATTTGCATGAATATCAGAACTTTTAAATGGTAACATTCGTAAAATCCCCGATAACCATTCACTTCTGATATTTGGACTCGATAGAATTTTTAAAAAACAATTAAATGTGAAATCGCATCCGCTCCATATTGGAGCCTCCCAATATCGACGCTTTTTGTTTGCGCACATTATAAAAAGTTCTGATGGCCTTACCTTTGATACCACTAAGCTCTTGCCATGTGTATCATTCTCATGCCACTGTTATAACCACTAAATTTAAAAAAGCCACTTAGTTATAAAGTTGGGCATATAAATAATGGTTTAAGGATTGGTATCACGTCTGCTGCATAACACCCATATATTGTAAGATTTGTTGTGTGACTGTGTTTAAACCTCTGATATGCATTTCTCTAATGCCTGCCAATGCTTACCATTTGTCACCTCCAGGGTGCTACTATCTTATTAATAGAAAATTCATGATATATATTGATTTAGGGTTTAATGAGAGTTTGTTCAAAGTTTGTTTTACTCAATTTTTAGTATATAATAGAAAATTTTGATTTCAAATTTAATAGAGGGCTTCTGATCTATGGCTGAAAACGAAAATGATCCAATGAAATTCCTCTAGGCAGCAAATGAATCCTTTATTAGTAGAAAGTTGTTGAAAACCACTAGGTTAATTTTAGCACTGCGCGGGCTAAATTGGGGAATTCGTTCTTAACTATCCCATCGACGTTTTTCCATATCCCATTCATAGCAATCCTTTTGTTTAATTTTATTTTTAATAACTTTTTTGTTAAGAGATTCAGGTAAAAATCGTTCGCTGGGTTGAATTAGTGGGGATTCGAATCCAGGATAAGAGGCAGAATAATTTAGGAGCTTTCATTCTGTTTGTAGAGGAGTTTCAACACTCATTTGCACTATTTTAGTGGGATTGAAGTCTTCTTTGCAGACAAAGGTCAAGTTGTTGGTAGCGAGGGATTTTCTACTGTAATCTTTTAAGGTTTTGTAACTTGATTCATATTCATAACAAAGTTTATTTCTGTAATTATTATATGAAACTACTATTTGCATCGATTATTGATTTTTATTTTTTATTTTTTTCAATTAAATTTCTATTGTATGAGTTATTTGTTGGCTTTAACACTATTATTAAATGTTAATTGTTAGCCCATTTAAAATTCTGATCAAGCTACCTTGTAGAATTAATAAAAAATGCATCTTGAAAACTGGAAATTGTATAAGAACAAACATTTATTTCTTTAGGCTGGCTAGCTATCTAACAATTTAGAGTTATAGATGTTTTGTTTTTTTGCATGGCATTTTATTTGAGCTACTTCAGTTCTATGACATGAATTTCTCGTTCTTATACATATTTTTATTAGGAGTTGGAGCTATTTACAGTTAAGTGTATGGTAACTATTTATTAGGCATTTAGCTGTTTGTATTTGTTTTAAAAAGGATTAGATCTCGTGAACTATTTCCTTGGTCTATTTCCTTCATTCCAATTCCAATTCCTATATGCTTCTTTTCTCATCATTTTAGCTTACTCTCGATTGAGAGAAAGGCTATTCTTTCCTTCAAATGAGATAAGATAAGTGCATCATAGGTTAATTTTTGGATTTTAATTCTTGTTTCTACAACTTAGAAGTCCTCTTCCCAAAGAGGCAAACTTTATTTGTGGCTTGGCTAAGCCCTAGATCAACTTAAGGATTACTTTCTTGCCTGATCAACAAGAGGAATGATTTGATGTCTCTTCTCTATTGGTAGGTGAAAGTCATATTTTAAGCTAGTGGAGATAGAGAGAAGGTAATTAGACCTAGTTTAACCAGTCAGAACCACCATTTCAATTGAAAAGGAGCCATTCTAAGTTCTCGACCGGGTGGTCTCCCTTATAATGTTGTAGGCAAATATTTTAAAGCCTTAAACACAACAATATATGACACTCTGAAAAACATCTCCGGTATCAGAAGATACGCCAATTTAAAGTTTGATAGTTTACAAGTGTCAATGGATAAGGTTCCATGGGTTTGGTTTCGCATATAGCCAAATAGCGCAACCCTCCCTTTGTTATATGTCGATTATAGGGGGAAGCATCCTAATCAATGAGAACCATTCGATTAAAAATGGCATAGATTTCAGTATCAAGCGCCCTTAGGAAAATACATGAAGAATAGCCACACAAATGACAAATTACAGACCCCTCTCCATTAAGGGTTGTGCAGGCAAGGGGGATTGCAATAAAAAACATCCATCAATATATCTAAGACCAAGCAAATCAATGGTCATAAGGTAACAAATGGAAGAGAAATTAAATAGTGTACAATCATTCGATGTGATCGAATGACGCAAAAGAGTGTAATATGATGAGCTAAATTAATATCGGGTGGTGGACATGTACAATATTTAATGATAATCTAGTGCCCAATATTATCCAATGATGGAGAATGCTTGGATCAAATGGTTTAGACTGCCATTGGGTGTCGAAGCTGCATGTTGTTTAACAACCTTCTAGATCCCAATGGACATGGTGAAAGACACATGGCATGATCTTATTAGTTGACAATGATGACTCAGTAGCATAGGTGGTGACCTACATGGTACACTAACATGACACAAGTGACGTTCGTCGTGTGTCATGATGATGTCAATAGATGATGTTGCATGATCTGTACAAGTGACACATAACATGCATAATCGACATTTTCATGCGGCTAAGTGGGACATTTTTGGTGACACATGGCACCACCCAAGAAACACCATATGGCACAAATGATGTCATCATGACATTAACACAAAAATTCCTAAGTACAAATATGTACGTGGTTTTGAAGTTATGGTCATATATGGATAATGGTGTTGGAAAAAGGAGCTATGAGCTAAGTAGACAAGTAGCTATGCCTAGGTCATGGCCCGTGGGTTTTATATGAGTGTTGGGAACGAGATCCCCCAAGGATAGTTTTGGGGCTAAAAGCCCATGTTTTAAGTCAAATTTTTTAATAAAGTTGTAAAGTCTCCGCATTTTGTGGTCGCAGAGCATGGAGGTGTCATGAGTCATAAAGAGTTGTCTGCCCTTATTTTGTAAAGTAAAGTCGGATGTATTGTATAAAAAGAGCTCTAAGTAGTTATGATGAGTCATAAGTTGTAGAAGAAGTCTTGAGCGATAAGGAGAGAAGTCTAAGTTTTGGGTCTTAGTGTAGGTAGAGGCTTTGCAGCTGAGTGTGCAGAGGCCTAGGGTGGAAGTCCGTAGCTGAGTGCGTGGACCCCTGCAGTTGTGTGCACAGGGCGGATAGAGTCTATAATCATATGAAGCTATCAATAAAGAGAAGCATTCTACAAATTCTGTGTCTTTGTTTCCTGTTAATGCATCTTGTCATATTGTGTATGGATTTCATTTACAATGCTTATGTGATGCGCGAATATATGTAATTACGTTGGTTAATAGAACACAAGTAAGAACCTCTGTTTACACGGTACTAACTGTGATTGTTTAATAAGATAAGTAAGATACTTAAGATATTTTGGGAGTCTACACAACACACTTCCCTAGAAGCGCGAAAGTACCTGAACCGTAGTTTAGGGCAGCACGAAGGTCAATTGTACCCCTTCATGGAGGTAATGAAGGGCGTAGTAGAGGGGTAGATAGCCAGAGCCGTAGAACTTAACGACCTACACAAGAGCAGGAATAGAAGGGATAAACCGACACACAACCATCTCAGGGTGTGGAAACTTGGTTCCAGCATCCCCCCATACTGCTTCGGGTCAAACTTTAGTCCGCGCTCCGTAGGCTGATGCCGAAAGGGCTAGTAGTGTAGGGATTTGTTTGGCTAACTAACGATGAACCTGGGTCAGACCCCACCAAGCCAAAAAATGGTTCTGTTGTCGGGTTCACCAACAGGTCCAAAAGCAACGCGAAAAATCATGGCATGATCGACACATTAAGCTGCACACCTTTAAGGTAAATGACCTGGTTTTGTTATACGACAGCAAGTTTGATAAATTTCCAAGGAAATTCAGAATGTGCTAGTTAGGGCCCGATGTCATTAAAGAGATTACCGATGGAGGAGCGGTACATCTGGTCAAATTGAATGGAGATCCTTTCCTAGGAAAGGTGAATGGCAGTCGATTGAAGCCATACACCAGTGGTCTGGCCATGTGACTATATGAAGGTAGCATAGTATTTTGCTCCAGGCAGCTGAAAGGAGGTGTGGGACTATAAACTACACTTCCCAGGTTGGGGAGTTGCGCAATTGTATGATTGTGCAAAGCAAGGAAGTGTCACAGGGTTCGCTGCAGTGCGAAGGGAGCTATGCTACCCAGGAAGAAATCACACAGGTCGGCCAGAAAGTGACCATTAAAGTCACTGTTCATGATTTGACAGTAGAAATGTGGCTAAATGGAGTGGGCGGCCGACATTTGAGATGGAATTTATGGGTCAGTTCCTTGAAAATATATCACCAATATGGAATTAATGAACTGAATTTGGGGGGAACAGTTGGATTTGAATTCAAAATTCCCTATAAATTATAGGTGGCTACCCAGCAAAAAACACTTGGAATTTTGAGAATTGAGTTGTTGAGCTCTTAGGCGCACATGAACCGAGAATTCTTCGTGGCTCTAATTGCGAGTCCGGCATTTGAGAACTTACCAAAGATATCATGAGCATTATTGATGAGTGCTATGTCGACACCTGCCACATCCATGGACACCGAAGCAGTGACAACTGAGGAGGATATGCCGGAAGTTGTCAGCGAGGCAGAAGTATCTGCTCCAGAGGTTTCTGAAGTATTAGCAGAAGTCCCCAAATCACCAAGGACACCGCGACCAAAGATGACCCCAACCAAGGAGAGAGCAAAGGATAAGAAGGGAAAGCAGCCTATAATACCGGTGCGCGCATCACCAAGAAGAAACCCACCAAAGCCCACCACACAGGAAAAGGGCAAAGCCATCAATCTGGAGTAGGAGGAGGAACAAATTGAAGACATCCCGATGGACGATGAGGATGTGGGAGTAGTTGTGGAGGAGGTTGAAGCCCAAGGTGTTGACCCTATCACTTGGTTGCCTGAGTATGTCCTCTGCACAAGGGCAAGACCAAGGTGCTAAAAGATATCGATGAGAGCAAGGTCCCCATGCAAACTTGTCTGCTGCCAGATGAAATTGTTTTTGAAGGATCACACTTGGGGCGGGTTCCTCTGTTAAAAAATAAAGACTGGGACTTGGTCGACGATGAGAAGTTCCCACACCTAGCGACTGAACAGCTGATGCGCCACATCATTGATACAACCACCAGAATGGACGCATTGGAGCTGCGGAGGTGGCTCAGAGGAGTAGACAAGGCAGGGTTGCTCAACCTGCTTTGGGTGCCGCACTACAACCACACCTCGGTTACAGTATAGGTCATCATGCAGTTGCTATGCTTGGTGCATGATGGGTGTCTGTGGCTGGAGGAGCCAATACCCATCACTGATAGATTGATCCACAGGATCACGCGGTTGCCCTACACAGGAGAAAATCCGGCCATGATATTTGGCAGAAAAGGTGGTGAGCAGGCCCTCGTAGAGGCCATGAAAGAGAAGTTTAAGTTGGTAAAGAAGTCGCATGGATATGCCATATCCAACATCTGTGACCCTACTGTAAAGGTAGCTACGCAGATTCTAGCAGGGAAGGTGATGAGGAAGTGTCACAATGATGAGGCTCTGATGCCTGTCGTCGCGCTAGCAGCCTAGTGCGTCGAAGGAGTTCAGTTCAATTGGGAAAACTATCTCCGCGATGACTTCCTTGCGAACTACCGCGAAGCACAGGAGCTTAGCAAGACGTTCCACTATTCATGGCTCTTGCTGTCTATTGTGCTAGTAGCATGGGAGCTACCAGAGGACAGTCAATTCCCTTCGGTCGTGCCAGGCCTACCAGAAGCAACGAAGTACGCTTCACTGTGGGTGACCAAGGATACGTAGCGAATCAAGGACAACAAGATCTTCTGGATCTTGATGGAGATGAACATCCACATGGCCATCAATTGCAAACCGTGGTTGTCACCTAAGTGGGATATTTTTGGTGACACATGGCACCACCCAAGAAACACCATATGGCACAAATGATGTCATCATGACATTAACACAAAAATTCCTAAGTACAAATATGTACGTGGTTTTGAAGTTATGGTCATATATGGATAATGGTGTTGAGAAAAAGTAGCTATGAGCTAAGTAGACAAGTAGCTATGCCTAGGTCATGGCCCGTGGGTTTTATATGAGTGTTGGGAACGAGATCCCCCAAGGATAGTTTTGGGGCTAAAATCCCATGTTTTAAGTCAAATTTTTTAATAAAGTTGTAAAGTCTCCGCATTTTGTGGTCGCGGAGCATGGAGGTGTCATGAGTCATAAAGGGTTGTTTGCCCTTATTTTGTAAAGTAAAGTCGGATGTGTTGTATAAAAAGAGCTCTAAGTAGTTATGATGAGTCATAAGTTGTAGAAGAAGTCTTGAGTGATAAGGAGAGAAGTCTAAGTTTTGGGTCTTAGTGTAGGTAGAGGCTCTGCAGCTGAGTGCATAGAGGCCTAGGGTGGAAGTCCGCAGCTGAGTGCGTGGACCCCTGCAGTTGTGTGCACAGGGCGGATAGAGTCTATAATCATCTGAAGATATCAATAAAGAGAAGCATTCTACAAATTCTGTGTCTTTGTTTCCTGTTAATGCATCTTGTCATATTGTGTATGGATTTCATTTACAATGCTTATGTGATGCGCAAATATATGTAATTATGTTGGTTAATAGAACACAAGTAAGAACATCTGTTTACACGGTGCTAACTGTGATTGTTTAATAAGATAAGTAAGATACTTAAGATATTTTGGGAGTCTGCACAACACACTTCCCTAGAAGCGCGAAAGTACCTGAACCGTAGTTTAGGGCTGCACGAAGGTCAATTGTACCCCTTCATGGAGGTAACGAAGGGCGTAGTAGAGGGATAGACAGCCAGAGCCGTAGAACTTAACGACCTACACAAGAGCAGGAATAGAAGGGATAAACCGACACACAACCATCTTAGGGTGCGGAAACTTGGTTCCAGCATCCCCCCATATTGCTGCGGGTCAGACTTTAGTCCACGCTCCGCAGGCTGATGCCGAAAGGGCTAGTAGTGTAGGGATTTGTTTGGCTAACTAACGATGAACCTGGGTCAGGCCCCACCAAGCCAAAAAATGGTTCTGTTGTTGGGTTCACCAACAGGTCCAAAAGCAGTGCTAGAAATCATGGCATGATCGACACATTAAGCTGCACACCTTTAAGGTAAATGACCTGGTTTTGTTATATGACAGCAAGTTTGATAAATTTCCAGGGAAATTCAGAATGCACTAGTTAGGGCCCGATGTCATTAAAGAGATTACCGACGGAGGAGCGGTACATCTAGTCAAATTGAATGGAGATCCTTTCCTAGGAAAGGTGAATGGCAGTCGATTGAAGCCATATGCCAGTGGTCTGGCCATGTGACTATATGAAGGTAGCATAGTCTTAGTGCTCCAGGCAGCTGAAAGGAGGTGTGGGACTATAAACTACACTTCCCAGGTTGGGGAGTTGCGCAATTGTATGATTGTGCGAAGCAAGGAAGTGTCACAGGGTTCGCTGCAGTGCGAAGGGAGCTGTGCTACCCAGGAAGAAATCACACAGGTCGGCCAGAAAGTGACCGTTAAAGTCACTGTTCATGATTTGACAGTAGAAATGTGGCTAAATAGAGTGGGCGTCCGACATTTAAGACATAATTTATGGGTCAGTTCCTTGAAAATCTCTCGCCAATCTGGAATTAATGAACTGAATTTGGGGGGAACAGTTGGATTTGAATTCAAAATTCCCTATAAATTATAGGTGCCTACCCAACAAAAAACACTTGGAATTTTGAGAATTGAGTTGTTGAGCTCTTAGGCGCACATGAACCGATAATTCTTCGAGGCTCTAATTGCGAGTCCAGCGTTTGAGAACTTACTAGAGATATCATGAGCATTACTGATGAGCGCTATGTCGACACCTGCCACATCCATGGACACTGAAGCAGTGACGACCAAGGAGGATATGCTGGAAGTGGTCAGCGAGGCAGAAGTATCTGCTCCAGAGGTTTCCGAAGTATTAGCAGAAGTCCCCAAATCACCAAGGACACCGCGATCAAAGATGACCCCAACCAAGGAGAGTGCAAAGGATAAGAAGGGAAAGCAACCTACAATACCAGGGCGCGCATCACCAAGAAGAAACCCACCAAAGCCCACCGCACAGGAAAAGGGCAAAGCCATCAATCTGGAGCGGGAGGAGGAAGAAATTGGAGACATCCCGATGGACGATGAGGATGTGGGAGTAGTTGTGGAGGAGGTTGAAGCCTAGGGTGCTGACCCTATCACTTGGTTGCCTGAGTATGTACCTCTGCACAAGGGCAAGACCAAGGTGCTAAAAGATATCGATGAGAGCAAGGTCCCCATGCAAACCTGTCTGCTGCCAGATGAAATTGTTTTTGAAGGATTGCACTTGGGGCGGGTTCCTCTGTTAAAAAATAAAGACTGGGACTTGGTCGATGATGAGAAGTTCCCACACCTAGCGACTGAGCAACTGATGTGCCACATCATTGATATAACCACCGGAATGGCCGCATTGGAGCTGTGGAGGTGGCTCAGAGGAGTAGAAAAGGCAGGGTTGCTCAACCTGCTTTGGGTGCGCACTACAACCGCACCCCGGTTACAGTATAGGTCATCAATCAGTTGCTATGCTTGGTGCATGATGGGTGTCTGTGGCTGGAGGAGCCAATACCCAACACTGACAGATTGATCCACAAGATCATGCGGTTGCCCTACACAGGAGAAAATCCGGCCATGATATTTGGTGGAAAAGGTGGTGAGTAGGCCCTCGCAGAGGCCATGAAAGAGAAGTTTAAGTTGGTAAAGAAGCCGCGTGGATATGCCATATCCAACATTTGTGACCCTACTGTAAAGGTGGCTACGCAGATTCTAGCAGGGAAGGTGATGAGGAAGTGCCGCACTGATGAGGTGCTGATGCCTGTCGTCGTGCTAGCAGCCCAGTGCGTCGAAGGAGTTCAGTTCAATTAGGCAGACTATCTCCGCGGTGACTTCCTTGCGAACTACCACGAAGCACAGGAGCTTAGCAAGATGTTCCACTATGCATGGCTCTTGCTGTCTATTGTGTTAGTAGCATGGGAGATGCTAGAGGACAGTCAATTCCCTTCGTCACGCTAGACCTACCAGAAGTAGCGAAGTACGCTTCGCTGTGGGTCACCAAGGATACGTAGCGAATCAAGGACAACAAGATCTTCTGGATCTTGATGGAGATGAACATACACATGGCCATCAATTGCAAACCGTGGTTGTCGCCTACGGTGTCTTCTAACCTGCAGAGCTATGCAGAGTTCAAAGTATATTTTCACCATGTGTCCATTAGGGCACGGAAGGACCCTATGTAGACATGGTATGACTTGCCTTATCTGGCAACAGATGATGCCATTGATGCAGTACTTGATTGATGGCCGGCAGAATGGCACACCACAACAGACTTGGCGGTGGGAGGGAGCAAGTCCGATGTGCAGAAAAAGAAGGAGGAGGCCAAGTTCAAGATGACGCAGCTGGCCAAAAAGAGAAAGAAGGAGGCCTCTGATAAAGCCCAGGTAGAGTGCGATGCCACTCAGTAGACGATGAAGCAAACAGGCAGAACAGGGCGGGGGTCTAACAAAGGCGCGAGGTCACCTTCAACTAGGACAGAGGAGGAGACGGACGAGTAGACAGAACATCACCACACGGATTGACAGGCAACATCTGCCCGCATCAAGTGTCCAAGGGAGCAGGAGAAAGGAGGGTCCAGGAAGAAATCTAAGGCTACTAAGACATCCCTGGACCCAATCACCCTCACAAAGGGCGATTTGCTTGACATCAGTGACACGGTGCAGGATGTCACCACGGAGGCCCTACAATAGTTTGAGCAGCAACAAAAAATAATTTTGGGGGCTGTCCTAATAGGTTTGCAGGAGTTGTAGACCCACGCATCACATGCTAGCATGGTGTCTAGCATTCTTGCTATCGACACTTCAGAAGCTACCGAGATGCTGAACGCAAAGGCCTACAGCGCGAGAGTGCTGCCTGAGGGAGCACTAACCATAGAGAATGACGCTGACAGGCCCACTGTCAGCGCCCTCAAGGGAGGGTTGAATTTGGCAGTGCTCCTTGGTGAAGCGCTCCACCTCTTGCAGGATGGAGTGATTGCGGAGTTGAGAGCCCATGAGCATCGCGTCCTCCAAGTGATTAGTGAGCAGTGCATTAATATTGAGAAGATGGTACTACAACGAGACTCTTCCATCGCCACTGTGACCGAGGCGACCAACTAGAACAAGCATATAATGCAGGTCATCAAGGAGGCATGCCGAATAATCCCATATTTGGCCATTCTTGAGGAAGAACCAATCGAGGTACGCATTTGCAAACTCGCTACAAGGGTGCACGACGTTCATACAGAAATGGCGAGGGTTTAGTTGGAGTTGAACCTGAAGATCACAGAGTTATAGTTGAAGGCCCAGCCTTCAACTCTGCCAGAAGTGAAGGAGTAGTGGGCAACCACTATCACAAAGGAAATAACGGCAGTTGACAGTGCAGTAGCAAACTACACACTACTTTTTGAGCAGTCGTTCGAGGTTCTGACAAGCTTGCAGGAGGACCCTAATGTACAACATTTGTAGACAGAAGCGTGCGAGCTACAACAACGCTATGATGAGGTCAAAGGCACAACGCGAACTGTCGTGCTCACACAGAGATTAGCGAAGCTGCAGGAGGCCAAGCAGCTGAAAGAACAGGTGGATGCAGTGTTGCACAAGGAAGTAGTGCTGAAGGCATGACTGAAGCCCTGGATGGATGAGGCTTACACAATGACAACCTCTATTGAGGGAAAGCTTGCGACTCTGCAAGAAACTAAGAAAAAGTTTCAGGCCGATAGTTTAGGAGCAATGACCGAGCAGATGGTTGAAGACGCGAAGCAGGCAGCTGTACAGTGCACTGCCGAGCTTGTGGTCATAAGGGTCGAGCTGGGAGGTCTTCACACTAAAATCTCCGCACCTGCCGAGTGACTCAAGGGAGAGTCACGATTTTTTTATTGGGGGCTTGTTGGGAATGGGTTCCCCAAAGGACAAATTTGGGGCTAAAAGCCCATGTTTTAGGTCAAATTTTGTAATAAAGTTGTAAAGTCTTCACATTTTGTGGTCGCAGAGCGCGGAGGTGTCATGAGTCATAAAGGGTTGTCCGCCCTTATTTTGTAAAGTAAAGTCGGCTGTAAAAGATCTACCCATGGTCTGCGGACCATGGGATTGTATAAAAAGAGCTAAGTAAGTAAGCTCTAAGTAGTTATGATAAGTCATAAGTTGTAGAAGAAGTCTTGAGCGATAAGGAGAGAAGTCTAAGTTTTGGGTCTTAGTGTAGGTAGAGGCTCTGCAGTTGAGTGCGCAGAGGCCTAGGGTGGAAGTCCACAGCTGAGTGCGTGGACCCCTGCAGTTGTGTGCGCAGGGCGGATAGAGTCTGTAATCATCTGAAGATATCAATAAAGAGAAGCATTCTGCAAATTCTGTGTCTTTGTTTCCTGTTAATGCATCTTGTCATATTGTGTATGGATTTCATTTACAATGCTTATAAGATGCATGCATATATGTAATTACATTGGTTAATAGAACGTAAGTAAGAACATCTATTTACACGGTGCTAACTGTGATTGTTTAATAAGATAAGTAAGATACTTAAGCTAGTTTGGGAATCTGCACAGCACACTAGTAGCGTGAAAGTACCTGAACCGCAGGTTAGGGTTGCATGAAGGTCAATCGTACCCCTTTGTGGAGGTGGGCGGAGTAGAGGGCTAGAAAGCTAGAGCCCTAGAACTTAACGACCTACGTGAGAGTAGGAATAGAAGGAATAAACCAACATCACAACCATCTCAGGGTGCAGAAACTTGGTTCCAACATCCCCCCATACTGCTTCGGGTGAGAATTCGGTTCGTGCTCCGCGGGCTGATTCTGAAAGGGCCAGTAGTGTAGGGATTTGTTTTGCTAACTAACATTGAACCTGGGTCAGGCCTCACCAAGCCAATAATGAGATTTTACAAGATAGGTGTAGAATAAATTGGGCACATTTTGGTCATTTGACACTCTGGAAATTTGTCACTTTAGTGCCAAAATTAGAAGAACAATTAAACTACATTTCAAAAACCAGAATTGGAATTATAATAGACTAAAGAACACAGGGCTTCGCTTTAGAAAAACATGCAGGAAATAAAAGAAAAGTGTTAACATGAAAAGTTTAGATAAATCAACAAATTAATTGAACAATAAGATAACACAAATATTAGAGAAACAGGACAACAATTAAATCAATAACAGATTTGCAACAAAACTAATTTTTAAACCTATAAATATCAAATCAACTAAGTAAAAAAGAAATTATAAATCTTTATAAGAAGTGATAGGGTATGAGTAGAAATACATGAACAATATTCAAGTTATTTGAATATTTTGGAGCTTGAGAGAGCATCGAATAGGTGATTTTTTGATCAGAAAGTAGAATTTATCTATGAATATATGATAGAGAGGCCTTTGTAATATGAGTTTGAAAATTACATGAAAGAAGGATTTGAAGGGTTGTGTAGGTTGGTGCTTTCATAACAGGGAGTTGATTCTTTCCTTTAGTTGGTGCTGATAAATAGGGAGTTGGAGCTTCCTTTAGGTTGGTGCCTGAAAAATCAATAAGCTAGTGCTTGCAGATAGAAAGAAGGTTGTAGCTTACACAAAAAATGATGTAACTTGAAGTTGTAACTTTATTTTGTATCATAATCAAAGAAGTTGGTGGTTTTCCCTATTGGGTTGACATGTTATCTTGTGTTCAAATTTATGAGTTTGGTGTGTTTTCACTATGGTGCTTGTAATTGTTTTTTACTTTGAGCAAATAATTTTGAAATTGTTAAAATATTGATTCACCCACCACCAACACTCCCCCCCCCCCCCAATATTTTCCTTATTTCTAATATTTTTGGATGATATATGTGGAAACTAAGGAGTAAGGGAAGACATCTCTAGATAAGCATTGAAATTAGATTTTTTTTAAAAGATTAGGCAGACCCATTTATAGGTACAAGAGACACCAAAGAGGTCAAAGAAAGGGTACAATGCTCGACATGACTAGGATAGAATAGAGAAATTATTTAAAGCAAGAGACAAAGTTTGGTTATAGTTGAACAATGGAAGTGTTAGCGGGAATATTTATTTTGCAAAATTAGACTATTTTATCCCAACAAGTTTTCCCAAGAATTTCTCTCACGATAAGGGTAATAATCAAACCAATCCCACATGCATGCATACAAATAAGGAAATTACGAATAAAGGGAATGAAGTATACCTTTTATCTGAAGAAGTTGTTATTCGGTGCTACCAACTTAAAAGAGACACTACAAGTCTCCACTCCTTGCTTTATATGTTGGATACCTACACACATAGAAATCACAAATGTACCAAACACAACACTCTACAAAACTGATTAGCATTAGCATAATCAATATCTAATGTATAAATATGAATATAAAAAGATATCATGACAGGATGGGCAAGGCATCAATTAATTCAATTATACCATAAAATGAAGATACATCATCATCCTTGGGCTCCTTGCTCCTCATCCTCACCATTCAACCTAGCCACTTCCTAGATCAAGGATATTCTCACACTAGATGGAAATACAATTGTGCTCTCTCTCTATGATAGGGTCGAATTATATAGGTTTATTTCATTCTCTAGGAGAATGTATTTGGACACCTAGGGGCTTGGGAAGTTAAGAAACTTCCATAATAATTGACCCCTATCCAACTCATGCACAAGTAGGTCAAGTTTATCTCCTTAGGAATGACAAACTCTAGAAAATTTGACCATGGTTTCTCCTAGTACAAAGGAATTGAGAAACTATGTTTATAGATTGTGCCTACATCACAATGATTGTACACATCATGTCATCATCATGGGAGTGACCATCCTATTAAAAGGGATAATATGAGAGGATAAAGTGTGCATTAGGTTCAACAAGTCTAACAATAGAAAATGGCCTCTCTTACTAAATCAAGGTGGGAAAAATAAGCTATAAAAAATTCCCCCTAATGAATGAGGTCATAAGAGGGTATCCATAAAATTGAAAGAGGAGAGATGAGTAGTGTGTATGGTTTTTGTAACTCTCTAATTAATGGTGAACTCTAGTGATTGAGAGAATAAATCTGCTTCTTTTGAAGAAACATTAGCTCAAGCCTTGGTTTCATACAATGCCATGTTGACATCCATATATGTTCTTCCAATTTTCAAGAAGCTCTGACTCTTAATGTTCCTTTGAAAGAGGATGCCTTCAATGAATATTTTTTTCTCAAAATAGGGTTTGGTATGTATATTTAATGGCTTTTGGCTACTATTGACTGATCTCCAAAAGTGGATTTATGATACGTGGAAACCCCTCTTGACTAATGATCTTAATATTTACCCTTTCGCTTGGGGATTTTTTGTTGTGGTTTTTGATAATATTGAGGATAAGAAAAATATTTATGAATCAGAACCCTAGATTTTGGACAGTGTTGGCCTTTTCATGCATCCTTTTTCTCCCACCTTTGAACCAGTTACAACGTCAATCTCCATGGATCCTATTTGGGTAAGGTTCCCAAACCTTCCCTTCCACCTTTGGAACCTCCCAACATTAAATTCCATTGGAAATTAATTGGGGAAGTTTTATTGCTGCAACCCAAAATCTAAATATTTTTATAAAACCACCTATGCTCAAATATGCGTTGAGATGGATTTCAACAAGGGTTTCCCTGCTGAGATTAATCTAATGGCTTGAGACTATGTGTGGCTTCCAAAATTGGATTACGAAAATGTTTCATTTTGATGTCGAGCATGTCATGAAACAAGGAACGTAATAAACAACTTCCCAAAGTGTTTGTAGAACAACATAGTATGGAAAAATAACCAGAGGCCTTAATGGCGGGAAGGAGCTTAGAGCAAACATTATACAATATATAAAGATGAAGAGACTCAGGGTAAGATAGAAGCAAATGAAAAATAAGAATAAGTTACTGACAAAAGCGATTCACTGAAGGAAACAAAATCTAGTTAGGAAGATGTGTATGAGGATGCTATGGAGTCAATGACAATAGGAGCACAACATACCCCAGTGAAAACCATATCCCCCTTTGAATCCTCAACGAAAATAGTAGGAAAATAAAATTCTTATGTAGATAACGAAAATAAGGAAGAAACATAGAAAAACAATGATAGAACATAAAATGTGGGTTGGATTCAAGTTGGGAAGAAGGGAAAAAAATATTTCATCAAGAAAAACCAGAAGGTTGTCAAAATTAAATCAAAAGTAGTGAAAAATGGAACTTAAATCTATCTGGAAATTAGGAGTCTTTTGAATTTTTTTTTAACCTAAATAGGACTAATTTTTTTGTATCATGGGGTAATCATTTGCAGGATTGAATTGAGCCTCCGTACTCAATATCAAACCTTCAAAGAATATTCGTAATTTTGAATAAATGCAATAGTTTTGGGCCAAATCCTAGCTTTCTTTTTAAATAAAACTCTCATACTTGTTTCTTTGAAATTAAAATGCATGAGGTCATAGGAGAAATTGATTGCCAAAATGCATTACCAAAATATATATCTCAAAATGGAAGGAAGGAGCTAGGACCAAATAACTGAAATGGAACAACTCTAATACTCAAGTCTCAACCAAAATACTATCATCGCTGAGTCAGACATACCCATAATTGGGATAAAGAGAAACTAAACATGGCTACAAACTATACACTATGGATCCATGAAATGATAGGACATGGACATGATGAATACAAAGTGAGTCTGTGACAAACCAAAAGGTCATAGTCACCAACAAATACAATGTGGATTTATGTCACAATATATAATAAGATTATCAACACAAAATGGAAGTGCCCCAATGTAGTCCTCAAAGTACATCAAATAGTACTGTTGTAACGGTGACACACACCCTCCAAAATTTTACCTACACTTGAATTTGAGAACCTACTGTGGATCTTGTGATTAGTGATTCCGCGGTCACTTCTTGATTGGTTGAAGTCACTTGCTCACACATGCTCAGTTTTCAACAAGTTCATGAGCACATTATTTTATGCAATCTTGAACAATCATAACATAGTCCATCAAGATAGTGTTTGTGCAATGTTCAAGCCATGTTGATAGTTAGTGCACACTGTTATTGACAGTCCCTCAATTTTGGTTGTGTTTGTACTTCTATTTTGGTGAGTTTTTCAAATTATCGCTTTTGTGCACCTTCAATTTTGTGAGTGTAATTTTCATGCTTTTGAATATCAATTTTGCTTGATTTAAATTTAATTAGTCTTTCTTTCATGTTATCTTCCCTATGGCATGTGTCGCTTTCACTGTCGTTCGCATATTGCAAGTGTCATTCCCCTTTTCTCTTCATATAGTAAATGTTGTCTTTTGACATGTGGAGTGTCACGCAATGCACAGAATCTAGTTTTGGTGTGTTTTAAGGGGTAATATTTACGCTAATGAGTTGTAACTACCATGTAAACATGTATCACACTCATTCCCAAAGTTTCAAGTACTGTTGCACAAGTGTCATCATGGTCGTCGCAAAGTGTATGTTTGGTGTCACACTTATCGTAAGTTGTTGCACTGAGGGAAGTATGTTGCTCATGTGTTATGGATGATAGATGATGTGTCATCAAGTGTTATAAGTGTGTGATCATAATCAAGTCTTGTAACTATTAACATTAGTTGCAAGGATCCCACACTTAGTTAAATTTGGAAAACATACCGAGTAGAAAACCTAGCCTCATCCAACCCTCCTGAACTACCCATTGTGAAGTCTCAGCCCTCAAGCTACAACCTTGCCTCTTGGAACTATGCAATGCATAGTTACTACCTTCCAAGACTGCGCATTGTGCGATCACAGTTCTCAAGCTTAGCTTCTGACCCAAAAAACTGTGCAATTTCTCTCTCCTACCCAGTTAGTACTACGTATTTCACAGTCTCAAGGTTCAAGTCTCAACCCTAAGATCTTGAACTGTGAAATCACCTAGCCTCCTCTGCCTTCTAGAATTATGAAGTGGGAAAATTAGTGCTCAAGCCCTCAACCCTAATTGCGCAATCTTTTTTCTCAGTCCAAGCCTAAACTGCACATTACACAGTCTTAAGGCTCAACCCTGACCCTTGACTGCCTTATCTATCCAATTGTGTAGTCACTGAGCCTCTCCCTCAGCTTGCCATCCAGTTCCAGCTCAGTTAGTGGATCACCATGTAAAATCTTAGACTAGGGGTTTGTCAGACTAATGTCATATTGTCATGAGCATATTGTAGATGTGAGTACTCTATCATGCTATGGCAAGATGATAAAGAAGGAGATGGAGAAGGAGGAAATGCTAGAATACACCTAAGGAGACGAGGACATAATATGATCATTAGGCAAGAAGATGAAGGAACACTGGAGTATAAAAAAAGATGGAAGATTAAAGACCACATTGAAGACTCCTTATCCTGGTGTCATAAGGAGGAGGAAACAAAAGAACATGCACCATCTTTTGAAGAAGACACAAAGAAATCAACAACAAAACATGACTTGACATTTCCATGTCATCAATGTCATGTCATGTCATGTCACGAGCCATCATGTGCCACATCATTTGTGGATTATGTAATTCTATATTCGAAAATGTAATGTGAAGTGGAAGTCCAAGAGTCATCTATGTAATGTGAAGAGTCATGTAGGAAGTCAAAAAGTCATGAGAATTCAAACAATCATGAGGGTAGTCCAAGCTTCATAAGGGAGGTGAAAGATCAACCCTTTTGTTATCTATACACCCTCATTGTTCATGCAAGAGAATTTCACCTTGGCTTCTCCCATAAGGCATCAAAGAGACAAATTCAGTACTTTTGGGGAGCAAGTCATGGCTCCAACGCTCCACTATTGGAGCTAGTGATGTTCATTTTATACATGTATCTTGGGAATTTTAATTAATACTTGAAGCTTGATGGACAACACGTTTTCATGCTTGGGTTGTGAAAATTTGTAAGATAGTTATGTGAATGTTTATGATTCATGTTTGTTTTCACTTGTACTAAAGTGGTTGAAATATTTCAGTTATTTTAGTGCTTATCTTATTGAAAATGTGTTGTGATGGTTCTAACAGTCACCGCATCTATGTGTACTATTTAGCTTGATGTTAGGTGATTCTCTTCCCTCGCTTGTTTGTGCCTCTATGAGGGTGGTACTACTACCTCTCTCTTAAGAGGCTCACTTCTCCTCCCTCTACAGTAGAAGAGCCTTGATACACTTGCAACCAAACATTCATCAGACACACATACTTAATTTTTGCAAAGGCACATACACACTTCTCTCTCTTGCTAACAGCTAAATCCAAGGAAATTCTATAAGCATACATGGAAACTGGGTCGATACTTTGGATAGGGCTCCTATTCCAAATAGTGTGAGGTCTAATTGGGACTTCACATCGGGGAGACCCCTTTGGTTGACAAATTTCTAGCACTGTCAACAAGTACATAACTAAAGAACAACTTTGGAATGGTGTCAAATAACAGTGAGATGTCCCTATCCCAAGGTATTCTACACAACACAAATGATACGAATCTACGACATGTGAATGGATGAGATGATTCCAAGCATGGTAGAGACCATATGATTATAAGTCATTAATGTATACCTTTAACATACACAATGAGACCCATCTATGATGAAAATGGACCCTAAGGTACCTAACATAGTCCACTAAGTGTGAATAAATGAGTTTTCTTTTAACACTTATGGAATCAACTGATCAAGAGTCAATGAGATAAAGCCAATTTCAATTAGGAGGAAGCCTACCATTGAGGTATGCAAGCTCTAAGGTACTACCAGTTCTTAGATAAAACTCATAGATAATGAGCTAAAGTTGATAGGAGAATATCTATCAAGGGAGAGCCTTACTGTATCCCCCATCAAGCGACACATAATATACCTAGAGATAATGTGAATGGATGAAGTCATGAATTATAATTGACATAGGAATTGCTGGCACAAAAAGGTCAACAAGGACTATAGATGGCCAGCAAAGGCTGAGATTCCCCTCGAACATATAAATACATGACATGAAAGTGACTTGACAATATTTATTAATGAGCACCACATGATATTGTGTAACAACATAGAAAGCATTGAGGCATGCTCCATAGAGACTAGAAGAGTGACCAACTAGAGTAGACAAACTCATAAGTATGGTATGGATCCTAAGCAAGCTAAAACCCAATTGCGAGGAAATAACACAAACAAGTGCCATGCTCAAGGGTGATGTGACTGACACTACCATTTTAATTGATAAATCAAACAAATGATAACCATTTCCATTTTCTCTTTTTAATCTCCTTCATAGTTTAATGAGCATGAAAGAGAGGACAAGTAAGCTCAATAATATCTTTTTCATTTAGTTTTAACGAGCCCAAAAAATAGGTATAATAATAATAGATAGCCTTTACCTTTTAATGAATTTAAGAAGGACACAGAGGAAGCTCATCATAAATGAATGATAGGTATAAAGGGTAGCTACTAGTTCCATGATCACAAAACCATCCTATGCATAATGGAGTAGAGAGGCTGGAAAAGAAGACAACACATCATAGCAGTCCCTCCATGAAAGGTTGAAACCCCAAGCAAAAGCAAGCAATGGGCAAGCATAATGTGACAATAGTGGAAAAATAATACAAAGGCTTATCATCATACCTAAGTGAGGCTAAATGTAGCAACAATTAAAAGGTATAAGCTGGATGGAATCCTCTCAGGGTAAATCCAAAAGATTACTAAGAAGAGAAAATAAGGTTCATATTCTAAGTCATGGTAGGTAAAAAGGAGGGATTTCGGGGTAGAAAATAACTCTAAATGGATGCCAAAAATGAACAAAGGTGCTAATCTAGGGCATTTATGTATAAGAAAGCTTTACTGCTAAGTTATTATGTACAAAACAGGAGGGGTTAATATCACAACTTGACAGGATCATACCTAAGGCATATTGAAAATGGCAACGAAAATTCATAATGCAATAGTGAGGGTAATGTGAAACCTATCCCTTAATGCTTGATAATGAAAAACACACCTAAGGCCCATTGTGGTAACGAAACCACGAAAATACTCCAAGTCTGATGACCAAAAAAGTGCCAAAATCCTGTAGATAATTCTAATAGTATAATAAAAATAATAAAAAGGACCATAATTTTGGTTAAAAGGGATCAAAACCAATATTAGGTGAATTTTCCATGAGTGTTAGCTTCTAAGTGTTTATATAAAGAAAATTTACCCGCCCACGACTCATTTACTAATTTGAATAGAGAGAAAAAGGTAAGTGGAGAAAATCACCAATTTACCCTGAAACTTATGATCGAGATCCCATAAGCTAAAGGAAATTATTTGCATATCCATCTTCACTAGGTGAGACCTCACATTCCCCTCATGAATTTGATATCTTACATTTTTTATTTCGGTTTTGTTTTACCATAAAAGTTTTTTGCCCTAGGTTGTAGAGCCACAATCATGGTTGAGTGATCTAGGAGGATCCAAAAAGGCTCAAAATTTGAAGTCCTCAAATCTTAGCAAAGGTGACACCAATTCATAGAGCTCGACAATACCTTTCCAATGGCATGAATGACACCTCGAATCGAGTCCATATGACAAAGTTATGGCCATTTGAATATTTTGACCAAACAAATAAAAGCCAAAGTCAAGGATGATGTGGCAGCCCAATTTGCAGGCCCAGGTAGGACCCATGGAAACTGTTGTGGTAAGTTTGGAGGAAACATAGAAGGTTTGTATTGGTTGTATTGATGATGTGGTAGAGCTAGTTGATGCAGGCATTGACTAGGATGATATGTGGCAGATAGAGGTTGATGACTAAGCACTAATGGTATTTATATGGACCAATGGTAGCATGCCATGCGGCCCACTTAGAGGGCACCACATGGCACAATGAGCATGCGCCAAAAGTGGTTTGTCAAAACCATAAATATTGGGCATGATAGAATTTGAATGTCCAACCTTGTTATAACTTCCCAACAGGCTAACCATTAATCACAAATATTGGCTATGTAAAGTGGTCGACATAATTATTTTTGAAATTAGTTGTGATGAAAATGCCAAAGGTGGAAGGCTATGGGTTTGACCTCACAACCTCTCGGAACCCACAATGTAGTACCATATTGGGTGTTATATTACAACAACACTGAGAACATGCCACCATGTCAATGATTATGGGCCAATGTTTATTGGTGTGGCTATAACATAATGTGGTTGAATCTTGATTGTTAAACAAACCAACAGGTATATGTATATATATATATATATATATATATGCACCTGCCCAAACTATTGTTATATGCCATTGTCATATGGTTATAACCATAAATTATATTTTGTATGGTTAATGCACTCCATATATAATATGGTTATGTCGTGGTTTTAAACTATGTATTATTTTTAATATGTGGAATACACCAATTGATTTTGGTATGTCTACCCACAATAACTATTTAAACATTTCTCATTCAACCATTGGGGAGAGCGCACCCAGTCACGGGCACAATTTCCAATATGAGTCTATAATTAATGTAGAGAGGTATGTCTATGTGGCACAAAGTCCAAGAAAATGGAGCCCCCAGAGGTTTAGAAATGACGGTGACAAAACCTATGGTGTTTATGGTCATTCTTCACTATTTTTTGAGAAGTGTCCATTGGTGTCGACCGAATTTGGATTTGATTAGTAGATATGAGGGCTCATGGTAGAAGCCCACGTGTCATTAATGCTTGGCATGAAGCTTGAGATAGAGATGCACTTTTCAGAAGTTGGTCATGTTTATAGTAAAAAGTAGCAGAATGATGAGACGAACCTGCAAGTGCTATGTTTGATGCATTTTGAGCATTCAATGCATCATTTTGGCACAAAAACTAATGTAAGTCTCATGTATTATTGATTTATTCCTTTTCAATATTTTCAAAAGGAAGAACATGTATTTGCAGATATGCTTGAGTTTGAGCAGCAGATTCAAAGAGGGCCTTTGCCACTTGGATGTGAGATTCTAGCCCATTTAAATTGGAGAAAAGGAGAATAATTTATGACATTTTATGTGAGAGAGTTCAACTTCTTTTAAGGTAGAAAAATTGTGCAACCTATTTAACTTGGAGAAGGGAGAACAATTTATGCCACTTGTTTGTGAAAATTCATTCCTTTGGTACTGTCGAAGGAGAATGTCTCTTTGTAGGAAATACCACATGTTGTGAGAGTTAAATCCTTGTATCGAAAAAGAAGAACATTATCGAAGAGCAACTAATGAAGCAACTACAAAACTGAATGGAGCCCGGAGACATAGATCACACATTGTGGGTGAACTCCATTATCAATTTTTGGTGCATTTGTCCATATTTTCATTTCTTCGCGTGTTTCTTCTTCATATGTATTGCACTTATGATTATTTCATGTTCTTTATGCAATTTCTTTGAAAATCATAAAAGTAAATATTTTGGATCATGTTGGTATTAGAGTGATCTTATTTGACATAAATTATGAGTGTGGATGCTTACTAGGGCCAAGCTCAAAGAGGGTGAAGGAAAACTTAAGACTTTCAACTCTAAGATTGGACTCACAACTTGAAGAAATAAAATAGAGAATGGTGATGTTCACAGGAGAATGATAAGGCTTTCCACAAATATTTTTACTGGATGTAAGACATGGTAGAAAAATTGTTTGAAAATTATGTGAAGAGATTGGAAAATAAGGGAAACAAGGATTCCAAATCAAAGGATAGTGCTTCATTGAACTAGGGAAATGTAGGATACCCTCCTAAGCCTCCATCTCCATCTTCCAGTTCAAGTTATTCTTCTTCTTCCTCTCATTCTCATCATTCAAATTGTCATCAAAAAGATGTTTCTAAAAATCCATTGTTAAAGTTAGATGTAAAATTTGATTTGCCCATGTTTAATGGAGAGGCTAATGCATAAAAGTTGAAAAATTGGATTAGACACATTGAAGTTTATTGTCATGTATAGCAGATTGAAGAGGACAAGTTAAAGATCTAGTTAGCATCTCTTAAATTGGAAGGAACAACATTGTGGGAGAGAAAATTTCATAAAGGTAGAAAAAATAATGGTAAATTCATTTTGTCATGGTCTGTTTTACATATGCATTAAGAGGGAGTTTTTACCCATTGGATTACACACAAAAATCCATGATGGAATGACAACATTTGAGACAAGGTAGAGGTAAGAGTGTGCAAAGTTTCACAGAAGAGTTTAGGAAGTAGGAATTGAAATTAAGTGTTCCTTTAGACTCACCAGAAATGTTGATGAAATATATTGTCACTTTACATAGTTATCTTCATCACTCATTATTATTGTTTGATCCCACTAGTCTAGATGAAGCATGTGCGAAATCAATTCATATTTAAAAAAAAAAGAAATCATGAACAAGATGAACATACAAAAAAGACAATGAAAAAAAAGAAAAGGGAAGGAAATCCCTCTTGCACTCATTGCAAGAACGATGGGCATGATAAAGAGCACTATTGGAAACTGCATCTTAAGCTAAATCCTAAGAGATTTGGTAGCAAAGGGAAGCAACAAACTATTGATACATTACAACATGACTTGGGTTCTGATTCAGGTGATGATATGAAGATCACAACTGTTGGGATTGTAGGTGTTGTTCCAAATATGGGAAAAGCATCAAATAATTCATTTCTCTAAGAACTTGAGGAAATCAACTAGATAATTCAAGCAGCGAATGCTTATTTGAGAATACTACTACAAGAATAAGAAGAGGAGAAGTAGGGATTCTAGCTTAAGTTACAAGCCACATAAGCAAGAGTGTCTTCAAGTAATGAGTTTGCATTAGTGTAGGTTGAGAGCACATCAAATCATTCCAGTGATTGTGATTGTAATTCATCTCCAAAGGGAGGTGCGAATTTCATAAGATGAGCTAAGGGAAATTATCCTCACTAGAGTTGCACCAAAGACAACCATTCAAGGTATACTTATTCCAATGTTCCTTTTGATTATAACAAAATTGGAAGTGTGAAGCAAAGATTATGGCATAAAAACCATGTACATTTTTTGGTTTGAATAACCATGCTACTTCCAAATGCTAGAAAATAATGGCCTTGTACTAGAAATTTATGTCGAAAAATAATGAGACACAACATAAAGACCTTTCTCTAAAACAAGAGAAAAAAATGGCAAGAAAGTATGGATGAAGAAAAACCATCGCAACTGGTGGGCCCCAGTATTGTAGCAATAATGCTACAACTCCTGGAGCTTCCTGCTTTAATTTTATCAACCCGGTAGTTCGTAACAAACTTGGAAGCGACGGTGCTATATGCACAAGTACTAGCTCTTGTCGCAGCTGTCAGTTGGTCAGCTGGCACAAGTCTGCTAGGGCTCAAGCCAACTTCTATATGCTCTCAGAAGAAGCTTTCTAAATGATGGACGAAGGCTATCTCAGAGGAAATCAATCTACTTTGCAAAAATGAACTGAAAGCCAACCAAAACATGAAACCCTAGTAAACCCTAATCTGACTAGTTTGACCTCTATGATGCAATAGTGAAAGTGCAAATGTCTAAAAATGATGCCATTACTTCTAGCGATGTGAAATGCATGAACTCAAACTACTTCTATGAAAAAGAACATTGTTTTTGTATTTTTGCTTAAGTGGATGGAGTGATTATGATTTTGTTTCTTATTAGGGTTTGGTTGTGCAGAGGTGGTGCGAAGGGAAGGAAAGCTTGGGAAAGGTCAGGGGGGCTAGGAGAGGTTCCAGGGGATCTCTAACATCATCCCATAGAAGTTCCACACGTTCAGATGCTCAGCAACCGAGTTTGCAGGCTTCTACAGGATGTCTGCAGGGGTTTCTACAGGATGTTCAGAGATTTCTACAGGATGTTCTGAAAAGAGGATTTTGGAGCATGGGTGAGTGAGGGAAGATGCATGGATGGTTATGGAGGTAGGATGGGGGTCTGAAGTGACCCAGGAACTGATGGATGGAGTGGTGAGATGATGTGGAAGGCTGACTTGCATCAACGAAGGTTTAGGCAATGGAAAAGTAAGAAGGTAGGGTTACGTGGCAAAAGAGCAGATGGGAGATGAGGAAATAGACTTGGTGATGGAGGAGCTGATCTGGACGAGGCTCAGATGAACAAGGAGGTGATGAAGGTGATAGAGATTCCCTGCACAATGCTCATTCAAACGAATCAATGAATCTTTGCAAACAAACCAAGTCCTAGCTAACTTAATCCAACTATCAATGAAATGAATAAACAACAGCTTTGTTTGGAAAGAGAACCATGTACATCACGTGAGTAAGAACATTCAAAAAGATCTAAATGCATGACAAACTCCTACCAATTGATTCTAACCATAAAAAGCTACTTTAACCATCAAAAACAACCAAAATAACAAAGCAAGATCTAAAGAGAAGATTTCATTTTGAGAACGCAGCAAACACATAAAGATAAACAAGGGAGGTACTGAGCGCTTGAGATGGGCCCAACCCCAAGAGCTACAGCCTCCCAAGAGAGATTTAGAGCTGGTGCAAAGCTGGATTCATCTTTATTAATCAAGAATGAAGAGTTACATCAAAACTGTCCACAAGGAGAACTTGAAAATGAGCTGACAGCAAAACTAATCTATGGCCTAAAAATCGAACTACAAAATGACTACAACAAGACTATGAAATGACTAACTATTGGCTACAAAAATTACTAACCACTAGCTAACCAAAATGAGGCCCTAAGCCTTCTTATTTATACAATTTGAGGACCCAACAGTCCTCCTAAAATTTAGGGACTTGGCTGCCCAAGACTTGTAGTTAACAACAGTCCTACTTGACTTTCTTGGCTGCCCTTGTGCTCATTGATTTGGTGGCCTTTGAACTCCGAGCTGATGGTGGAGAATTCGAGGTAAGGGCCCATAAATGAGGGGGACACCTTCCTACAAATACTCTAGCTTGTTCTCCCACGAATTTGGCTGCCAAGTGCTCATTAAGACCCTCATTTTTGTCTCCAAGTTGACCAAAAAGGCTACACAAAGCACCCATTAGACTTGTTGGCATAATGACTAACCAAATTCACTCTATTAACATAAATATAATCAAAAACATGCAATAAACTAATGAGAATGGTGGATTAAGTCAAATTAGGAGGTTGAATGAGCCCAAATAATTGTCCATTTTTGGGGCTCATCATCACCCCCTACTGAAAGTGTTGCTCATCCTCTGAGCAACCAATCTCTCTCCTCATCTTTGATGGCTCTGGTGGCTTCTTTGGCTAACATCTTGGCTGATTTCTCCTTTGGCTTCCCTCTTTTCAAACTTCCTATAGAAACAGTTCGCTGGCTTCCTGTAGAAACAGTCTGCTAGCTTCCTGTAGAAACAGTCCTCTGTCTTCCTGTAGAAACAGTCGGCACTGTCTTAGCCTGCTTGGCTGAGGGTGCTTTTCCTTTCAGCTTGGCTATGGCAGCCTTCGTCCTCTCGCCCTTCTGCTCTTCTTCCTCACTGTCTGCTTCTTTTCCTAGAGAATTCTCAGCCTTGGTATGATTGTGTAAGTATATTTAATATGATGGTTGAAATGGTGGTAAAAGGAGATAAAACCCATGGAGAATGGAAGAGAAGAGTGGTTGCATGCCTCCTCAACAGACTTCAAGCTTCAAATCCCTCTCCATACTTTATTCTGGCCTGCCCAAAGGCTTCTACAGGATGTTTCTGGTAAAAATACAAAACTTCCTGTAGAAAGTCCTGTAGCTTCCTGTAGAAGGTTGAACCATGACTAAATTGTGCCCGAACCCTGAAAAAAATGAGTGTTCATGGAGGGGATGGATGTGCTTAGGGTGGCCAACACAAGTGCTGCCTCCTTAGCTAAAATATCGACCAATTTCTCCTTCTGCTGCCCTTTCTCTGAATTTCCTGTAGAAATGCCCAAACAACACAAAGCCTTTGAACTCATTTGATGAAACTTCCTCAAGAGTAATTCCCTTGATGCATCATCTAATTCAACAACTGATCCATCTGCAAGTTGTTGAAAAGCACTCCTTTCAAGCAAATTTTCCATGGCGCCTTTTACTAGCAGACGATTTTGTCCCATTGGTTCCATGACAATAACACCCATGGATTTTCGATCACAATCAAACTCCAATAAAGCCAGCCTCTTTGATCTTTGTATCCACCAATCATAATTGCCCAATTTCACTGTGCCACTGTTGAGAATGGCACTTGTATCACCTGCCATTGGGTCTGGAACTCCCATTTTTTTAACCAATACCTTCAAGGCTGCCTCAGTGGGAATACCAGTAGCATGGAACTGGTGACCTTGACAAGATATCATTGCAAACTGCAGCAACTTCTGCCAGAGTTTCTAAATCTTCCCCCATATTATGTGCAGGCCAATCCAATATTTTTCCATCCTCGGGATTATATGTTGTTCCTTCAACAGTAAACTCTCTAAGTGAACTAGCAGTGTGCCCTATGACTATAAACTCACTGACAGACATCTGATTGGTTGTAAGAGTACCTGTCTTATCAGAGCAAATCACTGTGGTGCAACCCAAAGTCTCCACGCTCGGTAACTTACGCACAATAGCATTCTTTTGTGCCATCTTATGAGTGCCAAGAGCCAAACATGTAGTAATCACAGCAGCCAATCCCTCTGGTATAGTAACAACTGCCAGAGCAACAACAATCTTAAAGTAGTACGTACATTTCTCAAAGGAAAACCTGATATTGTTTTAGCCACCCATCTATGACTTCCCATGAAAGAAAATATTTGTAGTTCATGATCTAGACAAGAATACAAATGGCACCAATCACTGTTGTCAGTCTTTCACCAAATTCATCTAACTTCCTTTCAAAGGGGGATCATGACATTCCATTGAAGCTTCCTGAATTTGTGCCTGAATTTTACCTATTTCTGTAAACATGCCAGTGCTCACAACAATGCATGTGCAACAGCCATTGGTAACTGTAGTTCCTGCAAACACCATGCATGCTTTTGACTGCAACTCACAGTCACACAAGGTGGCTGGATATGTTCTTTTGATCAGATTCTGAATTCAAACAGATTGCTCCATCATTAACAGATCTATAATGCGTTTGAAAAACTCCGAAATCAATACTTTCAAGAACCCTGGTAACCTTGGACACGAGCTTTAACTACTTTTCTCATTTCAAGCTTGAATTTTGACAAAAATCTCGGGTTTTCCTTCTGCAGAGCTCTTCTCTGCCTTTCCTGTAGACGACTTCCTGTAGAAACGCCTGTAGAGTGCGACAGGCGGGAATTTTTTTAAGGAACTGAATAGATCTCGAGAATAAAAGGCAGAAATCAGTAGAGCACCATTGTTTAACTGATCTGGAAATGGTGGACATGCGCTTCAGTTGACCACAGTTGAACAAAGAGTGATGAGAGTTTCAGCTGAGCGTCCCTTGAATTACTGCGTGATTTGTGGTGAGGTGGCAAAAAAACATGCGCGCTGGCTTTTTCAAACTGAAGTGATGTTATGAACTGCATGTCTTCTATTTGTTAATCAACTGATGCCCTGTTCACTGGAGTTCAACACATCTACCATTGCTTGTGTTTCTCAATTTCCACGTGAATGGCTATCCACGCATGCTACGTGATTTTTCATGAGTGCTAGAGGACTGGATGTCGGGTTAAACTTATTCTATTCGTGGCTTAATTCCACCATCCCATCAATTCATGCAGTTTTCAAATTAAATCTATGCAATAGAAGAATGAGATCAGTCACATACCTCGAAGTTGAATGGCTGCCGTGAGCTGTTGTGGGCTGTCATTGCTGCATGCATTTGATTTTATGGTTGCATGATGGCTTGGTTGCTGATTCATGGATGGTTTCCTTGTGCAGGTGTCCTCTGGCCAGATGCATGCAACAAGAGTTCATTTCCACGTTCAGATCTGCACCCTCAAGCTGCTGCCATTGAATTTTCACAGGACCCGAACTTGTTTTCGCCATTTCTCCCAAACGGTGAAGCGGATTGATCTGAAACTCGGTGAGCATGTTCCTATCATCATTATGCATCTCCCATAGCAAAATCGTGATCAATGGATGCACGGATATGGAGAAAAATGGAAAATGGCTGAAGATTTTAGTGCTCGATTTCTCGAGAACCGTGCATCAGAATCGGCTAAAACTGCTTGGATAGGTTACTATCACCCATGTGCATCTCCCCATGAAACAGGTTTTGAAACGAATGCACGGTTATGGAGAAAATGCAAAAATGGCTAATGGTGATGGAGGCTGATTTCTTGGAAACCGTGCACCGGAATTGGCTGAAACTGCTCAAGCATGTTGCCATCAACCTTGTACAATTCCCCATAAAACGGTTTGTCAAATGGATGCATGGTTTTCAAGTTATGGCAAAAACAAATTTTGTTCTATGGATTTTTGCCTCAAGGCTTTTTGCAAATGTTTGCATGGAAGGAAAAACTGAGCTTGGGCCGTGATGCAGGTATGGAGATGATGGAGGAGGAGTTGGAAGACTGCATGAGGACTTCTGAACCCTTGAGGAAGCTACCATGTTCGCCAAACCACTTTTTGAAATGCATGCCTAGTTTTCCACAATTTCTACAGGAAGTTCCTGTAGAAGCACAATGAGAAGCACAAGGAGGTGGAAAAAATGATGGATAAAGGCAAGGGATGGACACACAAGTGCTTGTAGGCCTCATCAACAGATTCCCACCATTAGATTCACTTTTGAAATTGGATTTGGCTCGTCCAAAGGTTCTACAGGATGTTTCCTGTAGAAATACAGAGCTTCCTGTAGAAGGCAAGAAAATTCCTTTGACCTTGATTTGAGTGCTCCTCCTGTCATGAAACGTCCTTCTTGCAACCTGCAATGTCACTGATGCAACATGAAATTATTCAATGGAGATTAGCTTTATTTTTCTTTTTCTTTTCCTCTTTTTTTTTGAAAAACAACTAGGGCGCCTCATGGAGGTTTTCACCCTAATTGCCTGCCCTGGGCGCCTCCAAGGGAGGTTTTCACCCAGAGATCTTATTCTCTTTTTTCCTTTTTTTCCAACCCATTGACCGCCTCATGGAGGTTTTCAATCAACGAGCCAATCTAAGGCGCCTCCGAGGAGGTTTTCACCTTAGATTTCTATTTTCCTCTTTTTTCATTTTTTTCTTTTTCTTTTTTCTCTTTTTTCTTTTTCTTTTTTTTCTACCCTACCCTACTTGAAAAACGAAATTCCTTTCAAGTATAAGAATACTTCCAATGGAGCCATGTGCACATCGAGATTAAAGACAAGATGATGTAAAGGCTCGGAATGCATGCTTTGACAACTATCCAACTTTCAGAGACAACATGATCTGACTTTGAAAGTACAAAACATAGCTGAGGAAGAGAGTACTGCTGCAACTTAGTGACCTTCTGAAACCATATCTCAATATAGCTTTGATATCCTTGGTCATCTTGCTGATTTGGATCATTCTTCATGTCACCTTCTATCATGACCTTCTGATCTTCCTCTTTTTGTTGATCTTTCTCTTGAGTACATGGAGGATTTGATGATAACCATGAGGGAACTCTCTCGATCTTTGATTCTGATCTCTTCTCTTCATCAAGTGCAGCCCATGGTTCTTTGATCTCCTCTTTGGAATCTTCTTTTGCTTTTGGTCCCTCAATGTTGTCAATATAATCTTTGCTTTGCAACACTCTTCCTGAGCTTTGGTGAAGACCATTGGGCTCAAGAGGAGTTGTTTGGATATGTTGTGCCTCAGATTTGCAATGGGGTTGAGCTGCTCCATTGTGTGGTTTTGGAAATGGTATGGGTAGTTGAGTGGAGGTGTGAAATTGAGATGGAGATGGATGGCATTGTGGTTGGGTAGGCATTTGGGGTTGCCTTGGTGGAGGAGGAGGCGATGGTTGTGGATGAGCAGGTGGTGGAGGAAAATGAGCGGGATGAGAGTTGTATTGGGGCCTCCACTCCTGATAAGGTGCATTCCACTGAGGCTGTGGCTGAGCATAAGAGTGAAATGAATGAGCAACTGGTTGGGCATAATATGGATCTGTGAAGGAACAAGGAGAATATGACCAAGGAGGAGGTGTAGACCAGGAAGGATGAGCAGGGGGGCCCCAAGAAGGCATGAAAGTGGCTTGATAGGGGTCATAATAGGTCTCGGGTGTCCCTTGCAGTTCCTGTTGGTAAGATCTAGGTCCATGCGGCCAACTTTGGTTCATATAATGGAGTGATTCAGTGGCTCCTTTGGCTCTTTGATATGCAGCTTTGATTCTGGGTAAGGAAGGGCACTGATCTGTAGGATGGTATTCTTCACAGACAAAACACACTTCTATGGAGTACAATGGACATTCGTTCCTAGGATGCTTTCTAGTGCACCTAGGACAAAAAATGACCAAAGCCCTCTTGGCTTCTTCTTGCTTCTGTTGGATCCGCAATGTATCCAGTTGCATGGCAAGAAACTGCCTCATATCACTCTTGAAATCTTCCAGCTGATTTGCAAATTCGTGTTGGGACAAGGTACTGCTCCCAACATTCCTGCTTGTAGCCATTTGCTCCAGAGGAATGGTTTCTTCTTCTTCTCCCCTAGAGGTTCTTTAAATATGCCTTGATGTCCACCCAGGGGTTCTTCAATCACAGCCATCGAAGAAGAGAGAATCTTGGCTGTGTGAAGCAGTGGGGGTGTTGTGCAATCATTTTTCTAACTTATCTCTACTCCTACAAGGCATGAAATGAAATCCTTTTGGTTGGTTTTTGCTTTTTCTATTTCTACTTGCAAAACTGAAATAGGTCGAACTGCAACTAACTATCTTGCTAAAATGAAAATGCGGAATTGAAATGAAAGCAGGAAATGACTAATCTATTTTGCTCAAATGAAATTGCAAGAATGAAATGCTAGGCTACGCTTGCGAAATTGAAATGCTAATCTACGCTTGCAGAAATGAAATTGCAGAATTGAAATGCTAATCTACGCTTGCAGAAATGAAATTGCGGAATTGAAATGATAATCTATGAAAGCAAGAAATGCTAATCTATGAAAGTGGGAAATGCTAATCTACTTTTGCATAAACGAAATTGCATAATGGAAATGAAATAAACTACTTAGCAGAAGATTGTAGTGGAAAATAGAAGAAAAGCGACAATCACCAATACTCTGACACTTCCCCGGTAATGGCGCCAAAAAGATGGTGGGCCCCAGTATTGTAGCAATAATGCTACAACTCCTGGAGCTTCCTTCTTTAATTTTATCAACCCGGTAGTTCGTAACAAACTTGGAAGCGACGATGCTGTATGCACAAGTACTAGCTCTTGTCGCAGCTGTCACTTGGTCAGCTGACACAAGTCTGCTAGGGATCAAGCCAACTTCTATATGCTCTCAGAAGAAGCTTTCTAAATGATGGACGAAGGTTATCTCAGAGGAAATCAATCTACTTTGCAAAAATGAACTGAAAGCCAACCAAAACATGAAAACCTAGTAAACACTAATCTGACTAGTTTGACCTCTATGATGCAATAGTGAAAGTGAAAATGTCTAAAAATGATGCCATTACTTCTAGTGATGTGAAATGCATGAACTCAAACTACTTCTATGAAAAAGAATATTGTTTTTGTATTTTTGCTTAAGTGGATGGAGTGATTATGATTTTGTTTCTTATTAGGGTTTGGTTGTGCAGAGGTGGTGTGAAGGGAAGGAAAGCTTGGGAAAGGTCAGGGGGGCTAGGAGAGGTTCCAGGGGATCTCTAACATCATCCCACAGAAGTTCCACACTTTCAGATGCTCAGCAACCGAGTTTGCAGGCTTCTACAGGATGTCTGCAGGGGTTTCTACAGGATGTTCAGAGATTTCTACAGGATGTTCTGAAAAGAGGATTTTGGAGCATGGGTGAGTGAGGGAAGATGCATGGATGGTTATGGAGGTAGGATGGGGGTCTGAAGTGACCCAGGAACTGATGGATGGAGTGGTGAGATGATGTGGAAGGCTGACTTGCATCAACGAAGGTTTAGGCAATGGAAAAGCAAGAAGGTAGGGTTACGTGGCAAAAGAGCAGATGGGAGATGAGGAAACAGACTTGGTGATGGAGGAGCTGATCTGGACGAGGCTCAGATGAATGAGGAGGTGATGAAGGTGATAGAGATGCCCTGCACAATGCTCATTCAAACGAATCAATGAATCTTTGCAAACAAACCAAGTCCTAGCTAACTTAATCCAACTGTCAATGAAATGAATAAACAACAGCTTTGTTTGGAAAGAGAACCATGTACATCACGTGAGTAAGAACATTCAAAAAGATCTAAATGCATGACAAACTCCTACCAATCGATTCTAACCATAAAAAGCTACTTTAACCATAAAAAACAACCAAAATAACAAAGCAAGATCTAAAGAGAAGATTTCATTTTGAGAACGCAGCAAACACATAAAGATAAACAAGGGAGGTACTGAGCGCTTGAGATGGGCCCAACCCCAAGAGCTACAGCCTCCCAAGAGAGATTTAGAGCTGGTGCAAAGATGGATTCATCTTTATTAATCAAGAATGAAGAGTTACATCAAAACTGTCCACAAGGAGAACTTGAAAATGAGCTGACAGCAAAACTAATCTATGGCCTAAAAATCGAACTACAAAATGACTACAACAAGACTATGAAATGACTAACTATTGGCTACAAAAATTACTAACCACTAGCTAACCAAAATGAGGCCCTAAGCCTTCTTATTTATACAATTTGAGGACCCAACAGTCCTCCTAAAATTTAGGGACTTGGCTGCCCAAGACTTGTAGTTAACAGCAGTCCTACTTGACTTGCTTGGCTGCCCTTGTGCTCATTGATTTGGTGGCCTTTGAACTCCGAGCTGATGGTGGAGAATTCGAGGTAAGGGCCCATAAATGAGGGGGACACCTTCCTACAAATCCTCTAGCTTGTTCTCCCACGAATTTGGCTGCCAAGTGCTCATTAAGACCCTCATTTTTGTCTCCAAGTTGACCAAAAAGGCTACACAAAGCACCCACTAGACTTGTTGGCATAATGACTAACCAAATTCACTCTATTAACATAAATATAATAAAAAACATGCAATAAACTAATGAGAATGGTGGATTAAGTCAAATTAGGAGGTTGAATGAGCCCAAATAATTGTCCATTTTTGGGGCTCATCAGCAACCATTGCAACAAGGGTGGAAATTAGATAGGTACCTATTGGAAGCTCCATCTAGAGCTATATGCAAACAAGGACAAGGAGTTTGGGAAAACAACCCTTGTGCAAGCACCAACAGATGAGAAAGTGGAGCACATTGTAACCCTCTGTGAAGCCACATAGGAAGAAACACAACTACAGGAAGAAAACCCATTAACTTGGTTGGTAAGGGATGGGCATCCTTTTTAAGTAGTTGAGTGTGGCCACCATTGTAAATCACATGTTATAAAAATTAGGATATAAATTTGCAACTGCTCATGAAGTTTTAATCAAAATCACAAGACACAAACCTACTCTACTACTCTATGGACATTAATTCAGAATTTAGAACAAATTCTTCAGACATGCAAGAACAAATAACACACACTCAACAAGTATTTTTATATGGGGAAAGAAATCTACTAAAAACCCCAATTCCTACTTGCATTAATCAAATGAATAGATATGTATTACAATTTCTTTGCTCAATTGAGCACACCCTGCAAGTGCATAACCTATATCTCTACTCACTGGAGGCCTCTGACCCAGAATTAGTCAGATTTTGCCTCTTCTTGAGCTCCTATTTCCTTGCGCTATTCCTTGAGGAATTAGGCCCCTATTCTTTAGGAAATTCCTCAAATTAAATTGCACAATTCCTTAGGTTGATCATTTGGCTGCATGCAACATCTTTGCACTGAAGACTAGTGTATAAATAATATTACACTGCCTTGGAATCTCCACCTCAACTAGGTAACTCAAATTATATGCATTCACTTCTTATTTTTGGTTGTTTGATCAGTTAACTGGATGATCACTAAGTTTGACTTATTTCTCACTACTTAACTGACCATGCACTAGTTCCTCCAGAAGTTGGAACTAGTTTAACTGGAAGCAACATGAGATAATTGACCTTGATTGCTACAAATTAGCAATCACACATGTTTAAATGAACTCCAACTCCTCCAACTTGAATTTACAGAGTAAATTGGGTGATAGAAGTCATGTCACATAAGTTAACATCATCCGAGTTGTCTACTGATGTGGAAATTTGATTTTTCTCAATTTACTCAAGGCAAAATAAAATTGTGAATTTATTACTGCATTTTTCAACACTCCCTCTCAAAAATAAAGGGATTATCAACCACCCCTATCTTGCACCTATGGAACTCGAACTTCCCTCTTGACAAGGCCTTTGTCAAATTGTCAACATCTTATTCCTCTGTCGGAATGTACTGCAACAACATTATTCGTCTTTGCACACAATCCCATAAATGGTGATACCAGATATATATATGCTTAGATCGATCGTGAAAAATATGATTTTTAGAGATCATGATGCAACTCTGATTATCATAGTAGATCACAGTTGGATCCATCATTTGACCAAACAATGCAACAAATATCTTTCTAATCCAGATCACCTCACATGCTGCTTGAATGAAATTCATGTATTATGCTTCTATCAAGCTGAGTGCCAATGATATTTGCTTCCTATTGTATCAAGAAACCATTGCAGACCTAAAAATATAAATTCCACCTGATATACTCTTTCGGTTTGATGGACTTCCCACCCAATCTACATATGTGAAGCGACATAGCTTCACTCCCTTTTTCCATCTGTACCATAATACAAAATGGGTAGTGCCTCTAAGGTAACGTAGAACATGCTTAGTTACCTTCCAAAATAATTTGGTTAGCCTAACCATAGTTGGGCTCAGTTGGTTGAATACATAGCACATATCTGGTTGTGTGTTCATAAGATACATTAGTGAACCCACCAATTGCCGGTAAATAATAACATCCACTTCCTCACATGAAGTGACATCATCTTTCCTCCAATTGGTCGCTAGAGGTGTCTCCATGGGTTTGCAACTGTCCATGTAGAACCTCTGAAATATCTCGTTGGAATACTTGCCTTGAGAGACAAACAGTTCCACATTGCCTTGCCATACTTCCAATCCAAGGAAGTAGTGCATGAGACCCATTTCCTTCATTTCAAACCCTATTGCAAGGTCCTCCTTACAATATCTTATCAACTACTCATCACCAGTTAAAATCAAATCATCATCATATAAGACAATATTCAACAATTTACCTTCTACCAATATATGATAGAGGTTCGCATCCGCTTGATTTTTGATGAAGTCCAAACCGGTGAGATAGCTATCGATCCTGGTGTACCATGCACAAGGTGCTTACTTAAGAACGTACAATGCTTACTTGTGTCTGCACAAATGAGACCCTTGATCAAAAGTCTCGAAGACTTCTGGTTTCTTGATATACACCTCCTCCTCAATAAATCCATTGAGGAATGTTGTTTTCACATCCATCTGGTGGATCTTCCACTCCATCTGTGCATTTAGAGTAAGAATTGATCTAATAGATGAGTACCTTACTATAGGAGAGAAGGTATCCTCATAGTCAATCCCCTCAACTTGAGAGTACCCCTTGGCCATAAATTTGGCCTTGTACTTTTATATGCTTCCATATGTTGCATGCTTTACCTTGAAGATCCATCTCAAACCCACAACTAATTTTTCTGCTAGTCTTGGGACCACTTCCCAAACACTGTTATTTACAATGGATTCATATTCCTCCACCATTGCAACAACCCATAAAGGTTTCTCTAATTCTTCCTGGAATGAGGGTGGCTTAGTCTCTACAATCTTAGTCATTAGTGCCTGCAACCAGTGTACTAATCTGGTGACCTTCTCTACCTGCGTTGATTTAAAGGAGCACCTACATTCTCCCTCACATCTTGCACTAGTCTCTCAACTTCCTAGTCCTTTTTCTACCTTCTCTGGATGGTTATGCTTGAGTGGTTGTTTCCACTCTTTTCACCTCAACTTGTGGCTGCTCCACAACTTCTTGAGGTTCCTCCTTTGGAGCTAAAAGCTTCCTCTGGTGGGATTAGAAGCTCCTTAGCACCACATCACTTTATCTTCATCAAATTTTACATCCTTTCGCACAAAAATCCTTCTGAGGGATGGAAAGTACACACAACATTTGTTTGGAGTTTCTATGTAACCCACAAATACCCCTAATTCTGTTGTTGGATCTAGCTTCTTCCTTGATTCTTTCGAGGCATGGTAGTAAACAAAGGCTCCAAAGATCCTAAAGTGTGACACATCTGAATTTCTCCCCGAGAAAGCCTCCTCCAGTGTAATCATGCCCAAAATCTGATGAGGACTCTAGTTTTGCAAATATATTTTTGTGTTACAGGCCTCAACCCACAAATTTAGAGGTAGGAATTGATCATGCAACATCGCCCTTATTGCTCCCACAATGCTACGATTATTTCTCTCAGCTACCCCATTTTGCTGTGGGTTGTGGGGTTCTATAAACTCTCATCAAATGGCTTTTTTTGAACATTTTTTTTTTTAAATTCATTCGACATGTACTCACCTCCATTATCGCTCCTGAGAGCCTTCACCTTCTTGCCCATTTCTTTCTCAACTAGTTCCTTGAATTCTATGAACTTGGAGAATCTCTCATCCTTCTTCTGCGTGAAGAAGATCAAACAATTTCCTGAGAAGTCATCAATAAAAAATATTTTTTTTTTCCTCGAAGTGTAGGCTTTCGAGAAAGGTCCACAGATATTAGAGTGGATCCTTTCAAGGATTTCATGTGCTTTGCTATCCCACTCATCAAATGCGGATTTTTTGTACTTCCTCGAAGTACATCCTTTGCATACATCCTGCTACTTAAGTGCTCCTTTGGGGAGGCCTGTGGTTATCTACTGCATGATATTTAAAGTGCCATATTGCAAATGGCCAAGTATTCTATGCCAAAGTTCACCGATATCATGACTTTGCACCTTCTCCGCCTTCGTACTAAATGTAACACAATCCTCCATGTCTAGCTTGTATAGGTTCTTCACACAAACCTTGATCTGCTTCACCTGTCCCATGGATATGTGTCTTAGGAATTCATTTCCTTTGCTGAAGATCACATCATAGCCATGGTATTCCAAAAATACAACAAAGACACGATTTTTCTTTAGGCCTGGAATGAACCTAACATCCTTGAGCCTGAGGGGGGAGCCCAACTCCATCTAAAAGGTGATTGTACCAATCTTGGTCAGACTATACCTTCCGTCATCCCCCATATCGACGTGTATATTAAATATTTCTTAGATATCGTTTTTGGGATTCAACTGCGTTAAGTAAGTCATTAACGTATGACCATTTCCATGAGAGGTAGTCATAACTGACTAATTTCTCTTGATTTTTGAATTGTTCACTTAGCACTCATTGCATCAGGTGATGCTCATAGGGGTGAAGAAGTGGGATTGAAACTAGTGAAATGAATCACATAGCATCAATCGTCACTTTCGGGGCTTGCACCCGGTAACCAGGACTTCCCGGGAGGTCACCCATCCCAGATCTCCTCTGGCTCAAGCGCGCTTAACTGTGGAGTTTTCCCCACAATCAAGCCCACTTAGCTTGCACAATACTTGCTAAGGTTCTGCAAATGGGGTAGCAAGCTAAGTGGGCTTGATTGTGGGGAACACTCCACAGTTAAGCGCGCTTGAGCTAGAGGAGATCTGGGATGGGTGACCTCCCGGGAAGTCCTGGTTACCGGGTGCAAGCCCTGGAAGTGACGATTGATGCTATTTGATTCATTTCACTAGTTTCAATCCCACTTCTTCACTCCTGTGAGCATCACCCGATGCAATGAGTGCTAAGTGAACAATTCAAAAATCATGAGAAATTAGTCAGTTACGACTACCTCTCATGGAAATGGTCATACGTTAATGACTTACTTAACGCAGTTGAATCCCAAAAACGATACCTAATATAATGCACTACGTAAACCCCTAATACTTAAATTCAAAAAGAGTGAAGGGATCTCTACTTGAATGGTTCATGAAACACAATACTTGCTAAGGTTTTGCAAATGGGGTAGCAAGCTAAGTGGGCTTGATTGTGGGGAAAACTCCACAGTTAAGCGCACTTGAGCTAGAGGAGATCTGGGATGGGTGACCTCCCGGGAAGTCCTGGTTACCGGGTGCAAGCCCTGGAAGTGACGATTGATGCTATGTGATTCATTTCACTAGTTTCAATCCCACTTCTTCACCCCTGTGAGCATCACCCGATGCAATGAGTGCTAAGTGAACAATTCAAAAATCATGAGAAATTAGTCAGTTACGACTACCTCTCATGGAAATGGTCATACGTTAATGACTTACTTAACGCAGTTGAATCCGAAAAACAATATCTAATATAATGCACTGCGTAAACCCCTAATACTTAAATTCAAAAAGAGTGAAGGGATCTCTACTTGAATGGTTCACGAGGCACAATACTTGCTAAGGTTTTGCAAATGGGGTAGCAAGCTAAATGGGCTCGATTGTGGGGAAAACTCCACAGTTAAGCGCGCTTGAGCCAGAGGAGATCTGGGATGGGTGACCTCCCGGGAAGTCCTGGTTACCGGGTGCAAGCCCCGGAAGTGACGATTGATGCTATGTGATTCATTTCACTAGTTTCAATCCCACTTCTTCACCCCTGTGAGCATCACCCGATGCAATGAGTGCTCAGTGAACAATTCAAAAATCATGAGAAATTAGTCAGTTATGACTACCTATCATGGAAATGGTCATACGTTAATGACTTACTTAACGCAGTTGAATCCCAAAAACGATATCTAATATAATGCACTGCGTAAACCCCTAATACTTAAATTCAAAAAGAGTGAAGGGATCTCTACTTGAATGGTTCATGAGGCACAATACTTGCTAAGGTTTTGCAAATGGGGTAGCAAGCTAAGTGGGCTTGATTGTGGGGAAAACTCCACAGTTAAGCGCGCTTGAGCCAAAGGAGATCTGGGATGGGTGACCTCCCGGGAAGTCCTGGTTACCGGGTGCAAGCCCCGGAAGTGACGATTGATGATATGTGATTCATTTCACTAGTTTCAATCCCACTTCTTCACACCTGTGAGCATCACTTGATGCAATGAGTGCTAAGCAAACAATTCAAAAATCATGAGAAATTAGTCAGTTACGACTACCTCTCATGGAAATGTTCATACATTAATGACTTACTTAACGCAGTTGAATCCCAAAAACGATATCTAATATAATGCACTGCGTAAACCCCTAATACTTAAATATTTCTTGTCAAGGTCACTGAAAAAGTCTCTACACCCTGTCATGTGGAGTGATGCAACTGAGTCCAAGTACCACACGCTACCTATCATTGTGCTATCCATGCATGCAATGAGGGTAAAATCAAGCTTGAACTATGAATTCGATCTTAACAAGAAGAATTGTCATGAATTCTTGTGCGGGCACTTCATGGCATAGTGCATGAATTCATGACAATGGAAGCATTTAATTTTTGACAAATCTTTCTTCTTGCCCTCTTGACTATATTCTGGTTTGGTTTGGGATTTCTTCCCTTTTCCCTTATTTTCCTTTCCATCTAATGTAAAGTTTTCTTCATTCTCTCCCTTGGATGAATTCCCATCTCTGGTATTCCACCTTATTCCCCCTTGTACCAAATCAGACCATAAGCGCTCCAAATTTGGTAGTTTCTCCCTCTTGTTCACTGAATCTTGATAGCTATGTCTGCTCTTGGGAAGGCCCAGAAGGGATAGGATTACCAAGTCATATTTAGGGACAGTAACATTGACCCTACCCTACTCATCACGATATCGTGTGAACCTACTCATATACTATGGTATAATGTCATTCTTCTGCATCTTGATACTTCAAAGCTTATCCTTGAGCATCAGCTTCCTGTGGTCACTACGATTCTTGAAAAATTCTGTTAGTGGTTTCCACATCGCGAACAAAGTTTATTTTCTGTGGAGATTCAAGACAATATGATCTCGTACTCCCTCCAAGATTATTCTCCTCACCTTGGATACATCTTTCTTCCACTGTGCAAGGTATTGGACATCAGTTGTTGGTGGTCTTGGAATATTTGTCTTAACATATCCAAGCAATACATTTTCATCCGATACTAACTCCATGCAGTCCTTCCATGCAACAAATTTTGAGGTTTCTTCTAAGGCATACTCTAGCCTTAGTCCATTGAACACCATCTTATTATCTTTGAAGAATCTTGCTACACTAATCTTCAAATTTGAACCTCTGATAAACAACTTCGAATTTCCTGCTCTAATGTGAATCCAACAATGATACCATGTAGAAATTAGGTTGTAGATTTGCAACTACTCATGAAGTTTTAATCAAAATCATAAGATACAAAACTACTCCACTACTTTGCGAGCATTAATTCACAATTTAGAACAAAAATCTCAGACATGCAACAAGTATTTTTATCTGGAAAAATAAATCTTCTAAAAACCTTAATTCCTTCTTGCATTAAGCAAATGAATAGAGATGTATTACAATTTATTTTCTCAATTGAGCACACCCTGCAAGTGCATAACCTATCTCTCTGCTCACTGAAGGCATCTAACCCAGACCTAGTTAATTTTTTCCTTTCCTTGAGCTCCTATTTCCTTGTGTTGCTCCTTAAGGAATTAGGCCCCTGTTATTTAGGAAATTCCTCAAATTGAATTGTGAAATTCCTTAGGTTGATCGTCTGACTGCATGCAACACCTGAACACTCAAGACTAGTCTGCAATTGATGTTACACTTCCTTGGAATCTCCACCTCAACTGGGTAACTCGAATTCTCTACATGCACTAGCTATTTTACGCTGATTGATTAATTAACTAGATGATCTTTGAGTTTGAATGATGTCCCACTGCTTAACTAACCTTCCACTATTTCCTCCAAAAGTTGGAACTAGTTTAACTAAAAATAACGTGAGATAACTGACTGTGACTGCTACAAATTAACACTCATATATGTTGAATTGAACTCTAACTCCTCCAACTCAAGTTTATTGAGTAAATGGGGTAACACAAGCCATGTCACACAAGTTAAAATCATCCAAGTTTTCTACTGATGTGGAAATTCAATTTTTCTCAATTTAATCAAGGTAAAATCAAATTGAGAATTTATCGCTAGATTTTTCAACACATGTTGGTTTTAAAGACCCATAGATGGGAGTTGTTTTTTGCAAAAGTGATGAATTGTATAACATCACTGAAGTATTCAATATAGTGATAATTTTGATCTTTGTTTGGGTAGAAAAGGGTATGGGTTCTTTTGTAAGTCATATAAAACATGTTTTATCTTTGTATGTAAACTTTTAGGGTTCAGAAGTCCTTCAGTTGGGAGGACTGATTTAGGAGGATCCAAAAATACTCAAAATTTGAATCCCTCAAATCTTAGCAAAGGTGACACCAAGTCGGAGCTAAATGAGGTGTTTCCAATGACATGAATGACACCTCAAACTGAGTCAGTATGACATAATTATCATTGTTTGAAGATTTTGACCAAACGATAAAAAGTCAAAGTCAAAGTCAAGGGTGACATGGAAGCCCAATCAGTAGGCCCAGGTGGGACACACGAAAGTTGATGTGGAAAGTTTGGAGGACACATGGTAGGTCTGTATAGGTCATACCTATGACATGGTAGAGATGTCTAATGCAGGCACTAACTAGGCTAACACATGGTAGACAAAAGTTGACGATTGAGCGCTAAACTGTTTATGTGGACCAATGGTAGCATGCAACATGGTCCACTCAGAGGGTGCCTCATGGCACCACGATCACACACAAAAAGTGGTATGTCACCACTCTAACTATGGGGTGCGACAATATTTGAATGTCCAATCTCGTTATAACTGCCCAACGGGCTAACCATCAATCCGTGAATATTGGCTATGTAAAGTGGTCAACATAATTATTTTTGAAGTTAGTTGTAATGAAAATACAAAAGGGGGAAGGCCATGGACTTGACCCTGTGACCTCTCTAGAACCCACAACATATAACCATATTGGATGCTAGATTACAACAACGTTGATAGCATGCCACCATGTCAATGATTATGGGCCAACATTTATTAGTGTTGTTATAACCTAATGTGGTTGAATGTTGGTTGTTAAACATACAAACATGCATATGTGTGTGTGTGTGTGTCTATATATATATGCACCCACCCAAATTATTGTTATATGCCATTTTCGTATGGTTATAGCCATACAATATATTTGGTTTGAGCGGATATAGCTAAAGCATATAGTATATAATATGGTTATGTCATGGGTTTAAACTATGTATTATTTTTAATATATGGAATACACCAATGAACTTTTGTATGTCCACCCACAAATAATATTTATACATTTATGATTCAACTGTCAGGGGAGAGCGCGCCTAGTCGCAGGAACTAGTTTTGAGACTAGCCTGCAATTAATGCAGAGAGGTATGTTTACGAGGCTTGAAATATGAGACAATGGAGCCCCCAAAGGTTCATAAATGACAATGATAGAAACATATGGTGTTTATAGTCATTCTCTGTGGTTTTTTGAGATGAGTCCACTAGTGCAGACATAATTTGGATATGAGTAGTAGATATGAGGGTTCATGGCATAAGCCCACTTGTTTCATTAATGCTCAGCACAAATTTATAAATAGAGATGCACTTTTCAGAAGATGGTCGTGTTTACAATCAAAAGTTACAAAATGATGAGACAAACCTATTGGTGTTATTTTGATTCATTTTGAGCATCTGATGGATCATTTTTTCACAAAACCAATGTAAGTCTCATGTATTATTGATTTCCTCCTTTTTGAGACTTGTAAAAGGAAGAACATGTATTTACAGATATGCTTGTGTCTGAGCAGCAAATTCAAAGAGGAAATTTTCCACTTGTATGTGAGAGTCCAATCCCTTTAACTTGGAAAAAGTGAGAACAATTTATGCAAATTTATGTGAGAGAGTTCAACCCCTATAAAGGGATAACAATCCTACCACTTTATATGAGATTCCAACCCCTTTAACTAGGAGAAACGAAGAATAGTTTATGCCACTTGTTTGTGAGAATTGATTCCTTTTGTATTGTCAAAGGAGAATGTATCTTTGTAGAAGATACATTGCCACATGTTGTGAGAGTTCAGTCCTTGTATTGGAAAAAAAGAGGCTTAATGAAGAGTAGTTAATGAAGCGACTAAATAATTGAGCAGAGCCCAGAGACATAGCTCACACAACGTGGGTGAATTCCATTATCAAGTTTTGGTGCATTTTTCCATATTTTGATTTCTTCATGCGTGTTGCGCTTATGGATATTTCATGCTCTTTATGAAATTCATTTTAAAGTCATTGAAGTAAAAATCTTGGATCAACAAGAAAGGATTCCTGGGTGGCCGTGACTATCCTAGTTTCCTGGAAAGCCAACACATCTATAACTAGAATATTTTTGGATACAGGTTAGTTGCAGTTGCATTGTGTGACCAATTTTTTTAGAGAATAACCAAATCGATGCAGGAAGGGTTTTGGTGGCATGCTAACCCGACCCACTTATTTTCATTATGTAGGAAATTCATCATGATCGATTAGAGAGAGTAGTAGCACCAAAAGAATGAAATTCGGTCCTTAGCTCATCCTCTAACCCTACGGGTTCTTAGAGATTGTGGGTTACTAAAATTATTTAGATTACAAAGTATGAAGAGACAAAAGGGTTGTTTTAGCATTTGGTGGAGATGTGGGATACCCATAACCAATACTTCATAGTGAAGGATGAAATTTTACTATTGGAGATTGAATACATTTATTTCTTGATAGAGTTATCTAGGCAGAGTGCCCCAGCAATACTTATTGGTGTGAGGAGCACTGCAAGGGAAGTGTGCATGATTATGTGGCTAGATATTATGGTTCATTTGCATAAAAAATGAGAAATAAAGTACCCATCAAAGACATTACAAATATGACTCTATAGACAATCCTCTTCATAATCCTTTAGGTAGCTAGATCATTAGAACCACAGTTAGCCTCCAAGGCTCACATGGATTTAGCGATACTATGTGTAGATCCAAATATATTTAATTAATGTGAGGGTTAGATATCAGTTTTGGGATTCAACTGCATTAAGTAATTCATTCATCTATGACCATTTCCATGAGAGGTAGTCGTAACTAACTAATTTCTCATGGTTTTTGAATAGTCCACTTAGCACTCATTGCATCGAGTGAGGGTTACTGGCCAACATGAATGATCAACTTACCTAATGTAAAATGGGACGAAAAAAATAGTTTGTGTATGGAAACATCTTAGTATCATTTTTCTTGGAGTGGATTCTATCATTAGAACCAAGGTCGACTACTTTGAGCCAGTGCTTTCAGATACATGGATGGTTTATTAGACTGAATTGATGGGGAGTCTAAAGGGTGGACACTCTAAAAAATGGCATGAATCCTCATTTTTAGGATGGTTGAAAGATGCCATATTTGCAGTAGAAAATTATGCTTAGGAGGGATTGAACTTTGTAAATGATCCAAACCTAGTCTTGTCCATTGGTGCACATTGGAGTGCACTCAATAAGAAGTGTTATTGGTTTTATGAAATCTTTTAGTGTTTTTGTATTCTTGAAATGTTTTATTTTTATTTTATTAATGAGTACATGGTCACTAACATGTGGAATGTACAAGAGTAATGTTGTTAGAGGTGCTCAAGAGTGATTTGATAGTGGTATTGACGTCTGACCGAACATGAACCCTAGCTTTACCGCCGTCGCTGCCTCGCCCTTGGCCGCCGTCTGGCCTCTGGTTTGCCATTTCGAAGCTGGAGACGCACGCTTCAGTCCAGGATTACGGGACTATCATCTCCTTTCTCTTTTTTTTGCTGATACACAAGTTTTCAATCACTCTCTGAAAGCTACCCTAGCCCTCTTTTGCTCTGCTCCCGGCATTGCTTCTGCGAGATCTTGGACCTCGGCTACCGCATCTCTTACCAGCCGCCTCCATCAGAATGAAAACACAGAGGCCAAGGATGAGCGCGCCGATTATTCTATCGTCATTTCTCTGGCGGAGGCTCTTGGGAAGAAAGTCTCTATTCTGGATCTAGATCTTCAGTTTTTGTTACATGTCCTGGATCTACCTGGACGCATTGTCTGGAAGCTCTTCTGGGTGGATCGCTTTGACATGTTCAATGATCTTCGAACTCTCTCCTCTTCTCCTCACAAACCCCTACGACAAGTTCAGGGGAAGAAGGCCTTTCAATGCTCCAGCCGACTCTCGACTTGGATCTGCAAAGGAAAGCAGAACCCTGATCCTTCTGCCGCATTTCAGATCCAGATCAGGCTTATCTCTGGCAAAACTCAGCTTCATTGGGTGAACTCGTCGGATTTAGTGCAGAACCTCAAGAATGCTCTAGATCTCAAATTGGGGATACCCTCTGCATCTCAACTACTTCTCCATGAAGGTAAACAACTTGAGGATTCTCTCCCTCTGTCTTTCTATAACATTAAAAGAAATGCATCCATTACTCTTACTCTTCGATTGAGAGGGGGAGCTGTTGGGCAGTCCTCCTCTGCTAAGATGTTTTCATATAAAGACGCTGTCCATGCTCAGTTGCCTAAATCTTCAACAGCAGGCCATCCATTTGAGGCTCCAAAGCCTTTTCTGGTAGACAAATCAGAGGACATCCCCTCCATCAATCTCTCCCATCCTGGGATTAATGATCGCTATCAGCTTTTTGCAGAATCCGCACTTGTATGCAGTTTTAATGGACTATGGCCTCGCACATTAGATTTATACCAATGGATCCATACCAATTGGACTAAAAAATGCCAGATATACTTACGTTCAAAAGGATTATTCATTGTGGCTTTTGACCTAAATGAAGATTACCAGAAGGCCTTAACGGGAGGACCTTGGTTCTGGGGCTCGGCTGGGCTTTTTCTTACTCCTTGGTTTCCAGACTTCGACCCTACTACAGCTGTTATCACCAAAATTCCCATTTGGGTCAGGCTCCCGAACCTTCCGGCGCATCTATGGCATGTCTCTGTCTTCATAGCCATCACAAACACTTTAGGACGCTATCTGGCTGTAGATTCTACTCGGAAGGAAAATGAGCTCTTCACCTACGGTAGAATCTGTGCAGAAATAGATATTAGCAGAGGACTCCCGGATCAGATTAATCTCAAGTATGGAGATTTTCATTGGACTCAAACCTTGGATTATGAGAATACAACCTTCTGTTGCCGCCATTGTCATCAAACAGGACACCTCCAAAGCTCCTGTTCCCAGTACCTCGACAAAAAGAAGAATCTGAAGCGCAAGCCCAAGTCCAAAAGTTGGAATCCTAGTGTGTCTCCCCCCCCATGGACGATTCAGATTCCTCCAGTTCGGATGAGGAGGAAATTGTAGCAGATGGGCAGAACGTTGAGATTCCGCTGGAAGCTCCCTTGGACGATCCGGCAAACCCCTCCGTCTCTCAGATATCTCAGAAACGTTCTCATTTTACTTCGTCCTCAGACTCTGATAAGGATATTCTGCCGCCAGGGCAGAATAGTCTTCAACTTGTTTCGGCTCAGCCAAACTCCACTGGATGGGTCAACGTAAGCAAGAAAAAAGGAAAAAAAAGTCGTGTGATAGTAACTGCCCCCTCAGGGTAGTTCTCTCTGCTTAATTCTAGTTTTTGTTATTCCGTGCTCTCTATAGCCCTCCTGGTTCTTCACCTCGGAGCAAGGTGGAGCCTCTCTCCTTTGGCTCCCTTGCTTTTCTGCTTCACTTGCATGCAAGCTTGATTGTACTATACTCTTCTTTACTTAATAGAATTAGTCTTTATTCAGAAAAAAAAAAAACATGTGAAATGTACAATATGTAAATGTGGGACCAACTTAACCCTTGGGTCAATCACCACTTCACCATAGAGGAATGGGTGAATAAGATGTTCTTGAAGCTTATGAGGAGGATGGTGGAGATGAGCATGATGATTTGTGTGATTTCACACACAACATGGAAGGGCTAACACTAGGGATACAACCCTTGTCCATGGTAAAGATACATCCATACCTATAGAGGCATATTATGAGGGTAGACTCTCGTCATCGATGCCTCCTATGGCATATTATATGTGCCATGTTATATTACCACTAGCAAAAGCATGACTAGATTCATAGAGATAACATTCATAGGATGGATTTTTTGTTTGCATATATATTTTATTAGTAGCCTGGGCCTTAGATTCCCTATTTTTACTGATGTACTCATGGGATATTTATGACATTTTCAATGATATTGTGTTCTAATGATTTTTACAATGATATTGATTTTAAATGTATGGTATGTATGGTTTTATTCTTAATGTGTCAAATTCCAATTTAACACATAATTCAGTAATGAATCAACAAGTGCATTATAATATTTAGGAATATGGAAATAGGAAATGTAGATAAAATATTGTTCCATGAGATGTACCCTAAAGTAGTAATGAAGTAACATAGGGTTCCTCACAGAGTAAATGTAGTTTAGTTTAGACACTACACGTTGCGAGTCAAGTTGGACAACCAAGTGGTGGATTCCAAGGGAAATGGCCTTGGTTAAGAGCTCAATGATGGCACTGTATTCTACCACATTATTTGTGAATGGGTGAAGACAAATACCCCCTAATTAGAAGAAATTTTAGCCTAAAATAACCCATTAAATTTTCATGTACATAATATGTAAACCAATCAAAATACTTTAAATTTAAAAAGAGATACATGTAAATATTTTGGGGGGAAAATAGAAAAAGCTACTTTTTCAATTGTATTTTTTGGCTTATGTCCTTATAGGTTTACTCAAATTTCAAATGTAGACACTCGTTGGATGTGAAATTAAATTCAACATCCAAAGAGTACCCATTATGCATACTTTTGAGAAGATCCACATTGATAAAAAATTGAAGATGCATTAAAAAAGTGTTTTCAACATGCTTTTTAATGTACCTCCAATTTTTATCAATGTGGGTCTTCTCCAAAGTATGCATGATGGGTATTCGTTGGATGTGGAATTTAATTCCACATCCAAAAAGTTGCTACGATTAAAATTTGAGTGAACCTATAAAGAGAAAAGCAAAAAATACAATAAAAAAAGTATTTTTGTTAGGTCCCTATACTACTAGTGTAACTCCTTATTGTTATTAGTACAACCCCCTTATTATATTTTTGTGCCCTTGTAGTCCCCATATTGTTATTATTGTGCCCCATAGAAGCCCACTATTGTTATTGTTGTGCCCTTACATTATTATTGTTATGTCGGCTCTGATTATATTATGACCCCTTAGACTACTATATATAGAAATGAGGTCTTGTCATTTGTATCATCTAAGAATTGTTCATTTATGTAATGTAAAGGAGGTTTCCCCCTCGAAGAGGCTTATTTCTAAGGCATTGATCTATATTTTTATCTTTTTGTGAGATGGTTTCATAACATTTGGTATCAGAGCTTTGGATTCTAGGGTTTCGCTGCTCCAAATAGGTCATCGTGGAATTTTCGCTATAATGTTTTCGCTACGAAGTTTAAGAAGCTAAAAAAACCCATTTGAGAAGAAATCGGTCTAAACCTCCGGTCCAAATGTCAGATCTTGTCACACTATATTTTCAGAGATATGATCTGAGGAAGTTAGGGTTTTTGCAAGCTCCAGAAGTTCATCTCAAATAGGTCATCATAGGATGTTCACTATAATTTGTTTTCTATGAAGGTTCAGACTCTGAAATTAAAACCCATTTGCACCGAAATTGTGGGGAAGATTGGGCCCAAATTTCATATCTTTTTTCACTATATTTTTGGAGATATAGTCCAAGACATTTAGGGTTTCTGCAGGCACCCAAATTACATCCCAAATAGGTGACCTGGGGAAAATCGTCATAACTATCTCTTTGAGCATCAGATTGAAATTGCATAAGAAGTTACAGAAAGAGGATGGACTGTAGTTTTTTGTGTATTGTTTTCAGATCCGAAGGTCGAAATATTGACACGTGACACTTCATACAAGTTCGCTCTTCTGAAAAGGTATATAATCAGGTCATCTTGGGAGATTGTGCATAACTCTTTCTTGGAGAATCCAATTTCAATCAGGTTAGTGGCATTGGAAAGAGGACACAGAGGGCTACCACAGGTTGCGATTTAAAAACTGGAAGATCCAAAATTACAGAGTTATAGTCGTTTGAAGATCGAGCTCCTAAAATCAAGAAAAGGAGATATGAGGAAGTTTGATGGCAAGAATCCGATAAATTTGATACTACAGATGGAGCAATATTTTGATCTACATGAGGTGAAATTGTTACAAAAGGTACATATTAAATCTTCATATTTAGAACTGGATCAATTTTTATGGTATAAAGGGATTTGTTCTTGTAAACCACTTGTTACGTGGTCAATTTTCATGGAGGAAATGATAGCACATTATGAGGATACAAAGAGAAACACATTCTTTAGCCAATTGATAAATCTCAAACAAAAGTGCTCAATGGCAGAGCACATTGAGGACTTTAAAAAATTGAGTATAAGGGAAAATGATATTCCACAGAAGCAGAGGATTGATGTCTCCATAGGGACTTTAAAGGATAACATTTAACATGAGGTTCATCTTTGGGAACTTGATTCATTGGAGAAGGCATTCAGGTTGGCAAGAAAGTGGAAAGAAAAATTATGGCAACAAGGAAGTAGACCCCTCACAACTATAAATATGGAAGTGTTGTTTCTCCTAGCCATCCACAAACTACAAGGTTGACACCACAACAATTGGAAGAAAAAAGAGAAAAAGGGCTTTGTTACAATTGTGATAACAAATACATTAAAGGTCATAAGTGTGCTGAGAAGAAATTATTTTACATTGATTGTGAAGAGGAGGAAGAAAATGATTAAGAAATGTCAAAAGAAGAGGACATACACCAGGAACGAATCCCAGAGAAAGAAGAAATGAATCCGACCATATCTTGTAAAGAATTGGCAACAATTACCACTCCTGAAACTCTCAAGATAGAATGACATATCAAGAAGAAAAAAGTTCAAGAAGTGAAAGATCACATAGAGAATCAAGAAATGAATTTGACCATATCTTGTAATGCATTCGCAGAAATTACCACTCCTCAAACTCTCAAGATAGAAGGACATATCAAGAAGAAAAAGGTTCAAGCAATGAAATATCACATCGAGCATCAACAACAAGTTCTCCAACTTTTAAAGGATAACGCCACTTTGGTGCATAATCGAATGAAACAACATGTAGATCAACATCACAGTGAAATAAGTTTTGATGTAGGCAATTGGGTATTTTTACGGCTACATCCATACACACGAATGTCCCTCAAGTAAGTTATTTATGAGAAGGAAATGTTGACAATACTACATGCAGTTAGGAAATGGCGACCTTACCTAATGATAAGACACTTCAAGGTAAAAACGGATCATGATAGTCTTAAATACTTTTTAGAACAAAGATTATCTTCAGAAGAACAGAAAAAATGGGTCACAAATATGTTGGGTTATGACTTTGAAATCATCTACAAAAAAGGGAAGCAAAATGTTGTTGCAGATGCACTCTCAAGAAAGGATGAGGATGCGGAAGCATTGTTTTGTGCTATTTCTATTATCCAACCAGATTGGATAAATGAAGAAATGGATGAATGGAAGAATGATGAAGAAGTGTGGCCACTCATTCAAAAGTTGCAGAAGATCCCAGTTCAAATAATATTGCTAGAACTTGATGAGGAAGGAAAAATCATATTGGAACCTGAAGCAGTCACAGAAACAAGAAATCGACAGCTATGAAATCGATCAATTTCAGAGTATCTCATCAAGTGGAAGAACTTACCCGCTGAAGATTCCACATGGGAGGATGATAATTTTATACAAAATCATCCATAACTACTCAAGCGTCGAGGACAACACTTTTTGAAGGAGGGGGGAATGTTAGGTCCCTATACTACTAGTGTAACCCCTTATTGTTATTAGTACAATCCCCTTATTATATTGTTGTGCCCATGTAGTCCCCATATTGTTATTATTGTGCCCCATAGAAGCCCACTATTGTTATTGTTGTGCCCTTACATTATTATTGTTATGTCGGCTCTGACTATATTATGACCCCTTAGACACCTATATATAGAAAGGAGGTCTTGTCATTTGTATCATCCAAGAATTGTTCATTTGTGTAATGTAAAGGAGGTTTCCCCCTCAAAGAGGCTTATTTCTAAGGCATTGATCTATCTTTTTTATCTTTTTGTGAGCTGGTTTCATAACAAGTTTCTTCTTTTCCCTCCAAAATTCACAACTCTTAATTTATTATTTTAACTATTATTAGATTATTTTTCCTTAGGAGGTCACTTTTATGCTGAAATTCCCTCTAATGAAACTGATGAGCTCATTGGTGGATGAAAATAGGAACCAAGCAGTGGAAGCTATTTTCTGAGTGCTATGGCTAGTACCATTTGCAAATCCTACGTAAATCAAAAGAGGGTCTTAACATCTTCCAATAAAGAACCATACAATAATGATTACGTAAATAAATAATCAAGATATGCAAAAAAAGGGATAAAAAGACATCACACACACACACATACACACACACGCGCGCGCGCACACACACACACACAACTATGTACAATATGTACAAATACCTTGCAAAAATATATGCATAGTATTTTTAGGTAGAGTCCATTACAAGGCTTAGATAGAGGATTTCCAACAAAGTGAACTAGCTCATAGGCCCCTCTCTTGAGAACTCATTTAACAATGTAGGGACCATGCCAAAGAGGTTCTAGGTTTCTTTATCCTAACTTATCATGATCCTGATCATAGACCAAAACCATATCACCTTCCACAAACTTACACAAAGCCGAACATATTTATCATACTGAGCTTTGAGACACTTTTTATGAGTTTCATTAGCTATCACAACATAGGGATGTTATTTGTTAGGATGATATAAGTGTAAGATATGTTATTATTTAGCAAAAGTGTCAGGGATTACTTCAATAGCTAATTTAAGGGATGAAATTTCACATTCAACAGGAAGAACAACTTCTACTCCATAAAACAACTGAAAATGATTGAAACCGATGGAGTTTTTGACCGAGGTGCAGTATGACCATAGCATGAATAAAATAATAAGATGCCAATTTGATGTATGATTCCCTACCATCCTACGCAACATGTCTTTCGAGAAACAATTCACGACCTCTATTTTTCTATTAACATGGGGATAATAGGGGGTTGAGTTTTCATGGAAAAAACCCAAGTTGGTAGCTAACTCCTACATCATATGATTCTACAAATGTGCACCATGATAAATGGCAATTGTTTTAGGTACTTCAAACCTAGAAATAGGATGGTTGAACATGAATAAAGTTGCAATGGTTCCATAATTTGAAAATGTTATCATAACCTTAGCACACATACTTAATTTATGTACTACTGCAATGATGTAGTGGTGTCCTCTAGATGAGGTGGGGTTACATTGCATAAATTCAATGCCCCATTTGGAGAATGGTCCGACAACAACCACAGGGTGAAGTGGAGCATGGTGAGCATGCATATTTTTATAAAATAATTGACATGGATGACATTTTTGTACATCATTAATGCAATCTTTAAAGATCAATGGCTAAAAGTAACTAGCGTGCAAGATTTTCTAAGTAGTGGCATGCCTAGACAAATGATCACCACAGGCTCAAGCATGAACATCATTTAAAACTCATTCAAACTCTTCATAAGTGAGACATTTAATTCATATTGTATCAACTCTGTGGCGATAAAGGGTATCAAAAATAATGACATATTGCCTAGCTTGGTGGCGTAACATCGACGTTCATTGCGAAATAATTTAGACTGAAAACATTGAGTTTGGAGAAAAAGTAGAACATCTCCATACCATGGGTCATATGGGCTAATGAGAAATAATGATTCATTAGGGAACAAGTCCTCAACCACAATTTCTCCATTAAATGAGGGTAACTAGGACATTAACTTAGGGAATGTTAAGGATTTCTTGGATTTAGCAATCGCAAAATCGAAATAAAACTATTGAAGTTTAATAATCCACTTAGATTATTTAATCCCAATGATTTGAAGACTAATAATTTGTTTCATGGGGTTGTATTTTGCAATTATGGTGGTATTCCACAAGACTATATAATGACGTAACATTGGAAAACAACAACTGATACCAAAGCCAACTTCTCAATGCAGGAATATTGAAGCTCATGACCAATAAAGCCTTTGTATAGTAAATGGAATGTTCATTACACATGTCATCCTATTGGACAAGAACCATAATGATGGTTGATTCCAAGGCCTTAATATATAACAAAAATTCATGGTTAAAATCAAGAGGACTGAGTAATAGGGAAGATAACAAAGCCTATTTTAAAGTGTCAAAAGATATCTGAGCTTAATTATCCCTTATGAAAGGTACTCCTTTTTTCAAAATTCACATAAACTATTTTATTATTTCGACATAATTAGCAATAAACATACACAAGAAATTATCTTTTCCTTGAAGTGCTTGAAGCTAACATATAGTGCATGGAGGAGGAAAATTGATGATATCCTTTACCTTAGAGGGATCAACACAGATCCCTCCCTTGGAAATGATAAAAACTAGTAACCTCTCAGATCATATGCATAAGACACATTTATGAGGGTTTAGCCAAATTTTATAATAATGACATCAAAGAATCCCTTCCCTAAGATGGGCGGGATGATCATCACGAAGGAAAGAGGAAGTAGTAAGGTTTTTGAGATAAACTTCAACAATGTATTTTATATCACAAAAGGAAAAATACATTCCTTACTAGAAAGTAGCACTAACATTTTTAATGCCAAAGGTAGTTTCTGATAAGCGAATGTTCTCCAGGGGTAGATAAACGTGGTTTTGTGTTAATTCTTTGGTTTGATTTAGAGTTTATTATAGCTAGAAACACAATCCATAAAATAAAAGATAGTGTTCCCAATGCATTCAATGGGAAATTGGTCGATAAATGGTGTTGTATAATTATCTTTTGGAGAATCCAAATTCAAAGCCATATAATCCACACAAAACCTAATCGTCACTTAACTTTTATCTACCATAACAGGGTTTGAAACCCATTTTGTCAAGGGTACTAGATAAATGAAACCATCATCTAATAGTTTTTGAACCTCGTCTTAATAGTAGCTACTTTACAAGGATTAACAAGTCGGAGCCTTTGTTCAACATACTTGGCTTTGTCGTAGGTTTTAATTTCATGTTGGAAGCTTTAGGGGTCAATGCCAGTTATCTCTTTGTGAGACCAAACAAACACATCACAAATTATTTGAGAAGGGAAATGTAAATTTTAATCTCTCAAGTGGTACAGTCTGCTCTGATCATAATGTTTTCCATAACACCTAGTTTCATAGCAATGTTGATGGGTATAGTCTTTGATATGTTTTCCTAGTTCCCCTTCAAGAATACATCATGAAGCATGATGAGGGATTGGGACCACTCAAAATTACCAAAGGAAGCATATATTTTTGGTGACTCATTCAACTCATCTACCCAAGGAAGAAAAGATGATCTATGATGAAGATCTCCCTAGTAATGATCTAATAGCGACATGAATTCCATAACTACTTTGTCAATAGGAAGATTAGTATTAAGAAATTCATGAGATAATGGATGGTCAACCACCCAAATGGGCATAAGATAATCATCGAGTGGTTCACAAGGTGTGTCACTTGAATTAGAAGGATCAAATTCCATCTAGATGCATTTATAAGCAAGATCGGCTGGCCTTAAAGGCATCTGCTTGCCACATTGACCACTTTCTAAAGGAGAAGGCACCACCCAAGGCTTAAGAGACCGATGGGGTAAACTGGTGACATAAGAGATAACATGCATAAGAGTGATAGAGGAGGAGGGAGCATTGGGTGGGGGTATAGAAAACACATTAACAAGTGGTGGGATTTCAAATAATCCCAAACCAAAACTCTCATAGGATGAAGGGTTATCTCCGAAAAATGGCAGAACTATGTCCATAACGGTATGCTTGGTTGATCACACATAATATTCTAACTAATCAATCATGACAATCTTGCCTTCATGAGGAAAGAAAAGAAAATGGAACCCAAAAGATACGACATCATTTATAGTTAGAACCAACTACATCCAAGAAGCTGGTTAAAATTCAAAGGAGCAACAATGACTAGCACACCAACGGTCACAATTCCCCCCCCCCCCCCCAACTCCCCCCCAGCGCCATGAACGAAGTAAACTATCAAATGAGAATTGTATTGAGTTTTCGTTTTTTTTGAGGTAGCAAAAAATCATCCAATTTTGAAAAGTGTTGATTTTGAACACCCTTTTTCTGGAACATATTTTTGACACTTGTATGGACACTTTTTTAAATGTTAGTGATTTTCATTCTAATTTTGAAAAGTATTGATGCAACATCAACCCCATTTTTTAGAGGGATTATTTTTGACACTTTAAATTTTCTAATGTATTAAGTGTGCATTTTTTTTAAATGTTGGTGATTTTCATGCGGGTTTTGAAAAACATCAACATTTTTTTTAAGACATATTTTTGACACTTTAAATTTTATTGTGTCTTAAGTATACACAATTTTTTTTAAATGTTGATTATTTAACCATTTTTCAAGTTGTCTTATTCCTCTTTTTGTTTTTCATTCTAAGATGTTTGTTTTTTAAGGGTTTTCCAAACTTGTGTTTTCTGTTTTTCTTTGCATTTTTTTTTTTATAATGAAATTTTAAATTTTTTTTGCAAAGTTAAAAAGAAAAATATTTTGAGGTTCGGAATTTTTTATATATTTATATATCATTAATTAATACTTCAATACACATAAAATAATTATCACTGTAAAATAATAAGCCTAAACACCCAACAAAAAATACACATTTTGCATATCGATATAATTAAAAAATACATATTTCAGGACCTTTTTGCTAAAAATGATATGTTAAATGAAAGTTTTTTTGTTTTTTTGTTTTAATGGAAAATTTGAATAAAAAAAGTTGGAAAAATAACAAATTTTATGATTTTTTTTTTTAATTGTATATCAAAAAATGATGACATTTGAATTTTTTTTCCAAAAGAAATGATTTGGATAACATTTTAAATAAAAATAACAAAAAAAAAGAAATAAAACATACATTGAAAGAAAAAAAAAAAAACATTAAAAGAAAATATTAAAAATAAAAAAGCAAAAAAACATAAAAGCAAAAACAAACATTAAAAATAATTAAAATTAAAATATTAAAATAAAAAAAAAACATAAAAAACTTTTAAAAATAAAAAACATTAAAACAAAAAACCAAAAAACATTAAAAAAATAAAAATATTAAATATAAAAAACAATTATAAAATATTAAGAAAAAACAATTATAAAATATTAAGAAAAAACAATTATAAAAACATAAAAAACATAATTTTTTAAAAACTTAATAAATAAAAAACATATATATATTTTTTAAAATTTAATAAATAAAAATAATTAAAATAAAAAAACAAAAAACGTTAAAAAAATAAAAATAGAAAACCATGAAAAAATTATTAAAAGAAAACAATTATAAATTACATTTAAAAAATAAAAAAATAAAAAACTGCACCTCCTGGGCCTTGGGCGGGGGAGCTACTCCCTCCTCCTAGGCTTGTAGCCTCTCGAGCGAGGTTTCACTGATTTTTGGGAATCGGCCAAGCCCTGACCACGGGCTTGAAGGGAAGCATTTTATTTTTTATTTATTTATTTATTTTTTAAATGTTTTTTTTTTTTATAATTGTTTTATTTTAATAATTTATAATTGTTTTTTACTTTTATTTTTATTTAATTTAATTTAATATTTTTTTCTTAAATTTATTTTTTGAATTGTTTTTTTTTTAAATGTTTTTTATAATTGTTTTATTTTTTTTAACTATTTTTTAATGGTTTTTATTTTTATTTTTAAAATGTTTTTTAATTATTATTTAGACTCTTTTTTAAAGGTTTTTTAATGATTTTTAAATGTTTTTTTGTTTTTAATTTTAATTTAATTTTAATGTATTATTCATTTATTTTAATGTTTTTTATTTTGCTTGTTTTTTTTTAATTGTCCAATGAGTTATTATTTGTTTGTTTTTTACTGTGTTAATTTTTTTTTCCTAAATTATGTTTTTTTTGGAAATATTTTCTTATTTTTTAATTTTTTTCCTTTGTGTTTTTTTGTTTTTTGTTTTTTTGTTTTGTTTTGTTTTGTTTTTTTTGTTTATTTTATATATTTGATTTTTTGGGGTCATTTTATTTTATTTTTAATATATATTTTTATTTACTTGATATTATTTATTTATTTTTCATTTTTAAATTTTGTTCTCTTTCGTATTTTTCATTTTTATTTATTCAGTGTTATTATTATTATTATTTATTTATTTTTCCTGCAGGGTCCGTGTCAATCCTCAACTAACAACCCGATCCCAATATGTATCAATTTGATAGTTGATTTTAAAGTTTTCGTTATAATGGGTCAAGCCCGCCCCCAAAAATTGTCAATTTCATGGTTTGTTTATAAGTTTTCATTGCGATGGGTCGAGTTTGTCTACACTACATGGTAATTTGATGGTTGATTTTTAAATTTCTATTGCAATGCGTCAAGTTGTCTTAGACTAAGATTTTAAAATAGTTATACTTTTAGCATTTAAAAAATAAATTACTCATGGTATAGTGGCTTGTTCATTTAGATGTTTATTTTAATTTTTTTTTTTTTGTCATAAATTTTTTCGATAAAGCCATGGTTGAAATATGTTGAAAATTTAAGGGTTTTTGTAGTCATGATCTTTGGTTTCAATTCCATGGTTAAAAAATTGTCAAAATTTTAAGGTTTTTCTAAGTCATGATATTTTATCTTTAATGCTATGATTGAAAATAGTTATAAGTAATTTTTTTAGCACCATGGCAAAAGTTGTTGGAATTTTAAGGCTTTTCAGAGGCATGATATTTTATCTTTAATGTCATGCCTGAAAATCATTGGAATTTTAAGGATTTTCAATGACGTGATATTTTATCTTTAATGCCATGCTCGAAAATCGTTGGAATTTTAAGATTTTTTGGAGTCATGATATTTGATCTTTAATGCCATTATTAAAAAATGTTAAAAATTTACCTCGAAAAAAAAACATTTTTGCAGCATTAACACTTTTCATTTTTAGGGTGATTTTTGCACAAAAAAACTAGTTTTCACCACCATTTTTAAAAAATGTTGATAGTTTACCCCCAAAAAAAGAAGCGTTGATGCAACATCAACACTTTTCATGTTTGGGTTATTTTTTCATGTTTTATTTGTCTAGAATTCTCCTTTTGAGTTTATATTTCTCATTTGATAGTTTACTTTGTTGATGGAAAATGAAGGAAGAACCCCTGAGGCTTGAAGGTATGTCCATCAAAGGCCCGAAGAGTTTTCTTGACTTGACGAGTGTTATAGATCCAAGGGATTTTCAATATGACGTGACCATAATACAAGTGGAAGATCCTTCATCAACTAGAATGTGGTGTACATCTTAGTTAAAGACACACACCAATATCTAAAAATAAACCTAATGGCGAGAGGCATCAATGTAAAACATAATCAAACATGACTTTGAGGGATTCACCTCTCAATAGTAGTCAACAAGGTTTTTCATTGCGTAGGATAGCTCTACAAAACCTCCAAAGCAGACATTGCACATGGTGCTTAAATATTCCATAATACTATAATGTTGGGTAGCCTGTGTATTGGTATTGCATGTCAAATTACAAAGAACACATTTAGGTGGCTGAAATACAGGTTCCAAAGGTTTATTTAATGTGAGAGGTCCATTAGGTGCAGTAGGGGTGATCGAGTCCTTAGAGGGATAAATTGACTCTGGAGTGTCATAAAATTTAGCACTTGCATACAAGATAATTTTCTCATTGCACTTGAGAATAGGTGCATGGCCTCTAGGAAGAAGATGTTCCCCCCATTACGTCTTGGTGAGGGTGGAGGAGCTTGTGCAAACATTTGTTATTACAGTTAGGGAGGGAATGTATGAGTCAATAAGGCCAGCTATTGAGTGGCTACTGGTGGCACAAGAAGATGATGAATCCCATCCATACATGGGCACTCATGAGTCAAATAATCACCCTCACAAATTTTACAAGGGAATTTAACCTTACAATGTTTATCAGTTGTGCCCCCATCCTAGTTAGGTTGGTTTTTTGTAGTCTCCTGAGTAGGTTTAGATTTTTTTCTTTTGCTTTTTCCTTTTATTTTTCCCACCAAGTTGTTGAGGATCCTTTGGTGTCATGGAATGCACCATATGAATCTCGATAGTTGGCTCAAAATATGGTGCTTGTTGAGAACTAGGAATAATTATTGAGGCTTGCGGTGTAACAATCAATTTACCTAATTGAGCACATAGAATTGCATGTTCCTTAGTATCCTCCATAACCACAATGACATCCTTGGCTATAGGTGTGACCAAGGATCGATAAAACCAATATAAGAAATTGATCAGGAAGCATGGTCCTAATTAACCTATTTCGTCTCCTCCACTCACGGATATGATTAGAAACATGAGTAGATGTATCTTGTTTAAATGTGGATAAGAGGTTAGTCCTAAGATCTTGTCATGAAGTTAGTTGAAGATGATTCAAAAAGGTTTGGGCCAAGGAAGCATAATCACTGTATGATTCCTTATCAAGTTCAACGTACTGTTTGGTAGCTTCATCGACCAGGTTTCATTAGAAAATATGAAACCACACATAATCATCCACCAAACAATTTGAAGAATACCATAAATCATAGGTGGTAATATGTGTGGTCGGGTTTTCTCTTAGCTTTCCTTTGAATCTAGGAATATCATAAGGTAACTTGGTGGGCGTAGGTGACCACCTGTGATCATGGCATATGGAGTCATTTATGGGTTTTTCGAAGTTTAGAAAATCAAGTGATGCTATAAATGGAAGTTGGTGTTGATTAAATGGATCAAGAGGAAAAAATGCGCCACCCAACGAACCTTGTAGTCCCCCCATGGCATAATTAATGGTAGAAGAATATGGACCAAGATGATATCTTTCCCTAGGGAATCGAACACTTGGGCCAATAGAAAAGGTGAAAGGATGTTGTCCCCCAGTGGGAATTCCCCCAAGGAAAAAGTAACTCCTAAAGGAATGATTCTCATGGGATTGTACTCAACACTAGAAGAAGAAACTCCCAATGCAAAGGCACCTTCGTCAGCATATGAACTCATGAACATAGTGGCACTAGTGGTGTTGATGCCCCTAGATAAACTAGACCCTCCAAAAGGCAAAAATCCTCCAAAGAAAGGTGTCCCTTCTAACACCGAACTACCCCAAGGTTGAAATGTTCCTTTGAAAGTATTAGTTCCTCGATATTGGCTAGAGGAAAAAGTAGATCTCCGTTACATGTTTCACAAAGAAAATATTCTTGTATTAGGTAAAGAAACCATTAGAATAGATGAGCCAGGTGAAAACACCATAGTTCCCATTGGTTGAGTCAGGTTTTCTTCCATTCCAAACACAAAGGTGGACTAAGGCATAGATACAGATACACTTGGAAAACTTGTGGAGGTTGCTAAATGAATTGGTGGAATGCCCCATGAAGAGGACAAAGGTGTTTTCACAGTAGGAGAATTGGGTCCTATTACACTGATTAGTGATATTGTAGAAATAAAATAAGATACTCCTAACATGGAAGGTGATGAGGGACCCATATCCCCCATGGTATATGCATCAATCTCACCAAACATGGGATGAGAGAACAATGAAAAGGATTTAGAAGAAAATTCTCTCATCTGGACAAGTATAGGGCCGAAAGGGCTGGTTAAAGGTGAGTTGATGAGTGGCATCAAACTTTCCTCAATAACCTCCACAACAACTAAGTCTTCCCCCCCAAAACCAAGTTTATCCCCTCCACCCTGAGTGTGGTCTAAGTCCTCTATTGTTAGAGTTATCCTACATCTCCTAAGTGGCAGACCTTCATATTTAGGAGAAAGGTTTAAAAGTATTCAAGAATGTTGAATAGTTTTGTCATCCACAATGAATATATTTTTATTTAACTAATAATATAATGAGAAAGAATGCAAACCAAGATAGAAAATGGATCTTTTTGCAACCAAAGATTAGTTGATTAGGGCCTAATTTGATTATGAAGATATGGCCAGGATAGTTACATTGGTCTCTTTCTTAAAATCTCTTATGCTCATTTCAAGTACCCTTAATTATGCATAGGCACCCTCTAGTATAACCGAGTGAGTTCCGACTAATGTTTTTCCCAAGTACACGAAAAACGTCCCCCTTATCGTCACCTATGTAAGGTCCCTAATATTATGGCCACTATGGTTTCCAATTACAACTAATTGACCTAGAGGAACAATATTAAGTCAGATTCACATGCAAAGGCAGGGCCCTAGAGATATTTCTCTAAGTGAGCAGTATGCTTCTTAAGGAGATCCGTCAAGTATGTGCAAACCACACCACTAAGACAAAGCGAAGCTAGGTAGATCACTCCACTAGCCCTAATGTGACCTTGTGATTAACCCTTGTACAGGGCTTCCCATGAATTGTGTAACTGTAAATGTATTTCCATTCCCTAATTCAAGATTCTAATATTTGTTTTGGTAGACTTAAAGAGTTAACCTCACCACCTATTCCAAGGCCCTAAAATGAAAAGCTAGTGCTAGTGTGCTACGAGAGAAAAGAAAAAATGTTGAATCAATTTTGATTATTGTTGATTTAAGTGGTTGTTATTTACTCAAGGGTAACAATATGCAACTAAGATTATGTGTTTTGACTCAAGACCAATCTTGATGCAAGCTACATGAAACACAACTTTTCATTTTCTCTTTTGATGAAAACTAACTAAAGAAGAGTAGGGGGTCTTTTTTCCTTTTCCAATTGAAAAAAACCCTCACATTCACTCTCAATATTCTTTATGAAATTCACTCACAAGATAAATTTGATCCAAAAAAACAACCCACAAAAAAAAAAAAACGAGATTTCAAACAATAACCAAAGTAATAGCACCAAGCACTCAAAAGAATAAAACTTGGCTTTGTGAAAGATAATAACAAATAAAAAGCTATCACATATGGACAAACAACAAATATAAGTGCAAAGTAATTTTTAGATCAGAAAAACTCCATCGAACCCCTTAGATATGGTTCTTTGATGTCATAATAGACAAAAGAAATGAGTGCGAGAAAAGGTAATTGAAATAAGAAGAAGAAACCTTGACAAAAACACCCAAATTGCAAAAAAAATGATATTTAATTCAAACACAACCTTACTAAATTATATTTGAAGCATACTTGAGTCATGATAGTCAAAAGAGAACCAATATCAGACACAAGAAGGATATCTCAGGGGAAACCCATATAAAAACCTCATTTTCAGTAGGTGGTTGCACACAAAATGAAATAATGAAGAAACATGACACTGAAATGAAATAAGTAGTGACTAGATTGCTTGATCACTCTGTAAACCATTCTGAGGGAGTGACCATGAACCAAAGGTGAATAAAAAAAATAAAATAGAACCAGATCAATCAAGATTCAAAACAATATAGCTTGTAAAAGGATTAGACAAGGTTGAAAATCACAGGATAGAACTCAACAACAGATAAGAAAGCAAGATCTAAACCAAGGAAGAAGAAGCAATACATTATGGTTAGACTCCCCATTGGAGTTTCGAATTTTGTTAGCGGGAATATTTCATCTACAACAATAAACTACTTTATCCCAGTAATCTTGCCTAAAATTTACTAGACAATTAGGGTAAAAATCAAACTAATCCCACATGCATGCATACACGTATGGAAAGTTTAAAGTAGAGGAACAAAGCGTACCTTTTTCTAAAGAAAATTTTATCTGGTGCTGCCAGCTTGAAGGAGCCATTAGGAGTCTTCAATTCTTACTTTATTACAATGGATACCATCACACATAAAAAAAATAGATCTACCGGACACAACACTCAAGAAATGAAGATACATCATCATCCTTGGGCTCCTTATTTCTCCTCCTCAATCTTCAACCTCGCCACTTCCAAGATTAGGGATAATCTCAAATCAAATGGAAATATAACTGAGTTCTCTCTCCATGCATATAAATATGTATCTAACTCTTCCCCTCTTGATCGAGTCAAATTATATAGGATTATTGCATCGCACGGGAGAAGGAATATGGACACCTAGGGGATTGAGAAGTTAAGAAACTTCCATAATAATTGACCCCTAGCCAACTCATGCATAAGTAGGTTAAGCATATCTCCTCGAGAATGATATATTTTAGAAGATTTGACCATGTTCACTCCCAATACAAAGATACTAAGAAAATATGTTTATAGATAGTGCACTTCATCACAATGACCATGCACATCATGTTAGTATCATGGGAATGACCATCTTGCTAAAATGGCTAATCAGAAAGGATAAAGTGTGCATTAGGGTCAACAAGTCTAACATTGGAAAATTGTATCTCTTACTAGCTTAAGGTGGGAAAAAAAAGCTATAAAAGAAAGGCTAGAGGGTCTTAGTAAGAATTTCAAGGCTAGGTGGTATGGTCCTTTAAAGGTATTAGAGAAGGTGGGAGATAATTCATACATAATTGGTACACCCCCATATATGCACATTTACTCACTAGTGAATGTGGAGAATAAAAATATTTATGAGCCTTCCATGTTGGATTAGGAGGAGGAGTTGGTACTACCTATCATAGAAGACTCAGGACTAGATTCTTAGGTATAGTTGGGAGAAGACAATTTTACAACAACTACATGAACTTTAGCAAATTGGGTTGAAAGGGGAACTTCCAAGCAAAGAAAAATAATATTGTATGGAGAGGGTAGAGGAAAAATGTCCTCACCTTTATTAGCAAATATTTTTGGGACCAAAACCCTCCATAAATGGGGGGGGGGGTACATTTTGGATTGGATCATCATATTGTTTTTCATGTATACTGATACTTTCGAGGTGGAAAAATTAGAGAAATGGGCTTGTAGGGCCTATTTTAATGGTAGGACCCAAATAGGAAAATTGGGGTCCAAAAAATTCTAGAGCCATTTTGAGGCATCAAATGACATTCTTTGGGGTTGTAGGGATTAAAATTATGCTCACATGCTTGACATTGATATACACTTTGAGACCTTTCCAGTGATATAAGGATCACCATAATCAAAACTTGTATCGAAAAGCTATGCCTCCCACAATTTGACTACCACGGTGCGAGTGAGTGCCATGTTAGCCCTTGTTACTCACAGATGTGGGATAGGCATGTGAGGTATTTCAAGAAGACTATAATATCTAAAATCTTATCATATTTAGGATTGAGGAAGTCAAACCGCTAGCTTTGGATGGCTATTAGATTATGCTAAATTCCAGATACTAGGAGGAGGAGGGGTTCTATTCTTTTGCATTGTACTTGTTCCATATTTGAGTGACACATATGAAAGTGGTATTTTGAGAGTATAATAGAGGAGGATAAGGATTCCATACCAACAATTAAGGCTAAAATTTCAAAGGTAACTCCATAGGGGTGCCCATTCCTTTGTATGTGCATTTCTATATTGAAGCGAAAGAGAGAAGAGGATAGGCCTCACCTTCTAGCCTAGTTTTCTCCCATTTTGGGTTCCCCATTATAAATTCTATGTTCATTTGTGTGGGTGGTTTCATGTTTTGCTTATTCATTCCACTTCTTATTTTAGCTATTTCATAAATTCAAACAAAGATAACAAATAAATGATCTAGGGTTGAAGGAAATAACTTACATAAATTATGATTTGAAAATATTATAAGATGTTTTGTAATGAACAAGTGGAATATCCATGAAAGTTTATGGATAACTATATCGCCTTTTGTAAATCACTCCAAAATTACTTAAAATTTACATATTAGATGGTCATGTGTGTGTGTGTGTGTCTTAAAAAACCATTTTAAAAAGCTAGAAACTATAAAATATAAACTATAAAATTTAAATTTAAATAAAATATTTATCATAATAAATATACTTATACGTTACAAATGATTCGATATGAATAATACAATATAATATTGTTAAAATTAAAAATATTGTGACTTATCCTGTTGACAACATGGTGTTGGCATTGATGTCAACCTTATGAAACCAATCGACCATTTGAGTTAGGGAATTGATGTTAACCAGCTATTGATGAGATTACACACGATTTAATGAATGAATTCGTGGTGTTGTTGAAGTGTGCGTAGGTCATGGAGGTTTTTTGCAAGCTTTGGAAGTAGTGAAAGCAATTTTTGGGAAAAGAAACACTACAAGCAAAAGACCTTCTAGTAGAGGTTTTTGCAGAGATGCCTATAAAAATATCCCAAAAATCCATTTGTAGTGGAGGTGGGTGGGAAATTTTTTTAGCGGATTCTTCTTTGATGGTGCATATAAATTACTAAAGCACACTGATAATTTCTTAGAAACACACGCACCAAAGCGGCATATAACATGGTGCACCATATATTTTTTTTGAAAATAAAAAACCACGGTGCGCTAAATACCTTAATCCACCAATGCTTGAATATTCACTAGCACCAGACTCCTCCATATAGTAAAACATATTGGTGATATTAAAAAATGACGTCCCAGTGCAGTAAACATATAACAATGCCCCTAGGCATCATATAAAGCACAACGATAGATAATTTCTATTTTCTAAAAAAATATCGGTGCTATTGTAAAAACACAACATCGATGCATTACAAGTAACATAAATCCTCGATGCGTCTCGATAAAGCACCGCGATAATTTTAAATTAAAAAAGAAAACATGGTGCTTTGGATATAACCCACCCTGGTGCGATTTGAGACATGCAACAAAGGAGGGTTAATTAAAATAAAAAAACCATTCCAGCCGTAATTTTCATTTTTACCATCTACAATGTGGGAGAGCTCTAAAGCACTGGTGCCACTCTTGCCACGTGCAAGCACCTTGCCATCAATTCTTCTATTGCTCACTATCTTTCAATACTGTGCCTACTGTTTAAGTTTCCAATTTTTTCGAACAGAGTGAAAATTTGTTTTTCTCCATTACGTGCCCACAATGCCTCCCCGATGACCAAATTTCCAGGTAATATTTATGTGTCTTTATAATTTAAGTTTTTAGCATAGTAGAATTGAAAATTAGGTTGAATTCGTCATTATTATTATTATTATTTTTTGACACCCTGTGTGCTCTCTTTGTTCGACTCATACCGACAATGGTGTGCCCTATAAATTTATATGGTGCAACACATTTTGGTGCATGAACATAACACACCACTATTGTGGCAGTGTATTTTATAAATATAAATGCACCAGGAAAGATGTGACGTGAGCACCGGTGCACAAGTATGCCGCACCGCTATGAAAAGTTAAATTTCTGAAACACCTGTGATGCATCATACTTATGTGCGCATCATTACTAGTGCGGTTAAAGTTGAAAGTGCACCAGAGCTGGTGCATTACTATGTTTTGAGTGCATCGGATTTTATTTTTTTTAGATTGAAAGTTATGTTTCCATAGTTATAAATACATGTTTCATTCAATAAAAAAAATTGTATTTCATGTATGAGGCTGATGTATTTTATATGTCAATCATGTATCAGAGACACTAGCAAAGGGAGAAGTAGCAGTAGTAGGAGTAGTAGGTGGAACCATACAATATGGTTTGACCATGGCAGGACAGAGAGAGGGAGAGGGATTTATACCGTTTCCTTATTACTATACCGACCTGATTTCTCTTGAGGAATGTAGGCCTCCTTAATTACTATGAGGAGGGTACATCCCTGAAGGCGCACTCAGTCTTATTGGCACATATAATCCACCGATAAAATGTCCAACAACATGCTTTCTATGTTTCTCCTAAATTATGGTATAGGCCCACTGAGAAGGATATATACTTTATCACTGGCCTATCCAGGAGAGGGGAGGATTTTCACAAGTTCCCTGATGTCCCCCATGGTGTTGCAGTTGAGAGTTAGCTTTCATACACTCTAAGATATGCCGAGCCTCATGCGATCGGTCCATCATATTTCTAAGCCCATGGTTGAGAACTATGGATATCTTCTTTTGCTATAGAGGAGGCTAGGTGCCTCTAATTATTAGTCAACATCATTTCACATTCTTGTGGTGATTAGAAGTGCATTAGTTTCCCTCTTTTTTATTATGTTGATTTTTTGATTTAGGTGCCATGTTGCATCATATGGTTTGCCATTTTTTTGAGGCAGTGTTACACGACATTAGATAGATGTCGTGCATTGTCGAGACAGGGGAGGGAAACCTTCCCTTTTCCTTCTGAACTTTTTTGTTTATTTTTTGAGAGGTTTCCGGAGACGAGGCCTACATTTGATCGTTGCCCTCCTAAGCCGATCACTAAGGCCCAAATGCACATGTGGGGGAAAATTATACCCAAGGGGGTCATGTCAGAGTTTCTGGCCAAGATTTCGGACAAGGCACTAGTACAATTGGCTAGTGTGGATGACCATGTGTTTCTCATGTTGAGGTATCCGTATGTTGGGATTGATTGGAGAGGGTGTCCCAACATCTTCTTCACAACGGATGAGCCTCCAGATGATAGAGGTAATATTAGTGTTTTATTTAAATTAATCTATTTTCATTTTCTTGTTTTAATGAATTAGAATAAAATTTATTCTAGCACGTTCTTTAACTTATTTTATTAAATTGTTTAATGAAATTGTCTAATTATTTTTCTGTACTATATATTTTGTAGACATCAGCACATTCGATGTGGACATGCCTCCTCTCCCACCAGATGTCAGAGGAGATGAGGAGATGGGAAAGGCCTAAGAGGGTGAGCGTGAGGCACATCCTTAAGAGGGAGTGGGCGTCTAGGGGCGGAGGCCTGCTATGCGATGTCAGATGGACTACTATGATAGATTGGTCAAAGTTTTGGTTTGACAAGGAATCCGCCCTGCGAGGCCTCGAGATATGAGTGCAAATACGATGTTTGTTGATATCTACAAGACTTGTTTGTAGGATTTGATGCCTTTTATGGGGCATGTCATCGAAGCTAGTAGGGCACTAGTAGCGACGAGGGCTACATGGATCATGCAACAACACATCCATCGAATGATGAAGGTGGTCATGATGATGCTTATAGTGGCCATTCCACCCCATCAGATCATGGTCATCAGGGTGTCGATGATACTTATGGTAGTACAAATTATTGTCAGTCGCCTGATGATATCAAGATTCTAGAGCTAAAGGATGTGCCATATGTTTCTCCTGATAGAGTAGACCAACCACCTTCTCCTACAGAGCAACCACATCTTTCTACTACAGACCAACCACCTCTTAGTCCTCCACCTTAGTTGAGTTCGACAAATGTACTTGATTAGGCAGTGGTTGACCATCCACCATCTTCTACTATAGACCAGGCTGCAAGCACTACTACATCTGTTGTATAAAATATTTGATTGCACTTATTTGACTTCATGATGTATATATATATATATATATGGTGCATTTATTTTTGTTCATGTTTATGTACTTAATTTATATGTTGGTAGGTCATGTTAGATATGTTCATTTAATGTTCTTGCAGATTGATGTGTACATGATAGCAATTATTTGACATGAGATTTATATTAATTTGAGGATGTGTGTGGTGATGATGTTAGATTACAATTTTGTGTTTTGTTAGATGTGATCACAATGATGATGCCCTGTTAGATTATTAGATTTGTGTGCTAGACAATGATGTTTATATCTGTTACTAAAAGTGTATATAATTAGATGATGGTAGTGAATTTGAATGTGTATCTTAGATGATGTTTATATTTGTTAGATGTTTATTTTTATGAAATAATGTTTATTATACATTATGTATTGGTGAATTTATATCAAACTTTTATATATGAAATTTCATGTAGAACGACTTATTTTAAAAATAAATGCAAATATATTTTTATAAATTACAAAGTTCAATATGGTTGAAACTATGATTGTAAAATTACGATAAATATTTTTCTATTACTTAGATAGTTCATTGATATTCAATATAACTTAATTAGTAAAATATTTCAAATACTCACAACAATAAAATAATTAAAGGTAAAATACTTTAGTTAATTCTTAAAAAGACTAAAATGTGTAAGTCATCCAATTTTTAATACAAAATATTATTAATAATAAATTATTCAAAAATAAAATTTAACTAATTCAATATTGGTTTATAAAAATCAATCTATTGTTAAATTTAAAAAACTTAAGTCAATTTTTTTACAACCTGCAACCTAGATCCATCTTTAACTATGGATCTACCAAATGTTGAAAGGGATTAAATATCTTGAGATGCAAACATCTTTTTGAGTGAAAATAGATTTGATCCCTCTAGGTGGTTGGTGAATCTAGGCATCTCTTATATTAATATATGTAGTTTACATTGAAATATTTTATTTATAATTCACCATATTAAAATGTTAAAATATGCCCCTCATATTTTTTTCATGTATGTATACATTTAATTATTTTTATTATTAATGTTACATATCAAATCCATATTAAACATTGAAAATATTACAAATATCCCTCAGACATTGAATTAGAAAGCAACTATTAATGGAATAAGAATTCTCTCAATTTTTCTCACTAAAGTGAAAATATAAAAAAAATTTCAACTTAGTTACTTTATTTTTCTCTATATAAAGTATCTACAAAATTATGTTATTTAATATGGACATTGAAATATTTTACTTGTAGTTGTGAGTAAAATATTTTTTGTTTTAAATATCACATGTAAATGGAACATAGAAAGAATTAAACATAATGTAATATCAATAATACTATTTCTTGTCATGTGAAAAAACTACATTTTTTCCTTGTAGTAAAAAGTAAATTATATTTTTTTTACTCATTTCATAAAAACTATTTTTTTTTTTAACTTTCGGTTACATTATATCTCTATATAAAGTTATATAAGATTAAGGTATAAATTGAAGTATTGTAACTATGGACGACATTAATTTTTTTTCTTATTACTATTTTTAATTTGTTAATTTTGATTATTATTTTACTATTTTTAAATGTAACCTTATGTGACAACATATCTCCCATACTGAGTTATAGAGTGCTTCTCGGTGCAATTAATTTAGATTTATTACAACTTCAAAGTTTCTATTTTTTATAAAATTTATTTTATTACTAAGGTTATCAGATTTTCAAGCAATTTAAATTTAATCTTTATAACAACTCTTACCAATTTAAATTAAAAATTTCTCTTTCTAAAGATGAGGATACATAAATGTATAATAAGGCTTGTAATCAAGTTACTTGTAGTTGGGGGTTTGCTCTATTAGAAGTCCTCCCTTAAAGAGGCAAGTGATTTTTTTTTTTTTTAGTAATAGAGATATAACATTTTGATGTTATTTTGGTTTTCTATTTGCTATTGTACTCGCTTAAATTTAACTCTTTTTAATAATAATTTTTTTCATAACCTTGGTGGTACCTTTCCATTAATTTTCATAAATAAAGAAGGTTACATCCATATGTCTAAGAGTTAGGTGGTATCAACCTACCTAGAGGGAAACCAGACCTGTTGGCCACATATCCACAAAATATGCCATCCACAAACAAAAAATGATAAGTCTAACCAGCCACGCTAGGTAAACCTAAGTCTTTGTACTTCCTATTTTCTAAATAACTATATACATAACTACTAATAAGCCTAAAACTTTGGGATTGTATCATGCAAAATTAAAAGCAAGGATGCCGTGTCGCTACTCATCATCAGCTGAATCCACCGAAGCAGGATCCTTCACAGTGGAACCTGACAAATCTGTGTGGGGTATGCAAGGGATATGATTCTTAATTTGGCTCAATCGACCACTCTATGCTGTAATTGAAACTAATTTTTTTGAAACTCTTTAGTGTAATCCGAGTGACCCTGAGGGGCTACATGCATGTCAGGAGAAAACTGCTCTAGAGCTTTTTCCAGAATTCTCTTCATCATTCAGAACATATGGATTGTCTCCTTGTATTGAGATGATCTGTCACGAGTGTGGATTGGGTCTGGGATCACAATTTTCCACTCATCCATATCCAATTCAAAATCCTCCTTTGTCTATGAGATCTCAGCCTCATAATTTGCAAATTAGTTTCTTGACCGAGTTGGAGCTGGTAGCATGGTAATATTGAGCCTTTTCATGAATTATACAAGAGGAAGACTTGCATCCACGAACCACCCCAACAAGCCCACCAGAAGCGATGGGATGGCTATTCGGTAACAAAGAGGCCTTCCTCTGTTTTCCCCGGCCTCGAACCCACGACCATTCTTTCCTATACTAGCTGCCCGAACCATGCTTTTCCCACTGCCTAACAAAGGCTTCTCTTCTTCCAACTCTGGGTATCGACTGGAATAGGGTTGCAACTTGGGTGCCCGATGTTGCCAAGGGTCTTGCCAACACTGCAGAGTTGCTAAATCAAATTCAAAAGAAACCAACTAAGTAAGGAACCCGTTCCAAATTTTACTATCAACCCACTGCCAACACAGGATAATGGCACCACTGTTTTCATTCATCTTCCTTTGCCCATTATGGGGCCTGAATGATTGGCCATACCATCCATATCCAAGACCTTTGAATTGTCCTGGCACGTCCCATAGTTTATGAAATTCACGAGCCGAAACCATCGAAAGATCATTGGTTATGTCACAAGGACTTTACTTAATGGTGATTCTAAGATGTGAACCATTGGTTGATGGGCCCAATTGGCAAACCGAGTGATTTTTAGAGATAGTTGGTATGAGACTGCAGGAACAAGCACACCTAATTCCTGCTTGCACTCAATTGAGGATCCAAAGAAGAAGCGATGATTTTCTAAAGAAATCTTTGTGTTGAGAACTAGATTTCTATGATTAGAAGATAGCCTTATCGGAATCTTGTTAAGGGCAGGTCGTTATGATTTGTCTCTCTTCCTATTATGTACATAGCTAGCTATGTTGTAACCAAATTCATAATGTAATTTTCTATATATTTGAACTGTGATGAAGGGAAAGAGTAGGTCGGTTCCAATGTAACGTTATGCAAGTGTAATCAATTTGGGGACCGTTCCCTCTATTTTGTTGGAATCTAATTTTTTCCTATACCAAGTAAAGACTAAGAATTCAAGATTAATTGAAGCAATTTCATGTGAGGTTTTGTCTAACTTTGTTGTATATTTCATGTTTATAATCTATGTGTGATCCACATCGTCAGAGGGTGCGAGCTGGATAGGTTGGCCACCAGACCAGCTCGACACCACTCCGATTTGTTTGAGATTAGGACAAGTTATGGTTTGATGAACGTGTGCATCAGATTTATCATTTACTGTGTGCGGTGGTGTGTCTAATGTTAGATCTGCAGGGTTTCTTGAAGTGATTTTTTATTCCATTTTCAAACCGATCTTTGTCTCCTTTATTTATAAAAATTGGTACCTGGAATAGAATGGATTCATACTTCAAATGCTAGATTAGTGATCTATCGTTCTTTTTTATTATTCATGCATATTTATGCCTTGTAATCTTCAGAATACTCTGTGTGATTTTTATTGCTCGTATCGGTTCATACTTTGGTAATGAGACTCTGTATCCCCACGCGATGACCGTGTGATTTTAATCTCTCAATTTTCCAAAGTATATTTCGATCAAATTGGATCTTGACACTTTGTGTCTCATAAATATCGAAACTATCTCGATTTGTCTCTTTCACCTCAATGATTATGTTGAAGGGTGCACAGATTATTTGAAGTCAAGATATAAAGGTTGGTATCGAAGTTGTGGAATTTTAAATCGTTGCATGAGTTCTAGAACGTGTTGAAGGCTAGGAAATTCAGCATGTTTATGTAAACGCTACATATTTACCTATCACTTGGTTTACTGCTTTTAAAGGTCCTTTATAATTGATGCCTACAGTAACATGTGCATTTGTTAATAAATGGTAAATTGTGGATTGATAGTTTTATCCTTCTTGCATTGAGATGCACTACCTTTGATCATTTCTCTGATGTGTTGCTTCTCTTTCTGAAACTATCGATTTCTTCGAGGTGTTATTTGTTTCAATTACTGCAGTGTGACAAAGAGAGCAGGTGTTTTTTTTGGTTTCAATCTTATCCACATAAGATGCTTACACAGTGAATGTATTGAATAAGGTTTGATGATGCTTCAGTGAATCAGGTTCTTTTTAATCTTCTTTACATGGAGAATGGTGTGGATTGATCTTGAATTTGAATTTCTTTCAACATTTACAGTCTACCTTTTTTATATTGTTTAGTTTGAATTGGTAGGCATTTTTGGTTTCCACTTAAATATTAGATAGGATTTACATTTTGTTTGTCAATAGTTAGTGTTTCTTTTGCAATTTATAATAATGTAGGTTTTTCTTTTGCTTTCCAAATGTTAGATTAAGGCTTTCTTTTAGCTTCCAGGATTGGTGTTTATGTTTTCTCAAATTGCTTTTGAAGTGCAAGTTTCAAATTAATTGTTGAGATTGATGTGCATGTTAGACTAGAATTTGATTTGCAAGTTGTTGGGGGCTCTCTCTGGCATTTCCAATGTTGTGCCTCGAAGTTTACAAACTCACGAATTGACATTAAATACAATTTGACATTAAATATTGGTCTATTCATATAACATATACTACACCCAACACCCACAATCCTGTAAATGAAGAGACAATGATTTGGATTGTGTAAAGAAATCTTAAATGTTCTCAAAGGTGCTCGAGTCTAATGAATTTAGCTCATTTTCGAGAAGACAAGCGTGCATGTCATCCTGCTTTCCAAATAATATCTCCATGGTTTTCCAGAGGTCATTTGGAGTGGTGCATGTGTTTACATGGAAATGCAACCCTGGAAATATGGTCAACAATAGAAGACCAAAAGCCTTGTCCATCCTATTGAAGTATTTGGATTTGGCAGAATCGGGTTTAGTTTTTGTATCCATAACTATCCTTTACAAGTCTTTGCCTATGAGGTGAAGCAAATCTGGCTTCCATTGGAAGTTGTATAGAGTGAGAATAGCTCAAGATGCGAACTCCATTCTTTCACCTTGTGGAGGTAGCAACATTTCTTCAATATTCTGATATGCAAATCAAATGTTCATACACATTTTCCAAGGCCCTGGAAGCTCTGATATCATGTTTACTTATTAGAGACTGCACATGTAAGGACTTAGGGGAGAATAATTGCATAAACTTACAAGAATTGAGAAAAAATAGAAGAGAAAATGAATTTTGCATATTCACTAGTGATAAAAAAATCAATATATAGAGCAACTAAGTTAAAGCTTAATTGGATGCCAGCACTAAAGCTAAGTGTGCTTTATGCTAGGTTAATGTGCATGTAAACCAACAAAAAAATCACTTCTAGAGTGTGTAGAAAATTGAACCTACAATTTCTCAATAGCAAAAGTGCTTTAACAACCCCTACTCAATCATAAAATACTTTATTAAACACAGCACCACAATTATTATCCAGCTGAAAGGTGTGGCCTTTGAAGAGACTGAAAAGCTTCGCTCGCTCGCTGGAGAATTTATCCTTTATTGTTTAAAGCCAGATTCTGCGACGATATCATCTTTACCTTTGAGTTTGAAAAGCAAACCAGAAATATCATTCTAATACTCGATGCCTATATCTATCCCTACAGATATAGTGCTCAACCGATCCCATTACGCAAGCAAAAGTTACAGGCTCTTGTCTTTTCAACCAGAGTTGCCGTGGAAATTGAAATATGTCGGCCTTCGGCTTGATCCCTGCGATTTCAAAGCCGCGAGAGTCCTTGTTATTATTCAGCCCGTAGTTAGTAAACTTTTCTGCTTGACTCCTTCAGATACCCTATGAGGAAGAGGCCATGTGCGTTAATGGCAGCGGATTTATAGTGGCGAACATTGAAGGCAGCAAAGTATTCAAAGTGGCGGATGAGGGTTAGGGAATTCAGATGATGAATCTAACCCAGTGAAAATTTATGAATTAATTTTAATTTAAATAATATTATAAAGAAATAAATTTTAAAATTTGTATGAGTTATGAATTAATTTTAATTTAAATAGTATTTATAAAAATTTATACTTCATAATTTTTAAATTATATAGTGAATAATAATAAAGTAAAAATGCTTACCCATCATCATTTATTTTAATCTACACGGGATAGCCTTCCATCTTTTAGATGAATAAGATGATAAAAGAGGTTGATTTAGAAAATCATTTAAACCTTTAATTAGAGATATATAGTATTGTTATAAAGGCCATACATTAGAGATATATAGTATTGCTATAAAGGCTATACTATGTATTTTTTTAGTAATATTAAATGAATTCACTTTCCAATTTTATATGTTTTTTATAATTATATTTTGCATTTACTATATAATTTGGATTTTAATATATTGTATATCAATTTACTAATATATAAATATTAATATATGAATTATATTTCAGAAAAAAATATAGGAGTTTAATTTATTATAAGTATCTAGAAATTGGTTTGCAATATATTGTTGTTAAAGTTATTTCACTTCATGTTTTACACTATTTTGGTGTTGAGATCAATATAAAGTATCAATTGCTTTATGCTTTATTTTTTGTGTTATGTTATTGTTAAAAATCAATACAACTATTTTATAATTAGAATATTTTTCATTATATCATTATTAAAATCAATGTATATTATTGTTTTTCATTATTTTATTATTGAAATTAATACAACTAATTACTTTAAATAAATGATAATTACTTCCAAAAACCTAAAAATTTATTAGTATTATTTTTATTTTTTTCAATAAAACCAACTCTTATTAGTTGTAACTTACATAAACATCCTTATATGTAGAGTCATGACAACTATCTTGTTCCAATATTTGGCCCTTCCCAATGTTACATATAGTGAAAGTTATTTTGTATTGATTATACTAAGTATAGTTATCTATTTTTTTTTTAATTATGGTTTTCTTGTATGGAGATCAGGTTGATTTATAATTAATTAAATCTAATTTTCTATAAATATAACAAAAAAAAATTGTTTAAAATTATTTAGGTTAAAACAGTTAAGATAATTGAAAAAAATTTCATAAATGATGGAAGGTTTTTCTTTTAACATATTAAAAAAAGGAAAAAATTCACACATTTCATGTGTATGATTTGTGAGTGATTAAAGATGGTGCGTTAAAAATTATTTATGTTAAAATGGTTGAGATAATTTTTTCTCTGTTTCTTTTGTAGAGAGAAAAATTGCATAAAGGATAGAAGGTTTTTTTAGGCTATATGCTATTATACACGCTCATTATAATACAATATAGCTTTTCTTTCTGAAAAAAAAGATACTTCACAAATGTGTATGATTTGTGAGTGATTAAAGATGGTGCATACGATTAGAGATGCGGCATGCTTCCATTGATTCGAAGTTGATAATCATTTGTTTTATTAGTTACAATTTTTTTTTTTTTTTAATTTCATGAGGGAGTTCTTTAATTTTGTTTTGGAATTTTAAAGTAGATTTTTTTAATTTGGATTTTTTTATAAAATAGATTCATCATCATCTCTAGGCATAACTTGTCTCCATTTGCTTTATATAAGCTCAACCTGGAGTTTCCAGTATAGCCATCCCTACCCTCTCTGTCAATCCCACAGGCCTAACATGACGATAGAGCCATAAAAGAGATGAAAGTTATTTGGGTATGATTAATTTGATATATATATATATATATATATATATATATATATATATATATATATATATATATATATATATATATTTTATTAAATTTGAATAGAGAATTAAATCTATTAAAATTAAAAATATTTTGAATTAAAATATTATTAGTATGAATTCATTTTAATTATGGATGCAGTAAAGTATTAAGAGAATTTAGTGTAAATTTTTTTTAGAGTGTAAAACATGAAAAAAAGTTTGCACTTTATTAAATATGATCTATTTGTCTATGGTTAAGATGGATATATATGTTTCATTGTTTAATTTGTATATTTGAATGCATGACTGGATTCTAACTCTTTATAATTCCAATAAATCTTTATTGAATTTGAAACAAAAGTGATTGAAAAATGTCTAAAAAGTAGAATAGTTTTTTTAATTGCTTTATACAATATATAATTTTTTAAAATTAAATGTTTATTTAATATGGGTATTAAAGCTTTTTATTTATTCTCCACTTTTTGTTATTGTTAATAATAATTTTTAAATATCACATATTAATAAATTAAATTTTATATTATGAATGACATTATGAGCTTTCTAATTAAATCTTACTAAAAAATTATGATCAAATCTTAATTTATATTTTTAAAATTGATATTTTAGTTGCACATATATATTTAACATCAAACTCTTAGCCATTTAAATGATGAGCAATTCACGCTGCAAACTTGTGTTTCCAAAAACAAAACCAAACTTGTGATTCCAAAAACAAAAGCAGATAATCACAATTTTGGAGCACGAGAGCTGAACTTCCTGGTATTGCGATGAATTTAAATATTATTAATGGTGAGAATATTGCGACCTCTGAAACTTTTTAAGGCTCACTGTTCAACTTAAATCCTCTACTTTCGTCCTCATATTCATTGCTTTGGTTATTCTTAATAATTATGTCACGTTCATTCGCAAAAGCAAATCCCCACCCGCCAAACTGCGAACTACTTTAGAATATGTATGCTTTAAAAGCAATGCTACGATTACCTGCTGCATAGACTACTGTTCGTCCTGAGTCAAAAAGCTTATTCGTTCATGCATTCATCCTCAACTCAAGCCACAGATTCGCCCTAATATATTGTGGGCCTCGTTTTTCGTACGAATCTCATTTTCCTTTAACATCAGTTTCATACGCAAAACAAAATACCCACAGTACCAAACGAATCCCATTGCCCAACAAAAAGTGATTACTTTCAGATTAAGAAAACTAGGAGAAACCTAATTGTAACACGCGAGACTCAAAAGCCTGTAGTACCCAGCCAATTGCATGCCCCACCAAAATATTAAAGAGATTTTGGTAACCTTTCGGATTTACTTTACGTCCAATACCTCTCTTGCCCTAAGTTTTGAAGTGTGCCGGGGTCTATTTAGTTCCCTGAGTTTAATGCGTTTAATGCTGTGACAGAAAATAATAGACTTTTTTGGATCAGAAGAGGACGGAGAAGAAAAAATGACTGCAAACCCAGACGATATTGTTAGGCCCATAGTTAGCAAACAGTTCTGCTCTACCTCGAAAACAATGTTTGTTGTGAGGAAGAGGCCCTGCGCTGTCAATGGCGGCGGATTTGTAGTCATGGACTGTGGAGGAAACGAAGTATTCAGAGCGGAGGGATGCGGTGCAATGGTTAAACACCAAGCTGTTCTTAATGACGGTGAAGGGAAGGCGATACTCACCCTGAAACGCAAGGTTTTATGAATGACAGACACACTGATTTTTTGATATGTGTATTTTCTTTTCAGTAGAAAAAAACTACTCTTTTTATTAATAAAATGGTAGTACATATTTCTGGTTACATTTTCTATCTATTTTATTTTGGATTATATAATTATCTAAATCTATAGCATTTTTAAAGCATTACCTCAAAATATCTTTAATGATATCCATGAGATTGATATTTTTTTGTTACACAAGATGGTTTGAAATTGTAATGGTTTTTATAAAATAGATGGTTTAAAATAGATTGATGTCCTTCTTTATACCTCTCTTTGATAGGAAATTAGCTGTCTAGTTTTGTTCTCTATAGATATGATCAAATTTTACTTGCTGAAAGGTCTTTGCCAGAGTTTTGATGGGATTCATCCAATTGATTAAAATTGGAGGATTGAAATCATTTTGTCCCTTGACCCATTCTATTATGCCCTTGGCATTTCTATAGATTTGTATTTGATTAATTCCTAACCATTTGGCCGCAATCAATACTCCCCACAACCCTATGATTTCTGCCCTACTATTGGATCCTTTCCCTCCTTCCCACTAAAAGTGATAGAATTTATCAGCCTCAAATTTATCAGCCTCAATATAAATAACTGCTCCACAACCACATGCTCTCCTAGCACAAGCACCATAAAAACAACCCACCTGATAAACCAATTACATTTGTAAAAAAATGTTTAGATTAAGAGTTGATAGGTCTAAATAGTAAAGAATGGCCTAAATTCCAAAGCGTTGGTATCATATTGGCTATTTAGCTTAATTAATAGACAACATGGTTTTATCAAATTTTAATCAATTTTATCAAAAGTTTAATAGAGATTTTTACCAAATTTCTTATTTTTACCAAATATTTAATAAAAAATTTAAACGGTTTAATCTGTAAAATTTAAGTATCTACTATTTTTAAAATATTGAAAAAATACATTTTAAACTTAAAAAATATATTCACAATTAAAAAATATATTCACAATATTGCTTAAAACTTATTGCAAGATTCCAGCAGGAAAACCATTTCTTATATTAATTAAACTTGTCCTCTCAATATAACAATATGGCATGTCTGTATGTATTTTGCAGATTGGTGTGGTGGAGGTATTCAGTTTTCACAAGCACTGGAACGGCTTCGTTAAGGACGAGATCGATGGTAACGAGAAACCCATTTTTAAGGTCACTGCTTCCACCCTTACTTTCTCGGAGAAGAACCCTATTAAGGTCTTCCTCACTAATTCACCGAATACTGGAAAGCGAATGGAATATGAGATTGTGGGCAGTTTCAGTGAACGAGCCTGTGTTATTTATGATGACTCTCATTCAATTATTGCAGAGGTAATTTCCTTGTTTGCTGGTTTATAGTGTGATGGTTTGATTTATAAGAGTCAACCATTTAGGAAGATGATTAATCTGGCAAAAGGTATTGTAAGGATGTTATAGTTTGGACATATTTTTGTTATTCATTTTTCCATAAAATTTCATCAAAAAATTTACTTAAAATATTGGGAATGTTGAGGTTATACAATATTGATGTATTATTTAAAAACTCGACAATATTGATATATTATTTAAAATTTTATATAAAAAATTACTAGAATCGTAGTATTAGTTATCTAAGTTATATAATTTTGGCATAGCCTTATAATATTTAAAAATATAGAATATATTAATAAATTAAAAATATATTTTTGATAATAAAAGAAATAATTTAATGAAAAATTATATAATGAAATATTTTTTTTTATAAAGTTATATTTTTTTAGCTGGACAAAGGTTCAAGGTTCAAGGCTCAAAGCTGGCCAAATGTGGTTTAAAGCCTATTTAAAGGTCAAATCAAGCCGTTTTTCGGACAGGTTACACATCTCAGTTAGATACAACTTAGAAGTAATCATATCTGTACCTATTAAGCCCAACACCAAATAGAGTCCACCACCCTTGAACTCGAAAGCTGCTTACGTGTTATCTAGAGCAGGTAGTCGGTCGTCGGTTCTCAACTGCCCTATAAAACAAAGCTAGCTACTTCCCTCTCCCATCACCCCTCAAAGCTAGCTACTTCCCTCTCCCATCACCCCTCTGAACAACATGCAACTGTAGACTCTTTGCTACACATGAGACTAGGGATTGACTTGTGGAAATTTCCAGAATGATGACGGACATATCCGGACTCATGTCTTACTACTACTCTCCATCCTCCCTTCAATTCCTAAAGTCTGTTCTAAACGTATATGACTTTTCAATCAAATTTGAAAGTTCAATATAAAAAATAATTTAATAATGTAATTTGGATTTTCCAATTTTTTATATATTTTTGAGATCATTATCATTATCAATATAAACTTTGACGATGTGCTTTTATTTTGATAATAATATGAATAAATATTTTTAATCTTCATCAATAATATATTCATAAAAAAATATTTATACTATTAAAATAATTTAAATGTATGAATGTTAGGCATTTTAGATTGAAAAAGTAAGAACTGTAAAACAAATTTATGTCATATTTGTTATTTGAAGATGTATTAGGGATAGCTTTAAGTCTTTTTAATATAAATGTTATGATTACCTATTATTATATGTGATTACCAATCATTAGATTTGAGTTTGAACTTTATTTTTATTTTAAAAATATCTTAATAATATATTTTATTTTCAACTCATCTATATTTTTAGAAAGAAATTAACATTAAAATATATTTGAAAAAAATATCTATCAACATTATAATATTTTTTATTTTTAAATTACATAATCAATTTTCTTATATAAATCCATAATACATAATCAATTCTCTTATATAAATCCATAACACATCAATAAGAAATGTTTACAGCACTTATAGACATCTATGGACCTAATCACATCATAATTCATTTGTTCGAACCAAAAAATATGGTTCATCGTCTTTAATATTTTTTATTTTTGATTTTTAAATTAGATCATCAATTCTCTCATATAAATAAAAAACACATAAATAAAAGATGTTTACAGCAGCCATAAGCTATTTAATATTTTCTACATATTATTTCATTTTTTTTTTCTATAATTTAGACAAAAATTCAAATCTTTATTCGTGTCTTTCTTCTGTTAGGTTTTGCTGAAACTCAAATAAATGTTTAGAAACCCATGTGCATCATCTTTTGCATGTCCATTCACTTATATTTTTGTGCATTCACTTATATTTTTGTGCCTGTTATAAGGTCTGTGTTTGAGGCTCCTGTTGTAATGAAAGTCTGCACATAACGCTGACATTAGGCTTGTTATATGTTGCGCAGGTGAAACTAAATGATGCCATAACAGATGTGATGGGGAACATGAAGAACATATACAACGTTGTAGTGCAGCCGGGAATTGATCAAGCATTTGTATTTGGGTTGGTAACAGTTCTGTACAAACTTAGTGGAGACGATTCCTAATCCTGACAGCAGTGATATTTTATTAGCTATAGCTAATTATGTAAACATATAGATGCTCCTTGAAAAAGAAAGGAGGCATGGAATAAGAAGTCTAGCCATTCCTCCTATCTTAATGTATCACAACATGTGGAATACTTTGGTTTTTAGTTATTTTAAAAATGGAATTGGCTTTGATGGAGATGTGACCCTGAAAGTAGAAAGTTCGAGTGAAATTTGGTGAAAATAATATGATGAGAGATTGTCAGTACCTCCATGGCAGCTGAAAGCTCTTAAATTCCAGATGTTAAATGCCCTGTAAATGATGAAGAACGAACGTGGGCTTTTTCAACTATACATAAATAAATTTATTACGAACGTGGCTTTTCCAACTATACAAACAAATGTGTTCCAAAACTCTTCGTTTTTCGAATTTGCTTGCACGACTACGTTTTATTGTCTAAATTCGTATTCTTTCCCATTAAAGTGGCTAATCAAACGAATAATAAGACCTCATGGAATGTGTTCAAGGTCGATTACGAACGTGGGCTTTTCCAACTATACATAAATAAATTTATTCCAAAGCTTTTCGTTTTTCGACTTTGCTTGCACGATTACGTTTTATTGTATAAATTCGTGATTCTTTCCCAATAAAATGGCTAATCAAACGAATAATACGAACTTGAACCTTTCGCAGTAAGTTCAAGGTCGCTTCTTTCACATATTGCGGTTTATTGGGAGTTAGGGCTTGTAATTTTATTAAAATCTTGTCGCTTTTTTTTATATCTTCACTCTTTTGTCCTTTAGAATGGGAGATAATGTCTTCTTTGTTCGGGTGTTTCTCCACACATAAGAGTATATCTCCGTAAGTGCTCGCCTTCGGTTTCACTCTTTTTGTTCCATTATCCTATTTGCTAGGTAATTATGACTACTTCATGGTGGCCTATCTAATTTTCATGGTTGCGCATCCAATTCATTTTCCTCTCATTGGTGGCATTTGTTTGGATGCGAGCCAATGGCAAAACACTTTCATTCAGTTCCTCTCGAAGTGAGGAAAGAAATTCTCCATCTAAAGGCTAAGGAGTTTGATGACTCCCTATATTTTTCTGATTCTAATATTGGAGGCAATAGCCTCAAGTGAGTTTCTGATCAGGGGAACTTCAAGAAGCTTAGGCATCACTTTCTTCACTCCCTTTCTCTACAAGACAAATGGAATCATTCCTCCATATGGTTATTCATAACAAGTAGGTTGACAACTACAAATTGTTTGTAGGTTAGGAGGATCTCAAGATAATTCTATGGGACATTTTCTACAACCTACAAGGGTGGAGCGGTTTGTGGTATCTGATTCGGGTATTGAGCCTCATGAGTCACATGAAGCACCAATAGTTATTAATTCTTCTGCTTGAAACTCTCCTCAAGAAAACTCTTCTCTCTTCTTTCTGGTCATCATTTCTGACTAATGGTCTCTGTTGCCTAATGCACTTGTCTCAAGGGTGGGATAATCCATGGGTTTGCACTAGTCTTCATAGCGGGTTTATGGCATGGAACTTTGGAACACAATTCTCTTTTCGTTTTTTGTTTTAGGATGCAGTTTGACATGGCAGTTTGGAACACAATTCATTTTTTGTTTTCTGGATGTGTTTCAAATGTAATTGCCTGGTTGGTATTAGAAACTGTGTTTTATCGCTCCCTCGTCTCTATATAGTCTTCCTAAATTTTGTAAAAGTCTCAAGATATCACTGCACAAGTACATCAAGTATGTAAGGATAGCCTTGTCTATGCGACAATCAAAATTTTGTATCCTAAATTTCATGGTGTCTTTTGGTTATTCCTAGTTGAAGTAATAACCTCAGAATGTGTTTTTTTGGAAGTATGATCAGCTATCAATGTAACATCTTTTAGCATGAATCGAAATCTTTTGACGAAGCTTACAAAAAAAAGAACCTCATGGAATAAAAAGATGTAACGATTCTAAAGCTTAAAATAGGCCACCAAAATCTTAATTAGTTAGTCACATTTGGCTTTGCAGATTGGACGAGGTGAGGCGAAATAGAATCTGGACTCCATTACTAAGAAGGGGATTTATTTGTGGTCGTTTCCAATAATGTAGGTTAATTAATTTTTCAAAAGTTTTATTAAATGAAATTCTATAATTAAAATTTATTTATCATTAAAATTATATAAATTAATTTAGCCATATAAACAATGTAGAAATTCCTATGCAGATTCAATACTGCTCATGTAATTTACTAAAACATAAAACTTGAATCTACTCCACTCATTTGCGGAAAGGAATTCACAATTGAGAAAGGAAATCATAAACATGCGACATGAATCAATACACAAACACGGAGAATTATCTAGGGGAAAGAAACTGCTCAAAACCCCTTCCTATCTGTATTGCATTAATAAAAAAATAGAGAATAAATAAAATGCTTGCTCAAGCCTAAGCAACCTCTACACTAGTATAGTCTATCTCACTGCTTCACAAGTAGAGTCTGGTTAATAATTAACCAAATTCCTGCTCGCCCAATTCCCTATTTCCTTGCGTTGTTCAATAAGTAATTATCCCCTATTAATTAGGGAAATTATCCATCCATAACTGTGCAATCCCTGTAGGCCCTTCTCTGACTGCATGCACCACCTATACAATTCGGAATTGTTTGCAACTGATAGTACACTGCCCTTGAACTCCAATCTCAACCTGCATGCATCAATTATTCTGGGCTTATCGATGAGTTAACTAGTTCATCACTAAGGTACACACCGCACTACTGGACCCTCCACTAGTTCTCTAACAGTTAGAACTAGTTAAAAACATAATAACTCAAATTAATTGAAATAGATTGCTAGAAATTAGAAATCAATCATACTAAACTGAACTCAAGTATCTCTTACTCGAATTAACTAGTTAATTGAGTGATAAGTGGCATATCACCTCAATTAACTACTTCCAAGTATTTTACTGAAATTGAAATTTGAAATTTAATCTAGTTTGACCAAGGTAAAGTCAAAACTAGATTTTCTTGTTGCATTTTCAACACTCTCTCTCAAGAAGAAATGGCTTATCTGATACCCCTATCCTAGCTTTATGAAACTCAAATTTTCCTTTTGACAATTCCTTTGTCAAAATATATGCATCTTGTTCCTCTTTAGGAATGCACTCTTGCAAAAACATGAACTGCCTCCACACGCAATCTCATAGATGGTGATACCAGATGTAAATATGCTTGGATCGATAATGAAATTCATGATTCTGAGAGAGTTTGGTACAACTTTTATTATCACATTAAATCATAGTAGGATCCATCATCTGACCAAATAACCCAACAATAATCTTTCTCATATAGATCACCTCACATGTTGCTTAACTTGCAACCGTGTACTTTGCTTCTTCTAAGTTGAGTGCAATAGATCTCTACTTCTCGCTACACCAAGAAACTGATGATGACCCACCACTGAAAATTCCTCTTGATGTGCTCTTCCTGTCTAATGGACTCCCCACCCAATCTGCATTTGTGAAGCCTTACAACTTCACTCCCTTTATTCATCTATACCAAAGACCAAACTAAGTGGTGCCTCTGAGGTATCTCAACACATGCTTTGTTTCCTTCCAATACAGTTTGGTTGGCTTAACCATTGCTTGACTAAGTTGGTTAACTGCATAACACATGTTTAGTCGTGTGTTCACTAAATACATAAGTGAACTCACAATCTTCATATAAATGGTAGCCTCAACTTCCTCACCTGAAATGGCATCGCCTTTCCTCCAACTGCCTACTAGAGGAGTGTCCATGGGTTGGTGCTCTCCATGTGGAACATCTTCAGTATCTCATTGGCATACTTACTTTGAGAGACAAGCAATTCCCCATGTCCTTTCCATACTTCCAAACTGAGGAGATAATGCATGAGCCCCATATCCTTCATTTCGAATTCTCTTGCAAGATCCTCTTTGCAAGATTTGAGCAACTTCACATCGTCGGTTAAAATTAAATCATCGACATATATTACTATAATCAATAATTTACCTTCAACAATAATATGGTAAAGGTTTGCATCTTCTTCACTTTTGGTGAAGCCCAACCCGGTAACATAGTTGTCGATCACGGTGTACCAAGCACGGGGTGCTTTCTTCAATCCATAGAACACTCACTTGAGTCTGCACACATGTGACTCTCTGTCAAAGATCTCAAAACCTTCTGGTTGCTCAGTGTACACCTCTTCCTCCATATTTCCATTGAGGAATGTTGTCTTCACATCCATCAAGTGGATCTTCCATCCCATCTGCGCTGCAATTGCTAGAATTGATCTTATCGAAGAGTACTTTTATATTGGAGAAAAGATCTCCTCATAGTCAATTCCCTCCACTTGAGAGGACCCCTTGGCCATAGTTCTAGCCTTCTATTTCTCGATGCTAATGTATGCTACTTGCTTCAACTTAAAGATCCATCTCGAACCCACCACTGATTTGTCCTCTTGGGACCACTTCCCAAACATTGTTTCTGATAATGGAATCATATTCCTCTACCATAGCATCAACCCATACTAGTTTCTCTACAACTTCCTTGAATGAGGATGGCTCTGTCTCTACAAGCTCACTCATTAGAGCCACGTATCTAGTGTACTGATCTGGTGACCTCCTTTACCTATACTGTGATGTGGGTGCTCCCACATTCTCTCTAGCATCAAGCAATAATTTTTCAGATTCCCTAGTTCATTTCCTTCCATCTCTCGATGCCTTTTCTTGAGTGGATGTCTCCACTCTCTACTTCTCTACTTTTGGCTACTTCACAACTTCTTGAAGTTATTCTTTTGGAGCTAAAAGCTCCTCAATTGAATGCAACTGAAGCTCTCTCTCAAGAGAACACCTCATTTCCTTCTCCTCATCAAACTTCACATCTCTACAAACAACTGTCATCCTAAGAGATGACAAGTACACACGATAGTTATGAGGTGTTTCTGTGTACCCCAAAAATATGCCCAACTTTGTTATTAGCTCTAGCTCTTTCCTTGAGTCCTTGGAAACATGTTAGTAAAATGATGATCCAAAGATCCTAAAGTGTGACACATCTAGCTTCTTCCCTGAAAAGGCTTCCTCTGGTGTACTCATTCCAAGAATCCTATGAGGACTACTATTCTACAAATAGACCATTGTGTTGGATGCTTTAGCCCAAAAGTGCAGTGGTATGACTTGGTCATGCAACATCGCCCTTGCTGCTCCCACAATACTTTTGTTCTTCCTCTCAGCCACCCCATTCTTCTATGGGTTGTGGGGTGTTGTCAACTCCCGTTGAATGCCTTCCTTTGCACATAAATTTTTAAACTCATTTGACACATACTCACCTTTGTTATCACTCCTAAGAGCCTTCACTTTCTTACCCATCTCTTTCTCAACAAGTGCTTTAAATTCAACAAACTTGGAGAATGTATGGTCTTTCTTTTGCATGAAGAAGATCCAACACTTTCGTGAGAAATCATCTACAAATATTACATAATACTTGTGCTTGGCAGTGGAGGCTATCGAGAAAGGTCCACACACATCAGAGTGAAATATTTTGAGTATTTCTTGCGCTTTACTGCTAGGATCATGGAAGGTGGCTTTTGTGTACTTCCCCAAAGTACACCCTTTGCATGTATCTCACTGATCTAGTGCTCCTTTGGGAAGTCCTGTAGAAATTTGTTGCATGATCTTCAAAGCAACATGATGCAAATGGCCAAGTCTTCTATGTCATAATTCACTGATATTTCGGCTCTGCACCTTCGCTGATTTTGTACTTAATGATGCACAATCTTCCACATCTAATTTGTATAGGTTCTTCACACAAACCTCGATCCTCTTCACTTTTCCCATGGCGATGTGTTTGAGGAAATAATTTCATTTGCTAAATATCACATATTAACCATAGTATTCCAACATAACAACTAAAATAAGATTCTTCTTCAGACCAGGAACATAGATGACATCCTTGAGTTTGAGAGGGGAGCTAGACGCCTTCCAAAAAGTAATTGTACCAATATCAGTTGCGTTATACCTTCCATCATCTCCCATCTCGATGTGCATCTAGAGGTCCTTCTCCTCCAAGTCACTGAAGAATTCTCGGTTTCCCACCATATGGAATGAGTCTCCACTATCCAAATACCACACATTACCCATCACCATGCTCACCATACATGCAATGCGGGTGAAATAAAGCTTGAACTATGAAGCCAAAACTTCACCCGTCGCTCCTCCTGAGGGTTTCTTTCCAGCCTTCTTGTGTGGACACTTTATGGCATAATGTCCCAGTTCATGACAATGAAAGCACTTGATTTTGGACAAGTCTCTCTTCTTTCCCCCTTGACCAGATTCTCCTTTGGATTGGGATTTATTCCCTTTCCCTTTGTTTTTTTTTCTAGCCAAGGCACATTTCTCCTCATCCACAACCTTGGATGAGGTCCCATTTGTAGTATTCTACCTTATCTCCTCTTGTACCAAATCCGATCAAAGGCATTCCATTTGGTAGCAGTGAAAAATTTAAGGATGAAAAATTATCTTGAAGTTTAAAAACATTGGCGAATCTCACTAGTCCCTAATATGCAAACTATAAAAAATTTATTGATGTATTTGTAAAATTATTAAAATTCATAATGATTTTATATATACTCTCTATATAATGTTTGTGATTTTTAAGGTAAAATAATTTTATATTATAAAATTTGGGCAAATCATTTTTGTAAAAATTGGAAATTGGCGAAACTTTTTTTTGGAAAAATCATGGAAAATTAGCCCACTTGCGAATATTAGCCCCTAAAATTTTCCATGTTTGGTAGCTTCTCCTTCCCATTTACCGAATCCTAGTAGCTGTGCTAGCTCTTGGGAAGGCCTAGAAGGGCTGCTTATGAGATCATCCTCCACAACAGTTACCCCAAATCCTCCAAGTTCATCACGACATTGTGTGAATTAGCTCAGGTACTCTTGAATTGATTCAATCTTTTGCATCTTGATATTCCAAAGGTAGTCCTTCAACACCAACTTCCTGTGCTCACTATTGTTCTGGAAGAGCTATGTTAGTGCTTGCCACATTACATACATGGTTTCTTTCTCATGGAGATTGGAGACTATGTGATCCTTCACACCTTCCAATATGATCCTCCTTGCCTTACCTGTAAACTTCTTCCATTCTGCTAGATCTTGAACATCAATAGCTAGTGGTTTTGGGATATCAATATCTATGAATTCCTTCAACCCATTATCCTCCATCACTGCCTCCATCTTGTCCTTCCAAGCAACAAAATTCGAGCTGCTGTCGAGGGCATACTCGAGCCTTAGTCCATAGAAGGACATCCTGCTAGCTCTTGAAATTGATCCTGCAAATGTGATTCTCCTACAAAGACAATTTCAAATTGTCTTCTCTAATATGAATCTTTCTCTCATACGATGTAGAAATTCCTCTGTATATTTAAATCTTCTCATGTAATTTACTAAAACATAAAACTTGAATCTACTCTACTCATTTGCCGAAAGAAATTCACAATCGAGAAAGGAAATCATAAACATGTGACATGAATCAATTCACAAACAGGAATAATTATCTAGGGGAAAGAAAATGCTCAAAACCCCTTCCTATTTGTATTGCATTAATCATAAAATATAGAAGAAATGCAATGCTTGTTCAAGCCTAAGCAACCTCTGCAATAGTATAATTTATCTCTCTGCCTCACAAGATGTGTCTGTTCAATACTTAAAACAAATTATTGCCTGCCCAAATCCCTATTTCCTTGTTTTGTTCAATAAGGAATTAGCTCCTATTAATTAGGGAAACTACCCATCAAGAACTGTGCAATCCGTGTAATCCCTTCTCTGACCACATGCACCACATATACATTCTGGAATTGCCTATAATTAATAGTACACTTTCCTTGAACTCCAATCTCAACTGGGTAAATAGAGTTTCCTGCATGCATCAATTATTCTAGGTTGATTGATGACTTACTTGGTTGATCAGTGAGGTACATACCCCACTACTGGGTCCTCCACTAGTTCTCTAATAGTTAGAACTAGTTAAAATCATAATAACTCAAATTAACTCAAACTGATTGCTAGAAATTAGAAATCAATCATACTATAAAGAACTCAAGTGGCTCCTACTTGAATTAACTGAGTTAACTGAGTGATAAGTTTCATATCACCTCACTTAACTACCTCCAAGTATTTTACTAAAATTGAATTTCAAATTTTAATCTAGTTTGACCAAGGCAAAGTCAAAACTAGATTTTCTTGTTGCATTTTCAAGAAACAATACTAGTTAAACGTTAATAAATAACAAATTATAATAGAAATTAAAATACTTAATTTATATATTTCTTAATATTTATTTAAAATTATTATTATTCCTCATCAATTATAAAATAAATTCATATATATATATATATATATATATATATATATATATATATATATATATATATCTATATATATATATATATAAGCAATAAAAATCAAATGATACATGCAAAAATAATATATTTTTAAAAATTAAATTGTAAAGTAAACAATGTATAACTCTATATATATATATATATATATATATATATATATATATATAAGCAATAAAAATCAAATGATACATGCAAAAATAATATATTTTTTAAAATTAAATTGTAAAGTAAACAATGTATAACTATATATATATATATATATATATATATATATATATATATAAGCAATAAAAATAAAATGATACATGCAAAAATAATATATTTTTTAAAATTAAATTGTAAAGTAAACAATGTATAACTATCTTTAATATCAATCTCAATCCTTTATTGTGATTACTACTAAACATGTTCCATAAATATTATGTGGAGGTTAATTCTTTACCATTCACTAAATAATTATTGATAACTAAATTCTTATATATATCAAAATTTTTGGTTTCATATGATCTAACTCATTATTGCAAGTTACTACTTGTGCATTGAATACAATAACCTACCAAAACTATTGAATAAGTAAACCACCTGATAACTCGAATATGTAGTAAACAATTGCAATCAACACTCCCCTTAATTTTGAATTCATCTTCATTATAATTTTCAGCACAAACAATTCCTAAGCATTGTATTTGAAATTCAAAACTTGGTTTTTCTAATGGTTTTATAAAGATGTCTTTGAACTGATTTTTGGAATTAAAAAATTAAAGATTGACTTCATCATTGTTGAATAACTCTTATATGAAGTGAAAATGAATGTCAATGTGTTTACTTTTGTAGTGAAAGACGTGATTTCTAGAAAGTGTAATAGATTAATTATTATCATAAAAAATAGGAGTTGGCTCCTTCTTATCTTCAGGCTCAAGATCCCCTATCAATCTTCTTAACCAAATTGGTTGGCATGTTATTCTTGTCGCTACTACATACTCTTCTTTTGTTGATGAAATATAGACAATGTGTTTCTTCTTGGATTCCCATGAAATCAATCTTGTACCTAGGTGAAATGCATATCTTGAGGTACTCTTTCTGTCATCATTACTTCCTTGAAAATCACTATCTATGTAACCAACGTGATGGTTATATTTGAAATCAATGTATAGAATTCCACACTGTATTTTTCTTCCAATATACCTTAAAATCCATTTTCTTGCTTTCCGATGGGTTTCTTTTGGTGACTCCATAAACTTGGATATAAGGCTAACTAAATACATTATGTCAGGACTTGTCACAATGAGATACATTGGGCTACCTATTAGCTACTTGTACAAAGTGGAATTGACTACTAGATTATTATCATTTTTTATTAGGACACTTGATGTGTTTGTTGTCTTGCACTCACTTCTCTTGAACCTTGTCAAAATGGCTCTTACACACTTTGCGTGGAAAATGAGAATTCACTTTTTAAACTCCTCAGCTTGTATTCCAGGAAAGTATCTCTTGTGGTCAAGATTGGTAATGTCAAATTCCTTCTCCATCATTGTTTGAAAATCTTCAAGTCACACATTTCATATGTAAAGTGTATCAACGACATAAATGCAAACAATCAAAATATCACCTTGTAGATGTAATTTTGTATAAAGAGTGTGCTCATTAATGATGTGTTTGAATAATTTTATGAGAAGATAAGAATCAATTATACGGTACCATGCTCGAGGGACTTGTTTTAAACCATACAAAGTATTTTATAACTTTCAGCACTTGACTCTTGACTTCATATCCTACAGGTTGATCTACATAAACTTATTCCTTCAAGATACCATTAAAGTTGTTGATTTGAAATCCATTTGGTAAAATAGCCAATGCGTTTTGCTATTATTGCCAATATTGTTTTCATAGTGTCCAACCTTGCTACTAAGGTGAAGGTTTCTTCACAATCTACTCCAGGCTGCTATGTAAAGCCTTTTGTTAAAATCTAGCTTTATGTTTTTAATTTTCCCTTTTTCATTAAACTTGGTATTATAGACTCATTTGACTCCAACAATTATTTTTCCTGTTGGTATATATATAATATTCCATGTGTCATTCTAATATATTGCTGCAATTTCCTCATTCATAGCTTCAATTCATTCTTTCTTTTTTACTACTTCTTAAAAATATGTTAGTCGACAAGACAACAAGGCAAAATGTACTTATCCATTATCTAGTTGTTCATAAATGTCTTTGAAATGTCTTAATTTTTGTGGAATGGTGGGATCAAATTTGTTACTTGAGGATGGACTATGTGCATTTTGTCCTCGTTGATTTCCCCCTTCAACTGGAACTTGTATCCATGGAAGTCCTTGTCTTGTTTGTTCTACTTGTGTTGCTTCACTTAATTCAAATGCATTTCAAAACACTTGATTCCTATTTGTTCTATTATCTCATTCATTCCATGATTGATCTTTAAATAATTTAAAATCCCTTGAAGTAATTGCATTCTTGGTGATAGGATTGTACAATTTATAAGCCTTAGATTCTTCACTGCAGCCAAAAAATATGTATTTTTCACTTATGTCATCAAATTTTCATATCATTTCTTTTGGAACATGTGGATAGGATACACGACCAAAGGTAGTCAAGTGTGATACAATTGCCTTCATACCACTCCAAGATTCTAAGGGAAATATTTATTTAACACTTTTGGTTGGATATTTGTTCAAAATAAATATTGATTATGCTATTGATTCTACCCAATACTCATTTGGAAAATTCTTTACCTTCAACATGCTTCTTGCGATATTCATGATGGTCTAATTTTTCCATTATGATACTCCATTTTGTTGTGGAGTGTACCTTTTTGTAATTTGTCTTATGATACCTTAATCCTTGAAATATGTTGTAAATCCTATAGAATCATATTCACCTCTGTCATTTGATATTGATACTTTATTTTTCTTTCCACTTTACTTCTTTGCAATGGATTTAAACCACTTGATTTTTTCAATATATCAGATCTTTTAATGAAGAAGACCTATGTCATTTTGTTAAAATCATCAATAAAGGTTAGAAAGTAGAAACTTCCTCCTATTGACTTGGTTTGTGTGATACCACTGGTAAACCTGTCTCCTTTTTATGACATTTTACATTGAACATGTGACTAAAAATTTGTTATGTATCCAGATCAAAATAATGTATAAACATAAGAAAACATACATCAATGACTACATAATAAGCTACTTCAAGGGGAAAACCTCCCTTTACATCACATAAATGAACAATTCTTGGATGATTCAAATGAAAATAACTCCTTAGTATATATAGGAGCCAAAAGGGTCAAAATATAATTAGGGCCCATATAAAAATAATAATGTAAGGGTATAAAAATAACAATAGTGGGCTTTTATGAGGAAAAACAATAATAATGTGGGGCTACACTAGCATTATAGGAACTTAAAATGCCCCTCTCCTTCAAAAAATTGTTACACTCAATGTTTGCGTAGTTCTGGATGCTTTTGTATGAAATACACATCTTCCCATTTGTAATTTTTAGTAGGTAAGTTGTTCCACTTAATGATATCATCTGAAATTGGTCGATTTTATAGTTGTTGGATTCTTGTTTTTTTTATTGTTTCAGGCTCCAATATGATTTTTCCTTCCTCATCAAGTTTTGGAAATTTAGTTTGAACTGGGATCTTGTCACCTATAACCTTCCTCAAGCATGAGACATGGAAAACTAGGTACACTTGCCAAGATACAGGTAGCTCTAATTTATATGCCATAATACAATCTTTTGCAACACCTTGGAAGGACCATAGTACTTGGGTGATAATCTATCATCCTTCTTAGCTTACTTGAGGGACATTTTTTGTATGGTTGTATCCATAAAAATACCCAAACACCCACATCAAAGCTTCTTTCATTGTGATGCTGATCTACTTGTTGTTTCATTCTATTATGCACTAGAGTTAGGTTATCCTTTAAGATTTGGAGAACTTGTTGTTGATGATTGTTGTGATCTTCCACTGCTTGAACCTTAGAATTGTCTCTTAAAGATGATGTGATGGACTATGGATGATATACAGAAAGTACCATAAATGGCATCATTTTTGTTACGGTATGGAAGGAAGTGATATACCAACATTCTATTGAGAGGTAACCACTCGAACCATTATGTTTTTTTTATCAGATACAAAGCAACAAATACACCTTCCAAACACTTGTTCACTAGATCCATTTGCCCAAAAAATTTAGGATGATAGGATGAACTATGATCTAATTGGGTACCAATACAAGAAAATAATTATATCCATTGATTTCCAATGAAAATGGGATTTGTGTCACCTGCAATAATCTTTAAGTTTCCATCTATCTTTTGAATTGTTTCCACAAATGTGATAGCAACTATAGTTTCTTTGAAAGGATGAGATAGTGAACAAAATTGAACATACTTGGTAATTCTAGCAACTACCGCCATGATGACACTCTTTCCATATGACTTAGGTAAACCAATGATAAAATCCATTGATACCTCCTCCCAATGGTGACTTGGAATGGCTAATGGTCATAAAAGACATGCGGTCTTAATTGTCTCAACTTTATTTTGTTAGCAAACAAAAAAAATTTCCATAAACTTCTAAATATCAAATTTAAGGCCATCCCAAAAGAATTCCTTCATGACCCTGTGGTAAGTTTCTAAAAGTCGTAAGTGCCATCCTATAGGAGAGGTGTGCAATTCCAAAAGAATATTTTCTTTGATTTGGGAGTTCTTACATAGATATAAGTGATATTTGTACCATAATGAATAATTTTTCCAAACAAATGTATCAAATGTATTGGGATCTTTCTGCAACGTTTGAATGAGTGTCCACACTTCTTCATCATTCTTCCATTCATCCCTCACTTCGGTTGTCGAATCAGGTTGTATAATATAAATGGAACAAAACAATTCTTCCACATTCTCATACCTTATTAAGAGTGCATTTGCAACAACATTTTTCTTCCCTTTCTTATAGATTATTTCAAAGTCATAACCCAAAATTTTTGTGACCCATTTTTATTGTTCTTTTGAAGATAATATTTGTTCCAAGAAGTATTTAAGACTATCATGATTTGTTTTTACCTTGAAGTGTCTTCCCATTAGGTAGGCACCATTGCATTAGGGTGCGTAGTATTTCCAACATTTCCTTCTCATAAATAGGTTTGTGAAATACATTCCCTTGATTGGATGACTTTCAAAACAAATGAGTAATCTTTCTTTCATTAAAACAACACCAATGCCATTTCCTGAGGTATCACATTCCACAGTAAAGGATTTTTTGAAATCCGGTGTAGCTAATATCGAAGTTCGATACATTTCCTCTTTAGAATGTTCAAAGGCATTAGTTACTTCTGAAGTCCAAAAAAATGCATGTTTCTATAGTAATTTTGTTAGAGGTGCTGCTATTTTCCCAAAATTATTAACAAACTGGCGATAATACCCTGTAAACTTGAGAAATCCTTGAATATGCTTTAAGGTTTTGGGTATTTTGAATTCCTTCATGGCTTTAATTTTGTTAGGGTCTACCTTAAAACCCTCATGAGACACAATAAGACCTAAATATTCCACCTCTTTTACCCCAAAGATACATTTGAAGGGTTTTTCATACAATTGTTTCTCCTCTAATAGTTTGAGCCAACTTGTCAAAATGTTGAACATGATCTTTCCAAGACTGGTGTAGATTAGTATATCATCAAAAAATACAAACAAAATTTTTCTAAGGAATGGTTTGAAAGTGGAATTCATCAAACCTTCTGTTGGAAATAATACTGAGAGGGGGGGTGAATCAGTATTATCAGATCAATCAAACTTTTCAATTTCATACTCAGAAACATATACGCTACTTCAATTAAGTGAACCCGCGTGTACACGCTACTATGTCTAATGAAACTCGCGTATATCCAGAGATCTTATAATTCAGTTAGCTTAATCTTCAGTAAATGCATCAGATCATTATTAAGCATATTAACAGTAAACAGGTGCAGAATAACAGAACAGAACATCACACAAGAGCCACACACATGAACACAAAGATATAAGGTGGAAACCCAATGTGGGTGAAAACCACCTGCTGCAAGTCATCTCAATCTTCTTCTTAATAAGAAAATCCTTTTACAATATTTGTACTGGTGCAGTCTTATACCAGTACGGGAGCTACAACCCCCTTTGCTCTTGTACTAGCCGATCCATTTACTAGTACGCAGGCTGCTACCTGCTACAATGCTCCAAAGATCTCCTTTAGCTTTTGTACTAGCTTAGATACTAGTACGTAGGTGCTTGCCTACAATCTTCTCACCTCCAGGTATCACGTTTCATCAATTTTCAGACTGGATACACTGAAGCACAACACATAATCTGAAAGGCCACTTTTCATCCAATTTTCATACTGGACCCATAACTATCATTGAAGCTCAAAACAATCATCAAACTCTGAATCACTGAAACCCTGTTAACAACAGTCACCAGAACACAGAGCAGACACAGAACTCTATAATAACCATCAGATCCATCTGCAACTTCAAATATCAAGCTTTACAATGTATACGCTACTTCGATGAATCAAACCCGCGTGTATACGCGCTTTTACCAAAGACAACCCGCGTACAGATCTAAAAATAATTTCTCATAACTTGCAGCTGTACCAGACATCAATCATACTCATAATACTTATAGAACAATACATGCGTCAGTTTGTAGATCTAGAATAAGCATCATAAAGATAGTTCATTTCAAACCATTTGATCCCGATCTCTCCTTAGATCTTGCTCTCCATCAACCTATGAGATCTCTCCTTAGCTCAGATCAAGCAATGCATCATCAACCCATAACCCTGCATACTAGATCTAATGCTTCATCAGATATTCAAGACATTTCAGATGCACTTGCCTAATGATTTCCTTCTCCTTATATAGCCTTAGGCCTTGTTCAATACCAAGAGCCAAAACCATAGTAACACAATACCATCAACTTCAAAACTAGGGATCGACACGCCCGTCGAGACATAATGGTCCGAAACCATAGGCACAACTTCCAAGGACTAACCGCCATGGACCAAAGGTACTTTTCAACATACACGCGCTTTTGCTGAAGCCAACCTGCGTGTACACGCGACTTGGGCTTAACGAACCTGCGTGTATGAGCTTTCTCTTCTTCTTATAGTTTGATCATCAATTCCTTGCTGCTGACCTTCTGTACTATGATTTGTCATCAGTGAGGTTTGCCATCAAGGACAACACTTATCTCATAATGCCAACAATCTCCCCCTTTGGAATTGATGGCAAAGTTAACTTGTCACACTTAGAACTATCATCTGATTCCTTTGAGCTGTCCTCCATCAGTCACATCTGATATTTCTTCTGAAGATTCATCATCTGATTCCTTTGACTTAGAACTATCATCTGATTCCTTTGAGCTGTCCTTCATCAGTCACATCTGATATTTCTTCTGAAGATTCATCATCTGATTCCTTTGAGCTGTCCTCCATCAGTCACATCTGATATCTCTTCTGAAGATTCACCCAGTTATACATAAGTGAGATATTCTTCTATGAGAGGGTTGCCATCAAGTACAACACATGCATCATAATGCCAACAATCTCCCCCTTTGGACTTGATGGCAACAATGCCAAATCACTCTCCCCCTTTGACATCAAGGGCAAAGGGTGGACCAAGATATTCTCTTCCTTTGCTGAATCATTCCACTGTCCATACTCCCCCTGAGTACCTGCTGAAATCTCTTAATAGTCTCCTCCTTTGTATATGCCAAGGTGTACCAATCTGTCCATGCTCCCCTTGAGTACATGCTGAATCTCTGTTCTTGCTGAAGTGTGCTGATCATGCTCTCCCTGACTGTAAGCAAGGTCTACAAAAGATGTTCTTCAAGAAGAACATGACTCTATACATCATAAAGGACCTTCCTATCACTTAGGACTCATACATACATCCATCTCTCAACTAAGTGAGGATATACAAAAATTGACTCATCCACCCAACCAAGTGGGAATACATCAAAATTTTACATATGACAACCAATCACATTGCATCAATCATCCCAGGCATAGTGGGGAAACCAAAATAGGCCGTTACATGACCTTGACACCATGAAAGAGATACCACAAAAAGAGATATATGACATAGAGACGAAATAACTAGACCAAGACTTATGAAAGTCACCAGCAGCATCTGATAATCACCATTCAGATCAGCAACCAAGAGATCCTTTTGTTCTCCTTTCGCCTTTGTTCCTCCTGAAATCAACACCAAATGTGAACTAGAACCAAAAGCTTTAAGATAATGCCAACAATGCATCATTGGAAGATTATCTGCTCCCCCTGAACCTGTGCCAGATGATCTCTGTCAGACCTATATCAGACTTTCTGCAACCAACATCCGTCCCTGCTGATTTTCTTCAAATCTCCATATACGCGTCTGTATACACATAAACCGGCGTATATACGCAGATATCCCTTACGCAACACGCGTACACCATATACGCGACTATCCCCTCGTAAAACGACGTATGCACGCGGATATCCTTTAAACAACACGCGTACACAAATTTCCATATCAGCAACCTGTAAATGTCCTGTAGAGAATAGGTCATCAACCTATAACAAGGTATGTCTGCATCAATTCATCCCTTTGAACAGACTTCAGAGTCATTCACATTGTATCATGTGTGAAACCACCATAGCCATTTCATCAAGCTCTACATGATCCAAGTATCATTACTTGGGAACATCTGCATCAATTAACATATGTAAGTATAAACCTATCATCATATAGATAAGAACTCATCAACATGTCTCCAATAAAGCAACTTTGAGTAGTCATCCATGTATCAGCATTATGTATCTTGAGTTCAAGCTCATTTGACAAAACTTCTTGATATCATCAACAGCAACAATCCTTATCCACAAGAGTGCCTGCATCATAACTGTATGATTTTTATGCATATGACAACAGCAGTATCATCATCAAGTGAAGATGTATATTCAAGCTTTGTACTTCTCCTTGTCCTTATGAAGATCACCATGTAAGCACCATATATGCATCATCAAGGAATCAACCATAAATCTGATCTGATCATCAACTATGTAACCCCAAGAATCATATGTGATTTCATCATAGACAACTCACAACCACATCATAGCAAGATATATCATTTAGCCATATAAGAATCATCACCAAGGACTATTAACCATAATGCCAACAATGAATTATTAAAGGCATATGCTCCCCCTCAACCAGTGCCATCTGTTAGATCTGATCATGCATAAGCATCAAAACATCATCATCCTCAAGTTAGGATCAAAACACTTCTAGACATCATACAAGTAACAAAACATTTCCACACATCCTCAGCAGACTGTAACCAATAGAGCAAATAATAGACTGAATCATATCAGATCCTTTTTCTGATCCTGTTCCCACTGCTTTTCCTCAGACTGACATATACGCGACTTTGCAGTGTCTAACTCGCGTATATACGTGACTTCCCTTTAAGGAACTTGCATATGAGATTCAGGACACTGAAGTTTTACACTTTCAGCTCCCCCTGAGTCTGATATGTCTGTGCTGTGCTGTGTCTCAGTACATTGTGCTGACTGTACTTCCTTCTTCCTCCATATCTTCAAGTGTGATGAGGTTTTCTTCTTTTGGTGTGATGTCCATCCTTTGTTCCTGCATTCCTTTGCTATATGTCCAATCGTGTTACATGCATAACATCTTACATGTTTCATATTCCTCCTGTAGCAATCAGCAGCTTTGTGACCATACATATTACAAGCAAAGCAATATCCATTAAAGTACCTTGATTGAGATGACTTGTTTGCATAATGGTCTTGAACTCTTCTTCTTTTACATCTAGCTGCAACATGTCCAAGATTATGACATACATGACATTCAACATTATTCATAGGAGGAGTAAAAGATTTTCTTTGAAGACTTTCTTTCCTTGGTTGATGATGAGATTGACCTTTCATCTCCTTGTTGATCATTTTGGATTTCTCTTTACAGTTCCTTGCCTCACCTTGTGAACTAGATTCACCTTCAACAGATTCATGGAAACCAAGACCAGTCTTTATAGCAGGGGACCTTTGACTACTAAGAATATCATCCAAGACTTTAGAACTATCTTGAAATCGTAAAAGCTTATCCTTTTCTTCTATTTTACCTTTCAAGATATTTACCTCAACTTGAAGTTGTTCCTCCTTTTCTAGACATTGCTTCTTCATGTCTTCTCCATCTTTCCTTCCTTCTTCCAACTGATGCCTTAGTTTGAGAATCTCCTTTTCTTGTTCTTCATTCAGATCCTGCTGCATTTGACGAACTCTGAAGGCACATTCCAACTGTGATTTTAAGCTGATGACTTCGTTGTCTTGTTTTTCAATTGCTTGGTGTAGATCTTCATTCTGCTTCCTGGATTCTTCAAGATCTTCCTTTAGTGAGAGGATCGTAGCTTCAAGATTTTCATAGTAGCTGGATCTATCTTTGAGTTTCTTGATGGTTGAGCTTCTTTCGTTGACTTCTTTTCTTAATGATGTCACTTCATGCTGCAATTTTTGACATTGGTCTTCCTTGTCCTTGAGTAGCTTTCTTACCTTGTTTCCTTCTTCTATTTGGGCCTTTAGTTTGGTAACTTCTTCTTTGAAAGCACATTCCCTTTTGTTCAATAGATCTTGTTGATCTTTAACTTTGTCTGCAAACCTTCTAAACATTGCCTCTATTTGACACTTTTCTTGCTCACCCATAAAAGCATGTTCAGTAGTTTCACTATCACTTCCATCACTTTCACAAGGAAATATAGCAGGAACATCAGAAGATAACACATTCATACCTGATAATGATTCTGAATCTAATTCTGAATCTGATTCTGAATCTGAAGAACTTCTTATACCTAATCCCCAATCGACTCTCCCACTGTCATAGATCTTCTGAGATGTCTTCTTCTTCTTATGAGCTTTCTTCTTAAGCTTCTTTCCCATTGTTCCACGGATCTCCTTCAAGCGATCAAGCTTCTACCAAAGGACCTGCTCTGATACCAATTGTTGGAAATAATACTGAGAGGGGGGGTGAATCAGTATTATCAGATCAATCAAACTTTTCAATTTCATACTCAGAAACATATACGCTACTTCAATTAAGTGAACCCGCGTGTACACGCTACTATGTCTAATGAAACTCGCGTATATCCAGAGATCTTATAATTCAGTTAGCTTAATCTTCAGTAAATGCATCAGATCATTATTAAGCATATTAACAGTAAACAGGTGCAGAATAACAGAACAGAACATCACACAAGAGCCACACACATGAACACAAAGATATAAGGTGGAAACCCAATGTGGGTGAAAACCACCTGCTGCAAGTCATCTCAATCTTCTTCTTAATAAGAAAATCCTTTTACAATATTTGTACTGGTGCAGTCTTATACCAGTACGGGAGCTACAACCCCCTTTGCTCTTGTACTAGCCGATCCATTTACTAGTACGCAGGCTGCTACCTGCTACAATGCTCCAAAGATCTCCTTTAGCTTTTGTACTAGCTTAGATACTAGTACGTAGGTGCTTGCCTACAATCTTCTCACCTCCAGGTATCACGTTTCATCAATTTTCAGACTGGATACACTGAAGCACAACACATAATCTGAAAGGCCACTTTTCATCCAATTTTCATACTGGACCCATAACTATCATTGAAGCTCAAAACAATCATCAAACTCTGAATCACTGAAACCCTGTTAACAACAGTCACCAGAACACAGAGCAGACACAGAACTCTATAATAACCATCAGATCCATCTGCAACTTCAAATATCAAGCTTTACAATGTATACGCTACTTCGATGAATCAAACCCGCGTGTATACGCGCTTTTACCAAAGACAACCCGCGTACAGATCTAAAAATAATTTCTCATAACTTGCAGCTGTACCAGACATCAATCATACTCATAATACTTATAGAACAATACATGCGTCAGTTTGTAGATCTAGAATAAGCATCATAAAGATAGTTCATTTCAAACCATTTGATCCCGATGTCTCCTTAGATCTTGCTCTCCATCAACCTATGAGATCTCTCCTTAGCTCAGATCAAGCAATGCATCATCAACCCATAACCCTGCATACTAGATCTAATGCTTCATCAGATATTCAAGACATTTCAGATGCACTTGCCTAATGATTTCCTTCTCCTTATATAGCCTTAGGCCTTGTTCAATACCAAGAGCCAAAACCATAGTAACACAATACCATCAACTTCAAAACTAGGGATCGACACGCCCGTCGAGACATAATGGTCCGAAACCATAGGCACAACTTCCAAGGACTAACCGCCATGGACCAAAGGTACTTTTCAACATACACGCGCTTTTGCTGAAGCCAACCTGCGTGTACACGCGACTTGGGCTTAACGAACCTGCGTGTATGAGCTTTCTCTTCTTCTTATAGTCTGATCATCAATTCCTTGCTGCTGACCTTCTGTACTATGATTTGTCATCAGTGAGGTTTGCCATCAAGGACAGCACTTATCTCATAATGCCAACACCTTCAAATGTGGAAGGTGCTTTAGTAAGGCCAAAAGACATGACCAAAAATTCATAATGACCTTCATGAGTTTTGAATGTTTTTTTTGGAATGTCTTTTATCTTCATTCTAATTTGATGATATCCGGAATGAAGATCCAACTTAGAGAAGTAAATTGCTCCATGTCATCCAATAGTCATCAATGACAGGAATGGGCAATTTATCTTTAATAGTGAGCTTACTGAGCTCTATATAATATGGACACATACTCCATGATCCATACTTATTGTGCACCAAAACTATTGGAGGAGAGAAATAACTTTGGGTAGGTTGAGTTATACCTACCTCTAGAATTTCTACAACCATACATTCAATTTCACTCTTTTGGGAATAGGGATATCCGTAAGCTATGATGTATGGAAGAACACTTCCTAGAATCAAGTGAATAGCATGATCATGATTACAAATATTTGGGAGACATTTGGGAGTCTCAAACACCTTGAAATGATTATTGAGGACTCTTCAAAGATATGGAGAAATGGATAATTTCAATGTTTGAACATGTAGTGAGCATAATTATGCAATTATCCCTCATTATTACTTCTTCAAAAGTTTTTTCATGCCATTAAAGTTTATTATATTTCTAAGTTTCCCTGTGATTCCCATTAATTCATTTTCTTTTCCTTCCCAGAAAAATTTCAAGAAAAGTTATTGAAAATTAAAAGTTAACATCCCTAAAGATTGTAACCATTGGAATCCTAATACAACATCAACACCACCCACTAGAATGCAAATAATTGGACTATTCAATACATATTTCCCCAAGGTTAGATTGATATTATGGAACTTCCCTAAGAAATTTATAGTTTCTCCATTTGCAACCATCACTTGATAATATGGTGTTGGATATAGAAAGAAATTCAATTCCTTGGCTATCGTACAATGAATAAAATTATGGGTACTACCCAAATTAATCATCACTATTACCTTTTTCTTGATATATCCTTCTATATTGAGAGTTTGAGGAGTGGTGATTCCCACAAATGCATTACAAGATATTATTGGATTCATTTCTTCCTTTTAAACTCCTAGGGTTGGTTCCTGCTATATGTCTTCTTCTTTTGATGTTTCTTGTTCCTTTTCTTCCTCCTCTTCACAATATATGTCAAATAATATCTTCTCAGCACACTAATGACCTTTAGTGTATTTTTTATTACAACTGTAACAAATCTCTTTTTCTCCTTTTTCCTCTAGTTGTTGTGGTGTCAACCATGTAGGTTGTGGGAGGCTAGGAGCAGAAACACTTCCACCTTTATAGTTGCGAGTGGTAGACCTCCTTGTTTCCATAATTTTTCTTTCAACTTTTCTTGGCACCCTGAATGCATTCTCCAATGACTTAGGTTCCCAAAGAAAAACCTCATGTTGGATGTTGTCCTTTAAAATCCCTATGAAGACATCAATAATTAGATGCTCCTCTGGAATATAAGCTACCTTGATATTCAGGCTTTGGAATTGCTCAATTTTCACCCTAAATGAACCTTTTATTTTAGGTTTATCAATTGGCTAAATAAGGTATCTCTCTTTGTATCCTCATAATGTGCTATGAATTCCTCCGTAAAAATTGTTCAAGTGACAAGTTATTTACAAGAACAAAGTCATCAATACCACACAAATTGATTGGGTTCTAGATATAAATATGCAATGCATACCTTTTATGTGTGTTGCACATCATCTAGATCAACGAACTGCTCCATCTATAGTATCCATGTTATTGGATCCTTGTCATCAAAATTTCTCATATCAATATTTAGCATATGGTTGGTCTTAAACCCAAAGTTATAGTCTATAAAATCACGATTCACATTCTTTTTGTTCTCATCATGAGTTTCATGGAATACCTTATCACCATTAGGAAACATTTCCTGTAGCAACTTTGGCAAAGATTCGTTCAAACCTTCCATTTCTTATTTTAAAACATCCTTAAAAAATTCCAATTTTATTTTGGCTTCTAAACCATCCATATTAACATTCATTTCTCCCAATTCATTTTTGGTTTATCTTTGTGAGAGCAAACATTGTTGCACTTGTTCCCACAATTTTCATATATCATGTTGCATTTCTTCTTTTTCATGTGCCATAGTAGATCTTTCTGAGGGCTTAATGGGTGTATATTTTTTTTTGGGATGCATTTTGAAATTAATTTATGATATCTATGATTCACTATGCCCTTTCATTCACTTCAATCTAATTTTCCAAATAAAAGTTATGCAAATATAAAAATACACACCTTTTAAGAGCTTGATTTTGAGCTTATTGATTTCAGTCTCCCAATGTCTAAAGTTTTGTATTGTGGTAGCACTATGCGTCTTCTTTCCAACCCCACCAGTTAGACCAAAATTGGATTCTTCAATATAAATTTATGTCAAATTTCCCACGATGACTTGATTATGGATTGGTTCATTAAATCAAACTTGTACATGATGCCACACGTCACTGTTTCCACATTCAACCCTAAAACTAGTAGCCTAAATACTAAATTTTGTGTGATTTTTAGTCACCTTTAACAAAATTAAAATCCGATGCTTGAATAGAAAGTTATGACGATTTTCCCTAGGACACCCATTTGAGACTGAGTTATGGAGCATAGAAAAACTCTAACTTCCTTGGAGTATATCTTTGAAAATATATTGAAACAAGGTTTTAACTTCAAATCAAATGTCCATCAAGACTTTGAATCTGCATGGTCAAAATTTCAATTTCTGAAACCTCCTAGAAAAATATTATAGCGAAAATGCAAAGAATACGAATTTGATCTAGCAAAACCCCATGATCCGAAGCTCTAATACCAAGTGTTATGTAACTAGATCAAAATAACATAGAAACTTAAGAAAATATAGATAAATGACTAGATAATAAGCCACTTCAAGGGGGAAACTTCACTTTACATCACATAAATGAACACTTCTTGGATGATTCATATGGAAAGACGTCCTTAGTACATATAGGAGTCTAAAGGGTCAAAATATAATTAGGGCCTACATAAAAATAATAATGTAAGGGCACAACAATAAAAATAATGGGATTCTATAAGAAACAACAATAATAATATGGGGCTCCACTAGCATTATAGGGACCTAACAAAATTCAAGTGGTACAAGGAATATGTTATGTTAGTGTAAATATTTATTTTTATTAATAAAAAGGAAAAAAACGTTTTGAGTATTATTATTCTTGAAAAGATATTAAAGGCTATCATGTGTGAGATTAGACTCCTAACTTCTAGAAAAATAGTTGGAATTAGTTATGCCCAAGAAAGGGGCTACAACAAAAAATAAAAATCCTCCATTTTACTTGATAGTTGAATTGTTAGCTGAGTAAACAACTAGAAAAACACATGATTGGAGATAAATGTCATGGGGTGGAATCTATTTAAAGAGGATTACAGGAGATAAAGTAGGTTAGATCAAAATTCTAGTGGGAGAGAAAGACTAGAGCCAAAACCTAAAAATTAGCAGGATCATGCTAGGGGTTAAGGAGGTTAAGTTGAGAAAGAAATCCTAAGTTGTTTCCCTGGCATGGAGGAGTAAAGCTCGGGGGGGGGGGGGGGGGGGGGGTTGACTGCTAAGAAACATAGTTCACGATTGGGAGGTACATGACAACCATTAACCTATTTTTAGTAAACTTTTAGATAATTATATGAATATTTAAAAATATCTATGTTCATATTTTATTGTTCAGGGTTATGTATGAATGAATAGGATTTTGTTATGTTTATAAGCTATTATGGACATATTCAAGGGAATGAATTAAGAAAACTTAATAATGCTTTATGAAATATGTGTGTGTGTGTAGCATATGTGTAGGAAAAATTGGAGGTTATAGGTGCAGATTAACCGTTCCTATATTGGAGGAACTTGGGAAAAGAAAACTAACCAAGAAATATCTTGGGTAATCACTATGCAGGTGAATGTGAAAAATAAAAATGAGAGGGTTTGATTAAATAGGGGTTTACCCAAGTAATAATGGAAACTGCAAATTTATCAGCAATATGTTTAAACAATAGCCCTTTATATCATATAAAATTTAATTCATTTACACATTTAAGTAAAAGAGAACTATTTCAAGATAGTAAGTAAATTTTATGCCCAATTTAGCATGCCACGGGACAAAAGACAAGAACTTCATCAATTGGACAAGATACAAGCGGTCTCAGGCAAGATAGTAATAGGATAAATAAATAACCTTAGTAGACTCCCATGATAGGAGTCCACCAGGCCTCTAGCCTAAGTTTGTTTTTTATTTAAAAAAAAAAAATAATAATCACATCACACACATGAGTATGTAAACATAATTAAGGACAAGTTGAAATGAACAATTTAGAGGTCTACAGGGGATACCCTGACATGCATTTCATGGAACAGAAAACAAATAAAAAATAGCAATGTTGTAGACTATTATTGCGATTACAATACCATATACAATACACCAAGAAAATAACTATATAAATGTTCTTTCTTGAAAACATAGAAGGAAAAATTACACCTCTAGGCCCGCAAGTCCGGTTGCAACCCATAACTTATAAAAATTCCAGATAAAAAGAGTGGAAAAAGCTCTTAATTGTAAATCAATGTACATGGATTTAGTTTTGTGCTTGAATTTTGAGCCAACAATTTTAAAATAAAACCCTAAAGAGATTGTACAAGAATATCATTAGAAAACCCTAGCCAGTTAAAGGGATTTTCTTGACACACTAATTACAACAAAATTTTATGTGGCTGATAGATAAGATAAAGTTGAAGATGGCGTTGAAAACCTATAAGGGGAATTAGTAAATAAGTACTTGAAGGGCCGAAGCGTGAATAAGAAATTTTTGCACACAATTAACCCTGAAATAATGCCTCAGTACAAAACCTTAATGTGGTGATAGACTAACCTGTAGACAACAAGAAGAAACCCCTTAGATGGGCTTTGGAATTACTCAAAATCTCCTACAAGAAAGATTGTGCAAAATTTCAATGGAAACTAGTGTCTCACCTTTAAGAGGATAGGTGTAAACCTCCACTTCGTTTCCATATTACAATGGAAAATGAATTAGTACTACAAATAAATACTAAAAGAAATCCCTTCTAGGAAGAAATTGAGTTGGGGTTTTAATTTAGACTGAATTTTGGAAAAATATTGCCTTAGAAGAAATGCCATGAAGGGAGGGTAGAAATGTTAGAGTTACTGAAAAAGGGCGGGCATCGCAATGGAACCCTTAGAGGAATTTGGGGTTTAAACTGCAATGTATCACCAAGCCAAAAAAATTAGTGGAAATAATCTATGATGAGTTTTAACCAAATGCACAGAACATGTATATATGACAGAGAGAAACCAATGAATAGAATAAGAAGGTCAATTTTGATACATGGTGTGAAAATTTTGTTTCATCAAGAAAGAAATCCTATCCCTCATCAAAATCCTAGCATGATAAATCAAGCTACGGTGGAAAATCCTTCGAATGTAGAGAGAAAAACCTTTTCATTTTACTAGAAATTTTTGTGTAGTTGCAAAGCTCAACTCTCAACTATTAAAAAACACAAGGAGACCATTGTGGTGGGAGTAAAAGTGAGGTAGTTACCCTAACAGAGTTAGGATAATCCCCACCATTTATCAAACAAAGGAATCATCACTGTTAAAGTAATATACTTGTCTAGGTTTCATTCAAGCCACATCGACCCCCTTCCATGTAATTTCTCTTCACATGGATATGATGCTAGATAACCTTTAGATGTATTCAAGTTCCATGAGAGCCTCAAGGTCCAGAAAATTCATCACAAACATTGAGAATATAACCACCTATGGATATTAATACCATGGTTATTTTTGTGTTGATGATGTTGGACACGCCAACATTTATGGGATCTCCCCGGTATGAAGTCCAAACTAGACCTCACACCATTTGGTGTAGGAGTCCCATCTGGTGCGATGGCCCAGTTGCCATTATATTAAAGATATGCCTTATCTCTTGCTTGTCATCATGTGAGAGTGGTCTTCTTCTTCTTTGAACAACGAGGTTCACGTGCTTAGTGAGTGTTATTGTTACTTGTGTCAAGGTTCTTTCACCGCAGAGGTAGAGGGTGGAGGTGAGTCTTCAGTCGAAAGGGAAGAAGTCCCAACTCTGTTAGAGACACACAACACAATAGGACATGTATAGCTTCAGGAGGATCAGTCCACACAGATGTGGCAGTCACAACACATAATAGAAGATAGCACATACAACACCCAACAGAGCAATTTTTACGAGTGTGATGATCATTATAACAAGTTTATGAGAAAGGTTATGTCTGATGTTCAGTGAGGAAAACCACATGGGAAGGACAACATTAACAACCCATAAAACACATTTTCATAAATATATGTATTAGAGAAATTGAAAGAGTTCAATTATTCAACACAGGTTAAAGCAGCATGCATTACAAGTGTTCAAGATTAGTCTTACAAACAGTTAAAATACATGTGTGAAAACGTGTTGGCCTATTATCAGGCTTATGAATTAAGTGAAAGTTCCAAGACACATTGGTACACCATACACCACTAACCCCGTGAAAGGGGTGTTGGAGCCACTCATCTTTCCTCAAAGAAAAGACTACAAACTCTCAAGGCTATGTGGGAGGAGACAAGGTGAAAAGTCTTTTTCATATACAAATGAGGGGGTATATATAGCTAAGAGTGAAACAGGCCCTTGTGACACTTTGACTTCCCTCATGACTGTTTGACTTATTTGTCTCTTGGACTTCCATGTTACATTACATTGATTTACATAGTATGGCCCACAGTAGTGATGTGGCTGACATGACTCATGACATGACTCGACACGATAGTGCTGGTATGTTCATGCTGCTGGTGGTGTCCATGTCGAGCTGCAGTGCTGCTGAGTGATGGATGTGCTCTTGGTGTATCATAGATTCACCTCCATAGGGCGATGTGTGTGGAGCCTTCGATGGTCTTGGTGTTTGCTTGATGTTGCATGTGCACGTCGCTCCTTTGCTTGTATTTTGGCATGCTTCAATGTTCGTTCGTTCGCGAAAAATTATCCTCACATGCATCTTCTGTTTGTGAAATATTCTCCTTGCATGCATTGTACGTTTGTGAAAAATTCTCCTCGCATGCATCGTTTGTTCATCCATTCGTGAACACATGTCCTTGCATGTGTTCTCCTTGTTAATCTCATTAGTCATCGCGTCATGTCTTATCCATGTACCTGTATCACTCATGACGAGACAACATCAAATCCATAAACCTCCTGGTCTACCATGATGCATTTTTGTTTGCTTTTGGATGAAGGTGACTGGGAGAGAGGACAAGGCTATGAAATTGCACAAGGCAAGTTTCAAGCTAGGATTCAGTTTCCGCGCACTGCTGGTGAATATTGCGTAGAAGTCACTGGGAGACTAAGATGGAAAATCCGGATAAAAAATGACTGTCTGCAAGATCTGGCTCAGTTGGAGAGCAGATATGTGTAATTTCTTGAGGGAAGTAGTGCAGGAAGCAGAGGAGGGGTTGGCAGCAAAAACTGTGCAATTCCTCAAGGGAACTGACAGCAGGCTATGGGAGGCTTGCCAGGAAAAAATGCGCATTTTTTTCAAGGAGTTGGTAGTGGGCTATGGAATTGATGGAATGCTAACCTGGTGAACACCTCTACATAGTTTTTGAGCTGAGTGGGATACTGGGCAGCTGAGGGACTGCTGATGAGATCTGCGCAGTTTTCTAGGTAAGCAGCCGACCATCTGACTGGGTGGGTGGTTGGAAACACTGTACAATTTTTTGAGGGAGACAAGGACGGACACTGGGTATTTGTCCATCCTGTTTATGCAGTTTTCTTAGTCAGCGAAGTGGGAAAGGTATGCATCTTTTGCACAATTTTTGAGGGAAGTGAGTCCCGGGGTCACCTCTCAGTAAAACTCCCCGTTTGACCAACAGGAGGGTTAGTTGATTATCTTGTGAGCAGCGCAGATTAAAATGGCTTATTCGACACTTTTGCATTATTTTGGGTGATAGTTGATCAAGTCAATTCTAGGGTGGAGATCCGACTATTGGAGGGTGATTTGGTTGTCAAAAGTTCAGCAAAATGGCTAAGTGTGTGAGCGAGTGAATTTTTACATAAGCGACCTTGCAAACACACACTTAACATCACTTGATGACAAGACATCTCAAACCATCAAGACAACATATACATAACGTGACTGACCGACGATGCTAGCGACAAGCATGACGTTTTTCATAGATCGTTGAACAACTGTGATGATGCTTGTGTGACAGTGCGTGCAACTTCGTGTGTGAGTGCGAAAAATGTTTACATAGTGAATACAATGTGTACACATGAAGTGGGACCTTGTGCATGACCAGAACATGGCTGCAAGCGTGACATTGTCACCAACATGCAAAAAGATGTTCGTTGAATAGTTAAGCAAGGAGGGTGCAAAGACTCAACACGAGCTCACGGGGTGAGCCTAAGTGTTTGCAAACATCAAGTAAAATTCCAAGGGAGGTTCAAAAATTGGATGAAGGCCAAAATTTTGGAGGGTGTTGCAGCCGCTACAACACTTGGTGACACACTGGTTGAATTCGAGATTCTCTCTTTTGGTCCATTTATAGCACCAGGCCTTGGTATTTCAGGGAGTATTTAATCGTTATGCAGGTTACTTCAGTTTCCCCACTTATCTCATGTGCAGACATGGTTCTCCTTTTGCTAACTTAGTCAAACACAACAATAGGTTTTAGCTTGATCACAATGTTTCGAAATCTGGAAGGTTAGTTTGGCTCGCGAGTTAAAAAATTTTAGAGTATAAGTTTTCATCTCTGGTGTTGCTCCGCTACCAATAGGCATGGACTGTACCCAGGTGGATTAGTGTAGGAACACACGCATTTTTCCACTGCCAACGAGCCTAGTCAATACCCCGATGGATTTGCCTACTTCACCTCTCTGCGCAGGAAGCCTTTCTCTTCTTCTGCCTTTGTATTTTTTAAAGAGAACTGTGCATAGGAACTTATTTATTTTTGGGGCGGAAGAGGGATCCCGACTTATTGATAGCAGAAGAGTTTGTTCCTTCAAAAAATCATGTAAGACCTCTAACATAGGTTTGCTCGTTTAGATTTCCCCTTCTTCATTTCTACTAGTTGGATGAGATTAAACACACAGAGCAGAAGGCTGAGTACAGGCATGGGGATTCCTGGTATGACATAGGTTCATGGTTGGACCCAAGCTTCCCTTGCAGAAGGCTCATATTTTCCGTCAAAACTTCATCGGCCAAAGGTTACAACCAAGCACAAAGAAGACAGATGCAGGACTGGACAAGTGCTGCAGTGTCACAAGACTCTTTAGATCTCAGCCACATACTCATTCAAGAGCTAGAACTCAGTAGAGGGAAGCACTTATTTACAACCCAAAAATAGCATGATACTAAACAAGAAAGAAAAAATAAAACAAAAATAGTAAGCAAAGTAGACAAAACAACAAGCAAGAAAAGCAAGAACGAAAACAAGCAAAACCAAGTCAGCAAGCAAACAAACATGAAAACTAGAAAGAAAAGACAAGTAAGAAAGAAAACACTACTCCTACGCTAAATGATCAGGGTTACATGAAATGAAATTTCCATTGAAGCCACCATAGGCGTACCTGACCTACAATCACAAAGATACAAGCGATTAAAACAGATAAAAAACGGTGTGCAATAGAAAATGCAAAAACTTGACAAACTTGCCCACAAGAGAGAAAGCCTCGCCTGTGGATGGAAAGATGTGTCACAACCACCCAACGCACATGCTTACCTCTTCGATGACTACCATTTTTAAACAAAACTCAGAGGCCTCTTGCGAGTGTGTTTTCTTCTGCACCAAGTTTCTTAGTGAGTGAGAGGAAGGACTGAAGCTTGTTACCTGCGACACGACTCCCCAAGTAAGATTGCTCTAGCCATTCAACGATTGGATCATAAAATTTGTCGTGGTTATTTTGAAAGACTCATGATCTTTGAGAAGATGGATTCTTAATTCAGGAGAGGGGATCATGATGGGAAACTAGTATAGATAGATAGATCTGATCATTCTCATTGGTCATGTCAAGGCAGTGAGGCCTTCCCATGGCCATCAGCGCAGGCCGAAGTGCCAAACCTGCTTAAAAAAAGTATGAGAAAGATGTCACACGATGAAGATCATGGTGCGTGAAGAAACTGTCATTGGATATACTGTTGGGAAAATGATAAACTGCATGACAACCACCCAAGATAGAAAAAAAATCAGACCAATTGGTTGAGATGCCAGATTCCTAGTTTGACACAAAAAAAGAAAATTTTTGAAAAATATTGCGAACGCTCTGAATGAGGGAACCAAGTTCGCTATGCATTAAATATGATAGGACACCCACCTGCAACTGGTGAGTCATCACAGAACGTAGAAAGGATGCCAACATTGTGAACGTGTGAAGCCAGTTGGGGTGTGGTGAAATGAGAGTAACTTGATCATGTGATAGGTTGTGCGCTCGTCATCTCATAGGAAGGTTGTTGGTGTGATGAGTGGGAAGGTTTGATGTGCAAAATTCGCAAGAAGACCAAGGAGCTGATTATGAGAGAAAACACCTAATAAATATGATTCTGGACAAAGATAGTATTTGAGATGATCAACTTCACTGTTCCATGATTACGTGAGTGATGGACACTCCCAACCCAAATTGAATGTAAGAGAGGTGCATGGAGACGAACATGCTGTAATAGACTCATGGATTCGGTCATTAGTGAAAATTTGAAGTCTTGAAATATCACACCCGAAATAGTAAATATTTTTTACACAGGGGTCCACATCGAGTGCAACCATGCCAAAAGACAGATTGTGCGTGAGAAACGAGATCTGATTTGGTTTCGAGGGCTTACTAGAGTCGCGAGGTCCTAACATAACCATCGATGAACGTTGAAGTGCCTCGACTTCCTGTCACGTCCTGGAACTTTCCAAAATTGAAAAATTGCTTTTTGAGATGTGAACCAAATCTTGCATGGCTTGAGGATGGTTGTTATTGCTAATTTCAAAACTTCTCTTAGGATAACAACCATCTCTGTCATAGGCTTCATCAAAATTTTTAGCACACTGACTTGACGAGTTGTCCTCATGCAACACACAAGATGATGACGAGTGGGAAGAGTCCTGTGCGTTGAGACTATTTTCATCATGGATAGGCTCACTGCGTTGTGTTGATCGAGGAGATAAATCATCAGATGAAGAAGTGAAAGAACAAGGAGAATATCTGCCGCATGTAGCTACATTGTGAATGGTAGGACACACAGGCAAGTGAGGTGCAAAGGAAGTTTCAATATGGACATTTGCTTTGACCAGTGCGCATTCTAGATCTGAGTTAGAGTGTACATGAGAGAACAACATATCACATGATGTGCTTAGGTGTTCATCACAACATATAGAAGCATGGGATTGATGACAACCTAATATTAGAGGTTGATCGAAAGAATTAATTGTGCACGATGTTTCATCAAGATGCGCGGATTGAGAATTGGTCAGGAATGGAAGTTTAATTTTTTGATGTGAACTATTTTGAAACATAGAAGAGGAATTGATTGTGTCTTCACCTTCCTTCTCTTCCGCCTGTATAATGAGACTGCCTTGCACATGACCACAATTTGATCTAGAAGGTTGAAAATCAAGAGTGTGCATGCAACTAGCTTGTGACGCGGATGGTTCAAGCGAGTCATGGTACAAGGATTCATGGCTTGTAAATAATGGAGGATGGAAGAGATGCAGATTAGACTCGAGACTTGGGTTACGAACCTTGATGTCCTCTTGCAAAATGGAGGAATGAATTTTCTCCATAGGCTTTCTGAGCCATTCTAGAATTTCCTCTTTTGGAGAGAGATACAACTGAGAGGAAGGGATGGAAACATGTTGTGCATATTTCTCAGCTTTGCGACTACTACGAGGGGGTACCGCTGCACAAATTTATTAGCTTTGTGGTTGCTGCAAGGGGGAACCCTCTTCGAGACATGATGGGTCTCGTGATCCATAAGAGTCGAGGAAGAAGGGAAATCAAGAGGTTCACCGTTTCAGGAGATATGAACCAAGAGTTTCGAGTCTTGTCTCATGAAGTCAAGGTCTACAAACTGTTCAAGAATTTCATGACAGAGGTGAAGGAAGCGGGTATCAAAGTCCTCAACTAATTCGTCAGGCTTCATTCTTAAATGAGAGATTCTTTCATAGACATCCTGGTGGTCACACTTATCGAAGGCTTGATGGAGCTCCTTGAGGAAAGTGAGAAGGGAATGGACGGAAGCAGGTGGCAGGGTATGACACCACTAATTAACATGACCTTCAAGAGTGAGGAAGAAAATTACGCAAACAAGCTCATCACTATCGATTTCATGAGATTCGCAGAAATGAAGAAAATCGGAAATGTGCTCGATTAAGGATGTTTTGTTCTCACCATCAAACTTTAACAACGAAAAGTGATCGAGAAGCTCATTGGGAATTTATAGTTGATTAAAGGAGAAATGAGAGAAACATCCTAGGAGCATGAATTGTGTATGATTCATTGGGTAAGAGAATCAACCCAGATGTAACGGGCTCATCTTGTCATCTGGCCCTCCTTCTAGCACAAAAATTTTGACAGTGTTGGACCCGCCAATATTCAGGGGATCTCCCCGGTATGAAGTCCCAACTAGACCTGACATCGTTTGGTGTAGGAGTCCCATCTGGTACAATGGCCCAGTTTCCATTATCTTAAAGATATGCCTTAACTCTTGCTTGTCAGCACGTGAGAGTGGTATGATTCATCTTTGAATAGTGAGGTTCGCATGCTTGATGAGTTCTAGTGTTACTTGTGTCAAGGTTCTTTAACCGTAGAGGGAGAGGGTGGAGCTGTGTCTCCAGTCGAAAGGGAAGAAGTCCCAACTTTATCAGAGACACACAACACAACAGAACATGTACAACTTCCAGAGGATCCATCCACACGGATGTGGAAGTCACAACACATAAGATAAGATAGCACGTACAACACCTAGAGGAGTAATGCATGTGAGTGTGATGATCATTATAACAAGTTTATGAGAAAGGTTTTATCTAATGTCTGGTGAGGCAAATCACGCAGACAGGAAAAAATTAACAACTCATACAACGCATTTTCATAAATATATGTATTAGGAAACCGAAAGAGTTCAATTGTTTAACAATGGTTAAAGCAACATGCACTACAAGTGTTCAATATTAGTCTTACAAACAGTTACAATACATGTGTGAAAATGTGTTGGCCTGTTATTAGGGTTCTGAATTAAGTGAAAGTTCCAAGACACATCGGTACACCATACATCACTAACCTTGTGAAAGAGGCGTTGGATCCACTGCTCGCTCCTCAAAGAAAAGACTACAGAATCTAAAGCTTATGTGGAAAGAGCTAAGGTGAAAAGTATTTGGTGTGTACAAATGAGGGGGTATTTATAGCCAAGAGTGAATCTGGCCCTTGTGACTGTTCGACTTCCCTCATGATAGTTTGACTTATTTGACTCTTTAGCTTTACATGACTCTTTGTGTGACATGCGGGTCTCTTGGACTTCCACGATACATTACATCGATTTACGCAGTATGTCCCATAGTAGTGATGTGGCTGACATGACTCAACATGACAGTGTTGGTATGTTCTTGCTGCTGCTGGTGTCCATGTCAAGCTGCAGTGCTTTTGAGTGATGGATGTACTCATGCTATATCATAGCTTCACCTCTGCATGGCAATGTGTGTGAAGTCTTCAATGGTATTAGTTTTCACTTGATGTTGCATGTGCAAGCCGCTCCTTTGCTTGTACTTTGTCATTCTTTGCGTGTTTGTCCATTCGTGAAAACTTCTCCTCGCATGCATTGTACGTCTGAAAAAAATTCTCCTTGCATGCATCGTTCCTTCGTCCATTCGCAAAAACATCTCCTTGCATGTGCTCTCCTTATTCATCCCATCTGTTGTCTTGTCATTTCTTATCCATGTACCTCTATCTGTAATCACTCATGATTAGACGACATCATATCCATAGACCTCCTAGTATACTATGATGCATTGCCGTTCACCTTCGTATGTAGGTGACTGGGAGAGAGAATAAGGATATGAAATTGTACAAGGCAAGTTCCAAGTTGGGATGCGGGCTCCAGGCACTGTTGGTGAAAATTGTGTAGAAGTCACTGGGAGACTAAGATGAAAAATCTGGATCAGCAGTGCCTGTCCACGGGATCTGTCTCGGTTGGGGGGTATATCTGCCGAATTTCTTGAGGAAAGTAGTGAAGGCAGTAGAGGAGGGGTTGGCCGAAAAAACTATGCAATTCCTAAAGGGATTTGGCAATGGGTAGCGGGAGGCTTGCCAGGAAAAAGTGAACATTTTTTTCAGGGAGTTGGTAGCGAACTGCGGGATTGTTGGTGACAAAAACTGTGCAATTGATGGAATACTAACCTGTTGAACACCTCTGCACAGTTTTTGAGCTGAGGAGGATGTTACGCAGCTAAGGGACTGCTCATGAAATTTGGGCAGTATTTTGGGTGAGCAGCCGGCTGGTTGACTAGGTGGCTAGATGGAAAAATTGAGCAATTTTTTGAGGGAGACAAGGATAGACACTTAGTGTCTGTCCATCTTGTTTGTGTAGTTTCCTTAGTTAGCAAAATGGGCAAGGTCTGCAGCTTTTGCACACATTTTGAGTGGAATGAGTCCTGTGGTCACTGCTCGTTCAAACTATCTGGTTGACCAACAGGAGGGTTGGTTGATTAGCTTGTGGGCAGTGCATATTGAAATGGCTTATTAGACACTTCTGCACTGTTTTGGGTGACATTCAGTCGATTCGATTCTAGGGTGGAGGTCCGACTATTGGAGGGTGATCCAGTTTTCAGAACTTCAGAAAAATGGCTACATGTGTGAGAAAGTGAATTTGTGCATACACGACCTTGTGAACACACACTTAACATGACTTGAGGACAAGATGAATCAAACCATCAAGACAACATATACTCAACGTGACTAACCGATGATGCGAGCGACAAGCGCGATGTTTGTGATAGATCGTTGAATGACCACGACGATGCTTGCATGACAATGCATAAAACTTCGTGTGTGAGTGCGACAGATGTTTAAATAGTGAATACAACTTGTACACATGAAGCAGGACCTTGTGCATGACCAGAACATGGTTGCAAGCATGAAATTGTGACTAGCATGCAAAAAGATTTCCATTGAGCGGTCAACCAAGGAGGGTGCAAAGACTCATCACGAGCTCATGGGGTGAGCCCGAGTGCTAGCAAACATCAAGTTAAAATCCAAGGGAGGCTCTGAAATTGGATGCAGGCCAAAATTTTGGAGGGTGTTGTAGCACTACAACAATTTGTAACATGTATTATGTGTAGACTTTGTAATTAAGGTCAGCCTATATATATATATATATATATATATATATATATATCTATATCTATATCTATATCTATATCTATATCTATATCTATATATATATATATATCTGTGTGTGCATGTGTGTGTATTATGTATCAACATAATGACATAGGGTCGACCAAAACTAAATTTTATAAGTTGTGATAAATAGTTAGGTGAGTGGCATAATGTATTATAAAGAGAAATGAAAATTAATAGCAATGACCCTCATACTTAGGTTGGGAGGGGATTCATGCTAGACCAATGGCATAATAAAGATTTATTTTTAAAACTAAAAAAGAGACATTGTGCCATTAGGAGATAATTGACCCACATTTGCATATAAAATAGAGAGAGAGAGAGAGAGAGAGAGAGAGAGAGAGAGAGAGAGAGAGAGAGAACCCACATTTGCATATAAAATAGAGAGAGAGAGAGAGAGAGAGAGAGAGAGAGAGAGAGAGAGAGAGAGAGAGAGAGAGAATGTAGAGATTGTTACATTGTTATTTGATGCAGGATAATTGAACTGGAGGATGAAAAATTAATGAGGTATTTTACCTCTGCAAGTAAAATTGGAAGGTCATCATATTAATATGGTAACAAAGAATGTATCATAAACTAAAATAAAAATAAAAATGAATGCTTGTTTTTGCATAGAATAAGAGGAAGAAAAAGAAAAAGGGATAAGTGATGGAAGAACCACAAGAGACACTCGCATAGGTGAAGATGGATCTAGGTGAAAAAGCGCAAGTACCCACAATGTAAATAATGCATATGGTGAGAAAGTTGAGCACAATGTTAGTGAGCCTATATGCATGACATGATCAATTGTGAAATGTTAGTAAATAACAAGAGAAACTCATTAAAAACATAATAGACAGATCCAATCCCAAGACTATAGAAACAATAAGGAAGGAAGAACATTGTGGATAAACATCCAAGTATAATATCTTTGAAGAGGTAGCTAAAAGAAAAGAAACTAGGTCCGAAGGGGAAGAAGAGTACAATTTACAAAAATTTCACTCAAATCCTCAGAAGAAGCCAAAAACGGAAATACAAGGAGAATTTAAAAAGATTATACCCCTAACTTATGATGGGGAGTCTGAAGAAGCAACAAAGGCGTGAATACTTAATATAAATAAGTACTTCCAAGTTTATGACTATTATAATGAGTAAAAATATAAATTAGTTATATATCAACTATAAGGGAAAGCCTCCTTGTGGTGGCAAGAATTTTTAAAAGTGCACAATTTAGACAATAAGAATGTTATTTGGGAGGAATTTCATAAACTTAAAAAAAAATACATAATTGGACAATATTTTGATGACAAGGCAAAGGAATTTCATGATTTGAAAATTTTCCAAATGTAAATGAATGAGTTAGTGATGAAATTTATTCATCTTTTGAGGTATGTACCATATAAAAAATAATAAGAAGCTAAAGTGAAGTGACTTATTAGTTGTCTCCCTCTCTTTTTTAATGAATGAATTAAGTACGATAATTCCAAAATAAGGGATGAGGCCATTAGAAAAGAAATAATATGTTATCAGTAGGCTAAGCAGAGAAATGAAAACATGAATCCATGGCCCAATAAAAAGGACAAATTTTCCTAGGGTGTAAATGGAGGAAAACCTATAGCTTTTAAGCAACTTAGTAAGGGAAATCAAGGTTGAAAATTTAGTAATATTATCATTTAGACTTGAAGAAAACAAACCTAAACTCAGACCAGATCTAAACAAACATAAATAAGTAAAGGGATTTAATGGGAAGGATAAGAACCCATGAAATGTTGGGCCTATAGAGAACCCCATATTTTGCAAAAATGTCCCTACAATACATGGTATGTGCAAAACCTACAGAATATTCAAGAGGCATGTACTATATATGATGTGGCCATCAATATTTTATGAATCAATGTTGCATTGGAACAGTGCCAGATAGAGCATCAATCCACCATGGTGGACATAGAAGGTACAATTTTAAACCAACATGTTTTTGTTTTGATAGACCCCATTGCTAGTTTGAGTTATATAAGTCCACATATTGTAGAAAAATTTGAATTAAATTCTAAAAAGTACAAAAATTCATGGTTGGTCGCATTGGCTACTAGCACAAAAGTAGAAATTACTAATTGGATGAAGACATGCCTTGTATTTGAAATGGGAACCCAACTAGTATGACTATGATAATTTTTGTTGTTGTGTTCATATGACATTTCTGTAGGGATGGACTAGTTGGAGGGGAATAGGGAAATTGTTAATTGTATTGATAAAATCATTACTTGCACTCTAGACAATGGAGAAACTCAAATTGTAAAAGGCATGCCCAAGTCCATTTCTGTGAAATATCTACCTTATAATTAAAGAGGGATGCAAGGAAAGGATGAAAAATATTTTTCATTCAAGTGGAGGACCAATCACAAGATAACTAGCTAAATCCTTGAATGATTTGGAAGTTATTTGAGATTATAAAGATTATTTCCTAATGATATGTTTGGTTTTCTAGCTAAGAGAAAGATATATTTTTTCACAGAATTAATACTAGGAGCAACACTGGTATCAAAAGCACCTTACTAGATGAGTGTACTAGAATTAATGGAGTTAAAAATGTAATTATAGGAATTATTAAACAAAGGGTACATCAGACTGAGTGTGTCACCGTGGGGTGCACTAATCTTATTTTTCATATAGAAAGATGGAAAATTTAAATTATATATTGACTATTAGCAACTAAATAAATTATCAATTAAAAATAAGTGTCACCTACCCAAAATTAATGATCTATTTGACCAAGTAAGGGGAGAAACTATGTTTTCTAAAATAGATCTCATATATGGTTATCACCATTTAAGGATTAAATAAGAGAACATTTTGAAAACATCCTTTCAAACCTAGTACATGCACTATGAGTTTACAATGCTTCCTTTTGAACTTATGAATGCACCTACTACCTTTATGTGCTTGATGAATAATGTCTTTAGTAAATTCCTAGACAAGTTTGTACTAATATTTATAGATGATATATTATTTATTTATTTGAAGAAACCAGAGGAGCACAAACAACATTTAGAAATAGTGTCACAAACTTTACGTGAACATCAACTATACACTAAGTTCAAAAAAAGTGAATTTTATCAAGATAAGATACAATATCTAGGACATGTGATATCTAAAGATGGGATAACAATAGATCTTGAAATGGTAAAGGTCATTCTTAACTGGACAATTCCAAAGGATGCGGTCGATGTAAGCTCATTCATGGGTTTCATAGGATATTTTCACGGATTCATAGAGGGGTTTTCTAAATTATCTTACCCGATAACCTACTTGCAAAAGAAATGGGTGAAATTTGAGTGGAGCAAAAAATCTCAAGAGAAATTTGAATAGTTAAAACATTTACCTATTGTTGCACCTATGCTGAAAATAACAGACCTTGATAAGTACTTTGTGGTTTGTATTGGCACTTGTTTGGAAGGTTTGGGGGAGTGCTCATGTAGGAAGATCATGTGGTGGATTATGAGTCCCAAAAAATAAAGGATCACGAAAGGAATTATGTGATTTATGACCTTGAAATAGATGCAATCATCGATGTGCTTAAGATGTACAGACACTATTTAATTGCAACTAAGAAGTTTACCTTAATTATTGATCATGTGAGTTTAAAATAACTTTTCACTCTACCTAATATGAATGACAAGCAAGCTATATGGATGGCCTTCCCGAGATAATATGACTTCGACATTAAGCATATGAAAGGAAAAGAAAACAAGGTGGAAGATGTGTTAAGTTGAAGTTTGAAATGAACTTCATAGAACAGATAAAAAAAAAACATCAGAAGATAAAAGTTATAAACATATCTGTGAAAATTTGAAAAGTGAAATTGACCAAGGCAAACAACCAGATTATGCACTTAGTGAAAATGGGTTGTCAACTTTTAAGAATAGAATTTATGTTCCAAATGTGGCAAGGATTAAACAATTGATATTAGATTAACACAACAAAATACCATTTTCATCCTAATTGATTATTAGAAAATTAATGCAACTCTTAAAAATAAATTTATCTAGCTTTTTATGAAGAAAGAGGTAGTTGAGTACTTGGCAAGATTCCAAGAGTGTTAACAAGTAGAAGTGGAGCATCAACACGCAGAATGATTATTGCACCCCATACCTATACCAGAAGTGAAATTAAAGGTGATTTCTTTAGATTTTATAGTGGGTTACCAAATACTAGGAGATAAAATGATACTATTATGGTTGTGGTAGATAAGTTATCTAAGGCTGCTTATTTTATACATGTTTATTCTACCTATAGAGTTACACAGGTGCAAAAATTATCATGAAAGTAATTTTCAAAATTCATGGAATACCAAAGTATATTATATTAGATAGAGATGTTAAGTTCACTTGCAGTTCTTATAAGACATTGTTCACTAGAATGGGTATGCAACTAAATTTCAACAATGCATACCATCCACAAATACATGGTCAAAGAAAAAGGGTTAACTAGGTCCTTGAGGACATTCTACGCATGTATGTAATCAACGAACACACGAAATGGGAGGACTATATACATTTAGTGGAGTTTTCCTATAACAATAGTTATCAAGCACCACTCAAGATGAGTCCTTTTGAAGTTATGTATGGAAGGAAGTGTCATATTCCTTAAAGTTGGAGTCGTTTTGAAGATAGGCAAATGCTACAACCAGATATGATACAAGAAATGGAACAAATGGTGAAGAAGATTAAACAAAACCTAAAAGAAATGCATGATAGGATAGAAAGTTACACAAACTTAAAAAGCACACATAGATAATTTCAAGTGGGTGAACATGTGCATATTAAAACTTATGACCAAAAAAGAGTTCCTTAAAGTTGGGAAATTGTTCCGAACTGACCCTTTAGTTTTGTGGGCCATTTTAGATAGTAGCAAGTGGCCCTACCAGCTAGCACTACCAACCCACATTAGGGTTCATAATGTATTTCATGTTTTTATTTTGAAAAAGTATATTCATGATCTTGCTCATATTATTGATTGGAATGTTGTACAGGTCGAAATGGAAGGGTAATTCTAGGTTGAGCCTCTACAAATTTTGGAACAAAGGTTAACTACACTGTGGAAGTGTTAAAGTGAAACAAAAGCCTATTAGGTATGAAGAGGCCCCTTGAGAGATAGAATATGAAATTAAAGAAGTTTTTCCTATGTTGTTCCATGGAAAATGGAATTAGGAAGACACTGAGAATGGTGTTCACTTTTAAGGGGAGGGGAGATGTGATACCCCTATTAAATTTGTATCATTTTATGACTTTTTACATTGGACATGTGACTAAAAATTCAAGTGGTACAAGGAATATGTTATGAAAATGTAAATATTTATTTTTATTAATAAAAAGAAAAAAATGTTTTATGTATTATTATCCTTGAAAATATATTAAAGGATATCATGTGTGAGATTAGACTCAGACTACCAGAAAAAATGTTGGAATCAGTTATGCCCAAGAAAGGGGCAGGAACAAAAAATGAACAATTATCTGTTTTGCTAGGAAATTGAACTATTGGCTAAGCAGAACACCGAAAAAACACATGGCTAGAGATAAATGTCATGGGGTGGAAGTTATTAAAGAGGATCTAAAACCCAAAAATTAGCATGATGCTACTAAGGGTTAAGGAGGTGAAGGTGAGAAAGAAATCCTAAGACATTTCACTGGCGAGGAAGAGTAGATATTGTGGGGGAACCACTGAGAAACATAGTTTATGGTTGGGAGGAAGGTTCTAACCTTTAATCTCTTTTTTCAGGAAACTTATAGATACATATATGAATATATAGAAAAATCTATGTTCAATGTGTTTTTCTATTGTTTAGGGTTATGTATAAATGAATAGGATTTTTTTGACGGCATTGGTTCCCACCAACATACAAGGGGTCTCCCCAATATGAATTCCTAATTAGACCTCACATCATTTGGTATAGGAGCCCCATCCGGAAATGTGGCTTGATTGCAATTTTCTTAAATATTTGTCTTGGCGAAAGTGGTTAGCATAAGAGATCAACACACACGTGCTTTTGAATGAGGAAACAAGTATGCCTTGTGGAAGGAGACAAAAGTGATTCTTTAGGAGAAAAAGTAAAAGTAGTATTATAATAAATACACACAAACGTACATATGAAAGAATCGATAACCATCAAGCCAAATAGTTCACATAGATGTAGAAATCATTAAATCAAGTACAACACATATTCAATAAGATGAGCACAAAATTGAATTAAAAAGTTCAATTTATTTAGTACATATGAATGCCAAGATATACCAAAAACATACAAATAATAGTCTTAAAAACATTCACAATGTACACATTAAAATGTGTTAATTCAATGAGCTTCAAATATTAAGCAAAAGTTCCAAGATACATTAGTACAATGAAATACCACTAGCTCCAATAGTGGAGTGTTAAGCCACTACTTTCTCTCCAAAATAACTACTTTCGTTTCTAATGTCTGGTTAGAGAAGCCAAGGTGAAAAGTACTTTCTTTCAGTAATGGGGATTCTTTTCTAATAACTATGGAAATTACTTTTCATATTCCCATGACTCTTGAACTTCCTCATGACTCTTAGACCTCTAATGTGATGTTTGAACTCCTATATAAATTTTGGACTTCTCCATGTGACTATTTTGTCCATATATGACTCTTGGACTTCCACATATTTACATTTACATATTTCCAAAATTACATCATCGTTTTCCGCATCGACATGTGACAACAGCATGACGAGTCATAGGTATTGATGACTTGGATCCATGGTGACTTATACATTGAGTTCTTTGAGAAGTGACAACACTAACACTATCTATTAAATACTTATATTAGGTCTTGCATTGTGGTTTCCTTCTATCATCCAAAGGGTTTCTTGATATTATGGAGTCTTCATGAGTCACTTTGATCATCAGATTCCATTGTTCTTTTAATTGAAGCAACATGGTACCTTTGTGCCTTTTATCTTCAAAAAAATTCCTTGGGAAACCTTTCTTGATAGATCTCCTCACACATATTTTCCATGCTATATTGAACACCTCTAAGTATATATCACTCATGGCAATCAAACATTAGCTCAAAAATCCCTTATTTTATCATGCTTTGTGCAAATTATCTATTTGTGGATTAACAGTGTGTAAGGGAAAGAGAGAGACGCTTTTTGGGAACAAGTTTCACTTTTAGGAGACAAGAGGGGCCTCATTGATCACTAATACTATGTATTTCATAGCTCTAGAGGAGAAGGAGGCCTGATGGAAGGCACAAGGCACAATTCCAAGGGACAAGGTAGCATGATTGCTCACTGAGGATGCGTTATACACCGTGAGGGAAATCCATGGCCACAAGGAGGTCACAAGGTATAGAAACAAGGAATAGAGGAAGTAATCACTACCCATGAAGAGTGTGCATTACACTGAATTGTGAGATAGAGGCAAATTCTGGCATAGGACGCAGAGATAAGCAATAAGCAAAAGGTTATGTTGACTAGAAATGTGTTGTGCATTGGGAAGGAGAGAGAGGACTCATCTGGGTGCAAGGCTCATTTTCAATCGATAATGAGGGTCTCCCTTAGGCCTTAAAAATGCATTATGTTCTCTTTGTGGCCTAGAGGGCAGGCTTTCAAAGTCAAAAATTTCTTGTCTTAAAGGGTGAAACCTTGAAAAACACACCGAATTAGGAGAAGAATCAAGCGTGAAACATCACATATCATCAGTAAAACATAGATAGGACACAAAAATAAGAAGTATACATCAAAAATATAGTTCACAAACATTCTCTGAGTAAGACAAATAAGGTATGTGCAGTTGCGACACATAAGAGTCATTTTATGGCTGGAAATTGTATTATGACTCCAAAGTGTGTTATTTCCATTCCTAATGATTCGATGACACTTGGGAAGGAACATGGATACTTGTGACATGTGTAGAAACTTAAAACAAAACTTGACAACAAAATGCAAAACTTCACATGATAGGAGTTAGGCTCTGAAATTTGAATATAGAAAAAATCTGGAGGGTGTTGTAGCAGTAACAACACTTAGCGACGCACTAGGAGAATTTCATTTTCTCTGTCTAAGAATATATTTTAGTACATTATTAGCCCTTCAGGATGTATTGATTCATCAATGAGATTTATGTGGCTTCCCCACTTAACCTGGTTATGGATGTAGTATCTATCATTTCCTTTCTTGATTTAATGCACAACAAATTTTTGCCATTTCACAATTGTCTTGATCCAGGAGATAAAATCACAAGTTACAGATAATCAGGGTCTTAGTTTTCATCTCCAGTGTTTCACTACTATTATTAGGCATGTTCAGTACGCTAAGAGAGTCACTACAGCAACACAAGCATTGCTTCGTTGCCAACATGCATGTTCAGTACTTTGACGAGGTTACTTGCTTCAACTCTCTGCACAAGAACCCTTTCCCTTCATCACCCTTTATTTATTTTATTTAAGTAACTATGCTTAGGAACTTATTATTTCATGCTGTAGAAGAGGGATCCAAACTTCTTGAGAGAAGAAGAGGTTTTTCCTTCGGAGACTGTTATATACACCTTTGATATTAATTTTCTCACTCTTGATTTCCCCTTTTCCCTTCTCCACTTGATTGGATTAGGATGCAAAACACCAATAAAATTCAACACCAAGTTAAGGAATAAGGATGCTAAAATAAATGCGTGTGTCAAGGTTCTACCCAAGGAATTTCCTCTTGAATGTATCATATTTTCCATTTGGACATTACTTGACTTAAGAAATTTCCCAAACAAAGAAGGAGAACTAACAAATAGCCAAACATTGTGGTTTTCACAATCCTTGTTCATCTTGCCACACATTGTTTTAAGTCATACATGCACTCTCACGAAAGGTCTTATTTATGTACTCTGACCAAAACAAATGAGAAGTTATGAGACATGATGAAAAAAATAGCATGAGACAAGGAAATAAAATTGTACAAGGAGAGGAACACAACCTAGGGTTGCTATTGGAAGTAATGTTTAAGATTTCAACCATTGACGGGAAGAGGACCAATCCTTCCATCTAAAAAATTCAAAGTATAAGAATTTTGGCTAAGTTATTCAATGATGGCATAAGGTCCAATCCAAAAATATTGAAACTTAGTGTCCTTTCCTTTCCCTTCATGGGATTTGTCACACTTTAGTAATAGGTCACCCACACTAAAGCTTTTGTTCCTTGCAGACTTCTTATAAAATCAACACTTGATTCGATTTTTGTGTACTTCAAAATTTATTTTTCTTTGGGCCTTTCTTCCTCAAGCTTAAGAAGAGTATCTATCTGAATTTGAACAAGGAAACATGGTTTGCCTTGAAATTCCTAAGAAAGATGGAAGGAAGGAAGGTATATGTTCAACGGAAGGATAACTTATTTTCCATTTACAAGGAAGTATGAAGAGGTTTTCAGAGAGGTTTTTGGAGTAACACTGTCATCCCATAATGCATTCACCAAAGTGTTATGCTAGTTATTTTGTTCAAAGAAAACAATTTTCTTAATCTTATGGATCATATTTTTGTTTATTGACCCAACCAAATTATTTCCCTGTGGGTAGTAGTTTGATGCATTATTTAAAAAAATACCATATTCTAATGAAAACTCATAAATATTTATGAGGAAAAATAAGTTTAATTATCAAAGGCAAGCGATGTAGGAATGTCAAACCTACTTATGATGTTCTATATGAGAAATTGGATGAATTCCTGATCATTGAATTTCCTTAATAGAATTGCTTCAGTTCACCAAGTAAAATAATTAGTTGTAGTTAAGATGTTAAGGTGTTTCTTTGATGAATGAGGAAATATTTTGCTGATAACATCCAATCTTGATTGTTGAAATGGTTCCTCAACTGCTACAGGTAGTAATGGGATGGCTTACTTCTAATCATGACCAGCACACTTCTAACATATTGGGAAATTTCGGGAATATGTATGAGCATACTTAAATAATGTGGTCCAATATTAACCAACCCTCATCACCTTATGCATAGTAGTATCACACAAGAAGTGTCCACTTGCTGGTCCATCATGCAGATCCTTCAACACCCTTTTCGAATTTGAAGGCTCTAAGCATCTAATAAAGACACCATTATGGTGCTTTCAGAAAAGCACACTATGCACATGTTGTTGGAATTATGGCTAATGTGTTGTCCTTGATGGAAACCTACTGAATAATGGTGTCAACATTATGGTAATAGAATGGTTATGTAGGCTAGTATAGACCGGTAGGTAATATGGATAGGGAAATGACATATCAAAGACAGATGATAAAGGTGATGGTTGAGAAAGTATATGCAGATCCTATTTAAAAGGGTCATGTACATACTCAGGTTTGGTGAAGAAAAGTCATGTACAAAATCCACACCATAGTATTTTGAATACCAGGGGTCTTTACCATTGTATTGGTCCATCGTATTTGGAGTGACAAAAAATATTTGATCTCATCAAAGAATACTTACAACATAACCAAGGTATTAATCTAAGATATTAGCTAAGGAAAATACTATACAAAGAGATGGACATCAAGGAGTTAAGTATGCAATTATTGGGTTGTCTATGAATAATTTGAAATAAAACAAGTGTGCACCAAGGAGCATAGAGGAGTCTCAAATCTGATAGATCTGAAAGTATAGTAAAGACTAATGAATATTCTTGCTTCTTATTTTATGATTATGGCTAACAGTGATATATCTGTAGTGATAATGATACTCTGACATGAATGTGTAATGGAAAAGTCTGTGAAGTATTTGTTGTGGTTGCAGGGAAGGCATGATTCATTAATTTAAGATTTGTATGTTGGTTTGTCTCAGGTTACTTATGTACATATGTGGATCTGCCTCTGGGTAGTCACAATATATTATGTGAAGTGATTTCAGTATGTTCAAAATATGTACGCGGGTGTTAAGAATGGTAAACACATACATACACGGATGTGATTTATAAAATTCGTGTGCACATGATAGGGTTTTTCAGTATGGGTTGTTGATGATATTTTATTAGTTATGTTATGTTTTTTGTTGTCTATCAATGATGTCTCTCTCATTATCATCTTTGTTTGACAGTATTGGTTGGGTTGAATTGGTCATGGAATGGAATGTTGATTAATGATGATGTTATTTTGGTGGTGATCTGTATTTGGTTCAGTGATATGTGATGGATTCAATATATGATTCAGTAGTTGTTTCAGTGATTCAGATAAAGTTTTCAATTATTTGAGATCTGTAAGCAGGTCTTCTTCAGAGGAATCATGTACATATGTTGGTGTACTTCATAGTAGTGTATACATTCTGACATGTGTTTGATCAGGGTTTACAATGACATCATTTGGTTTTTGTGATGAACAGTATATGGTCTAGTATATTTATTAGTGGTTTTGTATTGATATGATCTGCTTAGCTCGATCTAATTGCATTGGTTGATTGATATTCATTGATTGATTAATGATTCAATTAATTGGTTTCAGAATTGTTATTTGATATTGGGCTTAATGAAAAGTGGCCTACAGGTTTTGATGTTTCAAGTCGGGTGGGTCTAGTATGAAATATTATGAAACATGGTCCACAAGAGGGGTTGAGAGTTGGCCACTTCAGTGATAGAGTCGAAGCTTCCTTCTAGTAGTAGTTGGTGAATTTGTGTAGGGGGTAAGTTCTCTATTCCAGTAGGAGCTGGTAAATGAGATCAGGGGGTTGGATCTCCCTTCCAATGGGTGCTAGAGAATGAGAGAAGGTTGCAGCCTTCTCTAGGTGGGTGTCTCTGTACTGGTAAGATTTTGCGCCAGTCCAACATTGTAAGAAGATTTATTTATTTAATAAGAAAGAAGACAAAGACGAAAACAACAGTGGTTTTCTCCCACATTGGGTTTCCACCTAAAATCCTAGTGTTCATGTGTCTTGATATGTTTCTTGTGTGTTGATGATCTATTTTCTCTTTACTTCTGCTTAATGAATGAATAATGAAGTATTGATGCACTGATTAAAGATGAAAAATTAATGAAATAAATGATAAATTAATTATCTGGATATATGTAGTTTTCTTTTATCTCAGTCACTTACATACGTCACATACATACACTAGTTTCTTGAATGACAGTAGCATACACAAATACTGATTCACTCTCCCCCCCCCCAGTATTTTTCCCAACAATTGGTATTAGAGTAGGTCCCTCAAAAGGAGCTTGATCTCTTAAAGGGAGATCCATCAAGATGGGCAGTCAAGGGGGAGTCTCTTCTATCATACCACTTTTGTTTAATGGAACTAACTTTGTATTTTGGAAGGTCAGAATGAGAGAATTTTTGCAATCACTTGGAGCAAATGTATGGGAAGTTTTTGAAGGTGGATATTAGTAACTAGCCTCTATTCCCACAGATACTACAAGAAACAAACAACATTGAAACCAATGCAAAGGATGTAAATGCCATCTTGTGAAGTCTGGCCGAGTCTGAATTTGTGAAAGTCGTGTAGTTGAACACTGCAAAGGAAATGTGGGATAAGCTTCATCTAATCTTCAAATGTTTAGAATTTAGTATGAGACCCTTAAAATGCATGATGATGAAAGAATTATGGATTTTTTACTTAGAGTAGACGAGATCGTTAACTCAATGAAAAATCTTGGTGATGAAATAAAGGATGCTACTATTGTTGAAAATATTTTGAGATCACTAACACCAAAGTTTGATTCCAAAGTCTCTTCCATTGAAGAAATGTAGGATTTGAAGAGTCTCACTATTGAAAAACTCCATGGGATCCTAACAACATTTGAAATGAGAACAGGAGGTCCATCAGATATGAAAGAAGCAACCTTCAAATTCACTCATAAAGGGAAGGGAAAATGAAATATTAAAAATACAACCTACATTTCAGATCAGTGAGAAGAAAATTTTGTGAGAAAGTTACAAATAGGAACTGGTAAATTCAAAGGTAAGCTTCCCTTTAAATGTTTTACTTGTGGAAAATTTCGTCATTATGCATCCAAATGTCCGTATAAAGATAATCATGAGAAAAGGAAGAATGTTCCAAATAGGATTGTCAGAATAAGTTTTGGTAGCAAGAGAAGTTTGTATTCTAATGAAGATAGGTAAAGCACATTTGATGATCAAGAAACTTCAGATTCAAATTCTAACAATTGTTATCAAGTGCTTATGGCTCTTGAAGATCAGTAAAATGAATCAGATAGTAGTATGAAAGCATTTAAAAGAAAATGATAAACTCATGAATGAAAAAAATATCTAGAAACAAAAGAAGGTAGTATGATTAAGGAAATAAACATGTGAAGAATGAAGCTGGAAGAATTCAATAGAAGAACACAAATCTTAGCAAAATAGCTTCAAGAAAAGTAAGTGCATTGTGAAAAATTAGAATATGAATTTATGACTCTAAGGGAAGAATATGAGAAAATAAACAAATGGTTAAAGGCATATGCATCACTATAATGGATTATCAATCAACAAATATCTCCTCTAATAAAGACCGAAATTGGTTACATGGCTACAGATCCTCAGTGTAATAATAATAACAACCATCATGAGGTGTTGCAAAAGAAAATTGAATTAAGTCATGCATTTGAAAGGGAATCTTCTAGATCAAATTCAAGATAAGTCCCTATGCATAAAGTTTGTTTTGATGGATATTGTTTTTATTGTAACTCATTTGGGCATAAGGCCACTAATTACAGGTCAAGCACATGGAATGGAAGCAAAATATGAGATATGTTCTAGCACGTGATTAGATATTGCAAATAGATTTGGAAGAAGAAGGAACATAAATCAAATATGTAGGGAATATTGACCCTGCTGTAGTCCATTTCTCTTGAAAGCATACTTCTAACAACGACTGCAAAAGTAATTTCAAGTACATGACCTCATGAAGAAACAGGGGATGATTATCAGGTCCATAGGATCAGTGGTGTATGATCTCAGGGGGAGCTATGCATGTATATATTGATATTATTTTGATATTCATTTGGTGATTCTTAAACTACTGAAATTGCATTGATGAAGTAGCGGTGACCATGAACATGAATGATATGTCCAGGTGGAGTTGTAGTTATGAAAAATCAACCATTTGCTTTTTGTATGCAGATCTCATGAAGGATGTTAACATATATACGTGAGTTTTGAGCTGAATAGTCATGTATGTTTCTCTAAGATGGACAAACAATGGGAAAGACTCAGAGGGAGCTTTTGATATGCTTCAATCAATTATTAATGGCTTTCTTGTTCTAATGTTGACTTACTGTAGACTGGTGTCTTTGTGATAAGATTCTTAGGAATGATGATGGTCCATGAGTTACTACAATTTGTCATTTTTGCTTTTATTCTTTGACGGTTTTTTGTTTGATGAGATAGATACGATCAAATTTAATATTGAATAGTTGGCACAGGTTCAGGGGGAGTATCATCTATGTTTCTAATAGTCCATTGTTGGTATTATGTTTTCTTGAGCATTTTTTGTTGCATGTGGTACATAACATTGATGATGGATAGTTATTGTTTCTATTATTACTGAAGATACATATGTTGTTTTCATTCTATCTTATGGATGATTACTTAAGTTTCATTTTGGTGAAGATGTTTATGGTTTGATAATCCTACTTGATACACTTAATGAAGAGGATGTGCAAACTATGGTTGTTATTGACATTGGTTGATGATGATAAGTTTAAGATTCACTAACTGCTTATTGACATGTATGTGTTATTGTCATTATGTCATATGACACTCTTGATTCTCACATATGTTGGAAAGATATGATGCTTATGAAATTTATATGACTTTTATACTTGAGGATCATGGCTCTTCTTATGAAGATAGTATGTTGATCTTGATGATATATGGGATGAGTTGTTGATAGAGCTTTATTACATTATCTTATGCTTTTACTACAGTTGATTGGAGACACTGCATACTCAGTCATAGGTTCATGATATTGAAGCTAGATTGTCTTATCTTACATGTTGATGATGAGTATGTTCATGTTGTTGTCTATGTTGCTTCTATCAAAGGTTTATGTTGCAGATTCCCATACCGAGAATGATGGCTTCTATGGTCTTGCTACCTCATAGTTGAGGTTCTTGTCTCTGGTGATAAATATCATATATGTCTCTTGATGTAAAGGTCATGAAAAGACCCATGTTGTAAATCATTGTAAAATTCCATCATGGACTATTGGGGTCAAGTCATTCATGTATGTCATCCCATTATGGTGGGAAATTGATGTAATGTTGAGACAAATATGTAACCCCACTATGTTGGGTAATTGATATATTCATGAGCCATTGGTGATAGAAAATGTCTTATTTGGTTGATTCATAAACTCTTGTGCTTCAGAAAGTTCCATATGCTCAAGGGGAGCATGGTCAACATACAGTTTTAGACCTACAATGATTCTCTCTGCAAAGGGGGAGAGAAGTCTTCATTTAGAATTGGTTAGCCCTTTGACCTTGATGTCAAAGGGAGAGAGAAGGTTGGTTCTTGGAGAAGAATGCTTGGTGAAAAGTTTTGGTATTTGTAGATGATTATAGGTATTGACCAAACATCGAAAGTGGTTGCCATTAAGTCCAAAGGGGGAGATTGTTGGCATGATGGATAATGTGTTGTCCTTGATGGAAACCTACTCAATAAAGGTGTCAAAATTATGTTAACAGAATCATTATGTAGGTTGGTATAGATGTGATAGGTAATATGGACAGGGAAATGATAGATCAGAGACATATGATTGATAAATGTGATGGCTGAGAAAGTATTCATGGATCCTATTTAAAAGGGTCATGTACATATGCAGGTTTGGTGAAGAAAAATCGCGTAAAAAATCTACACCATAGTATTTTGAATACCAGGGGTCTTTACCATCATATTTTCCCATAGTATTTGGAGTGACAACAAATATTTGATCTCGTCAAAGAATACTTATAACATAACCAAGGTATTTACCTAAGGTATTGGCTAAGAAAAATATTATATAAAGAGATGGAGATCAAGGTGTTAAGTGTGGAAGTATTGGGTTGTCTATGAATAATTTGAAATAAAACAAGTGTGCACCAAGGAGCATGGAAGAGGCTCAGATCTAATAGATCTGAAAGTATAGTAAAGACTAATGAATATGATTGCTTGATATTTTATGATTATGGCTAACAAGGATAGATCTATGGTGATAATCATACTCTGACATGAATGTGTGACAATAAATTCTGTGAAGTATATGTTGTGGTTATAGTGAAGGCATGATTTAGTAATTTCATATTTGTACATTAGTCTGTCTCAGGTTAGTCATGTACATACATAGATATGCCTATGGGTTGTCATGTATATATTTTGTGAAGTGATTTTAGTATGTTCAGAATTTGTACACAGGTATTAAGAATGGTAAATGTGTACATACACGAATGTGCTTTATAAAATCTGCGTATACATGCTAGGGTTTTGCAGTATCAATTGTTCATGATATTTGATCAGTTCTGTTATGTTTTTTGTTGTTTTCCAATGATGTCTCTCTCATGATAATATATTTTTGAAAGTACTAGTTGGGTTGAATTATGCATGGAATGGAATGTTGATTAGTGATGATGCTACTATGTGGTGATATGTATTTGGTTCAATGATTTGTGATGGATTCATTATATGATTAAGTAATTGTTTTAGTGATTTGGATTTAGTTGTCAGTTATTTCATATCTATATGCAGGTCTTCTTCAAGAACCACGTACATATGTTGGTGTACTTCATAGAAGTAGTGTGTACATTCTCACATGTGTTTGATCGGGGTTTGTAGTGACAACATTTGGTTTCTGTGATGAATCGTATATGGTTTGGTATATTTATGAGTGGTTGTGCATTGATATAATCTGATTGGTTTGATATAATTGCATTGGTGATTAAGATTCAGTGATTGATTGATGATTCATTTGATTGGTTTCATAATTGTTATTTGATATTAGGCTTAATGACGGAAGTGGACCCAGTCTGAAAATTTGATGAAAATTGGCCTACAGGTTTCAATGTTTTGAGTCAAGTTGATCTAATATGAAATATTATGAAACGTGTTCCACAAGAGGTGTTAGGGTTTGGAGACTTCAGTGAGGGAGTCAAATCTTCCTTCCAATAGTAGCTGGTGAATTTGTGCAAGAGTTATGTGCGCCCTTCCAGTAGGAGCAGGTAAACAAGATCAGGGTGTTGAAGCTCCCTTCGAGTGGGTGCTAGAGAACGAGAGAATATTGTAGCCTTCTGCGGGTGGGTGCCTGGGTACTGGTAAGAGTTTGCGCTAGTACAATATTGTAGGAATATTTCTTTATTTAATAAGAAATAATACAAAGACGATGAAAGCGATGGTTTTCTCCCACATTGGGTTTCCACCTAAAAACCTCGTGTTCATGTGTGTTGATATATTTCTTGTGTTTTAATGATGTATCTACTCTTTCTTGTTTCTTAATGAATGAATAATGAAGTAATGATGCATTGGTTAAATATGAACAATTAATGAAAAAAATGATAAATTAGTTATATATATATATACACAGTTTTCTTTGATCACAATCATATACATATGCTGGTTTCTTGAATGACAATAGCATACACAAATCAGAATGTAAATTGAAAATTTGAAGTGTGTTTAAAATATTGATTAAGCCCCCCCCACAGGTATTTTTCCCAACACAAGTTGATAAGATAAGGCCTTAAGGCGGACTTCCCTCTTTTGTTTGTTTGATAAATGTGAAGGTGGAATTTTCTCAACACTATACATCTCTATTTCCTATTCTCGTCCAAATGGTTCTTCTTCCGGTGAGTCCATTACTTTGGCTGAAAGCCGATAGAGACCATGGACTTTGAGATTGTGAACTAGTTTGAACTCAAGATCATATTCTTGTAAACATGTCATCCAATTCACCCTCATTTCACCCATTTCTTGTTGTACAAAGAGTGTTCTAACCATTAGATCAGGCACACAAATAATTGTATGATCTTTCAGGAGTTAAGGCCTAAAATTATTGTCTGCCTTGTAGACTGCATATGCTTGGTTATCAATGGCTGAGTAATTCATTTTTTATCCCTGTAATCCAACACTCATGAAATTTATAGGTTGTTCATTACCTTGATTGTCTTTTTGTGCTAGTACAGTCACGATAAATGCGTCGAAGAACAAGTATGTAACAACAAATATTTTCCAAAGTATGGACTATATAAGGTTGGAGCATCAACAATGGCTTGCTTGATTAGGGCAAAGGCGTCTTTTTCCATTTTATCCCATTTATATGCAACATATTTCTTTATCATCTCTAATGGTATAACAATTTGTGCATTGTTAGAGATGAAATTACATAGGAAATTAATCTTCCCCAATAAAGATTGTATGGCCTTCTTGTTCACATGAAAAGGTATTTAAGTAATAGCTTTGACCATTTTTTGATCAACTTTGATTCCACTCTTTGCAATGATATTTCCTAAGAAATTACCTTCAAACACACCAAATATGCTCTTTTTTGGATTCAATGAAATCCCATTCTTATGACATTTCTCGAAGATCTGTTTAAGATGGAGAATATGATTTGATCTCTTCTTTGAAAATATAGTTACGTAATCCAAGTACATGAATACACTTTGTTTAATAAATCCACAGAATTTGATGTTCATGACCTATTGAAAAGTAGTTCCAACATTGATAAGTCCAAATGGAATGCGCTTAAAATCAAAAGTTCCCACTTCATCCTGAATGTGGTATTTATTCTGTCTAATTTTGCTATTAGCACTTGATTATAGCCAAAAAATCCATCTAATACTAAGAACATTTCTGACCTAGATATCATCTCGAGTATCTAATCCATAGATGGCATGGGGTAATTTTTCTTATCTGAATCTTGATTGAGGTTTTGGAAGTCAACACATAGGTGTATCTCACCATAATTCTTCTTAACCGGAACCAGGTTGGAAACCCATGTAGAATGTCGAACTTTAAATATGATTTGAGCATCCAACAATTTCCTTAATTCCTTTTGAATCAAGGGTTCAAGTGTCGAATGAAATTTTCTTAGTTTCTGTTGAAATTAATTTACCCCTTCTTTGATAGGAATGACATGTTGAATGATGCATGTATCTTAAGTATTTAGATTTTCATACATCCACACAAATACATCTTGATACTTTTTAAAGAGACAAATAAAATCCTATCATTCTTGAGAAGTAGAACATGTACCAAGATTGACATACTTCGAATCTTCTTTGCTTCCTAAATTGACTTGTTCATGTACCAACGTTGAGCTTTGAGTCTTTGTATTCAGTAGTCCCCTAAAACGGTTTTGCAAGTCATAAATTTTCTTAGTAGATACCACACCTTTGTGTATAGTATTCCCCTTAAATTCTTGACTTGCTTCCCGTAGAGCCTTATCATGCGAATCTTCTTCAATATTCACATGTTTGAACACATCAGCACTGGCCATGAAGTGCAGTATCTGTTGGTCATCATTAAACATGCAAAAATTAGTTACATTTTTAGGCACTTGTGGCTTATAAATAGTTTCAATAGAAAAACCATCTTTTAATGGTGACATCATAGCATCTAAATTGGATAATATATTAGTGACAACATTATGAATTCGAGATGTAGAAAAATGTTAAAGGCTTTAAAGAAAGAAATGGGTCGTTGTACCTCTTGTTGGTAGTTTTTCAAACTAGGTGAAACACATTGAATGGTATTCTGTACCTGACGGGTAACGATATTTGAATCACTAATTACCTTAAGTACCTCTACCTTGAGGTATATGGATTTATTTAATGCCAAAACGAGTGCTTCATATTCACCAATGTTATTTGTGCACTCAAACTCCAAGTGACATGACAAGATATACCTTTAGTTACAAGGGTCGATGAAAATGAAACCAACTCTGGAACTATGCTAAGTCTTAGAACCACCAAAATATAAGGTCCAAGTATCAACAATAACAAAGCTAATTTCTACACTAATATTCTCTACATCTATGTTACAAATTTCATTTGCACTAGTTGGACTACAAGGAATGAGCTCCAAATGTGTATCTGATGGTATGGGTGAGGGTTGTGCTTTATAACACATGTGGTCAACCACTAAGAAACAGTTTCCAAAAATAATGTCTTTAAATCCAACTAGCTCATTATGTCCCTCAAGTGGTGTCATGGTGTACTTCATGTATTGTTCACTTTCCACTTTAATCCAATTGTTTTTTCCCTTGTAAGGAAATATAAATGTGTCCAGTCTATTGAGAGATATCCTTGTAGTTTGTTGGACCAATCTCTACTTAGAAGAAAACCATAGGCTTCCTGAGTGTCCATAATTACAATATTAATGCATTAGTGAACTCTATGATCTGATGTGAAACAGATGATAACATTATTGTGTTCACCAATTTCCTGGACCAATGACCTATCTTGTTATATGATTTAAGCATCGATCTTTTCCCATTTAGCATTATTATTCTTAGAAACAGATAAAGTCATAACATTTACAGATGCACCAAAATCAACCAGACAATTATGGGCATTATAATTAAATATTTCAAATTTTAAAATAAATGGGGGGGATGTATTAGCGTTTAGATTAACAACATTAACTACAAATTTGAGAATGTCATGAGAATTATCGAACATAACCTGAGAAGAAAAAAATTCATTACCTGATAGAGGCTATGATGAAAATGCGATTAATAGATCACATTGTACTATTATCTTTGCGAGCTCAAATATTGAGATGTTAACATGATCTCTCTTCATATCCTCAATAATATTGTAGTCGGTACTTCCATTCTTAACAGGATGCGTTGAAGTATCAAGTGGTGTAACTTTGTTAGAAGTTGCAGGAGTGATGGACTTATTCTTGTTGTTTGTGGAAGTGTTCTTAGAAGGAGGAGCACTTCTAGACTTATTTTGCAAAATTTTAGTAGTATTAGGAGGTGGCAGAATCCTTCTCAATAACCAATTTTTAAACTCTTGCTCATAAATAGTTCCTTTGTTCCTCTCATTATACCATCTAGCTGTTTGTTGAGGAGGAGCCTCACTCATTGGTGGTTCATCAACACTTTGTTTGTCAGCGTTATATATGATACCATATGTATTAACTGAATTTCCAACACTTGATTTTTCCTCAATCACGACAGATTCATATTGCTCATCTGCTATAAAGGAATATATGAAATTATTAATCATAGAATACATGTTGTGATTCCATTGTGGACATGTCTTCTCTAAATGCTTCTCTTGATGGAAAGTGCAGAATTTATACATGCCCCAATTTTCAACATTGAGCACAACATTAGAACTCTGAGCTGATTTAAACGGTTGATTATTATTATCCTTCTTAAATAAAGGCAACTTGAGAGACTTAATGTTGGTGATTTCCTTAGTTGACCTTCTCTTCAATTAGATACTTCATTAGTAAGAAGCTTGTTGGCTTGTTGGGGCCTGACCCACGTTCAAAGTTAATTAGCCAAACAAATCCTTGTACTACTGGCCCTTTCGGCAACAGTCCGCGTAGCGCGGACTGAGGTCTCACCCGAAGTAGTATTGGGGGTGCTGGAACTAGGTTTTTTCACCCTTGAGATGTTTGAGAGGTTCAACTGGTCCAACTGTTCATCCCTGGTCCAACTGTTCATCCCTGGTCCAACTGTTCATCCCTGCGCGCAGGTTGCTTCACGCACTTCCTAGGCCTTCACGCCCTGATATACTTGCCTTCGTGCAGCCCTAACTAGGAGTTGTGGGGCTTCGGCGTTGCTATACTAGTGCTCTGTGCTATTCCCCTAAGTTGCACCCGAGATCCTACTTATCTTCCTATACCAGTAATTATCTTCGCGTAAATAGAAGCCTTGGGTTATATTTATTTATACATCACACATATGTAAGTTTGCGCAACAAATAAACAATACACTTGCAATTTATACCCAATCATACATTAAAACAGGAAACGATACACAAAAATATGGTAAACTTCTCTTTATTAATTCTTCCAACGGTTACAGACTCGACCTTCCCTGCACACTCAACTGTAGGGGTCCACGCACTTAGCTGCAGACTACTAGGCCTCTGCGCACTCAACTGCAGAGCCTTCTCCTACTCTACGACCCAAAGGCACACTTTACACTTCGACTCAATCACTTAGACTTATCATGCTCCCATTGTATTCTCTATCCTATACACTTAGTGCCTTGCTCTACTAGATCTATCAAGCTGACATTACATTAAAAAACTGAGGGCAGACAACCCTGTGACTCCCTTATAACTTCGCACTCCGCGCCCATAATTCGCAGAGCTTTACAAAAGACTTGGTCAAAACTTAGGCTTTAAACCCCAAAACATGCCTTGGGGGGATTCCATGCCCAACAGGCCCCCAACACAAACATTGTGACTTGCCCTCGAGTCACTTTGTCGGCGTGGAGATCTTCACGTAGAGTCCCTCTAACTATGTCCGAATTGTTGCAAGGTCGGTAGCGCACTGAGTGACTGCCTGCTGGATCTCTTGTACACATTGTTCCAAGACTGCGGTGTCAGAACTGCATCCTTGCATCTGTGCATGTGTTCCCTGCATTTGATTATAGTCCTGTGCCTTCGTCCAGATCCTTGGAGCGCAAAGACTATGGTGTTGCCGTCTAGTCAGATAGTACGGCCACCCGTGTGGGGCTTCAATCAACTGCCATTCACTTTTCCTGGAAAAGGTTCTCCATTTAGTTTGACTAGCTATACCACGCCTCTATCTGTGACCTCCTTAACAACATATGGTCCCAGCCAATGCATTCTGAGCTTCCCTGGGAATTTATCAAACTTACTGTCATACAACAACACTACATCATTTACCTTGAAGGTGTGCAACTTAATATGGTGATCATGCCAGGCCTTCTCACGCTACTTCTACACCTACTGATGGAAGCCAGCCAGGAACTATTCCTCCTCAATTTCTTCCAATTGCATGAGCCCCTCTTCGAGGGCTTCGTGGTCCATCATACCCGTGAGTGCTATTATTTGTAGACTAGGTACAATATACTCCATTGGCATGAAAACTTCCACTTCATAAACCAACCGAAAAGGTGTCTATCCATCAATTTCTTGCACGTTGTCCTGTAAGCCCATTGTACGGCAGGCATGCATAGGTCCCAATCACTCCACTGCGCGTTGCATACTTTGGTCAGCACAGTCTCTAGTATTTTATTGAATGCTTCTTCTTTCCCATTAGCTTGTGGGTGATACAATGTGCTTTTCTGATGATACACCTGGAATTCTTCTGTTAACCCGTTGATGGTTTCGTTTAGGAAATGTGTACCACGATTTCTCATCACGATTTTTGGACATCCAAATCGAGTCAACACGTTTTCAAACAAAAACTTCATAGCCATGGCGGCCATGCAATATTTGACAGACTGTGCTTCTGCCCAACGAGTTAGGTACTCTATCACAGTGATAGTGTATCTCGCACCTATTTTTCCCTGCGGTTTGATAGGTCCTACAAAGTCGATTGCCCACTTTTCGAAGGGCTACAATGTAATTTGTGGATTCAAAGGCATCTCGGCCCTCCATGATGGTTTACCTGTCCTTTGACATATATCACAGGCCTTATAGTGTGATTTTGAATTGTGATGAAGGGTTGGCCACCACAACCCTGCGAGGAGAATCTTTTGCGCGGTCGCTCGCCCTGCATAGTGTCCTCCTGCAGTTTCCCCATTCGCTTCCGCGAGGATCTGGCTTCATTCAAATTTAGGTACGTACCTTCACAGTATCTCATCATTTCCCATTTTGTATAGGTCTCCCACGATGATAGAAAAATCATCTGCGTGCACCACCAATGCCTTCTTTTGTTGGATGGAGTATTCCTTCCGTGCAGTCCCCGTTGTTAGAAAGTGGATTATATCTTCAAGGTGTCCATCCGCTACGTGCACAACAAAGAGCTGTGCGTCAGGTAATCCTTCCTCCAAACTAGTAGGTTCCTCTCGCATCTCAATGCATGACAAGTGATCCGGTCCCACGTTCAGTTGTCCAGGCTCCACCATGACCTCAAAGTCATATTCTTGGAACAATAAGAGCCACCTGCATATGCGCCCCCCCAACACAGGCTTATTAACCAAGTATTTTAGTGCGGAATGGTTTGTATACATCTTGAAATGTCCCCCTAGCTAATAGTTCCAATATTTTTGGAGCTCGTACACCATAGCCAACCCCTCGCGTTTAGTTGTGGAATAGTTCTTTTCCGCTTTAGACAACCTACGACTTGCGAATGCGATAGGGTGATCCAAGCCCACTTCACCCTCGTGTGTGACTATTGCTCCCAGCACTATACATGACGCTTCAAGGACATGAAACTCCACATCCCATTTTGGGAAGACCAGGATTGGTGAGGAGGCCAATTTCTCTTTTAGTACATCCAGGCTCTTCATGCAGTCATCATTCTAGCAAAACGTGACATACTTTTTAAATAGTTTCTCCATTGGCGCGGTGATCTGAGCATAGGTTTTGATGAACTTCCTGTAGTACCCCATATGTCCTAAGGTAGAGTGCAACATTTTAACACTTCGCGGTGCTTCCAAATTAAGAATTATTGCAATCTTCATGGGGTCTACCATTAGTCCCTGTTTGTAGACCACATGTCCCAATAGGTTCCCAAAGGGAATGAGGAACGTAAACTTCTTGAGGTTCAGCACAATTTGGTGTCATCAGTAGGTATCCAACATCAAGTGTAAGCTCATTGCATGGTGCTTAACCAATCCAAATATAGTCCAATCATCTAGATAGACCTCCAAGAATTTGTGGATATATTCTTTGAATGCTGCAACAACTATTGGCAAAAAGATAGCCGACGTGTTCTTTAACCCAAATGGAATAACGGTGTATTGAAAGCAACCCCACTCAGTCGCGAAGGTGGTCTTGCTCCTGTCTTCCGGTGCGATTTTGATCTGGTGGTACCCTAAGAACCCATCAGTAAAAGAATATGCTTCTTGCTCGCTGACGTTTTCCAATACTCCATCTATAAACGGAGTTGGGAATGGGTCGTGCACACATGCATCATTCAATTTCCTGAGGTCCACGCATATTATTATCTCACCCTTCTGCTTCTTTTCCTACACTACCATAGGTCTTCAGTTAGATTCTTCCACTGGCTCAATGATTCCAACTACGAGCATTTTGTCTAGTTTTGCGTGGACCTTTTCCTTGTACTTCGGATTCAAATGGTAAGGCCTCTACTTAACCGGCTTCGTGTCGGGTTTTAAGGTGATCTTCATCATCCCTAAATCACCAACGATCCCTTTTAAGTCAGTGATCTTGGTCGGGAATAAGTCCTGGTACTCACGGAGTAACTTAGTGACCTTATCCATTGTCACGTGATCCCAGTAGTCACCGAGCGTTGCATACTTAGGTTCGGCCTCTGTACCAATGTTTACCTGCTTTGTCTTTACCGGTGCAGTTATGTTAGGGTCTTCAAACAATGGCCCTTGAACCTCATGATAGCCTTCAGTTTCTGGAATGTTAACTTTTTGCAGATCCTTGTCTTCTTCAATAATCATGTTGTAACACTCCAACGCGCAGCTCAGTTGGGTCGCCCATTCAGGCTAAAGCACTTACGTTGGCTCCTGGGGTATTTTAAAGATAGCTTCTTTTACTACTTGTAGTGCATCGTCAACAGTATCCCACCAATGATCCTCAAACGTGAAGGTTAGTAGGAATCCTTCGCGCAAGATATCCCATTCATTCATTACATGGTGGAGCTCCACCTTTATATACCAGTTCATGGGTATAATATCCAAGGTATGGCAGAACAGGTGCACCCACTCAGGTTGTGGCTCTTCTCCATAGACCTTTTTCCATTTTGTGAGGTGCATGCATGTATCATCCCATCCATCATACTTTCCTTTTAACTGCATCTAAGGCTTCCCAAACAGCATGTGCATCATCCTTCTGCATTCACACCAATCCTCAAAACTTCTTTGGTGCGTACCCCATCGTCTTGCAGGTGTAGCGCGCAGTACCCATTTCAAAGCTTCGAAACGGTGCTGTTCTGACTCTTTTTTTTCAAATCTGTTCAGGAAGTCATCCACCGCACTTAATCCATCATACGTAGGCAGATCCCTCACCTCCATCGATACACAATGCAATCATCTCGTCATCATGTTACAGTTCAGTGTGGTTACCTCGTGTAACCGGTTCTGCCATCATTCTATTTCCTCATCCGAATTTGATCTGCATGACCTTTCATGCTCCCATGAGATTCATCCATCCGTGGTCGGATTCACCCAGTCTTGCTCTCGCGTGGTTATCTTGTAGATGCAGTCCAATTCGCTGTCGTAGTCGCGCACCGGCTCCATGTAACGCAATAGTTTTGCAGGATATAAAGGTACAACCACGTGCAAAGAATTTTTCTCAAAAATCATCTTACACTTCTTCAGATTTATCACCCCATTCATGTCAGTGGCCCAATATATTCCTAATAGTGTGGGGTAGGGATTGTTGTCATCAACAATCTCTATCACTTCGAAAACTGCTATAGTGCTTTCTCCTTCAATATCTACTGTGATTCCCTGCAATCTCCCCATAAGTAGGATATTTTTCTGGTTCGCCATTCACAGTTGGATAGGAGACCATTGCAGTGTAGGCCTTCCCATGTGCTCCCATGTCTACTTTGGCAAGACATTCGTGTTCGATCCTAGATCCAGAATCACTTGGTCCATCTCATATTCCCCAATCTGCACGATCAATCTCATTTCCCTTCCCGTTTGTGTTGTGTGCTTTTTGAGCTTCTGGACTATGCGTGGTTCTCCTTGCATGGTCCAAGCGCAACTATTTATGAGTTCTTGCAGCCCCTTTACAGCCTTGCTGTCGTGCAACATCTTCATGCATGTTTCCAGGAACGTGGTGAGCATTGATGGGTCCATTTCTGGCTCCAGTTTGTTTTTACTTCCTGAAGTGGAGGCATCAGTGAAACTCTTCTTGGTTTCCATGAAGGTTTCCTTAATGCGCTCCAAATCAAACTCTGGTTCCTCCATTGAACCTTGTGAACCCAAGTACTTTCTTCAGGCTACTTACCTTTGTCATCCCCTATCGTAATTCCACTTCGGAGCACAATATTCACATTAGGGTCTTCCTCGCGCGGCTAAGATCTCATCATTTGCAAGTTCTAAGTTGGGGGTGGTTGGAGTGCTCCTTTATCGCGCAACCTTGCTATCAGTGTGGGACAATTCTCTGTCTCATGATCAAACAATGTACAATACAAACATGATGGCTACGTTAGATTTGTGCAATCACAAGCATAATGTCCTGGCCCTTCGCAATTGCAACATATCAGCTGTTCGCGACCTCTTCATGGTACTCCTCCACCTCGGCCTCGCTCGTGCCCCTGAAATGTGGTTCGTGCCATCCTTGCATTCTAGTCAAGGGGCTGCGTTTCAGCCTCAACTTTGTAGGTAGGAGCCTGATCCATCATCAACTCATAACTTCTACAGGTGCACTCATCATGGCCTATTGATCTATAGAAATTACAGCGCAACTGCTGTGAAGTCTGCATATACTCCTGCAATAAATGGCAGTTATTCATAGCATGCTTTAATCCTATCTGACAAATCGCGCACCATAATGCAAGCGTCATGCTTGGTCCTGCTTGTGCCTCCGGTCTTAATGGCATTGGTCCTCTTCCCGCAAGCTAATTCACGAACACCGGGTAGTGGTACTTGTCATGTCCCTGTACCTTGCACTTTACGCACCATACCTCATCGCACAATTCTAGGTGAGTTGTCATGTCCTGTTTCAAACTCTGCATCTCAAGGCACAAGTTTTTCAACTGCGTGTGAATCTGTTGAAATCCTAGGTTGGGATCCTGTATCGGGGTCTCGTGCAATCTCATCGCGACCTCCAAGGCCTCGGCTTGAGTTGTCAGCCTTTGTTGTGATAACGCGTTCCTTATATGTGGTGTTAACGATGCTACAAATCATTCTCGATGTTGTCCATATGTCAACGTCATGTTAGCTTCGCGAATTGTACACTTCAGTCTTTGATCCAGCTCCCAAGGGGTCTCACCTGGTAGCATTGTGATTTCCTTAAACCCAATGATCGACTGTGCCTCTGACTTTGGCCTGCTAAATGTTTTGTTCAGCGCAGCTTGGATATCTACAATCCCCATATTCGGATTATCATTGGAATGCTTAATGTACTAGGTCAAGACGTGATCCTACAGAGCGCTAACCAACATTGCCTTCTTTATATTTTCATTTGTGACTCCCTGTGCTTGCCATACAACTTTTATCATGAACCAAAATTGGTCTAGATCTTCATTCTCTACTCCCTTGAACATTGGCAACTTTATCACGCTCGCCATAATGCTTCACAGTGGTGGTGGAGGTGGTATGTGCAAAGATGGGGGTGAAAACGGTGAAAAAAGCGGTGGTGTGGGTGGGGGTGGTATCCGCAGAATTCTCTGCATTATCAGATTGATCTCACTTCTTGGTGAGAACTTCATGAGCTCTTCTTTGCCTCCTTGCAGAGGTGAAATCAAGGCGCTGGTTTCTAGTTCTGTACTACCTTTGTTTCTATAGATTCTCCCACTTTGCATAGCCCCAAACATCAATTTATTTGCATAACCCTTTTTTCACACAGTAGCATGTTAATCCAATTTTTCAAAGATTTAACATAATTACCTCATAGCCCTTGAGGAAGCGTCTTTCTTCCTCACTATAACTAACTGAACTATCTATTGCGAACTCGATGATGAATCCTAATATGATTTGATCAAGCCAGTGATCAACAATGCACACGATTTTATCCTCTGATGCTTCCAATCTACACACCAATTCTGGAGTCCACACAATAGGTCTATCGAGTTTACACCTTCCTTGGCTATCTGCTAGCTTTGCGATCCACTCGTATAGCTCAGTAGGGAAAGACGCAAAGAAAACTTTGTGGATATTTGTATATAAGTAGTAGTCTAACTACTCTTCCTTTGATAGTCATGGATTCCTGTTTTCCTACGCCGCGAACTCGTGAATCTTTTTGTCCAACCAATCTTCAATTCCTTTCTTTGTCAGATTCCAGTGATACGACATCAGACATCTCTATGCAGATCCCGATCCCAGCAACAGATCCATTTGTTTGCTTGTTGGGGGCTAACCTAGGTTCAAGGTTAATTAGCTAAACAAATCCCTGTACTATTGGCCCTTTTGGCAACAGTCCGCGGAGTGCAAACTAAGGTCTCACTCGAAGTAGTATGGGGGGTGTTGCAACCATGTTTTCGCACCCTTGAGATGTCTGAGAGGTTTGAGTGGTCCAACTGTTTGTCCTTGTGCGTAGGTTGCTTCGCGCACTTCCCAGGACTTCGCACCTTGATATACTTTCCTTTGTGAAACCCTAACCAGGGGCTATGGGGCTTCTGCATTGCTGAAGCAGTGCTCTGCGCTTTTCCCCTAAGTCGCACCCGAGATCCTACTTATCTTCCTATACCAGTAATTATCTTTGAGTAAATAGAAGCCTTGGGTTATATTTATTTATACAACACACATATTTAAGTTTGCGCAACAAATAAAAAATACACTTGCAATTTATACCCAATCATACATTAAAACAGGAAAAGATAAACAAAAATATGGTAAACTTCTCTTTGTTGATTCTTCCAACAGTTACAGACTCAACTGCAGGGGTCCGCGCACTCAGCTGCGGACTACTAGGCCTCTAAGCACTCAGCTGCAGAGCCTTCTCCTACTCTATGACCAAAAGGCACACTTTACACTTCGACTCAATCACTTAGACTTATCATGCTCCCATTCTATTTTCTATCTTATACACTTAGAGCCTCTCTCTATTTATACAATCCCATGGTCCGTGAACCATGGGTAGGTCTATCAAGCTGACATTACATTATAAAACCGAGGGCGGACAACCCTGTGACTCTATTATAACTTCACGCTTCGCGCCCATAATTCACAGAGCTTTTATAGAAGACTTGGTCAAAACTTGGGCTTTAATCCCCAAAACATGCCTTAGGGGGATTCCATGCCCAACAAAGCTTCAAATATTTGGTTGAGCTTTCCATATTTTAAGGATATTTCTCTTTAGAATTAGTCGAAGAGGCTTGGTTTTTCTTCCTAGTATCTTTGGAGTCTTTAGAAATCTTCAAAATTATCAATGGCTCCAATAGAACGCAAGTCTTTCTCTACAAAAATCACTTCTGCAAATTTCAAAGCTAATGTATCCTTTTCATCTCTGTTAACAAACATGGAAATATTAGCAGGCAAGGCATCTATATAATAATCTTTGGTGACTGAATCATGAGGTTGAACATATGTGGGGAAATTCTTCATAAAAATAATAAATATTTGATTGAAATCCTTCAATTTTTATTTTTCCCCATATTAAGGTTCCCGAGTTCTTTTAGAAACATGGCAGGAGTCTTGTCATCAACAAATTTATCCCAAAACTATTTCTTGAAATCCCTCTAATTATGGATTGAATTAGGTGGAATATTGTGATACCACACTAATGCTCTACCTTCTAGCATGTATGAAAGCTTTCTACAAGAAACATCATCAAAATGTATCTCAAACATTTGCAAATGCATGTAGAAGCCATGAATATGTTATTCAACTTTTGTCTTCTTATCCGGATCAACCTTTGAAAGCAACTTTTCCAGGTGTTTAGGCATGCAGTGAAGATTGCCCAAAAGAGAAAGTAGCCCTTTGGCCATCCAACCTAATTTTTCATCATTCACACCATCTCCTTCTTCCTCCTCCTCTCCCTTTGATTCTAAAGAGTCTTCCCCTTCACCTTTCAAATCCATGTTATAATGAGGTTGTTCCTCTTGTATCGTCTCTTCTTCATTAGGAAATTGCAAATCCTCCCCGTCTCCTTCCAAATCCTCCTTAACAGGTGGAAGGTCCCCTTGTTAATTTGTTCTTTTAGAAGAACCAATTATCTCTTCAAGGGTTGCAATAACCATATCTTCCACCGAAGAAACCAATACATCGTGACGAGTTGTTTCTTTCTTTATAGGCGTATGAGGAAGAATAAAAACAACAGGAAGTAAACCAAGAGCTCTTGCAAACTGATGAGTAATAGGTTGGATTGTCTAGAGTTGATTGTAAGTGACTTGCAAAGCCTATTCCAAAATTATATGAGAGGATTCTCCTATCTCAGGATTATGAGGTGGACTACAAATCAAACCGTTACTACCCTACATGAAATTTTCTTTATTTGGATGTGGTGAATTGTCAACCATAAAAAGGCTTCCCTCCTTCTAGCGCCAAAATATTGATAGTGTTGGATCTCGCCAACATACATGGGGTCTCCTTGATATGAAGTTCCAATTAGATATAATGTCATTTGGTGTAGGAGCCCCATCTAGAAATGTGGCCCAGATTCCATTTTCTTAAATATTTTCCTTAGAGGCAGTGGTTAGCATAAATTAGAAATGCACATGTACTTTTGAATGAGAAAGAAAGTGTGCCTTGTGAAGTGTTCAATTGCAAAATGTATCAAGGTTATTTCACTGGAACAAAACAAAAGTGTGTCTTTAAGAGAAAATTAATAATACTATTCTACTAAAGGCACACACCCTGTTACACTAAAAAATGTCACCATGGCTATTTACAGTTAGTATGGCTCTATCAACAGTCATGCTATCCTCCTGGGCAAGTCTTATGCCTCTGCTCTCCATGTCAAACTCCAAAAAGAGAGAAAGTCTTTGTAAATGTGTTTATCTCTGGGTACGCAGATTCTCTCGGCCTTACCTGCGTATATGCACCTAATGTTCACAAAAACTGCGTACTTGTACGCTCTGTATGTAAAGGGGCAGGTGCGTACCCCTGTAAAGGTCAAAAGGCGCAAGTTTCACTCCAAAAAAGTTACTTGTGGTCATTTCTAGAGGCTTCTAGAAGTATGTTTGACGTGTATGAAGCGCCTCCAGATGGTTCATGTACCCCTATGAAAGAGGAACTTATCCCATCAAGAGAGGAGCTATCCCATCCAAAGAGGGGATTATCCCATTGATGGTGGACCTGATTAACTTCCTCTTGAGCACTATAAATACAGGCATTGGGCCAGAAGGAGGGGAGGTTGAAAGCTAAACATTTCTAAGGGTAGATGCTGCTGGAATTAGGACTCCCATTTAGAAGCTTATGAGGAGAGATTGCCATCTTTGCTTGTTCTATTTGGAAGTGGGTGAGCTTTGTTAAAGTAAAGGAGAACTCTTGATGGACCCTGGGAGGGACTTGCACAACACCAAGGCTCAGGTTGTAATTGTTCCTTTTGTTTCCTATTAATGCAAATGAGTCCATTCTTCTCAACAACTTGTTATTTATGAGTTGTTTCATGTACTCCTTGGTCTGTGTTAAATATGTTTTATTTTATGAGATTATCAAGTGCTATTTAATCGTTTGATTGTTAGTGAATGCAGGTTTCGAAGTGAAGGAGGAGCTCATCCGGATCAGCGAGGCTGGACTGCTACAACAACGTTGGACTACAGGTAGGATCTAAACACTTGATTTCTTATATAGTAAATGCATGTTTAGAGAAGGATTGCTCTTGTTTGTCTTGTTTGTCACTAGAGAGTCTTAGGCTCCTAGGGAGGTTGGTTGTGTCCGCACTATCGACTCTTTCCGCCTGACAAAATGGCGACTCCACTGGGGAATCCATTGATGTGAAAGTCTTTTCCTTTGTATGCAACTTTGATCTGAGAAAAGTCATTTATTTTCTGGTTTTTGGCTCTGTGACTTTGTATTTGGGTGGGTTAGCTTAGGGTTAGATTGAATTTAGTTTTTCTTGGTTTTTTCAGTAGTACACACCCTCTGAGTATTGCACAGTGCGTACTTGTACGCACTGTTGCTGTGTGCACAGAGCGGGCCCGCACCTGTCTTAACAGGTTGCCTGCGTACCCTGCTAAAAAATTAAGAAATTTCCATTTTTTACATTTTTCCTCTTAGATTTTGCTTTTTTTTAGTTTTTACTGCCCAGATCCATTAGTCTCTTGTCAAAGATCTTCACCTGAACTTGTTTCGATAGCATTGAGTGTTTTAGTGGACTTCATAGAAGTTTAAGCCCTAGGGTTTGATTTTTGAGTAGGTCCTGTAGTGACTTTGGCGGTAGAAGTTGTCAAGCCTTAGATCTCTCTGGTTTTGTCAGCCTTCTTAGGAGTCGGACCTGTCATAAATTCTACCTTTGAGAGAAACTTACCTTTGAGTTGTCTCTTTGGCAAATTTCGAAGTGCTTGTTGATTGAGTATTGAATTCCATTTTACAAAAAGAACAAAAAGATTTGAGTTTTGTTTTGACTGGTCTTTTGATTCTGCATTAGCTGGTCCTTGGCTTGATTGTGGTCAAGTAAAACAACCTAGAATCATCTTTGTAGGCTTTTTCCTCGTTAGGTTTGCTTTAGAGTAAATTTCTTTTTGATTTGCTTGTGAGTCATTTTTTCATAGATTTTATAGATTTTGAGATTGATTTTCGTTAAAATAGATTTATATGCTTTATTAAATAAGAGAAAATACAAAAACATCTCCTTTGAAAAGTTTTGTTTCAAGTCGCTTTGAGGTATTTTGAAAGAAAAAGAATTTTTCGTGCACGTAAGGAGTGGTCATGTTTGTATGCTTGGAAAGATAAAGAGAATTGTTTCTTTGATTGTCTTTACTAAGAAAGTTGTTTTCTATAAAATTTGCATTTTCTAACTCTCTTAGTTAGGAGTTTCATTGAAAGAGAAAAGTAGCGTAAATCATCTTAGGTGCATCTTTGTAGTGGTTTGAGTCGAGTCTACACACCATTAGTTTCATTTCCGCTACCTTTTGTCTTTAAGAAAAACCATAAAATTAACGCTTAAAGTAAAATCAACGTAGTAACTTTTATTTACTAGGGCTCTGAAACACCAATTTAGATCAGGCTAGTGTCTTGGAGTAGGAGAGTAATTAACTCTCCAAGACAACAAAACCAAACAAGTAGCTTATCTTGTGATAGAATAAATCCAATTGTCTCATTTGTACTCTGGGAAAGCTCCTCTTAAAGGAGAAGCACGAGCTCGTGTCCGAACCAGTGAGGGGATCAATCCTCCCTCGTTGGGAACGACGCCAGAAATGCACGTATTACAAACGGTAAACCTCGGATTAACCATTGTCGAGGAGCCAGGGGTCACTTGTCGGTAAACCTTGGATTATTGTCAAGGAACCGGCAAGGGGATTGAGCTTGATACTCTGCCCTTGCGTGCTGTCGGAGTGTAGACTGTTCCCCCAGGTGCATTTGTTGCGGTTGGTAACCTTAGTGACCATTATCTTTAGGATTCTACCGAGGTGACGGTGGAGGGAAGATCCCACTGTACCTGGAGCAGACGTCGGCTAGACTCACTTGGATTTTCCAGGGGGTTCACTTCACTCGAGACGGTTAAAGTGGAGGAACTTGTGCCGGTCTATTCATTAAGCAGGTTGCCGGGGTAACTGTTCCACCCGCCACTTCTGTACTGAATCTGGCGATTTTGGGTTTCATCTCCAACTAGCATTTTCGGTCTGGAAGGCTACTGTTTGTGCTTGGTTTGACGCCCTAGATTCTTTAGGCGTGTGATTCAAATTTGTTTGGTTCTTTAGCGACTTTAGGTGGTTTGATTTGAGATTTTACTTTGTTTTCGTGTGTAGTAGTTAAAAGTTTTTAGCTGTGGCGGAATTACCGAGACAGTCCCGTAGACTTCGGGGCAAGTCACCTGAGATTGTTACCAGAACTGATTTGTTGAGGAAACTCCGTAGATCACGGGGTGGATCTCCTGAAGATGTCCCGGGTCAGTACGAAGGATTGAAAGTCCTTGTAACTCCTCCTAGTGGCAGTAGAGTAGGTTCACCTGAAGAAGGAGAATCTTCCTTGGTAGTCCATCTAGATTACCAAAGTCTAGAGACAGGTTATAATCCCGAAGCTGTTACAGTTTCTGAGCTTGCTGGTAGTTTTTCGTCTACTAGTGATATAGGCGAAGAACCTGAAATATCTGAACCTGTTACTCTGACTTCTAGTGTTCCAGATTCACCAAGAGTAGAACGAGTTATCACCGAAAATCTTCCTACTGGTTTGATTTCTATTGAAGAACTTGCTCCAGAGGAAGAAATAGGCGTCTCTAACCTTGAAGATCAACTTACTATTGAGCTCAGGGAGCGTGAATCTATCTTTTACAGTCCTCCTAGAAGTACTACTTGGTACCTTTCGTTAACCCATTATTTAGACAACTCAGGGATAGGTTTTTCTACACCTCGTACTCCTTTTCCACCTGGAGGTATTTATACTCCTGTAAATATGTCTGGTTAGTCGTCCGTGTTTACTCAAACTCCCGAATCTTTCTTACACGGCGGTCCTTCTGTTCCCACCGGGTATCAGTCACTTTCTGGTACCTTTGCGGGGGCATCTCCTCAACCCGTCGATCATGGGTTATTAGCTAGAAACAATGGTAATAAACCGTTGGGTGTAGGAGACATTTACATGATGTCAGGTTCAGTTCCCGTTTCTCAACCTGAAGGTGGCCAATTACTGCCTGGGGGGCAGCCTCAATTAACGCCTGGGGGGCAACCTCAAGGTACACAAATTGTGTCTGGAGGGCAGCCTCAAGGTCAGTATGTACCTATGGTGCAATACATGCCTCAAGGTCAAGCCCAGCCTCAATATGTACCCCAGGGTCAACCTCAGTATCAATATTTACCTCAAGGGTATCAACCCCAAAGGTATCAACCTCAAGGGTATCAACCTCAAGGTCAAGGTCAACCCCAGTATCAGTATTTACCCCAAGGTTATCAACCTCAAGGTCAATACTCGAGTCAAGGTTATCAACCACCTCAAGGTCAGTCATATGTTCAAGGTATGGGAACTGTACCTTTCAGTTATCAATCCTATCCTTAATCTGGTTATGGATCTCAGTATTCTCAACCTGTTACGGGTCAATACCCCGGAATGATAGTGTGGGATCCATCACAGGGTCAACAGGTGTTGCAGCCAAGTATACAGTTGGTACCTCAAGCTGGACAACCCATAGTTTCTGGTCCACCCCAGCAACCGCAACCTGTCCAGTCAAATGTTCAAACTTCTGTAACTTCGGTAGTTACTCAGCCGCCAATTGCACCTAGTACTCCATCTCAAACGGCTGCTGCAACTACCGCAACATCTGCCGCACTTACTTCTGGAGTATCGACAGCTCCGGTTTCTACTGTCTCTGCAACCACTCCTCAGACATCTTTACCGTTGTCTGGATCTACGATTCAAACCACGGTCCAGATGCCTATAGGTCAGCCTGGTATAAGTACGGTTGTCACTACTCAACCTCAATTTGTTCATCAACCGTACCAGGGACAGTACCAATATGGGCAAGCTGTCCAGCAGCCGGTTTACCAGTATCAACCGTATCCTGGGTACACTTATCAACAACCTCAACAACCCCAGTACGGTCCGGTTAATCCTGGTTTTCCAGGAGGATATAATATCCCTAATGCGATTCCTGTTCCTAGTTATCCTGGATATCCTCCTCCTGGGACTGGTCTTGTGACCCAGAGTTTTAGAGATCCTAACCGACAATTACCGTTTATCGCAACTTTGGATTTACCAGACTTGATGCGCCTAACGAATGATCCAATTCAATATCTTCCGTTCTGGCCGCCAATGCCAAATAAGTTGCCCAGTGATATACCCAAGTTTGAAGGTAAGTCTGGAGAGGATCCGTCCAATCATGTGATGACTTACCACCTCTGGTGTGCTTCAAATTCTATCTTGGATGATTCGATCCGCTTACGTCTTTTCTAGCGTACACTCATTGGTCTCGCGGCCAAGTGGTACATTGAGTTACCACGTGCATCTTTTTACAATTTTAGCCAGTTAGCTACCTCGTTCTTAACTCACTTTCAGTTGCCGGTCAGATACGATAACGACACGGAGTTATTAACTTCACTAAAACAATTGACATCCACGTATATTTCTGATCACATTCATGAGTGGAGACGTCGAAGAAGGTTAGTGAAAGTTTTTATTCCGGACCAAATCTTAGCTGAATGGTTTGTTAAATCATTATTACCGAAGATTACTGAAGATGTAGCTAAGGCCGGAGTAGTTACTGAGGAGCAAGTCATTGCTCAGGCGCAGTACCTTGACTTAGTTTATACTCAGTCAGGTACGTTACACGAGAAGATCCCAGATCTTCCAAAATCGAATCAAATCGCTGCTGCTCCTTCGGGATCTTATGCCGCTGATGGTATGATTGGTACGGTGAACACAAAGAGCAAGAAGAAATCTTCCAAGAATTCTACTACTCCTATAATCACCTTGCTTGATTCCCCGACAAGAGAGTCTTCTCCTGAACTTTCCGCCGATATTCACGCTGTAGAGTCATCTACGGCCAAATCAAAAAACAGTGGAAAGAAGAAAGGAAAGAAGAAGGCTAAAGCAGACAAGGCTCCGAAGGAGAAAACAGAAAAGTCGGAAACCAATGACGAAAAGCGCAAACCTCGATATCCTTGTCTTATTTGTGAAGATGATCATTTTACAAGAGATTGCCCTCATCGGGTCGAGGTTGTGAAAATAGTCAAAGGTTCTCCCACTCCTGCTATGTTAAAAGATCCATTTCCAAAGCAGGAGAGTAAGATGATAGGTTCTTCCTCGACTGCCAGTGAAGAACCCATTTTGATGATGTCTCATGTGAGGATTGCGACTCGGTCGCAAGATTATGGTAGTAATAATCCTGTTGATGGTAAGGAAGCAGAATCTTCTCATTCTAATCCATCAACCTCAGCTCCTGGTTTCAATCCACTACAGATCGAAAAACCTAACCCAGACTTAGTAATCAAACCGCCCACCAAGGGTGTACTTCGAAGGTCTACTTTCAATCCACATGCGAGAGCGGCCCAGAATTACAACATTGTTGAGGACTTAGTTGTTTCACCCTCATCAATGTCGGCTTTAGAAGTGCTGCAATCATGCCTAGCACAACGAAAATTACTTTTGTCGGCTATCGGAGCTGTTGATGTTCAGGACCCGAATCTGATAATCTTCGATCTAGAAAATAGTACACCGCGTCTACCCCATCAAATGGCTTTCCAGATTCCAGTGATAGTAAAAAATAGGCCTATTCATCGGACTGTAATTGATGAGGGAGCTTCTACGTGTATTATGTCGATTCAGTGTTGGAGATCGCTTGGTTCTCCTTCGCTGAACCAATCCCCGACCATCCTTAAGGCCTTTGATGGCCGTGGGTTCCGTCCGTTTGGTATTCTATAGGAATTGCCTATAGGGGTAGAAGGTAAAACCGTTAGTCTGGATGTGGAGGAGGTTGATGCCCCTCTAGACTACAACCTTCTTTTGGGTCGAAGTTGGTCATATGCTATGACAGCGGTCGTTTCATCAGTCTTCAGAGTAATAAAGTTTCCACATAACGGTAAGATCATGACCATTGATCAGCTGACATACTTTTCATCCGACCCAGCCTCTTCAGAGAGTATCCAGCATATCGGTAAGACGACAATCCCTTATAGGGACGTTGGCGTAGGTTTAGTTAAAGATTCCGGTTTACTGGGAATTTTTCCTTTCCCTCCATTCAACGCAGACCCTTCATTTGCATCAATTCATATGATTACATCAGACACCATTATTTACGACGATCCTTGGATTGTCCCATCTGAATCTGAGATAGACTCATTCGGTGATGCTATGCCTTTGAGTCCATATGAAATTGCTTATGAAGCCGTCATGTCTTTTACCGACTCGCGTTCAACCCAAATCGACCAAATGAATGTGGTCAGTGAAGAATCACTTTTCACATCAACCTCAGAACGGATAACGTTTCCCGAAGTCGTGTCACCTGACGAGCAACTTCGCGAAATCCTAAGTGTAGACGATCTACCATGGGAAGATCTCCATCATAGATCTTCGTTTTTACCTAAGGATGATGCTTTTGAAAACGATTTTTCATCTATCTTTACCGTTGAATATGTCAAAGACGCTCAGAATCCAACGAAACATTCTGATTCAGAGTTGAATTTAGGGAATATTTCTCGCACTATTCCCATTGACATTTCAGTGAAGCCCGGAATTGGGGAAAACATTCATATAGGTGCCTCATGTACAGAAGATGAAATTCAAACTTACAAGGCCCTATTCCAAGAATTCTGCGATGTGTTTGCCTGGTCTTACGAGGAAATGCCAGGAATCGATCCTGCCATTGTTGTTCATGAAATAAAGACCTACCCGGACGCTAAACCCGTCCGGCAACGGTTGCGTCAGATTCACCCTCGGAAAGCGGCTGCGATTAAAGCAGAAGTCAAGAAGCTGTTGAAAGCAGGTTTCATTTATCCAATCCCGTTAACGGATTGGGTATCGAATATTGTTCCGGTTAACAAGAAACAAGGAACAATAAGAATCTGTATCGACTATAGGGATATAAATCGAGCTTGTCCAAAAGACAACTATCCTACGCCTTATATCGATCAAATTATTGATGATTGTGCCGGAAGTGAAATGTTTTCCTTTATGGATGGTTTTTCGGGCTATAATCAAATCAATATTCTACCTGCCGATCAACCAAAAACGACATTCATTTGTCCATGGGGGACATTTTCTTACTGCAAATTACCTTTTGGGCTTAAGAATGCCGAAGCCACTTTTCAACGGGCGATGTCTTACGCATTTCATGACATCAAGCACATTGTGCAACCGTACCTCGATGATTTGCCTGCTCATTCTTTACATCGAGCTGATCACCTTGTCCACTTACGAGCAATCTTTATGAGGTGTAGGCATTATCGTATTCGGTTGAATCCCCACAAGTGTGTATTCTGTATAGAAATGGGTCGATTGCTGGGATTTGTTGTTTCAAAAGCCGGCATTCGCGTCGATCCCTCGAAGGTCGAAGCTATCATCAAATTGCCTCCTCCTTCAAGTTTGCGCCAACTCCAAAGTTTGCAAGGGAAAGCGAACTTTTTACGCCGATTCATTCCAAACTACGCCGAGGTCACTAAAGGTTTTACACGGTTTTTGAAACAGAACGCTCAATTCTTTTGGGACGAGATTGCCCAACAATCTTTTGATGCACTTAAGCACGCGTTGACCCATGCACCGTTGTTGCATCCTCCCAACTACAACCAGGACTACTTCTTATACCTCGCAGCTTCGCATTCCACTATTGGAATGGTGTTAGTTCAAGAAGATGAATTCGGAGCGGAACATGTGATATATTATCTTAGTAGGACATTAAACCCCACTGAGCTAAAATATTCGCATGTGGAGAAATTGGCCCTGGCAGCCGTTCAAGCTGTCCAGCGTTTTCGTCACTACATTCTTCTCCGTAAAACTACAGTTATTTCGGATTGCAACCCTATGATTTATATTTTGACTAAACAACTGCTAGGGGGCAAGTACTCTAAATGGATCGTTATCCTGCAAGAGTTCGACTTGGAGTTCGAGAAGTCCAAGTCTAAGAAATCCTTAGTTTTTGCGGAATTGATGTGTGATTTCCCGCGTGCTGACACAGAAACTGTCGCAGAGGAGTCCATTGCGGACGAATCTTTGTTTCTTATCAGTACTTTAGATCCATGGTACAGGGATATAATCATCTATCTCCAAACCCAAACCTTTCGGCCTGAAGCTTCAAAGTCAGAACGTCGAAAAATTCGGTTTCAATCCCAGCAATACAGAATTATTGGAGATACACTTTATCGCCGGGGGGCAGACTTAGTTTTTCGACGTTGTTTAACTCACGAAGAGGCTGAGAGGGTTTTGAATGATTGTCACTCTGGAGCATGTGGTGGTCATATGTCTGGGTATGCCACAGCTCAGAAGGTGTTGCGCGCTGGCTATTTCTGGCCGTCCATGTTTAAAGATTGTATCATTGCGGTCCGAAAGTGCCACAACTGTCAAGTGTTTGATCGCAAGATGCGCGCACCACCTGCTCCTCTCCATCCTATAATTTCCGTTGGTCCTTTCGCCAAATGGGGTATCGATTTTATTACTTGTAACCCTCACTCGGCCGGGGGGCATGCGTATATCATCCTCGCGGTTGATTATTTTACTAAATGGGCCGAGGCGATGCCTACATTCGACGCAAGCGGAAAAACAGCTGCAGTTTTCGTATTCAATCACATTATAACTAGGTTTGGTGTCCCACAAGCAATCATCACTGACCATGGGAGCCATTTTCGAAACATCATGATGACTGAGCTTACAAGCCAGCTTGGTTTGCGCCACGATAGCTCTACTCCTTATTATCCGCAAGCCAACAGTTTGGTTGAGTCTATCAACAAAGTTCTGGTTATCATGATCCGACGAATCATTGGTATTCATCGGTCGAATTGGCACAACATGTTATTTTCAGTGCTATGGGCATACCGAACTTTAGTGAAAACTTCAACAGGGTTCACTCCTTTCCAGCTAGTTTATGGCTTGGAAGCTGTGTTACCCATTGAATGCGAAATCCCATCACTTCAAATGGCTGTCGAATTACTCCCAGCTACTTTCGAAGAGGAGAAACGTTTATTATACTTAGCTCAGTTAGATGAGACTCGACGTGACGCTGCATTGGCAATCGAGACTCACGCGAAGCGAATGAAAGCTCAGTATGATAGAAATGTGACCCCTCGAAGTTTTTCGGAGGGAGACCTAGTGCTATTATATGATCAAGCTAACGATAAGCTAGGTGCTGGAAAATTCGTTCCTATGTGGCATGGACCCTACATTGTAAAGCGAAAGCTAACAAAAGGGGCCTATGAGCTGGTAGATTTTGATGGGGACTCTTTGGGTAAACCCAGAAATGGACTTTACCTTAAGAGGTATTATGCTTAAATGATGGGTATGGAGAATTTTTAGTTAGGTTAGGTTTTCTTTCTAGCTAGTATGTTTGTTAGTTTAGATAGTGTGCTTAGCTTAGAAAGTGTGTTTTCGTCGTTATTCTGGCTTATCTTGGTTTTACTCTTGATATTGCAGATGTCGACGCCTCTCCAAACGTACATTGGATTTGCCGATGGTGCTTGTCGTAGTACACGGAATATCTCTTCCGCAGCTTGGGTTATCTATTCGCCCTCTGACGAGTTAGTTTCTATGCATGGGGTGAGCCTCGGTCAAACGACGAACAACATTGCAGAATACAGTGCAGTGGTTGAATTATTGTCTGAATCTATTTCATTTGGAATTCGACGTTTGATAGTGAGGTTAGATTCTGAACTCGTTGTATTACAACTTAATAGAGTATATGCCATTAGAAATCCTGTGTTATTAAGGTTGTTTTTGAGAGTGCGCCTCTTGGAACGTGAATTTGATTACATTGAATATCAGCATATTCCAAGGTCTTTAAATACATTAGCAGATGCAATTGCTTCTCGAATGTTGGACAGACATTTACGATAATCATGCAAGTAAATTTAAAAAACATTTCATCACATATGTTAAACAAGGTGAGCCGGTAATAATGATATATATATATATATATATATAGATAGGAGTGTGTCAAAAATATACATCGTCTTCGATCATAGGTTGAAAAACACCTTATGATCGGCAAAAATGATAAGTATAAAAAACCAAAAATGTCATATGTGTCTACAAAAGTGACTAGTCAATCACTGGTGGTGCTCTCTATACGAGACCACTGCCCGCGCTACCCTACACAGGAACCTCCTAAAAGGTCCTGGGACTGCAACCACATAGCGCTGAAGTCGAATGGGAATGTCATCTATGGTGGTCTCTGGTATATCCGCCGTCAGACGCTCTAGATCCTGTTCCAGCTCGGCTAAGGTCTCTGCGGTCGTATCCTGTGGGGCTGGTGCTGGTACAGCTGGTACTCTCCTCTCAAAAGCCCGGAGGTTGGCTGGACGCCGTGGACCTACATCTGCATTTTGAAAATTTGTGCTATCAGTTTTGAGGCGATATATAAAAACAAAAAAAAAAAATATACATAATTTAAAAACTTGTGAAAAATGAAATACCTCTGTCGTCCCACTGTTCTCCCTGTGGAAGAACCATGTCCGGATCATTCCGAAAATCCATTCCGGCATAAGGAAAGTCCTGAATAGCAAAGACCTGGCTCTCTAGCCAGCGAAAGCAACCATCAGGAAATTGAACAACTGCTGCTCCCTCGTCAGGATGCCGGGCCATTACCGCAACCCATCTCGTCAACTTAGGCTCCCGAGGAGCCCCAACTGGAACTATAAGATGCTGGGGGATCAGCATTGGAACTCTCTCTAGGGCAAAGCTCACGACTAAAGGCCCATATCCAAAGGTCTTTAGTTGTCCTCTCTTTGCCCTGGTTAGTTGGCCCTTCTAATTAGCCAACACAGCATCGCACCAGTTGAAAATGGTGCCTTGGAAGCAATCTATAGCCATCCGCATTTGGGACTCGGTGGCATGGTGCAAAGCGGCCGTGCCGCAAAGTCTGGTAACAGTAAAGGCTATCACCATAAGTTCAGGTTGGGATATGTACTTAATTTCTATCCCCTTCTCCTGGTTTTGATTGTTGCACCACTCTAGCCGGAGACTAGCAAGGGATTGGCCACCCGGCCTAGTCCCGAATAGAGAGAGTTGCTCGCCCCTGTTAGGCAAGCCAGTGAGAAAATATATGTCGGAGGGCTCTATCTCGAGCTGGTGCTCTCCGATGTAGAAACATTGCTCCTGAATGTTCCACCTTTCAACCAGCCACTCAAGGAATGGCACCTGGCCCCTCATGCCAGGTATGGCCCAGTATTTGTACAGTCCGCATGCTTTTAACGCATCAATGGAAGGTTGATGACCTATTGCGGTCAAATCAATGTCCTTGTGTTCTCTTTCGCGCCAATCAAGCATGCTGTGCACCCTGCACATCATAAAACATCTGTTAGAGTCCATAAAATTTTAAAATTTTGGTTCATTTTGGAGAAATGAGGGTTTTAAAATGCGTTTTGCGGGGTATGCACCCCGGCTTTAAGGAACAGAGCGTCTGGATGCAGCTTTCCTTAAGGCCGGGTGCTTACACCTGGTATTTTCCCCATTGAGAAAATATCGGGGTACGCAGGTCAGTAGTGCATGACCTGCGTACCCCGAAGGGCGCATCTTGAAACCCCAAGACCCCCAAAAAATCAAATAAAAACTTAAAGATGAATTTTAAACGGATGGAAAGCAAGAGAAGGATGTTGTAGAATACCTGATGAGACGGCGTTCGATTCTGACGGTCGGATTCTCCGCAATGACCACAGGAAGTTTTCTTGTCAAAAGCCCTTTTTTCAACCTCAACAGTAAAATGGTAAAAATGACATGGTAAAAAGTCTTTTTATAGGTTTTTTGGATGAATGAATGCTAAGTTTGTTTATTTTTCACCATGAAAGGACATTTTTCAATGTATTTTTACCCATCTTAAACAGGTATGAGTAATGTGTTGTTTTTGTGCAGGACAAAAGGACTTTAGGGTAAAATCATCATTTTTCACGAACCAAAACATTAGAGTCATCTTTTAAGCTCTTTTCTGACTCCTAAAATATGAAAAGATTGCCGAGCGTTTCTTTTACACTCGTTAAAATGGAATTAAAAGACGGTCCCCTTATAGCTCTTTTCTGACCGTAAAAACAGGAAAAGATTGTCGGGTTTTTGTCGTTTCAAACTCGATATGGAAATAAAACGACGTGTCCTTGATCGCTTTTTACTTTTCAGGTCAGAGACACTAATCATGAAAGTACTCCTTGGTCGCAAGATCAAGCGGTTCTCCCAGGTATTATTTTATACTTTTTCGGGCTTGGGGGACACAAATTTACGAAAAATTTCAACCTGGAGTCTTCTTAAGTTTTTCAGACTCTCTAAAATTGAAAAACGTCGAGTTTCTCCTATACTGGGCTCGTTAAAATTTCACAGTAAAGGACCTGTTCAATTACAAACAGGAATGAACCACTCCTTCCTAGGGTTCGAATCAAAACTAGGTTGGACTCATCCGAAGGATGAGCTTATAATCAAGCATATGTTATCCTCCTCAAGCTTGTTAAAAATAAAGAGGTACTTGCCAGAAATGGTGGGGGAAAAAAGAGAAGAATGAGCTTATTTGTTATCCTTTGTCTCAGAAGAAACCTTATTACCACTCTTGAACACAACACTTTTCATTCACCTGGGTTGGGAAATCTTTTACCTCACAGTTGATCAAACCACATTGAAAGTCTTCAGCCAGGTTCCGGGGATTAACTTTGAGTCATTCGTCACCAAGCCATCTGTTGTGTCGTTATGTGTTCAAGAGGTCTCTGCAAATAAACTTTCATCTGCAAAATACTTGTCATCCATTTGACCATCCCTGAGTCAATCCTTACAACAACATTTCTTCAACTTGAACAATGATTTTGTGTTGTGGGCTTGCCTGCAACGGGTCGCTTTCTATCGACATCAACAAATTATCTAGAGAGATGACTTAGAAATCGTCAGTACCTTGAAGTTTGCATGCATCAATGGCAGGTTTCTCGCCTTTGACGTCAGTTTACATCATTGACTTTCGATCGAAGGATTCCGTGAAATGTTCGACATCAACTCATTCATTCACATCTCATGGATTGTACTGGGTACTTTGAGAACCATTGACATTACTGGTGGTCTCTCTCACACTTGTTAACAGTTTACATCATCGACTGGTAATCAAGTGGTTTCTACCATGTTCGACTTCAACTCATTTATTCGCATGGTTAGAATCGTACCAATACAGGAAGTAGAAATGAAGACCCTGGATCTAGTTTCCACCATCCAGGCTGCGAGGAGTTTTGTATTCATTATCTAGTAGACTAATCATAAACAGATGGCTGCGCCCATACTGTGTCTACAAAAGTCTATGATTATGATGTACTGCAAGATCATTCCTGTATCAGAGTAGTTAGTCTGTTAGTTAAAGTTTTGATCTAAGTATGGGAATGCCTACCTCAGCGATGATATAATCTTATACATGTATTTTGTGTTGAAAATTGCAGGTTCTGACCAGGCTCTCCACGAGATAATCCTTGAAATGATAAAGCGCTTCACCCTTCCTAGATAATACAAAACCCTAATCTACTACAGGCTTCGCACTTTAGGGGGCAATCTGTTACACTAAAAAATGTCACCATGGCTATTTACAGTTAGTATGGCTCTATCAACAGTCATGCTATCCTCCTAGGCAAGTCTTATGCCTCTGCTCTCCATGTCAAACTCCAAAAAGAGAGAAAGTCTTTGTAAATGTGTTTATCTCTGGGTACGCAGATTCTCTCGGCCTTACCTGCGTATACGCACCTAATGTTCACAAAAACTGCGTACTTGTACGCTCTGTATGTAAAGGGGCAGGTGCGTACCCCTGTAAAGGTCAAAAGGCGCAAGTTTCACTCCAAAAAAGTTACTTGTGGTCATTTCTAGAGGCTTCTAGAAGTATGTTTGACGTGTATGAAGCGCCTCCAGATGGTTCATGTACCCCTATGGAAGAGGAACTTATCCCATCAAGAGAGGAGCTATCCCATCCAAAGAGGGGATTATCCCATTGATGGTGGACCTGATTAACTTCCTCTTGAGCACTATAAATACAGGCATTGGGCCAGAAGGAGGGGAGGTTGAAAGCTAAACATTTCTAAGGGTAGATGCTGCTGGAATTAGGACTCCCATTTAGAAGCTTGTGAGGAGAGATTGCCATCTTTGCTTGTTCTATTTGGAAGTGGGTGAGCTTTGTCAAAGTAAAGGAGAACTCTTGATGGACCCTGGGAGGGACTTGCACAACACCAAGGCTCAGGTTGTAATTGTTCCTTTTGTTTCCTATTAATGCAAATGAGTCCATTCTTCTCAACAACTTGTTATTTATGAGTTGTTTCATGTACTCCTTGGTCTATGTGTTAAATATGTTTTATTTTATGAGATTATCAAGTGCTATTTAATCGTTTGATTGCTAGTGAATGCAGGTTTCGAAGTGAAGGAGGAGCTCATCTGGATCAGCGAGGCTGGACTGCTACAACAGCGTTGGACTACAGGTAGGATCTAAACACTTGATTTCTTATATAGTAAATGCATGTTTAGAGAAGGATTGCTCTTGTTTGTCTTGTTTGTCACTAGAGAGTCTTAGGCTCCTAGGGAGGTTGGTTGTGTCCACACTATCGACTCTTTCCGCCTGACACACCCATACATATGAAATAATCATTAATCATCAAGTGAAATAGTTCACATAGATGTAACGATCACTAGAGCAAGTACAACACATGTTAAATAAGATGAGAAACAAAGCCAATGAAATAGTTCAATTTCTTTAGTACATATTAATGCCATCATATACTGCAAACATCCAAAGAATAGTCTTAAAAACATTCACAATATACATATGAAAATGTGTCGGCTCAATGAGCTTCAAATATTAAATAGAAGTTCCAAGATACATTGGTACAAAGAAACACCACTAGATCCAATACTAGAGTGGTAAGCCACTACTTGCTCTCCAAAGAACTACCTTCCTATCTCATGCATAGTTGGAAAAACCAAAGTGAAACGTAATTTCTTTGAGTAATGAGGCTTCTTTTAAAACTATGGAAATGGCTTTTCATATTCCCATGACTCTTGAACTTTCTAATGACTCTTAGAATTCTAATGTGACCTTTGGACTCCTATATGAATTTTTGGCTTCTCCATGTGACTTTTTTATCCATATATGATTCTTGGAATTCCACATATTTACATGTACAATATTTCCAAAATTACATTGTTGGCTTATATGGACCTGACCCAGGTTTGGAAAAATTATTTAGCCAAACAAATCCCGCAGCTATCGGCCCTTTCGGAAATAGCCCATGGAGCGCGGACTGATGTCTGATCCGAGGTAGCAGGAGAAGGTGCTCGAACTAGGTTTCCACACCCTTGGGATGTCTAGATGTGCTGTGGAGGGTTCGCGCGCCATTCTGTAGCTTCACACTTCTCTATTCGCACAGATTCGAACTCAGAATACTCCTTACTACTTATTATTGCGTTGTTTATGTATTCAATCTACTTATTGTGATATTTAAGCAAACATTATCAGAGTTAACCAGTTTGCGCATTTAGATTAGACACAGATTCATGTATTTATAAGTAGATGCACATAGATCAAATAGTTACAGTAAACATACAGAAGCCAGATCCGTGATAATTCAGATTTAACAGAGAATTTCAGAAACAACTTAGCTTTATTCAACTTCTTCACCAATACATCTCGATTCATCCTGCGCACTCAGTTGCAGGGGGACCTCTGCACACACAACTACAGAGCCTCTATCCACTACCCAAACCCTTGACCTGGACTTACAGACGCTTCAAAACTGTCCTTCTCAAAAACCCATTACACATCAGATCCAAGATTACATACCAGAAACTAAGCTACCACTACCCATAGAGCCCTGCTCTATTTATACCTTTCCATGGACCACAATCCATGGGCGGACTGACTCAACTTATATTTCTTTTCATTATTTTTGGGCGGACTACCCTTTAACTCCACTTATTATCTATTGTGCTTCGCACATCCCGCGGAGTATTTACCCCATCCTTACCCAAAATTTCGAGCTTTGTGCCCCATGACCATTGCGCGGGGCTTCTGCTACCCAATAGTCCCCCAACACAATCATCGTGACTTGTCCCGAGTCACTTAGCTGGTGCGGGAATCTTTGCGCGGAGGTCGGTCAGCAACTTCTACATATCGCTTGTCCCTGCAACAAATTTGGCTGTGAGCCTCTATACCTTTTCCAAATGAGCCGCTGATGCATCCCTATCACTTGCAGTTGCTTGCTCGGTCTCACACACTACCTACATATGCGCTACCTTGCCTTCAATAGTTGTAGATACGCTAAACGCTTCATCGAGCTAGGGCTGGATACGTTCTTTGAGTACTGCTTCTTGTTGCCGCACTGCGTCAACTTGGGCCTTGAGCGCCTGGGCCTCCTTCATTTTGGCCAACCGCTGTGTGATAGTGACTGTCTGTGCAGCCCCATGAGCAGTGTCATAGGCCTGCTGTAACTTGCGTGCCTTGGTTTCTACTTGCTGTATGGTTGGGTCCTCCTGGAGGAATGTGAGTATCTCGAGAGACTGACCTAGTTGTCCTGAGCATTTACGAACAACACTCCTCATTGTTTCCAAATTTGCTAGAATTTCGCTACAGCAGTGTTCCCATTCGGCCGGGCCTTGAGACAGAGCTCTGTGATTTGTAACGTTAGTTCCTCCTGGGCTCTTGCGGCCTCCTCTTAGGCCATGCAAAAGCCGATTGCCATGTGCTGAATCTTGGTAGTTGGTGGGAGGTCCCCGGGGATGGCTAACTCTAGTACTGTGCTACATGCCTCCGTCATAGCTTTTTCTACTTCCCGGTATCATGCGGCCAAGTCATCATGCTGGAGAGTGACCTGTTCTAACTTTGCCTTCTGCTCTGTCAAGATGTGGAAAGCGCGACCTTCCCTAGCTTGAAACTCCTAAGTTACTCCCTCTTGCAGTAGGTATAGTACTTCTCTAGACAGGGTGGCTAGATTTAATTCCCAACTACATTCTTTGCCCACGGCTACGGCTAGGATAGCTCCTGCTGGCAATGGTAGGGTGTGTGGCATGTGCGTGCTGACCATCTGCTCGGCGGCGGCTGTATCTTCTGGTAGCTGTCAGGTGACCCAGCCGGGGGTCGCTCCTGTAATGCCTGCAATTGCGCTCGGATCTCCCCCAACATAGTTGTTTTTTCAATGATTAGTTCAGGCAATGCTCTGGTGGGAACATTGCTTGCAGGCTGGCTACTATCCATGAATTCTTTTTCCAGAGCCATCGGTGTTTTGGACTTTTTTCGGGCAGCCGGTGTTATATACATATTTGGGCACTGCAACCCCAATCACATATGTCCATAAACCAAGGGCTTCTAAGCCCCTAAAAGTGTTGCTTCATACCCTAAAGGAACAAGGTTAGCTGATTACATCATTTCCCAGAAGTTCTCCCTGAAAAAATGCTCAGAACTGGTCAAAACTGGACCATACAGACTGCTCCATGCTAGCAGTGCGATGCATCTCACCTATTACACATGGGGGGTGTGATGCATACTGAAAATCCCTTCTGTAGGGTGCGATGAGAGAGAGCAAACAAATGGCAGAAGCAGTTTGCTAGGTGGAAGCTCACAAAATATTCTAGAAACTGCTCATATGACACTTGCCTCTTTGAATTCGCTTAGGGATGAGTAAGAGATCATGGAATATCCAAGTAGAACCAAGAACTATCAGTGAAATGACCCTAATAAAAATCCCAGAAGCTGACTCACTCTCTTGCAAACATCTATATATGGATCCCTCATCCTAGAGATCCAAAGGCTGGAATTTTGTAATTTGCAAGGAAGTGCTGTCGGTTTCTCTTTGAATACATTGTTGGGTGATCTTGCTTTGTATGAGGTGAAGAGGGCTTTCATGCTGGGAGGATGATGCTGGATCAGACATCTTGGTTGTAATCCTCTTGTCTACTACTTCTATCAATAAAACTATTTGAGCTTTCCTCCATATGCTTGTATATCTCTGAATCTTGTATTTGTATATGCATTTATATGGTTAATGTACATCTGATCCTACGTTGTTTATGGTTATAGATCTCTATGCTTTGATGGTATTTTGCTACTTTGAATCTATAGGTGTTCTTTGAAGTGGGGCAAGTGAGAAAGGAGTGTCGAAAGATCCATCAAGGGAGAGAGGAAACGAGCAAGGAGACTAGTGAAACACTGAGGTTGGTACTATCTGCTTCTCTATCATCTATCTCTCATAAAGGAAAACACAAGTAACTTTGGTTTGTTTGTTTCTAAGATAGCTACCCGTCTTAGTGGGACTAGCAGCTCTGAATCGACACTAGTTTTCCTGATAACAAAACGGCGACTTCACTGGGGAACGAATAGTTTGTTTGTTTTGTTACTGTTGTTTGCTTTATAAACCACAGAAGGACCCTGAAGTTAAGTCAGCTAGCCTTCGAACTGCTTTTGCTATGCAACTACAAAGTAGATCAACGCTACTTCAGTCAATCTCCTGGTTGGTTTATGAACTGAACATCTAGCCTGCAAACATCCTAAGTGCCCTAGTGGTAGCTCAAATAACCTCATTAGATCAGCCCCTATACTTTGTGTTTACTGACAGTCATTAGCTCAGCCTAAATCCTTGAACTTAGCTGCAAACTGTGACTGAAAACCAAACTCAGTCTCGTTCCTGGACCATCACACTGTCTCTCATTGGAAATCTGGATGCACCGCACCTCTTGTGTGTTGCAGGTGAGATGCATCCCTGTTTCCCTGTGTTACAAGTGTGATGATTGACTAAGACTATTTCTGCCTCCAGATTTTGGTTTTTTCTTCATTGTGTTTAGCTTTATTCAGTAGTTTTGTTGTCTATGATCAGTACATCACTGTTGAAACCATCTTCCTTTGCATTATTTCAGCTTCCATTAGAAGGAATTGTGAATGTTTTTTTTTATGTATTTTTCATCATTTACAATTCTCCTTTGCAAATAGTAGCTTAATCGAACTGTCGTCTTTTGATTTGAAAGTGTCACAAGTGTCATTTTCAGTCAAGAAAAAGAGTGTCATAAAGTCTTCCTCTTTTAGATAGTCGATTACACTTTTTCCATCGTATTTGATTTGAATTAATAGTATTTCAAGTGTCGAAAACAATTTTAAATTCGAAATCGCAAAGTGTCGTCTTAGCCTTCCTTTCATTTTTGAAGAGAAAATTGTTGGTACTGTCACTTTGAAAGAAGATAATTCAGATCTGTACTTAGTTTTATTTTTGTCATTCTCACATTAAGGAAACTGAAAAACAATACATGCATGTGCATTTGCATTTAGACTGCATGCTGAAATTGATTTAGGAAAAGTGCATCTAGTGTGTGCTTTTTGCTCTATGTTGAAAGAATTTCATTTCTCTTTCCTTAGTAGCTAGTATTTTCATTGCAAAAAAAAATGTAAACGATTGTTTATCATCTTAGATTGCACATTTAGGAATTGTATATCTACATCATGCGGTGAACCTTAAAGGCAAACTTCTTAAGAAAGATCAACTGTAAAATAAACCTCAATGAACATAAAAACGCTTTGGAACCTAATGCACAACATTTAGAAGTCTAGGATAGAGATGTATTCTGGCGTCGTAAAGCCTGGTAACTGTCGCTTTCATCGTAGGTTGGGTGATTCCTCCTCTTTGAGACGACAAGTGCCAGTACGGACTTGTGCTCCCACATACCATCGAGTATATATTGGGAGACCACAATAGGCTACATCCTTTATCCTTAGGAAGCCATGTCTGCACCCTATCGATCACAATTCACTAAACACAACATTCGGGAAGACTGACTTCCATACTGTAAAAAGTATTCTGTAGTTTTGGGATTGGTTTGGTAATCCCTCTGTCTAGATTTCCAAAGTAGTCACTTTTGTTCCTTTTCAGACTCCTTAAAAGAAAAGGTCCATCTGAGCACTTGTCACTTCAGGCTCATTAAAAATTGAAGGTGACTAGAGTCATCTTTAGCTTTTTCTCGACTCTTAAAAATTGAAAAAGCAAGTTGTGTAAAAATGTCATAAAATTTATTTTAATCGGAATAATATCACTGTTCCCTCGTTGGTCTTAGGTTGAGAAAATGGAGTCCACCAATCAAGGATTTACCGTTGGGGAAAATCCTAGTCCTTTCTCTTCTTGGGGAGATGTTGGTGCTCCACATATGGCTACATTGTCTCTTCTAGGACTCACAATTGGCTTGCCGGTATGGCTTTTCTCGACATTTGTTGTTCAAAACACCATAATTCCTAAGCAATCAAAACAACAACCAGATGATACTAGAGTTACCCCACAACCTTCTACTTCGTTTGTTTCTCCCTCTCCTTCTTCCTCTTCGCTTGGTGAAGCTAGTAACCAAGTAACTAAGAAGAAGAAGAAAGGGAAGGAGAAGAAGAAGAAGAAGCCAATGGTCAAAGGGGGAAACCATGCATCATCTAGCGAAAATCCACAAAATGCACCATCCAAGCCTAAATATCCATGTGTCATTTGCAAGGGAGAGAACTATCGTCGAGATTGTCCCTGCATCCCACGGATCCTGAGGGACTGGTCTCGCCGCTTGCACAATCTGGTGTCTTCAACCTCTGACGATCATGTTGAGAGCACACCATCAACTAGTGAAAACGAAGCTAATGGACAAAAAGGAAGATCTAAATTTCCTTGTAGACTGTGTGAAGGTGATCATGCCCTCCACCGTTGTCCTTTCCTAGATGAAGCTAAAAGAGTCTTGGATAACTGTCCTGCTTCACCGTAGTGACTTCCTCCTGGATACAAGAAACTCTTGCCGAGTCCATCACTAGTTGAAAATTCGACTAACACACCTTTTTTGTCGTTCGAAGCACCTATCATTGAAGATAAACCCTTTGAGTCCACACCGGACCAAAGTCAATAGGTCGAGACAGCAGTCGACCCAGCCTTGTCTTCAAAAGGTCAACCTTCAGATGATACTGTCGCCAAAGAGAATTAGAATGACACCGTTCAAATTCTTTTCGTTAACACAAAATCTAATGAACATGGAGGCAGCAGGAAGGAAGTTTGTCAGAGATTTACCCGGTCGTTTATTCGGTCCCTCCTCCAATCAATCTAGTCATTTCCTACGATTGGAATCTACTAGGCAAACCCCGCCTACCATCTAATGTACCATTCTGAATCATAGTACAAGCTTACAGAATGATCATGGTTGGTACTATCATAGATGAAGGGGCTTCTGTGAGTATCCTTTCCTCAACTGCTTGGAAAGCGCTTGGTTCGCCATCGCTTCTGCCTGAGATTCGAAATCTATCAGGCTTCAACAAAGGAACTAGTCGACCATTAGGGATCCTTCCAAATTTGCCTATAACATTGAGAAGGAAAACCATTCATCTAAACATGATGGTAGTCCAAGGGCCTTTAGATTACAATCTACTCCTTGGACGTGACTACATTTATAGCATGGGAGCTATTGTTTCCTCACTCTTTTGAGTGATGTGTTTTCCGCATGAAGGCAGAATGGTCAAGCTTGTAGACCAGCTTTCATTCCCCGGTTCAAACACAACTACTAGTCAAATGCCATCCCTAACTGGTCTTTTTGCACAAGGAATGTCTCATCAATCTCCAGTCCATCCACCTGATGATTGCAAGTGATTCGATGATTGTGACTGAAACCCAGGGGGCATGCACCCTGGTCTGCTTCGGCAGGAAAACCCCAGATATAAGTTAGGTGTCCACTTAGGAATATGACTAGTCTGACAATCTTGTCCGTTTAGGAAAATGGATCAGTCTAGAAAAGGATTCCCCCATCAAAGGTTAGGTGATTGGAACTGGAATCACCTTCGTACATTTCGATGGACAAAGCCAAGGAAGTGTTTTGTTTGCAAATGCAGATGAAACAATCTTGCTAATGCAAGAACTTTTGTATGGTAACCTGGAAGCTCTATTTTGTTATACCTAGGGGCATGCAAACCTTTTTGCAAGCAAGTGAAAAGCGACCATTTATTTTCTTATTTTTTAGGCTCTTAACCCTTTAAACTTGTAGGTTGTTCGTTCCTAGCTTGCATAACGAAAGGCTTTGGAGCAAAGTTTCAAATGGGGCAAGCTCCCTAAAAAATGAACCTATCAATGAGACATCCTTATTATATGAATGGCACAAGCAGTTTTACACAAAGTCCAAGCTCGTTAAAAATAAACCTAGCAATGAGCAAATTTTCCCCCAGAGTTCAATCTCATTAAAAAATGAACCCACCTTCAGTAAATAATCCTTGCAATCACATAATTATCAATTTTTGAGCCTTGGTTGTGTTCTTACCATCAACTCCACTTTTTTTTAGCCGATCATACGCCTCCATTTGATTGTTTACCCCTTTTGAGGAACAATTGTGATGAGTGATTCTATTAGCCACCTTCTTTACACTGCCGTGATTGAAAAGTTCCAAACCTTACCTGGAACCAGCTGCTATCCCAAAACATCACTTGTTCCTCAAAAAACAAGTCTCCTTTAAGCTCTTTTCAACTGACTCGTAAAATATGAAAAGATTGCCAAGCAATTGGCCTCTCCAGCTCGTTAAAGTGATTGGAAGTGCCATCTATCCTCTAGATTTTAATCTTTTTGGACCTGAGGGATCATTACACAAAAAGATTGAGCTCTTGTCTTGTTCGGCTTGTTAAATCTATCGAAAAGTAATCCCTTTCATATTATTTTATACTTTTTCGGACTTAAGGGATTACATTACGAAAAAGGACTACTGGAGTTGCTTTTACGTCTGTTTTTAGACTCTCTAAAATTGAAAAGGACCGAGTTATCTTTGTCGTTAAACTCGTTAAAACAATAGCGACAAAATTTTCCATGCAGACAAGAGCGAGTTTCACTATCGCTAGGCTTGTTAAAACATAGCGACAGGTTTGCCCGAAGGGCAAATTATAGAACAAGCATATGTTATCCTTCTCAAGCTTGACAAAAATAAAGAGGTATTGGTCAGCAATGACTCGGGAAAAAGGGAAGAAAACTTGAATAACTTCATTGGTAGCAGGTTGCTCTTGAACATGACACTTTCACTACATCACCATGATTAAGTCAGGTTGGGTTATTTCATTCACTGGTCATATCACCATCGGTCCGCCGTACCATCCATTTTGAGGTTAACGCTACCAATCCATTTCAGTGTCGTTGATATGTTCAAGAGAAGTCGCTCAGAGAACTCACCAACCTAGCTAACGCCTCATCCACTGTAATACCTTCACTCTCCATTTTTCATGACCGCCACCCTGAACCTTGTATCATCAGATAATTTTCACCTCCACAAAATCATTTGCTCTGTTCCATGTCGTAGATGTGGGATTCATTAAGGCCCTCCTATGACGGGTAACTTCTTGTCGACATCAACTAATTATCCAAGAAGTTGACTTAGGAACAACCCTTTCAGTACTTTGAAGCTTTCATGCCTCAATGGCAAGTTTCTCACTTCTGGCGATAGGTTTACATCAATGGCCTTTGACCAAAAGATTTTGCATGGTGTTCGACATCAACTCATGTATTCACACCACATGAATTGTACTGCAGTACCTTGAGGGTCATTATCATTATCGATGATTCCTCTTGCGCCTGTTAACAGCTTACATCATTGGCTGGTAATCAGGCGATGTCTTTCCATGTTTGACATCAGAACATCTTTTCACATGGATCGACTTGTACTTCGGGCAAAGATTGAACAAGTTTGAAGACCCTGGATCTAGTTTCATCCATCTGGGCTACGATATATTTAGGAAAATAAAGACATCAAATGTACATCACAACTGCACAGATAATCATCCAAAGTAAGGGATGATGGCTCTACCAGAATCATCAGTCCACCACACAGACGATTATCTGTCCTATGTACATGAAAATGAATTTATAAAGCTGATCATGGGAATTCCCGCCTCAGCTAGATCATGAAAATATTATGAAGATAATGTATTGTATTGTATCTTATTACAGGTCACCTTCCAGTTCGAAAAAACTCGGATCTTCATTATAAAGCATTTCACCCGACATCAGAAGATTTATGACCTCATGCTTTATGGGGCAACTGTTATAGACGTATTTGGGCACTGCAACTCCAATCACATATGTCCATAAACCAAGGGCTTCTAAGCCCATAAAAGTGTTTTTTCATACACTAAAGGAACAAGGTCAGCTGATTACATCATTTCCCAGAAGTTCTCCCTGAAAAACTACTCAGAACTGGTCAAAAATGGACCATACAGACTGCTCCATGCTAAGGGTGTGATGCATCTCACCTATTACACACGGGGGGTGTGATGCATACTAAAAAGCCCTTCTGTAGGGTGTGATGAGCGAGAGAAGACAAATGGTAGAAGCAGTTTTCTAGGTGTAGACTCAAAGAATCTTCTAGAAACTGCTTATATGACACTTGCCTCTCTAAATTCGCCTAGGGATGAGTGAGAGATCATGAAATCTCCAAGTGGAGCCAAGAACTATCAGTGAAATGACACTAATCAAAATCCTAGAAGCAAACTCACTTGCTTGCAAACATCTATATATGGATCCCTCATCCTAGAGATCCAAAGGCTGGAATTTTGTAATTTGCAAGGAAGTGCTGTTGGTTTCTCTTTGAAGACATTGTTGGGTGATCTTGCTTTGTAGGAGGTGAAGAGGGCTTTCATGCTGGGAGGATGATGTTGGATCAGACAGCTTGGTTGTAATCCTCTCTTCTACTACTTCTATCAATAAAGCTATTTGAGTTTTCCTACATATGGTTGTATATATCTGAATCTTGTATTTGTATATGCATTTATATGGTTAATGTACATTTGATCCTACATTTTTTATGGTTATAGATCTCTATGCTTTGATGGTATTTTGATGCTTTAACTCTACAGGTGTTCTTTGAAGTGGGACAAGTGAGAAAGGAGTGGCGAAAGCTCCATCAAGGGAGAGAGGAAACGAGCAAGGAGACTAGCGAAAAACTGAGGTTGGTACTCTTTGTTTCTCTCTCATCTATCTCTCATAAAGGAAAACACAATTAACTTTGGTTTGTTTGTTTCTAAGATAGCTACTCGTCTTAGTGGGACTAGCAGCTCTGAATGGACACTAGTTTTCCCAATAACAGTTGGTGATTCCTTGGCACGCGACCACTTGAGGTAGTCCTGTGTCTTCGTTTCCTATTGTAGGTCTTGTTCCAAGTCCATTCCCTGATCTTCCTGGGTCCCTTCTGTTTTCAAGGTCGTGGTAGCCTCCTGCTACAAAGCGGCTTGTTCTGCTAGTTGAGTGAGTCACTGTTGGTGTTCCTTCTTCTGCTGTTGTGTTGCCAACCTATCAAGAACGGCCTTGTCTGGGGCATGCCATTCTAGAGGCCATGTTGCTAATACCACGTAAATGGCATCATCTGTTGCAATGAACAAAAGTGTGACCCATGATCGCTCTAGATTCTTTTGCGCATGGATATACATGTGATGCATGTCTGCTTTGAACTCGGCTGTGCTTTGAAAATTATTGTAGATCGTGGGGGACATGCGCGGTCTTTGATTAATCCATGTTTGTATCTTTCCTTCCATGGAGGTTAAAAAAGCCCGGATCGCGGAAACCCTGGCTACGTCATTTGTAGCCCAGAGCGAAATATACCGCACAGCTTCGGGTAGGCTATCCTCAAGGCTGGGAAACTGGCTCTCCTGCGGCAATTCACCTGTAACCAGAAGGATTGATAAAAGCAACCATGCATAATGAAATGTCTTACCTTTGTCTTGTGCTTCTTGACAATTGGTCAGAAATTCGTTGCATAAAAATTGTGCCCAATTGAACTGAACCCCTTCGATGCACTGCCCTTCCAATTCAATGACAAGGGCTGGAACCTCATCTGTGTGAGATTTTCTCATGAGTTTACTGGCTAGTAGTTGAGTGGCGACTCAGACCACGCGGTCACTGATGCTTGCTATGACATACCCCGCTTTCCTTTATCTAGATGGTATTTCACCTTCACTGTTTTGGCGAGGCCTCCCTCACTACTGGTTCCTGCTATGTCTGTGGGGTTATTCCCTTTAAGTGGTAGGTGCGTAATCCGGTGGATTAGGTCGGCTGTGATCGAGATCGGCTCTTCCAACCATAGAGATCCATCATGTATGAGACATAGCAGCTCTCGGATCACAAATATGGTCATGGTCATGTGGTGATAGTGAGGTATCCACCTGAGATTTAGCAATCCCACCCTCTCCACACCTAGTAACCACTTCTGCGGCGATAACTTGTCTTCATCCAGTTTAGGGAACTTGTCTCTATCTGCAAGGTCCCAATCTTCGAATTTGATGTTTGGAATGCACCCCATTAGCAACCCTTCGAACCTTATCTCGTCCGGAAGAAGCAGGCTCTGGAGCATAGTCTTTGCAGCGTCCACGTCTTTCGGTATCTTGGTCATCCCGGTCCACAGAGAAAGATACGGGGTAACGACGGAAGTTGGAACGCAACTTCTTCTTCCTCCACCTGTGCGTTAATCTAATCAATTAAGGCTTGGCGGTCGTCGTCCTCCTCAACAGGTTCGTTGGTGACTGCTTTGCCTTTGTCAACTGTCGAGCATTTGTTGAATCTTGGGGAGGCCCAGACTGTTTTTACCATCTACTTGTTCTTCCTGGGTCGCGAGGTACGTGGAGACTTAGGAACTTCGGGAACCTAAGTCACGTCCTCAGCTCTTCCTGATTCACTTGCATTTCCTCTACGACTCGTGCTCAGGTTCTTCCATGGTACTCATGGGGTGCCTGGTAGCCACGTACTCGCTGTGTTTTGCTGTGGTTCAAAGCACCAAAAGTCCAGTGCTAGCCACAAACTATGAGATTTGAAAAAATCCCTTCCCTCCGTTTTCAGTTTATTAATGGCATCGAGTCGACAGATCTTTGCATATCTCATCTGGAACTTTCGTCTTAATGTCCCGCCTCCCGCTCCTCTCTAACGTAATCTGACCTTTCTGTCAGGACCAATGTTGCCAATGGTCATATTTTGACTTTTCCTTGCAGTAGCACCATTCGTGGGGCGCAACTGCGATCTTGTGGACTACCTAACTTGGTAAAGAATCCTTTTACCGCGCTAGTTTTCCATAGACCGGTTTATATTCCCACACCTTCTTTCAACTACTCAAGGCATTGAGACTGTATTTTCTATTGCTAGTCAGGTGCTCACACCTCTGGTGCGAGTTCAGAGCTTCCTACTAGCTCGTGCTGCGAGCACCTCTCATGTATCTGGGTAGCTGGTCGGGGGGTTATGTTCTTCCGTGAGTGCGGGCGCAGCCATGATAGCAGGGTCGTAGCTCATTCCTGGGCTACTCTGATGGATCCATCCCTTAGCACACTTTACTTGCTTGGCCGTAACCACATTTTATGAGGCTGGTGGCTACTTTGTCCTTTCTGAGCTTCCTTCTATCGTCTATTACAGGCCCAGTGAAGCCATGGTATCCGCAACTTCCCTGATCCCCTAGTTGTTAACCTTGGCGCCGGTTGCTAGTGCACTGGTCTGTTGGGGTGGCTTTGGATTACTAATTCTAAGTTGGTTGGATGCCTACACCTCATACACCTGTAGCCTATGCTGGTGAGGAATTCTTACTTCATTTCGCTCTTCCGGTCATGCGCGTGCCTGCCTTCAACACCCATAACCTATAATATCAACATTCCATAAAACAAAAAGGGGAAAAAACCTTAATTAAATATCAATGTGCATGTTTCTATTTTGGTGCCCGACTTCCAACCTATTATCGTTGCTACAACACCCTGCAAAAAATTTCACTACATTCAAATTTTATAGCTTGCTTTATCGTCATGTCAAGTGTCACCTTGGTCATCAAGTGTCATTTCATGTCATCCTATATGTTTCAATTGTTCTTGAGTCTTCTCAAGTGTCATCGCATTGAGTAGAACATTTTTTTGTGTATTTCATGGTCACAACATCCTTGTTGTTGTAAAACAAAACTTTTTGGTTGCAGTCACACACACTTCACCCATTGTACTTGGGGAATGTATGAAAAGTGGCATTTTGATGTATAATTATCATTTTTCAAGCTTTTTTAATTTTTCTCAATGATTTTTTATGTGTCACACATGGTTTTGTGTCTAAAACTCATCATGTTCGCCCCTTTTCCTATCTTCCAAACTTTTTAAAATTTTGGTTTCAAAGCAAACTCAGTAAGGCCAAGAGTGCATGAGCGCACTTTGAAGCCTTGATCAGGAATCCTTCCTTGTTTTGAAGTGATCCATGTGCCCTCCAAGAGCACAAAACACACTCCATAATCCCTTTCCCTTTACTTGTTATAAACTTTGCCCTTCAAGAAACCAGTTCTTCCTTTGAGTGCACTCCTTCAACTCAAAGAAGTGCACCCTCCTTGAGCACATGAGTGCACCCTAAAGGCCTTAATATCAACTTTTCAACCTTCCATAGTGCGCCATGCACCCTCCAAGTAGAACCAAGTACTATCAGTGAAATGACCCTAATAAAAATCCCAGAAGCTGACTCACTCTCTTGCAAACATCTATATATGGATCCCTCATCCTAGAGATCCAAAGGCTGGAATTTTGTAATTTGCAAGGAAGTGCTGTTGGTTTCTCTTTGAATACATTGTTGGGTGATCTTGCTTTGTATGAGGTGAAGAGGGCTTTCATGCTGGGAGGATGATGCTGGATCAGACATCTTGGTTGTAATCCTCTTGTCTACTACTTCTATCAATAAAACTATTTGAGCTTTCCTCCATATGCTTGTATATCTCTGAATCTTGTATTTGTATATGCATTTATATCGTTAATGTACATCTGGTCCTACGTTGTTTATGGTTATAGATCTCTATGCTTTGATGGTATTTTGCTACTTTGAATCTATAGGTGTTCTTTGAAGTGGGGCAAGTGAGAAAGGAGTGTCGAAAGATCCATCAAGGGAGAGAGGAAACGAGCAAGGAGACTAGTGAAACACTGAGGTTGGTACTATCTGCTTCTCTCTCATCTATCTCTCATAAAGGAAAACACAAGTAACTTTGGTTTGTTTGTTTCTAAGATAGCTACCCGTCTTAGTGGGACTAGCAGCTCTGAATGGACACTAGTTTTCCTGATAACAAAATGGCGACTCCACTGGGGAACGAATAGTTTGTTTGTTTTGTTACTGTTGTTTGCTTTATAAACCACAGAAGGACCCTGAAGTTAAGCCAGCTAGCCTTCGAACTGCTTTTGCTATGCAACTACAAAGTAGATCAACGCTACTTCAGTCAATCTCCGGGTTGGTTTATGAACTGAACATCTAGCTTGCAAACATCCTAAGTGCCCTAGTGGTAGCTCAAATAACCTCATTAGATCAGCCCCTATACTTTGTGTTTACTGACAGTCATTAGCTTAGCCTAAATCCTTGAACTTAGCTGCAAACTGTGACTGAAAACCAAACTCAGTCTCGTTCCTGGACCATCACACTGTCTCTCATTGGAAATCTCGATGCACCGCACCTCCTGTGTGTTGCAGGTGAGATGCATCCCTGTTTCCCTGTGTTACAGGTGCGATGATTGACTAAGACTATTTCTGCCTCCAGATTTTGGTTTTTTCTTCATTGTGTTTAGCTTTATTCAGTAGTTTTGTTGTCTATGATCAGTACATCACTGTTGAAACCATCTTCCTTTGCATTATTTCAGCTTCCATTAGAAGGAATTGTGAATGTTTTTTTTTATGTATTTTTCATCATTTACAATTCTCCTTTGCAAATAGTAGCTTAATCGAACTGTCGTCTTTTGATTTGAAAGTGTCACAAGTGTCATTTTCAGTCAAGAAAAAGAGTGTCATAAAGTCTTCCTCTTTTAGATAGTCGATTACACTTTTTCCATCGTATTTGATTTGAATTAATGGTATTTCAAGTGTCGAAAACAATTTTAAATTCGAAATCGCAAAGTGTCGTCTTAGCCTTCCTTTCATTTTTGAAGAGAAAATTGTTGGTACTGTCACTTTGAAAGAAGATAATTCAGATCTGTACTTAGTTTTATTTTTGTCATTCTCACATTAAGGAAACTGAAAAACAATACATGCATGTGCATTTACATTTAGACTACATGCTGAAATTGATTTAGGAAAAGTGCATCTAGTGTGTGCTTTTTGCTCTATGTTGAAAGAATTTCATTTCTCTTTCCTTAGTAGCTAGTATTTTCATTGCAAAAAAAAATGTAAACGATTGTTTATCATCTTAGATTGCACATTTAGGAATTGTATATCTACATCATGCGGTGAACCTTAAAGGCAAACTTCTTAAGAAAGATCAACTGTAAAATAAACCTCAATGAACATAAAAACGCTTTGGAACCTAATGCACAACATTTAGAAGTCTAGGATAGAGATGTATTCTGGTGTCGTAAAGCCTGGTAACTGTCGCTTTCATCGTAGGTTGGGTGATTCCTCCTCTTTGAGACGACAAGTGCCAGTACGGACTTGTGCTCCCACATACCATCGAGTATATATTGGGAGACCACAATAGGCTACATCCTTTATCCTTAGGAAGCCATGTCTGCACCCTATCGATCACAATGCACTGAACACAACATTCGGGAAGACTGACTTCCATACTGTAAAAAGTATTCTGTAGTTTTGGGATTGGTTTGGTAATCCCTCTGTCTAGATTTCCAAAGTAGTCACTTTTGTTCCTTTTCAGACTCCTTAAAAGAAAAGGTCCATCTGAGCACTTGTCACTTCAGGCTCATTAAAAATTGAAGGTGACTAGAGTCATCTTTAGCTTTTTCTCGACTCTTAAAAATTGAAAAAGCAAGTTGTGTCAAAATGTCATAAAATTTATTTTAATCGGAATAATATCACTGTTCCCTCATTGGTCTTAGGTTGAGAAAATGGAGTCCACCAATCAAGGATTTACCGTTGGGGAAAATCCTAGTCCTTTCTCTTCTTGGGGAGATGTTGGTGCTCCACATATGGCTACATTGTCTCTTCTAGGACTCACAATTGGCTTGCCGGTATGGCTTTTCTCGACATTTGTTGTTCAAAACACCGTAATTCCTAAGCAATCAAAACAACAACCAGATGATACTAGAGTTACCCCCCAACCTTCTACTTCGTTTGTTTCTCCCTCTCCTTCTTCCTCTTCGCTTGGTGAAGCTAGTAACCAAGTAACTGAGAAGAAGAAGAAAGGGAAGGAGAAGAAGAAGAAGAAGCCAATGGTCAAAGGGGGAAACCATGCATCGTCTAGTGAAAATCCACACAATGCACCATCCAAGCCTAAATCTCCATGTGTCATTTGCAAGGGAGAGAACTATCGTCGAGATTGTCCCTGCATCCCATGGATCCTGAGGGACTGGTCTCCCTGCTTGCACAATCTGGTGTCTTCAACCTCTGACGATCATGTTGAGAGCACACCATCAACTAGTGAAAACGAAGCCAATGGACAAAAAGGAAGATCTAAATTTCCTTGTAGACTGTGTGAAGGCGATCATGCCCTCCACCGTTGTCCTTTCCTAGATGAAGCTAAAAGAGTCTTGGATAACTGTCCTGCTTCACCGTAGTGACTTCCTCCTGGATACAAGAAACTCTTGCCGAGTCCATCACTAGTTGAAAATTCGACTAACACACCTTTTTTGTCGGTCGAAGCACCTATCATTGAAGATAAACCCTTTGAGTCCACACCGGACCAAAGTCAATAGGTCGAGACAGCAGTCGACCCAGCCTTGTCTTCAGAAGGTCCACCTTCAGATGATACTGTCACCAAAGAGAATGAGAATGACACCGTTCAAATTCTTTTCGTTAACACAAAATCTGATGAACATGGAGGCAGCAAGAAGGAAGTTTGTCAAAGATTTACCCGGTCGTTTATTCGGTCCCTCCTCCAAGCAATCTAGTCGTTTCCTACGATTGGAATCTACTAGGCAAACCCCGCCTACCATCTAATGTACCATTCTGAATCATAGTACAAGCTTACAGAATGATCATGGTTGGTACTATCATAGATGAAGGGGCTTCTGTGAGTATCCTTTCCTCAACTGCTTGGAAAGCGCTTGGTTCGCCATCGCTTCTGCCTGAGATTCGAAATCTATCAGGCTTCAACAAAGGAACTAGTCGACCATTAGGGATCCTTCCAAATTTGCCTATAACTTTGAGAAGGAAAACCATTCATCTAAACATGATGGTAGTCCAAGGGCCTTTAGATTACAATCTACTCCTTGGACGTGACTACATTTATAGCATGGGAGCTATTGTTTCCTCACTCTTTCGAGTGATGTGTTTTCCGCATGAAGGCAGAATGGTCAAGCTTGTAGACCAGCTTTCATTCCCCGGTTCAAACACAACTACTAGTCAAATGCCATCCCTAACTGGTCTTTTTGCACAAGGAATGTCTCATCAATCTCCAGTCCATCCACCTGATGATTGCAAGTGATTCGATGATTGTGACTGAAACCCAGGGGGCATGCACCCTGGTCTGCTTCGGCAGGAAAACCCCAGATATAAGTTAGGTTTCCACGTAGGAATATGACTAGTCTGACAATCTTGTCCGTTTAGGAAAATGGATCAGTCTAGAAAAGGATTCCCCCATCAAAGGTTAGGTGATTGGAACTAGAATCACCTTCGTACATTTCGATGGACAAAGCCAAGGAAGTGTTTTGTTTGCAAATGCAGATGAAACAATCTTGCTAATGCAAGAACTTTTGTATGGTAACCTGGAAGCTCTATTTTGTTATACCTAGGGGCATGCAAACCTTTTTGCAAGCAAGTGAAAAGCGACCATTTATTTTCTTATTTTTTAGGCTCTTAACCCTTTAAACTTGTAGGTTGTTCGTTCCTAGCTTGCATAACGAAAGGCTCTGGAGCAAAGTTTCAAATGGGGCAAGCTCCCTAAAAAATGAACCTATCAATGAGACATCCTTATTATATGAATGGCACAAGCAGTTTTACACAAAGTCCAAGCTCGTTAAAAATAAACCTAGCAATGAGTAAATTTTCCCCCAGAGTTCAATCTCATTAAAAAATGAACCCACCTTCAGTAAATAATCCTTGCAATCACATAATTATCAATTTTTGAGCCTTGGTTGTGTTCTTACCATCAACTCCACTTTTTTTTAGCCGATCATACGCCTCCATTTGATTGTTTACCCCTTTTGAGGAACAATTGTGACGAGTGATTCTATTAGCCACCTTCTTTACACTGCCGTGATTGAAAAGTTCCAAACCTTACCTGGAACCAGCTGCTATCCGAAAACATCACTCGTTCCTCAAAAAACAAGTCTCCTTTAAGCTCTTTTCATCTGACTCGTAAAATATGAAAAGATTGCCAAGCAATTGGCCTCTCCAGCTCGTTAAAGTGATTGGAAGTGCCATCCATCCTCTAGATTTTAATCTTTTTGGACCTGAGGGATCATTACACAAAAAGATTGAGCTCTTGTCTTGTTCGGCTTGTTAAATCTATCGAAAAGTAATCCCTTTCATATTATTTTATACTTTTTCGGACTTAAGGGATTACATTACGAAAAAGGACTACTGGAGTTGCTTTTACGTCTGTTTTTAGACTCTCTAAAATTGAAAAGGACCGAGTTATCTTTGTCGTTAAACTCGTTAAAACAATAGTGACAAACTTTTCCATGCAGACAAGAGCGAGTTTCACTATCGCTAGGCTTGTTAAAACATAGCGACAGGTTTGCCCGAAGGGCAAATTATAGAACAAGCATATGTTATCCTTCTCAAGCTTGACAAAAATAAAGAGGTATTGGTCAGCAATGACTCAGGAAAAAGGGAAGAAAACTTGAATAACTTCATTGGTAGCAGGTTGCTCTTGAACATGACACTTTCACTACATCACCATGATTAAGTCGGGTTGGGTTATTTCATTCACTGGTCATATCACCATCGGTCCGCCGTACCATCCATTTTGAGGTTAACGCTACCAATCCATTTCAGTGTCGTTGATATGTTCAAGAGAAGTCGCTCAGAGAACTCACCAACCTAGCTAATGCCTCATCCACTGTAATACCTTCACTCTCCATTTTTCATGACCGCCACCCTGAACCTTGTATCATCAGATAATTTTCACCTCCACAAAATCATTTGCTCTGTTCCATGTCGTAGATGTGGGATTCATTAAGGCCCTCCTACGACGGGTAACTTCTTGTCGACATCAACTAATTATCCAAGAAGTTGACTTAGGAACAACCCTTTCAGTACTTTGAAGCTTTCATGCCTCAATGGCAAGTTTCTCACTTCTGGCGATAGGTTTACATCAATGGCCTTTGACCAAAAGATTTTGCATGGTGTTCGACATCAACTCATGTATTCACACCACATGAATTGTATTGCAGTACCTTGAGGGTCATTATCATTATCGATGATTCCTCTTGCGCCTGTTAACATCTTACATCATTGGCTGATAATCAGGCGATGTCTTTCCATGTTTGACATCAGAACATCTTTTCACATGGATCGACTTGTACTTCGGGCAAAGATTGAACAAGTTTGAAGACCCTGGATCTAGTTTCATCCATCTGGGCTACGATATATTTAGGAAAATAAAGACATCAAATGTACATCACAACTGCACAGATAATCATCCAAAGTAAGGGATGATGGCTCTACTAGAATCATCAGTCCACCACACAGACGATTATCTGTCCTATGTACATGAAGATGAATTTATAAAGCTGATCATGGGAATTCCCGCCTCAGCTAGATCATGAAAATATTATGAAGATAATGTATTGTATTGTATCTTATTACAGGTCACCTTCCAGTTCGAAAAAACTCGGATCTTCATTATAAAGCATTTCACCCGACATCAGAAGATTTATGACCTCATGCTTTATGGGGCAACTGTTATAGACGTATTTGGGCACTGCAACTCCAATCACATATGTCCATAAACCAAGGGCTTCTAAGCCCATAAAAGTGTTTTTTCATACACTAAAGGAACAAGGTCAGCTGATTACATCATTTCCCAGAAGTTCTCCCTGAAAAACTACTCAGAACTGGTCAAAAATGGACCATACAGACTGCTCCATGCTAAGGGTGTGATGCATCTCACCTATTACACACGGGGGGTGTGATGCATACTAAAAAGCCCTTCTGTAGGGTGTGATGAGCGAGAGAAGACAAATGGTAGAAGCAGTTTTCTAGGTGTAGACTCAAAGAATCTTCTAGAAACTGCTTATATGACACTTGCCTCTCTAAATTCGCCTAGGGATGAGTGAGAGATCATGAAATCTCCAAGTGGAACCAAGAACTATCAGTGAAATGACACTAATCAAAATCCTAGAAGCAAACTCACTTGCTTGCAAACATCTATATATGGATCCCTCATCCTAGAGATCCAAAGGCTGGAATTTTGTAATTTGCAAGGAAGTGCTGTTGGTTTCTCTTTGAAGACATTGTTGGGTGATCTTGCTTTGTAGGAGGTGAAGAGGGCTTTCATGCTGGGAGGATGATGCTGGATCAGACAGCTTGGTTGTAATCCTCTCTTCTACTACTTCTATCAATAAAGCTATTTGAGTTTTCCTACATATGGTTGTATATATCTGAATCTTGTATTTGTATATGCATTTATATGATTAATGTACATTTGATCCTACATTTTTTATGGTTATAGATCTCTATGCTTTGATGGTATTTTGATGCTTTAACTCTACAGGTGTTCTTTGAAGTGGGACAAGTGAGAAAGGAGTGGCGAAAGCTCCATCAAGGGAGAGAGGAAACGAGCAAGGAGACTAGCGAAAAACTGAGGTTGGTACTCTTTGTTTCTCTCTCATCTATCTCTCATAAAGGAAAACACAATTAACTTTGGTTTGTTTGTTTCTAAGATAGCTACTCGTCTTAGTGGGACTAGCAGCTCTGAATGGACACTAGTTTTCCCAATAACAGTCGGTGATTCCTTGGCACGCGACCACTTGAGGTAGTCCTGTGTCTTCGTTTCCTACTGTAGGTCTTGTTCCAAGTCCATTCCCTGATCTTCCTGGGTCCCTTCTGTTTTCAAGGTCGTGGTAGCCTCCTGCTACAAAGCGGCTTGTTCTGCTAGTTGAGTGAGTCACTGTTGGTGTTCCTTCTTCTGCTGTTGTGTTGCCAACCTATCAAGAACGGCCTTGTCTGGGGCATGCCATTCTAGAGGCCATGTTGCTAATACCACGTAAATGGCATCATCTGTTGCAATGAACAAAAGTGTGACCCATGATCGCTCTAGATTCTTTTGCGCATGGATATACATGTGATGCATGTCTGCTTTGAACTCGGCTGTGCTTTGAAAATTATTGTAGATCGTGGGGGACATGCGCGGTCTTTGATTAATCCGTGTTTGTATCTTTCCTTCCATGGAGGTTCAAAACGCCCGGATCGCGGAAACCCTGGCTGCGTCCTTTGTAGCCCAGAGCGAAATATACCGCACGGCTTCGGGTAGGCTATCCTCAAGGCTGGGAAACTGGCTCTCCTGCGGCAATTCACCTGTAACCAGAAGGATTGATAAAAGCAACCATGCATAATGTAATGTCTTACCTTTGTCTTGTGCTTCTTGACAATTGGTTAGAAATTTGTTGCATAAAAAATGTGCCCAATTGAACTGAACCCCTTCGATGCACTGCCCTTCCAATTCAATGACAAGGGCTGGAACCTCATCTGTGTGAGATTTTCTCATGAGTTTACTGGCTAGTAGTTGAGTGGTGACTCAGACCATGCGGTCGCTGATGATTGCTATGACATACCCCCGCTTTCCTTTATCTAGATGATATTTCACCTTCACTGTATAGGCGAGGCCTCCCTCACTACTGGTTCCTGCTATGTCTATGGGGTTATTCCCTTTAAGTGGTAGGTGCGTAATCCGGTGGATTAGGTCGGATGTGATCGAGATCGGCTCTTCCAACCATAGAGATCCATCATGTATGAGACATAGCAGCTCTCGGATCACAAATATGGTGATGGTCATGTGGTGATAGTGAGGTATCCACCTGAGATTTAGCAATCCCACCCTCTCCACACCTAGTAACCACTTCTGCGGCGATAACTTGTCTTCATCCAGTTTAGGGAACTTGTCTCTATCTGCAAGGTCCCAATCTTCGAATTTGATGTTTGGAATGCACCCCATTAGCAACCCTTCGAACCTTATCTCGTCCGGAAGAAGCAGGCTCTGGAGCGTAGTCTTTGCAACGTCCACGTCTTTCGGTATCTTGGTCATCCCGGTCCACAGAGAAAGATACGGGGGTAACGACGGAAGTTGGAACGCAACTTCTTCTTCCTCCACCTGTGCGTTAATCTAATCAATTAAGGCTTGGCGGTCGTCGTCCTCCTCAACAGGTTCGGTGGTGACTGCTTTGCCTTTGTCAACTGTCGAGCATTTGTTGAATCTTGGGGAGGCCCAGACTGTTTTTACCATCTACTTGTTCTTCCTGGGTCGCGAGGTACGTGGAGACTTAGGAACTTCGGGAACCTAAGTCACGTCCTCAGCTCTTCCTGATTCACTTGCATTTCCTCTACGACTCGTGCTCAGGTTCTTGCCATGATACTCATGGGGTGCCTGGTAGCCACGTACTCACTGTGTTTTGCTGGTTCAAAGCACCAAAAGTCCAGTGCTAGCCACAAACTATGAGATTTGAAAAAATCCCTTCCCTCCGTTTTCAGTTTATTAATGGCATCGAGTCGACAGATCTTTGCATATCTCATCTGGAACTTTCGTCTTAATGTCCCGCCTCCCGCTCCTCTCTAACGTAATCTGACCTTTCTGTCAGGACCAATGTTGCCAATGGTCATATTTTGACTTTTCCTTGCAGTAGCGCCATTCGTGGGGCGCAACTGCGATCTTGTGGACTACCTAACTTGGTAAAGAATCCTTTTACCGCGCTAGTTTTCCATAGACCGGTTTATATTCCCACACCTTCTTTCAACTACTCAAGGCATTGAGACTGTATTTTCTATTGCTAGTCAGGTGCTCACACCTCTGGTGCGAGTTCAGAGCTTCCTACTAGCTCGTGCTGCGAGCACCTCTCATGTATCTGGGTAGCTGGTCGGGGGGTTATGTTCTTCCGTGAGTGCGGGCGCAGCCATGATAGCAGGGTCATAGCTCATTCCTGGGCTACTCTGATGGATCCATCCCTTAGCACACTTTACTTGCTTGGCCGTAACCACATTTTATGAGGCTGGTGGCTACTTTGTCCTTTCTGAGCTTCCTTCTATCGTCTATTACAGGCCCAGTGAAGCCATGGTATCCGCAACTTCCCTGATCCCCTGTTAACCTTGGCGCCGGTTGCTAGTGCACTGGTCTGTTGGGGTGGCTTTGGATTACTAATTCTAAGTTGGTTGGATGCCTACACCTCATACACCTGTAGCCTATGCTGGTGAGGAATTCTTACTTCATTTCGCTCTTCCGGTCATGCGCGTGCCTGCCTTCAACATCTGTGGCCTTTCCTTTGCATCTTCAGAGCTACACCCTTTTCTGAAGCAACAGTTGTGCGTGATGCTTTTGTGGATACCTACAACTATTCCTCTGCCCCTATTGTCACCATCCTATTACTATTGAATGTGGTTACTTCATGCAGCTAGTTCTGCCATCATTCAATCTCTTCATCTGAGTCCGACGTGCAAGAGCTATCACGGTCCCATGAGAGTCTACAGTCCATTGTTGGATTCACCCTATCCTGATCTTGCACTGTAATATGGTAGATACAGTCCAACTCACCATCACTATCTTCGTCACGCACGGGCTCAGTATATTGTGCTCCTTCTGTTGGATCCAACGGGACCACTACGCGGAGAGATTTCTTTTAAAATATCATTTTTCATTTCTTGAGGTTGATGACTCCATTCATATCCATTGCCTAATCTATCCCTAATAGTGTAGGATATGGGTTACTATCATCCACAATTTCTATGACCTCAAAATCAGTTTTGGCGCTGGCACCATCGATGTCTACTGTAACCTCGTGTAGTCTTCCCATGGGCAGAATCTTTTGTTGGTTAGCCATCCATAATTCAATCAGTGACCATTGTAGTGGAGGCCTGCCCATGCATTCCCAAGTCTGCTTTGGTAGGACAATCGCGTTGGACCCCAAATCTAAAACGACCTGGTCCATCTCATAGCCTCCGATCCAGACAGTTAGTCGCATTTCCCGCCCAATGCGCAAAGCATGTTTGCCTAATTTTTAGACCATTCATAGTTTTTCTGCTCCCGCGCATCGAGTTATCAATTCTTGCAGCCCTTTTACTACTTTAGCATCCTTGAGTAAGTTCATGCAAGTTGCCAAGAAGGTGGTTAGCATAGAAGTATCCTTCTCTAATCCAAATTGATCCTTACTTTCTGATGTATAAGCTTTCGCGAAGTTCTTCTTGGCTTCTGTAAAGGTTTCCTTCTTACGCTCCAACTCAAAGTTTGGTTTTTTCGGGGGGACTTACGGACCCATGCATCTGCCTCTGGCTGCTTCTCCTTATCTTCTTTGGTGGTGGTGCCACTTCGGAGCATCATATTTACATTGGGATCCTCCGCACGGGATTCAACCATCATCATTTGGACGTTCTGAGTGGGGTTAGCCGAAAGCACCCGCTTTTCTCGCATCTGAGCAATCAGTGTGGGGCAATCAACTGCTTCGTGGTCAAATTGGTAACAGTAAGGACAACAGGCTTTGGTTAGGTTCGTGAAATCCCGTGCGTAATGCCCCGACCCTCCACAATTATAGAAAATTAATTGTCCTCGACCCCATCCAAGTCCCATCCCCCTGCGGCCCCGCCCATGTCCTTGGTATCCTCCCCGCACGAGCGGTGTGGTTGTATCTTGTCTGCGTGCCTCCATGTGCATCCTATAAGCAAGTGTTTTATCCATCAACATTTCATAATTACGAGAATTTCTTTCATCGTGGCCCACCGTTCTCAGAAGTTCAAAAAAATTGTTGAGGAGGGGGTTGTCTTAAGTTTGGTAATAGGTGACAATTGTCCATGGCATGCTTTCCTCCCACCTGATAGATTGCGCACCAAAGTGCGGGCGCCATGCTTGGCCTAGCTTGTACCTTTGGTCACAATGCTATTGGTCCCCCTCCTACCACATAGTTCGCGAAGATCGGACAATGGTCCTTATTGTAGCCCTGTCCCTTACATTTGATACACCACACTTCTTCCCTATCTCCATCCTAGGTGCCTCGCCTTGTTTTAAGCTTCACATCTCTAGACATAAGTTTTGTATTTGTGATTGTATTTGCTGTACTCCCAACTCTGGATCCTATATTGGGGTTTCGTGCAGCCGCATTGCTGCCTCCAGTGCTTCAGCTTTGGTTGAGATCTTTTGTTGCGACAGAGCCGATCTCAGATATGGCGTTAATGATGCGACAAACCAACTGCAGTGCTATGCATCCAACAGTGCCATATTTTCCTCACGGATGGTGCTTTTCAACCTCTGATCCAACTCCCACGGGGTTTCACCAGGCAACATTACAATTTCCTTGAACCTATTAACCGATTGTGCTTCTGACTTTGATCACCAAAATTCCTTGTTTAGTGCCTCCTAGATTGCTGCTATTCCTTCATTTGGATGATCACTTGAATATTTCATGTACCGGGTCAATGCGCGGTCCTTTAGCGTGCTAACTAAGGTAGCCTTCTTGATGTTATCATCTTTGATGCCCTGAGCATCCCATATAGACTTTATCACAAACCAGAACTGGCCCGGTTCCTCATTTCCTACACCCTTAAATGTTGGCAGCTAGATTACGCTGGCCATCCCGGAATTTGGTGGGGGTGGGGTTGGAGGTGGGTTTGGTGTTGGAGTGGACGGATTTGATGTAGGTGAAATGGGTGGTGGCGTGTATGGAGGTGGTATTAGTGGGAAGCGCTCCCTGATCAACTGGACTGCACTTCTTGGTGAGAACCTCGTGAGCTCCTCCTTGCTTTCCCATGAAATAGAAGCCAAAGGGTTGGTTTTACCCCTCTCATTCTGTTGTAACCTCTTTCGCTCTGCGTTACTCCAGAAATCAATAAACGTGCATAATCTATTTTTCACACAACAACATCTTTATCCAAGTATTCAATGATTTGATATACTTACCCTGCAATCCTTGAAGAAATCACCTTTTTTCTTCACTATAGCTAACAGTTGTATCTATCGTGAACTCAGTGATAAATCCTCCTATTACTTGGTCCAGCCAATGATCTACGATGCGTGTGATTTTATCTTCGATGGCTTCTAGCTTGTGCACCAGTTCCGGAGTCCACACAATAGGCTGATCTAATCTACACCTTCCCACACTATCAGCTAACCTCGTGATCCACTCGTACAAATATACCGAAATGCCGTGAAGAAGACTTCATGAATATATGTGTACATATAGCGGTCCAACCAATCTTCCTCTGATATCCGTGTATTTCTATTTTCCTGAACTGCGAACTCGTGGAGTTTCAGATCCCACCACTCTTCAATTTCTTTCTTTGTAGGGTTCCAATGTTCCAACCTTAGACACTCCTTAGGCAGATCCCGGTCCCAGCAATGGAACCATTTGTTGGCTTATATGGGCTTGACCCAGGTTCGGAAAAATTATTTAGCCAAACAAATCCCGTAGCTACTAGCTCTTTCGGTAATAGCCCGCAGAGCGTGGACTGAGGTCTCACCCAAGGTAGAAGGGGAGGGTGTTGGAACCAGGTTTCCACACCCTTGAGATGTCTAGATGTGATCTGGAGGGTTCGTGTGCCGTTCTGCAACTTCGTGCTGCTTTGTTTGCACAGATCCAAACTCAGAATACTCCTTACTACTTATTATTGCATTGTTTATGTATTCAATCTACTTATTGTGATCTTTAAGCAAACGTTATTAGAGTTAACCAGTTCGCGCATTTAGATTAGACACAGATTCATGTATTTATGAGCATATGGGCATAGATCAAACAGTTACAGTAAACATACAAAAGCCAGATTCGCGATAATTAATATTTAACATAGAATTTCAGAAACAACTTAGCTTTATTCAACTTCTTCACCAATACATCTCGATTCGCCCTACGCACTTAGCTGCAAGGGTTCGCGCACACAACTGTGGACTCTTCTAGGCCTTTGCACACATAGCTACAGAGCCTCTATCCACTACCCAAACCCTTGACCCAGACTTACAGACACTTCAAAGCTGTCCTTCTCAAAAACCCATTACACATCAGATCCAAGATTACATGCCATAAACTAAGCTACCACTACCATAGAGCCCTACTCTATTTATACCTTTCCATGGACCACAATCCATGGGTGGGTAGACTCAACTTATATTTCTTTTCATTCCTTTTGGGCGGACTACCCTTTCACTCCACTTATTATCTATCGCACCCCGTGCATCTCGCAGAGTCTTTACCCCATCCCTACCCAAAATTTTAGGCTTTGTGCCCCATGACTGTTGCGCGGCTACCCAACATACATCATCATTTTCCATATCATCATTGGACGAAAGCATGACAAGTAATAGACATTGATGACCTGGACCCATGGTGACTTGTACATTGAGTTCTTTGAGAAGTGATGACAATTCCACTATGTCTATAGTCCTTCTAACAAATCTTCGATTGTGAATTCCTTCTACCCTCCAAAGGGTTTATGTAGACTATGGAGTCTTCATGAGTCACTTTAATCATCAGATTCCATTTTTCTTTAAATTGTCGCAACTGGGTACCTTTATGCCTTTTATCTTCAAAATTATATCTTGGGAAGCCTCTCTTGATAGATCTCCTCACATATCTTTTCCATGCTATATTGAACACCTGCATGCATATATCACTCTTGGAAACCAAACATTAGCCCAAAAATATCCTATTCTATCATTCTTCATGAAAATTATCTGTTTGTGTATTAATCGTGCACAAGGGAATGAAACAGAGGCCTTCTATGCATAAGGATAACTTGCAAGAGATAGGAGGGTCTTCATTGATCACTGGGACTACAAAGTGTGCATCTCTAGAGGAGAAAGAGGCTTTATGGAAGGCACAGGGTACAATTCCAAGGGACAAGGCATCATGACTGTTAACTAAGAAAATTTTATGCTATGGGAGGGAGAGCTAGGGCCACAAGGAGGGTACAGGGTGTAGGAAAAAGGTGTACAGGAAGTCATCACTTCCCATTGAGAGTGTGTAGTGCACTAAACTCAGAGACGGACGCAAAGGATAATGTAGGGCAAAGAGATAAGAAACAAGCAAGAGGATCTATTGACTAGAAATGTGTTATGCACTAGGGAGGAGAGAGATGACTCATATGGGTGTAGGGCATAGTTTCAACTGACAAGGCGGTCTCCACTAGGCCTTGTAACTGTGCTATGTTCTCTTGCTGGTCTAAGGGGAAGGCTTGCAAAGTAAAAAATTGTGTAAGTATGGAAGGGTGAAACCTTGAAAAGGACACTGAGTTAGGAGAAAACTCAAGCGTGACATATCTCAACTCATCAGTAAAACTTAGACAATATCCAAAACTAAGAGTATACATCAAAATACCAATTCAAAAACATTCTCCAAGTACGATAAACAAAATATGTGCAATTGTGACACATAAGTATCATTTTGTGGCTAGAAAGTGTCTTATGACTCCAAAGTGTGTTATTTCCACTTGTAATGATCCAACACTTAGAAAGGAACATGGACACTTATGAAATATGTAGAAACATAAAATGACACTTGAAGACCAAAAGTGAAACTTCATGAGATAGGAGGTAGCCTCTAAAATTTGAATATAGAAAACTTTTGGAGGAGGGTGTTTTAGCAGCGACAACAACTTCTATTATGTTTATAAGTGCTTATGAGTACATTGAAGAGAATGAATGAAGAAATGTTACTAATGTGCTATGAATGAAATGCATATAGATGTATATGTATTTGTGTGGTATCTGTGCAAGAAAAACTGGAGGTTAAGGTGCAAATTAAGCAATCCTCTACTAGAGAAACTGGGGAAAATAAAGCTAACCAAGAAACATCTTGGGTATTCATTATATAGGTGAAGATGAAAAAAAAGTAATGAGAGGGTTTGATGAAATAGGGATTTACCTAGGTAGTAATGAAAACAGGAAATTTAACAATAATATGTTTAAGTAGTAACACTTTGTATTATGTAAAATTTAATTCATTTGCAGAATTTGGTAAAAGAGAACTATTGCAAGATAGTAAGTAAATTTTAGGACTAGGTTAGCATGTCGCAGGAAAAACGATGAGAACTCCATTGAATGGCTAAGAGACTAACAACCTTAGGAAAAATAGTAATAAGGCCTAAGGAAGAACCTTAGTAGACTCCCATGGCAGGATTCCACTAGGCCTTTGGCATAAGTTTATGTTTTACTTTTAAATAAATAAATAATAATCACATCATTCACACAAGTATGGAAGCATAATTAAGTGCTAGTTGAAAAGAACCATTTAAAGGTCTACATGGGATAACTTGGAATGCATTGCATCAAACATAAAAGAGATAAATATTAACAATATTTTAAATCATTATTGTAATTACAAAACCATGTATAGTAACACCAATAAAATAGATATATAAATGGTATTTATTGAAGAAAACAAATTGCATCTCTACGCTGGCAAGTACATCCAAAACCCATAACTTATAATATCAACATTCCATAAAACAAAAAGGGGAAAAAAACCTTAATTAAATATCAATGTGCATGTTTCTATTTTGGTGCCCGACTTCCAACCTATTATCGTTGCTACAACACCCTGCAAAAAATTTCACTACATTCAAATTTTATAGCTTGCTTTATCGTCATGTCAAGTGTCACCTTGGTCATCAAGTGTCATTTCATGTCATCCTATATGTTTCAATTGTTCTTGAGTCTTCTCAAGTGTCATCGCATTGAGTAGAACATTTTTTTGTGTATTTCATGGTCACAACATCCTTGTTGTTGTAAAACAAAACTTTTTGGTTGCAGTCACACACACTTCACCCATTGTACTTGGGGAATGTATGAAAAGTGGCATTTTGATGTATAATTATCATTTTTCAAGCTTTTTTAATTTTTCTCAATGATTTTTTATGTGTCACACATGGTTTTGTGTCTAAAACTCATCATGTTCGCCCCTTTTCCTATCTTCCAAACTTTTTAAAATTTTGGTTTCAAAGCAAACTCAGTAAGGCCAAGAGTGCATGAGCGCACTTTGAAGCCTTGATCAGGAATCCTTCCTTGTTTTGAAGTGATCCATGTGCCCTCCAAGAGCACAAAACACACTCCATAATCCCTTTCCCTTTACTTGTTATAAACTTTGCCCTTCAAGAAACCAGTTCTTCCTTTGAGTGCACTCCTTCAACTCAAAGAAGTGCACCCTCCTTGAGCACATGAGTGCACCCTAAAGGCCTTAATATCAACTTTTCAACCTTCCATAGTGCGCCATGCACCCTCCAAGTAGAACCAAGTACTATCAGTGAAATGACCCTAATAAAAATCCCAGAAGCTGACTCACTCTCTTGCAAACATCTATATATGGATCCCTCATCCTAGAGATCCAAAGGCTGGAATTTTGTAATTTGCAAGGAAGTGTTGTTGGTTTCTCTTTGAATACATTGTTGGGTGATCTTGCTTTGTATGAGGTGAAGAGGGCTTTCATGCTGGGAGGATGATGCTGGATCAGACATCTTGGTTGTAATCCTCTTGTCTACTACTTCTATCAATAAAACTATTTGAGCTTTCCTCCATATGCTTGTATATCTCTGAATCTTGTATTTGTATATGCATTTATATCGTTAATGTACATCTGGTCCTACGTTGTTTATGGTTATAGATCTCTATGCTTTGATGGTATTTTGCTACTTTGAATCTATAGGTGTTCTTTGAAGTGGGGCAAGTGAGAAAGGAGTGTCGAAAGATCCATCAAGGGAGAGAGGAAACGAGCAAGGAGACTAGTGAAACACTGAGGTTGGTACTATCTGCTTCTCTCTCATCTATCTCTCATAAAGGAAAACACAAGTAACTTTGGTTTGTTTGTTTCTAAGATAGCTACCCGTCTTAGTGGGACTAGCAGCTCTGAATCGACACTAGTTTTCCTGATAACAAAACGGCGACTTCACTGGGGAACGAATAGTTTGTTTGTTTTGTTACTGTTGTTTGCTTTATAAACCACAGAAGGACCCTGAAGTTAAGTCAGCTAGCCTTCGAACTGCTTTTGCTATGCAATTACAAAGTAGATCAACGCTACTTCAGTCAATCTCCTGGTTGGTTTATGAACTGAACATCTAGCTTGCAAACATCCTAAGTGCCCTAGTGGTAGCTCAAATAACCTCATTAGATCAGCCCCTATACTTTGTGTTTACTGACAGTCATTAGCTCAGCCTAAATCCTTGAACTTAGCTGCAAACTGTGACTGAAAACCAAACTCAGTCTCGTTCCTGGACCATCACACTGTCTCTCATTGGAAATCTCGATGCACCGCACCTCCTGTGTGTTGCAGGTGAGATGCATCCCTGTTTCCCTGTGTTACAGGTGCGATGATTGACTAAGACTATTTCTGCCTCCAGATTTTGGTTTTTTCTTCATTGTGTTTAGCTTTATTCAGTAGTTTTGTTGTCTATGATCAGTACATCACTGTTGAAACCATCTTCCTTTGCATTATTTCAGCTTCCATTAGAAGGAATTGTGAATGTTTTTTTTTATGTATTTTTCATCATTTACAATTCTCCTTTGCAAATAGTAGCTTAATCGAACTGTCGTCTTTTGATTTGAAAGTGTCACAAGTGTCATTTTCAGTCAAGAAAAAGAGTGTCATAAAGTCTTCCTCTTTTAGATAGTCGATTACACTTTTTCCATCGTATTTGATTTGAATTAATGGTATTTCAAGTGTCGAAAACAATTTTAAATTCGAAATCGCAAAGTGTCGTCTTAGCCTTCCTTTCATTTTTGAAGAGAAAATTGTTGGTACTGTCACTTTGAAAGAAGATAATTCAGATCTGTACTTAGTTTTATTTTTGTCATTCTCACATTAAGGAAACTGAAAAACAATACATGCATGTGCATTTACATTTAGACTACATGCTGAAATTGATTTAGGAAAAGTGCATCTAGTGTGTGCTTTTGGCTCTATGTTGAAAGAATTTCATTTCTCTTTCCTTAGTAGCTAGTATTTTCATTGCAAAAAAAAATGTAAACGATTGTTTATCATCTTAGATTGCACATTTAGGAATTGTATATGTACATCATGCGGTGAACCTTAAAGGCAAACTTCTTAAGAAAGATCAACTGTAAAATAAACCTCAATGAACATAAAAACGCTTTGGAACCTAATGCACAACATTTAGAAGTCTAGGATAGAGATGTATTCTGGTGTCGTAAAGCCTGGTAACTGTCGCTTTCATCGTAGGTTGGGTGATTCCTCCTCTTTGAGACGACAAGTGCCAGTACGGACTTGTGCTCCCACATACCATCGAGTATATATTGGGAGACCACAATAGGCTACATCCTTTATCCTTAGGAAGCCATGTCTGCACCCTATCGATCACAATGCACTGAACACAACATTCGGGAAGACTGACTTCCATACTGTAAAAAGTATTCTGTAGTTTTGGGATTGGTTTGGTAATCCCTCTGTCTAGATTTCCAAAGTAGTCACTTTTGTTCCTTTTCAGACTCCTTAAAAGAAAAGGTCCATCTGAGCACTTGTCACTTCAGGCTCATTAAAAATTGAAGGTGACTAGAGTCATCTTTAGCTTTTTCTCGACTCTTAAAAATTGAAAAAGCAAGTTGTGTCAAAATGTCATAAAATTTATTTTAATCGGAATAATATCACTGTTCCCTCGTTGGTCTTAGGTTGAGAAAATGGAGTCCACCAATCAAGGATTTACCGTTGGGGAAAATCCTAGTCCTTTCTCTTCTTGGGGAGATGTTGGTGCTCCACATATGGCTACATTGTCTCTTCTAGGACTCACAATTGGCTTGCCGGTATGGCTTTTCTCGACCTTTGTTGTTCAAAACACCGTAATTCCTAAGCAATCAAAACAACAACCAGATGATACTAGAGTTACCCCCCAACCTTCTACTTCGTTTGTTTCTCCCTCTCCTTCTTCCTCTTCGCTTGGTGAAGCTAGTAACCAAGTAACTGAGAAGAAGAAGAAAGGGAAGGAGAAGAAGAAGAAGAAGCCAATGGTGAAAGGGGGCAACCATGCATCGTCTAGTGAAAATCCACACACTGCACCATCCAAGCCTAAATCTCCATGTGTCATTTGCAAGGGAGACCACTATCATCGAGATTGTCCCTGCATCCCATGGATCCTGAGGGACTGGTCTCCCTGCTTGCACAATCTGGTGTCTTCAACCTCTGACGATCATGTTGAGAGCACACCATCAACTAGTGAAAACGAAGCCAATGGACAAAAAGGAAGATCTAAATTTCCTTGTAGACTGTGTGAAGGCGATCATGCCCTCCACCGTTGTCCTTTCCTAGATGAAGCTAAAAGAGTCTTGGATAACTGTCCTGCTTCACCGTAGTGACTTCCTCCTGGATACAAGAAACTCTTGCCGAGTCCATCACTAGTTGAAAATTCGACTAACACACCTTTTTTGTCGTTCGAAGCACCTATCATTGAAGATAAACCCTTTGAGTCCACACCGGACCAAAGTCAATAGGTCGAGACAGCAGTCGACCCAGCCTTGTCTTCAGAAGGTCAACCTTCAGATGCTACTGTCGCCAAAGAGAATTAGAATGACACCGTTCAAATTCTTTTCGTTAACACAAAATCTGATGAACATGGAGGCAGTAGGAAGGAAGTTTGTCAGAGATTTACCCGGTCGTTTATTCGGTCCCTCCTCCAATCAATCTAGTCGTTTCCTACGATTGGAATCTACTAGGCAAACCCCGCCTACCATCTAATGTACCATTCTGAATCATAGTACAAGCTTACAGAATGATCATGGTTGGTACTATCATAGATGAAGGGGCTTCTGTGAGTATCCTTTCCTCAACTGCTTGGAAAGCGCTTGGTTCGCCATCGCTTCTGCCTGAGATTCGAAATCTATCAGGCTTCAACAAAGGAACTAGTCGACCATTAGGGATCCTTCCAAATTTGCCTATAACTTTGAGAAGGAAAACCATTCATCTAAACATGATGGTAGTCCAAGGGCCTTTAGATTACAATCTACTCCTTGGACGTGACTACATTTATAGCATGGGAGCTATTGTTTCCCCACTCTTTCGAGTGATGTGTTTTCCGCATGAAGGCAGAATGGTCAAGCTTGTAGACCAGCTTTCATTCCCCGGTTCAAACACAACTACTAGTCAAATGCCATCCCTAACTGGTCTTTTTGCACAAGGAATGTCTCATCAATCTCCAGTCCATCCACCTGATGATTGCAAGTGATTCGATGATTGTGACTGAAACCCAGGGGGCATGCACCCTGGTCTGCTTCGGCAGGAAAACCCCAGATATAAGTTAGGTGTCCACTTAGGAATATGACTAGTCTGACAATCTTGTCCGTTTAGGAAAATGGATCAGTCTAGAAAAGGATTCCCCCATCAAAGGTTAGGTGATTGGAACTGGAATCACCTTCGTACATTTCGATGGACAAAGCCAAGGAAGTGTTTTGTTTGCAAATGCAGATGAAACAATCTTGCTAATGCAAGAACTTTTGTATGGTAACCTGGAAGCTCTATTTTGTTATACCTAGGGGCATGCAAACCTTTTTGCAAGCAAGTGAAAAGCGACCATTTATTTTCTTATTTTTTAGGCTCTTAACCCTTTAAACTTGTAGGTTGTTCGTTCCTAGCTTGCATAACGAAAGGCTCTGGAGCAAAGTTTCAAATGGGGCAAGCTCCCTAAAAAATGAACCTATCAATGAGACATCCTTATTATATGAATGGCACAAGCAGTTTTACACAAAGTCCAAGCTCGTTAAAAATAAACCTAGCAATGAGCAAATTTTCCCCCAGAGTTCAATCTCATTAAAAAATGAACCCACCTTCAGTAAATAATCCTTGCAATCACATAATTATCAATTTTTGAGCCTTGGTTGTGTTCTTACCATCAACTCCACTTTTTTTTAGCCGATCATACGCCTCCATTTGATTGTTTACCCCTTTTGAGGAACAATTGTGACGAGTGATTCTATTAGCCACCTTCTTTACACTACCGTGATTGAAAAGTTCCAAACCTTACCTGGAACCAGCTGCTATCCCAAAACATCACTCGTTCCTCAAAAAACAAGTCTCCTTTAAGCTCTTTTCAACTGACTCGTAAAATATGAAAAGATTGCCAAGCAATTGGCCTCTCCAGCTCGTTAAAGTGATTGGAAGTGCCATCCATCCTCTAGATTTTAATCTTTTTGGACCTGAGGGATCATTACACAAAAAGATTGAGCTCTTGTCTTGTTCGGCTTGTTAAATCTATCGAAAAGTAATCCCTTTCATATTATTTTATACTTTTTCGGACTTAAGGGATTACATTACGAAAAAGGACTACTGGAGTTGCTTTTACGTCTGTTTTTAGACTCTCTAAAATTGAAAAGGACCGAGTTATCTTTGTCGTTAAACTCGTTAAAACAATAGCGACAAACTTTTCCATGCAGACAAGAGCGAGTTTCACTATCGCTAGGCTTGTTAAAACATAGCGACAGGTTTGCCCGAAGGGCAAATTATAGAACAAGCATATGTTATCCTTCTCAAGCTTGACAAAAATAAAGAGGTATTGGTCAGCAATGACTCGGGAAAAAGGGAAGAAAACTTGAATAACTTCATTGGTAGCAGGTTGCTCTTGAACATGACACTTTCACTACATCACCATGATTAAGTCGGGTTGGGTTATTTCATTCACTGGTCATATCACCATCGGTCCGCCGTACCATCCATTTTGAGGTTAACGCTACCAATCCATTTTAGTGTCGTTGATATGTTCAAGAGAAGTCGCTCAGAGAACTCACCAACCTAGCTAATGCCTCATCCACTGTAATACCTTCACTCTCCATTTTTCATGACCGCCACCCTGAACCTTGTATCATCAGATAATTTTCACCTCCACAAAATCATTTGCTCTGTTCCATGTCGTAGATGTGGGATTCATTAAGGCCCTCCTACGACGGGTAACTTCTTGTCGACATCAACTAATTATCCAAGAAGTTGACTTAGGAACAAACCTTTCAGTACTTTGAAGCTTTCATGCCTCAATGGCAAGTTTCTCACTTCTGGCGATAGGTTTACATCAATGGCCTTTGACCAAAAGATTTTGCATGGTGTTCGACATCAACTCATGTATTCACACCACATGAATTGTACTGCAGTACCTTGAGGGTCATTATCATTATCGATGATTCCTCTTGCGCCTGTTAACAGCTTACATCATTGGCTGATAATCAGGCGATGTCTTTCCATGTTTGACATCAGAACATCTTTTCACATGGATCGACTTGTACTTCGGGCAAAGATTGAACAAGTTTGAAGACCCTGGATCTAGTTTCATCCATCTGGGCTACGATATATTTAGGAAAATAAAGACATCAAATGTACATCACAACTGCACAGATAATCATCCAAAGTAAGGGATGATGGCTCTACTAGAATCATCAGTCCACCACACAGACGATTATCTGTCCTATGTACATGAAGATGAATTTATAAAGCTGATCATGGGAATTCCCGCCTCAGCTAGATCATGAAAATATTATGAAGATAATGTATTGTATTGTATCTTATTACAGGTCACCTTCCAGTTCGAAAAAACTCGGATCTTCATTATAAAGCATTTCACCCGACATCAGAAGATTTATGACCTCATGCTTTATGGGGCAACTGTTATAGACGTATTTGGGCACTGCAACTCCAATCACATATGTCCATAAACCAAGGGCTTCTAAGCCCATAAAAGTGTTTTTTCATACACTAAAGGAACAAGGTCAGCTGATTACATCATTTCCCAGAAGTTCTCCCTGAAAAACTACTCAGAACTGGTCAAAAATGGACCATACAGACTGCTCCATGCTAAGGGTGTGATGCATCTCACCTATTACACACGGGGGGTGTGATGCATACTAAAAAGCCCTTCTGTAGGGTGTGATGAGCGAGAGCAGACAAATGGTAGAAGCAGTTTTCTAGGTGTAGACTCAAAGAATCTTCTAGAAACTGCTTATATGACACTTGCCTCTCTGAATTCGCCTAGGGATGAGTGAGAGATCATGAAATCTCCAAGTGGAACCAAGAACTATCAGTGAAATGACACTAATCAAAATCCTAGAAGCAAACTCACTTGCTTGCAAACATCTATAAATGGATCCCTCATCCTAGAGATCCAAAGGCTGGAATTTTGTAATTTGCAAGGAAGTGCTGTTGGTTTCTCTTTGAAGACATTGTTGGGTGATGTTGCTTTGTAGGAGGTGGAGAGGGCTTTCATGCTGGGAGGATGATGCTGGATCAGACAGCTTGGTTGTAATCCTCTCTTCTACTACTTCTATCAATAAAGCTATTTGAGTTTTCCTACATATGGTTGTATATATCTGAATCTTGTATTTGTATATGCATTTATATGGTTAATGTACATTTGATCCTACATTTTTTATGGTTATAGATCTCTATGCTTTGATGGTATTTTGATGCTTTAACTCTACAGGTGTTCTTTGAAGTGGGACAAGTGAGAAAGGAGTGGCGAAAGCTCCATCAAGGGAGAGAGGAAACGAGCAAGGAGACTAGCGAAAAACTGAGGTTGGTACTCTTTGTTTCTCTCTCATCTATCTCTCATAAAGGAAAACACAATTAACTTTGGTTTGTTTGTTTCTAAGATAGCTACTCGTCTTAGTGGGACTAGCAGCTCTGAATGGACACTAGTTTTCCCAATAACAGTCGGTGATTCCTTGGCACGCGACCACTTGAGGTAGTCCTGTGTCTTCGTTTCCTATTGTAGGTCTTATTCCAAGTCCATTCCCTGATCTTCCTGGGTCCCTTCTGTTTTCAAGGTCGTGGTAGCCTCCTGCTACAAAGCGGCTTGTTCTGCCAGTTGAGTGAGTCACTGTTGGTGTTCCTTCTTCTGCTGTTGTGTTGCCAACCTATCAAGAACGGCCTTGTCTGGGGCATGCCATTCTAGAGGCCATGTTGCTAATACCACGTAAATGGCATCATCTGTTGCAATGAACAGAAGTGTGACCCATGATCGCTCTAGATCCTTTTGCGCATGGATATACATGTGATGCATGTCTGCTTTGAACTCGGCTGTGCTTTGAAAATTATTGTAGATCGTGGGGGACATGTGCGGTCTTTGATTAATCCGTGTTTGTATCTTTCCTTCCATGGAGGTTAAAAAAGCCCGGATCGCGGAAACCCTGGCTGCGTCATTTGTAGCCCAGAGCGAAATATACCGCACGGCTTCGGGTAGGCTATCCTCAAGGCTGGGAAACTGGCTCTCCTGCGGCAATTCACCTGTAACCAGAAGGATTGATAAAAGCAACCATGCATAATGAAATGTCTTACCTTTGTCTTGTGCTTCTTGACAATTGGTCAGAAATTTGTTGCATAAAAACTGTGCCCAATTGAACTGAACCCCTTCGGTGCACTGCCCTGCCAATGCAATGACAGGGGCTGGCACCTCATCTGTGTGACATTTTCTCATGAGTTTACTGGCTAGTAGTTGAGTGGTGACTCAGACCATGCGGTCGCTGATGCTTGCTATGACATACCCCCGCTTTCCTTTATCTAGATGGTATTTCACCTTCACTGTTTCGGCGAGGCCTCCCTCACTACTGGTTCCTGCTATGTCTATGGGGTTATTCCCTTTAAGTGGTAGGTGCGTAATCCGGTGGATTAGGTCGGCTGTGATCGGGATCGGCTCTTCCAACCATAGATATCCATCATGTATGAGACATAGCAGCTGTCGGATCACAAATATGGTGATGGTCATGTGGTGATAGTGAGGTATCCACCTGAGATTTAGCAGTCCCACCCTCTCCACACCTAGTAACCACTTCTGCGGCAATAACTTGTCTTCAGCCAGTTTAGGGAACTTGTCTCTATCTGCAAGGTCCCAATCTTCGAATTTGATGCTTGGAATGCACCCCATTGGCAACCCTTCGAACCTTATGTCGTCCGGAAGAAGCAGGCTCTGGAGCGTAGTCTTTGCAACGTCCACGTCTTTCGGTATCTTGGTCATCCCGGTCCACAGAGAAAGATACGGGGGTAACGACGGAAGTTGGAACGCAACTTCTTCTTCCTCCACCTGTGCGTCAATCTAATCAATCAGGGCTTGCAGGTCGTCGTCCTCCTCAACAGGTTCGGTGGTGACTGCTTTGCCTTTGTCAACTGTCGAGCATTTGTTGAATCTTGGTGAGGCCCAGACTGTTCCTACCATCTACTTGTTCTTCCTGGGTCGCGGGGTACGTGGAGACTTAGGAACTTCGGGAACCTAAGTCACGTCCTCAGCTCTTCCTGATTCACTTGCATTTCCTCTACGACTCGTGCTCAGGTTCTTGCCATGGTACTCATGGGGTGCCTGGTAGCCACGTACTCACTGCTTTTTGCTGGTTCAAAGCACCAAAAGTCCAGTGCTAGCCACAAACTATGAGATTTGAAAAAATCCCTTCCCTCCGTTTTCAGTTTATTAGTGGCATCGAGTCGGCAGATCTTTGCGTATCTCATCTGGAACTTTCGTCTTAATGTCCCGCCGCCCGCTCCTCTCTGACGTAATCTGACCTTCCTGTCAGGACCAATGTTGCTAATGGTCATATTTTGACTTTTCCTTGCAGTAGCGCCATCCGTGGGGCGCAACTGCGATCTTGTGGACTACCTAACTTGGTAAAGAATCCTTTTACCGCGCTGGTTTTCCATAGACTGGTTTATAGTCCCACACCTTCTTTCAACTACTCAAGGCATTGAGACTGTATTTTCTACTGCTAGTCAGGTGCTCACACCTCTGGTGCGAGTTCAGAGCTTCCCTGCTAGCCCGGGCTGCGAGCACCTCTCATGTATCTGGGTAGCTGGTCGGGGGGTTATGTTCTTCCGTGAGTGCGGGCGCAGCCATGATAGCAGGGTCGTAGCTCATTCCTGGGCTACTCTGATGGATCCATCCCTTAGCACACTTTGCTTCCTTGGCCGTAACCACATTTTATGAGGCTGGTGGCTACTTTGTCCTTTCTGAGCTTCCTTCTATCGTCTATTACAGGCCCAGTGAAGCCATGGTATCCGCAACTTCCCTGATCCCCTGTTAACCTTGGCGCCGGTTGCTAGTGCACTGGTCTGTTGGGGTGGCTTTGGATTACTAATTCTAAGTTGGTTGGATGCCTACACCTCATACACCTGTAGCCTATGCTGGTGAGGAATTCTTACTTCATTTCGCTCTTCTGGTCATGCGCGTGCCTGCCTTCAACATCTGTGGCCTTTCCTTTGCATCTTCAGAGCTACACCCTTTTCTGAAGCAACAGTTGTGTGTGATGCTTTTGTGGATACCTACAACTATTCCTCTGCCCCTATTGTCACCATCCTATTACTATTGAATGTGGTTACTTCATGCAGCTAGTTCTGCCATCATTCAATCTCTTCATCTGAGTCCGACGTGCAAGAGCTATCACGGTCCCATGAGAGTCTACAGTCCATTGTTGGATTCACCCTATCCTAATCTTGCACTGTAATATGGTAGATACAGTCCAACTCACCATCACTATCTTCGTCACGCACGGGCTCAGTATATTGTGCTCCTTCTGTTGGATCCAACGGGACCACTACGCGGAGAGATTTCTTTTAAAATATCATTTTTCATTTCTTGAGGTTGATGACTCCATTCATATCCATTGCCTAATCTATCCCTAATAGTGTAGGATATGGGTTACTATCATCCACAATTTCTATGACCTCAAAATCAGTTTGGGTGCTGGCACCATCGATGTCTACTGTAACCTCGTGTAGTCTTCCCATGGGCAGAATCTTTTGTTGGTTAGCCATCCATAATTGAATCAGTGACCATTGTAGTGGAGGCCTGCCCATGCATTCCCAAGTCTGCTTTGGTAGGACATTCGCGTTGGACCCCAAATCTAAAACGACCTGGTCCATCTCATAGTCTCCGATCTAGACAGTTAGTCGCATTTCCCGCCCAATGCGCAAAGCATGTTTGCCTAATTTTTAGACCATTCATAGTTTTTCTGCTCCTGCGCATCGAGTTATCAATTCTTGCAGCCCCTTTACTGCTTTAGCATCCTTGAGTAAGTTCATGCAAGTTTCCAAGAAGGTGGTTAGCATAGAAGTATCCTTCTCTGATCCAAATTGATCCTTACTTTCTGATGTATAAGCTTTCGCGAAGTTCTTCTTGGCTTCTGTAAAGGTTTCCTTCTTACGCTCCAACTCAAAGTTTGGTTTTTTCGGGGGGACTTACGGACCCATGCATCTGCCTCTGGCTGCTTCTCCTTATCTTCTTTGGTGGTGGTGCCACTTCGGAGCATCATATTTACATTGGGATCCTCCGCACGGGATTCAACCATCATCATTTGGACGTTCTGAGTGGGGTTAGCCGAAAGCACCCGCTTTTCTCGCATCTGAGCAATCAGTGTGGGGCAATCAACTGCTTCGTGGTCAAATTGGTAACAGTAAGGACAACAGGCTTTGGTTAGGTTCGTGAAATCCCGTGCGTAATGCCCCGACCCTCCACAATTATAGAAAATTAATTGTCCTCGACCCCATCCAAGTCCCATCCCCCTGCGGCCCCGCCCATGTCCTTGGTATCCTCCCCGCACGAGCGGTGTGGTTGTATCTTGTCTGCGTGCCTCCATGTGCATCCTATAAGCAAGTGTTTTATCCATCAACATTTCATAATTACGAGAATTTCTTTCATCGTGGCCCACCGTTCTCAGAAGTTCAAAAAAATTGTTGAGGAGGGGGTTGTCTTAAGTTTGGTAATAGGTGACAATTGTCCATGGCATGCTTTCCTCCCACCTGATAGATTGCGCACCAAAGTGCGGGCGCCATGCTTGGCCTAGCTTGTACCTTTGGTCACAATGCTATTGGTCCCCCTCCTACCACATAGTTCGCGAAGATCGGACAATGGTCCTTATTGTAGCCCTGTCCCTTACATTTGATACACCACACTTCTTCCCTATCTCCATCCTAGGTGCCTCGCCTTGTTTTAAGCTTCACATCTCTAGACATAAGTTTTGTATTTGTGATTGTATTTGCTGTACTCCCAACTCTGGATCCTATATTGGGGTTTCGTGCAGCCGCATTGCTGCCTCCAGTGCTTCAGCTTTGGTTGAGATCTTTTGTTGCGACAGAGCCGATCTCAGATATGGCGTTAATGATGCGACAAACCAACTGCGGTGCTATGCATCCAACAGTGCCATATTTTCCTCACGGATGGTGCTTTTCAACCTCTGATCCAACTCCCACGGGGTTTCACCAGGCAACATTACAATTTCCTTGAACCTAATAACCGATTGTGCTTCTGACTTTGATCACCAAAATTCCTTGTTTAGTGCCTCCTAGATTGCTGCTATTCCTTCATTTGGATGATCACTTGAATATTTCATGTACCGGGTCAATGCGCGGTCCTGTAGCGTGCTAACTAAGGTAGCCTTCTTGATGTTATCATCTGTGATGCCCTGAGCATCCCATATAGACTTTATCACAAACCAGAACTGGCCCGGTTCCTCATTTCCTACACCCTTAAATGTTGGCAGCTAGATTACGCTGGCCATCCCGAAATTTGGTGGGGGTGGGGTTGGAGGTGGGGTTGGTGTTGGAGTGGACGGATTTGATGTAGGTGAAATGGGTGGTGGCGTGTATGGAGGTGGTATTAGTGGGAAGCGCTCCCTGATCAACTGGACTGCACTTCTTGGTGAGAACCTCGTGAGCTCCTCCTTGCTTTCCCATGAAATAGAAGCCAAAGGGTTGGTTTTACCCCTCTCATTCTGTTGTAACCTCTTTCGCTCTGCGTTACTCCAGAAATCAATAAACGTGCATAATCTATTTTTCACACAACAACATCTTTATCCAAGTATTCAATGATTTGATATACTTACCCTGCAATCCTTGAAGAAATCACCTTTTTTCTTCACTATAGCTAACAGTTGTATCTATCGTGAACTCAGTGATAAATCCTCCTATTACTTGGTCCAACCAATGATCTACGATGCGTGTGATTTTATCTTCGATGGCTTCTAGCTTGTGCACCAGTTCCGGAGTCCACACAATAGGCTGATCTAATCTACACCTTCCCACACTATCAGCTAACCTCGTGATCCACTCGTACAAATATACCGAAATGCCGTGAAGAAGACTTCATGAATATCTGTGTGCATATAGCAGTCCAACCAATCTTCCTCTGATATCCGTGTATTTCTATTTTCCTGAACTGCGAACTCGTGGAGTTTCAGATCCCACCACTCTTCAATTTCTTTCTTTGTAGGGTTCCAATGTTCCAACCTTAGACACTCCTTAGGCAGATCCCGGTCCCAGCAATGGAACCATTTGTTGGCTTATATGGGCTTGACCCAGGTTCGGAAAAATTATTTAGCCAAACAAATCCCGTAGCTACCGGCTCTTTCGGTAATAGCCCGCAGAGCGTGGACTGAGGTCTCACCCGAGGTAGAAGGGGAGGGTGTTGGAACCAGGTTTCCACACCCTTGAGATGTCTAGATGTGATCTGGAGGGTTCGCGTGCCGTTCTGCAGCTTCGTGCTGCTTTGTTTGCACAGATCCAAACTCAGAATACTCCTTACTACTTATTATTGCATTGTTTATGTATTCAATCTACTTATTGTGATCTTTAAGCAAACGTTATTAGAGTTAACCAGTTCGCGCATTTAGATTAGACACAGATTCATGTATTTATGAGCATATGGGCATAGATCAAACAGTTACAGTAAACATACAAAAGCCAGATTCGCGATAATTAATATTTAACATAGAATTTCAGAAACAACTTAGCTTTATTCAACTTCTTCACCAATACATCTCGATTCGCCCTACGCACTTAGCTGCAAGGGTTCGCGCACACAACTGTGGACTCTTCTAGGCCTTTGCACACATAGCTACAGAGCCTCTATCCACTACCCAAACCCTTGACCCAGACTTACAGACACTTCAAAGCTGTCCTTCTCAAAAACCCATTACACATCAGATCCAAGATTACATGCCATAAACTAAGCTACCACTACCATAGAGCCCTACTCTATTTATACCTTTCCATGGACCACAATCCATGGGTGGGTAGACTCAACTTATATTTCTTTTCATTCCTTTTGGGCGGACTACCCTTTCACTCCACTTATTATCTATCGCACCCCGCGCATCTCGCAGAGTCTTTACCCCATCCCTACCCAAAATTTTAGGCTTTGTGCCCCATGACTGTTGCGCGGCTACCCAACATACATCATCATTTTCCATATCATCATGTGACGAAAACATGACAAGTAATAGACATTGATGACCTGGACCCATGGTGACTTGTACATTGAGTTCTTTGAGAAGTGATGACAATTCCACTATGTCTATAGTCCTTCTAACAAATCTTCGATTGTGAATTCCTTCTACCCTCCAAAGGGTTTCTGTAGACTATGGAGTCTTCATGAGTCACTTTAATCATCAGATTCCATTTTTCTTTCAATTGTCACAACTGGGTACCTTTATGCCTTTTATCTTCAAAATTATATCTTGGGAAGCCTCTCTTGATAGATCTCCTCACATATCTTTTCCATGCTATATTGAACACCTGCATGCATATATCACTCTTGGAAACCAAACATTAGCCCAAAAATATCCTATTCTATCATTCTTCATGAAAATTATCTGTTTGTGTATTAATCGTGCACAAGGGAATGAAACAGAGGCCTTCTATGCATAAGGATAACTTGCAAGAGATAGGAGGGTCTTCATTGATCACTGGGACTACAAAGTGTGCATCTCTAGAGGAGAAAGAGGCTTTATGGAAGGCACAGGGTACAATTCCAAGGGACAAGGCATCATGACTGTTAACTAAGAAAATTTTATGCTATGGGAGGGAGAGCTAGGGCCACAAGGAGGGTACAGGGTGCAGGAAAAAGGTGTACAGGAAGTCATCACTTCCCATTGAGAGTGTGTAGTGCACTAAACTCAGAGACGGACGCAAAGGATAATGTAGGGCAAAGAGATAAGAAACAAGCAAGAGGATCTATTGACTAGAAATGTGTTATGCACTAGGGAGGAGAGAGAGGACTCATATGGGTGTAGGGCATAGTTTCAACTGACAAGGCGGTCTCCACTAGGCCTTGTAACTGTGCTATGTTCTCTTGCTGGTCTAAGGGGAAGGCTTGCAAAGTAAAAAATTGTGTAAGTATGGAAGGGTGAAACCTTGAAAAGGACACTGAGTTAGGAGAAAACTCAAGCGTGACATATCTCAACTCATCAGTAAAACTTAGACAATATCCAAAACTAAGAGTATACATCAAAATACCAATTCAAAAACATTCTCCAAGTACGATAAACAAAATATGTGCAATTGTGACACATAAGTATCATTTTGTGGCTAGAAAGTGTCTTATGACTCCAAAGTGTGTTATTTCCACTTGTAATGATCCAACACTTAGAAAGGAACATGGACACTTATGAAATGTGTAGAAACATAAAATGACACTTGAAGACCAAAAGTGAAACTTCATGAGATAGGAGGTAGCCTCTAAAATTTGAATATAGAAAACTTTTGGAGGAGGGTGTTTTAGCAGCGACAACAACTTCTATTATGTTTATAAGTGCTTATGAGTACATTGAAGAGAGTGAATGAAGAAATGTTACTAATGTGCTATGAATGAAATGCATATAGATGTATATGTATTTGTGTGGTATCTGTGCAAGAAAAACTGGAGGTTAAGGTGCAAATTAAGCAATCCTCTACTAGAGAAACTGGGGAAAATAAAGCTAACCAAGAAACATCTTGGGTATTCATTATATAGGTGAAGATGAAAAAAAAGTAATGAGAGGGTTTGATGAAATAGGGATTTACCTAGGTAGTAATGAAAACAGGAAATTTAACAATAATATGTTTAAGTAGTAACACTTTGTATTATGTAAAATTTAATTCATTTGCAGAATTTGGTAAAAGAGAACTATTGCAAGATAGTAAGTAAATTTTAGGACTAGGTTAGCATGTCGCAGGAAAAACGATGAGAACTTCATTGAATGGCTAAGAGACTAACAGCCTTAGGAAAAATAGTAATAAGGCCTAAGGAAGAACCTTAGTAGACTCCCATGGCAGGATTCCACTAGGCCTTTGGCATAAGTTTATGTTTTACTTTTAAATAAATAAATAATAATCACATCATTCACACAAGTATGGAAGCATAATTAAGTTCTAGTTGAAAAGAACCATTTAAAGGTCTACATGGGATAACTTGGAATGCATTGCATCAAACATAAAAGAGATAAAGATTAACAATATTTTAAATCATTATTGTAATTACAAAACCATGTATAGTAACACCAATAAAATAGATATATAAATGGTATTTATTGAAGAAAACAAATTGCATCTCTACGCTGGCAAGTACATCCAAAACCCATAACTTATAATATCAACATTCCATAAAACAAAAAGGGGAAAAAAACCTTAATTAAATATCAATGTGCATGTTTCTATTTTGGTGCCCGACTTCCAACCTATTATCGTTGCTACAACACCCTGCAAAAAAATTTCACTACATTCAAATTTTATAGCTTGCTTTATCGTCATGTCAAGTGTCACCTTGGTCATCAAGTGTCATTTCATGTCATCCTATATGTTTCAATTGTTCTTGAGTCTTCTCAAGTGTCATCGCATTGAGTAGAACATTTTTTTGTGTATTTCATGGTCACAACATCCTTGTTGTTGTAAAACAAAACTTTTTGGTTGCAGTCACACACACTTCACCCATTGTACTTGGGGAATGTATGAAAAGTGGAATTTTGATGTATAATTATCATTTTTCAAGCTTTTTTAATTTTTCTCAATGATTTTTTATGTGTCACACATGGTTTTGTGTCTAAAACTCATCATGTTCGCCCCTTTTCCTATCTTCCAAACTTTTTAAAATTTTGGTTTCAAAGCAAACTCAGTAAGGCCAAGAGTGCATGAGCGCACTTTGAAGCCTTGATCAGGAATCCTTCCTTGTTTTGAAGTGATCCATGTGCCCTCCAAGAGCACAAAACACACTCCATAATCCCTTTCCCTTTACTTGTTATAAACTTTGCCCTTCAAGAAACCAGTTCTTCCTTTGAGTGCACTCCTTCAACTCAAAGAAGTGCACCCTCCTTGAGCACATGAGTGCACCCTAAAGGCCTTAATATCAACTTTTCAACCTTCCATAGTGCGCCATGCACCCTCCTGATCCTGTGAGTGCATGAGCACACTCCAAAGGCATGAAGATTCACCCTTCAACCTTCAGACATGCACCATGCACCCTCTGAGGCCTCTTGAACACATGAGTGCACCTCAAAGATCCAAAGCATTCATCCTTCATCCTTTAGGAGTGTGCCCTACACCCTCCCTCTCTCCCTTGAGCTCACAACACACATGGGAAGCTCAAAGCCTCCACCTTTATCCTTCATACTTGTGCCATGTGCCCTACCTTGATTATCTCTTCCTCTATGAGCACATGAGTGCATTCTGAAGCCTTGAAGCCTCCCTCCTCTAACCCTTCAACCTTTAGAAGTTCACCCTTACACCCAGAATCTCTCCTTGCTCTTTCGAAGGTGCACTAAAAAGGCATGAACAAAAAATATGCATAAATCATGTTAGATTAGGAAATTTTCACACTGATGGTTTCTTGTCATGAGTGATTGCAGCCATAGGTATCTCAAGAACAACATGGCAAGCACACATGAGGAAGATTAGGCACATAAGAGAAATGAAGGAATCATTGAAGAACAAAGAAGAATTGAAATCTTGATGGTCAAGGCACCCTAAAGACTCCAATATGAAAGACCCTTTGGAGTTTGAAGGCATCAATACTCAAAAGCTACATCAATAATGAAGACACAAGTGTCATCGATGCCACCACTGAAGAAAGTCCACGTCATCACTCACTATTAGTCCCAGTCACCAAATATAGTGATATGTCATGTCCTCGTCATATGATGACATGGAAGTCAAGATGTAATGTTGTAATAATTGTAAATACAAATAAGTGGAATTCCAAGAGTCATGTATGGACAAACGATTCATGGAAGTCCAAAATACGTAATACCAAGAGTCATATGTAATTCAAAAAGTCATTTGGAAGTCCAAAGGTTGTAGAAGCCCAAAGGTCATTAGGAGTTGAAAAGTTAAGAGTCATGGGGATGTGAAAGGTCATGCCTCAAGTTATAAAAGAAACCTCATTTCTCATGTAAAGGACTTTTAACCTTGGCTTCTTCCACAAGGAACTATAGAGATAGAGTTAGTACTTTTGGGGAGCAAGTAGTGGCTCTAACTCTCTACTATTGGAGCTAGTGGTGTTCATTGTATTTATGTATCTTGGAACTTTTGCTTAATATTGAAGCCTTCCAGGCCACCACATTTTCACACATGGATGTGGATGTTTCTAAGACTATTATTGGATGTTTATGATTCATGTTCGCTTTCACATGTACTGGAGTAATTGAAATATTTCGATGACTTTGGTGATTAACTTATTGGAAATGTGTTTTAATGCTTGCAACAATCATCACATCTATGTGAACTATTTCACTTGATATTAGATGAATCTTTCTCATATGTGTGTGTCTCCATTAGATTAGTACTATTACTTCTTTCTTACAGGATCATTTTATCTTCCCTGTTGTAGTAAAATAACCTTGATACATCTGCAATCAAACATTCACAAGGCACACTCACTTGCTCATTTGAAAGGGAATTTGTGCTTCTCTCTCATGTTGACAGTTAAAGCCAAGGCATATCTTTAAGTAAATGGAAATCGGGTCGTATTCTAGATGGGAATCCTACACTAAATGGTGTGAGGTATAATTGGGACCTTATATCAGGGAGATCCCTAGTATTTTGGCGATATCCAACATTGGCAACATTATGGAACTAGAATGAGGACCACCAGTTTTTTATGGCCGATAAATCCACACACCCTAACCATTCATCTCTAGATAAGGTAGCAACATTCTGAGCAATATTCCAACTCCTATTCCTGAAGTAGGAGGGTCTTCTATACCTAGCTCAAAGTTGATATACAAGGTTATCTATGAAAAATACAGGAAATTTGACCTATAACCTATCAATTCACTAAGGAAATAAGTCTACTTCCAGTTGTACAAAATCTACCACATTACCCAAAGAAGAAAGAAATGACTCATACCAGTATATTGGATTCTATAGTGTAAGATTTGGTTTTTTCCACTCTTGAAGATTTAGTTGAATCCTCTAAATATACGGTGCAACAAAGTCCACTTCCACTAGATAACAAAGGGTATGAGGAAGACATTATTCTTTCTTATGGATGTTTTGAATATACCGACGATTTATATAGTCAGGGAGGATGCCCCTCAGATTTTGAAAAGGAGGAGGAACCTATAGATGAAGACATGGCCAACAAGGACTTGGATTGGATATCCCAATTGCCTCTTTCTCTTTCAGATAATCTCCATAAGATGCCTAGACATCCGAAAAAGTTATTATCAAAGTTCGACCGAGATAAGAAGATAAAGTCAAAAGATCACATCGATGATTTCTACATGCTTCTATAATTGTTGGAAGTAAGGTACACAAACGTTTCTTGAAGACTTTTTATTTTTACGTTAGAAGATAGAGTAGAAATGTGGTATAATAGTCTACCTATCAATTCAGTCCACAGTTGGAGGAAGTTTAAGAATTTTTTTCTAGAAAAAATTGCTGATGACAAGACTCCCACCATGTTATTGAAAGAGATTAGAAATAGTAAAATGGGGGAAAAGGAGAAAGTAAAATATTTTAATCAAAATTTCAATCACATATTGAACAAGTATCCTCCAGGTATGCAACCACATGATTTGATTACTATTGATTACTACACAATTGCCTTGCCCACTAACATTTCCTCATTTGTTAAGAGGGTTGCAAAGGAAACATTGGCATGAAACCTTGTAGAAGCTATTTCTGTCGAGAAGGATTTACATGCTATTGGAGTTATTACTGATGACAATGAATTAAGACTCTAAGTAAACTAGTAGGAAGTCTCAATATTCTTCAAGAAAGGCTAAATATAGAATGCTTGACTCAAACAGTGAAAGAACTTACCAATGAAATTATAGAATTAAAGACAAGGTCAAGTGAGACTTCTACTAGTAGTAAGCCTCCCAATTCCTTCCATTTTTGAAGGATTCTTAATAATAATAGCAATAAACAACCTGATAAGTCTGCCTAGAGTTCAAATGTTGTGCTAAATATATAAAGTATGGGTATGGACAATTATTTCTCTTTCCATTAGGAATATCATTTGGAAAATACATGCCCACAATGGAACCATAACATGAAAGCTCTGGTTTCGCACATTGTCGATTCCTTATTAGGAGATTAGTAGACAGAAGAAATAGAGGAAATAGAAGAACATGTTGTGCTGAAGAAAATATTGGAATTGGACATGCAGTGAATACTTTCGATTATATCTATAACACTGAGAAGAAGAGTGTTGAAGAACCCCCATAAAGTAATTCCCCCCCTCAGATTTGAAATGGACGATATAGTTTAAGGAGAAAAGGGCCTATTTCTAAACAGGAGGTGAGGAGACAAAAGTTAAAGGAGAAATTCTTAAGAAGGATCTTAATGTTGATAAATATTTCCCAAAATGCACAGAGTAGGTCTAAAGATACAACCACTTCCAAGGACACCTCCTCTAGCAGCAAAAGTAATTCCATCACTTTGGAAGTGTCAAACAAAGCTATTGCTATAGACCTTTGGCACTACCTGCCAAAGGTGAAACAATTGATTACAACATTGTTTAAGATTTAAAGATAGATAGCGCTAATATTTCAATATACAAGCTTGCAAAGATAACAAGCTAGCGTGAACTACTTCTCCAAGCCTTTTCATAAACCTTAATTAGGTGAAAAATCTTTTTCCTCTCAAAAGGTGTCTAGTAAGTCTCTTAGTTCCCTTGAATATGTAGTTAATGCTATAACCTTAGAAGATAACACTCACTTCCCTCCATTTTTTTTAACGTTCAAAATTTTCAATTATAATGTCCATAATTGTTTAGTCAATTCTGGTGCATCTATAAATGTGATGCCATTATATGTTTTCGTTGGCTTAGGGGGTCCTAGCCTAGGTTTAGAGTTAGTTGCACCAACCAACAAAACCCTACACTATTGGCCCTTTTGGCAACAACCAACGTAGCACAGGATCCAGTCTCATCCGAAGCATTATTGGGGGATGCAAGAACAAAGTTTCTGCATCCAGAGACTAGTTTGATGTCTTCTAGTGCCTTAGAGCTTCCTCCACAAAGATCGATAGACTTCTATGGATCGTCACTATAACTAAGTTAAATCTTCCTTCTGTTAGGATATTTTGACACATAGGAAATAATTAAGTATAACTTGGTCTAGTATAGAGTTAGGTAAAGTGTGTTTCTTTACTATGTACTTTTGTAACTTACAATCCGACAGTCATGATATGTTCTAGACATGAAGTGATCCGACGGTCCATTCTCTCGTCAGTATTACTAACATTGGATCCGTGGCTTAACACCTGATTGGTCCATGATCTTTATTTAAAGAGAATGGAGGGTCATTTGTAGGGTGACATTTCATGAGAGAAGCTAATGTAATTTTCCTTTCTTTTATTAATAAATTGCCTGAAGTGGTCACGTTGGCTCAATTCGTGGACTATTTCCCTCTTTGATGGCTTTAACCATGTCAGGAATACTGGTATATTGATCTGTGATCTATTTGTGAGTGGTGTCCTTTGGTTTTCTATCTAAGTAACTTACATGTAAATTCCTACATGGTATCAGAGCTATTTAAGGGCCGCATCCGTTGGTAATCCAAATCCGAAGCCAGAACAACTGCATCCAACTTTCATTTCCTATATCTAGAATTTTTGACTGCTTTCGGGCAGAGAGGAATGCTCTATTGTGTTAGGAGCATTTGTTCTAGTGAGGAACCCCTTTCGTTTCACGCAAAAAGGTTTCTGGTAGCCCTAGCTACATCATTTTTAAGATCTGGAGGTATACAATCTTTTTTTACAATTTTAGTTACTCATCTCTCTCTTTATTTCGGTTTATTTAGCTTTATGTTTTTTATTACTGGATCTATACCTTTCATTTCTACATATGCTCTTTGCCCTGTGACTCTGTGCGATCTAGGAAAATTAGAAACATTGAGGAAAATATTTAGTTTCTGGCGAAAGCTAACTTCAAGACATAAGGTTTAGTTTTTTTTTCATGTCCGTGTTGGGTTGTGTGGTTTTTTGTTTTGTAGGCAGAAAGAGATTTTTCAAGTAAGCATGCACCCCAAAGATTCAGTGACTAAAAAATAAAAATAAAAATTACTAACCTTTTAAACTAGCTCACTTGGTCCAAAGTTACTTTATGAGAATAGAGGTCTTGTGTTGAAGTCTTTCTTTTTGTTGAGTTACTTTTTCAAAAAACACATGTAACTTATGTTTTAAAGTTACTTTATGTAAAAGTGTTTTCACCCATTATAAAAAGTGAGTCACTTATAATTTTAAAGGCTCTTTATCTTTTATTTAAGTTACAATTTAGTGGGTAGCTCATAAAGTACCATTGTAAAAGTGACTTTCACTTATTTATAAAAGTGGGTCACATAAAATATTTTTGTTTAAGTGAGCTAATTACATTAAGTTTGGAAAGGAGGGAGATTTTTATTTTATATAACATTGTCATTCACTTACGCGCATTCACGCACTTCATCGACATCTTCAACAACTTTTCTTCAAAAAGCCATAACTTCTTCATCTGAAAGCCGTTTTTAGAGCGTTTTTTTTTTTAATTAGCCTAATTTTTAGAGATCTTTCCATTGGAACAGTTAGTTTCAGCATATACAACTTCAATTTTTGTTAAAATAGAAAGTCCATGTCAATTTATTCTTGACAAGCCAACTACTTCCAATGGTGGTCCTACATTGTGGATTTACTTAGAAGTAAAGGTTTTTACAGAATAGCCTTAGGCCAAGAAACTAAAACTAAAGATAAAGGTAAAGCAGCCAAATGGTAAAATAGGAAAAATCAAGCATTTGGGTTGGTAGGGATGTCTATTTCTCCAGAGCTTAGATTCCATATCACAAAACTTGATACCCTAATGAAGCAATGAAACAACTCACTAAAGTTTTTGGAATTAAAAATGAGATTATAGCTCATCAACTCAAAAATGAGTTGCTTAAGTTGGATCCAATAATTTTTCTTCCATTAAAGATTTTTTATCCAATTTCAAGGCCCTTAGACTTCTCTTGGAAGGTGTTAAGGTTAAGAAGGAAGATGGTAGCTTTATCTATTCCATTCTTACTAAGTTGGGACCACCCTACTCTGTATTTGTTTCCACCTTCCATTCTACTAGAGAAGCCTTCATTTCTCAAGGACAAGACAACAAGTTCCCCTCTTTTGATTCCTTTTGTGATTCTTTAATAAGAGAACAAGAAAAACTCTTACAACTTGGTCTTATTAATCTTGGAAACTCTTCTAAGAAAGCCTTAGCCACTCAGCAATAACCAAATTCAAAGAATCCTAAGAAGCAGTATCCTAAAAGGAATTGTCCTAAACCAAAAAAGGGTCCTAAGCAATTTCAGTTTCAAAATGAAAAATCATTTCAACAAAATGATAAGGAAAATAAAAACAAATGGAAGAATACTGATAGACATTTCCACTTTTGTAATCGAGATGGACACTTTGAATCCAAATGCTTTAAGAAGATGGAAGCCTTGGAAGTAGCAATGAAGAAGCATAACATCCATTTGGAGCACTCTTCAACTTCAACTTCATCTTCAGGAATAACACTTTTTTCATGTGGTTTTCAAGCATCTCTGTCTGGTTATGCACTAAATGTATCTTCTTCTTCTCATTCTCATGAGTGGCTCATTGTTTTTCACTACAACAAAACAGGCAATTTGCGCCAGATTTAGCACCAAATTCTAGTGCATTTTTTTCTCAATTGGGATGAGCAACCTGGCGCTAAATCTGGCTCTATTGTACAATTTTTAAAGCGTCCTTTTTTGCACCAAATTTTGCATCTTTTTTACGCCAAATTTTCCATCATTTTCTGCATCATATTTTGCACCAAGATTTTCATTTGGTTTTACAACAGGTTTTGCTTCTAGTTTTGTGCCTTCTTTTGCATCTATTCTTGCATCATTTTTTGCTTCCTCTTTTGTGGAATTCTTTGCTTCTATTTTTGTGTCATAATTTGCATCGATTTTTACACCATCTTTGAGATCTTATTTAGCACCTTTTTTTACATCCAATTTGTGCCAATTTTTGCATCTGGTCTTATGCCATCTTTTGCTTCTAATTTTGTACTTATTTTTACATCTATTTTTGTGCCAATTTTTCTGCCTTTTTTTACACCATCTTTTCCATCCAATTTTGCACCATATGTTGAATCTGATTTAGTGCCAAATTTTGCATGCATTTTTGCACCATTTTTTGCATCCACTTTTGCATTTTATTTATCTCCCTTTTTTGCATCCTATTTTGCACCATATTTTGCATTTAATTTTGCATCATTTGTTGCATCCAATTTAGCATCATTTTTAACACCATTTCTTGCATCCAATTTTTCATCCTTTTGAGCATCTAAATTTGCATCCTATGTTGAACCATATATTGCATCCACCTTTGCATCCCATTTTGTGTCTATTGTTACGTTCACTTTTGAGCCATTTTTTCGTCTACTTTTGCATTTGTTTTTGCACCAAGTTTTGAATGATTTGTTGCATCATTTTACATCCAATGTTGCATCTCAATTTGCATCCAAAATTGAGCCATTTTTATGCCCATTTTTGCACCATTTTTTCTTCTTTTGTGTCCAATTTTGCACCATTTTTTATGTCCAAATTTACATCCTTTTTTGTATCTAGTTTTTCATCCTTTTTGGCTTCCAAATTTTCATCCTTTTTTCTGCCACATTTTGTGTCCACATTTGCATCTCATTTTGCACCTAGATTTTAGTTGGAATTTTCATTTAGTTATGCATCATCTTTGACATCCTTGGTTTCACCATTTTTTAGTCCCATTTTGCATCTTGTTTTGTGTCTTTTCTTACATCCTTTTTGCATCCTAATTTTACACCATTCTTTGCATCCTCATTTTGGTGTCCATTTTTGCATCCTTGTTTGCACCCAATTCGGTATCCTTTCATATGCCCTATTTTGTTCCCTTCTTTGTGTCTAGTGTTGCACCCTTTTTTAATTTTACTTTAAAAACCTTTTTGTGTCATTGTTTGCATATTGTTTTGATGGCTAGTTTAACATCCAATTCTACTCCCAATTTTTCATCCATGGTTAAATCCACTTTTGGCTTCTTGTTTAGAGTTTTACTTTTATTTCCATTTATGACCGCCTCTATGGGTTCATTTTACTAAGTTCATTTACATAGTGAAATATATTAAATTTTCTAAATATCATTTTGTTGTAGGATTTAATGCATGGTTAGATGAAAACAAAACCCTCTCAGTTTATCTCAGAAACCTAGGACAAACCAATTAAGAGAAAGGTTGTTCTAAGGCTTAGGATTCTTAGTAGATCAAGATGTAGAGTATAGATTAAGAAAAAGAGAATGAATTCTTGTGAGCCCTCGCATGCAGGTCTTCTTGGAGTTTTTCGTATAGCCAAGAAGCGCTCCTAGCTAGCTCCAAAGCTTGGTCCTACACATAAGAGAGAGAATAAAGCGACCTTCACAACATAATATCTTAATAATCAAAACTATAAAAAACATATAAATATTATTGAATAAATAAATATAAACCAAAAACCCATGCATACATTAGTTAAATAGAAGAAGTAAAGAATGAATAGAAACATATGGAAGGAACAACAACTGATCTATATGAATAAAGGAGTTGGAGGAAAGTTACAACAATCAGATATAGTTGCAACATCACCTCCCCCAACTCATAGCTCCAAAACTCTCCCTCTCAAGACAGATCTCAAGAGCGTGACAATACAAAATTCCCATCATTTTTTCAATGGCCAAGCCTCTAATATATAGGAAAGTGGAGGCTATGAAGATTTCCAAAATTCCTCATTAGTTCAATTTGGGAAAAATCTTTTGGGTGAATAATGTTTCCTCATATAAAAAAGGAATTTTCCACTTTTTAGATGCTTTTGTGCTTAGGAAAAAGCTTCCCCATGCTTTATGGCTCTTTCCCACTTTTGTATGCTTTTATTTTTTAGGAAAAAGCTAAAGATGAGGATAAAGAGATTACATTCCACCATATGTTTCCGAAAGTGACCAAGAATGTCAAATTCAAATTCTAGTTTGCTTATGTTTTAGTTTTTTTTTAAATATATATTTAGTTTTAGTATTTTTTTTTCTAGAAAAATATATTTAGTTTTTGGTATATTTTTCTATAAGAAAAATTATATTTTGTTTTTATAAAAATGGATTTTAAACATTCCATTCATGCTAAATTTGTGATTTTATGATAGGAGTTTAAATTATATATAGTAAAGTAACTTAATGTCATGTGTCGTGTTGCTGAGATGGGTGTTATACATCTCTTTCTTGCTAAGTTATAGAATGTGCTTGGGTTTTCTTAATGGAATAAAACTAATTATGTTCTTCATGATATCTTGAAATGTTCATCTTGAACCAGGCTAATAAAACAATAAAGTTAAAATAGGTTTTCCTTTGTCCTTTATAGATCTTTGTCCCCATTAATCTTGGTCTTAATAGATTAATTGTCTTGTGGTGGCCTTGAGTGGTCACTTCCATTAGTTGCATGCTTTGTAGTTTTCAGTTAGTGACATTTTTTAGGCTTGATAATATGTTATTTAATTTATTAAAATGTGTTATTTTCCATATTATTGTTAAATATTAATATTAAATATGCTGATTTTTAAGCATGTTTTAGCAAAACTTTCCCAAAATGTTTATAGATTATATTTTATAATGCAATAATTCTTTGCTTGATGAAATTGTTTTGGATATTTTTTTTAATGATTCATTGATTGATGAAATTGTTATGGATATTTTTTTTAGTATATTAAATTGTATGTGATAAAGTAAAAAATCACCTCTTTTTTAGATTTTCATTGATCAATTTCCCTTAAGGCCATCAAGTTCACCATTTGGTCTCAGGTTAAGGAAATATAGGAGTCATGAAGTGGAATTGTCCAAGCACTTAAATCTTGAGACATGTTTCTTTTTAGTCACTTTATACTTTCTTTCTGTGTAAATTTTTGATGAAAATAGTCTTGGAACATGAGGGGCGTCAATAGTAAGCGAAAACAAACTCCTAAAAGAAAAATGGTATGCAAAGCACCCATAAATAATGTTGATATAAGAAGAAAAAATATTAAGTGAGGTTCAACCTCATATAATTAGAAAATGGGGGAGGAATTTCCAAGTAGTAGTGATTGATGCTTAGAGATACTTGGGTGGAATGGTTATTATTTGAAATGATTAAGACATCAAGGTTACCAATATGTTTACCTCTTTTCGCATTATGACAATACAATTTTAGTTAATTGACATTGAGGACTACTACCATGTATCCAATGTCTATGACTCCAATATCGCAAATGGAAAACCTCTATTTCTCAATTCTATTTCTAGCACAAGTAATTTATACTCCCCATCTCCATGGATTGTTGGGAGTGACTTCAATATTATAAGTGTCTCGAGGAAAAGAAAGAATGAATCGAAATGTTTAACAAGATATTTTGTAAGCTATACCATTAAAGCCACAAAGTAGTCTCCATTAAAGTTGTCAAGAAATGAGTCTCCAACCCACACGTGGATCAATGAGATGTAATACATGTGTGTGTGGTTACGAACTCAATACACCTCTATAATAACTCCACAAACTTATGTATTTCACTCTGTCACATAAATTGACAGTAGTGTGACATAAGTAAACCAAGAGTAGACATGAAAGCCTTAGGAAACAAACATTCCTTAGATCCTCAATTAGGTGCTTAAATGATGAAGTGAAAATGCAAGGAGAAAAGAAGAATTCATGATTTAACCATCACATACATGTGATCAAGTGTGACTAGGAGTGTATATATTCATATATTTTCCAAAGAGGAAGTGAATACATGAGTTACCATTTATTGGCCCTTATTTTTCTTTCTTTTTCATTTTCTTATATATAGGACTTAGGGAATAAGGTTTTCATAAGTTTCGCACAACTCATAGATATAAGATTTACATGAATTTTCACTTCAAACTTAGAGTTTAGACTTAGATAAATCAATATAGTGTATGTTTAATGATTTTGGCTTTCACTTTTTTATTGTATTTCATCACAAATACAAAAGGGGAAATATATTGCCACAAATCTATGAATTCTTAATCATAAAGTTGTCATGTGATGAAAACAAATTAATGATGTTATTCTCTACGAAAATGATGGGTATTCTTGAGAAAATCTTATGCTTGTGGATGTTTCCTCCCTGGTTGAGAGGGAGTGAGGGTAGACACCATGTTATCCATGTGTCATGTACTATGGCTAGGATTAACAATCGTAAGCCTAGTAAAGGCACTAGTAGGGATAATGGTGGATTGGATAAACATCTGGGACCAATATTCTTTGAGAATTTGGACATTGACTAGGACTAATCGCCATAAGTCAAGTACATTAATCCAAGATAAGAATAGTCATGAGGATTGACATTTTCTAGTGTCAAATATTATGATAGTGGATTAGGAAATGATCATGTGAGGACATACCTGGTAAACATCTTGGTGGGGTAAGTGCCTTGAAAGGCAGTGGTGTCCAAATTTATGCCTCCCAACATTGTGCTCTGATCTAATGGAGAGATAAACTTGTTAGTCAAGGCCTTACTATTTTGAAAATTTTGGCTATGATGATGTAAATCATCATTGATGCTTATCAATCTAGATCCCTTCTTATATGAATATTTCAACTTGAGAGTACTTTTTTGTCTCATTATGAGTACCTCGCTAGTTTAGAGGGAGGGTCATCATCTTCATTATTGCCATCATCACCACCATCAATGTGATCATTATTGTCATCATTTCATTATCATCATAATCACCATTCATGTCTTCTTCATGATCATCATCATCATCATGATTTTGTATATTGTCGTCAATTGTTCATAATTATAGGTATCATAAGAAATATCACCAACCTTAGGACACATGATATATGAAAGAAAAATAACCACTTTATTTTTTAGAAATGATTGATGATCATCAACATCACTACCATTATCATCGTCATTATAATTGTCATCATCCCCATCATCATAACTAATATAAGTTTTATCATAATTTTTGTCATCTTCATCATGAACATCATAATCATCATTCATGCCATTATTGTTCTTGATTATGACCAAGATGAAAATAATGATAATGATGATCAGATGATGATGACTTGGAAGATGACGCCAAAGATAATTATTATGATTTTTACCATGATAACATTTAAAAATTTGGAGGAATGGCCAAGGTCATTAGCATCATCATCATTGTCATTGTAACTCCCATCGTCTTTATCATCATTGTCATTATCATAACAATCGCAATTCATGTCATCGTCATCATCTTCATTATCATCATCGTTATAATTATTGACATTGTCATCAGTTGTTCATAATTTTCAATGTCATAAGAAATATAATCAATGCAAAAGATATGATGTGTGTTGGAAAATGGATGCAAAAGTAAACAAAAAAATGGGGGTAAAAATAGACGTAAATTTGGATGAAGAGTGGACACAACATAAGTAGATGCAGAACAAGACAGAAAAATTGAACAAAAGTGGATGAAAAAGTAGATGCAATAGTTCATACAAACTTGAACACAAAATAGGACTCAAACATGGATGAAAAAGTGGAAGAAAACATGGGCACAATAGTAGGCATAAAACTTAGCATGAATTGTGGTGAAACAAATGTGGATACTCCAATGAATGTAAAAAAAAGGGACACAAACTTGAATGCAAAAAGGAGGAAAACTTGGATGAAAAAAGGGATGTAAACATGGGTGCAATAGTGAACATAAAATTAGTTGCAAAACTAGACAAATCAAAAGTGGATGTAAAAGTAAATTCGAAATGGGATGCAAAAAACATAAACAATATTTGATGCAAACTTGGACACAAAAGAGGATGCAAATATGGATGCAATAGTGGAAGAAAATGTGGGTTGCAATGATAGGCATAAGATATGGCACAAATAATAGCACAAAAAAGGTGGATGTAATAATAGACACAAAAAAATATGCAAACTTAGATGCAAGACAAGATGCTATAAGGGATGTAAAAGTGGATGCAAACACGGGTGCAACATGAGAAACAAAATTGGATGCAAAATATGGATGAAATGGAAGTACATGCAAAAGAAGATACAAAATGAGATGCAAAACCCAACACAAAAGTGGATGCAAAAATAGATGAAATATTTTATGCAAAAGAGGATGTGAAGATGGATGCAAAATTGGAAGCAAACGTGGGTACAACAGTATGTGCAAAACATGGAACAAATTTTGTCACAACAAAAGTAGATGTAATGATAGATGCAAAAAGAGAAGCAAATGAAGATGAAAAATAGGATGCAAAAAGGGATGTAAAAGTGGGTGTAAACATGGGTGCAACAATGGATGTAAAATAGCTTTTGAAACTTATTTGAAAGAGCAATTTTGTCCCAACAATTATACTTGTAGCATAAAGAACATGGTTAATACATATGATTCGACCAAAAACTAGTTACTACCAAAATTCAACCAAAAAAAATATTACTGCATAAAAATAGAATTAAAAACAAAAAAAATAAAAACAAAAATTTCCCAAATTAAAAATAAATAAATGATAAACTTTTTTTTACCAAAATTTAGTGATTTTTTTAGTGCTAATACTAACATCACCATTACAACAAGATATTTTTTTAGTGCTAATACTGCCATTACAACAAGATATAAGAGGGATATAATGCAAAAAGTTTAATAATAATATGTATGTAGAAGATGGTCTTCAGACTGGTGAATTCATGATAATCAATGGGACTACAGTCAAAATAATTGGATGTTATTTACTTTTTGACATAGATTGTCAAAATAATTGCATAAATCGATTTTTTTAACCAAAATTTAACAAAAACTTTGCTAGTGCTAACGTTAGAACCACCATTACAACAAGATATCTTTCTAGTGTTGACAACACCATTATAGTAAGATACCTCAAGAGAGACAGAAAATTTAAAAAGTATGATAGTAATATGTATCCAGAAGATGGTAGTGAAACTAGTAATTGTTCATTCTCATTATCATAATCATTGTCATCATCATCACCATCATCCTTGTCATCGTTATTGCCATCATTACATTATCATCATAATCACCATTCATGCCATCATCATCAGCTCCATCATCATCATCATTATGGACATTGTTTGCAATTGTTTATAATTATAGACGTTGTAAGAAATATCATCAACCCAAAAAATGTGATCAGTGCTAGAAAAGGGTTGTTTAGGACACATTGATATACGTAAGAGAAATAACAACTCTATTTTTGAGAGATGATCAATGATCATCATCATCACCACCATTATCATCGTCATTGTCATTTTTATCATCCCCGTCGTCATCATTAATGTAATTTCTATCAACATTGTTGTAATCATCATCATCATTCATGCCATTATTTTTTTTGATGATGACCTAGATGAAAATGATGATGATGACACCAAAGATAATGCTTATGATTATGACAATGTCAACATCTAAAATTGGGAAGATTCGCCAAGGTCATTAGCGTCGTCATCATCATAATCATTGCCATCATCATCATTAATGTCATTGTAACCACTATCGTCTTTATCATCATAATCACAATTCATGTCATCGCCATCATCTTCATTTTCATCATTGTCAATATTATTGACATTGTCATCAATTGTTCATAATTGTCAATGCCATAAGGAATATCATCAATGCAGAAAATATGATGAGTGTTGGAAAAGGGATGCAAAAGCGAACATAGAAATGGGGGCAAAAATAGAAGTAAAATTGGATGAAAAGTGGATACAAGATAAGTAGATGCACAACAACATGAAAAACCTAACACAAAAGTGGATGCAAAAGTAGATGCAGTTGTCAATGCAAACTTGGATGCAAACATGAAGGCAAAAGTGGAGGCAAACATGGGTCCAATGGTAGGTGTAAAACTTGGCACAAACTGTGGTGAAACAAATGTGGATGCAACAACGGACACAAAAGTAGATGCAAAAATGGATGAAACAAAAGTGGATACAATAGGGGATGCAAAAACATACACAATATCTTATGCAAACTTGAACACAAAAGAGGATGCAAATGTGGATGCAAACGTGGAAGCAAATGTGGTTGCAATGGTAGGCGCAAGATATGGTGCAACAAAAGTGGATGTAACAATAGACAAAAAATATGAAAAATAAGATGCAAAAATGGATGTAAAAGTGGAAGCAAACATTGATGCAACAGGAAAAACAAAATTGGATGAAAAAAATGGATACAATGGAAGTAGATGCAAAAGTAGATACAAAACGAGATGCAAAACCCAACGCATAAACCTGACACAAAAGTGGATGCAAAAATAGATGCAATATTTGATGCAAAAGAGGATGTGAACATGGATGCAAAATTGGAAGCAAACATGGATACAATAGTGAGTGCAAAACATGGTGCAAATTATGGCATAACAAAAGTGGATGTAATGGTAGATGAAAAAAAAGAATCAAAGTATGATGCAAATGAAGATGTAAAAAGGGATGCAAAAAGTGAAATTTAAAATGGGTATAACAGTGGATGCAAAATTGTATGCAAAAGTGGATGCAATAGAAGTCGATGCAAAAGTAGATGCAAAAAGAGACAGAAAACCCAATGCAAATCCTGGTCCAAAATTGGATACAAAAAGGGATGCAAAAATAGATGTAGTAGTTGATGAAAACCTAGATGCAAATGAGGATGCAAATGTGGATGCAAAATTATAATCAAAAGTGGGTGCAAAAGGAGGTGCCAAACTAGGCGCAAATTGTGGCACAAAAATATTAGATGCAATAGTGGGTACAATAATAGATGCAAAAGAGGATGTAAATATGGATGCCAAACAAGATGGAAAAGTGGATGCAACAAAAGTAGATGCAAAATTATATGCAAAACTAGACACAAAACTCGATGTAAAACGTGGCGCAAAAGTGATGCGCAAATGGATGAAAAAATGGATGCAAAAAATGATTTAAAAAAGGATGCAAAAAAGTATGCAAAAGTCGATGCAAAAGTTGATGCAAGTGTAGGTGCAAAAAGTGGATGCAAATGAGGATGCAAAAGTATGTCAAACAAAAATAGATTCCAAAATTGATGCAAAACCTGGAACAAAACCTGGTACAAAGGATGACACAAAACTTGGCATAAAATTTGGTGCAAAACGTGGTGCAAAACCTATTGCAATACCTGGTGCTAAACTTGGTGTAAGATTTGGTGCAAAACTTGATGCAAATTTTGTGTCAAGTTTTGCACCATATTTGATAAATGGATGCAAATAGCACCAAAAATGGGCTCTAGATGCAAAAAAAGAAGTAAAAAGGGACGCTAATCGCTGGTTTTGTTGTAGTGTTTGGAGCTTCTTATCACATGGCCAAAAACAAAGCATGTTTTCTTCTTTAAATGATTGTAACACAAAAAATATATATGTTGGTGATGATAGATCTCTTAGTGTTGTAGGGACTGGAACTATTCATCTAGACAATGGTCAATTTAATGATGTACTCTATGTTCCAACCTTATCCTGCAACTTTTTATCTGTATATCAGATAACTCATTCAAGTGAAGGTAAAACCGTTTAATTTTCACCTCATGATGTTGTAATTAAGGACCTAAGATATCCTAGACAAATTTTAGCTACTGGCATTGCTGATGATTCTACAAGGTTGTATAAGTTTCACAACTTTGGGTCATCAACTCTTCCCTCGGTATTTTTTGCTCATAATGATGAAGTGAACAAACTTTGGCATGAGTGATTTGGACACTTAAACTATCGTTCCCTTGAAAATCTATGTAAAGAAAATATGGTGACAGGTCTTCCTATGGTATCTTGCAGAGATGGTGTTTGTTTCAGATGTGTACTTAGAAAACATCATCTGGATAGTTTTGAAAAGCATGCCTCTTGGCATGCCTCAGCCCCTTTACAACTTGTGCATAGTGATTTATGTGGTCCACTTCCAATTGTTTCATTCTCTAGCTACAAGTATTTCTTAACTTTCATTGATGATTTCTCCAGATGCACTTGGGTATACTTCTAAAAACTCAAGAGTGAAGTATTTAACATGTTCTTAGTCTTTAAGGCCTTTGTTGAAAAACAATCTAGACATCAAATTCTTAAGCTAAGATCTAATAATGGCGGATAATATGTTAACAACAAATTCATCAACTTTTGCACTGAGAATGGTACTCAAATGCAACATATTGTTCCATATACTCCACAAAAAAATGGTGTAGCTGAAAGGAAGAATCACACCTTAAAGGAAATGGCTAATTGTATGCTTCAATCTAAAGGACTTAGTCTTAATTTTTTGGCAGAAGCAATTAATTGGGAAAATTATGTCGTAAATCACACTCCTACTAAGGTTTTAAAGAATATCACTACAGAAGAAGCATGGAGCTCAATTAAACTAGATGTAAGTCACTTTCGTGTTTTTGGAAGTGAAACATGGGTCCATATTCCATATGAGAAACATAATCTTTAGAACCTAAGAGTGAAAAATGTATTTTTGTTGGATATTCTGAAGATGTCAAAGGATATAGACTTATTCCACTTAAGTCCAAAAATGTTATCATTAGAAGAGATGTAAATTTTGCTGAAAATATATCGGCCTATGAGCCTAGTTCGGCGGATGTGCCACCTCTCTCTATCCCTTCTACTTTTGAAAATATTTCTTCTTCAAATGATGATTTCCAGGATGACAATCCTCCCCTCCTTCTTTGGATCCTCCTTGAGCTCCTCAGCTTCCAAAATGGGTCTGTGCTACTCAGGAAGCATTAAGTGCTCCTACAGGTGATCCTACAGATCAACAATGTACACGTTCTCAGTTCGATAGAGCCTCTTCTTTACTGGCTCAAGCTTCAACGAATTATGATCTTGACACCTTTCCAAAAGCTTCAGGCCATCCAGATTGGGACGCAACTATGAATGAAGAATATTGTTCATTATTGGAAAATGATACATGGGATCTTGTTCCCCTTCCAAAGGGACAAAAACTTGTTAGATGAAAATGAGTTTAGAGAACCAAGTATGGACCAGATGGAAAAGTTGATAAACATAAAGCTCATCTTGATGCTAAGGGCTTTTCACAAGTTGAAGGCATTGAATATACTGAAACCTTCTCCCATTTTTCCAAAATGAACTCTATCCACCTTGTTCTTTCCCTTGTTGCCTCTTTCAAATGGGAAGTCCATCAAATGGATGTTAAATCTGCCTTCTTGCATTGGGACTTGCATGAAGAAATCTATATGGAACAACCTATTGGCTTTATACAAATAGACTCCAGCCTTGTATGTCGGCTTAATAAATCACTTTATGGTATCAACTAAGCCCCTCGGGCTTGGTATGCCAAAATAGATAGATTTCTTTTAGATACTGGCTTTTGTAGATGCCATCCTAACAATACTGTCTATACCAAGAAAGTGGGTAAGTCTCTTATCATTCTTGTTCTTTATGTTGATGATCTTATCCTTACTAGTAGTGATCCCAACCTTATAAACCATGTGAAGTCCAACATTAAAAAGAAGTTTGAAATGACAGACTTAGGACACTTGCATTTTTTTCTTGGTCTTCAAGTCTTGCAATCCAAGGAAGGTATTTCCCTTTCCCAGTCCAACTATGTCTGTGATCGTCTATACCACTTTCACATGGAAGATTGTAAGCCAGCCCCTTATCCCTTTCACTCTGGAGCTAAACTTTTAGTCACTTGTACTTCCCCTGAAGTCAATGCTACCTTATACCGTCAACTTGTAGGAAAACTTTTGTATCTTACCCATACCCATCATGAAATTTCCTTTGTTGTTGGACTTATTGCTCGGTTTATGCAAAACCCACATGAAAGTCATTGGAAAGCAGCTAAAATAATACTTCATTATGTTCGAGGTACAATTTAGTTTGGGATTCATTACAGTGCAGAAGCATATCCTCTATTGGTTGGTTTCGCTGATTCTGATTGTGCTGGTGACCCTGATGATCGGAAGTCTACTACAGGTTATGTCTTCACTCTTGGTTCTAGACCTATTACATGGGCTTTCAAGAAACAAAGTGCCATTTTTTTTTCTTCAGCAGACGTAGAGTATCGTGGTGCCATAGAAGCTAGTAAGGAAGCCTTGTGGCTTCGTCATATCCTGTCAGTGTTTGGCTTTCAACAACAACATATGACTACACTTTGGTGTGATAATCAAAGTTAAATTCAACTATGCAAAGATCCAGTCCAACATCAATGCAACAAACACATTGAACTACACATGCACTTCATTAGAAAGCTCATTCATGACCATGTTCTTGAAGTGCAATATTGTTCAACTGATGATCAAGTTGCAGACATATTTACAAAGGCTCTCACAGAGTCGAAGTTTACTAAACTTCAATTTATGGTTGGAGTTCAAGAAGTTGTCACTTAAGGGGGGATAGGCTCTAATGCCTCCTTCCTTATCCTATTGTGTCATTTTTGTAAAGTGTGTTTCTTTACTATTTACTTTTGTAACTTACAATTTGACTATCATGATATGTTCTAGACATGAAGTGATCCTACGGTTCATTCTCTCCTCGGTATTACCGACACTTGATCCATGGCTTAACACCTGATTGGTCCATGATCTCTATTTAAAGAGCATGGAGGGTCATTTGTAGGGCGTCCGTTCATGAGAGAAGCTTATGTAAATTTTCTTTCTTTTATTAATAAATTGCCTGAAGTGGCTATGTTGGCTCAAGCCATGGATTGTTTCCCTCTTTGAGGGTTTTAACCACATCAAGAATATTGGTGTATTGATCTGTGATCTGTTTGTGAGCAGTCTCCTTTGGTGTTATATCTAAGGAACTTACGCTATAAATTTCTACACCTTCATGCCTTCCCGAAGGTCCATGATCAGTTCCTGCGAACCTTAAACAGTCAATTTACCTACTTTCATGCATAAACAAACAACCCTAGATCGGAGTTCACATAGATCTACTTAATTCGTTAGAAAACATGAGGGAAATAGCCTTTAAGTTCACGGATGTGACTAAGCATTCATTTCATACATTATTAAGATAGATTAAGTAAATTCGCATAGCATTCAATCATTATTTCATAAAACATATCATTAATCGGTAGCATATAACATAAACAACTATAATGAAAACACTCAGTAATTCTTCAAGAATATGCCTTTATTGATCTTCAATTCACCAATTATAGAACCTTCTTACCTTGTGCACACAGCTGCAGGGGCATGTGCACTTAGCTGCGGACTTTGCCCAGTCCTCCCACACAATCAGTTGCAAGAGCCTCCCTTTCTCTACCTAAGCATAGGAAGCAGAGCCTTCCTACCTTAGCCCTTGCTTAAGACAACAAAAACTCTTCAACATACTCCAATCTCTATTCAAAGTTATCTCTAAGACTCGCTAAGACTCAATTATTTATAACTTTTCTAATACAATACCATGGCCCCCAGCTCATGGGTGAGTCTTCAAAACCAACAAAAAATAAGGGGCTAAAGTCCCTTTGACTCTATCTATCTGCACGCTCCGCATCCACATTTTATGGAGACTTTACATATCTTACAAAATTCTTTACAAAAATTGACTAGTTTATCTAATTCTACCCCTTGGGACCCAATCCCAATAGACCCCTAACACAAATATCGTGACTTGTCCTCGAGTCACTCCGCTGGTTTCATTTTCTGTCGAATTTCGCTAAATGTCTTGGTCAACACTTGAAGCTCCACGATACTCTTTTTTGCTACTTGGTGTACCTCCAAGACCAATTTCTCAGTGGTTGACCCTTCTACTGCAAGTTGCATAGTCCTTTGGGTCTGTTGCATGGCCTTCAACTTCTCATGAATGTTCTATGAAAGTTGGCAGGCTTCCTCTGTCCAAGGCTCAAGCTGGGCTCTAAGCAAGGACTGATTTTTCTGCAACTCCTGGATCTATGTTAATATTTATTTGCCTTCTTGCAAGCGCACAAAGTGCTGGACTGGTGCCAACGTTCGTGTTGTCGTATTGATTTCATTGTATTGTTGTTTCGCTTCCTTGAGCTCTGTGTTCAACTATTGCAGCGTAGGATCCTCCTGTAGTATATCCCATAGGCCCATTGCCTAAGTGAATAGTTCGTTGCAACCCTGAACTGCGACATCTGGTTGACCCATGGACACTCTAATAGCAGCACCTCTTTTTTTCCCGAACTTCTGGTGGTGTGGTCAATTGCAACTTCAACTACAACTAAGTTATTTGCATTTGAAAATATAAAGTCACCTTATTGATTTTCTCCTTTGATGCACGCACTATAGTAGCCAATTTCCTCACTTTGGTTGAGGCCTCTGCATCCTTTGGAATGTTTAGCTCAAGCACTGACTTGCAGGCCTACTCAATTGTTATTAACAGGTTCGAGTGTTGTGTCTGCAATTCCTCCTTTTCCATCAGTGCTTGAGCTTTTTCTTCAAAACTCTACTTATTGTTGACTTTAAACTCACTTACGACAGTGAGCATGCATTTTTATCTGATCTTCAACTCATCTAAGACCCCCTGATGCAAAGCATGAAGGGTCTAGAGTGGCAGCGCGACAAGGTTTAGTTCCATATCCTTCACTATGTTGAGAACATCACGATTCTTGTCTGATTCCACACGGATGGACCCCTATGGAAAAGGAAAGACTTTGAGATCCAGATTCCTTTCAATCTTTGTTACTGCGCTACTTCCCTGCATCAAGCTCACTTGCACACCGTTCGCTTTCTTGCCATGCACTTGAATCCTGTTCGCCCAGATCTATAGCTCACATAGATCCTTCTGGATGCTCCCTAGTGTCTACATGTATTACTGCTCAAATTGTTGCGGCACTTCCATCGTTGTGTCCTGTATCTTGTCCCCGATCTCATCAAGATTGCCCTCTATCAGCACCATGAGATCAATATGTGTCTTCTTATCAGATTTGTGTTTCTTTCATTGTCCACCCTTCTACTCTTGCCTGCGCCTCTTCATGATGAAAGGAGTGCTTTGCTCGTCACTGTCAACTCCTCCTTGTGATGACAACTCTTACTCATCAGTATGATGTGATGCAAACTTCTTGCTCTCCTCGGTATCCTTCCATTCTCTCTCTGCCTGCTCTTTAGCAGTGCACTCTTCCTCTAGAAAAGCCTTCTCTGTAGCTGCTGGTGGGCTCCAGTATTGTAGCAATAATGCTACAACTCCTCGGGCTTCCTATCTCTAATTTTATCAACCCGGTAGTTCGTACAAACTTGGAAGCGACGGTGCTGTATGCACAAGTACTAGCTCTTGTCGCAACTGTCACTTGGTCAGCTGGCACAAGTCCGCTAGGGCTCAAGCCAACTTCTATATGCTCTCAGAAGAAGCTTTCTAAATGATGGATGAAGGCTATCTCAGAGGAAATCAATCTACTTTGAAAAAATGAACTGAAAGCCAACCAAAACATGAAACCCTAGTAAACCCTAATCTGACTAGTTTGACCTCTATGATGCAATAGTGAAAGTGCAAATGTCTAAAAATGATGCCATTACTTCTGATGATGTGAAATGCATGAACTCAAACTACTTCTATGAAAAAGAACATTGTTTTTGTATTTTTGCTTAAGTGGAGGGAGTGATTATGAATTTGTTTCTTATTAGGGTTTGGCTGTGCAGAGGTGGTGCGAAGGGAGAGAAAGCTTGGGAAAGGTCAGGAGGGCTAGGAGAGGTCCCAGGGGGTCCCTAGCATTAGTCCATAGAGGTCTACAACATTCAGATGCTCGGCAACCAAGTTTGCAGGCTTCTACAGGATGTCTGCAGGGGATCCTACAGGAAACTAAGAAATTCTACAGGAAGTCTGCTAACTTCTACAGGATGTGCTGTAAGTGGAAGTTTCGGGTGATGGTGAGGTGATGGAACGGTATGGGTGGATAGGTAAGGTGGAGATGGAGCTTGTGATGACTCAGGGGCAGAGAAACAGGATGGAGAAAGAGTGCACGGAGTTGGTTGGTGGATAGAAGGATGGCAGCAACGAAAGGTCAAAAAGATGAAGCTACGTGGCAATGGATGAGTTGGAAGGTAAACGAGCTAAACAGAGGCCGAGTAGGTGGCTTGAGGAGGTTAAGAAGAAGAAGAAGGGAGTAGAATGATATGGAGCAATGTAAATAAAACAAATGACTTATGTCTTGCACCAAAAACGAGAATTCATTAACCAGTGCTACCTGTGCTATTAAACCAATGAACAGCAATGTAAATCATGAAGAAAAGTCGTGCATGGAATTGTAATGACGAAGTATGGCTCAAGAGAAAAATGCATGGAAGGATCCACGATTAAACCGACTGTGTTGCAGCTTGCATAAAAGTAGAAAAGACTGCGTTTTTTTGGTGGTTGGTATAGACTGCACCCCGATCCCTAAACAGAGATGGCAGTGGAGGCACTAACAACCTTTTCTTGGAGCTCCTGTGAATTACAAACCTCCTATTCTGATATAAGCAGCTGAAAGTAATTTAACCATAAGCTAATCCTACTCAATCTTATTAAAGAAATCAAATCAGCAGACTGTGTTCTTGAAATGCATATCAAAACAAAGAAACAAAGTGCTGGAAAGAAAGATAAATAACACTACAAGAAGAGGAGATCTATTGCTCTCAGGTTGGGCCCTAACCTGAGAGCTATAGCTCCCTTAAAAGCTCAGAATTAGATCCAAATCCGCTTGCCTTTATTCATAATCATAAGTCTAATGTCATGCCAAAACTGGCTTACAAAAACAAACACCGAGCTATGCTCAAGAATTACAATATCAATCCAAAAGTTCAAAAAGCTCCTAACAAAGGCTACGGCCTTCATATTTATACAAAATGAAGATCAAGCTGGCTTCCTCCATTCGTGGAGCTTGGCTGTCCAACTGAAAGTCAAACTGCTGATCCTGTAGAACGTGTTGGCTGCCTTTAAGCTCGGTGGGGAGAGTTGTTAGAGCTCGGAGTTAAGGTGAAAATCACGAGGAGGGTCATCAAGACTGTGGACAACCTCCCTATGAACCCGCAATGTCACCCTTGCTGTCTCCTTGTCTCCTTTTGCGTGGTCTTTTGCTCTCTTTAATGCCAAGAACCTAAAATCATCATGTATTAGTCACATAGATATAATGCCTGCCCTTCTTCCTACAAACAACACGAATATACTAAGAAATGAATGCATAAGTGGTAAAAGATGAATGGTTGAACAAGGTAAATAGGCCAATATGAGCCCAAATTGTACCAAAAATTGGGGCTCATCATCACCCCCCAGCTAAACTATTTGCTCATCCTTGAGCAACTTTGCTCCAGCTCCTTGTCCTTGGCCGAGAACTAGGGCCCGGAGCATGCTCTTCCTTTCCTGTTCTTGGTGGCCCTGCCTTTTCTGCCCCTGGCGGTGACGAGGGTGGCGCTTCCTCCCCCTTTCCTGTTTCCTTGAGCCGGGCTTCGGAAGCCGATTGGCCTATTTTTCGTGTCCAGGAGGTTATTTTTGGGCTTCCTTTCTCGGGGGTGGCCGATGTTTTAGAGGGGGATCTTTCACTGGGTGAAGTAGGGACACCCCCTGAAATGGTTTGGCTGCTGGGTGGAGGCTGCGGCTTGCCCGTGTTTATTCTCTTACTTCTCCTGGCTTCAAAAGGTAGAGGGATCTCCCTCTCTCTCTTCTCCTTCGGCTTTGGAGGTGTACTGAGGGCGGCCAGTGCAGCTGCTGCCTCCTTTTCGAGAATACCAGCCTTCTCTTTCTTGCGTTTTGATTTCTCAGGGCTCCTTGTAGAGGGCCCCTTCTTTTCAGATTTCGGGCTTCCTGTAGAAGACCTTGCTTTGCCCACTTCCGGGCCTTCTGTAGAAGATCCTTTCTTTACCAATTTTGGGCTTCCTGTAGAAGACCCTGTTTTAGCCACTCTCGGGCTTCCTGTAGAAGCCCCTACTTTGGTAATTTTTAGGCTTCCTGTAGAAGCCTCTTTTTCAATGATTTTCGGGTTCCCTGTAGAAGCCCCTTTTGCCAATTTCGGGCTTCCTGTAGAAGCCATTGTCTCTGTTTTCGGGCTTCCTGTAGAAGCCTATTTCTGCTTTCCTGTAGACATGGGTGTCACCACCTTTTCTTGCTTTGCTGCATGGGTTTTTCTTTTTGCTTTGGTTGCAGGTGCTGATGAGGTACTTGGGCTAATGTGGACCACCTCAGCTTTGTCCGTTCTGCTCTTCAACCTCTTTTCTCTTGCTGACAAGATGGGTGTGCCACCTTTTTCTTTGTCATCCTTTTCCTCATGCTTCTTCTTTTGTTCTTTTTTCTGCACTGTGGTCGGGGTCTTCTGGCCTTTTTCTCTCTTTCCCTCGGCCACTGCTTCTTGTTCCTCGCTGCTGGAGGAACCCGTTTCTTCAATCAACATTTTTATATCTCCATCTCTTGTCAAATTCCTGAATGATTCCCATGAGAGGGGAACCTTATATGAATGAAGCGCATCCTCCTCAAGAAGTTTGATCAACCCATGGTGGGCTATCTGATCTGATATGCCCTCTTTTAGCTTTGTGGCACACTCAATTAGAGACTGCAACAGGAAATAAGGAATGCTCAGTTTTTGTTCTACAGGAAGATCAATTCGGTGCCTCAATTCAATGAGCAATCGAAAGTGATATGCATACACGATGCTAAAACGGCCTTCACAGGTTATATATTTCATGATTTGCAAGCTAACTTCATTCCATGGTGGCAACAAGCTGGTTCTTCGCACCCCATTTTTGTCCTCCGAGAATTCCTCCTCAGGTGGAAAGAATTCTTTCTTGGCTTGCTGGCTCAACTTCCTTTCTTCCTTATCCCATGGCAAACCCATCGGAAGTTCAGTAATCCGACTGATATATTGCGGGGTGAGCTTGAGGCTTAGACCTCTGAAGTTCACTGTGGCCAGTGTCTTGGATTTCGGCTTCAGAGCCTGCAAAAATTCTTCTGCCACTTCATCATCGTAACCCTGCAACTTGTCACAAAAAGATATCCATTGAACCCGTGTGAAGAGCTCTACCACTTCCTGGTTTTCCCTTAATTTGGTTGAATCAGTGGGTTCTCGTCTTATAAACCCACCCGGCATGATAAAATAGTTTTCTTAACCGGAGGTGGTGATTGTGGAAGAGATTTTAGTTTACTGAGACAGAGCGTAGAATGTCATGCACATAACCCACAAACTTATCCCTGAGGAACTTAACACAGTTTAATTACTCGACATCCTGTAGAATGACAGTATAGGCACAACAGACAACAATTTCACCGTTTTTCTATGTCCAGACTGTGGACGAAAATTCTGCCACCTTTAATAACCAGTTGCATGAAGAGTTTAGGGTTACCTCTTTAATTGACCACCTTTTTACGTGAGGCACCCGCTTTCCTGTAGAAAACTGCGTTCCTGTAGGATGACAACGTTCTTGTAGAATGCAGCATTCCTGTAGAATGACAATGTTCCTGTAGAATGCAGCGCGCGATTTTCGGGAGAGACTGTAGTCGGTCTGCGCCTTGGGTGTGCTTCTCAATCGCTCTGATAGCCAAAGGCTCGACGTATCACACTGCAGAGGGATTAGGATGGTTGCTCGAGTTCAAACCGGTGGTTGATACATGCATGAATGCAATCTAGCCAATTAGATTTTGAATTCGGCGGAATTCATGGCGCGGGGGTGAGCTGTCCCCGCCGGACCGTTGGGTGACGTCACCCCATCATTCAACTGTGCGTTCACTTGCTGCCGCATCAATTCCCGCAGATCTGCCGCCGCCTCTTCGGTTAAACTCGGTTTTTTTTTGACGGGATTGCTCTCACGTGCGTGCTGCTATTCTTTTTGTCATGGCCGCCACCCTCTCATCCAACTAGACCATTAACTGGCCGACGTGGCCAGCCAAATGGCCATACGGCCGCTCAACCCATTCACCTTTACACTTAAGCAATCAATCAAAGTAACATTCATGCAATCTGATGGAAGGAAGGGTCAAGACACTTACCTGCGTGGCTGCACAAATGTTTCGGCTCTTTGGACGCTGATGAGTCGATTTACCTGCTGCTGGCGAACTTACACAGGCCCGGAGGTCCATGTTCACGAGCTGCCGACGATGGATGGAATGCTTTGGTTGCATGCGCCCACGTTTCACTTCATATGGCCTGCGCGGTGAATGGTATCCACTCTAGCAGGCTTAACTGTTACAGGACTCCCGTGGGATGTCTTGGAACAGTGCTTCCTCCTTGGGTGCATGCTGCATGACGATGGATGGCCTCACGATCACGCTCTCGGAGCTTCTGGCTGACTGTGATGAATATGGTGTGAGATCTCTAGCGCTTTTTCCATTTACAATTTGCTTTTTCTCGAGACTCATCGATCTGCTTTGCTGGTGCAGGTACTTTGTTGCATGTCGACAAGGATGGTGGAACAAGATAACAGCAATGTGCATGGTTGACAACAGTGGCGTGCATGCGTCCAAACCGATCCTTAGCCGTTAGATCTCCTCATGAAATGAATTCTGGCCCGTTCTGAGCTTCTACAGGAAGCTTCCTGTAGAAATACAGCGCTTCCTGTAGAAAGGATGCGTTCCTGTAGAGAGTCTGCACCTTCCTGTAGAAGATCTGCATCTTCCTGTAGAAACTCTGCATTTTCCTGTAGAAAATCTGCGTCTTCCTGTAGAAGACTCAAGTTGTCATAAAACTGCACATACCTTGGAGAAAATGAGTATTCTTGGAGGAGGTGATGGTGAGGTGTCCTGACTGCATGATGAGGACCCTTGGCTTTGAGTTGAGAGGCTTCCTCTCCTCCATAGAACACCTGCATGCAATCTTACATAATGCATCTGCTGACCTTGTTTTTTCTTGTGTTTTTTTCTTTTTCTTTTTTCTTCTCTCTTTTTTTTTTTTTTTTTTGAAAGATAACAAGGGCGCCTCATTGAGGTTTTCACCCTTGCCATCTGCCTTAAGCGCCTCAAAGAGGTTTTCACTCAAGGATCTTTTTCCAATCTCTTTTTTTTTTTTTTTTTGAAAAGACAATAGGGGCGCCTCAATGAGGTTTTCACCCCTACCACCTGCCTTGGGCGCCTCAGAAAGGTTTTCACCCAAGGGTCTTTATTATTATTATTTTTTATTTTATTTTTATTTTTATTTTTATTTTTTTATTTTTTATTTTAGATTCTTCAGGGTATGCCCAAAGCAGAGGCAGAACCCTTCTCTATGACCAACACTGCCTTCTCCATAGTTTTGATGAACTCTTGTCTTGAGGGAGGCTTCCTGTAGATCTTCAATCGATACCCATTGACAAGCATGGGGATGGCTTCCTCATCAATGGTCCGAATAAGCACAGATCCATTGTCATGACATTTTTCCACTGAATATGGCCCTAGCCATCTGGTTCTCAGCTTCCCCTTGAAATCTTTGTATCTGGAGTCATACAACAAAGCCCAATCTCCCGGCTGAAATTGCTTGTCATGGAGATGTTGGTCATGCCACACCTTTCTCTGAAGTTGAACCACTTCTGAGTGAAGGAGGGCTTGCATTCGGTGCTCATCCAGTCCATTCAGCTGCAATAGCCTTTCTTGTTGTGCATGACTGAGATCTAGGTCCAGCTGAGCTGCCATCCTCAAAGTGTTGTATTCAAACTCAAAGGACAGCAAAGCTTTCTTCCCATAGACCAGCTCATAAGGTGTGAAGCCGGTGGTGGTCTTCCAAGTGGTGTTGTAAGCCCATGTGGCTTCAACCAAGCGATCTGCCCAGTCCTTTCTGCTGCTGCTCACCACCTTAGTCAAGATCCCTTCTAATGCTCTATTGGTGACTTCCACCTGCCCATTTTCTTGAGGGTGATAGGGGGTGGAAGTCCTATGCTTGATCTTGTGATGAGCTAGTAGATCTTCGACCAGGTTGGAGGTGAACTGGCTCCCTTGATCGGTGACCAGCTCTCTTGGATAGCCAAACTTATAGAAGATGTTTTCTCTTAGGAACTCGGCCACCTTTTCTTCTGTTGCTGCTTTGATTGCTTTGGTCTCTGCCCACTTTGTCTGGTAGTCAGTGCACACAATGATGTAAGACCTTTGCCTCGAAGGAGGGTTGATTGGGCCCACAAAGTCCATACCCCACTTCTCAAATGGCTCAAGAGTCACCTGAGGTTGGAGAGGCATCTCATCCCTTTGGGTCGGTTTCCCCATTCTTTGGCATTGGTCACACTAGCTGACATATCTTCTGACATCTTGATGAAGTGTGGGCCAATAGTAGCCTGCCTGCAGGATCTTGAAGGCCGTTCTCTTTGCTGCAAAATGTCCTCCACAAGGCCCATCATGACAAGTGAGGAGGATATCAAAGACTTCCTCCTCCCTTACATAATGCCTTAGGATCTGATCGGGGCCAAGCTTGAACAGATTGCCCCCGATCCAAGTAAATGAGGCACTTTTTCTGATGATTCTGCTCTTCTCTCGGGAAGATAGGTGCGGAGGGAACTATGCTGAAACAAGGTAGTTTGCTATATCAGCAAACCATGGAGAGAGTACTGAAATAGCAAACAGATGTTCATCGGGCATCTGGTCATCCACCGTTCCATCCTCATCTGCAGACAAATCCAATCTAGATAAAAAGTCAGCAACAACATTTTCTCTACCTGGTTTGTCAACAATGGTCAAATCAAACTGCTGCAATAAAAGTAACCATCTAATAATACGAGTCTGGTTTATTCATTAAATATCTAATTGCAGCATGGTCTGTATGTACAAAGGTTTGATAGCCAGTAATATAATGTCGGAACTTGTTCAATGCATGGACCACAACCAAGAATTCTTTCTCGGTTACAGTGTAATTCAGCTCAGCTTTGGACAAGTTTTTGCTAACAAAGTAGATGGCATATGGAAGTTTTTGCTCAACTTGTCCTAAAGCTGCACCTATGGCTTTGTTCGAGGCATCAGTGTGGATGTGGAAAGGTAGGGCCCAGTTTGGACCTCTCAGGATTGGGGCTGACACCAACTTGTCCTTCAATTCATTTAAAGCCCTCTGACAATCGTCAGTCCATTTAAACTCCACATCTTTTGCCAACAGGCCAAACAATGGCGAGGCTAGCTTGCTGAAATCTTTAATGAATCTCCGGTAGTATCCTGCTAATCCCAAGAAACTCCGAACATCCCTTACCTTTTGAGGAGGTGGAACCTTCTTGATGAGAGCAATTTTGTTCGGATCCACCTGCAACCCTTGGCAAGAAATGGTATGGCCTAGCACGGTCCCTTTAGTCATTAGGAATTCACATTTTTCAGGACTAAGGGACAAGTTCATCTCAATGCATTTGGTTAGGACTTTTCCCAGGTTGGACAATGCTTCCTGGAAGTTGGCCCCATAAGGAGTAAAGTCATCCATATAGATTTCCACTGCATCATGGACCAGCTCTGAGAAGATGCTTAAGACAGCTCTCTGGAAAGTAGCAGGAGCATTGCATAGCCCAAAGGGAAGGACTCAGTAGGAAAAGGTGCCCCAAGGACAAGTGAAGGTGGTCTTATCTTGGTCTTCCGGGCTGATTTGGATTTGGTTGTACCCACTAAACCCATCCAGGAAAGAGAAGAACTTCTTTCCTGCCAGTCCATCCAACACTTGATCTATGAAAGGTAGAGGGAAATGGTCTTTCTTGGTAGCTTTGTTCAGTTCTCGGTAGTCCACACAGATTCTCCATTTCCCATTTTTCTTGGGAACCAACACCAGAGGGGACACCCATTCACTATCTGAGATGGGGTAGATGAATCCGGCATCCAACAGTTTTTGCAATTCTTCCTTGACAATGTCCTTAAGAGCTGGATTCATTCTCCTCTGGGGTTGCCTAACCGGCTTACAATCCTCTTTGATGTATATGTGATGGGTACAAACCGAAGGATGGACTCCTTTCATCTCCTTATAGCTCCAAGCAAAAGCATCTAGGTGACTGGCCAACAGGCTACACAGCTCCTTTTCCTGGGAAGGAGATAGGGAGGAGCTGATCTTCAACGTTCTCTCAGGGCCGAACTCCACATTCTTGACTCTGGGAGTGACAGGGTTGGTTGTACAAAGATCCACTAAGGTGCTAGCTTGGGCATCCTCCACCAATTTCTCTAAGGATAGTGCACTGGAAGGTGGATTCTGGATCAAGGTCTCAATCAAGTCATCCTCGGTTGGGGGGTCTCTTCTAGTGGTCTCTAAGGTGCACAGAGGTGCTGAGTACACCTCGTCTTCCTCTCCTTCCTCTAACCAGAGTGGTAAGTCATGCTCTAAGGAGGGTTGGGCAGGAGGGTATAGGACTAGCTGTTTGGACATAGGACCATTTTTGATGGTCATATTTCCTGCACGGCAACTTATGTAAGCATCTGCAGTGGCTAACCAAGGCCTTCCCAAAATGAGAGGATATCCAGTAAGCTTTGCCTTGGGTTGCAGAACCAAGAAATCTGCAGGGTATTCCCAAGAGTCGATAGAGACCAAGACATCCTCCACAATCCCTTCGGGAGTCACAGTGGAGCGATCTGCTAATTGCAGTATTTTCGAGGTCTTCCTCAAGGAACCCTGAAGATTGAGTTTGAGCATGGTATCCCTGGTCATCACATTAATGGCAGCCCCCAGATCAATCAAGGTGTGAGGTATGATGGTGCCATTGATGTGGACATCTACTACAGGACTTCCAGGATCTAGGTACTTTGGGCAGATGACTTGTCCTAACATAAGGTCAGACAGTTGTCCTATGACATTGATGGTTGAAGCATCTTTCTTCCGCCTGCCTGGGTGTTTGAAACACTTTTCCTTAACCAGTTTGTTGTATATTGGCACATCCTTGATGGCTTGGAGAAGTGGTATTTTTACACACAACTGCTTGAGCTCACCCAGAAGCTCATCCTCCTCTGGGTTGGGTTGTGTGGTGGCTGTTAGTCTCTCAGGAAAGGGTGGAATAGCCTTTGGTTCACTTTCCTGTTTATCTTCCTCATCTTCTGGGGGAGGAGGTTGGCGATCTGGTAGAGTCTTTCCAGATCGAAGATTGATCTCCTGGATTTCCACAGCATAGGTAGGGCATGAGGTTTCCCCAGTGTATACCTACTGGGCCTGTCTATTGTTGGGGTTCGGGTTCGGTTGAGCAGGCATTTGAGGTTGCCTTGGAGGAGCGGGAGGTAATGGCTGAGGTTGAACCAGTGGTGGAGGCAAAATGGCGGGAGGAGTATTGTACTGGGGCCTCCACCCCGACTGAGGTGCATTCCACTGAGGCTGTGGCTGGGCATGAGAATGATATGAATGAGAAGTAGGTTGAGTAGGGTACTGAGGTGGATAAGACCATGGAGGAGGCATGGACCAGGAAGGATGAGCAGGGGGACCCCAGGAAGGCATAGGAGTCGATTGGTTGGGGCTGTAATAAGCTTGAGGTGCCCCTTGCATCCCCTGCTGATAAGGTCTAGATCCTTGTGGCCTCCTCTGGTTGAGGTAATAGAGAGGTTCAGTGGGAGCTTCTGTCCCTTGGTACATGGCTTTAAACCCAGGTAAGGTTGGGCACTGATTTGTGGGATGGTCCTCCTCACAAACGAAACATACTTCAACCGAATGCAATGGGCATTCGTTCTTAGGGTGTCTCCTTGTGCACCTAGGGTAGAAGACAACCAAGGCTCTCTCAACTTCTTCTTTCTTCTGCTAGATTCTGAATGTGTCCAGCTGCATGGAAATGGTCTGTCTTACCTCACTCTTGAGATCTTCTAATTGATTTGCAAGCTCATGTTTGGAGAAAGGGACACTAGTTGAGAGGAGGTTTCCCCTACCTCGTTTCCGAGATGCCCTGGAGTGGTTTCGAAACACTGTCTTGATGTCCTCATTAGGCAGTTGGTAAATGTCCCCCCCAGCTAACATGTGAAGGGTATCTAAGAGGTCTTCAGGGACTCCTCGGAGCAGGACCAACTTGAGGGATTCAGGGTCAAGTGTGCACCTGGCCCGCTTATAGCTAAGTTGGAACCTCTCCTCATAATCCTCTAAGGACTCATCATTTCCCATGGTCATCCGAAATATTTCTCCCTTGGTTTCCTTAGACCTACAATAATCCTTGTACTTGGTGTTGAAAGCTTGCTGCATCTGAGCCCAAGTGGTGATACTATTCCCAGGTAAGCCCATGAACCAGCGTAATGCTGCATCCTTAAGTGTTGAAGGGAAGAGTTTCAACTTTTGCTCATCTTCAGTATAGTCATAGGTTCTACAAAGGACAACAAACTCAAACAGGAAGGTATCAGGATCTTCAGTAGTCAGTCCATGGAAGTGAGGTAAGGCGGAGGGGCTAATGTTCTTCATTTTCATCTCTCCATTGGTCTCTCGGATGGGGAAGGCACCTTCTATTCTCTCATCTTCTCTCCTATTGTCAGCCATAGCTTCAGATGGAGTGGTCTCTAACTCTTCTTCTACTATAGGATCTTTGTACATCTCGAGATGTTCACCTATAGGTTCTTCTGGATCACTGTCACCAAAGAAGAGAGAAGGGTGACTCAGTGATGTGGTGGGGGTGTTAGGTAGGAATTTGCCTGATTTATCTCGGTTCCTACGAGGCATGAAATGGAAAATACTTTCTTTTTTGATTGTTTTTGCTTTTTTTTCTTTTGTACCTGCAAAAATGAAACAGATTGATCTACAACTAACTATAAAGATGCAGAATTAAACCGAAAGCAGGAAAGAACTAATCTACTTTGCTCAAATGAAATTGCAGGAATGGAAATGCTAGTCTACGCTTGAAGAATTGAAACACTAGTCTACGCTTGCAGAAATGAAAGGCTAATCTATGAAAGCAGGAAATGCTAATCTATGAAAGCGGGAAATGCTAATCTATGAAAGCAGGAAATGTCTATGCTACTTTTGCAGAATGGAAGTGAAATAAACTACTTAGCAGAAGATTGTAGTGGAAAATAGAAGAAAAGCAACAATTACTAATACTCTGACGCTTCCCTGGCAACGGCGCCAAAAAGATGGTGGGCTCCAGTATTGTAGCAATAATGCTACAACTCCTGGGGCTTCCTATCTCTAATTTTATCAACCCGGTAGTTCGTACAAACTTGGAAGCGACGGTGCTGTATGCACAAGTACTAGCTCTTGTCGCAGCTGTCACTTGGTCAGCTGGCACAAGTCTGTTAGGGCTCAAGCCAACTTCTATATGCTCTCAGAAGAAGCTTTCTAAATGATGGACGAAGGCTATCTCAGAGGAAATCAATCTACTTTTCAAAAATGAACTGAAAGCCAACCAAAACATGAAACCCTAGTAAACCCTAATCTGACTAGTTTGACCTCTATGATGCAATAGTGAAAGTGCAAATGTCTAAAAATGATGCCATTACTTCTGATGATGTGAAATGCATGAACTCCAACTACTTCTATGAAAAAGAACATTGCTTTTGTATTTTTTCTTAAGTGGAGGGAGTGATTATGAATTTGTTTCTTATTAGGGTTTGGCTGTGCAGAGGTGGTGCGAAGGGAGAGAAAGCTTGGGAAAGGTCAGGAGGGCTAGGAGAGGTCCCAGGGGGTCCCTAGCATTAGTCCACAGAGGTCTACAACGTTCGGATGCTCGGCAACCAAGTTTGCAGGCTTCTACAGGATGTCTGCAGGGGATCCTACAGGCAACTAAGAAATTCTACAAGAAGTCTGCTAACTTCTACAGGATGTGCTGCAAGTGGAAGTTTCGGGTGATGGTGAGGTGATGGAACGGTATGGGTGGATAGGTAAGGTGGATATGGAGCTTGTGATGACTCAGGGGCAGAGAAACAGGATGGAGAAAGAGTGCACGGAGTTGGTTGGTGGATAGAAGGATGGCAGCAACGAAAGGTCAAAAAGATGAAGCTACGTGGCAATGGATGAGTTGGAAGGTAAACGAGCTGAACAGAGGCCGAGTAGGTGGCTTGAGGAGAGGTTAAGAAGAAGAAGAAGGGAGTAGAATGATATGGAGCAGTGTAAATAAAACAAATGACTTATGTCTTGCACCAAAAACGAGAATTCATTAACCAGTGCTACCTGTGCTATTAAACCAATGAACAGCAATGTAAATCATGAAGAAAAGTCGTGCATGGAATTGTAATGACGAAGTATGGCTCAAGAGCAAAATGCATGGAAGGATCCACGATTAAACCAACTGTGTTGCAGCTTGCATAAAAGTAGAAAATACTGCGTTTTTTTGGTGGTTGGTATAGACTGCACCCCGATCCCTAAACAGAGATGGCAGTGGAGGCACTAACAACCTTTTCTTGGAGCTCCTGTGAATTACAAACCTCCTATTCTGATCTAAGCAGCTGAAAGTAATTTAACCATAAGCTAATCCTACTCAATCTTATTAAAGAAATCAAATCAGCAGACTGTGTTCTTGAAATGCATATCAAAACAAAGAAACAAAGTGCTGGAAAGAAAGGTAAATAACACTACAAGAAGAGGAGATCTATTGCTCTCAGGTTGGGCCCTAACCTGAGAGCTATAGCTCCCTTAAAAGCTCAGAATTAGATCCAAATCTGCTTGCCTTTATTCATAATCAAAAGTCTAATGTCATGCCAAAACTGGCTTACAAAAACAAACACCGAGCTATGCTCAAGAATTACAATATCAGTCCAAAAGTTCAAAAAGCTCCTAACAAAGGCTACGGCCTTCATATTTATACAAAATGAAGATAAAGCTGGCTTCCTCCATTCGTGGAGCTTGGCTGTCCAACTGAAAGTCAAACTGCTGTAAAACTGCCGATCCTGTAGAACGTGTTGGCTGCCTTTAAGCTCGGTGGGGAGAGCTGTTAGAGCTCGGAGTTAAGGTGAAAATCACGAGGAGGGTCATCAAGACTGTGGACAACCTCCCTATGAACCCGCAATGTCACCCTTGCTGTCTCCTTGTCTCCTTTTGCGTGGTCTTTTTCTCTCTTTAATGCCAAGAACCTGAAATCATCATGTATTAGTCACATAGATATAATGCCTACCCTTCTTCCTACAAACAACACGAATATACTAAGAAATGAATGCATAAGTGGTAAAAGATGAATGGTTGAACAAGGTAAATAGGCCAATATGAGCCCAAATTGTACCAAAATTTGGGGCTCATCAGCTGCCTTGGTAGCCTCCTTCTTCTTCTTCTCAGCCAAGTTGAGGACAACTTGCTGAGAAGTGTCCTTTCGCTTTTGCACAGCAGAGATTTCTGCACCTTTTCTGGTTCCTACCTCCAACGTTGTAGGCATTCAACAAACTCCATGCAACTAATGTAATAGACAAGAGAAGCCAAGCATAATAAAATGGCTTTCTTTCTTCTTGGGCTTCTTAGAAGTTCGCGAGGAACTCATGGTAGAGATACTTGGACCAATTATACTACATGCCCTTTACGCACTGTGTAGCAAGTGACACTACTGGCGTCGGAACTTCATCCAAAAGACACTTCCTCATGATCTTGCTACAAGGATTTGGGAAGCAAACTGGACTACCTGGTCTTGAATGGACATGATAGAGTATCCTTGCGACTTTTTCACAAGACCATATTCCTTCTTCATCTTATCAGCAAGCTCCTTTTCCTCGATTTTCCCTCCAAACTCCTTGGCAGGGTCCACTCCTTTGTAGGGTAACTTTTTTATCCTGTGGATCAACATGTCTGTTATTGGAATAGGCTGCCCCAGCCATAGGATCTCATTGTGCACCAACGCGAGGAGCTGATGAACATAAATTGTATTGATAGGTGAGAGGTGATAATGTGGTACTAAAAGCATGTTCAACAACCTTGACTGCTCAACATCGCTGACCCACTTCATGGATTCTAACTTTGTAAGTATCTTGGTCATATACTTATGGGTCGCTAGATGCGAAAATTTTTCATGATCTACGAGGTCCCAGTCCTCCATTTTCAACAGTGGGATGCACACGAGCTTAGGACCTTCAAATGTGACCTGCTCCGGTAACAGGGGAGTGGATACTCCAAATTTTCCCGAATCGAGATCCTTGGTTACTTTAGTTTTTCCCTTCCACGGAGGGATGTACTCAGGCAGCATAGAGATAGGCTTGATTCCCTCATCATCGACTTCTTCAACACCTTGGTACTCTTCTTCTTCTAAATCCACCACATTTTTTGGTTGCTTATCCTTTTTCTCCTTCGGCTATGCCTCTGTATTCTTCCTTGGTGACATGCGCATGGTACTGGCTTCTTCTATTTTTCTTTCACGACTAATTGATTTTCTTTCATGGCGGGCTGCTTTTCTTTCATGGTGGGCTGCTCTTCTTTTGTCACAGTTTATTTCGACCTAGGTGACCTTGGCATCGTGGGCACAATAGGTGTGGCCTCCGTACTAGATACTTCATGACCTAGTGCATCAGATAGTGCTGCTTCGGAACTGATGGCTTCGACGGGGTTAGTACCAATCATTTTCTCGATGAATAGCTCTTGGGCGATTGCATAATAGTTCAAAAATGAGGGGCGCATCACAAATTATTCTGAGAATGCTTGATTCATACGCGTTAGATAAAAAAAATGCACAAGAAACACTTAGAATGAAAAGTGTTCTCTGTTGGATAGACACACATAATTTATATTTGGATTTGAATTCAAATCCAACCATTCCCCCGAAATTCTGATAATAAATGTTGCTTTGGTGGTAGATCTTCAAATATTTTCACCTTAATTATCACCTCCCCACTCCTCTTAACTGTTTTAATTTCTTGAAGTGATTCATCGATGCTTGTAAATCATTCCTCAAAGCTGAAAGCTAATAAGAATCCCTCCTTTAATACATCCCATTCTGCAGTGCCATGGCAGAGCTTTGTTTCGAGGTACCAATTCATGGGGATTTTATTTAAGGTATGACAAAATATATGTACCCACTCTGGCTGTGGTTCCATCCCCCATGCATTAGTCCACTTTTCCAGGTGATCACGCAAATCATCCTTCCCATTATACTTTTCAGTTAGTCTTGTATTAGCATACCCAAATCATAACTTCATCATTCTCCTGTAATCACACCATCCAAAAAAAATATCCTTATGCATACCCCACCATCATGTGGGTATAGCACACAACGCCAATTCCAATGCTTGAAAATGGTGGTCTTCAAGGACTTCACACTCAAATTCATCTAGGAACATATCTACGTCAGTTAAACCATCATAATAAGGTAACTTTCTTACCTCAATGAAACGCAACATAGTGACTTCGTCATCATATTGCATCGCAATGTAGATACTTCATGTAAGTGATTTTTCCAATGCTCTAATTCTTCATCTGAGTCAGAAGTTCAATAACTCTCCTAGTCCCATGCGATTCATCCATCCACCGTTGGATTGATCCAGTCCTGATCTCACGCTTTTATCTTGTAGATTTGATCTAGCTCATCATCACTTTCTACATAATCATGGAGTGACTCAAGGGCGAGTCACAATCTTTGTGTTGGGGGCCTGTTGGGATGGGGTCCCAGGGGTAGAATTGAATATACTAGTCAATTTTTTAAAATAATTTTGTAAGATATGTAAAGTCTTCGCAAAATGTGGATGCAGAGCGCGCAGATAGATAGAGTCAAAGGGGCTTTAGCCCCTTGTTTTTGGTCGGTTTTGAAGATTCACCCATGAGTCGAGGGCCATGGTATTGTATTAGAAAAGTTATAAATAATTGAGTCTTAGCGAGTCTTAGAGATAAATTTGAATAGAGATTGGAGTACTTTGAAGAGTTTTTCTTATCTTGAGCAAGGGCTATGGAAGAAAGGCTCTGCTTCCTGCGCTTAGGTAGAGAATGGGAGGCTCATGCAGCTGAGTGCACAAGAGGCCTAGGTAGAGTCCACAGCTAAGTACATGGACTCCTGCAGCTCTGTGCGCAGGATAAGAAGAGTCTATAATCAATGAATTGAAGATCAATAAAGATAGCTTTTTGAAGAATTGTTGAGTGTTTCCATTGTATTTGTTTATATTATATGCTGCCTATTAATGATGTGTTTTATGAAATAATGATTGAATGCTACGTGAATTTACTAAATCTATCTTAATAATGTATGAAATGAATTCTTAGCCACTTTCGCAAAGTTACAGGCCATTTCTCTTATGATTTCTAACAAATTAAGTAGATCTACACAAACTTCAATCTAGGGTTGCTTGTTGATGTGTGAAAGTAGGTAAATCAACTGTTTAAGGCCCACAAGGATTGATCATGGACCTTCATGAAGGTCTGAAGGAAACTTTAACTTAGTTACATTAACAATCCCTAGAAGTCTATTGATCTGCACAGAGGAATCTCTAAGGCGCTGGAAGACATCACACTAGTCTCTGGATGCAGAAACTTGGTTTTTGCATCCCCCAATACTACTTCGGGTGAGACTGCAGCCTATGCTACGCAGGTTGTTTCCAAATGGACCAGTAGTGTAGGGTTTTATTGGTTGGTGCAACTAACTCTGAACTTAGGTTAGGACCCCCTAAGCTAATGATTTCCAACAAAATAAATGCAACATGGGAAAAAAACAATGCACAAATTATTCGGCTGGACATATTTCTCGTCCAAGCTATTGTGAACTCAAGAATGTCCTTATTCAATTATAATCTGATCAAAAAGTTCACCATTATATAAATATAGTAATTGTGGACATCCCAAAATCCTACGGCATATTCCTGACCAGTGACTGGTCTTGTAAGTTACAAGGGTATTTTGCTATAGACTGGTCATATTTATGGCTTTGATATAAGTGTAGGAATAACCAAATTCAAGTGGAAAGTGAGCCATATATGAAACACACTGTGACACCACTTGAGGGCCACAATGAGCCTCTTTCTTTTTCCGATCTAATTTTTAGAAATTGTTTCCTTGAAACTAATCTCGGGTGTTATTTAGCACAGTCGTCACCCATTTTACCAAATACATAGTTGGAGCTCCTTCCTTGTTCTCCAACTAGTGCAAATGAATCCTGTATTATAGATGTACGTAGTAATACTAATAATAGTATAGGAAGTAACATAGTAGCTAATAATATGTGGACTTTATATTTTGATGGTTCAAAGACGTGGGATGGCTCTCGAGTTGGTTGTGTACTTATAGACCCATGTAATAATAAGCATATACTTTCATGTCTTCTGGAATTCGAGTGAACCAATAACACTGTTGAATATGAAGCACTCGTACTTGGAATAAAGAAAACCATCGATCTGAAGATAGAAATTCTCAAGGTAATTGGTGGTTCAGAGGTGGTCACTCATCATGTACAAGATATTATGCATTGTGTTTCACCAAATCTAAATAACTAATAGTAGGAGTTATGGAGTTTAATTCATCATTTTAAACCGTTTAATATCATTTTTGTTCCTAGGTTTTGAAATGTTGTAGTAGATACATTAGTGTATAATTTCCTTGTTGATCCAAAACTGCTAATGTAATTTACTAAAACAAAAGACTTGAATCTACTCTACTCATTAGCAGAAGGTAACTTAATCAATCAAGAAATCACAACATAAACATGAGACAATATTCAATCACATATGCTCAGATATTTATCTAGGGGAAAGCAATTTCTCAAAACCCCTTCCTATTTGTTTTCCATTAGACAGAATATAGAGAAGAAATAAAATGCTCGCTCAAGCATGAGCAACCTCTGCACAAGTATAATATATCTCACTGCTTCACAGACTAACCCTCGCCAACACTTAACCAAGTTTCATGCCTTCCAAGATCCTATTTCATTGTGTTTTTCCTTGAGGAATTAGCCCCTATTAATTAGGGAAATTGCTCATTGAGAATTGTGCAATTCCCTTAGGCCCGTCTCTGACTACATGCACCACATGTACACTTCGGAATAGCTACAACTGATAGTTCACTACCCTTGCACTCTAATCTCAACTAGGTAATTCATATTCTCTGAATGCATGATCTAACTTAGGTTGATTGATAGTTAACTGGTTGATCACTGAAGTGTGACTGACTACACACCATATTACTAGACCCTCTGCTAATTCCTCTAATAGTTGGAACTAGTTTAACTTACCATAACCCAATTTAATTGATATAAATTGTTACAGCTGAAATTAACTCAACCTAGGCTCCTAAAATTTAGGAATCATTGTACACAACTAAATTTCATGCCCCTAACTTGAATTAACTAAGTTAAATGAATGATAACAACCATGTCACCTTAGTTAAATCATCCAAGTTGTATGTTGGTGTGGAATTTCAATTTTTCTCTCTAGTTTGACCAAACCAAGTCAAATTAAGATTTTCTTGCTGCATTTTAAGAACCCCTCTCAACAAGAAAGAGATTCAAATCTAACCTGATCCAACACATTTGGAATGTACTGCATGCAATACTTGTCTTTGTTGTTTCTACTACTATAAAATATGAAACTAAGAAGTAAATATAAAAATAAAAAATAAAATTGAATCAATCTGCCACTATCTACTGGGAAAATTGTGTTCCTGCTGACTCTGCTACTATTCCTCATGCTCTGTTGTCAAAACTACTCTGCACTCCTTAGTATTTGACTGACATTGATCCTCCTGCTACTAAATACTGTGGGCCCCTGCAGCAAGGGTAATGATCCATGAGGAGAACACCTCAATGGACCCTGCCTAAATTTCTGCACTCCTGGGACTAGGGTTTCATGTGCTCCTTCTGCCCACTTGGCTCAAACTCTCCCCCTAATGGATGTCTTTGCTTGAGTGGATGTCTCCACTATTTCTCCTCTCTACTTCTCCATTTGTGGATGCTCCACATCTATTACAGGTCTATGTGGGAACATCACTCTCGACAATCAGATCAGTACAATTAGGTCTGATCAAACCCTAATTCAGTTGCTACATGCCCTATACAAGTCATCAAACTGAATGCTTTCATCCATGAAAGTTTCCTCACTTGAAACCCTATTGAAATGCCTCCTTAGGACACCATCGCAACCTTGGTTAGGGGCAACTGTGCTGCAGAGTAGGTAGGCCCATTCAGACCTACACTGCAGTGCACTTAGGCCCACTTTGACCTGCACTGGGTGAGGATGAGCGAAATTGACATAGGATTCTAGGAATATTCCTTGATTCTAGAGCATTCTAGAAGGATGCCCAGCTCTTATCTCATCCTATGAGCTCGACTTTGGATAGGCTATGGATCAATTATCCCTCTATCCTCTCATCCCTTTCTCCATGGAAACTAACTCCAATTTTGGAAAACCATTCAATGCCCAATTTATGACAAAACCACTTGCATTTCCCTATAAATTGACCACTCATCATAGTGATCAGGGGCTGGAATTTGGTTACTGTAGTGAAATACTTTTGGTTTGACACTTGAAATCATTATCAAGTAATGTTATGCTGCTAGATTGATGTGCTATTGGCGTGATGAAGGTTTGGACTAAGCTAGATGAGTGACACGGGATCAAACCGTATTGGGTGTAACTCTTCCTTATATCAATCAATAATGTTGTTTATTCCTTTTCCCATATTCTTGTTTATATCTATGATGAATATATGTTCAAATGTTGATGATTCCACTTGTTCATAGTAGATAGATCATATGTTTTGATCGTTGTCATCTTCTGTTTATCTTGGCAGGTACCAATTGAGTGAATTCAGTTCGAGTGGGAGCGACGGGAGCAATTCAAAGGATATCAAAGGAAGCAAAGGTCACAAGTAGGTTCCTTCATCTCATCTATCTATTGTAGGAAAAGGTTAAACCACTTTCCTTCTGTTGTTCTAAGTGTAACTACCCACTTAGGGAAGATGTACTTATTCGTAGGTATAAATTCCATATAACAAATTGGCAACTCCACTGGGGACCAACTATCATTCCTAGTAGTTTACCCTTATCATATTACATCCTAGTAGACTTTACTTGACTTCATTGATCTCTTTTCAGTCATCTTGAAGTGTTTTTTGGTCAAAAAGTGTGCTTAAATGTCTCTTGATTAGGCTCTCTGGCACCAGTGTAGCATTGGTCTTGACACAGTGTGCTGCAGAGCAACCTTAGCTTAGAGATAGTGCTCTACAGCACACTGTCTCCCACTCAGGGTTGCCCTGATCCCTGTCAAGCTAAAAACCCCATATTTTTCTTAGTTTTTTCCAAATTTTCTTCTAATGTTGTTTGCTGAAAGATCAATTTTTTCTATGGCTCTGAAATCAATTTTCATTTCTTGTCCTAGCCCTACTTTGGCCTTGATTGCTTAGTGTTTCTTAAGAGATTTCTTTATCATTATCAATTCTGTTATCACTGAAAATTCCAATGAAAAAAAGTAAGAGATCAAAAATCTTCATCAAGTTCAAGCGAGGCAACTCCTAAATTAAGCAAGGAATTTAGCCCTAAGGCTAAGGAAACATCATCACAGCTGCATAAAGATGATAGAACAGTTTCGCAGCGCGCTGCGAAACCCCTGTAGCAGCCTGTTTCAGCATAAAAAAAACTGTGCTTTCTGTGTTTACTAGTCAACTTCCAGGAGGTCTCTAAAGCAACTGAAAGCCTATTTTGGGAAATGGAAAGAGGTTTTTATTCCTAACAGACTGAACTAGAAAAACCTCCTTCAGTTTCCTCAAATCCGTTACGAGCTAAGAGAAATTAATGACCAAAGTTGCGCTACGAAACTGCTGTAGGAGCAGTTTCTAATTTCCTGTTTTGCACATCTTCTTCAAGGATCGATTCTGGGCAGCTGGAGTAAGGTTTCAAAAAACTAAAAGAGGTTTTTGTTCAGCATGGATTGGTTCACAAAAGCCTCCTTCAGTTTTTCCAAATACGTTTTCTGTGAGAAGTTATGAGCTCTGTCCCAAGAGCCATTTTTCAGGCAGAACAACAGTTTCGTAGCAGCTGAAGCTAAATACTCCAATCTCAATCACTAGTCTTGAACTGCAAGTGGAAATGTTGAAAAGGTAATATCTTCAAGGGATCCTACAAAATTATCAATCTTCAGCAAAGTTAATACAGGTGGAGGAAACATGTATTCGAATGCAACTTTAAACTTTTGTCATAAAGTGAACACATTCACTACAGTCCAAAATATGTCAGGCAGCTTGGAGGAGTTTTTGTCTTCACATATGAAGAAAGGTGTCATTCTAAGTTTTGTCAATTTTTGCTTAAGTTCATTATTTTGAAGGCATGTAGACCCTGCTATACATATCCAAGGTAAAAAGGAGTTTTGCAATCACGTGGCAGAGCATTAAAAATCTCAGGAGAAATTGAAATTGTTTAAAACAGTTTCGCAGCGCGCTACGAAACTGCGAAACTACTGTAGGTGTGTTTTTGAAACGCATATAACAGTTTGATGGCAGAATCAAAAATTTGCAAAGGAAACACCTCAGTGACATGAAGGGGATCAAAGAAAGCTGCTAGAGCCATTCAACATACGCCATGTGTACCTTTAACAAAAGGTGAAAAATTTTAACCTAAGTTTGGAATTTTTGGTCATAAAGTCACTTTAATCTCGGTGATTAGGGTTTAGAGGGAGCTGCATGTGAAAAGTTTCGGTTGGCACACCTGTCCATCAAAGAAGCTTCCAGCATGTCAGTAAGCATATCAGTAACATGGTAATATCCTATATTCTTGGGTTATTAAAGGCTTAAGGTAACTATTGCTGCATATTCGGTGATGGGGGACCAGAACCGAAAATTTAGGGTTATTCTCAGCCAACACAGAACAGATCAAAGCCTTCGGTGTTCAAAGCTAGTATGGAGCATTAATTGCTCATCTCAGCCATCTCAGCCAAACGAAAAGGAAGCTAGAAGAACTGGAATGTCCTCTGTTCCCCGTGATAAACTTGAAGTGAAATTATCAAGCTCTGTTAGCCCTTCAAGTTCTGGAGTTTCTCTCCTTGCTCGAATATATAAAAAACTTGGAATGTGGCAGTGGGCACTAAACCTGAACTGTATGAAGACTTAATACCTGTTGTTGCTATTCATTAGCGTTCTTATATTTTTGTTGCATTTCAAAATGCCACGGAAATTGCTGGCAAATGGTCAAAAGAAGCATTGGTGCTCACTGTGCTATTCTAGCTGCTAGGTCACCTGTTTTTGAAAGTATGTTTGCTCATGACTCGAAGGAAAAGGAATCATCGACAATTAATATCGATGACATATCCATTGATGCCTGCAGGGCTGTTTTGAGATATATATATATGGATCTCTTACTCCTAATGAGTTTTTACACACACAGGTTGGCTCTGCAGATAAATATAACATCAGTGATTTGAAGGATGCCATGTTGGTAATCAAAGACCTTTTATCTGTTGCATCATTTTATGCAACTAAATCCAGCTTCACAGCTTCTACTGCCTTGTCTATAACATGCTTCGGCATGTCCTTCCTGAAGTTTATAGCAAAGATGGTACAAATGTACAGATCAAACATTTAAAGACATTTGATGAAGGACTCTTGAAAATGGACAGAGACACACATGTTATGAATTGGTTTTTCATGGAGCAGGCTTAGGTGTAGATGAGTATGTCCGGAGGTCCTATAAGTTTGCTTGTGTGGATGGTATTGAAGTTGGTATTGAAGCATGATTATTTGGCTTTGAGTTTCTCAAAAGTCGAATTGTTGTTTTGTTTGTGGCTGGAACATACAGAGTTTTCTTAATATGCTTTAGAGTACATTATTGGTATCTTGATCATTGCATTAGCTATACAGTGGTGGCATCAGCGTTGTTAGGAGCAGCTGTTATTCGTCATTTATCTGTTGTAGGTCCATCAACTGCAAGGAGAAGATGGCAAGAATGCAGAGAAGTGATGAGACTGTGTATGATGAAATTACACAGCAGTTTCGTAGCGCGCTACGAAACTGCTGTAGTTGCATGTTTCAGTTGAGCCAATCAATTATAATTGACAAAGCGGCAAATCTTTTTGTCAAGTTTTGTCATCACACGGGTACATGGAAAAAGGTGGCCAGCACATCAGGAACGTGGCAGCGTTCCATATTTCAAGTCATTAAAAGCTAGAAGACATGCTGCTATGCATTTGAGAAAGTTAAGGAATTAGGGCCGAAAAGCAAGGGACATCTCCAGCATGACTGAGCAGTTAAAGGAGTTGGCGTACAAGGTCGATATGGAGTACTAAAGACATCCAGCTCAGCCATATCAAAAAGGACCAGGTGTCAAGGATCATAAAGTCATCATGCTACGAGGAAGACAGATTTGAGTTTTGAATTAATTAGGATCTTTTGTAATTACAGTTCAGCACTTATGTAATTAATGAAATAGTTAAACAGCAGATAGGAGTAGTTAATAGCAGCCTTCGAGCTCGCTCTAGGTGGTTAATAGTGTATTCCTATATATGGATCAGACTTGCATGTAATTGGGGTTGGATACTTTGATAGAGAACAAGTCTATTTTGGTTTATGTAAAGCATGTTTCAGGAATACAAATGACTGTTGTTTTTGACTCAGGATTCTCAATAGATCTCATTGTTCAAATGTATGGTGGCTTGTTATTTTAGTGTTCTTTTACAGTTCTGTTATTGCATAATCACTCAGAACTCATGCCCACATGCTCTGACTTCCTGTATGTTATGGAAGACTGTGTTTTATGTTAGTTATGTTTGAGCATAGATGTAGAGAGCCCTGACTTCCATGAAAAATAGTATTTTGGTTTGCTGAGATGTGTGAGACTCCATAAGCCCAATGGGAATCAATCTGATATCTGTCCAGCCAGCTTATTTTCATGTGTTTGTTAAAGAGTTAGCCATCTTTCCTTGTTAGTGATTAACATTCATAATCTGTGAGAGAGCCCTCTCAGACTAAGGAGGCTAAGCCTTAGTCCAAAGCTAGGTTTGAAATAGTTACACATTATCTTACTGATAGGCAGCCTTCAGTACCTGATTTTGTGATAACAAATTCATTGTCAAATTTAGCTTACATCGATTAGTCTTTTCTAAAAAATAATTGTTGTAAAGTATTCATTTCTTTGAAAAAGAAACTGTTGTAAAGTCTTCGTTTCTTGTGAAAAGCATTGATTAATCGTTTGTGCATTTAGTTTCCTTATGTTCATCTAAACATTAAAGGAATGAAAAAAAAAAGCATAATGCATTTAGAAGTTTGTGAGTGCTTGTAGGAATGGTATAGGGAAAGTTAGATGTGCTCTATGCTCTTTGTTTAAAGATTATGATTCCTCTATCCCTTTTAGTTATGGTTTTCATTGTTTAAATCAAATGAAAAGAATGTTTCTCATCTTAGTTGCATTCTAGGAGTTTCAGAAACATCACATGGTGAACCTGAAAGGCAAACTTTTAAACAATATTAACTAAAATTTATCTCAATTAACCTAATGGAGCATTGTAACTTAACACATAACATTTAAAGGTCTAGGCTAGAGAGGTGTCCCGGCGTCGTTAAACATAGCAGTTGCCGCTAATGGTCTGCGATACATTCTGAGTCTGATACCTCATTCCACGTACATAAGTATATCCTAGCTCGTCCACGTACTTTCGAGTATATAGGGCAATGTTATAGTACGAAAAGTATAAAGGAATGCTCTCACTGTGCGGTTTCACATTAGACATCGCTAACACAGGTTCGGCCTCCATGTACTTTTGGGTATATATGGGATTGACTACATTAGGTTGCTATCCATCCATAGGTAACTGAGTTAGTCGCCTTGTATATTGTGATACACCGAAAACAACATTTGGAGAGATTGCCTACACGTATGTTAAGTCCTTGGTTTACTGAGGCAGTATATTGCAATTCACAGTTACTTGGTAATCCTTTTTCTTAGATTACCCTCTTTTGTTTTGTTATGTTATTTTGATTAAAATAAAATTAACTGAATGCAGATAACATCCTCCACGTCACACCTTAGTTGATATTAGGTTGAGACATCTGGCAACAACTCCAGATTCCACCGATCAAGAATTCCTTTTGATGGGAATCCTAGTCCTTTTCCTCCTTTCAGAAATATTAGTGATCCTTATATGGCTACATTTTCCCTTTCGAGGCTTACCATTGGCTTGCCAATATGGTTGTTCTTGACCTCCTTGGTCCCGCAACTGAATATTCCTACAAATGGACAAAATCAACCTCCAGTTGATCCTAAAGTTGACCCTTTACCTTCTTTGTCGGTTGTTTCTTCCTGCCCTTCTTCCTCTTCGCCTGGTGAAAGTATTGAAACTAGTAACCAGGTGGATAAGAAGAAGAATAAAGGGAAGAAGAAGAAGAATAGAAGAAGAAAATTCAGTGGGGGGCCAATCAAGCAACCATTGCCTCATATGCAACTTTTGATGAGAAACCATCTGATAAGCCTCACAAACTTTGATATCCTTGCAAAATTTGTACGGGCGACCATCTTCTTCGAAATTGTTCTAGTATTCCTTAAATCTTAGAAGAATGGTCTATGCATTCACATCATCCTGTGTCATCAACTTCTAGAGATCATGTTGGTGACACACCATCAACTAGTGGTAGTAAAATTCATGGAAAAAAAGGTAAATTTAAGTTTCCCTATAGATTATGTGAATGGAATCACCCCATTCACATTTGTCCCTATCTGGATGAAGCCCAAAAAGTGTTGTATAATCGTCTTGCTTCTCCATAGCGACTTCCATCTCATTACAGGAGACTCTCCCTTAATCCTTCACTAGTTTATGAATTAATTGACCCAAATCAACTGTCGGTCAAACCCACTCTCTCTGAATGTGAATCCCATGAGTCTATACCTGACCCATCACAGGTCGAGGAAATAGTTGACCTGATTTCACCTTCAGTTAATCATACCTTTCTCGTAGACAATGAGTATGATACCACTTAGGTTCTTTTCATTTCTTCAGATTCCAATGAGCTTGGAGGCAACCCTCCTGTTCCATCAAGACATGAGGAAAATCCTCCCGTTCTTGTAACTCAAGGGGGTAATTCTCTTGTTCTTACGGCACCCCCTACAAGTAGTCTGGTCACCTCCTTTGATTGGAATCGACTGGCATGATGTTGTCTTTCTTCTTATGTTCCCTTCTAGATCATAGTATGGGTTTATAATATGATTGTATCTAGCACTATTATAGATGATGGTGCATTTGTGAATATCCTTTCCTCCACTTCTTGCCAAGCGCTCAGTTCATCGCCACTTGTGGCTATTACCCAAAATCTATTGCCTTTTAATAGAGGAACCAGTCAACCATTAGGGATCCTTCCTTAGTTTCCTATCACTTTGGGAGGAAAAATTGTTTATCTCAATGTGATGGTAGTCCCAGGCCCTTTATATTACAATTTACTTTGTGGGAGCGACTATTTTATGACATGGGAGCTATTGTTTCAACACTCTTTCGAGTGATGTGTTTCCCGCATGAAGGTAGAATTTTCACCATTGACCAACTTTCATTTCCCAGGCCAAATATGGCTTCTAGTCAACCATCTTCCTTAAATGGTCCTTTTGTCCCAATGGTATCTTCCCTACCACGGGTCAATTATGTGGCAACCCATTCCATGCCTACATCAACTAACGATCAATTTCGTGATGTTGTGCATTATGTACTAGGGGCATTGGAACCAGATCTCTCTAATGGATTCCTTACTACGTATCCCTTCCAGAGCATTGTTCTCCCATCTGATGAGAACCTCTTGGAAGTCATGACCTCTTATGGGCCGTGATCAAGGAATCATGAGCATAGTTCCTTGTCTTGTGTCAAGCTCGTTAAAAAATGTAAGAAGGAATATGAGTATAGTTCTTTTACTGTGTCAACCTCATTAAAAAATGAAGCAGGTCCATGAACATAGTTCCTTGTCTTGTGCAAGCTCATTAAAAAATGAAACAAGGAAGTTCTTTTACTGTGTCAACCTCATTAAAAAATGAAACAGGTGCCAGAGCATAGTTCCTTGTCTTGTGTAAAGATCATTAAAAAATGAAACAAGGAATCTAAGTAGAGTTCCTTGTCTCGTAACAAGCTCATTAAAAAAATGAAATAAGGTCCCCTAGAGCAAAGTTCCAATTCGAGTCTTTAATTAGATCTCGTAAAATCCCAGTCGCATTTTTCACTTGATCTCATAAATGAACCTTCATTCCATCCACCTAATAGCCATGAGTAGTCTACTTAGGTGAATGTAATGAAGCTTGGGGGGCATGCATCTAGAATCAAGTCATCATACTGGGGGCATGTAAATGAATCCGAGCATATTTTTTCATTTCAAGCTTGTATAAAAATGAAACTGAATCCAAGCATAGTTTTTCATTTCAAGCTTGTATAAACATGAAACTGAATCCAAGCATAGTTCCATATTGCTCAAGCTTGTGTAAAAATGAATCCATCTCCATTTTAATGCTCGTGATTGCCATTCTATCAACCTCTTGCATCAGATGAGACTTTCTTTTTCTCCTTCCATCGTCACTATCTATTTGGCTGATCATACACTTTCACTTGGTTGTTTTACCCTTTTTTAGGAACAGTTGCAATGAGTGGTCTTATTAGCCAACCTCTTCACATAAATCAACATGTTTTGAGAAGTTCCAACATCACTAGAACCAGTTGCTATCCTAGACACCACTCGTTCCTCTAAGTGGAGTCCAATTTAAGCTCTTTTCAGACTCTTGAAACATGAAAATATTACTGAGCACTTGTCCTTTTCAGCTCATAAATGGATTGGAAACGACATCTACTCAATATAAGTTTAACCCTTTTCCAGACTGAGATAAATTACTTACGAAAAAGGAATACATTGATCGAACATGGTCAATAGGTTCTCTCTTGTATTATTTTATGCTTTTTTGGACTTGAAAGACAAATTTACAAAAAAGAACTTGTGGAGTTTTCTTTTTGTCCCTTTTCAAACTCTCTAAACATGAAAAGGACCAAGTTCTCATTGTCATTAAACTTGTTAAAACATCAAATAGTGAGAAACTTGTCCATCATGACAAGACCGAGTTTCACCTTTGCTAGACTCGTTAAAACATCACATAGCGATGGATTCACCTGAAGGGTGGAATTATACTATCAAGCATATGTTATCCTCCTCAAGATTGTTAAAAAAAAATAAAGAGGTATTGGTCAGCAATGACTGGGGAAAATGGGAAAAGGGATAAATCACTTTATGGTAGCAAGTCTCTCTTGAACATGAAACTTTCTCTTCATCTCTGTGACTATTTGGGTTGGGTTATCTGGTTGATGGTTATCATAACTATGGTCTATCACACCATCCATCACTTTGGTTTTGGGTCAATGTTGCCAATTCATTTAGTGTCACTGACATGTTCAAGAGAAGTCACTCAGTAAACTCCATCCTTTGCAATACTCATAAACCTTCATTTTCATTACCACCATTCCTGAACATTGTGTCGTCAATCACATTTTGCCTTCAAAATAATTACACTTGTTTCATGTCGTTGATGGGGGATACATCAAGGCCCTCCTTCGATGAGTTGCTTCTTGTCGACATCAGCACAATATCCAAGAAGTTGACTTAGAAATACCCTTCTAGTACCTTGAGGCTTGCATATATCAATGGCAAGTTTCTCGCTTCCGGCGATAGGTTGACGTCATAGGCCTTTGACCGAAAGAATTTGTATGGTGTTCAACATCAAAACATCTATTCACACCATGCAGAATGTACTGTAGTACCTTGAGAATCATTATCATTATCGGTGATTTCTCTCACGTATGTTAACAATTTACATCATTGGCTGGTAATCAGATGGTGTCTTCTCATGTTCGATTTCATATCACATTTTCACATGGTTAGACTCGTACTTGAGTGAACGATTGGATGAGATATAAGACCCCGAATCTACTTTCATCCATCCGGGCTGCGATTTCAGGAGAGTACTAAATCATCTGTACGATGGCTTTACACAGATGGTCATCCTATCAAGGGTCTACATTTGTAGACGACTATCTGATTTATGTACATGTAATAAAAAGTTTATATGCTAAGCATGGGTATGCCTTCCCTCAGAAATTCATGGAAAACAAAGATATCATGATAATATGTATTGTAATTGATGTAGGTCACCGTCTGCTTCAGATCCTCCCCATCACATCATAAAGCATATCACTCAACATTATCATTTTTGACTTCATGCTTTAGGGGGAAACTGTTTCAAGTCTCTTTGGGCACATAAATCCTGATGATCAGATCAGTACAATTAGGGCTCATTAAACCCTAATTTAGTTGCTACATGCCCTAGACAAGTCATCAAATTGAATGCTTTCATCCATCAAAGTTTCCTAGCTTGAAACCTTGCTGAAATGCCTCCTTGGGACACTAGCGCAACCTTGGTCAGGGGTAACTACGCTGTATTGTAGGTAGGCCCATTCAGAACTGCACTGCAGTTCACTTAGGCCCACTTTGACTTGCGTTGGACGAGGATGAGTGAAATTGACGTAGGATTCTAGGAATATTCCTTGATTCTAGAGAATTCTAGAAGGATGCCCAACTCTTATCTCATCTTATAAGCTCAACTTTGGATAGGCTATGGCTCAATTAGCCCTCTATTCTCTCAACCCTTTCCCCATGGAAACTAACTCCAATTTTTGAAAACTATTCAATGCCCAATTTATGACAAAACCACTTGCATTTCCCTATAAATTGACCACTCATCATAGCGATCAAGGGCTGGAATTTGGATATTGTAGTGAAATAATGTTGGTTTGAGACTTGAAATCATTGTCAAGTAATGTTATGCTGCTGGATTGATGTGTTATTGGTTTGATGAGTGTTTGGACTAAGTTGGATGAGTGACACGAGATCGAACCATATTGGGTGTAACTCTTCCTTCTATTAATCAATAAAGTTGTTTGTTCCTTTTCCCATATTCTTGTTTATATCTATGATGAATATATGTTCAAATGTTCAAATGTTGTCAAATCCATTTGTTTATAGTATATAGATCATATGCTTTGATCGTTGTCGTCTTCTGTTTATGTTGGTAGGTACCAATTGAGCGAATTCAGTTCGAGCAGGAGCGACGAGAACAATTCAAAGGAGATCAAAGGAAGTGAAAGATCACAAGTAGGTTCCTTCATCTCATCTATCTATTGTAGGAAAAGGTTAAACCACTTTCCTTCTATTGTTCTAAGTGTAACTACCCACTTAGGGAAGATGTACTTATCCGTAGGTATAAATTCCATATAAAAACAACTTCCTAAGCCTGCTTCTAAGGCTCCATTTTGAGAGGCAAATTATTCTCCCTCTCAACCACCATGTCTCTAACCTTTTCCTTGCTCCTCAAGGATTTACATGCATATTCTACCTTGAGTGCATACAAGTTCTTGATTTGAACACCGATCTACTTCACCTGTCCCGTTTCTATGTGTCTTAAGAATACTTTCCCTTTGTTGAAGTTCACATCGTAACCACAGTCTTCCAAAAATGAAACAAAGATTATATTCTTATTTAGACCTAGAACGAAAATCACATTCTTGAGCCTAAGACAGGTGCTTGAATCCCTCTAGAAGGTTAATGTACCAATATTGGTAGCACAATACCTTTCGTCATATCCAAACTCAATGTTCCTCTGGAGATCTTTCTCCCCTAAGTCACTAAAAAACTCTCTATTCCCCGTCATGTGGAATGAGGCACCACTATCCAAGTACCACCCACTCCCCATCACTGTGCTCACCATGCATGCGATAAGGGTGAAATCAAGCTCAAACTATGAAGCCAAAGCTTCACCCATTGCTGCTACTACAGGCTCCTTCTTTCTCTCCTTCTTGTGTTGACACTTTGTGGAATAGTGCCTAAATTCATGACAGTTGAAACACTTGATTTTGGACAAGTATTTCTTATTTCCCTCTTTGCTGGAATCAACCTCACCTTGGGACTTCTTTGCCTTAGCCTTCATTCCTTTACTAGCTAATACAAATTCATCTTCTACTTCTTTGGATGAGATCCCATCTCTGGCATTCCTCCTTATCTCCTCCTATACCAAATCATACCATAGGAATTCCCAATTTTGTAGCTTCTCCCTCCCATTTACTGAATCCTAGTAGCTGTGCCAGCTCTTGGGAAGGCCTAGAAGTGATAGGATTACCATATCATCCTCTGCTACAGTAACACCAACTTGACCAAGTTCATCATGACATTGTGTGAACCTATTGAGGTATTGTGGTATTGATTCAATCTTCTGCATCTTGATATTCCGAAGCATGTCCTTTAGCACCATCTTCTTTTGGTCATTACTATTCTGGAACAAATATGTCAGTGCTTGCCACATTTTATATGGGGTTTCTTTCCCATGGAGATTGGAGACTGTGTGATCCTTCACGTCTTCCAATATTGTTCTCCTCACCTTGGCTACACACTTATTTCATTCTGCTAGATCTTGAACACCCACTGTAGGTAGTTTCAGGATCTCAATATCTATGAATTCCTTTAACCCATTATCTTCCAACACTACCACCATCTTGCCCTTCCAAGCAACATAATTCAAGCTACCCTCAAGGGCATACTCAAGTCTCTATCCATAGAAAGACATCCTGCTAGATTTGAATAATTGATCCTGCAAATTCGATCCTCTTGCAAAGACAACTTTGAATTCTCTTCTCTACTATGATTCCTACTCTAATACCATGTAGAAATTCCTTGTAGATTCAAAACTGCTAATGTAATTTACTAAAACAAAATACTTGAATCTACTCTACTTATCAATGGAAGTAAATTTAATCGATCAAGAAATCACAACAAAAACATGAGACAAGATTCAATCACATATGCCTAGAGATTTATAGGGGAAAGAAGCTTATCAAAACCCTTTCCTATCTTTATTGTATTAGTCAGAAAATAGAGAAGAAATACAGTGCCTGCTCAAGCCTGAGCAACCTCTTCACAAGTATAATCTATCTCACTACTTCACAAACTAACTCTCACCAACACTTAACCAAATTTCCTTCCTACCAAGCTCCTATTTCCTTGCATTTATCCTTGAGGAATTAACCCCTATTAATTAGGGAAATTTCTTATTGAGAATTGTGCAATTCCTTTAGGCCCTTCTCTAATTTTATGCACCACTTGTACACTTCAGAATAATCTACAACTAATAGTATGTTTCCTTTTAACTCCAATATCAACTGGGTAACTCGCATTCTCTGCATGCATGAGCTAATTTAGGTTGATTGATCACTGTGGTGTGACTGACTACACACCCCACTACTAAACCCTCCACTAGTTCCTCCAACAGTTGGAACTAGTTTAATTGACCATAACTCAATTTAACTGATTTAAATTGTTACAACTGAAATTAACTCAACCTAGGCTCCTAAAATTTAGGAATCACTACACACAACTGAAGTTCATGCCCCTAACTTGAATTAAATAAGCTAACTGAGTGATAACAACAATGTCACCTCAGTTAACTGATCCAAGCTCTCTGTTGATGTGGAATTTCAAATTTTCTCTCTAGTTTGACCAAGGAAATTCAAATTGATATTTTCTTGCTACATTTTCAACAATTAGCAAATTCAGCTACTAGGATGCCACCATTAAAAAATGGTTTTTATCGTGAAATTATATATAAACTGTCTCTCCCTGACAACGTCACTAATTCACATTTTTCAAATGAAGACTAAAAGACACTATACTTTATGGCTAATGTTGACATATTCAAATATGCTTCCATAAAAGAGGATGAGCATGATTAGGCTCTGTAGGAGGCATCTAGTGCAATGAAAGGAAACATTATTCATAAAGGTGTGGTTTCCATAGAAAATTTATATGACCTGTAGAATCGATTTAGAGGAATAACTAACACAAAGACTCAAATTTCAAAGTTATCATCTGAACAAGTCAATCTTGGGACTTAAGAAGATGCGAAGTATGTAAACCTCGATACATGTTTCCCTCCACATGAGTGACAAGCATTTATCCACTTATTCAAAAAATACCTTGATGTATTTTCATGGACATATGATAATTTAAAGACTTGTGATACACGTATTATCCAACGCGTCATTCCTATAAAAGAAGGGGTAAAAATTTTCTAGCAAAAAGTAAGGAAATTTCATGCAACAATCGAACCCCTCATATAGAATGAATTGAGAAATTTTTCCGATGCTTGGATCATTTTTAAAGTCAAACCCTCCACTTGGGTTTCAAATTTCGTCCTAGTTAGAAAGAATTCTGATGAAATAAGGTTATGCGTATATTTCCCCAATCTCAACTGGGCATCTGATAAGGACAATTACTTAGTTCCATACATGGAAAAAAAAAATCCTCCAGACAGTATCTGGGTCTGAGATATTATCACTACTAGACATTTTCTCTAGCTACAATCAAGTGATAGTAGCATAACCAAATCAATTGAAGACAAGCTTCAGGACCAAATGGCAAACATTCACTTTCAAGAGGATGTCATTTGGACTTATCAACATCGGTGCTAATTTTCGAAGAGCGATGGAAATCACTTTCCATGGCCTTATTGGTCATAGCATTGTTGTTTATTTGGATGATGTTACTATGTTTTCGAAGAGAATATCAAATCATGTACGTCATCTAAAACAAATATTTGAGTGGTGTTAAAAGTATGGGATTTCTCTCAATCGCAAGAAAAGCGTCTTTGGTGTGTCAAAAAGGACTCTCTTAGGGAACATCATTGCAAAAGGTGGAATTAAAATTGATCCCAAGAGGGTTAATGCTATTACACAGATCCTGGTCCCACTAAAGAAGAAGGTTATGCAGTATTTCTTAGGAAAGATCAATTCCCTGAGAAAATTCATCTTTGATTATGCTCAGATAGTCAAGCCTAGAAAATAGATTATTAAGAAATATGCAACATACAAATGGGATAAATAGGAAAAGGATGCCTTCACTTAGATTAAGTAGACTATTGTTGATGCACCCATGTTATTCAGTCCAGATTATGGAAAATATTTCCTTCTTTATACCTTTGCTTTGGATTTTTCAACCGTGACCGTATTAACTAAAAAGGATATTGAAAGAAATGAGCAACCTATTTATTTTATAATCACTAGCCTATACCATGCCATCAAAAAACAAGCATATGTTGTATACATGGTAGTTAAGTATTTCAAGCCCTATATTTTAATATCTCACATGATCATATTCGTACCTCATCTAGTGGTAAGAACATTGTTCATGCAGCAACAATTCGGTGAGAAGAGGGCTAATTAGATTACCTTCTTACAAGAATATGATATGGAATTCAAGCCAATTCATACCATAAAGGGTCATGGTCTCTATAAGCTAGCTACCGAACCTAGATATGCTCTCGAGAAAGATCGTTCCGGTTGGGAGCATGAGATAAAAATGTATAATATTTAACATGTTCCTTAGTCTGCATCTACAGAGCCATGGTATGTGGACATACGACAAATTCTAGAGCATGGCACCTTTCCCATGCACTTATCAAATAAACATAAGAGTTAAATTAATTTAAAAGCTCCATATTACCAACTAATTCATGGAGTGCTTTTCAGAAAGCACCACAATGGTGTCATGTTAAAATGCCTTGATCCACAAGTTACATAGAAGGTACTCAGAGACTTGCACGATGGATCGTCATGTGGTCACTATGTGGGTGACACTATATCACATAAAGTTATGAGGGTTGGTTATTATTGGCCCACCCTATTCAAATATGTACATGCTTATGTCTGTAAGCACTCAACTTGTCTAGAGATGCACCAGTTGAGATCGAAGATCAACCACCCAACTGCTACTAGTAGTAGTTGAGGAATCATTCCAACAGTGGGGCCTAGATGTTATTGGAGATTTTTTTCCTCACTTGTCAAAGCAACACCGATATATTCTAACAATGACAGATTATTTCACTCGATGGGCAAAGGTAGTTGCCTTGAGATAAGTAAATGACAAGGAATTCATCCCCTTTCTACAACAAAACATTATAACCAGGTTTGGCATTCCAATGCCACTTATATTTGATAATGCAGCCTAATTTTCATTATTAAAACTTTATGAATTCGCATTAGAAGATGGGATTTTACTAAAGCATGCATCTAATTATTACCTACAGGGGAATGTTTTGATTGAATTTAAAAACACAAATACTATTCACATAATCAAGAAAACCATATTCTCTGACCAAAGGAACTGGCATAACGCTTTGACCAATGCATTATGGGTTGACTATGTAACTCCTAATCCTTCCATGAAGATCTCGCTATGCTTTTTGGTTTATGGTAAAGAGGCTATCTTGCCCCTAAACCTGTATCTTCCATCCTTGCAATAATTCGAAGAGTCACAAGGTAGACCCTGCCTTCTGGTTTAGAGAAGGATAAACACTTTACTTAAACTCTAGGGAGAAAGGCTCAAGGCCAAAGAAATATTTTTTGTTGAACAAAATCGTGTAAAGTGTTGGTTTGAAAGAAAATCCACATGGGTGAAGAGCTTTGATGTGGGTTACCTAGTACTGAAGTGGGATAAACCCCATGAAGAAAAGGGAAAACACACAAAGTTCCAACCTTTGTGGATTGGCCCATTTACCATCGACGAAAAGCTTAGTCATAATACCTTCAAGATGAATTCCTTAGACTAAAGGATTGACTCCCTCCCTATAAATGGACGAGTTTTGTAAAATTATTTTCAATAACAGCTACATGTTTCTCTTCCTGTACAATTTTTTTTTGTCTCTTTTCCATTTTGTATGTGTTATTCTTACATATGTTTCATTAGTCATGTCTTTTTCTTTTGTGTTTGTCAGTAATTGTACATAAATAATACCCTTATGTAAAAGTGCATGGCTTAAAAGGACTTTGTGGTTAAATTAAAGAGAATTGTGACAACCACAATGTTTGGCTTTCTATTTTTCTCCTTATTTGTTGGGGAAAATTCCATAGGTTGAGCTAAATCTGTATGGAAAATAAGATACATCCAAAAGGAAAGCCTTCAGGGAAACTATTAGATCCATGCATATGCTAGTATCTAAACTACTCAAATTGGTGTAAATCTACTTGTGTGTTAACCCTTGCATAATCTAGTAGAGAAAGGATAAGGGGAAAATCTAAAGCAAACAAACGAATATAAGAGGTTCTAAGATAATTCTCTGAAGGGGAAACCTCCTCTACTCTCAATAAGTCGGGATTCATGTTCTTCCCATTGAATATAATAATCGTCGATGCATAGTCCTATTAAATAAATAAATAAAGGATCAAAGAAGAGAAAGGCTTTCTGCGTAGGGGGGTGGAGCAAGTGACTTCGCTAGGTATTAACCAAGATCGTTGAAAGTGAAGAAAAGTTTGTGATCCTTAAGTGATTCCATCGGGGGTATTATCTAGGCCTGCTGGGAGTGAAGCAACACCATAGATGAAAACTCATACTCTGAATATGATAAACCCATTGCGCACATTACCCTTTCCTGTAGTGAAAAATTGTGATATACTGTATCTTTTGTGTCTTCAACCAAGTAAAATAAAGTGAGGTTATATGTACATAATCAGGTCCAAAGGGGGAAAAAAAGGAAATCTAATCGGTGAATCAATACCTCCTAAATTTCTAACCATTTAACTGAAATCTATTCCCAAATAGAGAAGTTGAAGCTCACCCAATGTGTCACCAAGTATTGTCACTACTACAACACCCTCCAAAACATTTCACTACATTCAAATTTTGGAGCCTACTTTATCATCATGTCAAGTGTCACCTTGGTTATCAAGTGTCATTTCATGTCATCCTATATGTTTCAAGTGTTCTTGAGTGTTCTCAAGTGTTTTTGCATTGAATAGAACCTCTTTGGTGTATTTCATGGTCGCAAAATCCTTGTTGTTGTAAAATGACACTTTTTGGTTGTAATCACACACACTACACCCATTGTACTTGGGGAATGCATGAAAAGTGTCATTTTGATGTATAGTTATCATTGTTCAAACTTATCTAAGTTTTCTCTATGAGTTGGCAAGTGTCACACATGGTTGTATGTCTAAAACGCATCATGTTCGTCCCTTTTCCTATCTTCCATACTTAGACAAATTCTGGTTTGAAAGTGAACCCATTAATGCCAAGGGCGCATGAGAACACTATGAAGCCTTGATTGGGAATAATTTGTTGTTCTGGAGTGCGTCATGTAACCTCCAAGAGCGCAAAGTGCACTCTCTAAGACTTTTTCGCTTCCTTGTTCCGATTTTTTCCCATCAATAAAATAGGTCTTCCTTTTAGCACACTCCTTTGACTGGAGGAAGTTTCCCTCTTTGAACACATGAGCACACCCTAAAGGCCTTAGGCTCAACCCTTTAGCCTTCCACAATGCGTCATGCACCCTCCTAACCATTTGAGTACAAAAGTGCACTCTGAAGGCAAGAAACTTTACCCTTCAACCTTCATATATGCACCATGCACCCTCCTGGACCTATTGAGTTCATGAGCACATCCCGAAGGCCTGAAGCCTTCATCCTTTAGCCTTTAGGAGTGCACCTTATAGCCTTCCTCTCCCCATTGAGTGCAAAAATCACTTGGAAAGACTAAAGCCTCCCCATTTTTCCTTCATACTTGCACCATTCGCTTTGCCTTGATTGTCTCTTCCTCTTGAGCGCATGAGAGAATTTCGAAGCCATGAATCCTCCCCCCTTCAACCCTTCAGCCTTTCAAAGTGAGCCCTTTTTCCTAGAAGCTCTCCTTTCTCTTTTCAAAGTGCACCAAAAAGGAATGAACATAAAATATGCATAAATAATGGTAGATTAGGAGATTTTCATGTTGAGGTTGCTTATCATGAGTGATTGAAGCCATCGGTATCTCTGGAACAACATGGCAAGCACGCATGAGGAATATCGAGCAAAGAAGTTAAATGTAGGAAGCATTGAAGAAAAAATAACACATTGAAAGATTGATGGTCAAGGAACCCTAAATAATCCAAGATGAAATACCCTTTGGAGGATGAATGCATCAATGATCAAAAGCTACATGAAGAAAGAAGACACAAGTGGAAACCACGTCACCACTAAATAAATTCCATGTCATCAGTTATTATTAGTCCCAATCACAAAAGATAGTGATATGTCATGTCTTCATCATATGCTGATGTGGAAGTCAAGATGTAATGTTGTAATCATTGTAAAGACAAATAATAGAAATTCCAAGAGTGATGGATGGACAAAAGAATCATGGTGTTGGGTGCAGGAATTACACTTAAGAAAACTCCTCAACACTTAATTTGTCAACCTGGGGGATCCGTAAACTTAGAGACGAAGCACAGGCAATTCCAGAGAAGGTATGAATCTTTCTAATATAAATCCCTACTTTATTTAAAGGAAAGATTGCACAATCAAACTAAAAAGAGAAAAACACAACTTGAACCATCAAAATAATCTAAAACTGGAACAAGGAATAATGCATTTGCAAGAGGGAATTAAAAATAAAGGACAATCACTCTAGCTAATTATTGTTTAACTATTGAGTGTGTGGTTTTATTTAGCAGAGACACTTAGCAGTCTCATAAAATGGGCCCTTAAACCTGCTCTTTTATAGATTTCCTTCTTGCACTAATCTGTCTTGCACTATCGTAGTCTGCTTGCACTAGTGCAGGAATAGAGATTTATGTAGAATGTATAAATGGTGTCTTTACTGAAGGCGTTTTACTTCCCGCAAGGGCTCAAACTTTTCCAGGTTCAAAGCACTCAGATCTCGTGGCAAGAAACTAGTTCTTGCATCGGATTAGAGCTTCTTGCACTTAGCATTTAATTCTTAAAATGAGTGCTTAGTTATTGCAAGTGCTATTATACTGTTAAATTAAATTGCACACATAAAAATGAATGTTTCTGATCTTGACAGAGTGCAGGAATAAAGAAAAAATCCATATACATTTATCCTGTCACAAGCATTTAATGAAAGAAAGAAGATTGCAGGAAGTAGACTAAGAAGGCTTGCTACATCACACCAACGTGCACTGGTGCAAGTTCATTTCTCCTGCTTGGACTAGGCGGGGAAAACCAACCAAACAGAACTACAGAAAAGGAAATATCACACCAACGTGCACTGGTGCAGGTTTATTTCTCCTGCTTGGACCAGGCGGGGAAAACCAATTTGAAATCAAGTGCAGGAAAGGAAATTTAGCTACTTCACACAACGGATCCGCTTTCACTTAGACAGGAATGCATGTGCTTGAAATTAAATCACACTTGATAATATAAACACATATTACAGGAAACGGGAAATGGGGTAAATGTGCTGGGTTGGCTGGGCCCTAGCCAACCAGTGCATTTCCCTTTTAAATAAAAACGCTGCTTAGTACTTTAATCAATTCATCAGCTCAAATACATAAATGCTATTTTTGAAACATGAGGTAGAGATCCCTTTATTAATTCATTGAGGCAAGTACATACGTTAATACACCGTCCAACCTAGATTCATGCGATAACAAAATACAACAACCTATTACTGCCTCTCTAGCTGTGTCTCTGTTCTATCCCAAAAAAAATCCCTTAGTCCTATTTACATTCTACATTATATAGATCTTTTGCCAAGGGCCAAAATAGATCATTCAACTAATTACATAACCAACCACAGAATTTAGCTTTTCAGCCTTTAACTTAGACAGTTAGCAAAACTGGCCGTAACCAATCTCTAGCTTTCGTTCTTCATAGATTTGATCTCGGCTGCCTTTGTATCAATCTTGTTGTCATGGTTGAAGCTGCTCAAAACGGGGTGATGATTAAGGAGGTTTGGATCTACTGCAAGGATTTTTTGTGCTGGCAACGGTGCAAGATCCGATACTGCACTAGGATCAGCGGTCACGGTAAGTACTCTAACTAACAAATAAACATTTGAGATATCGATAAGTTACAAAGAGTGATTAAAACTAAGAAATCATGTAATATATGATTAATTAATGCTAAGTTAAGTTAAAAATATGAAAAATAAAGTTTATACAAAATATGTCACCGTGCTTGTACTGGTGCAAGATGAGGGTGTATAAAAGATGTAAAACAATGGTAAATGGTTATGATTTAGGAAGGGGAAAATGGAAAAAAGAGAGAAAATTAGGGTTCTAACGTCCTCCCTTCCCTAAATTGTTGTGTCTCCTCACACAAATCTTTACCTTTGCAAGAAACCTTCAAAACTTTGAGAATTCCAGCTCAATCCTACTCTGGCATACTGACATCAGCCTACAACGTTTTAGACTTCTCCTTTCTGATGTTCTTTAGTTTCTTTGTAACCTTTTTAAGTCGTTTGAAACATGGCGCAGCTCGGTACTTCCAGACTTTAACTTCTCTTTTCTTTTTCTGGATCTCTGCAATTAATTCTTCCTTACTTTGTTCTTTATCCTTCTACGCTTTAGCTATGAGCTGTTCTAAGTTCTGCACTTGAAGCTCTAGTTCAACTACTCGAGCAGTAGGAGTTACAAAATCTTTTTCTTTTTCTATCTCAACAGGGGTTGTGTCTTCGTCAAGGAACTCAGTATCCCTCATGGTTACATCAGGAAATTCTTCTTCTTCTGGTTCTTCTTCCCCCGCTTCTTCTTCCCCTCCTTCTTCTTCTTCTGGTTCTTCTTCTCCTGCTTCTTCTTCTTATGGTTCTTCTTCTTCTAGTTCTTCTTCTTCTAGTTCTTCTTCTTCTACTTCTTCTTCTGCTTCTTCTTCTTCTTGTGGTTCTTCTTCTTATACTGGTGTAGGAGGGGATTCAACACTCTATGGGGACTGTGGTTCTTTGCCTGCATCAGATTCTTTATTCTTTTTCTGGGGCTTTTTAATGAAATCTGCCAACAGAGTGTCATCTTCGACCTCTGCAAATTTTGCTACATCTGCAAGGACTGACAGGTTGTCTTTTTTGGGGGTCTGTGCCTGTACTGGTGGTGTAGAAGGAGTCTCTTCAACAGGTGCACTAGTTGTCTTCTTATTTGGATATGGGGCCCTTCCTCCTTTTGATTTTTCAGGTCGCTTCCTTTTTTCACTAGTGCAAGAAGGTCTCCCCTTTACATTCTTAATTGGACCCTTGCTTGTGCTAGCGGGGTCCTCTATCTCCTTTCCAGCAGCTATCTTTTTATGTAGCTATTTTAACAGCACCTCTTAGGTCATGCCTTTGACTTCTAGTTGTTTAAGGACTAGAATCTTTATCAGGCCGTGGTGATATAGATTCTTGTCGGCCTGGTCTACCCATCCGTCCCGCACACCTTTGGCCATTTTTTCCAAGCTCTTACGCAAAAAATAAGGGAAATTCATCCTCCACCAAATGTGCCAGGCGGCTTTGAAATGCTGCAACATCCTAAAATGATATACAAAAGTGCGGGAGTACCTTCCCTCACAGGTTACAAATTTCTGTAGGATGAAAAGGAGGTCCTGCCACTGTCCCAACAGGGCACTGCGTGGAACTCCTTCCTTCCAATCTACCTTCATCTTCTTGTCGACGACAAAACACTGCCATCGCTTGCTTTCTAGTTTCTGATTTTTAAACCACTACTCACCAATATTTTCCAAGCCTGTCGCTGCTGCTACAAATTCTTCTGTAACTTCAAATTTTAGAGGCCCAATTTTTACTCGGCCATTTTTGAAACTTCTGGAAAACTCTAAGGCCACTTCTTTGTCATGCCCATCAAACTTTTGCAAGAACTAAAGAAAGCCTGAGACTCACAATAGTGAAATACTATTGTGATACTGAGCAGTCTGTTCTACCCTACTGAGAGACGAGGGTTCACTTTTAATAGGAGGCATCACTGCTTAACAGCTATGAACAACCGACAATTTTACATGCAACACCGGGAAAATTGGTTCTTATAGATAGAGATCCAACTATCCACTATCCTTTCCATCTTATCACCCATTCGTTCCACTGAAATAGCCATGGATGCACGACATCTTTGAAATCAGGTTGGATTGGTACTTGCGACAGCGATTTAACGGCTAGGTGAGGTAATCATTATGAGTGAGGATCATCTAGGATTATGGCGGAAAGGGGCAATTATGTCCAAGCAATGGTTAAACAGTTTCGCATTCCTTCATAATTCAAAAAAAGAACTTAGCATTCATTAAAAAGTGACCATGATTCTTAACTTAAAAACACCTTGTACTTTAAATAATTTTCTCCTAGTTAATATGATAGCACAAGTACTCATCGACTAAGTGAATTGACTTCTTATAAATTTTCATGATGACCACTTTCCTATGACGTATACTATGAAAAGAACAAATTGTACCATGTTTTTGACAGGATGCATGCTTGCACCGGTCTACTTGCATTGCTTAAACTATGCTATTCTGTTGGTACTATTCTACTTACATTATTATATAGGACAATTGCTTGCACTAGTGCAAGCATAATATCTAAAAAATAATAGGGAATTTAAATAGAATATAGGTTGGACTTCCAACATGGCTTCCTCAACTTATACTGGAAATTTGCTTCGCCCTTTCTTGATGCTTCAGAGCATATCCTTTTGCCCTTTGTGCGTGAGATCCTGCAATGAATTCATGAGGGAACAAAGAAGTGTGAAAAGGGAAATTTCAGAATGGGAAGGAATTCTATTATAGGGATTACAGGAATAGTACCCCAAGAGGGGATAAACAGAAGTGGGATAGGGAAAAAAATTCAAGGGTAAACTGGGGTTTTTCTTCGAAACAGACAGGGTAAATTTAGAAGAATATGGGAAGGTTAATCATTCTGGGATTGAAGAAGAAAATTGAGGGAATATTACGAAAGTGGAATATGAATAAAGGTACAAAATTTTCTGGAAGGTCTGCCTGCGCTAGTGCAAGAAAAAATAATTGCAGCGAAAATTAAGTGTTATTTGAATAAAAATATCCATTCTAATTACCCCAATTATATAAAGGTTGGTTCTGCTGAACCTGCTTTTACTTGGTGGTCACTAGCATATCTAAAGATCAAGCAACATTTTATTTTTATTAGAAATTTTTGATCTGCCAGCAAGCTAGTTTTTAGGTTAATCCTTCTGCAATCATGTCACCGCACTGATTTTCATAATTACAGGAAAATGTTTTTTTTCTTTACTTTTTTTTCGTATTATTTTTTTTTTAAAAGAAGAAGAAGAATTCATGTTTTAAAAAGGTTGGTATTACCATTCACCACTACCATCCCGAATTGTTGTTGGACTTGCTGTGTAAAATATTTTTTGGTAAGTGGCTGAAAATACTTCTTTAGTCTGTGTCCATTCACCAAGAATACTGAATTTTGTCCATCAATAATTTTAACTTCTATTGCTCCATTCTCGAATACTAAAATCACTTCATAAGGTCCCATCCAACGTGTATGGAATTTCCCTTTAAAAACTTTAAATATAAAATCATAAAGGAGCACCCAATCACCTGGTTGGAATTGCTTTTTCTGAATAGACTTGTCATGCCACCTTTTGCGTTGCTGCGAAATTAGTATGTTTTGATGAACAACATCCCTACGAAATTCATATAACTCATTTAATTGGAGAAGACATTGTTGTTGTGCCTTAGAGAGATCTAGTCCTAACTGAACTGTAGTTCTGAAAGTTTTGATCTGGAATTCAATTGGTAATAGAACTTGTTTGCCATATACCAGCTCATATGGTGTATGTCTCATGTTATTTCTCCAAGTCATTCTATATGCCCACAAAGACTCTGGTAATCTTTCAGCCCAGTATTTCCGATGCATATTTACTATCTTTATAAGAATGGACTCGATCACTTTGTTTGTGGATTCCACCTGGCCATTTTCTTGCGAGTGATATGGCATGGATTTCCTGTGCCGGATCTTGTATTTCTCCATCACACCCTATACCGGATTGGAAATAAACTGCGGACCATTTTCAGAAACAATTTCTCTAGGCACACCAAATATAGTAAAGATTTCAGTAAAAAGAAAATCAACAACTTTTTTCTGTAGCAAAGGAAACAACTTTAGCTTCTACCCATTTCGTAACAAAATATATACAAACCAAGATATGCTTTTTACTTAATGACGTTGGATTTATTGGCCCTATAAAATCAATAGCCCATTTTTCAAATGGTTCGATCATAACTTGGGGGCACAAAGGAATTTCATTGGTTTGATTAGGCTGGCCCATTCGCTAACAGCTATCACATCTCCTGACATATTGTTTGGCATCCTTAAACAAGGAAGGCCAAAAGTAACCAGTATGCAATACTTTATATGCAGTCCACTTATCAGTGAAGTTGCTTCCACAAGGTTCATCATGAGCAGATTTCAATATGTCAAACACTTCCTCCTCTCTTACACACCTACGAATAATTAGATCTGGACCAGTGTAAAAGAGATCTCCTTGAATCTAGGAGTATGTAGCACTTTTATGGATAATATTCTTCTTTTCACGAGCGGACAAGTGGGGTGGTGTTTTCCCAGTAACCAAGTAATTAGCAATGTTTGCAAACCACGGAGAATCTGTTGATATATCAAAAAGATGTTCATCCGGAAAAACATCATTAATAGGAGTTGCTTCACCAGGATTATCTAATCTAGAAACAAAATCTGCTACAACATTAGATTTTCTTGGTCTATCAACAATAGTAATATTAAATTCCTGCAACAATAGTAACCACCTAGTCACTCTACCACTAGTCAATGGCTTGTTCATCAAATATTTAATCGTGGAATGATCAGTATGTACAAATAATTCATATCCTGTAATATAGTGCTTGAACTTATTAATTGCAAAAATTACAGCTAAAAACTCTTTCTCTGTAACTGTATAATTTAATTCAGTGGAAGACAAATTCTTACTAATATAATAAATAGCATAGGATTGTTTATTTTCCTCTTGTCCTAAAGCTATGCCAATAGCCAAATCTGAAGCATCAGAGGAAATGTGAAAAGGCAGGGACCAGTTAGGACCTCTCAAAACTGGTGCATGTACTAACTTTTCCTTCAATGTTTCAAAAGATTGTTGGCAAGCTGTGGTCCAAGAAAATTCACTATCCTTAGCTAGAAGTCGAAAAAGAGGGGCAACTATCTTAGAAAAATTTTCAATGAATCTCCTATAGTAACCAGCATGTCCTAAAAAACCTCTTACTTCCCTTTGAGTTTTGGGTGCAGGAAGATGCAAAATGATTTCGATCTTTGCTGGATCAACCTGGATACCTTTACCAGAAATCAAATGGCCAAGTACCACTCCCACTTTGCACATTAATCTACATTTCTTGTCACTCAAGGCAAGATGGGCTTCCTGACAACAAAGAAGTACTTTTTCCAGATTTTCGAGAGCTTCCTGAAAAGAATCACCAAACACAAAAAAGTCATCCATATAAATTTCTACAAATTCTAGATTAGCAAAAATGGCCAGGATTGCCCTTTGAAAGGTAGCTGGGGCATTACATAAACCAAAGGGAAGCACTCTATAAGAAAATGTACCCCATGGACATGTAAAAGTATTTTTATCCTGATCTTCGGGTGCAATCTGTATCTGGTTATAACCATTGAAGCCACCCAAAAAGGAAAAATATTTCTTTCCTGCAAGGGAAATAATATTTGAGAGTGGCTTTGTTTAATTCTCGATAATCAATACAAATACGCAATCTTCCATATTTCTTAGGTACTAGCACTAAGGGAGAGACCCACTGACTATCGGAAATAGGATATATAAAACCAGCATCCAAGAGTTTCTATACTTATTCCTTCACAATATCTCTTAGAGCTGGATTCATTCACCTTTGGGGTTGTCGAAAGGTCAGGTTCCTTCTTGAATATAGATATGATGTGTACAAGTTTCAGGAGGAATACCCTTCATATCTTCATAGCCCCATGCAAAGGCACTAAGATGGTTTTGCAACAAATTCACAAGCTGCTCCTGCTGAGATGAGTCCAAATCTGAACTAATATGCAAGGATTTACTGGGGCTAATCTCAACAAGAGTAGTATCAGGCTCAAGAGTACTCAAGGGGGTGGTCAAATGCAGTGGTATAGAAGAATGCGAATCATGATTATCTTGAAAATCTAGGCTAAAAAATTGTCTCAATAGCTCAAAATTAGGCATAGTGTCTAGATTATTCAGGAAATCTTGAATCTCATCTTCTTGTGAAGACCCAATGTACTGATGGATAAGAGAAATGGGCCGAGTCTCCTCATCACTGCTTCCAACCATAAAGTATCTCGAAGGTCTTGAATGGATCTGGCAGGGGGGTATAAGGTAACTTTCTTCCTAGAATCTCCATGCGAAATATACATATCACCGGAACTGAACTGAGATAACAGGGTTTCCAGGATCAATATATTTTTCCATAGACACACATCCCGTCATCAACTCTGCTGCTCTACCAACAAATTGAATGGTTTGGGGTTCCAATCTCTTCCTCCCAGGTTTCTTGAGACAGAGTTCCTTAATAGTCTTGGTACAAATGGGGATCTCTTTGATGGCTTGAAGCAAAGGTATCTTAATGAAAATATTCTGAAACTCTGATGCCAAGCTAGTCTCAGAAATAGGATCACTTCTTTCCATTACTAGCCTCTCTAGGAAGGGAGGCTAGTTGAAAGAAGATGGCAAGGATTTAGAGGGTAAGGGCTGCTTAGTGACAGTTTTCGAAGAATGGTTAAGAGTTTCCTCTTCTCCTTTCTCTTCAACAATCACTCTAGGTTGCTTCTGATTTTCTGATGTGATAGTCCTTCTCGATCATAATTGAATATCTCGAACCCCAACTAGAATAGACTGGTACTCGAATGGTAAAGGTCGGTTTGTTACATAGACCATTTGCACTACTTTATTATTGTTATGATTAGGCATAGCTTGAGCAGGCAACTAAGGAGGTCTAAAATGTGGAGGTAAAGGAAACAGTGGAGTAGACTGACTCGGAAGTTGAGCCATTGAATAAGGTGTATGTGTAGATGGATATGACTGCATAGATGGTTGGTAGGAATATGGAGAATGAGTTGGCCCTCTCCAACCTTGTTGCCATGGTTGAGAAGGTTTCCCATGCTGATATTGATTCCCATACTGCCACTGCTGATTAGTGTTAGGATAATAATATGCATTTGAATTATAACCAAAATAGTGTGGATAAAATTCAGGAGCCATATCTGCACCTACCTGAGGCCAATTCCTTCTTGCTCCCATAGCATACAAGTATTCAGCTTCAGGCTGTCCCCCTATAAATACAACTTTTAGTCCTGGTATAGAGGGACATTTTTCTATGACATGGTCTTTTGCACAAATAACACACTTATTAGTTTCTTTCAAATTAAGAGGACACTCTTTAGGAGGATGGTTGTCTCTACATTTAGGATAGAAAATACATAATGCTTTTGTTCCTTCATGAGTTTTTGCTGAAATTTTAAAGATTCCAACTGTTTGGTAACAATATTCATGATATCAATTTTCATGTTTTCCATTTTATTTTCTAGTCCAATAATCATAGCATTAGTAGATTTGGTTTTTCTATTTCTGTTTCGAGTTCCTCTACCGGATCTATACTGATTTCTTGAAAATTTCCTACATAATTCACAAATTTGTTCAAAATTTTGTTGAGAAATATCACCTTGTCGTAACAGATTTAAATTATTTCTAGAATTATCAGTAAGTCCTCTTAAGAACAAGGTTCTAATAGTACTGGAATCAAGCTTAAGTTCCGACCTTTGTAAAATATACATAAATTTTTCTAGGTAATCTTCAAGAGTTTCATCATCATCCTGTATGATTGTAAAAATCTCATTCTCCATGTCCCGAGTTTTTTAATATTCTTGATATTTAGACAAAAACACACTCTTCATCTGATCCAAGGAGGTTATAGTGTTTCCTCCTAACCCCATAAACTAGCGTAGAGCTAAGTCCTTGAGAGTAACAGGAAATAATCTTAACTTTAGAGCGTTAGTTGAATAATCATAACTTCTACAAGAATATAAAACTCGAATAAAAAAGAGTCAGGATCTTCATGAACTTTACCATGGAAATGAGGGAGAGATGATGGTGGAATATTCTTCATTTGTGCCACAGTATCAGGATCCACAATCGGAAGGATTGTTCTCCACTTACCTGGTTTTCACTAGTCCCTTCCACATGATCTTCATGGTCTGCCATTATTTCCCTTTCACTCCCAATAGGTTGAACCACACCTGAGTTTTTGTCACCAGAATCTAGGTGGATTGTTCCTACATAATGGATTTGAATTGGATTGGGTTTCTTGCTCATAGAAGGAGACCCAATATGAGAATTGTTGTTAGGCCCCTATACTACTAGTGTAACCCCTTATTGTTATTAGTATAACCCACTTATTATATTGATGTACCCATGTAGTGCCCATATTGTTACTATTATGCCACATAGAAGCCCACCATTGTTACTGTTGTGCCCTACAATATTATTGCTATGTAGGCTTTGATTGTATTGGGACCACTTAGACTCCTATATATAGAAAGGAGGTATTTTCATTTGTATCATCCAAGAATTGTTCATTTATGTAATGTAAAGGAGGTTGCCCCCTCGAAGAGGCTGAATTCTAAGGCGTGGATCCCTGTCACTTACAATAATCTTTGGGTTTCCATGTAGCTTTTGAACTGTTTCCATAAATGCAGTAGAAACTGTATTGACTTTAAATGGATGTGATAATGCACAAAAGTGTGCATACTTGGTAAGTCTGTCAACTACCACCATGATGACACTCTTTCCCTCAGACTTGGGTAAACCTGTGATAAAATCCATTGAAACCTCCTCCCAACGTTGGCTAGGAATGGATAAAGGTTGTAATAGACCCGGTGTCTTAATTGTTTCAACTTTATTTTGCTTGCAAACCAAACATTCTGCCACAAACTTTTGAATATCTGATTTAAGGCCATCCCAAAAAAATTCCTTCTTAACCCTGTGGTAAGTTTTTAAAAATCCTGAGTGCCCTCCTAAGGGAGAGGTGTGCAATTCCATAAGAATCTTTTGTTTTAGCTGGGAATTCTTACAGAGGTATAAGCAGTCTTTGTACCATAACGAATCATTTTTCCAGCTAAATGTATCAGAAGTACTGGAATCTTGTTGTAGCTTTATGGATGTGGGGATTTTCCATTCCTTAATGGCTTTAATTTTGCCTCTTCGAGGGGGCAACCTCCTTTACATTACATAAATGAACAATTCTTGGATGATACAAATGAAAATACCTCCTTTCTATATATAGGAGTCTAAGTGGTCCCAATACAATCAAAGCCTACATAGCAATAATATTGTAGGGCACAAGAGTAACAATGGTGGGCTTCTATGTGGCATAATAGTAACAATATGGGAACTACATGGGTACATCAATATAATAAGTGGGTTATACTAATAACAATAAGGGGTTACACTAGTAGTATAGGGGCCTAACAATTGTTTTCAAAATTCTTTCGGCCCTTAGTGGGCTTCAAACCCTTACCTTTTCTAGGCATTCATTTCAAAAAAGAAAGAAAAATAATAAACAACTTCTAATAAAAAGTGTTGTTAGAAATCAATTGACACTAGTAAAATTGCTTCAAAGAAGCTTTTCCAAACAATACTGCAAAAATAAAGGAAAAATTACCTCTATTTTATAATCAGAAAATTCTTACCAAATCAAATCACCTCCCCGGCAACTGTGCCAAAATGTTGGGTGCAGGAATTACACTTAAGCAAACTCCTTAACACTTAATTTGTCAACCTGGGGGATCCGTAATCTTAGAAACAAAGCACAGGAAATGCCAGAGATGGTATGAATCTTTCTAATATAAATCCCTACTTTCTTTAAAGGCAATATTATAGAATAAAACTAAAAAGAGAAAAAGGCAACTTGCACCATCAAAATAATCTAAGGCTAGAACAAGGAAGAAGGCATTTGCAAGAGGGAATTAAAAATAAAGGGCAATCACTCTAGCTAATTATTGTTTAACTACTAAGTGTTTGTTTTTCTTTAGCAGAGACATTTAGCAGTCTCATCAGATGGGCCCTTAAACTTTCTCTTTTAGAGATTTCCTTCTTGCACTTGTCTATCCTGCGCTATTGCAATCTGCTTGCACTAGTGCAAGAACAGAGATTTATGCAGAAGGTATAAATGGTGTCTTTACTAAAGGCATTTTACTTCCTACAAGGGCTTGAACTTTTCCAGGTTCAAAGCACTCAGATCTCGTGGTAAGAAACTAGTTCTTGCACTGGATCAGAGCTTCTTGCACTTATCATTTAATTCTTAAAATGAGTGCTTAGTTATTGCAAGTGATATTATACTATTAAATCAAATTGCACACATAAAAATGAATGTTTCTGATCTTGACAGAGTGTAGGAATAAATAAACAATCCATATACATTTATCCTGTCATAATCATTTAATGAAAGAAAGAAGATTACGGGAAGTAGACTAAGAAGGCTTGCTGCATCACACCAACGTGCACTGGTGCAGGTTCATTTCTCCTGCTTGGACTAGGTGGGGAAAACCAACCAAACAGAACTGCAGAAAAGGAAATATCACACCAATGTGCATTGGTGTAGGCTTATTTCTCCTGCTTGGACCAGGCAGGGAAAACCAATTTGAAATCAAGTGCAAGAAAGGAAATTTATCTACTTCACACAATGGATCCACTTTCACTCAGACAGGAATGCATGTGCTTGAAATTAAATCACACTTGACAATATAAACACAAATTACAGGAAACAGGAAATGGGGTAAACGTGCTGGGTTGGCTGGGCCCTAGCCAACCAGCGCATTTCCCTTTTAAATAAAAATGTTGCTTAGTATTTTAATCAATTCATCAGCTCAAATACAGAAATGCAATTTTTGAAACATAAGGTGGAGCTCCCTTTATTAATTCACTGAGGCAAGTACATATGTTAATACATCGTCCAACCTAGATTCATGCGATAACAAAATACAACAACCTGTTACCACCTCTCTAGTTGTGTCTCTGTTCTATCCCAAAAAACTTCCTTAGTCCTATTTACATTCTACATTATATAGATCTTTGGCCAAGGGCGAAAATAGATCATTCAACCGATTACATAACCAACCATAGAATTTAGCTTTTCGGCCTTTAACTTATACAGTTAGCAAAACTAGCCATAGCCAATATCTAGCCTTCGTTCTTCACATATTTGATCTCGGCTGCCTTTGGATCAATCTTGCTGTCGTGGTTGAGGCTACTCAAAATGGGGTGATGATCAAGGAGGTTCAGATCTGCTGCAAGGATTTGTTGTGCTGGCAACGGTGCAAGATCCGATCTTGCACTAGGATCAGTGGTCACGGTAAGTACTCTAACTAACAAATAAACATTGGAGATATCGATAAGTTACAAAGAGTGATTAAAACTAAGAAATCATGTAATAAATGATTAATTAATGCTAAGCTAAGTTAAAAATATGAAAAATAAAGTTTATACGAAATATGTCACTGTGCTTGTACTAGTGCAAGATGAGGGTGTATAAAAGAGGTAAGACAGTGGTGAATGGTTATGATTTAGGAAGGGGAAAATGGAAAAAGAGAGCAAATTAGGGGGCTAACACATGGAAGTCCAAAATACATGTAATAAAAAGAGTCATATGCAATTCCAAAAGTCATTTGGAAGTCCAAAGGTTGTAAAATCACAAAGGTCATTAAGTGTTCGAAAGTCGAGAGTCATGGGGATGTGAAATGTCATGCGTCAAGTTATAAAGTATCCTCATTTCTCATGTAAAGCAATTTTAACCTTGGCTTCTTGTTGGGCACAACCCAACTTGGCTAGATTTTGGGCAAGAAATATGAGTTTTGTGGAGTGCATAGTAGAAAATATGTAACGGAGTACGAAGTGGACCACACAGCAGAGAAGTGGAGCACAGTGAAGACCGCGTAGAAAAGTCACCACACAGCATAGGGGCTTCGTGCTGAAGCCCCTCCCTTTTTAAGAAAAACATAAAATATTGTTAAAATTGATGGTTTTGGACCACAATCCCTTGTATTTTGGAAGCCATGGTATCGAGTCCATGGTAATGTAGCGATGTAATCCCTCAATGTAATAGTATATATAGGGATCAATAATAAAGAAGAGGGTCATCTTAGGATCATATCATGTATTGAATGGTTGAATCTTTGTGACTGGGTTTTGTGGCGAAGGAAAGGCTTTGCGGTTGAGTGCGCAGAGGCCTAAGCCTGCATCTGAGTGCGCAGGTCAGGAACTATTTGTTGTACAAATGATATATTGTAAGCAATAGTTCTTGTGGATGTAGTCCCAAATTGGGATTGTTTATTTTCATCCTGTCCTAAAGCTGTGCCAATAGCCAAATCTGAAGCATCAGAGGAAATGTGAAAAGGCAGGGACCAGTTAGGACCTCTCAAAACTGGTGCATGTACTAACTTTTCCTTCAATGTTTCAAAAAATTGTTGGCAAGCTGTGGTCCAAGAGAATTCACTATCCTTAGCTAGAAGTCGAAAAAGAGGGGCAACTATCTTAGAAAAATTTTCAATGAATCTCCTATAGTAACCAGCATTTCCTAAAAAACCTCTTGCTTCCCTTTGAGTTTTGGGTGCAGGAAGATGCAAAATGATTTCGATCTTTGCTGGATCAACCTGGATACCTTTACCAGAAATCAAATGGCCAAGTACCACTCCCACTTTGCACATTAATCTACATTTCTTGTCACTCAAGGCAAGATGGGCCTCCTGACAAGAAAGAAGTACTTATTCCAGATTTTCAAGAGCTTCCTGAAAAGAATCACCAAACACAAAAAAGTCATCCATATAGATTTCTACAAATTCTAGATTAGCAAAAATGGCCAGGATTGCCCTTTGAAAGGTAGCTGGGGCATTACATAAACCAAAGGGAAGCACTCTATAAGAAAATGTACCCCATGGACATGTAAAAGTATTTTTATCCTGATCTTCGGGTGCAATCTGTATCTGGTTATAACCATTGAAGCCATCCAAAAAGGAAAAATATTTCTTTCCTGCAAGGGAAATAATATTTGAGAGTGGCTTTGTTTAATTCTCGATAATCAATACAAATATGCCATCTTCCATATTTCTTAGGTACTAGCACTAAGGGAGAGACCCACTGACTATCGGAAATAGGATATATAAAACCAGCATCCAAGAGTTTCTATACTTATTCCTTCACAATATCTCTTAGAGCTGGATTCATTCACCTTTGGGGTTGTCGAAAGGTCAGGTTCCTTCTTGAATATAGATATGATGTGTACAAGTTTCAGGAGGAATACCCTTCATATCTTCATAGCCCCATGCAAAGGCACTAAGATGGTTTTGCAACAAATTCACAAGCTGCTCCTGCTGAGATGAGTCCAAATCTGAACTAATATGCAAGGATTTACTGGGGCTAATCTCAACAAGAGTAGTATCAGGCTCAAGAGTACTCAAGGGGGTGGTCAAATGCAGCGGTATAGAAGAATGCGAATCATGATTATCTTGAAAATCTAGGCTAAAAAATTGTCTCAATAGCTCAAAATTAGGCATAGTGTCTAGATTATTCAGGAAATCTTGAATCTCATCTTCTTGTGAAGACCCAATGTACTGATGGATAAGAGAAATGGGCCGAGTCTCCTCATCACTGCTTCCAACCATAAAGTATCTCGAAGGTCTTGAATGGATCTGGCAGGGGGGTATAAGGTAACTTTCTTCCTAGAATCTCCATGCGAAATATACATATCACCGGAACTGAACTGAGATAACAGGGTTTCCAGGATCAATATATTTTTCCATAGACACACATCCCGTCATCAACTCTGCTGCTCTACCAACAAATTGAATGGTTTGGGGTTCCAATCTCTTCCTCCCAGGTTTCTTGAGACAGAGTTCCTTAATAATCTTGGTACAAATGGGGATCTCTTTGATGGCTTGAAGCAAAGGTATCTTAATGAAAATATTCTGAAGCTCTGATGCCAAGCTAGTCTCAGAAATAGGCTCACTTCTTTCCATTACTAGCCTCTCTGGGAAGGGAGGCTGGTTGGAAGAAGATGGCAAGGATTCAGAGGGTAAGGGCTGCTTAGTGACAGTTTTCGAAGAATGGTTAAGAGTTTCCTCTTCTCCTTTCTCTTCAACAATCACTCTAGGTTGCTTCTGATTTTCTGATGTGATAGTCCTTCTCGATCATAATTGAATATCTCGAACCCCAACTGGAATAGACTGGTACTCGAATGGTAAAGGTCGGTTTGTTACATAGACCATTTGCACTACTTTATTATTGTTATGATTAGGCATAGCTTGAGCAGGCAACTAAGGAGGTCTAAAATGTGGAGGTAAAGGAAACAGTGGAGTAGACTGACTCGAAAGTTGAGCCATTGAATAAGGTGTATGTGTAGATGGATATGACTGCATAGATGGTTGGTAGGAATATGGAGAATGAGTTGGCCCTCTCCAACCTTGTTGCCATGGTTGAGAAGGTTGCCCATGCTGATATTGATTCCCATACTGCCACTGCTGATTAGTGTTAGGATAATAATATGCATTTGAATTATAACCAAAATAGTGTGGATAAAATTTAGGAGCCATATCTGCACCTACCTGAGGCCAATTCCTTCTTGCTCCCATAGCATACAAGTATTCAGCTTCAGGCTGTCCCCCTATAAATACAACTTTTAGTCCTGGTATAGAGGGACATTTTTCTATGACATGGTCTTTTGCACAAATAACACACTTATTAGTTTCTTTCAAATTAAGAGGACACTCTTTAGGAGGATGGTTGTCTCTACATTTAGGATAGAAAATACATAATGCTTTTGTTCCTTCATGAGTTTTTGCTGAAATTTTAAAGATTCCAACTGTTTGGTAACAATATTCATGATATCAATTTTCATGTTTTCCATTTTATTTTCTAGTCCAATAATCATAGCATTAGTAGATTTGGTTTTTCTATTTCTGTTTCGAGTTCCTCTACCGGATCTATACTGATTTCTTGAAAATTTCCTACATAATTCACAAATTTGTTCAAAATTTTGTTGAGAAATATCACCTTGTCGTAACAGATTTAAATTATTTCTAGAATTATCAGTAAGTCCTCTTAAGAACAAGGTTCTAATAGTATTGGAATCAAGCTTAAGTTCCGACCTTTGTAAAATATACATAAATTTTTCTAGGTAATCTTCAAGAGTTTCATCATCATCCTGTATGATTGTAAAAATCTCATTCTCCATGTCCCGAGTTTTTCAATATTCTTGATATTTAGACAAAAACACACTCTTCATCTGATCCAAGGAGGTTATAGTGTTTCCTCCTAACCCCATAAACTAGCGTAGAGCTAAGTCCTTGAGAGTAACAGGAAATAATCTTAACTTTAGAGCGTTAGTTGAATAATCATAACTTCTACAAGAATATAAAACTCGAATAAAAAAGAGTCAGGATCTTCATGAACTTTACCATGGAAATGAGGGAGAGATGATGGTGGAATATTCTTCATTTGTGCCACAGTATCAGGATCCACAATCGGAAGGATTGTTCTCCACTTACCTGGTTTTCACTAGTCCCTTCCACATGATCTTCATGGTCTGCCATTATTTCCCTTTCACTCCCAATAGGTTGAACCACACCTGAGTTTTTGTCACCAGAATCTAGGTGGATTGTTCCTACATAATGGATTTGAATTGAATTGGGCTTCTTGCTCATAGAAGGAGACCCAATATGAGAATTGTTGTTAGGCCCCTATACTACTAGTGTAACCCCTTATTGTTATTAGTATAACCCACTTATTATATTGATGTACCCATGTAGTGCCCATATTGTTACTATTATGCCACATAGAAGCCCACCATTGTTACTGTTGTGCCCTACAATATTATTTCTATGTAGGCTTTGATTGTATTGGGACCACTTAGACTCCTATATATAGAAAGGAGGTATTTTCATTTGTATCATCCAAGAATTGTTCATTTATGTAATGTAAAGGAGGTTGCCCCCTCGAAGAGGCTAAATTCTAAGGCGTGGATCTCTGTCACTTACAATAATCTTTGGGTTTCCATGTAGCTTTTGAATTGTTTCCATAAATGCAGTACAAACTGTACTGGCTTTAAATGGATGTGATAATGCACAAAAGTGTGCATACTTGGTAAGTCTGTCAACTACCACCATGATGACACTCTTTCCCTCAGACTTGGGTAAACCTGTGATAAAATCCATTGAAACCTCCTCCCAACGTTGGCTAGGAATGGATAAAGGTTGTAATAGACCCGGTGTCTTAATTGTTTCAACTTTATTTTGCTGGCAAACCAAACATTCTGCCACAAACTTTTGAATATCTGATTTAAGGCCATCCCAAAAAAAATCCTTCTTAACCCTGTGGTAAGTTTTTAAAAATCCTGAGTGCCCTCCTAAGGGAGAGGTGTGCAATTCCATAAGAATCTTTTGTTTTAGCTGGGAATTCTTACAGAGGTATAAGCGGTCTTTGTACCATAACGAATCATTTTTCCAGCTAAATGTATCAGAAGTACTGGAATCTTGTTGTAGCTTTATGGATGTGGGGATTTTCCATTCCTTAATTTAATTTTGCCTCTTCGAGGGGGCAACATCCTTTACATTACATAAATGAACAATTCTTGGATGATACAAATGAAAATACCTCCTTTCTATATATAGGAGTCTAAGTGGTCCCAATACAATCAAAGCCTACATAGCAATAATATTGTAGGGCACAAGAGTAACAATGGTGGGCTTCTATGTGGCATAATAGTAACAATATGGGCACTACATGGGTACATCAATATAATAAGTGGGTTATACTAATAACAATAAGGGGTTACACTAGTAGTATAGGGGCCTAACAATTGTTTTCAAAATTCTTTCGGCCCTTAGTGGGCTTCAAACCCTTACCTTTTCTAGGCATTCATTTCAAAAAAGAAAGAAAAATAACAAACAACTTCTAATAAAAAGTGTTGTTAGAAATCAATTGACACTAGTAAAATTGCTTCAAAGAAGCTTTTCCAAACAATACTGCAAAAATAAAGGAAAAATTACCTCTATTTTATAATCAGAAAATTCTTACCAAATCAAATCACCTCCCCGGCAACTGTGCCAAAATGTTGGGTGCAGGAATTACACTTAAGCAAACTCCTTAACACTTAATTTGTCAACCTGGGGGATCCGTAATCTTAGAAACAAAGCACAGGAAATGCCAGAGATGGTATGAATCTTTCTAATATAAATCCCTACTTTCTTTAAAGGCAATATTATAGAATAAAACTAAAAAGAGAAAAAGGCAACTTGCACCATCAAAATAATCTAAGGCTAGAACAAGGAAGAAGGCATTTGCAAGAGGGAATTAAAAATAAAGGGCAATCACTCTAGCTAATTATTGTTTAACTACTAAGTGTTTGTTTTTCTTTAGCAGAGACATTTAGCAGTCTCATCAGATGGGCCCTTAAACTTTCTCTTTTAGAGATTTCCTTCTTGCACTTGTCTGTCCTGCGCTATTGCAATCTGCTTGCACTAGTGCAAGAACAGAGATTTATGCAGAAGGTATAAATGGTGTCTTTACTAAAGGCATTTTACTTCCTACAAGGGCTTGAACTTTTCCAGGTTCAAAGCACTCAGATCTCGTGGTAAGAAACTAGTTCTTGCACTGGATCAGAGCTTCTTGCACTTATCATTTAATTGTTAAAATGAGTGCTTAGTTATTGCAAGTGATATTATACTATTAAATCAAATTGCACACATAAAAATGAATGTTTCTGATCTTGACAGAGTGTAGGAATAAAGAAACAATCCATATACATTTATCCTGTCATAATCATTTAATCAAAGAAAGAAGATTACGGGAAGTAGACTAAGAAGGCTTGCTGCATTACACCAACGTGCACTGGTGCAGGTTCATTTCTCCTGCTTGGACTAGGTGGGGAAAACCAACCAAAAAGAACTGCAGAAAAGGAAATATCACACCAATGTGCATTGGTGTAGGCTTATTTCTCCTGCTTGGACCAGACAGGGAAAACCAATTTGAAATCAAGTGCAAGAAAGGAAATTTAACTACTTCACACAATGGATCCACTTTCACTCAGACAGGAATGCATGTGCTTGAAATTAAATCACACTTGATAATATAAACACAAATTACAGGAAACAGGAAATGGGGTAAATGTGCTGGGTTGGCTGGGCCCTAGCCAACCAGCGCATTTCCCTTTTAAATAAAAATGTTGCTTAGTTTTTTAATCAATTCATCAGCTCAAATACAGAAATGCAATTTTTGAAACATAAGGTGGAGCTCCCTTTATTAATTCACTGAGGCAAGTACATATGTTAATACATCGTCCAACCTAGATTCATGCGATAACAAAATACAACAACCTGTTACCACCTCTCTAGTTGTGTCTCTGTTCTATCCTAAAAAACTTCCTTAGTCCTATTTACATTCTACATTATATAGATCTTTGGCCAAGGGCGAAAATAGATCATTCAACCGATTACATAACCAACCATAGAATTTAGCTTTTCGGCCTTTAACTTATACAGTTAGCAAAACTAGCCGTAGCCAATATCTAGCCTTCGTTCTTCACATATTTGATCTCGGCTGCCTTTGGATCAATCTTGCTGTCGTGGTTGAGGCTACTCAAAATGGGGGGATGATCAAGGAGGTTCAGATCTGCTGCAAGGATTTGTTGTGCTGGCAACGGTGCAAGATCCGATCTTGCACTGGGATCAGTGGTCACAGTAAGTACTCTAACTAACAAATAAACATTGGAGATATCGATAAGTTACAAAGAGTGATTAAAACTAAGAAATCATGTAATAAATGATTAATTAATGCTAAGCTAAGTTAAAAATATGAAAAATAAAGTTTATACGAAATATGTCACTGTGCTTGTACTAGTGCAAGATGAGGGTGTATAAAAGAGGTAAGACAGTGGTGAATGGTTATGATTTAGGAAGGGGAAAATGGAAAAAGAGAGCAAATTAGGGGGCTAACACATGGAAGTCCAAAATACATGTAATAAAAAGAGTCATATGCAATTCCAAAAGTCATTTGGAAGTCCAAAGGTTGTAAAATCACAAAGGTCATTAAGTGTTCGAAAGTCGAGAGTCATGGGGATGTGAAATGTCATGCGTCAAGTGATAAAGTATCCTCATTTCTCATGTAAAGCAATTTTAACCTTGGCTTCTTGTTGGGCACAACCCAACTTGGCTAGATTTTGGGCAAGAAATATGAGTTTTGTGGAGTGCATAGTAGAAAATATGTAACGGAGTACGAAGTGGACCACACAGCAGAGAAGTGGAGCACAGTGAAGACCGCGTAGAAAAGTCACCACACAGCATAGGGGCTTCGTGCTGAAGCCCCTCCCTTTTTAAGAAAAACATAAAATATTGTTAAAATTGATGGTTTTGGACCACAATCCCTTGTATTTTGGAAGCCATGATATCGAGTCCATGGTAATGTAGCGATGTAATCCCTCAATGTAATAGTATATATAGGGATCAATAATAAAGAAGAGGGTCATCTTAGGATCATATCATGTATTGAATGGTTGAATCTTTGTGACTGGGTTTTGTGGCGAAGGAAAGGCTTTGCGGTTGAGTGCGCAGAGGCCTAAGCCTGCATCTGAGTGCGCAGGTCAGGAACTATTTGTTGTACAAATGATATATTGTAAGCAATAGTTCTTGTGGATGTAGTCCCAAATTGGGATGAACTACAGTAAAAATTTTCTTCATGTGTTGATTTTCTTATTACCTACACTTTATTTCAGTATTGTGAATTTTATGAATTTTTAAGTAATGAATGTAATTCTGTGAAACAATATATAAGTGTGAAGTAGTTTAGGAATGCGAACTACTGTGTTGTAGCATAGCAGTTTATTACAGTTACATGTATTCACAACACAGTAATGTTTATAATGTCACAAAGTAATGTGAATTAGGTATAAGTGATAAAGCATAAGAAAATAGAAAAGTGCCACATTGCAACATCCCTCACATTGCAAAAAGTTGGTTCTGCAACCTCCCATAGTCACTTCAGGTGAGACTGCGACTTGCTTGCAGGTTGTTGCCGAAAGGGAAAGTGATTGAGGGTTTTTTGGTGTGCAATAAAGTTTGAACCCAGGTTAACCTAACCTAATACAACAAATCATTTTGTTGTCAGGACTGGGATTGGTTTGAGGGATGTTTATGTGGCATCTGTCGAAGAAAGAAATTCAAGATTAGGTAGAACCAAAAGAATGAGAATTTGCAGAATAAGAAAACAGAAGCCCTTTTCTGTCAACTAGGAGGTGGTTGGAGAAGTATATTTTCGAAGATCAATATCAAATCTTCTTTGGCTCATTCCATGTGGAACTATACCATTGGATATCAAGGTTGACTAAGAGAAAAGATTGTTTTAAAGGAGACGAATATAAGGAGTGGGATCCTGAACTAATACAGTGACTCAAGAACACCAACAATAGGATCTCAAGAGCTATTGATTTCTAGATTGATAGCATCATGGGAGGATTCATTACTGAGTTCACGATAGACTTGATTGTGTCTTATAGCGAAGGAGAATGGAAAATTTTCAAAGGACCACGAGGTAAGTTCTTGAAATATCTAAAACTTTGGATTAAGATGCTTTTGTGTGAAAAGGGAAGTTTACAAATGCATTCAGATTATTAAGCTACTTTTGTTTGGGAGAAGATATGAAGAATAAACTAGAAAAATGTGAAGTGGGAAAAGATATATAATAGACACTAATAAGAGGTATCATGGTCAAGATCCGAAGACTTTTAAAGAAACTGACTATAGCCCTCTGTTAAGTGAGTCTGGAAGTGAAGAAAATCGCCCTGAGAAACCCTGAAGGAGCACCGCATTATTCACCCTTCCAACCTAAAAATTCACCGAATCCATAATCAAGTAGTAATCGGTGTGCTTTTGGCTTTTCAATTCCCCTTACCCCCCCAGCCCTCATCCTCCTCCCCTTACGAATCACCCTCCCCCACCCCCTCCAAGAAGAACTATGGATGATGATATTAAGCTACATATCTCTAAAGGGACACGATCAGAGGACCCAGAGCAATTCTGATTTTCATATGAAGCAGTACAGACATCAAAGCAGTTCCATGATGAAAATATAAAGAAAGCGCAGCTTGTCACAAAATTCTGGGATAGAGCACTGACATGGTACATGAAGTATTTGATTAATCAGATTAGGTCATTCGGAAATATCAAAACAACGTTGGTAAAAGAATTTTAAAAGTTGAAGTCTGAATTGTAGTGCATCATAAAGCTAAAAGAAATCAAGATATTATTGGATCAGGTGAGCTTCGAAATATCTTCGCAACAACATAAAGAAATGCTTATAGTTGTGTTGGTCCCACATATAAGATTTCCTTTGTCACAATAAAAGATAGAAACTCAATCCGAAGCTTTAGAACTTGAAATGAAATTCAAACCTTAGCCTATAGGGGATACCAATGCAAGTATGCAGCAGATCCAGAGTCAGCTGGAAAATTTGAATTTGTAGATACATGATATGAAGAAAATTAAGGAAGTCATAGAGGAAGTGTGGTGTAAAAAGTGTAGATCAGAAAGCCACTCTAAAGAGCAATTCCCTCTCTTCAGAAATTACATGGCTAGAGGAGCATCTAATCCTTTGAATGTCAGATCCAGTGTTGGGTCCCTATAATACTAGTGATTACCCCATTACTATTGTAGTTATACCCCTTATTTATATTGTTGTGCCCCTATTACCCCCATGTTGTTATTTCTGTGCCCCATAGAATCCCTCTATTGTTATTTTTGTGGCTTTATATTATTATTGTTAGGTCGGCTGGATTATATTGTGACTCCTTAGACTCCTATATATAGAAAGGAGGTTTTGTCATTTGTATCATCAAAGAATTGTTCATTTATGTAATGTAAAGGAGGTTTCCCCCTCGAAGAGGCTGAATTCTAAGGCGTTGATCTATCTTTTCTATCTTTTCTTGAGCTGGTTTCATAACATTTGGTATCAGAGCTTTGGATTCTAGGGTTTCGCTGCTCCAAACAGGTCATCGTGGCATTTTCGCTATAACTTTTTTTCTGTGATGTTTCAGAAGTATAAAAAAAACCCATTTGAGAAGAAATCACGCTGAACCTTGGGTCCGAATTTCAGAGCTTTGCGCGCGATATTTGCGGAGATATGATCTGAGGAAGTTGGTCTTTTTGCAGACTCCTGAATTACATTCAAAACAGGTGACCTGCGGAAAATTGTCATAACTTTCTCTCTAGGGATCGGATTGAAATTTCGTAAGAAGGTACAAAAAGAGGACAGATTGTAGTTTCTTTTATGTGTGGTTCAGATTCAAAGGTTGAAACAGTGACTCGTGGCACGTCGTACAAGTTCGCTCTACTGAACTAGTCTAAAAGCAAGTCACTGTGGGAGATTTCACATAACTCTTCCTTGGAGAATCCAATTCAAGTCAGACTTGTGGCATTGGAAAGAGGACGCAGAAGGCTACTACAGGTCGCAATTTTAGAACTGGATGATCTGAAATTACAGAGATACATCAGATTCAATATCAGGCTTCTATAAAGTGAAAAAAGGTGTGTAGTTTTTTTTTAAATTTTTGTGTAAGCTTGGTTTAACGGAATTCAAAGGGCATAGTAAAGCATTATTATCGGTAACTGATGCCCCGAGGAAAGAAAATGCAAACACCTAGTAAGGAACCTGAAAGCTCTAGCATGACTCATGAAGAAGAGGAAGAAATGCTACATGATATATCAAAATTACAAGAACAAGTGCAACAAATGTCACGCTCACAAAAGCTAACAGAAGCTAAGATAAGTGGCGTGGAATCTAAGATAAATGGTGTGGAATCTAAGATAAATGGCATGGAAGCTAAGATGGATGATTTGAAGACAGATTTGAGGACAGATTTGAAGACAGACATGGCAGATTTGAAGACAGATTTGACAAATTTTCTACAAGAAATACTTACTAATGGTGAAAAGGTTGTAAAGGAAACTCATGATGTGAACAAAAGTAATGTTAATCATGATTCCATAGATGCTAATGTTGGATCGAAGACCCACCATATTCCAAAAATCGATATGAGGAAGTTTGATGGCAAGGATCCCGCCACATGGATATTACAGATGGAGCAATTCTTCGATCTCAATAATGTGCAAAACACACAAAAGGTACGTATGGCAACTGTATATTTGGAACCAAATCAGTTTGTATGGTATCAATGGCTTTGCTCTCGTAAAAAATTTATCACTTGGGCAATTTTTACGGAAGAATTGATAGCACATTATGAAGATACAAAAAGCAACACTTTTTTTAGCCAATTGATAAGTCTCAAACAAAAGGGTTCAGTAATGGAGCACATTGAGGAGTTCCAAAAATTGAACATAAGGGTAAAAGATATTCCAGAGGAGCATAGGATTGATGTGTTCATAGGGTCTTTAAAGGATAATATCCAACATGATGTTCGCCTTTGGGAACCTGATTCATTAGAGAAGGCATTCAGGTTAGCAAGAAAAATGGAAAGCAAAATTATGGCAACCAGGAAGCATACCACTCACAACTATAAAGACGGAAGTGTTGTTGCCCCTAGTCTTCCACAACCTATAAGGTTGACACCACAACAATTGGAAGAAAAAAGAGCAAAAGGGCTTTGTTACAGTTGTGATAGCAAATACACTAAAGGTCATAAGTGTGCTGAGAAGAAATTATTCTACATAGATTGTGAAGAGGAAGAAGAAAAGGAGCAAGAAAGGTCAAAAGAAGAAGATATACTCCAGGAACAAAGCCTAGATGAAGAACAAATAAATCCGACCATATCTTGTAATGCATTGGCGGGAATTACCACTCCTCAAACCATCAAGATAGAAGGACAAATCAAGAAGAAAAAGGTAATAGTGTTGATTGATTCAGGAAGCACCCACAATTTTATTCATTGTAGGGTAGCAAAAGAATTGAATTGCTTCCTATATCCAGCACCAGAGTGTCAAGTGATGATTGCAAATGGAGGAACAATAAATTTCTCTGGAAAGTGCCATAATATCAAGCTATCCATGGGAGAATATGTATTGACTAGCCCAATGCTTTCCATTCCAATGGGAGGTGCTGATGTTGTACTAGGAGTCCAATGGCTACAATCCTTGGGTACAATAGCTTTTAATTTTCAAGAACTTTTCATAAATTTTCTATGGAAGGAAAGGAAGTTGAATTAAGGGGTATTGCAGGGAAACCAGGAAAGATAATCAGCTCTAATGGTATGACAAAGCTTCTAAAAAAGGAGCAAAGAGGTGTAATTGCACAATTATGTTCGCTAGATGTTTCCACATTGGAATCATCTATTTCTCCAGATCTCCAAAAAGTCTTGGACAATCATTCCAAGGTATTTGAGACTCCCAAAGGTCTCCCACCTATGCGTGATCATGATCATGCTATTCATCTGATTCCAGGAAGTGTTCCTCCAAACATCAGGCCGTACAGATATCCCTATGTCCAAAAAAGTGAAATTGAACGTATGGTTGCAGAAATGCTAGAGGCTGGTATAATTCAACCAAGTCAAAGTTCTTTCTCTACTCCAGTAGTATTGGTGCACAAGAAGGATGGATCATGGCGCATGTGTCCGGATTATAGGGAGCTCAACAAGCTCACTATTAAAGATAAGTTCCCCATTCCTGTCATTGATGAATTACTGGATGAATTGCATGGATCAATTTACTTCACCAAGTTGGATCTTCGTTCGGGATATCATCAAATCAGAATGAAGATTGAAGACATTCCGAAAACGGCATTTAGAACTCATGAGGGTCATTATGAATTTTTGGTCATGCCTTTTGGCCTTACCAATGCACCTTCAACATTTCAAGGTTTGATGAATTCAATTTTCAAACCATTCCTTAGAAAATTTGTGTTAGTATTTTTTGATGATATACTAATCTACAACAAGTCTTGGAAGGATCATGTTGAACATGTTGACAGGGTGCTACAACTATTGGAGGAGAAACAATTATATGCAAAAAGATCCAAATGTTTCTTTGGAGTCCAGGAGGTGGAATATTTGGGTCATATTGTATCTCATGAAGGAGTTAAGGTAGACCCTAGCAAAATTAAAGCCATTAAGGAATGGAAAATCCCCACATCCATAAAGCATCTGCGAGGATTTCTTGGGTTGACAGGGTATTATCGCAAGTTTGTTAAGAATTATGGGAGAATAGCAGCACCTCTAACAACATTATTGAAGAAAGATGCATTTTCATGGACTCCGGAAGCAACAAAGGCCTTTGAACATCTTAAAGAGGCAATGTGCCAAGCACCGGTCTTAGCTACACCGGACTTCACAAAAACCTTTATTGTGGAATGTGATGCTTCAGGAAATGGAATTGGTGCTGTTCTAATGCAAGATGAAAGACCCATTGCTTTTGAAAGTCGTCCAATCAAGGGAAAGTTTTTAACAAAGCTATTTATGAGAAGGAAATGTTGGCAATACTCCATGCACTTAAGAAATGGCGACCCTACCTAATGGGAAGACACTTCAAGGTAAAAACGGATCATGATAGCCTTAAATACTTTTTAGAACAAAGATTATCCTCTGAAGAGCAACAAAAGTGGGTCACAAAGATGTTGGGTTATGACTTTGAAATCATCTACAAAAAGGGAAGCAAAATGTGGTGGCAGATGCACTCTCAAGAAAGGATGAGGATGTGGAAGCATTGTTGTGCGCCATTTCTATTATCCAACCAGATTGGATAAACGAAGCAAGGGAGGAATGGAAGAATGATGAAGAAGTGTGGGCACTTATTCGAAAGCTACAACAAGATTCCAGTATGTCTGATACATTTAGCTGGAAAAATGATTCATTATGGTACAAAGATCGCTTATACCTCTGTAAGAATTCCCAGCTAAAACAAAAGATTCTTATGGAATTGCACACTTCTCCCTTAGGAGGGCACTCAGGATTTTTAAAAACTTACCACAGGGTTAAGAAGGAATTTTTTTGGGATGGCCTTAAATCAGATATTCAAAAGTTTGTGGCGGAATGTTTGGTTTGCCAACAAAATAAAGTTGAAACAATTAAGACACCAGGTCTATTACAACCTTTATCCATTCCAAGCCAACGTTGGGAGGAGGTTTCAATGGATTTTATCACAGGTTTACCCAAGTCTGAGGGAAAGAGTGTCATCATGGTGGTAGTTGACAGACTTACCAAGTATGCACACTTTTGTGCATTATCACATCCATTTAAAGCCAGTACAGTTTCTACTGCATTTATGGAAACAATTCAAAAGCTACATGGAAACCCAAAGATTATTGTAAGTGACAGAGATCCCATTTTCACTGGAAATTTTTGGACAGAATTATTTTCTTGTCTTGGTACTCAGTTAGCTCATAGCTCATCTTATCATCCTCAATCTGATGGGCAAACTGAGATAGTAAACAAATGTTTGGAAGGATATCTTCGTTGCTTTGTATCTGATAAACAGACACAATGGGTCAAATGGTTGCCTCTGGCTGAATGGTGGTATAACACTTCCTTCCATACAACAACAAAAATGACCCCATTTATGGCACTTTATGGGTATCAAACACCATCCATCACATCATATTTAAGAGAAAATTCTAAGGTTCAGGCAGTGGAACATCACATCGAACATCAACAACAAGTCCTCCAACTCTTAAAGGATAACCTCGTGTTGGCACAAAATAGAATGAAACAACAGGCAGATCAACATCGCAGTGAAAGAAGTTTTGATGTAGGTGATTGGGTATTCCTACGGCTACAACCATATAAGAAAATGTCCCTAAAGCAAGCTAAGAAGGATAATAAATTATCACCAAAGTATTATGGTCCGTACAAGGTGTGCAAAAGATTGGTACTATGGCATACAAATTGGAGCTTCCTGTAGCTTCTCGATTGCACCCAGTTTTCCATGTTTCATGTTTAAAGAAGGTTATAGGCGACAAGCTCCCAGTGCAAACAATATTGCCAGAACTTGATGAGGAAGGAAAAATTATATTGGAACCGGAAGCAGTCACAGAAACAAGAACTCGGCAGCTACGAAATCGATCAATTTCAGAGTATCTTATCAAGTGGAAGAACTTATCCGCTGAATATTCCACATGGGAGGATGAGAATTTTATGCAGAAGTATCCAGAACTACTCAAGCATTGAGGACAACACTTTTTTGAAGGAGAGGGGCATGTTGGGTCCCTATAATACTAGTGATTACCCCATTACTATTGTAGTTGTACCCCTATTACCCCCATGTTGTTATTTCTGTGCCCCATAGAATCCCTCTATTGTTATTTTTGTGGCTTTATATTATTATTGTTAGGTTGGCTGGATTATATTGTGACTCCTTAGACTCCTATATATAGAAAGGAGGTTTTGTCATTTGTATCATCAAAGAATTGTTCATTTATGTAATGTAAAGGAGGTTTCCCCCTCGAAGAGGCTGAATTCTAAGGCGTTGATCTATCTTTTCTATCTTTTCTTGAGCTGGTTTCATAACATCCAGCTTATGGTGTGAGATATGTAAAAATAGAGGTGAACATCATGCATAATATTGTTACCTATTGCATACATATATCTAGACTCCAAGAAACTTATATTACAAATTCTGCAAATCAGTAGGGCATGATGAGAACAATTGTCAAGCTTATGAATTTATCGTAGAGTGCAGTATTGATGCCTATAGAATGCAAGATGAAGAACATGGACATGAGGAACATGGAAATTATAGTGGTCGAGGTGGTTATCAAGGCTGAGGTCAAGGTACTGGTCAAGTTGGTGGATCTATTTGAGCTCATGGACAGATTATATGTTACAATTGTGGCTAGGCAGGTCACCTTGGAAGAGATTGTCATAATCCTACTACGACATGTAAGTATTGAAAATCATTTGATAATGTAATTGAGGAGTGTCTGGTACTTATGGAAAAAATGCAAGAAAATGAAAATCAATAGTCGACATAGAATATTTAGATGATGACTATAGAGCCAAGGACCGATGAACCTCACATTAATATTGTAACAAGGAGTGGAGTTGCGACTGGAAATGGTAAAGAAGATGGAAAAAAGGAAGTTGAAGCTACATAGGTTAGAAATACTACTAAAAATTCCCTTGTGTTTGATATTTAGAAGTAAAAATAAGTTACTATGGAAGAAAAGCATAGCTTTATGAATAGAGGAGCTTTGACATATAGCGTGCAGCAGAATCAAAAGAATGGATGTCGTGTATCATCTTCGACAAAAATCCAAGCTTTGAAAATACAAGAACATGATGCAGCATATAAGGTAAATACTTTAAAATATTTTCTATAAACTTGTATGAAATTATTGTGAGATCAAAGAGTTGTAAAAGGACTTCATGAATTTATAAATTCCTACGCATCTAAAGAAGTACCGTGGAGTGAGATGTGCAAAGTTAACAACTTACATAGATAGAAGAGAACTTGAAAGGAACTGAGGCTTAGTGCACAAAGAGGAGAATATGGCGTGGACCAAGTTATTTTAGATCTAGGATATGAAGCTAATGTCCTGACAAAGAAAACATGGAAGTTAATGGGTAAACCAAAGTTGCAATGGTCACCTATTCAGCTAAGAATGGTGAATCAATAAAATATTGTTCCTCTAGGAAGATTATTAGGAATTACAGTGGACATTGACGGGGTTGCGCACTAATACTATTTTTCAAGTGATAGAAATTGTGGATGACAACAACCCCTACCCTACATTACTTGGAATAGATTGGGAATTTTCCAACATGGCTATAATAAAATTAAAGAAGAGGAAAATGGTATTTGAAAACAATAATATGAGAGTGTTTGTTCCCTTGGATCCATAAGAAGAAGCAAGGTATATTGAAGCAGTTAAAGAATACATCGCAATTGATATAAATAACATCTATTAGATGATAAAAAAAGAACAAGAATGTGTTAACCCTACTTAAGGAAAGTTAAGTTAGGATCATGACAATTCATGTGCTTCAGATTCAAAAGAAGAGTTGGAAAATTGGCAAAACAGGTTACATGAAGTACCTACAAGGTGATGTGTAGGAGTTACTAAAGTAGTTCTTTGTATGAAAGATGAGGTATGTGACTTATATTTTTATGATGGTTTGGGTGATATAAATACTTTTCTTGAAGAATATGAAGGACTGGTACCATAGTGTCAAAGATTGTTAGCCCTGGATGTATCCCTAAGAGCTACTTCTTCTAGATGGTGGGTTACACATAAGAAGATTATAGGAACTTGGCAAGAATGTCGAAGGTTGATATGGATAAGGTTTGTTCAGGTAGAAATAGAGTTGTCATATAAGTATGATGGTCAAACTGATCCTAAAGAGCACATCCAGCTCTACATGACATCATGGAAGGAAATTCCATGAGATGAATGGGTGCATGGGTTCATACATTAGAGACAATTCTTCAAAAATGGTACTTGGAAACAAAAAAATTTCATGGTAATGCAAACTGGGTAGAGATGGTTGATGGGTTTATATTGAAATTTATCTTTGAAGATGATTGTCCATGTATATATTTAGGCCTTAAGATAGTTAAAAAGAGGATTTTTTAGAATGAAATTCCACTCACTTAGTAGCCTGATTAGGCTGCATAGCTACATAAGGTACTAGAACACTACAACATCACTACAAAAGAAGATGAAGACCCTCACAGTATTTACATAACAAAATTTGAAGGCTACCGCAAAGTGAATGGACCTGAGTTAGAAATGCCTAATATAACAAAGCCATTGAAGACAACGAAGGTGAATATAAGATCAAAAGATGAGCCAAAGTTTGCAACTATAGGAGATTATTGGGATGAATAAATAGTCAGCAAAGTGACAGATATTCTACATGAATTCCAAGAGTTATTTCCCACTTAGTTTTTAGATATGAAGGGCATATTAGGAGATTTAGGAGTTATGAATATTCCTCTAAAGCCTGAGGTGAAGCCAGTTAATCAAAGGCCTTATAGACTGAATCCAAAGTACAAAGAAAAACTGAAGAAAGAACTTGAAAAAATGATAGCAATTGGAATCATTGAACCTATGGAAGAATTAGAGTGGGTAAGTCCTATGGTGGTACAAGAAAAGAAAGCACAAGGAGAGATAAAGATTTGTGTTGATTTAAGGAAGTTATATGATGCATATCTACATGACCCATTCCCTACTCCTTTCACTGATGAAGTATTGGACAATGTATGAGGCCAAGAAGCCTATTCATTTATAGATGGACTTTCAGGATGCCATTATATTAGAATTGCACCAAAGGATCGACATAAGACCACCTTTGCTACACAATGGGGTTCATATAAATATATAGTAATGAATTTTGGACTAAAGAATGCCCCTGCCATATTTTCAAGAGTGGTGGTTGAAACTTTCAAATAATATCTTCACAATTTTTTATAAGTATTGTGAGCTTAAGACTGATGCTCGACACATGCAGGCACTATCAAATTCTTTTGAATATCAAAAAGCGCATATTATGTGTACCTTTTGGTATATTACTAGGACATATTGTTTGCAATCAAGGATTGATGGTGGACCCTCCGAAGATTGCTATTATTGTGAATTTATCTCCACCAAAGACAGTAAGAGATCTTTGCACCACATTAGGACATACATGATATTACAGAAAATTTATCAAGGGATATGCACAGATCACTGCACTTATGGAAAAACTTCTGAAGAAAGATGTAACATTCTTATGGAATGAAGAATGTCAAAAGAACCTTGACACAATAAAAGAAAATATGGTAACTTCTCCTATACTGGTATTCCTAGATTGGAATAAGGAATGTCATGTTCATGTGGATGCTTCATGCATAGCTTTAGGAGTGGTATTGGTACAACTTGGTGCAGGAGAAATCGATCACCCTATAGATTTTGCAAGCAGGAAACTATCTAAAGGAGAGAAGAACTATACAACTACATAAAGGGAAGGATTGGGTATAGTATATGCTTTACAAAATTTTATACATTATTTGCTGGGATCGCATTTCAATATGTTCATAGATCACTCTGCACTAAAGCACTTGGTCAATAAGCCTATTTTAGGAGGAAATATTTGTAGATGGATATTATTGTTACAGAAGTATGACTTTGAAGTTGTTATTAAGCCAGGAATACTAAATGTTGGACCTAATCATTTATCAAGGATGGAAACAAGAGAAGAACCAACGAGTATAGAGGATAATCTTCCTGATGTGCAGTTGTTTGCAATCAGGATTGCATATGATCAATTTGTTGATATTATTTGATTCTTAACCAAGGGATGGCCCCTTCAGAATACACTATGTAGCAAAAGAAAGAATTGGTGGTTAAGGCAACATATTTTTCACTAATAGCAGGACATTTGTATAAGATGGGACTAGATGAAATCGCATGAAAGACAGATAATTTTAACAAAAACTCATAGTGGCGCAGTTGGTGGACACATGAAATAAAAGGCACTGCGCAGAAAATTTTAAGAGCAGGATTATGGTGGCTTACACTATACAAAGATGCAAAGGAGTACTGTCGAGCATGTGATATCTTCCAAAGAATAGGAAAACCTTCAAGAAGAGATGAAATGCCACTAGTATCACATGTAACATTGCAGGATTTTGATAAATGGGCTATTGATTTTGTTGGACCTTTCAACCCACCAAGAAAAAGGACTAGTGTGAGGCATATAATCATTGCAACAGATTATTTGACAAGGTGGGATGAGAACATGCAGTGAAGGATTGCAACACATAAACTGTTGCGAAGTTCATCTTTGAATACATATTGTCCATATTTAGGTGTCCAAAGATATTGATGAGTGACCAAGGATCACATTTCTTGAATAAGACCATTGAAGCATTGACTGAGGAATTTCAAGTTTACGACCAAAAGAGCACTCCTTATCATCCTTATGAAAATGGAACTATGGAAGCACGAATGCACTAACGATGGTACGTAATGTAAACAAGGATGACTAGGATCTTAGGATTCCAGCAATATTATATGTTTATAGGACTACATACAAAATGTTGACAGGTCATACACCCTTTAGATTGGTTTATGGGAAAGAAGTTGTGATGCCCATGGAATACATTGTCCCTAGACTAATAATTGTAGCTTTTACAAATATGGAAGACCTCGACATAATGGAAGAAAGGATGTCACAATTACTTGCTCTAGGAGAAGATAGGTTTATAGAAGGGTTTCATCAACAAGTATAGAAAGCAAGAGAAAAGGATTGGCATGATAGGCACATTAAGAAAAATAAGTTCTAGATAGGAGATCTTGTTCTCCTCTGTGGCAGTAAGTTTGTGAAATTCCTGGGGAAATTCAAAACACATTGGTTAGGCCCATATGTTATTAATTATATTATTGATGGAGGCACAATGTAGTTAGCGAAGTTAAATGGAGAATTAATTGAGGGAAAAGTAAATGGCAGTAGATTGAAGTTTTAAAGGGACAAACTTTCCCCCACATCTTCTCTCTAACGAAGAAATAGGGAAATTCTTTGTGTCAAATGCAGTTGAAAGTGAGCATAGGACTATAATTTACGCTGCAGAAAGAGCTTCGATAAAGAAAGTACTTCGCTATAGTTAGGAATATGTCAAAGTTCGCAGGAAGCTGTGACATAAGAAATAGGTGTACTACAGTAGGGGATGTGTCGAATTTCTCCAAAAAAGTAGAAATATGATCATTAAAAGGGAAAAGACAGGGACAAAGTTGCATTTAAGATGATAGGTTAGCATAATATAAGGATAGATACGCATTTAATGACAAAACATGGATAAAATCGGGACAAAATAAAATATAATGATGAGGTTCGAAGGCTGAAATTTTTATAAATAGCCGATTCCCACTCAGACTAAGAAATTTTCTAAGTCAAGAGCTCAAGTGATTAATAGTAAAAAAAATTGCAGGAGACTTTGTTGTGTATGTCGACTGAGCGATCTTAGGAGGATATTGTGTGGAATTTTTGTGAGAAGGGATTGTCTGGAGTCATGGAAGTCACAGATATGTTCATGCCAGTAGTTGAAACACCCACAGTAGCAGCACTGCCACCATAGAAGCCGACATCTCCAAGGCAGAAGCACACGAAGGAAGTAAGAACCAAGAAAAAGCAGTACAAGAATCCTACCAAACCTATGAAACCTCAAAAGAAACTAAAGCAAGTCAATATTAAAGAAGATGTGCAGGAAATTCAAGCAAAGAAAGGTGGCACATCGTTCATCCAATCTCAGCCCTCATACATTCTGTCGAGGAAGCCAAATGCAAAACTAGTAAAGGATACCAAAGATGCGAAGTATGGGACATTCACACCTCTACTGACGGAGGATGTGTCATTGGAAGGAGATATTTTAGAAACATTTCGCAGCTGAAATTCACAGACAATGATTTCAATGACCAAATGAAGCACCCATAGTTTGTACCAAACTGGTACTTGTAGTAGGTTCACTACCTAGACATCGGAGTGACAAGACTAGAACCACAATGATGGGAAAATGGGTTGGCACAATCAGGACTACTCAACATGTTGAATGTGTCGCACTTCGACATAATTTCCTCAAACATAGTGTGCGTTCGAAAATTATTGGTATTGATACATGATGGACACCTTTGGACGAGGAATAAAATCCCCATAGAGCAAATGTTGATCTAGAGGATCACTAGATTACCATACCAAGGGAGGAACCCCATGGAGGAGTTCGTGGGAAAGGATCAGGATTGTGTTGTGGCAAAGAATATGAAGAAGAAGTATGGGTTGGTCAAAGGCAATAGGGGCTACAACATAAACTCGATCAACAATCAAGCAGTCCGCTTCGCCTCACATATTTTGGCTGGAAATATCATGAGGAAGTGTCGAGCAAATGAAGTTCCTGCTTCAGTGGTGTCTTTAATCGTGGAGTACGCAAATGGAGTCCAATATATCTGGGCTTGATATTTATGCAAAGAATTCCTGGATGACTACTACAAGGTATAGGAAAAAGGTACATCTTTCCACTAGGCCTGGTTAATATTGATCGTTGTTATGTTGGCATGGAAGGAGCCACATGATATGTAGTTTCCTCTGATAGAAGAATATGTATGTGAGGTCGTATGCTTCATTGTGGCATATCACCCAACCATCGTGATCGCAGGAGAATAGGCTATTTTTTATATTATATCAAATGGATCTACACATGTTAGTAAACCAACATCCATGCATTTCACCAAATTTACACAAACAGTACAGCCCTGTGGCGAGGTTGAAGGCAGATTTCCATAAATTGTACTTACAAGCTCATAGAAACATGAATAAGGAATGGTATCCATTTCCATATATGGTAAAAGATGATGATCTGGTAGAAGTAGTGCAAACATGGCCCGCAGATTTGATGAATCTGCTGGAGGAAGAAGGAGACAGATCAATAAAAGAAGAAGAGTTGGACACTTTGCACGAAGGCAAAGGTAGTGGAAAATACAAGGATAAGGAAGCAAAGGAAGAGGAAGAGGAAGAATAATACCATGATGAATAGGATGCTCAAGGAGCCAAAGATACAACTAAGTAGACAGAGAAGGTAGAAATAGAGAAATTTGTAGCAGAGAAAAGGAAGATGCAAAATGGAGCTTCGTCGAGCAAAAGGAAAAAGCCTAAGGTGGACAAATCAAAACAAATCACACCAATGGTTCTAAATAAGGGTGATTTGGATCTAATTGGAGACAAGGTTTAGAAGATAACAATGGAATCTTGGAATAGGGTGGAATATTTCTATGGAAAGCTTATCATAGGGGTTTCGCAGAGTATAGCAAAGCTAAAATTACTGACAAAAGCATCCAAATAACCAGCACATCTAACTCAACGAGTCTGACAAGAAAGGCTTACATAAATGACGTGTGGGATGAGAATAATGCAGATACTTTCCACAGATCTATAGTTCAACTTCACCAAGGCAAAGAAGCATGCAAAGAATTGGGATCATGTCAACATGAATATGGTAGCACTACCCATTCCGGTGTTACATGAGTTACACTAAGGCATTGCAAATGAGTTAAAGGAACCTGAACAACACACTTCAAGGATGAATATTAAAATAGAATAAAAATGTGTTGCTCTAAAGAAACAACTTGACCAGGAAATCAAAGAAAAGGAGTAGGTAGAGCTACAACAACATAAATTGAAAGAAGTGATCAAAGCCACTTGTCAATAAGTTCCGAACATGGATGTCCGCGAGGAGGAATCCATAGAAGACAAGGTCGTGAAGCTTGACCTTGCATTCAGAGAATACAAGGATAAAATTGTTGAAGTGAAATTTAAATATGAGATGCATATTAGCGAGCTGCGAATGAAGTTGTAACTGACTACGCCACTGGAAGTAAGAAGTCAAAGGGAGGTTGACCTAAAGCTAGTCATGGTTAACATCTCCACTGCATTGGCAGACTACAACAAACTCCTGGATGAAAGTTTGAAAATTTGGACTTCGTTGCAGGAGGATCCAAATATTCAGAAACTGCAAGAGGAAATGAAGCAAAGGCAGCAGTAGTTAGAGGAGAGTCAAGAAACTATGAATACATTTCCTATATCACATAATCTCGCAAAAATCAATGAATCGAAGGTGTTGCAGAAGAGGTATGAAGATATGAAGAGGGAAGACCAAAGTAGAAATAACTAAGCCTTGGTAAGATGAGGCCATTCAACTCTCGTAGACAATAGATGAGAAGCTTCACGAGCTTCGACAGAAGGATGCATATCATGTAACATAAGCATTGTTGGAGGAAGCACGCAGTGAGGATAAAGTTATGACAGAAGTGCTCCAAAATTTCAAGAAGGCCTACAATAGCATTGTAGAAAATATCACAGGAACAACAGCTAAGTGACTCGGGACGAGTCACATGTGAGTGTTGGGGGCCTGTTGGGCACAACCTAACTTGGCCAGATTTTGGGAAAGAAATCTGAGTTTTGTGGAGCACATAGTAGAAATGATGTTGCAGAGTATGAAGTGGACCACGTAGCAAAGCATCGAAGCACAACAAAGACTGCATAAGAAATTCACAGCGTAGCATAGGGGTTTTGCAGTGAAGCCCCTCTCTTTTTGTAAAAAACATAAAATATGGTAATGTAGCGATGTAATCCCTCAATGTAATAGTATATAGGGATCAATAATAAAGAAGAGGATCATCTTAGGATCATATCATGTATTGAATGGTTGAACCTTTGTGATTGGGTTTTGTGGCGAAGGAATGGTTCTGCAGCTGAGTGCGCAGAGGCCTACATCTGCAGCTGAGTGTGAAGACGACCTGCAGCTGAGTACATAGGTCAAGAATTGTTTGTTGTACAAATTATATACTATAATAAATAATTATTGTGGACATAGTCCCACATTGGGATGAACCACGGTAAAATATGTGTATTCCTGTGTTGATTTTTTTATTACTACGCTTTATTTTAGTACTGTGAATTTTATGAATGTTTAAGTAACAAATGTAATTCTGCAAAATAATATATAAGTGCGAAGTAGTTCAGGTATGTGAAGTAGCCTATTGTAGCATAGCAGTTTATTGCAGTTACATGTATTCACAACATAGTAATGTTTATAATGTGGAAAAGTAATGTGAAGTAGTTATAAGTGATAAAGCATAAGAAAATATAAAAGTGCCACATTGCAGCATCCCTCAGGCTATAGAAACTTGGTTCTCCAACCTCCTATAGTCACTTTGGGTGAGACTGCGACTTGCTTGCAAGTCGTTTCCAAAAGGACCATTGATTGAGGGTTTTTTTGGTGTGCATTAAAGTCTGAACCTGGGTCATCCCAACCTAATTCAACATTTCTCTCGCAAGGAATTAGAGAGATAGAGTTAGTACTTTTGGGGAGCAAATAGTGGCTCTAACGCTCCTCTATTGGAGTTAGGGATGTTCATTGTATTTATGTATCTTGAAACTTTTGCTTAATATCGAAGCATTTCATGCCAAAACATTTTCAACATGGATTGTGGATGTTTCTAAGACAATCCTTTGGATTTTTATGATTCATGTTTTCTTTTACATGTACTGGAGTAACTGAACCATTTTGGTGACTTCAGTGCTCAATTATTAGAAATATGTTGTAATGCTTACAATGATAGTCACATCTATGTGAACTATTTTTCTTGATGTTAGATGAATATTTCTCATCTATGTGTGTCTCCATTAAGGTAGTACTATTAATTTTATCTTAGAGGCTCACTTTATCTTCTCCCTTGCAGTAAAATAACCTTGATGAATCTACAATCAAACATTAACAAGGCATACTTGCTTGGTCATTCAAATGGATATTTTCACTTCTCTCTCATGCTGATAGTTAAAGGAAAGACATATCTTTAAGTAAATGGAACCTAGGTCCTAGGTCGTATTCTATATGGGACTCATACAACAAATGATGTGGGGTCTAATTGGGAACTTAAATCGAGGAGATCCGTTGTATGTTGGCAATATCTAGCACGATCAACATTCTAATGCTAGAAAGAGGGCCACCCATTTTTTATGGCCGATAACTCCACACACCCTAACCATTCATATCCTAAGAAAGGTAGCAACATTTTGAGCACTATTCCAACTCATATTCTTGAAGTCGAAGCGTCTTGTTAGCCTAGCCCAAAGTTTACATGTGAGGTTTCCTATGAATAAATGTAGGAAATTTGACCTATAACTCATCAGTTTTCTAAGGCAATTGGTGTAGAGCCTCCAAAATGTATTCAAAATATCATCCACTTTCACCTTTATCGCCACCATTTCAGTCACATGTCTCAACTCCATGACCATATAACCTTTCATTTGCCACCATTTCCATAATTATATGGGTTCCATTTGTTTTTTCCAAAAGTTAATGATTTATAGTATTATAAGTGAACTAAATGGTTAAAACTTAGAAAAATGACATATACTTGCTAATACTTAAAAGTGGCTTGAGTTTCATGACATGTGTAGGTAATTTGGAAGCTTCCAAGGCACCCTTACGTGGCCTCCAATGCTCAAATTCGAATTCTCTTCAAGATATGGAAGAAGATTTGGATAAAGGTCAAACATGATATGTGTCTCATCATTACCTATTTAAGTTGTATCTCTATGAGATTTTCTAGGGATCTAGGGAGAGAATAATGGACCTCCATTAATGAGGTAGCTTCTTATGTTTTTGTATAAATAGGAGAGTCTTCTCCTTTCAAAGGCATGTGTAAAGTTGGGGAAATGTTCATGTTTTGAATATAGAATTTGGATTTGGCACCATGCTCATGAGTGATGTTCAACTTGATTTGGTTATGCTTGCATTTGGAGCCTCTCAACTTCCCATCTCTCATGATTTTGGATTGGCCACCTACAATGTGTGAGATTTATTGTTTTTCATAGGTTAAGATTTATTACTTTCATATATTTTCCTGTGTAAGAGGTTAAGAGTGGTTGTTTTTATTTTCTTTCTACCTAGAGGTTAAGAGCGATTATTTTTATTTGTTTTCTACCTAGAAGTTAAGAGCAATTGTTTTTATTTTCTTTCATATATTTTCCTATGTGAGAGGTTAAGAATGATTGTTTTTTCTGTCATTTCTGAAAGAGTGGTGTGCTTTTCAATTCCTGCAAGATTTAAAGATTAAGATTTCAGTTCTGCGCGTTGTACTATAATTTCTTTTTAGTTGATTGTTGAATTAGAATAGGTGAATTTGGTTTGTCATTATCTGGTTTCGTAGTTAGATTGATCTAAATTGAAAGTTAATTTAGAGCATATATAGTGCACGCATGCTTCTCAAGTTTTACTAAACCCTTGGGTTGACAATTAAATGATAGGTAATTAATTTGCCTAAACATTTTGGTGTCGTTGCGGGGAAGTGTGCATAGGAACTAGCTTTCAGCCTAGAGTTCATTTTTCATTTTTTTTCTAGATGCATGACTAAAGCATGTAGATGCATTAATCATTTAACTGCATATCATTTTTATAAAAAATTATAAAAAAAAAATTGATATTAACTATTTATGGATGAAAGGATCTAGAATGCAGATTAAACATTCTTTGGAGCACAAGGACTACATTGAGGAATGGTATCGAAACACGATTGCGCCATGATATTCATCCCTTCCTCAAGAGATTTTGCGGCAAATCTAAAGGTTAAAACAATTTTTCATGTCCTCATGCACAATCGGGTACATTTTGCAAATTTGGATATGAACTTTCTAGAAAGTCTAATCCGTAAATGGCTCCATTGGAAACATTCATATACTTAAAAATAAAAAAATAAAAAAATCTTTCAAGTAGATAAATTAGGAAAAATAAAATCAAGCTTGATTAAATTTTTTTTAAGTTCCTGGTTACATTTTTTAAAGTTCTTGATTGCATTTGTTTTAAATTTTTAGACTTTAAAATATTTAGATTTTTATTTATTTTCTTGCATTTTTTCATTAACATCACAAATATTTTCAATAAAAAATTCATGTTTTGATTTAAAAATAAATAAATAAATAAATAAATCATGTTGCATTTTCAATAATAATAAAAAAATAACATAAAAAAAATAATCATGTTTTTGAATAAGGGAAATGTAAATTTTTAAATAAAAATTATCAATTCTTCTTTTTAAAGAGAATTGAGAAATTGACAATTTAGGCTCTCATGCGACCTGCAAAAAAACTGAAAACTTATAAAAAAAAATCTTGCTTTGAATCTGATCTAATTTTCTGCATATCTAGCATATCAACGATTCAAATGATTCTCATTCTAATTCATTCTTGCAAAGTTGCAGAAAAGGCTCGTTTCTGTAGCCGAGCCTGATTTGATTCATATCACAAGCAATCCATCTTGAGTTAATAACGATGTAGACAATGGAAAGTCAATGTTTATTCTCAGATCCAATAGAGGCTCGGGATCTCACAGCTCCACTCAATCAAGGGGAGAATCTATAGGTAATTATTCCAGCTTATAAACTGGTTTTGAATTCCATGACGAATAGTATACTAAATCAAAAACTAAAGAGAGCTTGTATCCTACAGTGATTGATACCAATTCGGACCGTGACTCTATTTTCCTAGAGCCCATAAGCAAAAATTCCTGAAGAGTACCACCCAAGTATATCTATATATATATCCCGTTGTGCATATGGGTGATATAGTATAAAATCCAATTGTTTTCTCATCGGAATCCCACCAGTGTTAGAAGTAGTTGCCCGAAGCAGAGGAAATGTGTAGCAGTTTAAAAACGTCAGTTTTAAAACACGATTTCTGGCCAAATGAAAATGAATTTCGAAAAAGTAAAACATGGGTTTTCTTCATAACGGGGTTAGTTATATTACACACTAGTGATTTTCTCAAATTCATAACCATTTGAGATATTTTCAGGGTTCTTTGGTGCCTTATTTTCCAGATTGCATGAGAAACGATTTTCAATTTAATGCATAGATAGATAACTACTTCAGTTGCGGCCATACTGAAAGGATAAATCTGGTTTACTTGATCTATAGGAGGTGGATCCAATAAGATAACACTTAGATATTTTAACGTGAAGTTTGTTTTGGCCAAAAAGTCGAATCTCGAGAACGATGGAAAAAAATCTCAGCTAAAAAAAAAATTTGGTTGTTGTAATTTGTGGCAGTTTCAACTCCTACAAATACTCATGCATTTACACCCAATATTTCCAAGTTAAAGCCACCCCAGCAATGTTGGTGTTTAGTTTAGAGTTTTTATTATGGTAGGGTAGTGATTGGGGTCATATATTCAGATTGGTTATACCCACATATCATTACATTCCATGAGCAAAATCTTTTTCATGTTTGTTAGATGTTGTTTCTGTAAAAGACCTTGCAAAACCAAAGAATCCTTATAACAAGAGGTGAAGGAACTTGCTAGCATATGGCAATAGTTAGGAAAGGAATCGTTTTCATCCCCCAAGAAATAGCAACACTGGGATATTTAAGAAAGTAATGCATACTAGTAAAAGCACCTTGGCCCTTGTTGTTTCCATGAGAATGTTAGGGGACAGTTCAGAGAAGGACGAAAATAATGCACACCTACCTCCACTGATGGTAGAGAAGATTTGCATCTCCAAGATCGTTCTCGTAACATATTTACAGGGTGTTTAATTTCTGATAACATTGTCATATTTCCATCGAGGTCTACGGCAATTGAAAATTCTTTGCGACTGTTTTCACCAAAACTTCACACTCCTCATGGTAGATTATGAAACGATTTTCACTTCAAGGTTTCACACATCAAATCATTTTATACATGGCAGTTTCGTTTCTTATATTATGTTGTTTTTTGTTATATTTTATTATTTTGTTACATTGTGTTTATTTTTTTGGAATGTTATATGTTTTGTTTTGTTTTTGATATTTATGTTATATGTTATAATCTTTTTTTTTTTTTAATGTGTTTTAATGTTTTATGTATAATATTATGTTTTTTTTTAAGTATAAATTTTAATGTTATGTTTTTTTTTGTTATGTTTTAATGTTATGTTTATGTTTTAGTTTGTACATATATTTTTCTTGTTAGGTTTTTCTTTTATGTACTTCTATTTTACTTTTTAGATTTGTAACTATTTCATTAATTTTTAGATTGTATGTTTTATTATTTTTATTTTTTTTTAAATTGCTATGAGAAAAATTGTAAAAAAAGGTTTTGATGTGAAATTCAATTCATGATTAGAGCAAAGTAAAAAAAAAAAAAATTGTGATGGTCCACTCAAACACACCTATCGAAGCAAGAAAAAAAGAAAAAAGAAAAAAAGAAAAATATATATATATATATAAAATTAAAAAAAATGTTCTATTTGCTATTTTTTCTAGAAGAGGCATTGATCAATTTGAATATTGGATTGGTTATTTGTTCATAACAAAAATGCATAATTGTGTGTACTTAACTGTCTGTTCAGGATTTTAACTACAAAAACTGCGCAATTCTGCAGTTGAACCACAATTCTGCAGTGATGTATTTAACTCAATGATCCACTTGTCAACAATGGATTCTAATCAGAAAATCATTATCAAAATTTATTGGTTTTGTCTAATGATTATGTTTTCAAGCATGATGCAGGAAAGAAGAAGAACTATGAAGGCACTTTATCTGCAAGATCGATTGACGAATTTTTGATTGAGGATTGTTTTGCAGGAATCATTAAGCATTTGCAAATAATATTTCTTTATCTTTATGAAATGTTATGATTCAAACATAAATTGAGGAAATTGTTTTCTTTTAGAAATTGGATTTATTATCATAATTGTGAAATTGGACTAACTATTTGAAATAAAAACACATCATGAACCTGTCAATTATGCAAATTTTTCGTATGTACCTAGAGAAATTGATCACTTCTCTTTGAACACACTTACGTTTGTTGCAATTTTAGTGCCATGTTTGTTTTCAGGTTCCAAGACAATCATATAATTGAAGGAAGCCAATTATGCATAATTGGTTTTCTATGACCAATTTCAAGAAACATGAGCCAATTGAATCCATTTCTATCATCCATAAATGCCATCTTTTTTCCTCTCCAAACTCACAATCTATCCAAGCATTTTCGTTAAAGCATCATCATGACTATTTTCCTTGCGAGAGACACATGTTTCAACTTACATTTTCCATTCACATTTTCCATAATTTCTATTCATTAACCCATTAATAGAGACATTCAGCTTGCTTACATGCTCATTTGTCATTTTTCTTTCCGTTCTCTTGTTTACCCTCTTGTTATTTTCCTTTCCATTAAATAAACCTTGATCCACTACAAAAAATTTCATTCATAGTCCTTCCAAAATCATCATTTCATACTCGCATTAGATGATGGAGGATTCATTAAGTCCTCCCTTATAATAAGTCTTTGCCTGTCGACATCAACACATTATCTAGGTTCAGGGCTAGAGTCTTTATTAGTACCTTGAGGCTTGTATGCATCAATGACAAGTTCTCTCTCCGACAATCATGGGAATAGATCAATGTCCCTTGAGCGTTGGATGTTGCAAGTGGCTCAACATCAGCTCATCTATTCGCACTTTGCAAGATGTACTTAGGTACCTTGGCACTCGTTGACATTAATGGTGAGTTTGTCTCCCATTGGTTAACGGAATTCATCAATGGCCAGTAATCCAATGAATTCTCTTCATGCTCGACAACAAAACATTCATTCGCATGACTAGAATTTTACCAACGAGTTTTGTAGCAGGCGAAGACTATATCATTTCAGCATTTTGCAGCAGATACAACAGATTTAGCAGCAGAAATAAAGAATCCACTTTCACCACCTCATCCATCATTTATGCAACCAAAATGCAGATGAGATTCTACATTCTATTCCATGATCCAACAACAGTTACAACTTCTCTACATATGCATAGTTGTCCACTTCCTAGGTAAGTAAAGATATGTTATTTTATAGCTTTTAATCATAGAATTCCTTGAATACTGAAGTTATAATTTTTGGAAAATACTTCACCATATTTCCTTTCTCATTTGAAAAAATCGTAAACACATTTAGTTGGGGCGAAGGTACATCCATTTATTATCGCATCCATATCACTTCATTTCATCCTAACATACTTGTCCTAATCAATTATGATTGCATTATGGTTCAAAAGTTATGTGATTTGCAAATAAATGCCTGAATGATGATCATATTATATGGCTGATTTAAAGATCCATTCTTAAATATGTTCAATGAATCTTGCTGCAACAAAAACAAACAAGGTATTGAAACATAAAAACCAATGCCAATTAAGATTTGGTTGTCACACAATAACCAACCAAACATGTTGCAATTCAATGTATGACAAGGAATACTTTGCAAAACAAAATAAAATTGTAAAATACTATCAAATGCAAAGTTTAAGGGCATATGATATAAGGCAAGTTCATTCAAAAGAAAATCATGATTAAGCAATGTAGTAGATTGCATGAGGACATGATATAACATCTGTTGGGAGGTATGTAGAGCCTCCAAAATGTATTCAAAATATCATCCACTTTCACCTTTATCACCACCATTTCACTCACATGTCGCAACTCCATGACCATATAACCATTCATTAGCCTCCATTTTCATAATTATGTGGGTTCCATTTGTGTTTTCCAAAAGTTAATGATTTCTATTATTATAAGTGAATTAAATGGTTAAAGCTTAGAAAATTGACATATAGTTGCTAATAATTAAAAGTGGCTTGAGTTTCATGACATGTGTAGGTCATTTGGAAGCTTCCAAGGCACCCTTATGTGGCCTCTAATGCTCAAATTCGAATTCTCTTCAAGATATGGAAGAAGATTTGAATAAAGGTAAAAAAGGGTATGTGTCTCATCATTACCTATTTAAGTTGCAACTCTATGAGATTTTCTAGGGATCTAGGGAGAGAATAATGGACCTCCATTAATGAGGTAGCTTCTTATGTTTTTGTATAAGTAGGAGAGTCTTCTCCTTTCAAAGGCATGTGTAAAGTTGGGGAAATGCTCATGTTTTGAATATAGAATTTGGATTTGGCACCATGCTCATGAGTGATGTTCAACTTGATTTGGTTATGCTTGCATTTGGAGCCTCTCAACTTCCCATCTCTCATGATTTTGGATTGGCCACCTATAATGTGTGAGATTTATTGTTTTTCATAGATTAAGATTTATTACTTTCATATCTTTTCCTGTGTGAGAGGTTAAGAGTGATTGTTTTTATTTTCTTTCTACCTAGAGGTTAAGAGCGATTGTTTTTATTTGCTTTCTACCTAGAAGTTAAGAGCAATTGTTTTTATTTTCTTTCATATCTTTTCCTATGTGAGAGGTTAAGAATGATTGTTTTTTCTTTCATTTCTAAAAGAGTGGTGTGCTTTTCAATTCCTGCAAGATTTAAAGATTAATATTTCAATTCCGCGCGTTGTACTATAATTTCTTTTGAGTTGATTTTTGAATTAGAATAGGTGAATTTGGTTTGTCATTATTTGGTTTCGTAGTTAGATTGATCTAAATTGAAAGTTAATTTCTAGCATATACAGTGCATGCATGCTTCGCAAGTTTTATGAAACCCCCGGGTTGACAATTTAATGATAGGAAATTAATTTGCCTCAACAATCGGTTTTCTTCCAGTTGTACAAAATCTACCCCATTACATAAAGAAGAAAGAAACAACTCATACTGGTATATTTGTTTCTACAATAGAGAATTTGGTTTTTTCCAATCTTGAAGATTTAGTAGAATCCTTTGAAGATATGGTGCAACATGATCCACTTTCATTGGTTAACGAAGGGTACAAGGAGGACATTGTTCTTTCTAACAGTTTTTTTGAATTTAGTGATGATTTAGACAGTCAAGGAGGCAGCTCCTCGGATTTTGAAAAGGAGGAGAAACCTAGAGACGAAGACATGGATGAAGAGGACTTGGATTGGATGGCCCAAGGGCCTCTTTCTCTTCCTGATAATCTCCATAAGATTCCTAGACATCTGGAAAATTTGTTATCAAATATCGATCCAGATAAGAAAACAAAGGTAGAAAATCACATTGACGATTTCTACAAGCATCTATGGATGTTGGAAGTAAGGTATGATGATATGTCTTTCCTTTCACATTAGAAGGTATAGAAACAACATGGTACCCTATTCTACCTATTAATATGTCCACAATTAGAGGTAGTTTAAGAAGTTATTTCTAGAAAAAATTGTTGATTACAAGACTCCCACCATGTTATTGAAAGAGCTCGGAAATAGTAAAATGGGGGATAGGATAAATAAAATTATTTTAATCAAATTTTCAATTGCATATTGAAAAAGTTTCCGCCATGCATGAAACCACATGATTCGATTACTATTAATTATTAGACAGTTTCCTTGTCTACTAAAATTTCCCCGTTTGTTAAGAGGGCTGCAAAGGAAACATTGGCACAAAAATTTGTAGAAGTTATCATCATTGAGAAGGATTTGTGTGCTATTAGAGTTATTACTGATGACGACGAATCAAAAGACTCCAAGGAAACTAGTAGGAAGTCTTAGCCTTCTTCAAGTAAGGCTAAAGATAAGGACTCATTATATATTGAAAGCTTGACCTGAACAGTGAAAGTGCTTACTAATGAAATTCCAGAATTAAAGAGAAGGTCAAGAGAGAATTCTACTAGTATTAAGCCTCCCAATTCCTTCCCTTTTCGAAAGAATTGTAATAATAATAGATAACCAACCCACCAAGTCTGCCCAAAGTTTGAATTTGTGCTAAATATAGAACTTATGGGTATGGAAAATTATTCCTCTTTCCATTAGGAATATCATTCAAAAAATACATGCCCACAATGGAACCATAAAATGAACACTCTAGTTGAAACATTGACGATTCCTTATTAGTAGATGAGTAGACGAAACAAATGGAAGAAACAGAAGAACTTATTATGGCTGAAAAAAGTACTGGCATTGGACATGTAGTGAATACTTTCGATTGTATCTATAACACTAACAAGAAGAGTGTTGAAGAAACCCCACAAAGAGAGGCCCCCCTTAGAAGTGAAACGGTCAAGATAGTTTGAGGAGAAAAGGGCTTATTTCTTAACAAGAGGTGATGAGAAAACAATTAAAGGAGAAATTTTTAAGAAGGATCTCACCATAGGTAAATCCTACCCAGAATGCATGGAGTAGGTTTGGAGATACAACCACTTCCAAGAACACTTCATCCAATATAAAAGGTATGTCCATCACTCTGGAAGTGTCAAACAAAGCTACTCCTCCATACACTTTTGCATTATATGACAAAGGTGATATAATTGATTATAACATTGTTGAATATTTAAAGAGAGCTCACACCAATATTTCCATATAATATTTTGTAAATATAGAAAGTCAACGTGTTCCTATTTTCCAATCCTTTTCACAACCTTCCTCAGGTGACAAAGCTTCTTCCTTTCATAAGGTGTCTGAAAAGTCTCATAGTTCCCTAGAATGTGTAGTTAATACTATAACATTAGAAGCTAACATTATCTGCCCTCCTTTTTTGTTAACGTTTGAATTTTTCAGTTATAAATTCCATAATTGTTTATTCAATTATTGTGCATCTATAAATGTAATCCCATTATGTTTTCAAGAAAAAAAATGCAAAATGGGACAAAACCAATGCACAAATTATTCAGATGGATAAATCTCTCATCCAAGCTATTGGTGAACTCATGAATGTACTTATTCGATTATCATCTCATCAACAAGTTCACCGTTTTATAAATATTTTAATTGTTGACATAGCAGAAGCCTACTACATACTCCTAAGCAGGGACTGGTCTACTAAGTTACAAGGGTATTTTACTACAAACTAGTCACATTTATGGCTTCCATAAAAGGGAAATAATAACCAAATTCGAGTGGAAAGTGAGGCATATATGAAACACGCTATGACACCACATGAGGGCCACAATGAGCCTGTTGCATTTGCCGATATAATTTTTGGAAATTGTTTTCTTGAAACTAAACATTTCTCCTAACTAGAGGAAACATCTTATTTTTGGTCATTTGGATCCTTGTTATGACTATTTGAATGGGTGGTTTGTCAAGAATTATGAAGGTAGGACCTTTGACTTCAAAACCATTTTCACTCATCACCTACACTTCATCGATTGTGTTTCAATCTCTATACATTATAGGAATTGTGAATGTCCTTATTTTCATTCAACTTGTTTAAAATTGTAACAATACCTTTTCCTAAGGCATTAATAGGATGATCATCACCCAATTTAATATAGAACTTAACTATTTCATCAATACTTGAAAAAACATATTAGTTATCTTTCATATGGTTATTACAATGACTATGTCGTAACGAGAGATCTTCATTGTTATTTTCTTATGCTACTGAATAGGAAAGAAAAATGGAATATGCCATGCCTTCATCAATGTTTGAAACATTTACATTGCCTTTGTTCAAATATGACTATTTCTTCCTACATTCACATTCAAAATGACCATACTTATTGCATTAATAGCACTATATACTTGAATTTTCCATCATTCCTCTTCATCTATTGTTTATGTCTCATCCTTTTTTATTTTGAGGTTGATCCTATGGTTGTTCAAGTTGACCTGATGCATTGTTACTATTTCTAGAATTATATTTTTCTCTTCCTCCCCTGCTTCTATTACCTATGCCTCTCCCTTTACTATTTGTGGCTTGAGTTTGAAAGTATTTTTCTAATGATTCATGTCTACCATTATTTCTTGATTCGTGATTTAACATTGATCCAACCAATTCTTTAATTGAAAAACAAGCCAAATTTTACTTTCTTATATGGTTATGACATGCATGTCAAATGAAGTTGGGAGACTTCTTATAATTTTCTCAACCACCTTTTGATTAGTGACATCCTATTCATGAGTTCTAAGCTAATTTAATTCCTCCATGACCTGAGTCCTACACTGATTTGTTGTTTTAGTATCTAACATTTGCAATGTTTCAAACTTCTTTGTGGGAATCTGAAGCTTTGAATTCTTGACCTTGTTTATGCCTTAGTATGTTTTTTCCAAAATCTCCCAAGCTTGATGAGATTTTTTTCTACTATAATAGTATTGAATATGGATTCCTCAACTCCATTGTGTAGATTTCATAGTTCCCTTGAATTCTTTTTTTCACTCTTTACTAAAACATTTCATTGGGAATTTTTCATTGCTACTAAGTCTACAGCTTTAGGTTCTTCATACTTTATGACTATTGCTTCCCAATAGTCCAAATTATTCAAAAATATCATCATATTAATTTACCACATTGCATAATTTGTACCATTTAGTGTGGGGCCTTGTGTGTTCTGATTGCTAGACAAAGCTGTAAAAAAAAATTGTAACAAATTTGGATTGGGGGACTTCTCTTTGATTTTTAGCTCACTAAATTCGTAACAGGGTTCTTAAAACCTAGGTGAAATTTGATTTGGCTTACAATGGTTTATTCTACTTCTCTTGATGGTGGGATTAAGCTACAACTCTCTCTTGGATTTCTTGAAATAGTGTAGGTTAGATAAATAATAGCATAAGGGTTCTTCACTATAAAACCCAAGGAAGATAACTTTAGGCTCTGGAAGATCCTCTTGGGATTCTCCTTTGTAAAATTTGGTTGCTTCTCCTCTCTTGGTAGCACTTTGTCAAAGATTACAACATAAATGGTGACTCTTCCAAAAGAATCAATAACAATTATGGTTCCTTAACCATGGGCTAGGAAAATAAATGGATTGACTCCAAAAAAAACCTAATTATGACTCTAATATGAAATAAAACATTTAACACAACCTCCTTTTTTAGGTGCTCTCTTCAACTTGATGGATCAAGCTACAACTCTGATACCATGTCGGAAGTTAAGAGGAAGAGTGAAAAAAAATACAATAAAACACAAAGTTACCCAAATTGAAAAACTATTGGAGCTTCAAAGCTCTTCTCACATTAAGATACTTGACGAAAAATTGTCTCGAATATTTGTTAGATGGTAATCTTGATAATGGTGAAATTGTCACATTGTAATTTTGATGAGGAAATTATTAGTGCAACATATCCTATAAGGCCAGAATCATGTACGGAAATTTAAATTTTTTTAGGAAAGCTTATTACAAAGTAGATATAGATGTTAAGGAAATTGTTATTCCTATCATTATTTTTAAACATTAAAATGTTTATTTTGCTTTAAAAATAAAACTATGCTTAAATGAGTTTTTTATTAGGAGTTGGGTTAAAAGGATTTTATAACCTCCTAGATGACTTTATGTTCACTTTATTAGTTTTATCCCCACACACACAACACACATATAACCAAATCTTATATATATGTATGCATATTATTATCATTTTTTACCAATTCAATATTATATATAAATGAGATTTTTTAAGTATCCTTCAAACTTTTTGCTAAGTTGTAATTGTTTAACTAATAAAAAATTATATCATTATCAGTAATCATATTATTGGCCTCATTCCAAATTTTAACAATTATGTTAATATTATGTGAATGATGTTTATTTTGTTTTAGTGTATTTGTTCATTATTATTGTAATCTATTGCTTCTAGGTGAGTGATTGTTCTTTCAATATAAATGTGGATAATGTGATAAAAAGTAAGATATATTTATAACCTAATACTCAAAACCTTAAGTAGAGTAGAAGTGGAATTGTGTTGGCTTGAGGGGGCTTGGATCCAAGTTCAGAGTTAGCTACGCTAACTAACAAAACCCTACATTACCATCCCTTTCGGCAACGACCCACGTAGCGCAAGCTACAGTCTCACCCGAGGCAGTATTGGGGGATGCTAGAACCAGGCTTCTACATCCAAAAGGCTATGTCATGTGATTTAAGGTGATTTCTGTAGTTTTAGTTATGAGCTGACCTTCACGAACCCTTATTCATGAAACTCAAATGATTTGTAGTTAAAGAGAGTTATAGGCTTCGCCTAACTATCTAATCATGCATAAAATAACATCTAACAGTTGATATGGATCTTTGTGGAGTAATTACAATAAAATGCAGATAAATATCATTTAGTTGCACATAAGTACAAGAAATACATAAATAAATAAAATTAGACACAAAATTTCTTCAAATACCTTTTATTACTTTAGATTTTCCTTATACAACTTTCGAGACCCTGTGCACACAACTGCAAGGGCCCATGCACTCAGTTGCGAACTTACGAAGGTCTCTGTGCACTCATCTAGAGGAGCTTTCCCCTTCGCCCAAAAACACAGAAAGATCAACAATTGCAGACAACAACATATCATCCATTAAGTTCATTTTTTTCTTAGACTTTCTAAGACATCCCTTTATATATCCTTTACCCTTACAATATCACGGTCCACAAACTAAGGGCAGATATCAAAATAATAGCAAAATATAAGGGGTTTTGACCTTCCTAAAACCCCTTGACTCATATTTGACCTGCGCTACTCACACTCCGCTCCTCAAAATGTGGAGACTTACAATATTTTAACAAAATTGATCCAGGGGACCCCATCCCAACCAAAACCCAACACAATGATGTGACTCATCCTTGAGTCACTCTGTTGGTACGCTCTGGATCTTTTCTTTCAAGATGGTGAATGAATACTTAACTGGGTGAAGCATCTTCATGCATTGAATGGTTACTTGTCGCACTTCTTCCACCACCTTTTCTGTAGTTGGCCCGTCTACTATTAAGCCAATGGTTTGTTGCGTTTGTTGCATACTCTTAAGCATTCCTTCCACAGTCTTTGAGATTTTCCCTGCTTCTTCTTCCCATGGCTACATTCGTGCAGTGATGATCTGCATCTTCTTCCACAGCTCCTCGGTCTGTCCTTATAGGGATGTCCCCTCTTTCAACTGTGCGAACCGTTGCACAGGGGATAAGGTGCATGTCGTTTCCTTTATCTTATCATACTGTAGCCACTTATCCGAAATGAAAACTTCAATCTTCCCTGTGGGTCCTCCTGCAGCGAAGCCCATAGTTCTAGAGTTTCTCCAAACAACTAGATACACTGCTTGACTTCAGCATTAAGCTTCACCCTATCTATTTTGATGGAAACCTCGCACTACTCTCAAATCTCTAGTGGTGTGTTGGGCTATAGTTTCAATTGAAGCTCAATAATTTAGAGCTACAGATCAAAATGAACTTTACCCACTTACACCTTTTATTCTCTAAGCACATCTGCCAGTTGCTACACTTTTTGTTCAGAAGTGGCCTCCAACTGAATCTTGAGCTCGGGGAACTCATTGCATTCTCTTGAAATGGCCTGCTCTAGCTTCACCCTTCTCGCAACTACCTCATCACGGTCCTGGATAGATTTGTTCTTTTCATCACACATTTGTTGAATGGTGATCTGTGAATCCTTGTACACCATGAGAACCTGTTATTCTCGCACCTTAAGCTCATCTTCTACACCCTGGTATAACTCATGCAACGTGGATAGGGGGAGTTTCGTGAGGTTAACACTTATGTCTTTGAGCAGTTGGGCACTCTCTCATTTTACAACATCATTCAAATGTAAAGACCCGCCAGGAAGGGGTACAACGCAGATCTCTAAGGCGAGGACCGAATGCACACTACCCGATGTTGTTGGCTTCATGCTCGAATGAGACCGGCTCACTTGAACCACGCTCACTTGAACCTGGCTTGCCTGAACCTACAACTTTATGAGGCCCACCTGGACCTTTGTCAAAACAAACTGATATTGATCTTCAATATGGCCCCAAATTTCTTCTGTCGCGGTCCTAACAATATCTCTGATCCGAATGAAAAATGGCATCCACCCATGATATTCATCAACCCATAGTATTCATTCACCCATGGAATTTAGCCATGGTATTGTAAATGGCATCCACCCATGGTATTAATCCGCCCATGGTATTCATTCACCCATGGTATTTACCCAGCCATAGAATATACTTGTGGTATTGTGCCAAAAAAAGGCTATAAGTAACAAGTCACATTTTGTAAAAGGACAGATTGTCCACCAAAATGTAGTTGTTACAGTTATTATTTGTTTTAATAAAAAAATGTGGTATTTTTATTGTGTGCTCTCCTCTTTTCTTCTGGCATTTCAATTTTTCAGATATTGGGGGCCTCCCCCCAAGATCCCCGGATCAGTGGTATCAGATTCAGGTTATGATTCCATGCGAATGAGGGTCTGATGCATATTTCAATTTCAAATTTTTGCAAAAATATTAAACAAACTTCAATCATGTGCTACGACCTCCACAGAGCACTTTCTTCGTCAAAGTGGGAAGAATTTTTCTTTTTTCATTTTTTTGTAGGAATTTTCTTGGGCGACGAGTTTTTAGATCAGATCTGAAACTTTTGGTGAAAATTTTACAAAAAAAATAACATATTTGGATTCCCTACTAAGAGATACCCAAATTAAAAAATAAAAATAAAAAAATAAAAAAAAATCGATCGAGTCGAAGTCCAGATGAGGGAGATATCGCTGATTTAAAATTAGCTATGTTGCAGAAATTTTTCTGACAACAATTTGTGGACGGTGGCTCTCCTATCATTTTTTTCAATTTTTTTGAAAATTTTTAGAAAAAAATATTTTATATCTAAGCTCCTCTTGAAAATACCCAATTTCAAAAAAAATGGTCGAATTAGAGCTCAGATGAGGGAGATATCGCTGATTTAAAATCAAATACTTTTTTCAGAACTTTTGTGGTAGCAGGACAGTTGCAGTGCAAATCTGAGTTTCGAGAGTGTCCACGTAGGGATTTTAGTCACGTGGGAAGATACAAAATGGTCATTCTATTTCCAAAAATAGGTTATAAAAAATATTATGAGTTCTATTGACCGAGTTATGCCAATTTTAAATCTAGAGCAGCATTCGGAGACACCTGCTTCACACCCCCGTTTAGTAGGCACCTGCTTCACATTCATCAGTTTCAACATAGCAGCATTAGGCTTGGGTTCTTTGGAGATGTTCCCTCCCACCCCAAGCTATGTAAGCACCTGCTACTTCATCAACTGTGAACATCACGGTTATGGGTCAACCTCACAAAATCCTTGTCATCGAAGTCCATTTTCTAGGCCGCACACTGTTAGTATTGCAGTTGGTCACAAGAATTATAGGGCATATCTATCCTCGGATATTTTTTTTCATGGTTATGGGTCATCCACAAACCCACACTTCATCGAAGTCCATTTGCTAGGCCACACACTGTTAGTATCATAGTTGGTCACAAGCATTACAGGGAATCTCTATCCTCGGATCTTCATTTTTCATGGTTCTAGGTTATCCACAAACCCACACTTTATTGAAGTCCATTTTCTAGGCTGCACACTATCAATATCATAGTTGGTCATAAGCATTACAGGGTATCTCTATCCTCGTATCTTCGTTCATCATGGTTATGGATTAACCACACAAAACCCTTCTCTTTAGTGGCTCTTCATATTCAACAAAGGCTTCTCATGAGGGAACTTCATGCAATGGGGACCATTGCTTGTTAATGAGGGAGAAATGATCCGAATGGAAAATGGCATCCACCATGGTATTCATCAACCCTTAGTATTCATTCACCCATGGAATTTACCCATGGTATTATAAGTGGCATCAACCCATGGTATTTATCCACCCATGGAATTCACCCATGATATTATAAGTGGCATCCACCCATGGTATTGTATGTGGCATAGACCCTTGGTATTCATCCTCCCATGATATTTATCCACTCAGGGAATTTACCCATGGTATTGTAAGTGACATCCACCAATAGTAATCGTTCACCCATGGAATTTACTTGTGGTATTCTCACAAAAAAAGGCTATAAGTAACAAGTCACATTTTGTAAAAGGACAGGTCATCAACCACAATGTAACCTTTACAGTTATTATCTATTTTAATAATAAAAAAAATGTGGTTTTGTTATTGTGTGTTCTCCTCTTTTCTTCTGGAAATTCATTTTTTTCAGATCTTGGGGGCCTCCCCCAAAGATCCCTGGATCAATATCTAATCTCATCAAGGTCCCCCTTAGTGAGGACCATGGCCTCTGCATCGACAAACTTATCAGACTTGTGCTTCTTGCATGCACTTCCCGCACTTGAATTTTGTTGTCGTTTAAGAATAAAGGGAGAACCAACATTCTTCGGGTCTACAAAGGGGTCTTCAGTACCCTAATCCAGTTCTTCGGTATGCGACTCTTCGTCGTTCTCACCCTTTGGTTCTTGCACGATATTTTTCTCGAGATCAATGGTTACTTTCTTATTTTCCTTCTACACCACTTTACTAGTGTCTGCTATGCCTTCGGCACTAGTCCCTGTGATACCTTCGACAATATCTGTTGGAAGGAGCGAGTCAGTCGGCCACCTAAGGACTAACTGCGTGATATCATCTTTGGTGACCAAAAACGGAAAAGTCATCCATTTTTTCGTTAGATCACACCTTACATGGATGTATACATGATGGAAATCAACCTTAAAATATGCAATGTGTTGATATTCTGTGAACAGAGTTGGTGAAAACCGTGGTTTCTGGTTAATCACCATACGCAATTTTGTTTAAAAAAGTACCCAGAAAATATTGTTTTCAATGACATGGTCAGGGTTCTCTGTTGCCCGCAGCGAGGAAAATTTGGCAACCTCGCACAACTCCTGATCATTCATTGGGAACCGGGAATCCTCTGGCATCCTCCAACCTATCAGCGCGATCAATAATAACAACCACACGTAGTGGAAGGATTTTCCTTCATCCTGGGCTTCGCAGAAATTTTCCCAATTGAATTGGACCCCCTAGCTATATTGTGCAACCAAGGAAACTACAGGTGTCATTACTTCATCGGCACAACACTTTCTCGTGATTTTGCCTACCAAGATCTGTGTAGAAAAACGTACAGCTTCATATGAGATAGAACTAATGGCATAGCCTCAGGACTTTTTCATCAATCCGAAGGCACTCTTCATTTGGTCCACGATATTTTTCTTATGTGACTTCCCCACAAAAGAATCTGTGGGGTTCATGACCTGATATGGTAGCGTTTTGATTCTGCAGATCATCATATCATTAATTGGGATGGGCCCTCCCAACTAGAGGCACCCATCATGAACTAGCGCCAACAATTGGCACAAACAAATGGTATTAATAATACTGCAACTAAAATGTGGGACATACAACATATTAAGAAACCATGTGCCCTAAATATTGGTCGCCCACTTCATTGGTTCCAGTCTTGTAACACCCATCTCCTCGTAGTAGACTGTTTTCAATTATTTACTAGGTTCCAATTGCAGAAATTTCTCATGATCACCCAAATCCTAATCCTCCATCTTCAGAAATGGTACCCAAGCCAACAAGTCACCCTCAATAGGTACTTCCTCTGATATCAATGGATTAAATACCTTGAATTTCAAAGAGTGAGGGTCCTTAGTTACTTTGGCTATTTTTTTTCGTGGGGGTATATACAGTAGCAGCCAAGAAATCAAGTTCACACCCTCTATGTTGATCTCCTCAATCCTCATATTCATCTCTTCTTCATCTAGGTCATGGGGTTCTATAGGATGCTTATTTTTATGCATACGATCCTTATTTCTCTACTCAGTTGGGAATTTTTGCAGCGATTGCCAAACCGGGGCCTGCTGTGCTTTTTTATGCTTTTTCTCTCCTTTCGCGGAGGTAGTAGATTTTGGCCTTGATGACCTAGTTGTTGTAGCAGGGACTGGCGGTGTCACAGTCATGATGTTTCCTACCCCTCTCTTCAATAAATCTTGCTCAACTTTTGCCCAACTCAAGAAACCGGACATACAGCAAGACACTCGGCTCTTTAAGTGCAACAACACATAAAAAATTCTCAAGAAGCAAAGTGGCCAAGTGTGGAGCAAGGTGTGATATTTATAACTCGATTTGAATTCAAAGTGACAGTTCCCCCATAAATCTTGCACATAAATGTGATTTTGGCGGTAGATTCTCCCATATTTTCACCTTAAATGCACTTCCCCCACTCCTTTTAATGGAAAAATTATTGTCAAATCAATCGTAGTTGCTCCAACGGTCACTTTTTGGATAGATTGCATGGAAATCCTCCTTGTGGCGCAACTACCTCATTGTAGCTTCCATCTGCATGCTCATCCAACACATTGTGCAACCTTACTTCTTCGATAACATTTCTCCTTGGCAACATAATTTATAATCCCATGTTTTCTTTCAACTACCAGAAGCTCTAAGACTTTCCTATGTCCATGTAGTCATTGCGCAGAGTCAGGATCATCCCTATAAACCTTCAGCCTTCTCTCAGTAATCCTACCTAGAAATACTTCCCCATTCAGTTTCACGAGATGAACTATGCCACCATTCAAAATCTCCTTAATTATATACGGTCCCAGCTAGTGCATCTGAAACTTCCTTGAAAACTTGGTAAACTTGTTGTCATACATTAGTACGAAATCGTCATTTTTGAAGGTGCCCTACTTGATGTGTCGATCGTGCCATGCCTTTTCTCAAGATTTTTGTACCTGTTGATGAAAGCCAGCCAAAATGCGGTCTTCCTCTAATGCCAACAACTGAGTGAGGCATTCCTCCATGATGTCTCAATCTTCCATCTTGGTTATTGTTGCGATTTGTAGGTTGTGCACTATAAATGCCTTCGACATTACCGCTTCTTTTCCGTAAACCAGTCGAAAGTGTTTTTTCCCAGTCAATTTATTATAGGTAGTCCTATAGGTCCATAGAACCACTGGTATGCACACATACCAATCATTCTTATTAACATTGCATACCTTTTTGAGGGCATTCTCTAAGATCTTATTGAAAGCTTCAACAATGCCATTCGCCTAGGGGTGATATGGCATACTCTTCTGATGGTACATCTGGAACTCTTATGTTAAAGCTCCAATCATCTCATTTAGGAAGTGTGACCCTCTATCACTCATTATAATTTTTGGGTATCCAAACCTTGAGAGAATAAAATCAAATATGAACTTCGCAACAGTATTCGCACTGCAATCCTTCACGAGTCGTGCCTCGGCCCATCTAGTTAAGTATTTTGTCGAAATGATAATATAGCGTGCTCTCGTCTTTTTTCCCAGTGGTTGAATAGGTCCCACAAAATCAATTTCCCATTTATCAAATGCTTGTTACATGACCTGTGGATTTAATGAAAGTTCATCCCTTCATGATCGTCTCCCAGTTCTTTGGCATACATCGCACTCACCGCAGTATTCCTTGGAATCTTTATGTACCGTTGGCCACCATAATCCTACACCTAGGATATTCTACACAGTAGCCTTACCTACATAGTGTCCTCTAGTGACACTACTATGTGCTTCATCTAGAATACTGTGTCGTTCATATTCAAGCACATATCAGCATAGAAATTCATCCGATCCGATCTTATATAGTTGTCCTGCAATCACAAAAAAATCAGTAGCCGTGACAAGTAGTTCCTTCTTTTGTTGTGTCGTATAACCTTAAGGAGCTATGCCAGTAGATAAAAACTGAATCATGTCTACAAAATGCTTGTCCGCATCCCTGACAGCAAAGAACTACACGTCAGGTAATCCTTCCTCAATATTTGTAGGATCTTCGCCATTTTCGATCCAAGAAAGGTGGTCTAGTCTCGCATTCAATCTCACGAGCTTCACTATTACTTCAAAATTATATTCTTGGAAAAGGAGCAACCATCTACATATTGCGCCCCCCAACACAGGCTTATTGACTAGGTACTTCAAGGCATAATGGTCCGTGTACATCTTAAAGTTCACACCTAGTAGATAATGCCTAAAGTTTTGTAGTTCATAAACCATGGCCAAACCTTCACCCTCAGTGGTTGAGTAGTTACTTGGCGGGTCGCATCGGCGAAAAGCATATGCTGTGTTATATATATATATATATATATATATATATATATATATATATATATATATATATATATATATATATATATATATATATATATATATATATATATATAGATATAAGGCTCGAGCATTGAGCGATCAACGATTGCGATCGGATCGCATCATTGTATCGCATTGGCACTATACCATGGGGCGGGGCCTAGGCACGGGCATGCGTGTGACCCAATGGGCCAGACCTGATGGAATTATATGCGACAGTTGAAAAATTTTAAAGTCTGCGTGAAGGCCTACTTTTAATGTATTTTAATGTATTTCGTTGTTTAAACGAAATACAAAGGTACACATGATAGCGCTGATAGTGATACAGCCTGGACTCAAAAGGGTTTCAAAGTTAAAATATATACTATTTCAAGTCCGCCAAAGCCAATTTCATGTGTTTTAAAATGTTTTTTGCGGATTTCCAAATACAAGGAAAACACACAGGAGCAAGCTTTTGCGAATTACGATGGAAACGAGGGTGGACCTAAGAGAAGAATAAACCATTGTTGAAGACCTTTGAAGTCCGAAAGGATAGAGAAGGCGGGATTTCACAGTGATGGTTGTGTTTTCTGTTTAAAACATAAATATACATTGTTTTCAACAGAGGCCCACCACAGGGGCAATGTTGTTCTGCTATAATAGAAGAATGCATTGTTAAGTCATTGGAAGGGCCACAACACGCTGCAACCCGAATCAAACAAGATTAGGGAGCATCAACAGCACAGACAGCGCAACAGACTATCCAAAATATCCGAATGCAGTTATTCCTCTGTCAGAAGGGGAAAAACCTCCAAGCCATGCTTACCTTCAAGGAATCAAACAGTTAAACAAGACAGAGTGATCGAATAAGACCTCTCAAGCCTTAGAAGGCTAAGTAGCATTGTAAAGAGATATAAATATCTGAAAGTAGGATGTAATAAGGGTTCAACTTCTGGAGACTAATGAGACTTTGCTACTCAAGCTTCTCATCTTCAGTCATTAGTAATACAAGCTTCTTTTGTTGTTATATGTTCAATGTTCATTTTCTCTTCTGCTCTAAGCTTGCACTTGAACAGGCTGTTCATATTTCTTTTGTGTCTAATGCCAGATAACTGTCATCTTATCTCTGCGTTGATGAATTAGATTTGCAAGCTTCTTTGTTGCCTATAGCTAGCCATTCATATGTTGTCATATATGCATCTATCGGTATAGTTAGTATTCTCTTTTGTTGCCTGTAGCTAGCCATTCTTTTATGTTTATGTATGCATCTGTTGGTATGGTCAGTATTCTCCATCCATTCATTGAATCTACAAACTATTGAGAATTAGTGGTCTAAAGCCTTGTAAGCTGAGGTTGTTCATGCATGTCTTGAGTTAAAACATAGTTGAAATGGTTATCTAGCTTGATCCAAACCATCATTTATTCCAATAGTTCAGAGAACAATATTGAAGATTATATGTTACCAGACATCTCCGATCTACAACCTAGGAGAGTTTCTTGGAGTGATAACATAATTGGCGCCATTGGCAGGGAGAGGAAACTGAAGCTCAACTTCCCTGGGAAACGACATAGATCTAGCTTTGGTTATAGACAAAGTCTGGGCACTTTTTTGGTTGTAATCATCTATCTGGTGACTCTACTGGAGGTTGAACCTCTTGGTGACTCCACTTCATAGTTATGGCTCAGTTTGTGAGGCATACTCGGAGAAATCCTCAAAAGTCACAAGCTCACCCAGTACCTGACCCTGAAAAGATTATCAAAGAAAGAAAGTTATTGCAGAAAGGAGCATCAGGTTTAGGTAAACCTAAAAAATCTCCTATATCTCTTCAAGAAAGGCCTGTAATAGAACAAATACATGTTGAGAGTATAGCTTCTAATACTAGCAGCGAAGAAAAACTCTTAAAGATTCATAAAGCTCCTTATTCTTTAGGTTTTCCTTTTGTTGTATGCTCAAAGGAAACCTCACCTCCTATCCATCATACTCCTTCAGTCCTATCAATCACTCCTCAGCCCTCCATCATTCAAACTGCCAGTACTCTTTTAGCCACCACAGCTATGGCAGGTTCACAAGCACCTACCAAAATGGAGAGAATCATAGCTACTAGATATGGACCTCTAATACTGCCCACTCCTTTGAATGCTATGCCTACTGGACAGTATCAGAAGTATATGCCTAAGTTCACTAGGACTAAAGGTGTTTCAGCTGAAGAAAATCTTGATTCTTTCTATAGCTATGCTGATAACCTGGACATTAGTGAAGATGATGTCTGGATGAGAGTCTTTGTCCAAAGCCTAGACGGAGAGGCTAGAAAATGGTTCAGGGAACTGACCCCAGCATATATAGCAGGTATTGAGGCCTTAGATGATGCATTTCTAAAGCATTGCGGGGATAAGAAGGATCTCCGTTACTACCACACTAAGTTTGGGAACTTACAGAGGGAAAATGGTGAGCTGCTGTCTGATTTTAATAAGAGATTTAACTGCATGTACATCAAGATACTAGCTGAAGTAAAACCCACCACTACCTCTACTAGACTCATCTATACCAACGCCTTTGATTCTAACTTTTGTTTATTATTGAGGGAGAGACGATGTCCTTCTTTGGCTGATATGCAAGATGTAGCCCTGGAAGTAGAATCAAACATCATGGCTACAAAAAAGCTCAAAGGTAATGCTAATAGAAGAAGACAGAGGAGCGAGCCTTCATCATCTTCTGATCCCAAGATTGATAAAATGGCCAAGATGATAGAGTCATTAGCCTATGAAGTTTCCAAATTAAAGGTTGGGCAACATTCTAGGAAAGGAAGAGTTCCTAACACCTTTGCTCCTCCAAATCCAAATCCATATAGAAGAGAAAATGAGCAGTTGCAGATTTTGCAAAGAAACAAAGATGCCAATGAAGACCAAAGGGTGAAGACCCCTTTTCAAAATGCAGTCATGGAAGAAGAGCAGTTTGAGGAATATGATGAGATCCATTGTATGGAAGACAAAGGCAGTGCCACATTTTTAACCAAAGCTACCTATGAGAAGTCATTATTCAATGACCAGATTAGCTAAGAATGTGATGGTGAAGTTGTTCTACAAACTGAAGATCAACACCAATATAATCTGAGGTCTATGATGAATAATCTCAAGGAAACTCCTATTCATAAAGCTACTATCCCTGTAGAATAGCAAGCTAATAAGCATAAGCAATCAGCAGTTGATCATATCGTCCTCAAAGCTCTAGCCATAGAGGTAAGAGGCCTTGACAAGTCCCCTTCTTATTTTAGTTTTCAATCAGAAATTCAGAAGCCAAGAATACCTATGCCTCTGATTGAACCAATGAAGAATGAGTCCTTTAAGAAATATATCCTTGAGGCTCTTGAGCCTAATGCCATCCAAGCTTCCATTGACTATGTAAATCTGCAAGATGACCAACTAGTTGTTATTCTCAGCCCAATGATTGAAAATTGTGAAGATAGCTCCCCATCATTCTATGTTTCTCTGTCTATTCATGATAAAATCCTTCATAATTGCCTTCTGGACACTGGAGCCAGCCATAATCCAATACCCAAGGCTATCATGGATAAGCTCGGTCTTGACATTACCAAGCCTTATCAGTTGACCTCTATGCAGCTTAAAAACCCAGTTTGCTAGATCACAGAGGAAGAAGGCCCACAGATTTGGGACATGTTCTTTGATGGGGCTTGCTCTAAGGAAGCTGCAGGAACAGGTGAATTCCTTGTGTCCTCCACATAAGAATGCATTGATTCATCTTTCATATTAACTTTTCAGGTCACAAATGACACAGCAGAGTATGAAGCAGACCTTATCATTCAAAAAGTGTACAAAACCTTCCACGCAAAACATCCAAGGCTGAAAGCATACAGAGATGAGGTGAAATATAGACCATCTCTGCCTGATAATGTCAAATGCTAGAAAGTTTTTGAAGTTGAGGATCAAATCAATAGGCTTTTGCAAGTCTTTAATGAATTGGCTAATATGCACATTGACCAAGAGAAAGAAACCTTTCATAGAAAGGTAAAAAGGGTAAATTTTTAGTTTGGTGACTGTTTTCTCAAAAGGAATGCATAAAAGGAAGGAGGAGATGTTTTTGATGGCCCATTCAATGGGCTGTTCTTCGAACTTTATTTTAATTAAGGCTTTAAAGCCTTGGTATTGTAAATATGTTGTTTCTGAGATTTTATTTCATGCTAAATAGACTCCATGCCCAATGCAACACTAGGAGGAAGATTTGATCCTGTTTTTTATAGGAAAGGCATTGATCTGTAGTTCTTGAAACCTCACAGGGAGGCTTTCATCCCCAGAAGGAGCCAATGTTAGCTTTGTTTGCGTTTCGCCCAAAAATGGATCCAAAATACTCCCAAAGTATCCAAAGTTTGCTTAAAATCATGCAAAGGGATCCAAAAATGCTCTTTGAATCTTCAAAAGTGCTTAAGATCATCCCAAGATTAAAACAAGCAAGGGAGGAGAGCCCCTGGAAGGGAAACAAAAGCAGTATCGGGAGGCCAAAAGACTGAAAAATCAGTGAAAAACTACATATCGGATGCTCTAATAGTCGAGGCACAGCAGCCGTTAGATTTGGACGATCAACAACCTAGATCTAAGCGGCTAACCGCAATCAACACTATCATAGAGGAGGACTTACAAATGGGTGCAAGACACCATCGATCAGCGATCTCTGATGATCAGATCGGTGGGTTGCATCGGCGGGAAACATATGTTGTGTTATATATATATATATATACATATATATATATATATATATATATATATACATATATATATATATATATATATATACATATATATATATATATATACATACATATATATATATATATATATATATACATACATATATATATATATATATATATACATACATATATATATATATATATATACATACACATATATATATATATATATATATATATATATATATATATATATATATAAGGCCTGAGCATTGAGTGATGAGTGATTATGATCAGATCACATCATTGTATCGCATCGGCACTATACCATGGGGCGGGGCCTAGGCACGGACATGTGTGTGACCTGATGGGCCAGACCCGGCGGAATTATATGCGACAGTTGATAAATTTTGAAGTGTATGTGAAAGCCTACATTTAATGTATTTTAATGTATTTTGTTGTTTAAATGAAATACAAAGGAAAACATGACAGCGTCGATAGCGATACAACCTGGACCCGAAAGGGTTTCAGATTTAAAATATATATTGTTTCAGGTCTGCCAAAGCTAATTTCATGTGTTTTTCAGTGTTTTCGCAGATTTCCAAATACAAGGAAAACACACAGGAGCAAGCTTTTGTGAATTGCGATGGTGACAAGGGCGGACCCAAGAGAAGAATAAACCAGTGTTCAAGACCTTTGAAGTCCGAAGGGACAGAGAAGGTGGGATTTAGTAGTGATGGCTATGTTTTCTGTTTAAAACATAAATATACATTGTTTTCAATGGAGGTCCACCACAAGAGTAGCGTTGTTCTGCTATAACATAAGCATGCATTGTTAAATCATTGGAAGGGCCACAGCACGCTACAACCAGAATTAAACAAGATCATTGAGCATCAACAGCACAGACAGTGCAGCAAACTATCCAAAATATCTGAATGCAGTTATTCCTCTGTTAGAAGGGGAAAAACCTCCAAGCCATGCTTTCCTTCAGGGAATCAAATAGTTAAACAAGACAGAGTGATCGATTAAGACCTCTCAAGCCTTAGAAGGCTGAGTAGCATTGTAAAGAGCCATAAATATCTGAAAATAAGATGTAATAAGGGTTAAACTTCTGGAGACTAATGAGACTTTGCTACTCAAGCTTCTCATCTTCATTCATTAGTAATATAAGCTTCTCTTGTTGTTATATGTTCAATGTCCATTTTCTCTTCTGCTCTAAGCTTGCACTTGAACAGGTTGTTCATATTTATTTTGTGTCTAATGCCAGGTAACTGTCATCTTATCTCTGCATAGATGAATTAGATTTGCAAGCTTCTTTGCTGCATGTAGCTAGCCATTCATATGTGGTCATATATGCATCTTCAAGTATAGTCAGTATTCTCTTTTGCTGCTTGTAGCTAGCCATTCATTTATGTTTATGTATGCATCTGCGATATGGTCAGTATTCTCCATCCATTCATTGAATCTACAAACTATTGAGCATTAGTGGTTTAAAGCCTTGTAAGCTAAGGTTGTTCATGCATGTCTTGAGTTGAAACATAGTTGAAATGGTTATCTGGCTTGATCCAAACCATCATTTATTCCAATATTTCAGAGAACAATATTGAAGATTATATGTTACCAGGCATCTCCGATCTACAACCTAGGAGAGTTTCTTGGAGTGATAATAGGTGGCGTGAGATGCCCCAAGTGCATTGGCACTTCCAAGATGAGGGAGATCTGAAATGACGGTATAGACATAACCAGATTGTGCATAAATTAAATCATATCTCATAGCGGTTTGGAGAGCTTCCTCCTCGGTCTGAGGAAAATGGGACACAACATCTTTTCCGATGGGAGATAAAAGGCTCCTAAGAAATCAATCTACATAAACATAGTCTTCAAAAGGCAGGGCATGACATGTGCTCCTCCTTTGATGCCATTCTTAAACATGTCCAGAAAGGTGAGTGGCGGAGGACTGATGGAATGTGGTCAATAGCCATGTGTCATGTCGTACCGAAGAGGTAACTGGAAATATGAAAGGAAATCTTTAGCAAGCATCACGTAAATGGAATGAGATGTGGAGGGTTGATCTACATACCATTTTGCAGCCTCTCCAGTGAGCATGCGTTGGAAGATCTGAAGACGAATAGAGTCATTGGTTATGTTGGGTATGGAATCCCCCAAGGCATGTTTTGGGGCTTAAAGCCCAAGTTTTGACCAAGTCTTTTGTAAAAGCTCCACGAATTATGGGCACGGAACGCGAAGTTATAATAGAGTCATAGGGTTGTCTACCCTCGGTTTTGTAATGAAATTTCAGCTTGATAGACCTACCCATGGTCTGCGGACCATATGATTATATAAATAGAGTGAGGCTCTAGGTATATAAGATAGAGAATAATAGGAAAGCATGATGAGTCTAAGTGATTGAGTTGAAGTGTAAAGTGTGTCTTTGGGTCATAGAGTAGGAGAAGGCTTTGCAGCTGAGTGCGCAGAGGCCTAGTAATCCGCAGCTGAGTGCATGGACCCCTACACCTGAGTGCACAAGACAGGTCGAATATGTAATCAACAGAAGAATTAATAAAGAAAAATTTACCATATTATTGTGTATCTTTTCCTATTTTAATGTATGATTGGGTTTAAATTGCAAGTGCATTGTTTATTTGTTGTGCGAAATCTTATGAATGTGTTGTATAAATAAATATAATGTAAGACATCTGGTTGTGCGAAGATAATTGACTAGGCGTAGGAAGATAAGTAAGATCTCAGGTGTGACTTAAGGGAATAGAGCAAAGCGCTGCTCCAGCAACGCGGAAGCTTGACAACCCCTAGTTAGGGCTGCACGAAGGCAAGTATATTAGGGTGCGAAGGCCTGGGAAGTGCATGAAGGGACTAACAGTTGGACCAGTTCAACCTCTCAGACATCTCAAAGGTGCGGAAACCTTGTTCCAGCACCCCCCCATACTACTTCGGGTGAGAACTCAGTCTGCGCTCCATGGACTGTTGCCGAAAGGGCCAGTAGTACAGGGATTTGTTTGGCTAATTAAATCCGAACCTGGGTTAGGCCCCAACAAACCAAAAAATGGTTCCATTGTCGGGACCAGGATCTGCATAGAGATGTCTGATTTCGTATCGGTGGAATCCGACAAAGAAAGGAATTGAAGATTGGTTAGACAGAAAGATTCACGAGTTCATGGCGCAAGAAAACAAGAATTCGTGACTATCAAAAGAAGAGTGGTTAGATTGCTACTTATATACAGATATCCATGAAATTTTCTTCACATATTTCCCTACTATGCTATAGGAGTGGATCGCGAAGCTAGCTGATAGCCAAGGAAGGTGTAAATTCAACAAACCTATTCTGTGGACTACAGAATTGGTGCGTAGATTGGAAGCATCAGAGGATAAAATCATGCATGTTGTTGATCACTGGCTCGATCGAATCATAGGAGGATTCATTACTGAGTTCGCGGTAGATGCTTCAGTCAACTATAGCAAGGTAGAACGACTCTTCCTCAAAGGGCCACGAGGTAAGTACGTTAAATCTTTGAACACTTGGATTAAAATGCTACTATGTGAAAAACGGGTTATGTGAATAAATTGATGTTTGGGGCTACGTAAAGTGGGATAATATACAGAAACGAAGGTAGTACAGAACTAGAAACTAGCCCCTTGATTTCACCTCCACGAGGAGGTGAAGAAGAGCTCGCGAAGGTCTCACGAAGAAGTGCGATCAATTTGATAAGGCAGAGAATTCCGTGCATACCACCCCCACCCACACCACCGCCAATTTCACTGTCTTCACCCCCATCTTCACCCATACCACCTCCACCACCTCTGTGAAGCATTATGGCGAGTGCGATAAAGTTGTCAGTGTTAAAGGGAGTAAGGAATGAAGATTTGGACCAATTTTCGTTCATGATAAACGTTGTATTGGAAGCACAGGGAGTCACGGATGACAATATAAAGGAGGCAATGTTGTTCAGCGCTCTGTAGGATCGCGCGCTGAACTGGTACATTAAGCATTCCAATGACAATCCAAATGCAGGGATCGCAGATATCCAAGTTGTGCTAAACAAAGAATTTAGCAGGCCAAAGTCAAGGTGCATTCAATCATTGGGTTTAAGTAAATCACAATGCTACTAGGCGAGACCCCTTGGGAGTTGGATCAGAGACTGAAGTGCACAATTCACGAAGCTAATATGACGTTGATAAATGGAAAACACCACAAATGGTTTGTAGCATCATTAACGTCACATATAAGGAACGTGCTGCCACAACAGAGGCTAACAACTCAGGCCGAGGCCTTGGAGGTCGTGATGAGATTGCACGAGACTCCGATACAAGACGCCAACCTGAGAGTTCAGCAGATTCACGTGCATTTGAAAAACTTGTGCCTTGAGATGCAAAGTTTGAAACAGGATAGGACATCTCACCCAGAAGTGCGCGATGAGGTATGGTGTGTAAAGTGCAAGGGCTAGGGGTATGACAAGGACCACTGCTCGATGTTTGTGAATTACCTCGCGGGAGAAGGGCCAATGCCATTGAGACCAGAGGCACAAGTAGGACCAAGCGTGATGCCAGCATTATGATATGCGATTTTTCAAAAAGGAGGAAAGCATGCTATAGATAACTGCCATTTATTGCAAAAGTATATGCAGACTTCACAGCAGTTGTTCTGTAATTTCTGTAGATCAGTAGGCCATGATGAGCACGCCTGTAGAAGTTATGAGTTGATGACAGATCGGACTCCTACCTATAGAGTTCAGGTCCAAGCACGACCCCTTGACCAGAACGTAGGGATGGCACAAATTGGATTTGAGGGGCACGGATGAGGCTGAGGTGGAGGAGGACTTGGAAGAGGTCACAAACAACTAATATGCTACAATTATGAAGGGCCACGACATTATGCCCGCGATCGTACAAATCCAATGCGACCATCATGCTTGTATTGTACATTGTTTGATCATGAGATGGAGGATTGTCCCACACTGATAGTGAGGTTGCGCGATAAAGGAGCACTCCAACCTCCCTCGGCTCAAAACCTGCAAATGATGAGGTATGAGCCGCGCGAGGAAGACCCTATTTTTGGCATTATGATGCATTTTTTGTACTTGATGGCAACCCTCTTGTAGCAGAACAACTCTTGTGTATATGGGAACTAGATGAATCCACATAAGAGATATCAGATGTGACAGAATGCATGACAGTAGTGTTTACAGATGTGATGAAATGTAGGGAAGCTTCAAGGAATCAGTTCAAAAGGCAACTCACTCGGATGAAAGATCACAATATAGCAGATAAACAACAAAAAATTACAGATCAGTCTTCAGAGAATGAAGAAAGAGAGGTATATGTAGGTTCACCACTGACCAAGCTGCGTATACACGCAGGTTCATTGTATTCAAGTCACGTATATGTACACACGCACTTTCACGGAAGGAAAAGCGTGTATACCTTGGAAAAATAAATTTTTGGTCCATGGTATTTTCATCCATTGTATTGGTCCAAGGTATCAGATCCGAGGTATTGACCCTAGGTATTTGGTCCAAGGTATTATTCCTGAGTGGTTTTGGTCCATGGTATTAAGAAATGCCTACAAACTATAAAAGGAGGAGAAGATCAGTAGGCCAGGGTGTGAAAATATCGAATATATGATGAAGTGTGAGATCTAGTATGCAGGTTATTGGATTATGATGCATTGTTGAATCTAAACCAAGGATGAACCTTAGCTGATGATGAAGGCTAAGATCTAATGATGTATCATGATATTAAGGCTTGAAGTGAATTATATTTATGTGGTTTGATCATGTATCTGAATAACTGACGTATGTTGTAGTCTGTAAATATGATGATCTGGGTATGACTGAAGTCTGGAATAGTTGTAATGTTTAAATCATCATTTACAGATCTGTACGCAGGTTCACTTTAGAAAAGGAGCTTATACATGTTGCTTTTGCATATCAAAGCAACGTATACATCATAAATTTGATTTGCAGATCTGTACGCTAGTTCACTTTGAGGAAAGCGTGTATGCATGCAGGTTCGACACATGGAAGTAGCGTATACCTTATAAAATATGTTTTAGTTGCTTCTGTTTGCTGTTGCAGTGTTCTGGGTTTTGGCTTGGGTTCTGGTTACTATATTCTGGTGATAGCATTCTAAATGATCAGATTGATGGGTTGTCAAAGTGATTGATCGATTCGGTTGTGGTTGGTTCAAAAGGAGATTGGTTGATGCAGATATATTTGATGATTGAATGATGTTGTTGATGGATCTAGTCTGAAAATTTATGAAACGTGGTCCCTGGAAGAAAAGAGAAGGTTGTAGCCTTCTGTAGGCTGGCACCTACGTACTAGTAAACATATCAGATAGTACAAGAGCTAGGGGGTTGTAGCTCCCTTCCAGTAGAAGTTGGAGAACAAGAGAAGGTTGTAGCCTTCTGCAGGTAGAAGCCTGCATACTGGTTTAAGACTGCACCAGTACCAACATTGTAAACATAATTTTCTTATTATTAAAAGAAGATAGAGACGACAACAGTAGGTGGTGTTGGGCACTAGAGAAGGTATGTTATTTTCATTTACTTTGTTATCTTTTCTTCAAAATTCACAACCTTTTCACATCATGAGCTAGGCATATGACACAAGAATATGATAGAATCTAGAAGATTTATATGTAATATGAAATAACTAATAATTACCCTTTTCTATGCAAAAAAAGGGGAAAAAAGAAGACCATCATCCCAAAAGAAAGAACGAGACCAAGTTAACTATTGTCCCTTCGGCAGGGAACCACGTTCAAACAAGGCGATCCAAATTGCAGCGTAATAGCCAGAAAAAGGAAAAGGAGATCTCCAATCGACACAAAAGAACAGAAGGATAACTACAAATTAACAGCTTGGTGAATCCCTCAGGATCCTTCGATCCTGAGGGATTGCTATCTTAACAATCCTCTATATTGTTGGTATCGTCACTCGGCTGTTATAAGAAGGGGTAGCACTGCTAGCTTGGGGCACGACTGGTTGTTTTTTTTATGTAATTCTCCTTTGTATTTGAAGCTTTGATCATCGAATCTCGTTGAATATCGATCCACTGTAACTCTATTTTGATGTTTTAATATAAATCTAGTTGTCGTTCCATCTTTGATTCTTGAGTAATCTCAAGCGGTGTTCCCTTGGAGGCTAAGGGCCTGACCCTGGTGGATCACTTGCTCTTGTATCATATTTCTGATTCATGTGTGGTTTGATTTCTTTCATTTACTCTGTTCAGTAATCTGATGTGCTTTACTGTTTTACATATCAGCTCTGTTATATATACTTGGTTAAATACTATTGTTATCTGCAATAGGAATGCTATGTTATCATTCTAACATTGTATTGCATTGTTGTTCCTTTTGACAATTGATATAACATTGCTATTCCTTACAGATTGCCATTTGATTATAGTTCAACTACATTGTATGTTCCTAAATCGGTACTACTGTATGATTTATTCTTAAATTGTGACTACTATTCATTCGGAATTGTTGTTCCGTTACAACTGTCATTCCGTTATAATTGCTGTTACTTTATAGCTATGATTCATGCGTATTGTATCAAAGCTCAGATTACTGTTCCTTTTGATGTTAAGTGTGTCGCGTGTTTAACTTGGGTTGCTGTACATTCAGATCTGAGTTGTTGTTCTATACTTTATTTCTAATAGTTTGTTGTTCCATTTCTGTTTGTTGTTCAATTCAAAAGTTATTACTTAATTCCTATAGATTATAATTATTGCTGCATTCATTTCTGTAGATTAAGGGTTTGTTGTTCAATCCTGTTAAATAGAGATAGTTGTTGTTCTATTTCCTGTCATTTGAAGATTATCATTGCTTTGGTGTGCAGAAGGTCTGAGACTGTAGTGAACATTGACATACACTGTCTAGTTCCCAGTTTGATGATCCTTCCTTTGAGTGCCTTTTTGATTGCATCAATTTACAGAGGGAAGAGTTACTGTTATTGTACCCTTGACTGATAAATTGTTGGATCTTTCTAAATGCATGATTTGAGTCCTAGGTTTCTTTTTGCAAATAGATTTCATTCCAAGCATTTGTTTACTCTTGTATTGAGAGCACTATACTACTAGCATTACTCTGACAAATGACCGCCTCAAACTGAGTACACTCTTTGAAAGAAATCGTTCCTGGATTGACAATTAATGTAGGGTAAATAAAGGTAAAAAAGACCCTTTTTACTACTCGACATGTTGGCATCGTTGTTGGGGGAGAGTGTAGCCATTTTTTTCTTTTCTAGAGTGATGTAAGAACCTGCTAGAAGAGAACTGAGTTTTAAAAATGGAAGGTAAGAACCTGCGTACGGAGCAAGTAATAGCCCTGCTCCACTACCCACTTTCCTGCAGATTTGTTGCTATTTTCTTTGGGTAGAAATTAGCAGTTGATTTGTGTGCATGACTAAGCAGAAAAATCTTGAAAGAAATTCTAAACCTCTACCCAAGCCTGATAAAGCTAAGGGGCCAGTGACCCTTGGCCAATTGACCTTTATAGATGAAATCCTTAAGAAAGCAGAATCTCAGCCTTTAGTAGGACCTAGAAAAGTTGCTTCTAGACAACCTACTAGTTCCCTTCAGGCCACAGGATCACCATCTGTAGCCTTTGTTGAGGTGCATAGTCACACCGAAGAGCAATATTTTCAAGAAATTGAGAATTCTAGCCCAAAATCATTGCAAGAAGGGAACCTTAGCAATCTCTGTGAAGGGAGAGGAGAAACCGGGGAAACTGAAGAACCAAGATCTCCTCTTGGGATAATTCTGCCATTAAGCAGCCTAGATAAGGGAAGTGCTGCAAAAATCATTTATAACGAAGTTAAAGTAACTCAAGAACCAGAATCCCCCTAGACATTAGGCACTCTCATCATCCCAGATAAAGGAAGTGTTGTTAAGGCCATTCCTGTTAAAGCCATTCCCCCTTGACAGCCTAGGAATACCCTCCTAGATATCCCAGAAGGTTATTGGCATATATTTGACCAAATGGCCTAGAACCAGCCAAACAGCCAAACCTCTACACTGCAATACCCCATTTTGGATACTACAGCTAATGCACCTATGAAAGCAATCCCTCTCCAGCATATCCCTACATTCCATGGCCTTACATCAGAAGATCCATATGCATTCTTGTTTGAATTTGATGTGCTGTGCAGAGGATATGACTATACCACCAATCCCCAAAAACTGAAATTGTTCCCCTCTACATTAAAAGGGGCTACTTTAAGATGATTTATGGGATTGGGTGGTGGTGTTATAAATAACTGGGATCAAATGAAAGAGTCTTTTCTAAAAAAATATTAGGATTATTACAAGACTAGAGAGTTAAAAGATGAAATATTTCAGATGGTAGCTAGACCAAATGAAACATTAGAAGAATATGTTGAGTGTTTTCAGTATAATCTTCAAAGATCTCCTTATGCATCATTACCCTTACCTGATAATGTATTAAAAACAACATTAATTAGAAGAATGAAGGAACAATGGATTGAAACACTAAATATTATGGGAAAAGGAGATATTTATTAGGAAAATTTTGCTGACATTATTGATTTATGCATTAGGAGCTCGAGAGACAGCACAAGACTAAAACTAGCGGAACATGACAGGTTTACAAGAGACAACAAGATCTCTGTAGAGGGAGTAACTCGTGCAGAAATTGGAAATTTATTAGAAAATTTTAAAACTGACATATTAGGGACACTGACAACGCAGCTTGATATTATGCAGGCCAAGCAAAAACAAGCAGAGGCAGAACAAAATTTGGCAATCTTCTGTCTCAGATGCAGAAAGAAACACATCCACAAGGAGTGTCCATTAGATTCAGTCCAAGTTTGTGCCATTTGTACAAAAGACCATTCTACGGAGAGCTGTCCCTCACTTCTTGGATTGAAAGAAGTCTACAAGGAAGCGGAAGAAGAGCCAGAACCAGTGAACCTACTCAATCAACGACATCAATGGTAGCCGCGACAGTCAGGTATGTTCTCCGATCCAGCTTCTTCTTTTCAGCAACCACAATATCGTGTTCAGCAATATAATACTATGTGGCAAAATCAACCTCCATTCTCAAATTGGTCACAACAACCATTTCCTTCATCATCACCATGGCCGAATCAAGCAAGCCAACCCAATTGGCCAAATTTTCCCTATACCCCACCATATTGGAAAAACAATGTATATCCAGCACAATGGTCCCCTCCTACTTCACAGAGTCAAGCCTGGCAGACAAACTGGAAAAGACCGATAGATCAGCCAATAGGAACCATTATGCTCCCTCAACCTACACTGCCAGGATTACAACAAAACCCCCAGTCTAATTTAATACCGCAACTCCCAGCCCAACCCAACCCTAATCTGAATAACAGACCGGTCCAATATATTCAAATAATTGAAACACCAGAGATAGGAACCGATCTAAGGGAGTGTAATGATCTTCAATTAATATGTGGGTGCATCATTGAAACAGAGGGAGAAAAAACCACTCAAGTTGAAAATCAGTTACCTATAGAACAACCACTATAAGAAGAGGATGTGATCAAACAACAAACTCATAATCAAGTAATCACATCTTCCCCTCCATTCCCAGAGCAATTAACTATACCTTGACCTCTACAACATCCTGATTTTGACATTCTGGAAGAACTTAAAAATCTGTACATAAAAATTCCACTCCTCCAAGCCATCCAAGACATCCCAATATATGCAAAGACCATTAAAGGGCTATGTATAAAAAAGCCGAGGATAATAGCAAATAACCAAACAGTCCAAGTAGTTGGTACCCTATCTGATCTATTATCAGGAAAATAAACACCTGCTAAATATGAAGACCCAGGAAATCCAATAGTAACAGTACAAATCAATGGACAAACTTTTGCAAATGCCTTAGTTGATTTAGGGGTTGCAATCAATATCTTAACAACCACCACTTGTCAAAAACTGGGCATTACATCAGTAGAACCGACTTCCACTTTATTAGAACTGGCTGACCGATCCATGGTTAGGCTAGAGGGAAAATTACATGATGTCATGATATTCGTTGACTCCTAGGAGTATCCTGCCAATTTTCTGATAATAAACCCCAAAAACCAACTTGATGGATATCCATTGATTTTAGGCAGACCTTGGCTTGCAACTGCTGATGCTTATATTGGCTGCCGACAAAGCAATATGACCATAACTAGGGGGGCCAATATCAAGAATCTAGCTTTATATCCTCCAACCCAGCCAAGTGTCACAATAGTAAAAACTAACAAACACCTCGTATCATACCTCACCGAAAATATTAGATCCCCATTAACCATAGAAGATGCCCTCAATTTTAAAGATCAAACAGAACATGCTGCCATTAACAATTTCATTAGCCAAGCTGAATCCAGATCCCACATATAATGTCACATGATAGAGGCAACATTTGATAATGAATTAGAAGAAGATCCTCTTAAAGATACTCACGACCAAACAATACCTACTACCTCTGTCTCAAATAGCAAAATTGTAGAAATTGAGCCAGGAAAGACTTTAAACATCAATGCCAACCTGACTTCTGAACAAGAAGAGAAGCTGATCCAAGTACTAAGGAAATATAAAGAAGCATTTGCATGGGACTACCCTGACATGAAAGGAATTGATCCCCAGTTATGTACACACCACATTTACATATAGAAGGATGCAAGACCCGTTTGCCAACCATAAAGGAGACTTAACCCTCATCTAAAAGATATTGTAAAAGCTAAACTTCAAAAAAATTTAGATGTGAACTTCATCTACCCCATCTTCGATAGTAAATGGGTCTCTCCACTTGTTGTGGTGCTAAAGAAGAATGGAAAGTGGAGGATTTGTGTAGATTATAGAGATCTAAATAAAGCAACACAAAAAGACCACTTTCCCCTTCCATTCATTGACCAAGTATTAGACACTTGGGCAGGAAAGAAATTATTTTCTTTCTTAGACGGCTTCAATGGATACAATCAGATTCAGACTACCCCTGAAGACCAAGACAAACCACTTTTACTTGTCCTTGGGGAACATTTGCCTAAGAGTTTTACCTTTTGGCCTATGCAATGCCCTTGCCACATTTCAAAGGGCTATCCTCGGCATCTTTTCAAATTTAATAAATGAAGGGCTCGAAGTATATATGGATGATTTTACACCATACAGGGATGATTTCAACCCAGCATTGGACACACTAGAAAAAGTGTTGCAGCGATGCATTACCACCAGGCTCTATCTGAGCCATGAAAAATGCTATATGATGATTACTGAAGGACTTATTCTAGGCCATTATATTTCAATAGCTGGAAAACAAGTAGATCCGGCCAAAATTCAAATAATTTTGTTAATACCCACTCCTACCACTTAGACAGAGGTACACAGTTTTCTTGGATTCTCTGGTTATTATAAAAGATTTATAGAACATTTTTCTCATATTGTTGTACCTTTATATGCACTGACAGGGAATGTTGACTTTGTTTGGATAGAAAAAATGTGACCGTGCTTTCGAGAATCTAAAAAAACTTGTGTCAACAGCCCCAGTCCTTAGAGGTCCAAATTGGGACCTGCCATTTCAAATTTCATCAGACGCTTCGGATACAGCTATTGGAGCAGTCCTTGGGCAGGAAGAAGATAAAAAACCATATGCAATTTATTATATTAGCAAAAATTTGTCGCCTACTGAATTGAACTATACTGTGATTGAAAAGGAATTTTTAGCTGTAATACATGCCATCAACAAATTTAGGCATTATATCATTGGATATCCTGTCATTTTATATACAGATCACTCTGCCATAAAATATTTAGCAAATAAACCAATCACAAATGGTAGAGTAACTAGATGGTTGATTTTATTGCAGGAATTCGATATCACAATAAAGGACCGACCAAGAAAAGAAAATCTTGTAGTTGATTTTCTCTCGTGAATGCCAAAACCAGTGGATGCAACAACGGTCGAAGATCAATTCCCAGATGAACATTTGTTCGTTGTTACTGTTAAAACACCTTGGTATGCTGATGTTGCAAATTATTTAGCAGTAGGCAAATTACCAAAACATCTGACCCCCAATGAACGAAAGCAGATTGTCCAGCATAGTACTCGATTTTCTTGGATTGGGGGCTACCTGTTTCATACAGGGGCAAATATGCACATCAGAAGATGCGTCCGTGAAGATGAAATTTTTGACATTTTGAAAGCTTGTCACGACGGACCGTGTGGTGAACATTTCGCCGATCGAAGAACTGGACACAAGGTGCTGCAAACAGGGTATTATTGGCCCACGATCTTCAAAGATGAAAGGAAGTTCATCCAAGCTTGTGACAGCTGCCAAAGAGCAGGATGCCCTAGACAGGATGATGAAATGCCCCTGAACCCACAGCTAGTTATTGAACCATTTGAACGATGGGTGCTTGATTTTGTTGGTCCAATCAACCCATCGTCAAATTAGAAAACATACATTCTGGTAGCAACAAAATATGTCACCAAATGGGTTGAACCAGAGGCATTGCCAAGAGCTATAGAGGATTCTGTCATTCAGTTCCCGTTCCACATATTTGTGTGATATGGCCTCCCAAGAGATATAATTATAGATGGTGGACCACAGTTTTTTGGTAACAAGATTGTTGCAACACTAAAAAACTATCATATCTAGCATAAAATTACTACTCCATACCACCCACAGGAAAATGGTCAAGTAGAAAGCACGAACAAAATAATAGAAGCAATACTGACAAAAACCATTGCGTCACACAGACACGATTGGGTTGCAAGAATGCCAAAAGCATTGTGGGCATATCGGACAACATGGAGAAGTACTACCGATTATTCACCATACCAACTAGTATTTGGAAAGGAACTCATCTTTCTGATAGAATTTGAAATATAGACATTACGAACAGCACAAGACGTCGGTCTAGATTTAGACCAGGCTCAGACTAGTAGATTACAGTAGATCAATGAGCTAGATGAAATCAGGCTCTCTGCCCTTCAACATACTACATTAATACAACAACAACGAGCCAAATGGCATGACACCCTTATTAAAAATAAAGTCTTCCGCAAAGGAGATTGGGCACTCCTATATGACTCTAGGTTCCAGGATTTTCTCGGGAAACTTCAGACTCACTGGCTGGGACCATATGAAATCCAAAAGGTACATGATAATGACACCATTACTCTAACCACCATTGATGGATCTGAACATACCTTTAAGGAAAACGGCCACCGAGTTTGATTATACTGCAAACCACTTACTCGGGAATCCTTCTACCAGCAACTCCGTGAAGACTCCGACATGCAGATTTTGGTTGAGGAAGAGAAATCTTCCTCACCTTTGGTTAAGTAATTCGACTACTCTTACACACTGTACATAATTCTTTTGTTTTGTATATATATTTTTTTCTTTTCTTGCAGTTGTATAACATTTGCACTTTGTTGTTCCTTCCAAAAGGAACAACATTTTCACCATTTTGCTGTTCCTTTTTCAAGGAATGACACTTCTGCACTTTGTTGTTCCTTCCAAAAGGAACAACATTTTCACCATTCTGTTGTTCCTTTTTTAAGGAACAACACTTTTGCACTACTGCTGTTCCTTTCAAAAGGAACAACATTTCTGTCGTTTTGTTGTTCCTCTTCGGAAGGAACAGAACTTGCATTTTTTTGCTATTCCTTTTCCCAAAGGAACAACATTTTCATTTTCTGCTGTTCCTTTTCCTGAAGGAACAACATTTTCGTTTCTGTTGTTCCTTTTTTCGAAGGAATGGCACATTCTTGTTTCTGTTGTTCCTTTTTCCGAAGGAACAACATTTTCGTTTCTGTTGTTCCTTTTCCCAAAGGAACGACACATTTTTGTCACTGTTGTTCTTTTTTCCGAAGGAATAGCATTTTCGCTTTTGTTGTTCCCTTTTCCAAAGGAACGGTACATTCTCGTTTTCTATTGTTGCTTTTTCCGAAGGAACAACATTCTCATTTTCTTTTGTTCCTTTTCTCGAAGGGACAACATTTTTGTTTTGAACAGCGCGTTTTGTTTTTTATTGTTCCTTTTTGTGGAGAAACAGCACTTGCGATTTTCGCTATTCCTTTTTTGAAAAACACGGCATTTTTGTATTATTTCGCTTGCGCTTGTTTTCTTTGCTAATATTATTCTTAGTGCACAACAGTTAAGAGTTTTTCTTCCTTTTTGCTTGCGATTTTGTACATAGGACTTGTTTTATCTTTTTCTTTTGTGTGTGTGTTCTATCATTCGGATCACTTCTAAAACATAGCTATACACTTATGCAATGAATATGAGAACTAGAAGATGCTGAAATCACCAAATTACATAAAAAGTCGCTATCTTTACAAGAATTTTCTCTAAATTGATAAGAGAAAAGAGGAAAGGACACAACTATTGATTATCTTGCTGTCACTGTTCTACTAATACCGATATGGTTGGTTATCTTTATCATGATGGTTCCTTCTAAAATCTCATAATCCTCTTTGATCACTATTAAGAATAAGAATGAAGGGCATATTTTTCTATTGAGATGTTAAGACTTCTTCCACCACCCTTAAGGAGTGTTGAACCAACCTTTGTGTATAAATAGGGAAAGTACTCTATAAAAAAGAAAAAGTAAAAAAAAATGAGAGAAAAATGTTTATATAATTTGTTAACATGGTTTGTCACTGAAGGATAGGGGGTCTCATTGGGAGCCAGCCTACCATGATCATAAGGAAGAAAGTGAAGTGGCATTCCCACTATGGACACCACACAAGGGATATGATCCAAGAGGCACATTAGGAAAATAAAACAAGTCCTTGGAATAGGAGGTCTCACCACGAGCCGGCCTGCCAACCTTTCACTCCTTTCTAGTGAATGGCATTATGATTTATCTGTTTACCAAGCCAACATAATGGCCTCCATTCTGACATTCCACCTCACTTTCCTAAGCATACACAAAGGATCATGGTTCCATGGGTGAAATAAACAACTCTGACAAGGTTATGGATCTGTTAATGGTATTGAGGTCACATTCTTTATACACCAATAGCACTTATGAATCCCTTCTTCTACCTTTGTAATGGGTCAAATATGATTATGAACATAATTCTTTCAAACCTCTAATACATGAAATCTATTATAATCAATCATGACGGAAAAAGTTGATCATGACTACACTGAACTTTTTATGCACGTCAGCTGTCCTATCCTCCAAATCTTGCATCATATCATGGTATTCTCTTATTTATTAAGCGATTCTATGATATACCTTGATTTTGGTAATCCGCTCGTTCTTGTAAACATGGCATCTTAGCATACGCTACTCCTTTCTGACTCTGTATCATGTCAGTCCAGCACGCCGCTCCCTCATTTGACGGCCGAGGATGGCCTATCACATTGTAGGGGGGGAGCAGGTGACCTCATAATTCACTGGCATATGTGTCAGTTTTTCATTTGGAGAACTTTTACTTGGGAATAGCAAGGCTTAATGGTATATCATTTTCCAATTTTCATGGCTTGTTGTTTCAAAATTATTTCCATGTTATTCTTTGCAACAATTAACAATAATTTGAACTCTAAACAAGCTTGTTGTTTTGTCATTTTCTCTGTGGTTGCTAACAGCTTGAACAGCCTGTTGTTCCATTGCTGTCTCTATGTTTTTACAGTTTGCTAAGCATGGGAGGAAGATCAATTCGTAGAGAACCACAAGTGTTGACAGTCTCTGATGCCGCACGGGAAATTCTAACAAGGGCAGGATGGATAGTTTATCTCGATCGTCTGCAACAGTCCAACGAGACCGTGGCAATTGAATTTTTGCAGAACCTGCAAGAATATCACTCCACAGTAAGGGGGAGACAGATAGCAGTCACTGATGACATAATTGCAGAAGTTTCGGGACTGCCAACCACTGGATCTGTGTGGACTCTGAAGAAAGTAAGGCTGCGAGACGCCATCAAAATCTTCCAAGATGAAGGTCAGAACCTGACTCGAAGTGGAAAGGGAGTTCTACTAGCAGCCTTGGGAGAACCGTGGGCAGAATTGGCAAGAGTCATCCAGAGCTACATCACCTGTGAAGGCAAGAAAGACGTGGTAAGACCACGACACCTTAAACTTTTAGCCGTATTAAAACAGAAATGCTCTGTGAATTTGCCTGCATTTTTAAATTCTCTACTACATGATGTTGCCCGAAGCATGAAAAAATCATGACACATAGAATCAGTAGTAAGTCACCATGGGCTAATACGACTGATAGTTAGCTACAGTCTTGCTCAGCAATAGAGCAGCTGGGAAGAACTAATTTTTACAATAGATGGGGGATTGGCTTTACTAGCCCCCAAACGAAAGCATACTGCAAGCACATAAAATAGACCATTGAAATGGAGGAAATCCATCAGATTGGCATGGATCAGAGGGAGGCTGGAAAATTCCCAAGGGAACACCAGTCAACTGGTGGAAATAGGTTATTTAGGGGATGAGAAACCCTCGTAATTGGAAGGAGAAGAGAATGAAAGAGAATTGAACAATGAGGGAGAAACAGAGGAAGAGACCGAACAATCTGGTCAGGCTGAAGAAGAAATAGAGCAACGTGAGGAAAGCCCATTGCAAAATCCACTGCGAGAGGATGAATTGGCCCAGATTTTGGCCAACATGGGAGAATATACTCAGCCTCTCAGCCCACTAAACCTCCACACTGAGGAAAAGCCACAAGAGCACTATGTTTGTGATAAGAGTGCATCCGAAGAGTTATGTGACTGTTATAGACATTTTTGTGCCTTACAGCATTGAGCATGAAATGTCCATAATCCAAGGGATCCAAAGTCCCTAAACATGTTGTTCCTACCCCTAGAGGAACAAGGCTAACAAACCACAGCAATTCACAAAAGTTCTCCACCAGAAACTGCTCAAAAACAAGTCAATTCAGGATCAATTCAGTGGCTCCACTAGCTGTTTGCGCTGAATGTCAAAGCCACCACTGGCTACCTGCGCTGAGCGAGAATGGACATGTGGCAAGTTCATTTCTCAAGGTGTCAAAACCCAGGAAGCTTCCAAAATGACACTTGCCTCAGGGAATTCGACTATGATGAGTAAGAGGTTCCAAATCTCCAAGTGGAAGCAAGAACCTCCAAGTGGAATCAAGAACTGACAGAGGGAGAGGACACTAGTCAGATCTCAAGCTGACTCATCCTCTCTCCAAACATCTATATATGGATCTCTCCTCCATGAGATCTAGAGGCTGGAATTTTGTTATTGCAAAGAATTGTTGTTGGTTTGAGATTGGAATCATTGGGTGCTGAATGCTTTGAAGGGGGTGAAGATAGGAATTCCATTTGCTGGGAAGGAGATGCTGGATTGGAACCCTCTGGGTTGTATCTCTTCCTGAACCTTGTTATTCATCAATAAAGCTATCTTGGTTTCTCCTATATACTGATGTATTTTTGATGTATGATTGCATTAGTATATTTAGTTTATTTCTAATCCTGAACTAGTTATGAATATGAATCCATGTCTTGTGTAGTGTTCTCTTCTTGTGATCTTGCAGAAACCTCTTGAAGCTGGGCGAGCGAGAAGGCAAGTAGCTGGGAACTCTCAAAGAGAAGGGAAACTGGATCGAGGGACAAACGGAAGACACCGGTTAGTCCATCCATCTCTCTTCATTCTTAATTCATAAAGGAGGAATACTAGAATAGCTGTCTCTGTTTGTTGCTAAGGCACTGTCACACCTTAGGTGGATAGGATCGTCTTGCATAGGAATTTTTTCCCACAACAAATTGGCGACTCCGCTGGGGAAATTTGTTTAGTCATTTTATTTGTGTTTCTATCATTGTTTGTTTCATAGACTCGACAGCAACAATCGAATTGCATCTGCTATTCCCGGATGCAAAGTAGACAGTTGCTGCTTTGATCCAATCACTGGACTTGTCTATGATCTGAACAATGGACTCACAAATGATTTGATGATCCTTTGTGATAGATCTTAGTACTCCCTCAAAGCATCCCTTTGATTGTACCTTGCTTGTTGCTTTTATTTGGCCTGAAACAGTAGATTAAATAGCAATCTGTGACCCAGAACCAGTGAGAAACGAGAGTTTCTCCTTCAGCGCAGACCCAGTGAAGGGATTCTGCATTTCAACGCAGGTCCGGTGAAGGCTACCTACGCTGAATGTCAAAACCCCTGTGTTGAGGTTGCGCTGAACCAGTTTGGCTTTGTGCAGCTGGGGTTCTCTGCTCTGTTTTGCCTTGTTTTGATCTCTGATTTTTGCAGCCTGTAACCAGCATAGGTACCAGTTTGATAACTCCTTTTCTCTGCTTAAATTCCGCCTCCTTTTGTACAAAAAGACTGTGAGTGTTTTTATGTGTTTGTGGCGTCATTTACAGTTTTCCTTTGCATAAGTGAAATAATCATCCTGTAGCCCTTGATTCAGATCTGTTGATTGTGATCTTAGAAGAGAGTTCATTGGCTGTTTGCAGTTGATTATACATTTGCTTTTGCTTATTGGTTTGAATTTGTCTCTTTTAAGTGTCAAAACAAGTATTCATTTCGAAAATCGTTAAGTGTTGTAATCTCTTCTACCCTCTCTGATTTCGAAAAAGTAAACTTGTTTGTATTTGTCATTTAAAAGCAAATTCAAAGTTGTACAAAAAGCTTTCTTTGTAGGCATCAATACTAAGAAAGCGGAAAACAAACACCTGCATTGTGCATTTGCATTTTGATAGTTTGCATGTCTGATTTAGGAAAAGTGCATTAGAGTGTGCTGATTGCTCTTTGAGAAAAGATGGTGTCTTTCTTTTCCCTTAGTAGCTAGGATTTTCAAAGTTGAAAAGATATAAAGCTTGCTTATCATCTTTAGACTGCATTTAGGAATTGTATCATACATCTCGTGGTGAACCTTGAAAGGCAAACTTCTAAAAAGATCAACCTAAAATAAATTGAATGAACTTAACAACGCTTTGCAACATAACGAACAACATAGAGGTCTAGGCTAGAGACGTGTTCCGGCGTCGTAAAGCCTGGTGACTGTCGATCTCGTTGATGGTGGGTGATTCCTCCTAAGGGACGATAGCGCCAGTACGAATTGTGCTCCCACGTACCGTCGCGTATATATTGGGAGACACCTATAGGCATAAAACCTTTATCCATTGGAAGCCGTGTCGGCCGCCCTACTGATCGCAATGCACTGAACACACCATTCAGGAAGATCGACTGCCCGTACCCTAAAAAGTATTCTGCGGTTTTGCGAAAAGTTTGGCACACCCTCTGCCTAGAACTCTAGAGCAGTTCCTTTTGGCCTTTTTCAGACTCTATAACGGAAAAAGTCCATCCGAGCATTTGTCACTTCGGGCTCGTTAAAACATCGAAGGAGACTAGAGTCATCTTTAGCTTTTTCTCGACTCTTTAAAATTGAAAAAGCAAGTTGTGTCTAAAGCGTCGTTAAAATTTATTTTAACCAGAACAATCACCCTTTATTCTTGCGTTGATCTTTAGGTTGAAAAAATGGAGCACACCAACCAAGGAATTCCCCTTGGTGGAAATCCTAGTCCCTTCTCCTCTTGGGGAGATGTTGGTGCGCCCCATATGGCCACATTGTCGCTTCCAGGACTGACAATTGGCCTGCCGGTCTGGCTCTTTTCAACCAATGTTGTTCAGAACACCACTATTCCTGAACAGTCGAGTCAACAGTTAGACCAGACCAGAGTTGCCCACCAGCCTTCTACTTCATCTAACTCTTCCTCTCCTCCTTCCTCTTCGCTTGACGGAACTGGTAAAACAAAAAACCAAGTTCCTAAGGAGAAGAAGGTAAAGAAGAAGAAAGAGAAGAAGAAGAAGGAGCCAAAAGCGACTGGGGGCAAACAAGTGTCGTCTGACAAGAATCCACACACAGCACTGACTAGGCCTAAATCGCCATGTGTCATATGCAAGGGAGACCACTTCCACAGAGATTGTCCCTGCATCCCTCGGATACTAAGGGACTGGTCTCTCCGTTTGCACAATTCGATAGCGTCAACCTCTGATAGCCATGTTGACTGCTCACCGTCAACTAGTGAAAGTGAAGCCACAGGACAGAGAGGGAAAGGTAGATTTCCCTGCAAACTGTGTGAATGCGACCACGCCATCCACCGTTGTCCCTTCTTAGACGAGGCTAAAAGAGTTCTGGAAGATCGCCCGATTTTACGAGCGCAACTTCCTCCTGGATATCAAAAACTCCTGCTAAGTCCTTCACTAGTTGAGAACCCGGCTGGCCTGCCCAGGTGGTCAGCCGAAGCACCTATCATTGAAGATGAACCGTCTAGATCCATGCCTAACGAAAGTCAAAAGGTTGAGGTGGCAGTTGACCCGGTTTTGCCTTCAAAGGCTCTATCTTCGAATGATACCATCACAGAGGAGAATAAAGACGACACCGTCCAAATTCTCTTCATCAACACAGACTCCGACGAACAAGGGGGCAATTTGCCCATTCCTTTATCGCAGGAAGGAACTTCGTCAGAGTCATATCCGGCCATCTATTCGGTCCCACCACCAAGCAACCTAGTTGTCTGGTTCGACTGGAACCAACTAGGCAGACCCCGGTTGCCTGCAAGCATACCATTCAGAATTATCGTTCAAATATACAGAATGGTAATGGCCGGCACTATCATTGATGAGGGGGCATCTGTGAGTATCCTTTCCTCTATTGCTTGGAAAGCGCTTGCCTCGCCAGCGCTTTTGCCTGAAATGAGAAATCTATCAGGCTTTGATAAAGGAACCAGTCGACCTTTAGGGATCCTCCCCAATGTGCCCATAACATTGAAAGAGAAGACCGTTCAAATGAACGTGATGGTCGTTCAAGGACCCTTGGATTATAACCTACTCCTTGGACGAGACTATATATATTGCATGGGGGCCCTCGTCTCCTCACTCTTTAGAGTAATGTGTTTTCCGCATGAAGGAAGAGTGGTCAAGCTCGTAGACCAACTTTCATTTCCCAGATCACTCATCGCAAATAGTCATATACCATCCCTAAATGGTCTATTCACGCAAGAAGTGTCTCAACCCACAGTCCGTCCTCCTGATGAGCGCGAGTAATCCAGGAGGATATGACTGGAACGAGGGGGCATGCGTCCTGGCCTGCTTCGGCAGGAAAACTTTGGGTATAGGGTAGGTTTCCATGGGAGAATATGACTAGTCTGTACCCCGCCCATGCTGGAAGAGGGTTATTCTAGAATAAGATTCTTTTGTCAAAGTTATGTGGGTTGGCGGGCATCGTCGCTCACCTTTGTCTATTTCGGTAGACATTGCCGAAGAAGTGTTTTGTTTGAAAGATTAACGAGACAATCTTTGGGTAACCTGAAAGAGGTAAGCCTCTCTCGTTAAAACAATTGTTTTGACGGAAAAGAAGTAGAGGTAACCTTGAAATCGTACTTTATACCTGGGGGCATGCAAACCTTTTGGAGTGCAAGCAAAGAGCGGTTATTTATCTATTTTTTGGGTTAGTCGTTTCCTAACTTGCATAAAGAAAGGATGCGAGGCATAGCTTTGTGAGATGAAGCTCCATAAAAAATAGAATCTCAATGAGACACTCTTATCATATGACTGGGTAATCGAGCATTTTTAGCACACAGTTCATGCTCGTTAAAAAATAAACGCAAGATCCGAGCAGTTTTATCGTATAGTTCATGCTTGTTAAAAAATAAACATCAAATCGAGCAAATGTTTCCACCCGCATTTAAGCTCGTTAAAAAATGAACCTACCCGGTAAATAACCACTGTGAATGTAACCTTATCAGCCATTAAAGCCTTGGTCGTGTTTGCACCATCACCTCCACTTTTCCATTGGCCGATCGTTCACCTCCATATGTTTGTTTACCCATTTTGAGGGACAGCTGCGAAGAGTGATTTCACCTAGCCATCCTTGTGACACTGCCGTGATTGGAAAATTCCAACCTGTACCTGGAATCAGCTGCTAACCCTGTTTATCACTCGTTCCTCAAAAGACGAGTCTTCTTTAAGCTCTTTTCAACTGACTCATAAAATATGAAAAGATTGCCGAGTCCTTGGCCTTCTAGCTCGTTAAAGGGATAGGAAGTGCTATCCCTCCTCTAGATTTTAATCTTTTTGGACCTGAGGGATTATTGCACAAAAAGATCGAGCGCTTGTTTTGTTCGGCTCGTTAAAACTATCGAAAATTCATCCCTTCTGTATTGTTTTATACTTTTTCGGACTTAAGGGATTAGATGATGAAAAAGGACTTTTGGAGTTAAATTTATGTACCTTTTTAGACTCTCTAAAAATGAAAAGGACCGAGTTATCCTTGTCGTTAGACTCGTTAAAATCATTAAATAGCGACAAACTTGTCTTTAGACGAGAACGAGTTTCACTATCGCTAGGCTCGTTAAAACATAGCGATGGGCTTGCCCGAAGGGCAGGTTATAGAACAAGCATATGTTATCCTCCTCAAGCTTGACAAAAATAAAGAGGTACTGGTCAGCAATGACTGGGGAAAAATTGGGAGAAACTAAAGAAAACTTTGATGGTAGCAAGTCGCTCTTGAACATGACACTTTTCCTCCGCACCACAATCGGGTTGGGTTGTTTCATTCACCGGTCACATCCATGGTCTCGCCATACCATCCATATTTGGGGTAATGCTACCGATCCATCGCATCAGTGTCGCCACATGATCAAGAGAAGTCGTTCAGAAAAGTCAACTGTGTCCCATCCATTGCCATACATTATCCTTCATCCTTTCATGACCGCCACCCTGAATCATATGTCACAGATCGTTTTCACCTCCATCAAAATCATTAGCTCCGTTCCGTGTCACTGATGTGGGATTCATTAAGGCCCTCCTTTGATGGATCGCTTCTTGTCGACATCAGCTCATTATCCAAGAAGTTGATCTAGGAACAACCCCTCCAGTACTTTGAAGCTTGCATGCCTCAATGGCAAGTTTCTCACTTCCGGCGACAGGTATACATCAATGACCTTCGGCCGAAAGATTTTGCGTGGTGTTTGACGCCAAGTCCTTTATTCACACCACGTGAATTGTACTGCAGTACCTTGAGGGTCATTATCATTATCGGTGATTCCTCTCGTACTTAGAGTGAAGATCGAACGGGTTTGAAGACCCCGGATCTAGTTTCATCCATCCGGGCTGCGATATATATTCAGGAAAGATAAAGACATTGACATGTACATCATTGCAGCAGATGATCATCCTACTCAAAGGATGATAATTTCATCAAAATTATCAATCTACCATCAGACGATTATCTGTTCTATGTACAGAAAAATGAATTTATAAAGCTGGGCATGGGAATGCCCGCCTCAGCTAGATCATGAAAGCAGTATGAAAAATAATGTATTGTATTGTATCTTATTACAGGTCTCCTCCCAGCATTGGATGAACTTCGGATCCCCCTGATAAAGCATTTCACCCGATAAACGGCCTCATACTTTAGGGGGCAACTGTTATAGACATTTTTGTGCCTTACAGCATTGAGCATGAAATGTCCATAATCCAAGGGATCCAAAGTCCCTAAACATGTTGTTCCTACCCCTAGAGGAACAAGGCTAACAAACCACAGCAATTCACAAAAGTTCTCCACCAGAAACTGCTCAAAAACAAGTCAATTCAGGATCAATTCAGTGGCTCCACTAGATGTTTGCACTGAATGTCAAAGCCACCACTGGCTACATGCGCTGAATGTCAAAGGCAACACTGGCTACCTGCGCTGAGCGAGAATGGGCATGTGGCAAGTTCATTTCTCAAGGTGTCAAAACCCAGGAAGCTTCCAAAATGACACTTGCCTCAGGGAATTCGACTATGATGAGTAAGAGGTTCCAAATCTCCAAGTGGAAGCAAGAACCTCCAAGTGGAATCAAGAACTGACAGAGTGAGAGGACACTAGTCAGATCTCAAGCTGACTCATCCTCTCTCCAAACATCTATATATGGATCTCTCCTCCATGAGATCTAGAGGCTGGAATTTTGTTATTGCAAAGAATTGTTGTTGGTTTGAGATTGGAATCATTGGGTGCTGAATGCTTTGAAGGGGGTGAAGATAGGAATTCCATTTGCTGGGAAGGAGATGCTGGATTGGAACCCTCTGGGTTGTATCTCTTCCTGAACCTTGTTATTCATCAATAAAGCTATCTTGGTTTCTCCTATATACTGATGTATTTTTGATGTATGATTGCATTAGTATATTTAGTTTATTTCTAATCCTGAACTAGTTATGAATATGAATCCATGTCTTGTGTAGTGTTCTCTTCTTGTGATCTTGCAGAAACCTCTTGAAGTTGGGCGAGCGAGAAGGCAAGTAGCTGGGAACTCTCAAAGAGAAGGGAAACTGGATCGAGGGACAAACGGAAGACACCGGTTAGTCCATCCATCTCTCTTCATTCTTAATTCATAAAGGAGGAATACTAGAATAGCTGTCTCTGTTTGTTGCTAAGGCACTGTCACACCTTAGGTGGATAGGATCGTCCTGCATAGGCATTTTTCCCCACAATAGTGAAAAGGAAGAAGAAGAAGAGAATCACTCCAGCCATGATGAAAGTGCATCTGGAGAGAAAAATGATGAAGATGAAGAAGAGGAACAATTTGTTCCAAGTTAGAATACACCGGAAGAAGTCTATGAAGAAGAGAGGGGGGAAGAAGAAGTTACCCAGGAAATTGCAGAGCAAGCTAGGGTTTCTACCCCCAAACAACCCGATCAGCAGAATAATGAGGAAATACCCCAAGAGAAAAATCAAGAAATTGGTCAAGAAGAAAGTCCAGGCCCGAGTGCATGAATGGCTGTTCCTTCCAATAAAATGGAAGAAATCAAAAAATTACGGAAGGAACAGCAAAGACTGCTTAATGTAATTGCGCGACTTCGACAACAAATCAGGATTCTGAAGATGGGGAAGAGAGCAAAAAGGACTTCGGTGGTAAGGCATGCAACCACTCCAGCGAAACCCCTCAAGAAAAAGATCAGGAGGACTCAAGTCCAGCCTGCTGTTCAAAACCAAAAGGAACAGCATTCAACTGTTGCCCATGTTGAAGTACAAACAGATGATATAATGGCCTGTGACAAAGAAATTCAGACAGAGGCACAATCCTCTGAGGAAATTCAAACCATAATTACGGAACGACGCAATAAGAAGATTCAAGTAAACCTTCCGCTTACAACTACCATGTGGGATAGTGATCCGAGGACAGTAACCCTACGAGAGGGTTTGATGCAAGCCCAGCAAGCAGTAGAAAAACTTATAGAACAAACTGTCTCTCGAGAAAAGTATGAAGAATTACAACAACAGCTAAGGAATGTCAATTTATCTAAAAGTCAGGCTTTTGAAGGATGGCGAAAGGAAGAAGAAAGAGTCGCAAAGGTAACTCATAGGTTAGATGTAGTTATCAAACAAATGGATACCTTATGCTCTTTGTACACTGACGTCCTAGCATGTAGAGCGCCTGCTAAGAATTATGCCTTGTTTTTAATGGAACGATATTTGCAATTGAAAATTAAAGTTGTCAAAGCAGGAGCCCCGATAGAAATAAATACTATTGACGATTTCATGAATTGTTGTAAGCACTATGGGGTATAGGTTCAGAGATTATTATGCGAGTTCCATTTGCACAACCTTCTGTTAAATCAAGAAACAGAGCAGAATCCCTGCCCCTTCGTTGTGGATATCCAATTGCAGGCATTGATTTCATTTGGACTTAATCAAATAAAATGGCTTAAAGCCCATAATGCCTTCTAAAGACAAGAAAATGGATTAGACTTATGTGTAAGAGCCGAGCCTAGAGATCCATTGCAGTTATGGAATAAACATAGAAACCTCATGAGGACTCCGGGCGTGATCGAAGCATTAAGACCCATTCATACAACATTCAATCGGCAAGTAATAGAATACTTTTTTACCATCAAAGACCTTGCCATTCCAGCTGCTAAATTTCGATATCGGACTTCTAATCCGAATATCCAACTCAGGGAACCGCTTAATTATGAGAACTTTAAGTTAGTTGTTGATCGCTTGAGCCTCTAAGGTAATCTTAGTTTGAGGGAAGGGCCATCTTGGTTTGGTTATAGGTTCCGAAGTCCGGTCATTTGGCATCCCACACTAGGATACCAAGCCTTATACGAAATGCCTGAGGGCCAGACAAGACATATTTTTGAGCACCTAGCTAGGCATCATGGCTGTAGACCTCCTCATGAGATCCTGTCTCCAGCCTACTCTCTCACCACCTTGCATGTCAACTACAATGTTTTCATGAGGGCATGAAAAAGGGTAAGTAGGGGGGTGTGTTGGGCACTGGAGAAGGTATGTTATTTTCATTTACTTTGTTATCTTTTCTTCAAAATTCACAACCTTTTCACATCATGAGCTAGGCATATGACACAAGAATATGATAGAATCTAGAAGATTTATATGTAATATGAAATAACTAATAATTACCCTTTTCTATGCAGAAAAAGGAGAAAATGGAAGACCGTCATCCCAAAAGAAAGAACGAGACCAAGTTAACTATTGTCCCTTTGGCAGGGAACCACATTCAAACAAGGCGATCCAAATTGGAGTGTAATAGCCAGAAAAAGGAAAAGGAGATCTCTAATCGACGCAAAATAACAGAAGGATAACTGCAAATTAAGAGCTTGGCGAATCCGCTATCTTAACAATCCTCTGTATTGTTGGTATCGCCGCTCGGCTGTTATAAGAAGGGGCAGCACTGCTAGCCCGAGGGATGACTGGTTGTTATTTTTATGTAATTCTCCTTTGTATTTGAAACTTTGATCATCGACTCTCGTTGAAGATCGATCCACTGTAACTCTGTTTTGATGTTTTAATATAAATCTGGTTGCCGTTCCATCTTTGATTCTGGAGTAATCTCAAGCGGTGTGTCCCTGGAGGCTAAGGGCCCGACCCTGGTGGATCACTCGCTCCTGTATCATATTTCTGATTCATGTGTGGTTTGATTTCATTTACTCTGTTCAGTAATCAGATGTGCTTTACTGTTTTACATATCAGCTCTGTTATATATACTTGTTAGATTTTAGGCTTCTGAGGAGGTTTCTTGTAGCTTCATGACCTGGATTATCCACAGTTTCTTGTTCATTCTGCCAACGTTTCAAACCCCAAAGGGGGTCCATCATCAGGACAAAACAGAAAGAATGAGAAATTATTATTGAGAGAAGAGAGCAAGCGACCTGGATATAAATAAACTAAGAACCCTAATTTTTATATAATGGCCGACACATGATATAATTTTAATTTTAATTTTATTTATATAAATCTTAATTGATTAATTCTTTTAATAATTAAATTAGTTTATTTATAAATTTTATTATTATTTTATTTTTATAAATTGGTTAGTTGGTAAAATAAATTTGTTTTTTATCAATTAATAAGACTTTATTAAATTTCATTAAAAATTTTCTTTTAATTTAAAAATTTTAAATTAAAAGAAAAATTTTAATGAAATTTAATAAAGTCTTATTAATTGATAAAAAACAAATTTATTTTACCAACTAACCAATTTATAAAAATAAAATAATAATAAAATTTATAAATAAACTAATTTAATTATTAAAAGAATTAATCAATTAAGATTTATATAAATAAAATTAAAATAAAAATTATATCATGTGTCGGCCATTATATAAAAATTAGGGTTCTTAGTTTATTTATATCCAGGTCGCTTGCTCTCTTCTCTCAATAATAATTTCTCATTCTTTCTGTTTTGTCCTGATGATGGACCCCCTTTGGGGTTTGAAACGTTGGCAGAATGAACAAGAAACTGTGGATAATCTGGGTCATGAAGCTATATATACTTGGTTAAATACTATTATTATCTACAATAGGAATGCTATGTTATGATTCTAACATTGTATCGCATTGTTGTTCCTTTTGACAATTGATATAACATTGTTGTTCCTTACAGATTTCCATTCGATTATAGTTCAACTGCGTTATATGTTCCTAAATCGGTACTACTGTATGATTTACTCTTAAATTGTGACTGTTGTTCATTCGGAATCACTGTTCCATTACAACTGTCATTCCATTATAATTGCTGTTACTTTATAGTTGTGATTCATGCGTATTGTATCGGAGCTCAGATTACTGTTCCTTTTTATGTTAAGTGTGTCGCGTGTTTAACTTGGGTTGTTGTACATTCAGATCTAAGTTGCTATTCTATACTTTATTTCTAATAGTTTGTTGTTCCATTTCTGTTTGTTGTTCAATTTGAAAGTTGTTACTTAATTCCTGTAGATTATAATTATTGCTGCATTCATTTCCGTAGATTAAGGGTTTGTTGTTCAATCCTGTTAAATAGAGATAGTTGATGTTCTATTTCCTGTCATTTGAACATTATCATTGCTTTGGTGTGAAGAAGGTCTGAGACTGTAGTGAACATCGACATACGCTGTCTAGTTCCCAGTTTGATGATCCTTCCTTTGAGTGCCTTTTTGATTGCATCAGTTTACAGAGGGAAGAGTTACTGTTACTGTACCCTTGACTGATAAATTGTTGGAGCTTTCTAAATGCATGATTTGAGTCCTAGGTTTCTTTTTGCAAATAGATTTCATTCCAAGCATCCATTTACTCTTGTATTGAGAGCACTATACTACTAGCATTACTCTGACAAAAGACTGCCTCAAACTGAGTACACTCTTTGAAAGAACAAATCTTTCCTGGATTGACAATTAATGTAGGGTAAATAGAGGTTAAAAAGACCCTTTTTATTGCTCGACAGGTGGTTTTCACCCACATTGGGTTTCCACCTTATATCTTGGTGTTCATGTGTGATGGTTTATTCTTTTTTACTGCATTGTCTAATGAATTCCTGATATACTGGTTAAAGTTAAATGCATGATAATCTGGGTAAATCAAAAGATCTCTTCATATACGCTAGTTGCATTAAGTACAGTTGTGTATACATGCTAGTTCACTAAGCTAAAGTAACGTATACAAATTAGTTTTGAAAATTAAATTATTGATCTGATAATACTGATTCACATGCCCCAACCCCCCCACCTCTTAGTATTATTTCCAACACCTATTAGGAATATTGTGCTCCGATGTGGAATTATGACAGGAGATGACAAAGGAAAGCAGCCTGAAGAAAGTACTTGGGTTCACAAGGCTCCAGCAAAGGAACCAAAGTTTGATTTGGAGCATGCTAAGGAAACCTTCATGGAAGCTGAGAGGAGCTTCGCTGATGCCTCCACTTCAAGGAGTAAAGCCAGACTGGAGCCGGAAATGGACCCATCGATGCTCACCACATTCCTGGAAACATGCATGAAGTTGTTGTGTGACAACATGGTTGTAAAGGGGATGCAGGAACTCATAAATAGATGCGCTGGGACCACGCAAGGAGAATTGCGCATAGTCCAGAAGCTCGGAAAGCACACAACGTGAATGGGAAGAAATGAGATTGACCGCATAGATTGGAGAATATGAGATGGACCAAGTGATTCTGGATCTAGGATCGGACACGAACGTCCTATAGAAGCAGACATGGGAGTGCATGGGAAGGCCTACACTACAATGGTCTCCTATCCAATTGCGAATGGTGAACCAGCAAAAGATCCTACCTGTGGGGAGATTGCAGCGAATCACAGTAGATATCGAAGGAGCAAGCGCGCTAGCAGATTTCAAAGTGGTAGAGATTGTTGATGACAGTAATCCCTACCCCGCGCTATTAGGAATAGATTAGGCCATTGACATGAACGGGGTGATAAATCTGAAGAAGTGCAAGATGATTTTTGATAAAAAAAGTCTCTGCGCGTGGTTATACCTTTAGACCTTGCAGAAGGATCGCGCTACATGAAGGTGGTGCGCGACTACGACAGTGACGATGAATTGGACTGCATCTACAAGATAACCGTGCGAGAGAAAGAATGGGTGAATCTGACAGCGGATGGACGAATCTCATGGGAGTGTGAAATCTCCTACACATCAGATTCAGACGAGGAAATAGAACGATGGCAGAACCGGTTACACAAGGTAACCACACTAAACTGTAACATGATGACAAGATCATTGCGTTGCGTATCGACAGAGGTGAGGGATCTGCCTATGTATGATGGGTTAACTGAGGTGGATGACTTCCTAAGCAGATTTGAAAGAGAAGAGCCAGAACAACAACGTTTTAAAGCTTTGAAGTGGGTACTACGTGCTACACCCAGGAGGTGGTGGGGTACGCACCAAAGAAGATTTGAGGACTAGTGCGAATGCAAAAGGATGATGTGCATGCGGTTTGGGAAGCCTCAGATGCGATTAACAGAAAATATTGTCAGACAAAATAGTCCGCGCGCCCACCTGCCCAGATGGATGTAGGCTTATGGTATGAAACCTACATAGATGCACATAGTCTTCATGGTAGGAAACATGGTCAATAAGTAGGTGTGGGTAAGGCAATGGCACAAACAACCCCTCCTGTTGGAACCACAAAGTATGGAAAAACCAAGTGCGCAAAAGGTTATCCACGTAGAAGCCTTTAACAAAGTATGTGAAGCACTGAACAGGGTCCAGAATGCAAAGCGGACTGACTTGGACCTGCGCGTACTAGTGGTTCTATGGGCTTATAGGACCGCATGCAAGAACATGCAGGTGCAAACACCATCGAGTTTGGAGTGTGAAGCAAACGCTGTAAGCCCCATAAAACACGAAATGCCTAGTCCACACATGGCAGCATCAGTAGATACGATGGTCATGTAACCTTGGAAGAACAAATCCAATAGGGCATTTTTAAGCTCCAAGAACTTGAGAAAGAAAGGGTGCGATTAAGGAAGAAAAACGCTCTAGTAGAAGTGGAAACCAAAAAGTTGGAGGACAAGATAAAGGAAGATTTTCTCGATAAGAAGACCCAGGTGATAACACAAGGTGCGCACGATCACACTAACCAGATTGAGGACTATCGCCACGAATTGATCAGTCTAATGCCTTGGCTTGGAACACACATTACTAAGTGAATCAACCAGGGTGATGAGTTGCAGATGATAAAGTGTGTGACACCGCTAGTAACAATAAAAGGTGGGTATTTTCTAGGAAAAGTAATGGATGACCGAATGAAACCCTATGTTGGTGGCACGACCACCTGACTAGCAGAGGGAAGTATAGCCTTAGCACCCCAGGCAGTTGAAAGGAGGTGCATGACTATAAATTACTCTGCCCAGGAGCTACGCGCAGAAGCAAGGAGTCACAAGGTCTACGACCATGCATGGGGGGTCGCGCTATCACGCGGGTTGGCCAGAAAGTGACCATTGAAGTCACTATTCATGATGGGATGCTCAACTTGAGGCCAAATGGAGTGGGTGACAGGCATTTAAGACACGATTTATTGGCAAGATTTGGGAAAATCTACAGCCAAAGGAGCATTAATGAACCAGATTTGGGGGGAGTAGTCAAATTCAAATTCAAAAGGCACTATAAATTACAAAGGGTTGCCCAGCAAACAACACTTGGTCATTTGTGAATTGAGTAGTTGTATACCCCGCGTAGCCTGAGAAGAGCCCTGTTTGACCTATGCAGAGCATTCATTGAGCCCCTGAATACGTGAGCAATAGATTTTTGGTCGAACACGATGACAGCATCTGAGGAAGTTATGGATATCACAGAGATGACCGCCAAAGAGGCCGCATAGGCCCTGATTGTGAGAGATTCCCCTGAAGGTGCCAGGATTGTGGCGGAAATCCTGAAATTACCATGCACTCCAAGACCACAGAAAGTCAAACGAGTGATGGTTCCCATACATGTGTCCCCGCGAAACCCACTGCGCACCAGGCTGACGATGGAGGAGAAGGGGAAAGTCGTTAACATAGAAACCGACGAGGAGGAGGAAGCCCTAGAGGACCTTATCATCGAAGAAGACGAGGACGAAGGCATGGAGGAGGAAACTGAGCCTGCGCACCCTCCAACAAAGCTACCCACCTATATCCCCCCACGGAAGGGGAAGGCTAAAGTGCCCAAGGATCTTGATGAGAGCAAGAGCTCTCTCCAAACCCTGCTCCTCCCAGACAACATCATTTTTTAGGGCACGCACCTGGGACGGGTGCCTAGTTTAAAATTTGAAGATTGGGACCTCGCTGACCACGAGAAGTTCCCTCACCTAGAGACCGCGTAGCTTATGAAGCCTAAGCAGAACACCGCAGTGAGGGTTACTGAATTAGAGCTGCGAAAGTGGTTGCGCAGAGTGGAAAAGGTAGGGCTCCTAAACCTACTTTGGGTGTCGCATTTCCACCGCACCCCAATAACAACTTTCATCATCAAGTAGTTGTTCTGCCTAGTGGATGGTGGGTGTTTGTGGTTGGAGGAGCCCATCCCCATCACAAAACATTTGATTCACCACATCACCTGGTTGCCATGCAAAGGAGAGGACACGACAGATCTCGAAGGGGAAAAGCAGTGACTTGGCCATTGCGAAGGCCATGAAGAAGAAGTATAAACTCGAGAAGAAGAAGAGGGGCAATGCCATATCCATCATCAATGACAAAGTAGTAAGAGTGGTGACCAAAATACTGGCAAGTAAGGTTATGCGCAAGTGCCACACGGATGAGGTACCTGCACCGATGGTAGCACTTGCTAAGCAGTGCACGGAGGGGGTCTAGTTTAATTGGTCCAAGTTCCTCTGTTAGGAATTCTTGGAGAATTGCCGCAAAGCTCAGGAACAAGGAGAAACGTTCCACTGTGCATGGCTTCTATTGTCCATAGTGCTCGTCACAGGGGAATTGTCGACAAGACAGTCAATTCCCCACAATTCACAGGGATCTGCCAGAGGTCGTGAAGTACGCCTTACTCTGGGCCACAAAGGATGAAAATAGGACTCGCGACAGTAAGATATTTTGGGTGTTCATGGAGATGAACCTCAGAATGGGGATCAACCACAAGCCGTTGTTATCACCCACTTTCTACAATAGCCTGCAAAGTTTTGCAGAGTTTAAGGTACACCTCCACAACATATACATCAGAGTGTGCAAGGACCCGGCAAAGAAATGGAGAGAGCTACCCTTTGTAGCCACGTATGATGTAATCTTTAACATACTGTAGACATGGTCGCCGAAGTGGCGTGCTCTAGAAATCACGATGATAAAGAAGTCTGCGGCACACAGGAAGAAAGAGGAGGCCAAACTACACATGGCACAGTTGGTAGAAAAGTGAAGGAAGGAGGCAACGATAGCAGAAGCACAAGAGGCACGGGACGCTTCACAAACAACAACTAAACAGAAAAAGGCAACAATAGCAGTAGCATAGGAGGTAGCCGCAAAGGCGCCTGACGGCCAAAAGTCGCCTTTGCATAGGCAGGAAGTAGAGGAAGAGGAGGGAGGCGCGGACCCACAAACCATGTCAACATAGCTGAAGTGCCAGCACCCGATCGAGCGGATAGGGCCGTGCAAGAAGGTCAAGGCATTGAAGTTGTCTATTGACCCGATCACCCTTACCGAGGGTGATCTGCATGACATCGGCGAGACAGTGTGCGATGTCACCTCCGAGGCCCTCCAAAATTTTATGTAGGAGAACCAGATTGTGTTGGGGGCCCTCAGAGTGCAACTGCAGGAGTTGCAGGTGCACACTCCTCAGGCTGGTACCCTTTTGACCAGCCTCACAGTTGGGACAACAACAACAGAACATATGATGCGCGCTCGGGTGAAAAATACCATAGTGCTACCAGAAGGGGCACTGGTGACAACAAATGAGCCGATAGGCCTACGATTAGTGCATTGAATGGTATCGGAATCAACATGGCTTCACTCCGCAGGAGACATTATACATTCTGCAGGATGGGATTGCTATAGAACTGCGGGCTAAGGAGAGTCGCACACTGCAAGTACTAAGAGCAGAAAATCAACATGGAACAGTTGTGATTGCAGCGTGATGAAGTGATGTCAAAGAATAAATAGTTGGTACAGGTACTGGATGAAGCTTATCTAAGCGTCACGGAGCTGGCCATCCCAGCAGACAAACCAGCAGAGGCACGCATCCATAGGCTAGCAGCAGGGGTGCACAAGGCACGGGAGGAAATGACAAAGGTTCGACTGGATCTGAACCTTAAAATCGCAGAGCTGTGATTGAAGGCATAGCCGTCCACTCCTTTAGAAGTAAGAGAACAGCATGTCAATGCTATTACAGCAGGACTGGATGAGATCGGAAGTATAGTGCGAGACTGCACCAGAATGTTAGAGGAGTCCTTTGAGGTCCTTATGAATCTGCAGGAGGATGCCAACATCTAGTGCTTAGAGACAGAGGCGTGAGAATTCCAGTAGCACTATGATAGTGTGAAAGGAACTGTGCAGACGGTGGCCCTCACTCAGAGGCTCGTGCAGATGCAACAGGCCAAAGCGTTGAAGGAACAAGTGGACGCGGCACAGCACAAAGAAGCAGTCCTTAAGGCACACGTTCAACCTTCAATCAACGAGGCCTTCACCATCACAACAACAATTGAAGGCAAGCTTGCACAGATGCAAGGAAGTAGTTCCGACACTGCGGTCTCGGAACATAAGTGTACAAGAGATCCACCAGGCAACCGCTCAGTGCGCTGCCAACCTTGCAGCAGTTCAGACATAGTTGGAGGGACTCCACGCGAATATCTCCGCACCAACAGAGTGACTCGAGGGCGAGTCATGATGTTTGTGTTGGGGCCTGTTGGGCATGGAATCCCCTAAGGCATGTTTTGGGGCTTAAAGCCCAGGTTTTGACCAAGTCTTTTGTAAAAGCTCCGTGAATTATGGGCGTCGAGCGTGAAGTTATAATAGAGTCACAAGGTTGTCCACCCTCAGCTTTGTAATGAAATGTCAGCTTGATAGACCTACCCATGGTCTGCGGACCATGGGATTATATGAATAGAGTGAGGCTCTAAGTATATAAGATAGCGAATAGCAGGAAATCATGATGAGTCTAAGTGATTGAGTCGAAGTGTAAAGTGTGTCTTTGGGTCGTAGAGTAGGAGAGGCCTATGTAGTTGAGTGCACAGAGGCCTAGTAGTCCGCAGCTGAGTGCACAGACCCCTAGAGCTGAGTGCACAGGACAGGTCGAGTCTGTAATCATCGAAAGAATTAATAAAGATAAATTTATCATATTATTGTGTATCTTTTCCTGTTTTAATGTATGATTGGGTTTAAATTGCAAGTGTACTGTTTATTTGTTACGCGAACTCTTATGAATGTGTTGTATAAATAAATATAATGTAATACATCCAGTTGCGTGAAGATAATTGACTAGGCGTAGGAAGGTAAGTAAGATCTCAGGTGCGACTTAGAGGAACAGCGCAAAGCATTGCTCCAACAACACAGAAACTCCACAGCCCCTGGTTAGCGTTGCGCGAAGGCAAGTATATCAAGGTGTGAAGGCCTAGCAAGTGCGCGAAGCAACCTACACGAAGGGACTAACAGTTGGACCAATTCAACCTCTCAGACATCTCAAGGGTGTGGAAACCTAGTTCTAGCACCCCCTCGTACTACTTCGGGTGAGACCTCAGTCCACATTCCATGGACTATTACTGAAAGTGTCAGTAGTATAGGGATTTGTTTGGATAATTAACTCCGAACCTGGGTTAGGCCAAAACAAACCAACAGGTTATGGATTTGGAAGAACACCACATGTGGAAGGATCGAATATGGTTGGTAGGATCCTCTCCAGCATTACCCTCAAACTTCGGGATGTCTGAGGGAAGCTTAGTCGGCATAGAGGGCCAACCAGCATCATGGTGTATGGGGTTGTTTATCAACTGGTTAAAATCTGGTAGAGTTAACCCAGCCATAAAGGGAAGCATGGGGACTTTTGGAACGGTTCCTGAGACTGTTCCACTTGATGTGACCACCGAGGATAGAACTAGAGCCAACACCAGGTTGGGTTTTGACACCAATTGTGGGTCCAGACATGGTGGCGATATGAAGTGAAGGAGGGTTGGAATTGGATGAGGAATCAAAGGGACTAGGAGATGAGTTGATATGGGGACTCGGAGGGCTATGAACTTGAACTCGACGCGGAGGGATAATATGCCCAATCAAAAATTGGGGGTGAAGGCCTAATAGTCTCTGCAACAAATGCCTTGGTGGCGTAATGGTGGTAGGACACATGTGACATGGAAATGGTGAAGGGAGATTAGAAATATATCTTTGTCTCAATGCAAGGAGATAAATTTATTATGTTAAGTCTTGGCTTGGTGGTGTAAACAAAGCACCCTTCACTTAAGGTGTGATTGTGTGTGCAAGTTTATTAGTTGAATAAGCCCAAATCATGTTTGTAAAAAATGAAAAAAGCTTGCTGAAAATAAACTGAAATTAATAACAGAAAATGAACAACAAAACAATTAACTAAACCCCACCCAAACTAGGTTTGCAAACACTGTACTTCTTGGTGGCTAAACCGATGGAAAATACACTAAAATGGTCAAGAGATCTAAATGTCGGTGTGACTAGGATCAAGTGACACTAAGCTGCTAGAAAGTGGTGCAACAACAACAAAAAACAAGAGGGGAAGATCGTTGAAGAAAGATAGGGAGATGGGTGAAACACTCAGGGCAACTGATGGAACCCTAAGACCAATGACCAAACAAGTTTAAATGTGAAACTATGGATTTCAACAACCTACCTTAACAGATCTGAAACTAAAGTGTACAAATCTAGAAAATGTGGCTGAAAGCGCTATAGAAACTCAGACTACTCACTCAGCTAAACTCCCCCTAGAAAGGTGGAAGTGTACTAGAAGCCCTAGGGGAAGCTAAATTCAACTTTGACGAGTAAATCAGAGTGGATCAAGGCCTAATAAGGATGAGATAAAGGTCAAACAAACCAGTAGAAAGCTATCTGTAAAACCCGGAAACAAATCTGAGAAAAACCCTAAAATCCAGAAATTGTAGGTACTGACCTGTTTCTCTGTTTGGGATCACACGTTTTGGGATGTTTAGTGCATTTTGGCCTCCATATCACACTTTTTGGGCCAAAAAGTGTGATTTCTGCTCCATGGATCTCGGTTGGCAAATCTCAGAAAAAAGTGTCGCCTTTATCGCGACTAGTTCCTGTGACCTGCGGAAAAGACCAGAAAGCTTGCGAAAGTCAGAAATTTATGAGAACTAGGGTTTAAAAACTAGGAAACATTAATAGAATTGAAAAAAAAACCCTAAGCTGAAAACCGAAGGTCACCTAGGTTTCTGGATCTGAAGTATAAAACCCAATGGAGTTGCCAATTTTGTTGTAGTGTTTTATTCTCAAAGATGTACAAAAAGAACCCACTTAAGATTGTGGATGACAAACAATCTCAACAATATAAATGGCTTCTAAACATTGTAGATCTGTAACAACTGATAGAAACAAAACCTGCCAAAGTCCGGATCTATGCCACAATCATAGTTAAACAACAAAAAGAAAGAGTAATAACTCCAATCATCCAATGGAAACTAGATATGTAAAGAATAATTTTATTATAACACTTGTGAAGAGAACAGACAAATGTTACCACTCTCCCTCTATGGGATGGGTTCTTGGTTATCCTCAAATGTCTTCAGCTTGTGTAGAGTCTCTCACCTCTATAATGCATAACCCCAACGAAAATATGGTGTGCGACAATGAAAATAATCAGAGTTACAATAGTGAGTGCAACAATGAAAATGATCAAAAGTGAATGATGAATGGAAAACCCTTCTATTTATAACAAAATATTGAGTTATCCTCGAATAATGAGCAATAATAAAATATTATTGATCCCATTCTTGGAATAACCAACTGGAATATTTTATTATATTTGTTTAGGAGGGAAAAAGTATTTAAACTTTTATTTAGAAATAATAAATAAATAAATAAATGATTTATTTATCTCAAGGAATTAGTTAAGGAATAATAAATAAATAAAGATTTATTTAATTATTCCTAAGGGATTTAGTCAAATTTGAGAAAGAATAATAATTAATTAGTGATTAATTAATTATTCTTAGAGAAAAATAAGATATTAATGATTTATCTGTTTACTTTTCATGATTAGGTCAAATATGACAAGGAATAATAATTAAACAATGGTTTAATCAATTATTCCTATAATAAAATCAAATAAATAGTGATTTATTTAATTATTATTCATGGGTTTAACTATAAATTACTTAACAAAGGTGGTTTATTAAGTAATTTCTCACAGTGAAAGCAATTTTACTATGGTAAAATTGGCTTTACATAGTGTACTTCGATCCATCTAGTAAAGTAGGCTAGATGATCAATGTTTGGTGATAACAAGAATGGGTGTCATTCAACATTAAGGATGGAGGTATTGATGCACTTATGGCAATGAGTGCACAATAACTTTGTAATCAATGTCAATCTACTCCCATGGTGCTTATATTAGGTAGTTTCCCTGTTTCAGGGAAAACTAGTGTCGATTCGAACTGCTAGTCCCACTAAAATGGGTAGCTATCTTAGAAACAAACAAAGAAAGCTTTTTAAGAGTTTCTTTAAGTGTGATGAATGGAAGAGAAGAAAAGAGGACCAACCTGGATCTTCCACTTTGATCCTAGCTTGATTTCTCCTTTCCTTGATAGAATTTTCCACTCCTCTCCTACTTGTTCCACTTCAAAGAGTACATGTAGAGTCAAAGTAACAACAAAATATCAAAGCATCTCTATCTAAAACATCATAAACAATGTGAAATCAGAAACACATTGACCATACAATTGCATTAATAAACAATAACATTCACAAATATAAGATCATATGGAGGAAAGCTCAAATAATTTTATTAATAGTAATGTCAAAGAGGATTACAACCCAACTGTCTGATCCAGCATCATCCTCCCAATTGTAGAAGCCCTCTTCACCTCATGAACAAGTAAATCACCCAACAATGCAATGTCTCTTCTCACCAACAAACCAATAGCACTTCCTTACAAAATACAAAATTCCAGCCTCTAGATCTCTCATATGAGGGAACCATTTATAGATGTCTTCCAAGGGTGTGAGTCAACTCTGAGTTTTTTATTAGTTTCATTCCACTGATAGTTCTTGGTTCCACTTGGAGATTTCATGATCTCTTACTCATCCCTGGGCGCATTCAGAGAGGCAAGTGTCACAAGAGAAGTTTTTGGAAGATTCCATGATCATCCACCTTGCAAACTATCTCTTCCATTTGTCTATTCTCGCTCATTGCACCCCACAGAAGGCCATTTCAATATGCATCGCACCTGGCTAGTTAGGTAGTCAGTATGCATCGCACCTTGCCCATGGAGCAGTCTGTATGGTCTAGTTTTGGCCAGTTCTGAGTAGTTTTTCAGGTGGAACTTCTGGGAAATGATGTAATCAGTTGACCATGATCCTTTAGGGTATGAAACAACACTTTTAGGGACTTAAGGAGCCCTTAGTTTATGGACATATGAGTTTGGGGTTGCAGTGCCCAAATATGTCTATAACAGCTGCCCTCTAAAGCATGAGATAGTAAATTTCTGATGTCGGGTGAAATGCTTTATTCATGAGGATCCAAAGTATTCATACTGGAAGTTGACCTGTATAAGATACAACAAAATACATCATCATCATATTATTTTCATGATCTAGTTGAGGTGGGAATTCCCATGCTCAGCTTTATAAATTCATTTTCATGTACATAGGACAGACAATCATTTGTTGTTGCAGATTGGTGATTCTTCGCATGAAGAGTCATCTTCCCTGGATTAGATGACTATCTGTGCATCTTCTGTGTACAATTGATGTATTTATTTTCCTGAATATATCACAGCCCAGATGGATGAAACTAGATCCGGGGTCTTCAAAACTCCTCCAATCTTTACCCAATGCACAAGTCGATCCATGTGAAAAGATGTTCTGAAGTCGAACATGGAAAGACATCGCCTAATCACCAGCCAATAATGTGAGCTATTAACAGACGCGAGAGGAATCACCAATAATGATGATGACCCTCAAGGTACTGCAGTACAATTCACGTGGTGTGAATATATGAGCCGATATCGAACACTACACAAAGTCTTTCGGTCGAAAATCATTGATGTAAACCTGTCGCCGGAAGTGAGAAACTTGCCATTGAGGCATGCAAGCTTCAAAATACTGAAAGGGTTGTTTCTAAGTCAACTTCTTGGATAATGAGCTGATATCGACAAGAAGTGACCTGTCGTAGGAAGGCCTTGATGTATCCCACATCTACGATGCGAAATGGATCAAATGATTTTTTTGGAGGTGAAAACAATCTGATGATATAAGGTTCAGGAATGGCGGTCATGAAAAATGAAGAGTGGATGTAATGCAGTGGATGAGGTGTTTGCTGGATGGTGAATTCTCTAAATGACTTCTCTTGAACATATTGGCGACACTGATATGGACTGGTAGCATTAACCCCATGGATGGCACGATGGACCAATGATGACGTGAACGGAAAAACCCAACCCAACTCAATCACAGTGATGGAGTGAAAGTGTCATGTTCAAGAGTGACTTGCTACCAATAAAGTTCTTCAAATTTTCTTCCCATTTTTCCCCAGTCATTGCTGACCAGTACCTATTTATTTTTGATAAGCTTGATGAGGATAACATATGCTTGGTCTATAATTTTCCCTTCGGGCAAACCTGTCGCTTTGTGTTTAGCGAGCCTAGCGTCAATGAAACTTGTTCTTGTCTGGGTGGACAAGTTTTTCACTATTGTTTTAACGAGTTTAACGACAAAAATAACTCGGTCCTTTTCATGTTTAGAGAGTCTAAAAATGGACGAAAAGGAGACTCCAACAGTCCTTTTTTGTGGCATAATCCCTTCAGTCCGAAAAAGTGTAAAATAATACGAAAGGGATGACTTTTTGATATTTTTAGCGAGCCGACAAAGACAAGCACTCGATCTTTTTGTTTAATAGTCCCTCAAGTCCAAAAAGATTAAAATATATGAGAGGGATGGTGTTCCCATTACTTTAACAAGCTAGGAAGGGCAATAGCTCAACAATATTTTTATATTTAACGAGTCTAAAAAGAATTTAAAAGAGGCTCGTTTTTTAGGAACGAGTGGTATTTCTGGGTAGTAGCTAGTTCCAGGTAAGTTTGGAACTTCTCAAAACATGGCAGTGTGAAGAGGGTGCCAATCAAAATCACTCATTGCAGATGTTCCTCAAAAGGGTAAACAATCAAGTGGAAGCATATGGGCGGCCAAACGAATGGAGGTGATGGAAGGAACAGAACCAAAGTTCAAAAGGGCAAATAGCAAAGTGATCACAGAAGGTTATTTACCAAAGGCGGGTTTATTTTTTAATGAGCTTGAACCTTGTGCCAACATGTGAGCAGTGTAGGTTGACTTTTTAATGAGCTTGAACCTTACGGGAACATTGCTCTTACCAGTCTTTTGATAATGTCTCTTGGTATATTTATTTTTTAAGGAGCTTGACCACTACTATAACATGTGCTCATTGCCTTTTTATGCAAGCTAGAAACGACTGAGCTACAAGGTTAAATGGTTGAGAACCTAAAAACTAAGAAAATCAAAGCTCGCTTTTCACTTGCATGCAAAGGTTGGCATGCCCCCAGGTCTTTCGGTAAAAGGAGAGTTTCCAAGTTACCAAATGGAAGTTCCTGCACTTAGGCAGGATTGTTTCTGTCGGCAGACAAAAACTCCTCCTTTACTTTGTCTACCGAAATAGACAAAGGTGATTGTTGTGAACTTCCAATCACATAATGTACGAAGGTGAATGCTATGAGATTCCATTCACAATCGTACAAAGGAAATAATCGCGTCAGACTGATTACATAACCTATACGGGAATGTTATTCGGTCCAAGTATTATGACCTTTCAAGAAAATCTCTCTTTTCCTCTGGGTTCGCCTGCTGAAGCAGACTAGGGTGCATGCCCCCTAACCTTCATCATACTCACCAAACTACTCATGGTAATTAGGTGGATGGAATGAAGGTTGAAGAGACATTGTTGATGTGAAGAGACCATTTAGGGATGATGGTTGATTTATAGTTGTGTTTGAACCAGGAAATGAAAGTTGGTCGACAAGTTGCACCAGTCTGCCTTCATGTGGAAAACACATCACTCGAAAGAATGTGGAAACAATGGCTTCCATGTTATATATATAATCACATCCAAGGAGTAGATTGTAATCTAGTGGACCTTGGACTACCATCACATTCAAATGAACGGTTTTCTTTCTCAAAGTTATAGGCAACTTTGGAAGGATCCCTAATGGTTGATTGGTTCCTTTGTTGAAGCCTGACAAATTTTGTTTTTCAGGCAAAAGCGATGGCGAACCAAGCGCTTTCCAAGCAGTTGAGGAAAGGATACTCATCGAAGCCCCTTCATCTATGATAGTGCCAGACACGATCATTTTGTAAACTTGTACTATGATTTGGAATGGTACATTAGATGGAAGGCAAGGTTTCGCTAGTTGATTCCAATCAAAGAAAATGACTAGATTGCTCGGAGGAGGTACCGGATAAATGTCCAGATAAGTTTCATGAACTGGGGGGGTCTCTTCCTGTTGTAAAGGAATGGGTGGATTTCCCCCAAGTTCATTAGACTCTGTATTGACAAAAAGAATTTGAACTGTGTCATTCTCATTCTCCTTAGAAACTATATCATCTGAAGGTGGATTTTCTAAAGGCAAGACTGGGTCGACTGCCATCTCGACCAGTTGACTTTGATCTGGGATGGACTCAGAAGGTTCACTTTTAATGATAGGGGATTTAATCAACAATTGAGTTATGTCAATCAGGTTTTCATCTAGCGAAGGACTTGGCAAGAGTTTCTTGTATCCAGGTGGAATTTGCTGTGGTGAAGTAGGTTGGTTATCCAAAATGATTTTGGCTTCATCTAGAAAAGGAAAACGGTGAAGAGTATGATCACCTTCACTTCACCTACATGGAACTCTGGCTTTTCCTTTTTGTCTATTGACTTCATTTTCACTAGTTGATGGTGCACCGTCAACCTGACTGTCAGGGGTTGATGACACTGAATGGTGCAAATGGGGAGACCATTCTCTCAAGATCCGTGGGATGCAATGGAAATCTCGATGGTAATGTCTCTCCTTGCAAATTACGCATGGAGTTTTTGGTTTGGAATTTTTAGTGTGTGGATTTTCGCCAGATGATGTCTGTTCATTACCTTGTTTAGTTGGCTTCTTCTTCTTCTCCTTCCCTTTATTTTTCTTCTCAGCTACTTGGCTTTTAGTGTCACTAGTTTCACCAAGTGAAGAGGAATAAGGGGAAGGAGAAACAACGAAGTAGAAGGCGAAGGGGTAACTTCAGTATCATCTGGTCGCTGATTAGATTGTTGAGGAATTACGGTGTTTTGAATGACAGAGGTCGAGAAAAGCCATACTGGCAGGCCAATTGTGGTTCCTGGAAGGGACAATGTAGCCATATATGGAGAACCAATATCTCCTCAAGAGGAGAAAGGACTAGGATTCCCTCCAAGAGGGATTCCTTGATTGGTGGACTCCATTATCCCAACCTTAGATCAACGAAGGAACAAGGATGTTATTCTGATTAAAATAAATTTTAAGACACTTTGACGCAACTTGCTTTTTCAATTTTAAAGAGTCAAGAAAAAGCTAAAGGTGACTCTAGTCGCCTTCAATTTTTAATGAGCCTGAAGTGACAAGTGCTCAGATGGACCTTTTCTTTTAAGGAGTCGAAAAGGAACGAAAGTGACTGCTCTAGAAGTCTAGATAGAGGGTTTACCAAATCGATCGTAAAACTACAAAATACACCTTGGTGATAAATGATAGAGAAATTACCAAGGACTTATGTACGACAGTCAATCTTCCCGAATGTTGTGTTCAGTGCATTACGATCGATAGGGCGGCAGACACAGCTTCCTAAGGATAAAGGATATCAGCCTATTGTGGTCTCCCAATATATACTCGACGGTACGGGGAGCATAAGTCCGTACTGGCACTTGTCATATCAAAGAGGAGGAATCACCCAACCTTCGATGAAAACGATAGTTACCAGGTTTTATGACGTCGGAACACGTCTCTAGCCTAGACTTCTAGATGTGTTGCATTAGGTTCCAAAGTGTTTTTATGTTCATTGAGATTTATTTTATGGTTTATCTTGCTTAGAAGTTTGTCTTTTAAGGTTAACGCATGATGTAGATGTGAAATCCCTAAATATGCAATCTAAAATGATAAACAATCATTTATGTTCTTTTAGCAATGAAAATCCTAGCTACAAAGGAAAGAAGATAACAATTTTTCTTTCAGCAAAGAGCATAGAGCACACACTAAATGCACTTTCCTAAATCAAATTTTGCAAGTAGTCAAAATGCAGATGCACATGCATGTATTTGTTTTCCGATTTCTTAATGTGTGAATGGAAAAAAAGAAAGCTAAGTATAGATCTAAACTATTTTCTTTCAAAGCGACAGTACTAACAATTTTCTTTTCAAAATGAAAGGAAGACTAAGACGACACTTTTTGATTTTGAATTGAAAACTGTTTTCGACACTTCAAATACTAATAATTTCAAATCAAGTACAATGACAAAAGTACAATCAACTATCTAGAAGAGGAAGACTTTACGACACTCTTCTTTTGATTCAGAATGACAATTACGACACTTGTATCAAAAACGACAGTTTTATTAGGCTACTTTCAACAAAGGAAGACTGTAAATGATTGACAAATACACAAATAAATTTACAATTCCTAACTGATGGAGGCTGAAATAATGTGAAGGAAGATGGTTTCAGTAAGAAGGTACTAATCATGAACAACAAAACTACTAAATAAAGCTGAAAACAAGGAGGAAAAACCAAATTTCAGAGAAGAAAAATAGTATCACTCAATCATCACACCTACAACACAGGGAAATAGGGATGCATCTCACCTGCAACACACGGGAGGTGTGATGCATCTAGGTTGCACAGTTACAAATAGTGCGATGGACCAGTGAGTGAAATTGAGCTTGGTTTTTGCTCAAAATTTGCAGCTAAGTTCAGTGATTTAGGCTGAGTAATGATCGATAGTAAAAATAAAGCATAAGGGTAGGATCTGGTGAGGTTCTGAGCTACCACAAGGGCACTTAGAATGCTTTGTAAGTCAGATGTTCAATTCATAAACCAACCCGAAGATTGACTGAAGCAATGTTTATCTACTTCACAGTTGCATAGCAAAGGCGTTTCGAAGGCTAGATGGCTAACTTCAGGCTCCGTCTGTAGTTTATAAAGCAAACAATAAACAAATGAAACAAGCTATTCGCTCCCTAGCGGAGTCGCCATTTTGTTTCAGGGAAAACTAGTGTCGGTTCAAACTTCTAGTCCCAGTAAGACGGGTACCTATCTTAGAAACAAACAAAGAAACCTTTTCAAGAGTTCCTTTAAGTATGATAAATGGAAGAGAAGAAAAGAGGACCAACGTGGATCTTCCGCTTTGATCCTCACTTGATTTCTCCTTTCCTTGATAGAATTTTCCACTCCTCTCCTACTTGTCCCACTTCAAAGAGTACCTGTAGAGTCAAAGTAACAACAAACTATCAAAGCATCTCTATCTAAAACATCATAAACAATGCAGAATCAAAAACACATTGACCATACAATTGCATTCATAAACAATAAGATTCACAAATACGAGATCATATGGAGGAAAACTCAAAGAACTTTATTAATAGTAATGTAAGAGAGGATTACAACCCAGTTGTCTGATCCAGCATCATCCTCCTAGTTGTAGAAGCCCTCTTCACCTCATGAACAAGAAAATCACCCAACAATGCAATGTCTCTTCTCACCAACAAACCAACAGCACTTCCTTACAAAATACAAAATTCTAGCCTCTAGATCTCTCAGATGAGGGATCCATTTATAGATGTCTTGCAAGGGTGTGAGTTAGCTCTGGGTTTTTGATTAGTGTCATTCCACTGATAGTTCTTGGTTCCACTTTGAGATTTCATGATCTCTTACTCATCCCTGGGTGAATTCAGAGAGGCAAGTGTCACAGGAGAAGTTTTCGGAAGATTCCATGATCATCCACCTTACAAACTGTCTTTTCATTTGTCTATTCTCACTCATCACACCCAACAGAAGGCCATTTTAGTATGCATCGCACCTAGCCAGTTAGGCAATCAGTATGCATCGCACCTTGCCCATGGAGCAATCTGTATGGTCCAATTTTGGCCATTTCTGAGTATTTTTTCAGGTTGAACTTCTGGGAAATGATGTAATCAGTTGACCATTATCCTTTAGGGTATGAAACAACCCTTTTAGGGACTTAAGGAGCCCTTATTTTATGGAAATATGAGTTTGGGGTTGCAGTTCCCAAATATGTCTATAACATTCCCTGAGTTTCTATAGATGTTATGTTTTTTTTTTACTATCTCCCTATAATTAAGGGACATTTATAATCACTTTTCATCCCTCTACCCCTGGCTTTCCATCCTCTCTTATCTTTAATATTCATATTCCTTCTCCTTTCACCATCCTTGTCCTCTTCTTGGGCTTGGTTCTTGACCCATCTCTACTTGAACCTCTCATCATTTTTGCACAAAGGATTTTTTGTATGCTGGTGCTTTCTCTTCTTCTCTTTAATATATAGCTTCCTATTCTAGCTCCCTTCCTTGTCCTTGGTTTTGAAATGCCTCATTGTGGTCATTGAAACTAGTGAAGGACAAAGAACAAGAGAGTTTCCCCCTCAAACTTGGGTGCATGCTAATGCAAAGGGTTCAATGAGTCATTACTAAGGGAACACCTTTTGATTTTCTCAGCAAGATATGGATTCTAAAGACCAAGAGTCTCATGTAGAAAAAAATTATTTTTTCAAACATAGAAGTATATGAAAATGTTAGGAAATGGATTCTTGATACAAGAAATATGCAATCCATACAAACTCAATATATGCAAATATTAGACTTGTACTAGTAAATAAATACTCTAATGGAAAAATTTATGGTGATTGCAATGAATCCCAATGGGAAAATATTGTTTTCATAAATTCCTTATACAAATAACACAACAAATTGGAAAAAAAAAGTCTTGGTGCTATCCAAGAAAATGTTGAATCAAATTTCACAACATCTAGGATGATGAATAATTTCTAAGGCCTAGGAAGACATTCCTTTTGGTTAATCATGGTCTATGTTATAGTGTTTTGAGTCCTAGAAGAACTCGCAACCAATAGAACTTTGTTAGTCATTGTTATGATTTACTCTCTAGTCTTCTAGACAAATGTAGACTAAATTATTTAGACAAATATTATGACACATATGTTATAATATTTATTAGTTCAATTTTTTTCTATGTTATTAGTATGGTTTCCATAGTTGCACACCAATGGACATATACATGTAATTTTTCATTTTGAATAGTAATAAAATGTTATCCTAACTTAACTTTGTGTGTGTGTGTGTGTGTTATTTAGAAAAATGGCTAGCTATGAAACCAAAGGCACAACTCAAGTCTAGTTATGATGCTCAAATGGGGTTTTAGACCAAAAGCCCATCCTAGCATCATAACTAGACCTGATTTCTACCTTTGGTTTCACAACAAACCATTTTGTTAATTAGTTATGTATTAAATCCCCATTACAACAATAGGTAATATTTTTTCTTTCTTGTATTTCATTCCAAACTAATTGTGCCAAAGGAAAGGTAATAAATAAATGCTTAATATTTTGTTTAGCTTCTGAGCATAAGGCACATTTTCTTGGACCTTTGAATTACCTCTTTTGAAGAATATCCCGGGAAGGAGCCTTGTTCCCAATAAGGAACCACATAAACAGTTTAGTTTCTGGAGTATTATTTAATTTCTGTAACATTTTCCCCCACCAAGAGGGCTCATGAGGGACCAAGGTTTGGGCTCAAAACTGTTACCCAAATTTTGGTGAGTAGTCTCCTTGATGAAAGGGAGACTAGATGGGAAATTATTTAGTCATAGTGATGCTTACAATATATTTATTTGATAAACTTGTGTAGCTATCCCATTCTATTACAAAGGCCCTATCCATAGATAACTCTCTTGATTAGAGTGATCCATGTTGTTTTCTATTAGAATCTCCAATAGATACTTGACTTTGAGTAAAATATCCTTCTTCATTAAGTTTTTGGATAAGAGGTCCCAATAGTAAGTTTCCATTTTGGCTTCCAATGTGGGTATTGGATCCATCACTAAATTTCCCTCTAAGTCCCTATCCAATTCGGGGAGAAAAATGTATTATTGATTTCTGTATGATAGAACAATTTTTGGATGATTTTACAAGAGATAATATCCAATTCAAGATTGATAAAGGAGATATGTAGTTTTGAAACATTACCTATGGCCAAAGACCAAGGCCTTGATTAATCTTCCATACACTCTAAGTTGTCAATTATTTTGAAAATTAGTGTATGTATTTTATACTGTATCCCCCCTACTGATTTTGGGATGGTGATAGAAAACCATGTTGTTAAAGAAAATAGTTTTTTTTTTTTCATATTTTCCCACCTGCAGGAGCTACTAGGAAAGTTATTTTATTTTATGGAGAGTATCAACCGATATACATAAAATTAAGGCCCAATATACTAATCACTTCAATTACATATTTACAAATTGTTAATAATCCTGCATGAGATAAGCATCTATTGCATCGGGATTTTATTATTTTCTCAATTTTTACCAGAAGCCAACACCAATCTTCTTTGGAACAATTACTCAATTTCAAGTAGAATATTGGATATTTTAATTCCTCCCCCATATTTTTAGAGTGAAATTCCACAATCCTTGAAATGTTTCCTTTTTATTCCTAATATAGACCATTTTAAAAAAGGTTGGATTTATTCAAGTTTATGGTCATACATGTGGCTAGGGTAAAAAGCTCAAGAAAATCAATTAAAATTTGAAAATAGTTCAAGTTTCCTTCCAAGAAAATGAGGATTTCATCCATGAAGAGAATATGGGATAGGGAGAAATTTCGAAAGAGATTTATTTTGAACAAGATATTTTATGATTTTTCACTTTGAATGAGTCAGTTGAGGGCTTTAGGTACTAGAAAGAAAAGGAGTGGTGAAAGGGGACACCCATGTCTTGGAACTCTTTCTAGTTTGAAAAAGGGGGAGGAAGATCTATTAATTAAGAATTCCATCCATGAATAGTTGATGTAATTTAGAACCCATGAGACAAAGGTTTGATAGAAAGCTAGGTGTATGAGAATAAATATGATATATAATCCATTGAATCTGTCAAAGTCTTTTGATAAGTATACTTTAAAGTTTGATGAATTTTTTACACTAGGAATGGATTAAATGTAGTCCTTCTTGAGCCAGGCTAATGGCCTCATGGATCTAGTTTCCATTCAATAATTTCAGTTGTGAAATGTAGTAAGAGAAAATGGGTTTTAGGCATCAGGTTATGATTTTTTTGATGATTTTATAATAGTATTGCAAATGGAGATTGGCCGAAAGAGATTAAAGGAGGAGGGGTTGTCGTAATTTGGAAGGAGAACGATTAAGGTGGATTTGAAACGGGGTATAATATGTCTTGAAGTTCTAGAGAGTAATTGATTACTTTGGTCAAATCCTCCCTTAAAAAATCAAAGAAATCAAGATAAAACTTAATGGGGAGACCATTTGGCCCAAAACTTTTCCTTTTTAAAAACTATGCAGAATATTTTCCACTTCATTCTTTGACACATTCCATAAGCCTCTCATTTCCCTCTTGGTCAATGAAACTAGGGAAGTGTGTGGTAACCTAGAGTATTTTGTTGATGGAAGCTCTATTGTCCTGATCATAAATTTTGTTAAAATACTTGTGTCCTTCCCTGGTAATGTCCTCAAAGGATGGAGCCTTTGATCCATATTATTTTGATATTTCCTTAGATAGTATTGACAACTTTCCCATGATTTGGCATGATTTTATGAAAATAATTTTGTTTTCATCTCCTTCCTCTAATGAAAGTGTTATGTTTTTCATCCTCCAATCGTCTTCCTTGACAAGAAGGATTTTTATCTTTTTATCTTTAAGAGTTTTTATGACTTAGTTTTTGGTATTCAGAGAAATACTTTAAGTCAAAATTCACCATGATATCCTAAGTATTGGATTATAATTCTAGAAGGGTTTCTTGGCCAGGTCTTGTTTCCTTTTCTCCCAATTGATAATGGATTATTTTGAGAATTGTATATTCCATGGAAAATTTTAGGGGCTAATATTCGTGGGTGGGTTAATTTTCCATGATTTTTCCAAACAAATGATTTGCCAATTTCCATTTTTTATAAAAATGATTCACCCAAATTTTACAATATAAAATATTTTACCTTAAAAATAACCATCATTATATGCAAAGTACATATAAAATCATTATAAATTTGAATAATTTTACAAATACATCAATAAACATTGTATAGTTTGTGTTTTAGGGACTAGTGAGATTCACCAATGTTTTTAAACTTCAAGATAATTTTCCATCCTTAAAATTTTCCTTCGTAGATTCTATTGGAATTGGATGAGAGGGGATTGTATTAGATTTTGAATGAAGTGGAACCATAATTTTTTAATATGAACTCAAAGAGAAAGATTCTCAATCCAATGTTGGTTTGATTTGAAAGGACCCATAGGTATTTGCATCAAAAAATCAATGTCTAGAAAAACCAAGCAATGATTAAAGTTTCCCCCTGATGAGACCCATTGATGGAGGAAATGGTTCATATCCAAGAGCTATTTAGATATGAGAATATGTCCTAGTTGCTTTGAAATTTGAGCATTCCTTGTCCTGTTATTTCTCCGAGTTAGAGATATTTTTGGTGGAAGGATATCAATAAGGCCTACAACATCTAGTTTGTTATGAGAAAGTCTTCCAAGGGGGGTCTAATTATGGAACTAGAGCCTAGATATCTCAAACTCCCAATGCTAAATTTAAGACTTCCCCCAAATTGATTTTGTTAGATGAGTAAGAGGGGAGATTAAGGGTGTTGTGCCATAATGGTTTTTTATGATATTATGACTCATAAACTTTTATATAGGTAAATAATAAATGTGAGTCTCTAGACAAATGTTCTATAGTCAAGATAGAATGAAAGTACCACACAATGGTGAGTTGAAATAGATTTTCCTTCTATCTCATGATAAGGCCCCTGATTTCACCATAGCATCCATAGAGGGAAAATTCTAAGAGGGGAGAGTAGATTTTAGCCTTTGAGTATCTTTTATTCCTTCCAACATTGTTTCTTGAATATAAATAATATGAGGTGAAAAGTTATCAATAATTATTTTGATGGGTAGTTTCTTAGAGGGATTGGAAAAACCTCTACAATTTACTAAAAGAATTCTCATCAATGCACAGGGGCATTTTCTTTAAGGTACTTGATCATTGATTTATGTTTTCCCTTTTTTATCTCAAATAAATATTGTTTTTGGTTAATCAACAAGATTGAATTATACCTTCCACCAAATACAATTAGATGGCTTCTTTAGAAAATCCTAGTCTACACCCAACATAAGTGGTTAAAGAATTTGGCAAATATAAATCCAAGAGGAGTGAGGTTTGGTGTAGGATCTGAGATTGTAAGGAGAGGGAGAGTGGGTTGATAAAAGACTAGGGAAGTGTAGGCCAAGGAGAAAGGTTAGAGAATAAAGGGGAAGATAATAAAACCTAGAGAGGATATTAGCGTAGGTGGGGAGCAAAGGGGATATAGTGGTAAATGAGAACAAGAGGAGGGAAGCAAGAGGATCATTAGAAAGATGGGTGTAAGAGGAGGGAAAAGTGTAGGAATTTTAATAGGGGGTGACTAAACAAAATGTGTAGATGCCACAAGCATACCTAAGGAGGGAGTGCCCTCTAAGATGGTGGGAGGGGTAACCATCTTAGCAACAGTAGTAGGAATAAGAGTTTCATCAATATAAAATGCAATCTTAAGCTCCAATGGTTTATCCCTTGGCTTCTTATAGTCCCATTCTTTAAAGGAGGGTCCAATGGAGAAGCAGAAATCTAAGTTTCCCACTACATTATATGCCTTTCGAACCCACTATTTCTTAAACTTCCCCCATGAGCATATTTTTTTGTAGATGTCCATAAGTATGAAATCTTTTTCATTTGAAAGGGACCACCTCATATTCTAGGTGTTGATGATGGGAGATTGAATCAAACTTTATGGAGATCGCATCTGGAAGCCTAGAGAAGAGGTTTAGACCCACAAGAATGTGAGCCATTCCCATGTAGTATGACTACTAACAGGAGACATCCACCCCATAGAAAAAACCTAGGAGGTTCCCAATCTCTTTGAAAACCTCTTATGACAAGAATATGCAAGGAAGATTATGCAATCAATCCCAAATCAACAACACTAGAATTTTCTGATCTCAAGTATCAAAGGAGTTTGTCCATTTTTTTAGGAAGAGTGCCTCAGTTCCCAAATGTCACCAATTATTTTCTTATATGGAATTTCCTTTAAAGTAATATAGTGATCTTGACCCACAAGGTTGACTAGAGCATATGATATATAGTGCACTAGATATATACTTAACTCAAAACGAATGAAAAATACATGCATAATAGATGTAAACAAGAAAAATAAAGGGAGTGCACCTTCTCTTAGAAGGTGGATGTTTTGTGCTTTTGGTGATGGAATTCCTTAGGATCTTAGCCCTTGAAATTTTTTCACCTGTAACTTGAACACAAATAATAGAAACCACTATATCTATCTTCCTACAAACCATATTAACATTATCATCATGAATAAACCAATAACATAAATTAAAAATAACATGAAAAATATATGTAATTGGGGGGAAAGAATGATTTACTTATTATAAGAATAAACTATTACAATGTTGCACCCTTCATGGTCATTACCTCTAGCTCCTCCTCTCACCACATCTCACAATCAACAAACATTATGTTTTATAGCTTATCGCAAAGGGAAGTGGGTTCTCAACTCAATAACATTTAGTTATCTCTAGCTTTTCTCCCTTTACTCCATGGAGAGTATGGATTTTATAGATGGGTTTGAGAAGTTATCATATGTATCCAAATACTTTGTTGACCATTTTTTCTATAGTCATTTCATCCTTATCTTCTAGATATGATCATATTTTACCTTTTGCACCCTTATCCATTCACATTGCCAACAGTAAACACTTTGAATCTCTTCAACTCTCCTTGCTAGTGTACTAGGGGCACTGAAGAGGAAAAACTTTTTTTAATTATGGCTAATGTTTTTTCCTTGATGGAAACCTACTTGATAAAGACGTCAACATTATGATATCATGATGGTAATGCAGATTGGAAAAGATGTTGCAAATGTGATGAATATAGAAATGACCGATCAGAGACAAATCAATGATAAAGGTGATGGTTGAGAAAGTATATGCGAGTTCTGAGAAGCAAGGTCACATGCATATGCGGATCCTATGAGTCAAAGTTGCGTATAGAATCTGCACGATGTATTTTGGATACCAGGGGTCATTACCATGGTATTGGCCCATAATAATGAGCACGACAATAGTTATTTGATCCCATCTAAGAATACTAATGACATTACTAAAGGATTGGCCAAAGGTATTGGCTAAGGCTAAAGCTATATAAGGAGATGGAGATCAAAGTGTTATGTGTGCAAATTATGGAATGTTTATGAATGATTTGATTTGAGCAGGGGTGCACCAAGGTGAAAGGAGAAGACTCAGATTTGAAAGATCTGAAGTATGTTGACATATGTGCTTGTTCCATTTACTTATTGAAAATGTCAAATAATGATAGATATGTGATTGTAATGATGTTGTGATCTGAATGAGTTATTTTAAAGCATGTAATTCTAATAGTAAGCGTTGCGGAGAATAAAATTATCTTTGCAGTGAGTTTTTAGAACTGTATGCAAGCTTGTCTCAGGTTAGTCACGTACATACATGGATCTACTTCTGGTTAGTCGCGTATATATTCTACGAAAATCGTTTTGAGTATGTGTAAATTTGTACGTGGGTGTTATGCATGATAAGTGTGTACATAAATGGATCAAATTCAGGGATGTCACATATATATTCTACGGTTTTACAGTATGGCCTTTTGATGATATTTTATCAAATTTGTTATGTTTATTTATGTCTATCAATGATGTATCTATCATGATAATCTACATTTGACAGTGTTGATTGCGTTGAATAAGACTTGGTATATTGATCAGTGAAGGTGATTCATTATGATTTGGTTTTCAGTAAGTTGGTATTGATGTATTTTCTATGATTCAATATTTAGAAACTGACCAAGTGATTTAGTTTGATAGAAATTAGTGAGTTGAGATCCGTATGTAGATCTTCTTCAAGAAAATAATGTACATACAAGGGTATGATTCAAAACAGTAGCATATGCATTATGATGTATGTTTGACTAGGGTTTACAGTGACAATAGTTGGTTTCTGTAATGGGTAACAATGTTTTGATTAGTGGTTGTGCATTGATATGATCTGTTATTGTTTGATTTGAACTAGTTGCATTGGGTGCAATAGTTGGTTGAGATTTAGTGATTGACTTGTTGATGTTTCAATTGGTTCAATGTATAAATACTTTGGTGCAATATTTGGTTTTATAATTGTTACTTGGATTGGGTTTAATGATGGAAGCAGGTCTAGTCTGAAAATTTGATGGAAGGTGGACTACAGGTTTGATGTTTTGAGTCAGGTGGATCCAATATGAAATATTGTGAAATGCAATCCATAAGAGGAGATGAGGGCTGGAGCCTTCAGTGAGGGAGTTGAAGCTTCCTTCCAATATTAGCTGGTGAAGTTTCACAAGGGGTAGGTGCTCCCTTCCAGTAGGAGTTAGTAAACGAGATCAGGGGGTTGGATCTCCCTTCGAGTGGGTGCTGGAGAATGAGAGAAAGTTGTAGCCTTCTACAAGTGGGTGACTGCATATGGGTAAGAGTCTGCACTAGTACAAGATTGTAACAATATTTATTTATTTAATGAGAAAGAAGACAGAGATGATGAGAGTGGTGGTTTTCTCCCACATTAGGTTTCCACCTAAAATCTTGGTGTTCATGTGTGTTGATATGTTTCTTTTGTGTTGATGATCTATCTGCTTCTTAATTATCATGGTTACTATTTAATTAATGAATAATGGAGTTATGATGCATTTGTTAAAGATGAAAAAATGATGAAATATATGAAAGGTTATTTAACTAGATATACATTGTTCGCATTTAATAAAGTCGCGTACATACGCGGTTTCTGAGTTAGACAGTAGTGTATGGAAATCATAACATGAAATGAAAAGTTTAAAGAGAGTTTAAAATATTGATTCCCCCCCCCTCCCACTCGCCCTCTCAGTGTTTTCCCAACAACTGGTATTAAAAAAAGTTACTTCAATTGAAGCTTAACCGTTTGGAGTGGATCAAGGACAACGGGAAGTAATAAATATAAGAAGGAAACTCAAAGGAAGAAGTCAATTTCGGAGAAAAATGACAGTGATACATCTGATGTTGTAACAATATCCGCATTTATGGACCAAGAACAATCTGCTGTAGAAGAGCAAGGAACGAAAGAAACAGTGGACAATAAAGATACGTTTATGCTAACTGATGATAACTATCAAGAATGGAAAGAAAAGATAAAGTCTTAGTTAATGAACCTGGGATTTGATGTTTGGAATTTAGTAACGGTTGCACTAAAACTCCTCTATCAAGTGAATAATCACAAAATAATAATGAAACTTTAAATGAAATCTTTGGTAACATGCCTAATTCACCTTTAGGAAAGGTTATGCACTATGACACTGCAAAAGAAGTATGGGATAAATTGCAGGTCATTCATGAAGGAAAAACAAAGGAAGATTGTTCACTAGAACCAACAAGTAATCATGTTTATAAAGAAAATAATGATGTATCAAAAGATGAGTATGTCATGTTAGATGAGTTATTGATTTAGAAGAAGATAGGTAAGAAAAAGTTCTTAATATTAGAAGAAAACATGATTTTGCCTTGAAAAGGATTACCAGTCTTAAGGATAATTTGTAGGCATATGATAACAGGGATCATATCAAATCAATAAATGTTACAATAGAATATAAAAAATATTGTGAAGGTCTTGAAGCTAAGATCACCTCTCTAAGAGTAGAACTGGAAAAGCCAAACATGCGAAATGAAGAGCTACTCCAAGCATTTGAAGAACAAGAGAATGGGCTAAAGGAAAAGATTATTGAATTAACGGAGAAATTGGAAGAAGGAAGAAAGTTTGAAGAAGGAATGTTGAAGTAGTATCTGGAAAAGGAAGAATAACACCACAAAAAGAAGTTGAGGTAAACATTTTAGAAGGTAAATTAGAAGAAAAGGATAAACACTTAAGATTTCAAGATAGTGCTAATATTTTGGATAATATTCTTAGTATTCAAAGGTATCCTTCCATTATATGGTCTTGGTTTTCATGAAATTGTAAAAGGAGAATCTAGTGCATAGGAATGTGCAAGGATCTTGAAGGATAACAATATAAAATCTGAAATTCCTATTAAAGAGATAAGAATTCAACCAGATCAACATCCAAGGAAGATGATTTTTCAAAGGAAATAATTTTCTCCCAATAATAGAAACATTAATCGAATCTCTCCTCTGATCAATAATGTTGAATTCTTTATATGTCATAATTATGGACACGTTGCAGCCAATTGCAGAAGAAGATTATTTGATCTCAAGCAAATATATACTTCATAGGAAGATCATCGTCTCCCAGGCACTCAATTTTATTTAAGGGATATTATTTTTCTTGCAATATATTTGGTCACAAAACTATTGATTGCAATAGAAGAAATATGAAACAGAAATATTATGATTCCTCAACTCTTTTTTCTAGTCATATAAGATGTTATACTTGTAACAAGTTTGGGCATGAAGAATATGCAGGAACAAGTCAATGAATCTCCATAGACAACAAGGCAAGGAACCAAAGAAGAATATTGTTACTAAAATACCTAAGAAATATTGATCCACCAACACTTCTCATAATAAGTAGAAATAAGAAGAACATATAAGGTGTGGTCTTTCTCATTGTTAATTTGAAGATGAAGATGAATGATACATAGATAGTGTATTCTCTCATCACATGGCTAGAGATAAGGGAAAGTTTGAGTCTCTCAAGAAAAAAAGAGATGGTAAGGTGATTCTTGGAAATAGTGCTCCAGGAAGAGTTATGGGAAAAGGTGGAATCAAACTTGATATGTATGCAAAAGAAGTTGATGCATTATTAGTTCAAGGGATAAAGCATAATATTCTAAGTGTAGATCAAATTTCTGACAGAGGATGTATAGTTTGTTTACATCAACTAAATGCAAAGTCATAGACAAAGAAACTGGAAAGATTATAGCAAGAGGATACAGAAATCCAGACAAATTATATATGCTAGCAGAAAAGAATTCTGGAAGAAATGAGAGGGATAGTTTCTCTTCTTCATATTCAGAATAAAAGAAGTTGGTGTGCACTACATTCCCTTTCTCTTAAAAGGATACTTATAACAGATACTTCAAAAATGAATGTGAGGTACATAAACCTTGTGAAGAGCAAGTGATGATTATCAAGTCGATAGGATCAGTAGTGTATAGGGGGAGATATGCCTATATATTGTGATATTATTTTTCATTTGGTGATGCTTATACTATTGAAATTACATTCATGAAGTAGCAGTGAACATGAAAAACTATGTTGTGTTCAAGGGGAGTTGTGGTTATGAAATTTTAGCATTTTACTTCTTGTACACATATCACATGAAGTCGTGTATATATGTGATTTTTAATCTAGACAGTCGTGTATGTTTCCATAAGATGAAGAAAAAATGGAATAGACTCAGAGGGTCTTCTGATATGTTTTAATCAATTATTAATGGCTTTCTTATTCTTATGCTTACTTAATGCAAACTGGTGTCTTTGTGATATGATGCTTAGTAATGATGATGGTTCATGAGTTATTACAATTGTGTCATTGCTACTTTGGTTCTTTGATGGATTTTTTGATTGGTGAGATGGATATAATCATATTTAATAGTGAATAGTTGGCACAAGTTGAGGGGGAGAATCTACTATGCTTCTAATTGTCCATTGTTGGAATTATGGTTTCTTGAGCATTTCTTGTTGCATGTGGTAAATATCGTTAGTGATGAATAGTTGTTTCTATTGCAAAAGATACATATGCTACTTGGTGATGATGAAGTTATGGATGATTCCTATATACATGGTGTCATTCCCTTGCTAAAACTTGAATATGGCATTGGTTCATGATGTTGTTGATAAGATTTGTGATGACTGAAGATTCCCCTTTTTTACACACATGTTATTGATGCATATGCTACTATTGTAGCAGCTAAAACACCCTCCAAAATTTTGGCCCACTTTCAAATCTTTGAGCATATTGTGGATCCTATGATCAATCTTTCCTTAGTCACTTATTATTCAATTGATGATTTCAAGCTCCCTTCTCATATCTCAAGTTTTGTTCACGCTTTTATCTTTATATAGCAAGTTTCGTCTTCGAGTATGGGAATTATCTCTTATCATGCAAAGGGGACTTTTGGTTTGCTTCAAGGGGAAATATTTATGAAAATGAGTTGTTCTCATCATATAGACATGTTTTGCACTCATTTCCAAAGTTTCACTCACTATTGCACAAGTGTCGTCATTATCCTCACAAATTCTATCGTCAGAGTCGCACTTGTCGTAAGTTGCCACAAAGGTTGTTGCATTAAGGGAAATATGTTTTAATATGTTCTAGATGACCTATGTTGTATCACTAAGTGTCCAAGTGTGTGGTCACAGTCAAGTTCTATCACTGCTCACATCGGTTCCACTGATCCCACACTTAGCCAAATTCTAGAGGATTCTTAGCAACCTAGCCTCATCCATCCTTCCCAAACTACACACTTCGCATCTGCAACTTTCAAGATTTTCCTTTTTTTGTTGGAATTGTGAAATATGTTGAAATCCCAGCCTCCCTTGGCCTCCAAAAATATGTAGATGGTTCCTCTAGTGTCCTTCCCTCAGTCGGAGCTCATTACCTCTAGAAACTGTGTAGTTTTGTCTCTCAAGCCTCTCAGCTTCTCGATCCCCTTCCCTCCAAAAACTACATAGTTTTTCCTCTCAAGAACCCATCCTGCTGCAACCACTTCCTACTTGAACTAAGAAATTATGTCCCTAAGTGGGCACTGTGAAAATTTTTCCCTCATTGGGCACTACACAATTTTTTCCCTCAATGGGAACTATGCAATCTTATCCCTCAGTCTAGCCCAGTCACTAAACCTTCCCACTTGGCCTAATACCAATTCTAGCTCAGTCAATGGATTATCATGCGACATCTTATACCAGGGGCTTATCAGACTGATGTCGTCTTGTCATGAAAGAATTGCAGATACAAGAATTCTACCATGCTATGGAAAGATGATGAAGAAAGAGGACATTGTAGATGACACTTAAGGTGTTGAGGAGAAGATATAATCATCAGGTAAGAATACCAAGGAACCCTCCAGTATGATAGAAAATCGAAGATCAGGACTGCATGAAGACTCCATCTGATTCACAACCCTTTGGAGGGTAGGTACGGAAAAGGAGCACATCTTTCATGAAGTTGAAATGAACCTATTATGGTAAAATGAAGGACAACTTATCATTATCATATCAATATGTCTTCAATGATAGGTATGGTCACAAACACTGAAATTTATTCCATGTTTTTTCGCTAAGTGTTTCACTCCCTTTCACAAGTTAGGCAAGATGTCATATTTTTGCATGTTGGTTGTCACACTCTATGAATAAGCTCATTATGGAAGTTTCAAGGGCTCATCTTTGTGTTTATGAGGTTTCCTAACGGTGTAAACACCTTTCGCACTCATTCATAAAGTTTTGAGTGTTGTCGCCACGGTCATCATAAAGTCCATCTTAGGTGTCGCACTTGTCCTAACTAGTCATGAAGCGGTCACACACAAGTGAAAGTGTTGTTCATGTGTCCTAACTATTCTAAGCTCCATTACTTCACCTGTCATATTCACTGGTCCAACACTTAGCATTTCTTGAAGAAGCTCCCCAACCCTTCAACTTGGTTTCACCCAACCTATCTGGAATGTGCATTGTATAGTTCCATTTAGTAGGTTGTGACCTTGATCCCTAGATCTATGCAATGCATAGTTCCTGTCCCCCAGGATTGTTTCATTACATAATTCCTGAGCCAAAGACCCAACCTTCCCTTCCACAATTGTGCAATCGTTTTAGTCAGCCTAGCCCAAACTTTGCATTGTGCAACCACAACCAACAATTTGCCTCCCTATGCCCTTGAACTGCGCAATCCCACAGAGGACCATTCTCCCTTTAGTCACAGAACTGTGCATAGGCTTCTTACAGTGGTCACTCCCTCAGTTTGATCAACTATCTCCCAAATCTACGCAGAATTTAGTCAGCCTTCCCTTCCATAATGATGCAGAAGTCGGTCAACCATCCTCTCTAGAATTGCGTAGAGATCTTCCACAGTGGCCCCTCCTCTAGTCAGACTCACTCATATCCAAAATTATGCAGAAGACACCCTCTGAGCCTAGCTTATACTATGAATTTCGCAGTTCCAAGCCTCAAGCCTTAACCTTAGCTACTGGGACTACATAATACATAGTCACTGAGCCTCCCTCTATGATTTGCAACTCAATTCCGACTATTTCTTTGAAGCTAAATGCACCATCTTAGGCTAGGAGGTTTTTGGGTTGATTTCGTCTCCTCATGATTGAATTGTAGATGCAGGAACCTGGCAGGAAGATGAAGAAGGATATGAAGGAGGAGGCATGCAAAGGACATTCTTGTAGCTGAGAATGCATGTTGATATATCAAGGAAAAGAAAAGGGACACCAACTTGCGACTACAACCCAAGACTTGAGGTAATTGAAGATTCCTATCACCAAGCCATGAGGAGGTGGAAGAGAATGTAACACCCTCCTCCCACGTCTACCCAAGAAACTAGCCAGTCGGGGTAAACATGTGATGAGAGGCCACTATGATATGATTTGACCTCCTAAGTCACGTTAAGGAAGTGGAACTGACAGAAACACACCATACAAAAATTAATCATTAACTACAAGACCCTCAGGAACCAATCCAATAGTTTAGAGAGCTTGCCTTGGGTTCCCACTGAGATTTTGGAAAATTTAAGGCTTAGTCACTCCCATGCTATAGGCATGAGAGCGAAAAATAACTTGAATTCACTCTCACAGGATTTCTTGCTAGCGACCAGAGACCAAAACTATCAGTGACTCTGGCATTTGAGCCACTTTTTTCAAGCCCAGAGCCCAGGTCACTGCCCAAAATTGAACCATATCTTCATAATAATAAAATAACATTGAAATGATAGTACTAAGGCAAATAAGCCTCACGGGGGTAGGCGAGTTGGTAATCACAATGCAGTGAAGTTCGTTAGAAAGGCGGGCTCCGTACTGAAGGTCACGAGTTCAATTCCCCCTTACTAACCCGGAGCTATGGAGAGGGGTGGGCACAGTTTCCCAGGGGTTATAATGGTAGCTGTCAAAATTGACCCCATGTAATGCGAGTTGCGAGGCTACTCCAGTTGCCAATTCCTATGTTAACAAAAAAAAAGGATAGTACTAAGGCAAATAATTTTTCAAGACCTTGACTGGACCCCTAGTAGCCATGATAGGAATTTCGTCAAACATATTGCAAATGTGTAATCTACATGTGTAATTAACAATTATAAGCATAGGGGTCTCATACTTAGCTGAGAATTGGTAAGAACCATTGATGCCTCAACACATCAATTTCAATTCCACCCATTAGGTCATAGATACATTGATCATTCAATTACAAGTAAAAACATGATGAGAGCCACACATGGCTACTATCATAAAATACATACATAACCATCATAATAGCAACAGAAATACTCACAAAATTACATCTATATAGACCATGTATAATCCATAAAAATGCTCATAGAAATACAAGGATAAATATCCTTTCATTAATGATGCAAAATCCAACCCATGATGGGACTTCCATGTTCCACCCAACCGTAGAATGGTTGAGCCAAATCTCTCTTCAGCCATTTACCCCCATGCCATATTCCAAGCATGAATGTGGTATCTCATAGAACAAATCCATAAATAAAAAAAAATCCACCCATCAAACAGTGATTCCACTTCATGGTTGAACATCACAAAACCATCATCAGATCGGTCTCTATCCAAGCCTTCCAGGGCTCTGGAGAATTTGTCCAAACAAGGCTCTAGGACTAGTAACTCAACCCACATCTTTTACTGGGTTCCAGAGCATTTGTCCAACCAAGGCTCCAAGACTAGTAACTCAACCCACCAAGGGCTTGAAAGTATTTTGCCAACCAAGGCTCCAGGACTAGTAACTCAACCCAAGTTGTTCCAGGGCTCCAAAGCGTTATTCTAACTAAGTGATGAGCCTCATAAATGGGTAATTATATGGGCTTATTTTACCTCCTAACCTAGCCAAATCAACCATTCTCTTAGCTTATTATATTATTTTCTGATTATATTTATGCTTATAGAGTGAGTTAAGTTAGTTATTGTGTCATGTGGTCTAACATGTATTTAATGCGGATTATTGATTAATTTCGAGGTCAAAGTCAAGGATCCAGTGGATAAATCACAGCAATAACTCAAAGTGGACAGAGGAGAGGACTTATATGATGGAATCCTCCTCATTTATTACTCCTCACTTCGAATTCCCCTTCATTCAGCTCAGAGTACAAGCAGCCGAATCATGCACTAGAAGGCAGTCGAGCAAGTGGAGGATGCATAATGATTATCTTGAGTTTTGGGAGCCAAGCCTCCCTGATTTTAAGGAAGCTATTGGTAGCTTCATTTGTATAAGTAGAGAGGCCTAGGGCCTCACTAGGGTTGGATTTTTTTTCTTATGTAAACTCTGCTCAAATTTCGAGCTTATTATTTTGTGACAGTTTCATGTAATCTTGCTATTGTTTTGAAAATAAAGATGGAATCCTTTTTGAACTAGCACTAAGTTACCTCAGAGTGTTGAAGCTCTTGGGTTAGGGCCCAATACAAGTAGCCAAGCTCCTCTTTACTTGTATTTTTATGCTTTGTTTCAGTTTTTGGATTAGTTTGTTTTTAGATGTATTTCTCTTATGGTTAAGAATAGGTTGTTTTTTATGATTTAGTAGTTTTCTTCCATTTGTGATTTCTGTAGCAGGTTAAGAAGTGACCAAAAAATATTCAAAAGGCTAGCAATAGTTTCTTGGCCTCTCTTCCTCCCTCTGGGACCATGATTTGAGATAAAGACTCTCTTGCTGCCCCAAAAACACAAATTTTCCTCCTTTATAGGACTTCTAGTGTTTGCAGCTTTTTAGTAGGTTAATAGTCCAACTTTGTTTTTCTTTAGATATTCTTCATCATGCTCACTTCCTTATTTGCAATAGTATTCTTTCATGCTTTCCTTTCCTACAGCATTTCTCAGAATTTCCTTTCATAGATCATAGTTTAGACCATTTTTATGCAAAACTCTGTTTTTCCTAAATGCATTCATTTCACTTGTCGCTTGATTTCCTTGGATGATTGTCAGTTTCTATGCAGGATATCTCTTCTAGTATTAGTCTAGATTATCAGAAATCACACCCTCCATCTGATCCATGCCCTACAGGTCTCCCAAATCTCACCTCAATTCTGCCCTAGTTTCCTGCATTTTTCCATAGAACTTCTTCCTCTCTCTTTGAGCAAACCCAATCATCTTTCTCTCTCCTAGTGATTCATGGTAGACATTAGGTTCCCTAACACTTCATTCCAACCTTCATCCACCTTTTTCACCCACTCTCACACCCTGAAAACAGTGAAAACTTCTCTCGGCCTCCTCGTGTAGGCCACCTGTAGTTTCCCTGTTTTCCTCCTGTAGATTTCCTATGTCCTCTTGTAGATTTTCCTGTAGGCTTTCTTTTGAAGGCCGAGTGTGGGAAAAGCCTCCAAAAGGCCACCTGAGACCTCCTAGGACCTATCCACACCATCCTACATCCTCTAAAGTCCCAAAACCGCCTTTCAATGCCACCTATTCGCTACCACACTCACACACAATAAATTACATGCATGTCAAATTCACATAAAAAAACATAAAAATCCAAAAATATGTTTTTTGCTTATTTACTTCTAGAAATAGCATAGTTAGATGTTTTTTACTTCCTTGAGTAGGTAATGGCATTCCTTTCATGGTTTCCATAGTGCTTTCTGCAAAAGTAGAATTAGTTGGTTAATTAGAGTTTACTAGGTTTGCTTTACATTTCAGTCTTTCTCCTTTCTGCAGTTAAGAATAGCATCTATAGAGTAATATTTCTTCCTTTCATCACATATATAACTTCTTCTGGAATCCATAGAAGTTGGCTTGAGCTCCTAGTGATCTCGCGCCGGCTGGCCAAGTGACAACCTGCAGTGAGAACTAATACTTGTGCATACAACACTGACGCTTCCAAGTTTGCTACAAACTACCGGGTTGATAAGAGTAAAGTAGGCAGCCCAGGAGTTGCAACATTATTGCTGCAATATTGATGCTCACCACTTTTTGGTGCCATTTCCAGGGAAGCGTTGGAGTATTATGTGATTACTGCTTTATTCTATTTTCTATTGCAACATTCTGCTAATATTTTATTTCAGCAAAAGTAGACCAGTCCTTTCTTTTCCTTCAGTTTTGCATTTCCTTGCTTTCCTTTTCAATTCTGCAAATTTCATTTCAACAAAAGTAGACTAGTCATTCCTTTTCCTTCAGTTCTGCATTTCCTTGCTTTCCTTTTCAATTCTGCAAATTTCATTTCAGCAAGTTCATTTCAGTTAGTTGCAATTTGTTTTGTTCAATCAATTTCAGTTTCTGTAGTTATCATCAGTGTGGGGAAAAAGAAACAAAAACCAACCAAAAAGATTTCCTTTCATGCCTCGTAGGAATAGAGATAACTTAGGAAAAATTTTGCCCAACACCCCCACTGCTTCACACAACCAACCTTCTCTCTTCTTCGGTGGCTGCGATTAGGAAGAACCCTTAGGTGAACAACCAGACATATTTGAAGATCCTATAGGGGAAGAAGAAGAAGAAAACATTCCTTTGGAGCCAAAATGCTAGGAGGAATGGAGAGATAATAGGGGGTACCTTTCCCATTCGGGAGACCAATGGGGACACCAAATGAAGAATATAAGCCCTTTCGCCCTAACTCATTTTCATGGTCTAACTACAGAAGATCCTAACACCTTCTTATTCGAATTTGTTGTCATCTGTTGAACTTATGACTATGTAGAAGATGAGAAAAAGTTGAAACTATTCCCTTCTACTCTCAAGGATGTAGCACTATGCTGGTTCATGGGATTACCTGGCAATAGCATCACAACTTGGGCTCAGTTGCAGCAAGCCTTTAACAACAAGTATCAAGATTATTGTAGGTCAAAAGATACTAAAGAAGAAATCTTCCAAATGACCATAGGAAGTGATGAGTCCCTGGAAGACTATGGAGAGAGGTTCCAGCTCAGATACATAAGGGTCGGGTGTACACTTGACCCTGAGTCTCTGAAGTTGGTCCTACTCAGGGGAATTTGGGAAGATATTCTAGACACCCTCCATCTACTGGCCGGGGGAGACATCTACCAACTACCCTATGAGGACATAAAGATTGTTTTTAGAAACCATTCTAGAGCAGCCACAAAGAAAGGTAGGGGGAGTCAACCTATAGCCAGTACCTCTTCCTCCAACTCATCCATTAAAGGAGAAATTGGAAACATGCTGGAAGACTTCAAGAGTGAGATGCTGCAGACTCTTCCCATGCAAATGGATACCTTACATATCAAAAGAAAACAAGAGGAAGCAGAGAGGGCTTTGGTCATTTTTTGCCCTAGATGCACCAGGAGGCATCCTAGGAATAAATGCCCAATGAATTCTATAGAGGTTTGTTCAATCTGTGAAGAAAATCATTCTACAGATAAGTTCCCTTCCTTGCCCAGACTTAAAGCTATATATCTAGGGGCTGAGGGAGTCACTGAACAGCTCTATTACATAAAACAAAGAAGGCCACATGGACATAGACCATACCAGTAAGGGATGCAAGGGACATCTCAGGCATACTACAACCCCAACCAAGTTCCCTCCATACCTTCTTAGGGTCCCCCTACTCATCCTTCCTAGTCCACACCTCCTCCTTGGTCCTTCACATCTCAATATCATGCCCAACCAGCCACTCATTCATTTCAATCCTATGCTCAGCCACAACCTCAATGGAATGCATCTCATCAGGGGTGGAGGCCCCAATACAACTCTCTTCCCTCTCTTTTGACTCCACCACCTGCCCAACCACAACCGTTACTTTTTGTTCCACCAAAGCAACCCCAAATGACTATCCAGCCAAATCTAAAACCGAAAAATAGACAGGCTCAGTAAGTGTATAGTGGGGAACCATCATGCCCAACTTATGTTGTGGAGATTCAAGAAATTAACTTGAGATCTAGGAAAGTCCTCCCAGATAGCCAGCCTCCACCTAGGAAGGTTGAGGAAGATAAAGAGGAAAGTGAACCTAAATCAAATCCATCCTTTCCTGAGAGACTATCCGTGACAGTCCAGCCTACCCCAGAAGAGACTGAACTCCTGGGAGAATTGAAACATTTATGTGTAAATATACCACTTCTCTAAGCCATAAAATATGTTCCTATCTACAATAGGTTCATCAAAGAGAAGTGCTTTAAGCATTCGGGAAGGCGCAAGAGAGATGCCCCAACCATCAATGTCATAGGACAACTGTTCGACCTGATGTTGGGGCAGGTAATCTGCCCAAAATATCTGGACCCTGGAAGCCCAGTAGTTGATGTCCACATCAATGGCATAATTATCTCACATACCTTGATTAATCTAGGAGCTGCCATTAATGTGATGACAAAGGGCACAATGCTCAAAATTAACCTCTAGGGCTCCTTGAGGAAGACCACGACAGTGCTACAGCTAGCGGACTGCTCCACAGTGACCCCTGAGGGGATTGTGGAAGATGTGATGGTCTCCATTGATTCTTGGGAGTACCCTGCTGATTTCTTAGTTCTCCAGCGAAAGGAAAATCTCACTAGGTATCCTCTCATTCTGGGAAGACCCTGGTTAGCTACAGCCAATGCCTACATCAGCTGTCGAGCTGGGAACATGACCATAAAGAATAGGCACATGTCCAAGCAGTTAATCATATATCCTCCTACCCAACCATTGCTAGAACATGATCCACCTCTCTAGTTGGAGGAGGAAAATTAGGATGAAGTTTATTCTGCACCACTCTGTGCATTAGAAATTGCCATGGGGGGGAAACAACAAGATGAGGATGATATGATTGAAAATTTGATTCAGAATCCACCTCCTAGTGTATCACCATTAGAGGACATAGTAAGAGAAACCCAAAACAACCCCTCAACTGATCTCTATGCGGCCAACTCCACTTCTCTCCATGTTAAGAATATAGAGTTCGGCCCAGAAAGAACATTGAAAATCAATCCATCCTTATCCACTTCCCAAGAGAAGGAACTGTGCAACCTACTGAGAAAACATCTAGATGCCTTCGCCTGGAGTTATAAGGAGATGAAGGGAGTGCACCCTTCAGTATGTACTCATCATATATACATCAAGGAAGATTGCAAACCAGTCAGGCAGCCTCAAAGGAGGATGAATCCAACACTTAAAGATATTGTTAAGGAAGAACTACAAAAATTTCTTGATGCAGGATTCATCTATCCCATCTCTGATAGTGAATGGGTCTCTCCTTTGGTGCTAGTGCCAAAGAAAAATGGTAAGTGGAGAATCTATGTCGACTATCAGGAATTGAACAAAGCCACTAAAAAGGACCATTTTCCTTTACCTTTCATAGATCAAGTGTTAGACGGTCTGGCAGGGAAAAAAATTTCTCCTTCCTAGATGGGTTTAGTGGGTACAATCAGATTCAAATCAGCCTGGAAGACCAAGATAAGACCACTTTCACTTGTCCTTGGGGTAATTTTGCATACTGGGTCCTTCCTTTTGGTTTGTGGAATGCTCCAGCCACTTTCCAAAGAGCGGTATTGAGTATATTTTCTGAACTAGTTCATGATGCAATAGAAATATACATGGATGATTTTACTCCTTATGGTTCAAACTTTCTAGAAGCTTTATCTAACCTAGGAAAAGTTCTAGACAAGTGTATTGAGATGAAGCTATCCCTCAGTGTGGAAAAATTTGAATTTTTTATGACTGAAGGGATCTTGTTAGGTCATGCAATATCTCAGCAAGGACTGCAAGTGGACCCCAACAAAATTTCCATCATCCAAAGGGTCCCACCTCCTCAAAAGGTGAGAGATGTCAGAAGTTTCCTAGGCTTAGCTAGATATTACAGGAGATTCATTAAAGATTTCAACAAGCTAACCTCTCCTTTGTTTGGCCTCTTAGGCAAAGATTTTGAGTTCATATGGCCAGAAAATTGTCAAGAAGCCCTAGATACCTTGAAGAGCAAGTTAGTAACTGCCCCAATTCTCAGAGGCCCAAACTGGGCCCTACCTTTCCACATTCACACAAATGCCTCAAACAAAGCAACAGGAGTAGCCTTAGGACAAATTGATAAAAAGTTACCTTATGCCATATACTTTATAAGCAAAAACTTGTCAAAGGCAGAGTTAAACTATACAGTGACCGAGAAGGAGCTCCTAGTTGTCATGCATTCATTAAACAAATTCAGACATTATATCACAGGGTATCAAACCTTTGTGCACACTGATCATGCTGCAATTAGATATTTAATGAACAAACCAAATGTAAATGCTCACATTATTAGATGTTGCTTTTACTACAGCAGTTTGATCTTACCATTATTAATAAGCCTGGTAAAGAAAATGTTGTTGCTGACTTTTTGTCTAGAGTAAATTTGCCTGTAGGTGAAGAAGGAATGGTAGATGACCAAATTCCAGATGAACATCTGTTTGCCATATCAGTACTCTCTCCATGGTTCGCTGATATAGCAAACTACTTGGTTTCAACACAATTCCCACCACACCTATCCTCAAAAGATAAGAGCAAGATAGTAAGGAAAAGCACCCCTTTCACCTGGATTGGAGGAATCTCTTCAAACTTGGCCCAAATCAGATCTTGAGAAGATGTCAGGGAGTAGGAAGTCTTTGACATCCTCCTGACCTATCATGACAGGCCTTATGGAGGTCATTTTGCAGCAAAAATAACTGCCTTCAAGATGTTGCAAGCAGGCTACTACTGGCCCACTCTTCATCAGGATGTGAGGAGATATACAAGCTAGTGTGATCGGTGTCAGAGGATGGGGAAATATACTCCAAAGGATGAGATGCCCATGAAACCTCAAGTGACCTTTGAGCCATTTGAGAAGTGGCGCATGGACTTTGTGGGGCCTATCAGCCCTCCTTCAAAGCAGAAACAATACGTCATTGTGTGCACCGACTACCTGACAAAGTGGGCAGAGACAAAAGAAATCAAAGCAGCGACAAAGGAAAAAGTAGCTAAGCTTTTGAGAGAAAACATATTCTACAAGTTCGGGTATCCAAGAGAGTTGGTCACAAATCAAGGCAGTTAGTTCACTTCCAACCTGATTGAAGACCTGCTCACACATCATAAGATCAAGCACAGGACTTCCACCCCTTACCATCCACAAGCCAATGGGCAAGTGGAGGTCACTAACAGAGCATTGGATGGGATCCTAACCAAGGTAGTGAGTGGCAGAAAAAAATACTGGGTAGATAGATTAGTTGAGGCCACTTGGTCCTACAGCACCACTTGGAAGATCACCACCAGGTTCACACCCTATGAACTGGTCTATGGGAAGAAGGCTTTGCTGTCAATATAATTTGAGTTCAATACACTAAGGATGGTAGCTCAGCTGAACCTAAACCTTAGCCATGCATAGAAGGAGAGATTACTTCAGCTCAATGGATTGGATAAATATAGATTGCAAGCCCTTCTCCATACAGAGGTAGTTCAACTTCAGAGAAAGATATGGCATGACAAAAATATCGAGGCGAAGCAATTCCAAGAGGGAGATTGGGCACTACTCTATGATTCAAGATACAAGGATTTCAAAGGCAAGCTGAGGACAAGATGGCTGGGACCCTACACTGTGGAGAAATGTAATGAAAATGGTTCAGTTCTGATTAGAACCATTGATGATGAAGCCATCCCCATGCTTTTCAATGGACATCAGTTGAAGGTCTACAAGAAACCCCTCTCCAAGCGAGAGTTCATCGAAGATTTGAATAAAACAGTGATGGTAGTGGAGCATGTCTTAGCTTCCACTTCATCCACTCACTAAAGAAAAGAGAGAAAAAAGTAAGGACTCAAGTGAAAACCTCCATGAGGTGCCTGAATCCCATCATTGGGTTGAAAACCTCTTCTGAAGCGGCCCAGTGATGTCAAAAAATAAAAAATAAAAAATAATTAATTAAAAAAAAAAGAGGAAAAAGGAATAAGATCCTTGGGTGAAAACCTCCCTTGGAGGCACCCAGGGTAGGCAATTAGGGTGAAAACCTCTCTGAGGCGCCCTAGTTGTTTTCAAAAAAAAAAAGGAGAAAGAAAATGAATTTTTTGTTGCATTGCAGGCTTACAGGAGGACAACAGGGAGTAGAAGAAGGTGCCAAGGGGACCCTGACATTCATACCAGCACCCATCCCATCTTCTCCACACCTTCTTCCATCATTTTTGGCATTTATTTCACCCCATTGTACCTCTTTTTCAAAAATGGTGTTTTCTACAGGAGGCTCCTGTACGAATTACAGAGAACCAAAAGTGGCTACAAAAGGCAGTTTGAGGGACAAAAAAGCTTCATGAAGAACCTATAATCCCTCCTACAACATTCAAACCTCCTCGCCATCATTTCGAAACCTGAATCACACCCCAAGCATCATTTTTCTTCTTGTCCAAGAAAAACACAGAAAACAATTTTTCAGTTTATAGAGAGAAAAAAAAATGAGCGAAAAAAGCACCATCAACCTCACCTGAAGCCTACCTTCTACCTCTCCATCTTTATCTACACCTCTGGCATCATCCTCGAGCTCCAAGCACAGGAAGAAGTTGAAGTTTCAAGGGGAGAAGCAGCTACAGGAGCTCCTATAGGAATTCCTGTAGCAGCTGATTCTCACCACATTTTCCTTCATTCTCTCCTCGTAACTCAGCTACAGTAGTCTCCTTGTGCCCCCACAGCCTCGTAACCACCATCCTCCATCGATCTCTCCCATATTCCTGCTCTCAGCATTTTCTACGGGAGCACCTATAGGAAATCTACAGGAGGGACAACAGGCTTCTACAGGAGGGGCAATGAGTCATTTTGAAGGGAAGAAAACATGATTTTTAGCACGATTTTTGGTCTGAAGAGGTAAGGTTCATGCATGCCCCCTGTTGAATATAAATATATGAAATAAGTGGTCATAATTTGAGGAGTAAATAAGTCTTTAGGAGAGGATAAAATACACACAAAAAAAAAATTGCTTATTTAAAAAAAAAAAAACACACACAATCTCCTTTGTTTCTCTGTTTTTCTCAAAATTCTTTGTCTCCACCTCCATATTTTGTTTTCCAAAAGAGTATAGACAATATGATAGGAGGGTTTATGAGAAAGGAGCCCACTAACTCCACTAGGCTCCATGCACATCCTCAAGTGGTGGACATCTTCACAAGGGCAAACTGGATGAATTTATTTGAGAAATTTCAAGGGTTTGATGAGGAAATTGCCCAAGAGTTTGCTCTCTCTCTGGTCCCTCACACAAGAACTCATGCCACTGTCACCATTAGAGGTCTTTCCATGGAGATAACCCCTGAATTTATCAGTAGGGTCACTACCCTTCCTCTTGGGCTGCCTTGGAGTAAAGATGAGAAACCAATTGGCCAAGCTGCCAAGAAGAACTTTTTCCAAAATAATGAAACCCTTGTTGAAGATAAAAATGGCATTATAAGGGCTAGCATACCATATCCCTGGGATGAGGTTAGCTATCAAATAATCAAATACATTTCCTATGAGGGGAGGTACAACATTGTTTATGGTTATCACTTTAGAATCCTCCAAGAATTAAGGTATGGCATGGACACTCCAGCACCTCAGAAGCTCAGTGTCCCTTACTTCCTCCTGCAGTTCCTCATTGACTCCAGCACCAAGGTACAAGCAGGAAATTCAGAGCATCTAGCTCACCATGGCTTAAGTAAAATCCTAGTAGAGGAAGCCCTCCATACCTTTATACTCCCTATAGCATGGGAAGTTTTCCAAAACATGACAGCTGAGGATGACATAAAGGCCTTAACCTATGATGTCAACCCTACTAGTAGTGAGGAGGAAGAATAGCAAAGGGGGAGAAGGTGGAACCATGGGTGATATAGAAGAACAAGAAAGGAAGGAGGAAGGAACTGAAATAGAGGAGAGAGTTGAAGAAATAGAGCATGAAGAGATAGAAAGAGAGACAGAAAAAGATACAGAAGAAGGAGAAAAAAACGCAGAGAAGGAGGAACAAGGAGAAGAGTCCCCTGAGACTTTGGAAAGGGAGGCAAAAGCTACCCTCACTGCCATCAGTACACCAATTAAGCCAAAGCAAAAGCGGAAAAGACAGACCTCCATGTATTTCAGGGCTAGAGAGAGCACAAGAATTAAAACATGCAAACCTCAACCCTCTTCAAAAGTGCCAATTACCATTGAAGATTCACCATCTGCAAAGGGGAAAGAATCTCCTTCCATGACACCTATAACATATGAAAGGGGGACTCCTAGATCTTCCACATGGAAGGAAAAGGCAGTACTACAAGACCCAAAAACAGTCCTATAGGAGGCTTAGACAGTTCTACATGAGACACTGTCAAAACTACAGGAGACCCAAAAGCTTAAGAACAGGATAGAAGGACAGCCACAGGTGAAGGAGGAACCACAAGAGATACAAGAACTTGATCCCCAATCTAGTCTTGCCTCCTATTACAATCTACTTGAGGGAGGAAGGATAATCCCACAAAAATTTACAATTCCACTATTTTTTGAATTGGAGAAGAAAGAGTGAGAACACATAGGTGGATGCAGATAGCCAAATCCAAAGGAGTTGAGGATGTTGGCCATATGGAAAACAAACTCTGGGAAATGGGCAAAGAGTTGAGTCTCTCAAAGACAGGGAAGCAATTACAAGAAGCCACCTTGAAACTGAAAATGAATTGCTAAGGAGGTAGCTGCAAGAGAAAGAGACTCAACTGGCATACATGGCCAGCTTATCCATGGAGGCATTACAATGTAGAACACCCACTAAATCTTATGGCCTCTATCTAAAGGACCAGTGGCTTCAATTCCAAATAAAGACTTTGGCACAAAGAAGCACAATGCCTTTCCAAGACTATAGGCAGTTCATGGACCTGTGTGACCAAAGCACCTCAAAGGATAAGGCAAAGATGGTAGGATTCTACTTACACAACATGGCCCTCACAGACATGAATGTGTGGTATCCCAATGCCAAGCTAGGGGACCTACAATTAATGGCCATGGCCTCATGGATGAACCATGAAGAATTGAGGGCAACAGAAATGAAAAGATTGATGATAAAAGAGCAGAATGAACCATTAATTATAAGAGTTGATCCATTAGATCCTATGGCACTCATCAGCACACAAAAACTGCTTGTCAATGACCCTCAGATTGCCCCTAGATATCTCACCAATCAGGCACAAGCCATTGCACACTTTGAGGATACACAAAGGCTACTTGGGGATGACTGGGTGCATGCATGCAAGAGTAGATGGAACACCTTACCACACAGTTTGCAGATCAAGGAATATCATTCCCCCATGAGGCTGAAGGAGGCATTGAAAAGAGTACCAATGTACAAGCCCTCCATGCAGAGGATGAAGGTCAACTGGATTGGCCTCAAACTGAGTCCCCCACTGCTGTTAGGCATGCTGGAAGGAAGAAGAGAAGAAGAAGAGGAGGAACAGTGGAAGGACATAGACAGGAAGGCAGGATTCTATGGCAAATAAAAGCAGACCACATCAGAATCCTGGGATGCTAGGGAGGCCACCAGGGCCATAAAAGATGAGGAGATTGACTAGGTTGCTCAGAGGATGAGCAACACCTTCAATAGGGGGATGATGATGGGCCTCATAAATGGGTAATTATATGGGCTCATTTTACCTCCTAACCTAGTCAAACAAACCATTCTCTTAGATTATTATATGATTTTCTGATTATATTTATGCTTATAGAGGGAGTTGAGTTAGCTATTGTGCCATGTGGTCTAACATGTATTTAGTGCAGATTATTGATGGATTTTGAGGTCAAAGTCAAGGATCCAGTGGATAAAAGGCACCAGTAACTCAAAATGGACAGAGGAGAGGACTAATAGGAGGGGATCCCCCTCATTTATTACTCCTCACTTCGAATTCCCCTTCATTCAGCTCGGAGTACAAGCAGCCAAATCATGCACTAGAAGGCAGCAGAGCAAGTGGAGGATGACTGATGATTATCTCGATTTTTGGGAGCCAAGCCTCCCTGATTTTAAGGAAGCTATTGGTAGCTTCATTTTTATAAGTAGAGAGGCCTAGGGCATCACTAGGGTCAATTTTTTTGCTTATGTAAACTCTGCTCAAATTTCAAGCTTATTATTTTGTGACAATTTCATGTAATCTTGCTATTGTTTTGAAAATAAAGATGGAATCCTTTTTGAGCTAGCATTGAGTTACCTCAGAGGGTTGAAGCTCTTGGGTTAGGGCCCAATCCAAGCAACCAAGCTCCTCTTTACTTGTATTTTTATGCTTTGTTTCAGTTTGTGGATTAGTTTGTTGTTAGATGTATTTCTCTTATGGTTAAGAATAGGTTGTTTTTGATGATTTAGTAGTTTGCTTCCATTTGTGCTTTCTGTAGCAGGTTAAGCAGTGACCAGAAAAGTTTTAAAAGGCTATAAATAGTGCCTTGGCCTCTCTTTCTCCCTCTGGGACCATGATTTGAGGCAAAGACTCTCTTGCTGCCCCAAAAACAAGATTTTCCTCCTTCATAGGACTTCTAGTGTTTGCAGCTTTTTAGTAGCTTAATAGTCCAACTTTGTTTTGCGTTAGATATTCTTCATCATGCTCACTTCCTAAATTTCAATAGTCTTCTTTCATGCTTTCCTTTCCTGCAACATTTCTTAGCATTTCCTTTCATAGATCATAGTTTAGACCATTTTTATGCAAAACTCTGTTTTTCCTAAATGCATTCATTTCACTTGTCGCTTGATTTCCTTGGATGATTGTCATTTTATATGTAGCAGATCTCTTCCAGCAGTAGGCTAGATTATCATCAATCACACCCTCCATCTGATCCATGCCCTACAAGTCTCCAAAATCTCATCTCAATTCTGCCCTAGTTTCCTGCATTTTTCCATAGAACTTCTTCCTCTCTCCTTGAGCAAACCCAATCATATTTCTCTATCCTAGTGATTCATGGTAGACATTAGGTACCTTAACACCTCATTCCAACCTTCATCCACCTTTTTCACCCACTCTCACACCCTCAAAATAGTGAAAACTACTCTCGACCTCCTCCTGTAGGCCTCTTGTAGTTTCCTTGTTTTCCTCCTGTAGATTTCCTATGTCCTCCTGTAGATTTTCCTGTAGTCTTTCTTTTGAAGGCCAAGTGTGGGAAAAGCCTCCAGAAGACCACCTGAGACCTCCTAGGACCCATCCTACATCCTTTCAAGTCCCAAAACCACCCTTCAATGCCACCTATTCGCTACCACACTCACACACAATAAATTACATGCATGTCAAATTCACATAAAAATACATAAAAATCCAAAAATATGTTTTTTGCTCATTTACTTCTAGAAATAGCATAGTTATATGTTGTTTACTTCCTTGAGTAGGTAATGGCATTCCTTTCATGGTTTTCATAGTGCTTTCTGAAAAAGTAGAATTAGTTGGTTAATTAGGGTTTACTAGGTTTGCTTTACATTTCAGTCTTTCTCCTTTCTGCAATTAGAATAGCATCTGTAGAGTAATCTTTCTTTCCTTTCATCACATATAGAGATTCTTATGGAATCCATAGAAGTTGGCTTGAGCTCCTAGTGATCTTGCGTCGGCTGACCAAGTGACAACCTGCAGTGAGAACTAGTACTTGTGCATACAGTACCGACGCTTCCAAGTTTGTTAAGAACTACCGGGTTGATAAGAGTAAAGTAGGCAACCCAGGAGTTGTAGCATTATTGTTGCAATACTGGTGCTCACCACTAAGGCTCCAGGACTAGTAACTCAACCCAAGCTAAGGAAACATGAGAACCAACCAAAAAGACAACAATGAAAATAAACCCACAATCACCATGGTTTTCCAGGAAATGGAAAGGCGAGGAACTCCACTGTCAACCCTGGCCATCCTCCATGCTAATGACAGATCACAAAAAAAAATCCACATGCATATATCATGCATGCCAAAAATAGTGAAGGATACATACATGCAACTCGGTACCTGCAAGCAAATCTGATATACCTGTTGATCACGATGCCTTCTTGCATTTTCCTGTTGTTCCTTTGCCTTCTTTCTCCAAAAATCCAAGTATGCCACACACTCCAAGAGTGTTCCAAGAAAACTCTAAGTCTCCAAGAGTATGAGAGAGAGAGAGAGAGTAATGAGAGAGCTCCAAAAATGAACTGACAAAAGGTTACCAACTGATCCTCTAAAGCCTTTTTATGAATGAGGCCTCTATTTTCTTCATTTTCCATTATTTTCCTTCATTTTCCTCCTCACATGCAACCTATGACCTTTCACCTCCCTTTTCTCCTAATTTCCATTATTTTCATAAATAAATGTGCCAAAATTCCATTTTTCCTTTCCAAATCCTTAGCCATTGCCTTTGCCAATTTCCTTAGCCATAAAAAATCAAATGAACACCCCCTAGGATGTCTTGCCCAACATAAAGCCTGGAATAAGTGTCCCATCATTTGTGGTTATGATTTTTAACTTGTTTACATAAAATTTTCACCAGGGTTGTTACAAAACCCTCCCCCTTGGGGGAACACCATCCTCAGTGTTGAATAACACCTATAACCACAAAATTGTTGTAAGAAAAATATATACCAAGCCAAAACTACTTTTCCTCAACTGACAAACAAGGAATGATACATAGCCCGCATTGATCCGCCATCTCCCATGTAGCTTCGTCAGGCCCAAAGTGCTTCCATTACACCTTAACTTGCTCGATTTCTTGGTTCTGAAGCATGAGCACATTTTTCTGCGATATTAACTAAGGCTCCGACTGGAATTCTCCATCTGATTCCACTTGCAATATAGACCAGTCAATCACATGATCAACATCCTTAACATACTTCTTAAGCAATGATACGTGGAAAAAAGCATGGACTTTCACTATCGAAGGCAGTGCAAGTCGATAGGATACTAGCCTAATCCTCTCAACAATGTTGAAGGGTCAACAAAACCATGGTGCCATCTTGGCACAAGATCAAATCCGCAAGAAGCTCTTCTTCGATTTGATGTGCAAGTACACCTATTCCCTAACCTGGAACTCCTTGAACAACCTGTTCCTATCTACATAACTCTTCTTCATATCCTATGTTTCTTTTAGATTCTTCTTGATTACCTGCATTTCATGTTCAATGTCTGCCAACATATCTAGTCCAATCAACACTCTATTAACCAGATCACTCCAACTGATGGGAGTGTTACAACTCCACCCATACAATGTCTCAAAATGACTCATCCTCAATGACTCTTGATAATATTTTTTACACGTGAACTCAACCAATGGAATGTACTCTTCCCACTTCCACTGCTGATGCATCACATACATCCTCAACATGTCCTTCAATATCCTGTTGACCCTCTCTGTCTTTCCATCTGTCTATGGATGATAAGCTACTTTGAAGGCCAAATATGTGCCTAAACTTGCAAATAACTCCTTAACTTGGAAGTTAACTTTGCATCCCTATCTTACACTATCTTCTTTGGAACACCATGCAATCTAACCACGTCTTTAATCAATACCTGTGCTACATCGCTAGTTGAAAATGTAGACTTCACTGGAATGAAGTGTGTAACCTTTGTTAACCTATCCACAATGACCATGATGGAATCATGCTGCTTCACTGTATTCGGAAAACCTGTAATGAAGTCCATGGAAATGACCTCCCATATCCACTCTATGATTGTGATCAACTGTAGAAATCCACATGGATGTTTGCATGTTACTTTCACTTGATGACAATCAAAACATCTAGCCATGAACTCCACTACATATCTCTTTAAATTTGGCCAATAGTAAAATATCTTCACTATTGTTAGTGTCTTCTGGTAATCTGGGTGACCTGAATAAGGTTTCGCATGAAACTCCCTTAAGATCGCCTTCTTGAGCTCATTGTTATCCGATACATATATCCTATCTCGGAACATGACCAACCCATCTGCTGTAAGAAAATAATATATAACCTGTGCACCTGCACCTGTACTTGTACCTATACTTCCACATGTACCTATACCACTACCTGTACTTGTACCTACACCTATACTTGTACCAATATCTTGCTACAACCTGTGCACAATCTCCATATACCTGACATCCTACTGACCTTCCTGCAAGATCCTATCATGTAAGTCCATCCCATAGGACCTCATAGATGCCAAGTGATCTACCTGTACCCGTCTGCTGAGAGCATCTACCACTCTGTTCGATTTACCTATGTACCTGATATCGAAATAAAACTCATTGATCATGGCCAACCATCTAGCCTACCTGGCATTCAGATTTGACTGGTCAAACAAATACCTCAATCCAATGGGATCACTCATAAGTAAAAATTTCCTGCCAAGAAGATAGTGTCTCCACATATTCAATGCATGTATGATCATTGCTAACTCCAAATCATGTGTCGGGTAGTTCTGCTCATGCTCGTTTAGTTTCCATGACTCATAGCATACCACTTGTCCATCCTACACAAGGACTCTAGCAAGCCCTCTCTTGCAAGCATTTGTGCATACCACAAACTCTTTGTTTGAGTCTACAATATGTAGTATCGGTGCATGCATGAACAATCGCTTAAGTTGTTCAAAGCTAGCCTCACACTCCTCTGTCCATTCAAACTTCTTACTTTTCCTTTGCAATGATTTAATAGGATAATAAATCTATGAGAATTTCTTGATGAACCTCCTGTAATAGCTTGCCAAACCCATGAAAGATCTCACCTCATCCACACTCTTAGGAGCTACCCACTCCATGATGGCCCTTATATTCTCTGGATCAACTGCAATGCCTTCCTTAGAGACAACATGTCCCAAGTAGTGTACCTCATTATGAAGGAAACTACACTTGCTGAGCTTAGCATACAACTGATGCTCTCTCAACAACCTCAACACTATTGCTAAATGATCAACATGCTCTTCCTCATTTTTAGAATATACCAGTATATCATCAATGAACACAATAAAAAACTTATCCAAATATGGATGCAACACACTATTCATCAAACACATAAATGTAGTTGGAGCATCAGTTAAGACAAATGGAACAATAATGAGCTCATAATTCCCATACCTAGTCCGGAGCGCAATCTTCTAAATGTCTTACTATTTGATGTGTACCTGATGGTATCTAGATCTCAGATCAATCTTCAAAAACACTATTGCTCCCTTCAACTGATCGAACAAGTCAACAATCCTCGGCAAAGGGTACCTTTCTTGATAGTCACTTTGTTCAACTGCCTATAGTCAATGCATAATATGAGTGTTCCATACTTCTTCTTTATGAACAATACTGATGCACCCCAAGGTGACACACTCGACTGATGTCTCCCTTGTCCAACATTTCCTTCAGCTGCAAATTTAACTCAACCAACTCAGGTGTGCTCATCATGTAAGGTGCTTTTGATCTAGAGCTGCCCCTGGCATTAACTCAATAGAAAAGTCTACCTCCTTGTAAGGTGGAAACTCTATAATTTCCTCAGGAAATACATCCTTGAACTATTTTAAAATGGGTACCTGGTCAACACATCTATATCCTCAACTACCTTACCCTTATCACTAGAGATGTGCACTACGAATAGATTACGCCCTTTCTTGCAACTACACTTTGCTTGCATAGTTTTCACAATCCTAATTGATGTAGCTTTCTTCTTTTTGTCATAACAATCTACCTTGGTTGTATGAAGATACAACCAGACCATGCCCAACAACATATTGTATGAACCCAACAGTAATACATTCAAATGTGTTGCAGTAGGCATACCATTCAAATCAATTTCACAAGCTCTTACCCAATGATGAACTTGCTTCTTTATACATGTATCCAACTACACTAACTAAGACTCTGCATGCAATTCCTTACTCAAACCACACTTATCCACCAATTTAGGACTAACATAGCTATAATTAGATCCAGGGTTAATCAAAATAGAAATAACTTTATCACAAATATTACTGTCAATTTCACTGATAGATGCTTGATGCTTTTCCTGTTTGTTATCCAATGCATCATAGATAAGTGGAATACTCTCACCAAAATCTCCAACATTCTGTGCCTCCTATGGACTGTATATCTTAGGCCTACCACTGTAGTACTATGGAAAATCCTTCCTGTGATGATCTCCTCCACAAGTCCAACACCACACAGACTCCTTATTCTACTCCTCAGATCTATGTCCATGTCCTCTATCTGATGCATTAAACCTCTTAGGCGGTGCAACATTCTCATTATTACATGTGTCATATGTTATTACTCATTTCTTTTCCAATTTTCCTTTGTTCTTTTCATTACATATCCAGTTTGGATTATTCTAAATTCTGCGCTTCAATTGTTCATAGCAATGATTCAGTTTTAGGATGGCCTCCTCCAATGATCTGGGCTCATCGAGCTCAATCCTATCATTGACTGTAATCGGTAACCCACTAACAAATCTTTGAATCTTAGCCTTGTCCTTCTTGAGGTAAGGCACATACCTCAGCAACTCTAAGAATTTTCTAGTGTACTCATCATCTATCATGGATCCCATTTTTCACTCATAGAATTCTTTCGCCTTGTCATCAAAGTATCTTTCCAAAAAATACTTCTTCTTGAATAGCCACTCAAACTCACTCCAAGTCAAATCTTCCTCATTTATACCTCTGACATTCTTCATGCCTTCCCATAAACTGTTTGCTTTTCCTTTGAGACTGAATGTAGCCACTCTACCTTTCATGTTCTCTAAATAGTCATGCAATCTGAATAACTTTTTCATGCCTATCAACCATGCCTCTGCATCTTGCAATTTCTTTACCTCTCCATCAAAAGCAGGTGGCTTTTCTTTCTTAAAATCGTTTGTAAAATACCCCTTATCACTCCTCTTGTAAGGATGATACCAATGACGATCATAATGCTTATCTAAATCAAAACTAGAATCATACATGTGTCTATCCCCTCTCCTATCTGGAGTGTCCAACAATCTGCCATCTCTGATTGTGTCATCTCTATATGATCAGTGACTACCATGTGATCTACTGCCATATGCCCCATTAGTTATATCCTCCTACTCATGGTTGATCTGAAGCAGTTCTTGTCGCAGAAAATCTGACAAGCTCTGAAGTATGACCACATTTACCTCTATTAACTTTTCCTCTTCCTGTATGACTCAGTCATTATCTGCCTTACAACTCCTTATTTCTTCCTTTAAACTTCTCAGTGTCACTGTCAAGTTGAAAGAGTTCCCAAAAACATACTGCTCTTCTGATTCATAGGGAGAGTCTTTGTAGTCAACCATATTACTATCCATTTGATATTTCCTCCTGCCAAGTATATCATGTCAGCTAAACCAAATCACAATAAACCAACGTACCTTAGTATAGTTCGGGGAGGATACCTTTCTACAAGATCAACAAATAAATGTGATACATGTATAACATAATCATGACAACATATAGAAACATGAAACATAAGCATATGAACATGCAACATAATTCTAGCTAGGGTCCAGTCCTCAATGCATGACCTCAACAACAACACATCACGGCCTCATGCATGACAACCACCATCATTACGTCACTATACACTTTACCACATGCAAACATGAACATGCATAAGCAATGCATAACCATGCACACATATGCGTAAACACATATGATCAAGCATGAATGAACAATACTTGAAATCAAACCTGCAATAATGATACATGCAACCAAGCATACAAGAATGTAACCAAACATGCAAGATTGTAACCAAGCATACTACAATGATACATGTAGGTGACATAAATTGACTTGTAACCAGTCATACATTCACAATGATGCATTCCACAATAATACCTCAAATTTCACATGACGACATCACTACAACCATTAACAACATCATGCAAATGCAACAAGCACATGGAATGCATGGATGAGAGACACACTTGCAACTGACATGCATGCATGACCAACACAAGGCCCATCTAGTACGAGGGGTAAACCATGCTTTGATACCACTCTATAACACCCTCCTCCCACATCTACCCAAGCAACTAGCCAGTGGAGGTAAACGTGCGACGAGAGGCCACTATGGTATGATTCAACCTTCTAAGTCACATTAAGGAAGTGGAATCGATGGAAACACACCAATCCAATACTTTATGTAGCTTGCCTTTGGGTCCCACCAAGATTTTGGACAATTTAAGAACCAATCCAATACTTTATACAACTTCCCTTTGGGTCCCACCAAGATTTTGGACAATTTAAGGCTTAGTCGCTCCCATGCTATAGGCATGAGTGCGACCAACAACCCAAAGTCACTCTCACAGGCTTGCCTGCCAACAACTAGAGACTAAAACTATCAGTGTTATGCCAGGGACTCTAGGATCTGAGCCACTTTTTTAGGCCCATAGCCCAGGTCATTGCCCAAAATTGAACCATCTCTTTAGATCGGTAAAATAACATGGAAATGTCAGTACTAAAGAAAATACTTGTTCAAGACCTTGACGAGACCCCTACTAGCCATGACAGGAATTTCGTCAAACATATTCCAAATGTGTAATCTACAGGTAACATTTTTGATCATAGGGGTCTCATACTTAGCTGAGAATCACTAAGAACCATTGATGCCTCAATACACAATTGCCATTCCATCCATTAGGTCATAGATACATTGACCATTCAATTATAAGTAGGAACATGATGAGAGCTACACATGGTTACTGCCATCAAATACATACATAACCAGCATAATAGTAGCAAAAATACTCAAAAAAGTATAGCCATATAGACCACATATAATCCATCAAAATCCTCATAGAAATACAAGGCGAAATACCGTTTAATTAATGATTCAAAATCCAAACCCGGGATGGGAATTCCACATTCCAATTGACCATAGAATGGCTGAGCCAAATCTCCCTTCATCCATTCACCCCCGTGTCATATTCCAAGCATGAATGTGGGTTCTCATAGAACACATCAATTAAAAAAACCATCCAGGGCTGCAAGAGGCCATCCACCTCAACCCATCAAACAATGATTCCACCTCACAGTTAGGAATCACAAAACCATCATAAGATTGGTCTCTATCCAAGCCTTCTAGGGCTCCAGAGTGTTTTTCCAACCAAGGCTCCAGGACTAGTAACTCAACCCATCAAGGGCTCCAGAGAATTTGTCCAACCAAGGCTCCAGAACTAGTAACTTAACCCACCAAGGGCTGTAGAGATTTTGTCCAACCAAGGCTCCAAGACTAATAACTCATCCCAAGTTGTTTCAGGGCTCCAGAGCGTTTGTCCAACCAAGGCTCTAGGACTAGTAACTCAACCCAAGCTAAGGAAACATGAGAACCAACCAAAAATGCAACAATGAAAATAAACCCACAATCACCATGGCTATCCAGGAAATGGCAAGGCTAGGTCATCCACTATCAATCTTGACCATCCTCCATGCCAATGACAGATCACAACTAAAAATCCACATGCATATGCCATGCATGCCAAAACTAGTTAAGGAGACATACATGCAACTCGGTACCTGCAAGAAAATCTAATGTAGTTGTTGATCCTAATCCCTTCTTGCACTTTCTTGCTCTTCCTTGTCTTTCCTACTCCAAGAATCCAAGTATACCACACCCTCTAAGAGTGCTCCAAGAAAACTTTAAGTCTCCAAGAGTATGAGAGAGATAGAGAGTAATGAGAGAGCTCGAAAACTGAACTGACAAAAGGTTACCAACTGATCCTTTGAAACCTTTTTATGAATGAGGCCTCTATTTTCTTCATTTTCCATTATTTTCCTTCATTTTCCTCCTCACATGCAACCTATGACCTTTCACCTCCCTTTTCTCCTAATTTCCATTATTTTCATAATAAATGTGCCAAAATGCCATTTTTCCTTTCTAAAGCCTTAACCATTGCCTTTTCCAATTTCCTTAGCCATAAACAATCAAATGAACACCCCTTAAGACGCCTTGCACAGCATTCAACTTGGAATAAGTTTCTCATCATCATGGTTATTATTTTTCATTTAATTACATGGAATTTTCACTAGGGCTATTACAGAAAAGAGTATTATAAAGAAGACATCATTAACAGTAGCGGCAATGGCTTGACATTGCCATATCACTCAACCAATTCATATCAGCAATGCCATGTCATCTCTTGTCATGAGTTGTCACATGCCACATCATCATTGTGGACCATGTATATTTTATTCATGTAAGCTGAAAATTCATAGGAAGTCAAACAGTCATGAGGGTAGTCAAAGAGTCACAAGGAGGGAAAGCATCAGCCCTTGGTTATATATACTCTCTCATTTTATGAGCAAAGGAATTTTCACCTTGGCTCCTCTCGCAAGGCATTAGAGGGATCACCTAGTTTTTTGAGGAGTAAGGAGTGGCTCCAATGTCCCACTATTGGGTCCAATGATGTACATTGTAAACATGTGTCTTGGAAGTTTTTCTTAATGACAAAATCCTTTTAAGGCCAACACATTCTTCATGCATGGACTATAAATTTTTGTGAGACTATTCTGTGGACGTTTGTATTTCATGATTTCTTTCACTTGTACTAAGATAGTTGAACTATTTTGGTTTTTTTAGTGCTTATCTTATTGAGAATGTGTTGTAATGGTTTTTTTTTTTGTCCCATCCTTGTGGACTATTCTGTGGGATACTAGACAGATATTCCTTGTTTTTTGATTGTAACAACCATCACATCCGTTGTGGACTATACCTCTGGATGTTAGATGGATCCTTTTGGTTCATGTGTGTCTCTCCCTGGGTGGTACTATTACCTCTCACTTAGAGGTTCACTTTTCTCCCCACTTTGCAGTAGAAGAACTTTGTGACAGTCACAACTGCACACTCACCACGCACACCTCCCTTGATTTTTGAAGACACCATTCCATCCCTCTCTCATGTTGATAGTTAGAGACATGGAATATCTTTGAGATATATGGAAACAGGGTCAATATTCTAGATGGGTTCCTACATGAAACAATGTGACATCTAATTGGGACTTCACATCGAGGAGACCACCTTGGTTGACATATTTCTAGCACCGTCAACAAAATGGTACTAGAAGGAGGGATAGATGAAAGGTTTTTCCCATTGAGTCTAGTTTGAGTCTCTTATTTAAAATGGCTCTGCCCCAAATCATAATCCTGGGATGTTTTTCTAAAGAGATTAATTGTACCATCCCTGCGAAAGTTATTCATAACCTGTCCAAATTTAAGTTCGATGGTGATGGTGAATCATATTTTCGTGAAAATTTGTTTCAATATGTTCATATTTGTCTTTATAACATAATACATTCCAAATATGTCATGACTATATTACTCACCCTCACATTCAAGGTCGTGTTAATCGATGGTTTCATACATTACCCATTGCTTCTATCCATTCATTCGATCAGCTTGCCAAGAAGCTTTATAAATCCTTCGATAAGTATAACTATCGAGATGTTTGTGGAAGAACAAATCTTTTGAGAATGAAGCCTAATGAATCAGTTGAGGATTTTTCTAATCAATTCCTTCACCTATGTTATGAAATTCCTAAAAAAAATATGAACTTGGATTTCTTGAAACAAGAGTTTGAGCGCCTGATTCTTATCTCTTCATACGGTGAACCTAAACCTCTTGATATTTCTGCTTCCCCAACTCTTGTGAATCATGAGGCACCTAAAATTTCATAGGAGGAGCTTACTGTCGCTTTTTTTCTTTGTCCTCCTCCATTTCCAATCCTGATATGGGTGCCTCCTTGTGGTGGTTGTAAATTTGGGAAATCTGTGAACCAAATATCCAATCCATCTTCTCATTGTTATTTTTCTTTTCATGATTTAGATTCAATGGAGAAAAGTGCAAAATTTCTCATGAAGCCTACGGTGATGACTGACTCCTTTGTTTCACAAGATGTTGTCACCGTTCACAACTCTATTCTCAAAGCTAATATGGATTTATGTTATCCTCTATCCTCTACATATCTTGACTCTTTGTACCATGACCAACTTGATCAATATTCTCCACTAGTTGGTTCTTTCTAATCTCTTGATTCTCAAGTTGTTGTCTCAAATTGCGATCAAGTACAAAGCAATCACATTATGCAGGTAGAGAAGCAGGAAGTTGAAGACGCTTTCAATATTTCCTCTCTTTTTCAGAATGTCCCATGTCAAGATATTGCGTTTTCATTCTTGGATGATTCTTAATCTACGAATATTAGTAGAGAATCCAATGCAATCAATTCTTTCAATCAACCCCCCCTTGGGCAATGATCATTCCAATGATAATGAATCTATTGCCACATTCCGCGATGAATGCCCAAGCACATCATATTATCTTTTAGTTTCTCATGAAGATTTTAATTTAGATCTAGAATATGGTTTGGTCAAAGAACATGTTATCATCGAAACTTCCTCTTCACCTCACTATCCCTTGTGTCCTACTATTTGCAATGCATCTACTTGTGATGGAGATACTCCATGCACTTCAATTTATTCATCTGATGAGTTATCCCCTCGATTGACACAAGGTAGTGAGGTTGTCCATGATGAGATTGAAAACAAATCAAAACATAGAGTACCCTTCTCATCCCTCATCATCTCTTTTCTTGAATGAAGACAAGTCCTCAAATCATCTTTCTCACGAGATTTCCCCAATTCATTTATCTTTGAATATACTATCAGAATATCATCTCCACTTGAGTAATATGATTTTTGAACTTGAAAATTTTGGTGCAACCTATGATAGAGATGGTTGCCATCTGGTGAGAAGTATTGAAACCAACAACAATAGTTATCCTCCAACCATCCATGATCTGGTTGAATCTTTAAAATGTGATTCCAAAATCTTGGGAAGTTTCAGGACCTTCTAGGGACTCGAGGCACTTCAACTTCCGTTGATGGTAATGTCAGGACCTCACAACTCTAGTAAGCTCCCTGAACTAAGTTAGATGTGGACCTAAATCTCTTTCTCGAAGATGTTTGGTATTTTGGATGTAATATTTCAAAATCTCTATATTTTACTTTTAACCGGACTCAAGAATCTTTTTCAGTGCATTCATCTTCATGCAAATCTCTCGCATCAAACTTGTGTTGGGAATGTGCATCTCTCCTAGAGTCATGGAATTGTGAAGTTGATCATTCGAAGGACTATATTTTCTCGAAGGAATCATGCTTATCAAATTTATCCCTTAATGTTCAACTCCTCGATCTTCTTGCGAATTTGATGTTGCAAAATTGTCCTCTCATCGCACCAGAAATACTCTTGAGTGATAATGAATGCACAAGTTGTCTTACGAATCAAGTTCTTCTCCATTCACCATGTCCCAACTAGTCTCATGTATTTATGGTTCTGACATATTTTTTAAACTCTCTTGATGACTACGATGCTTGTACAATTTGTCACGAGTTACAGGAAAATGATTTGTCATATTTGGCTCGTAAGGAACTTGGTTCGATTGTTTAGAGCATTCGCGAGATTGTTCAAATTGATTTTTATTTGTATATTGCAAGCTGGGAATCTAACACTTTAATTAGATCACCTGATCATTTTTTTGTCTTTGGTGACTCATTCAACTTATCATTTTCCCATTAGCACATCCAATGAAAATTTTATCACACCCCTTGATCTTCATTGTTCAACATCTCTCTATTCAAATTTTTGCCAAGCACACGAGCCACTTCAACCTTCATTGATGTTTATGGAAGGTCCTCATTGTCTTAACATGACTGCTAAATATGATCAAATCTATTTTTCCTTACAAGATTCCCATTGTGATCCCACTCCTCTAATTGAAAATTCACCTTTTCCAAGATTTTGGGGTTTTCAAGAGGGCCATCGTGAACCCTACGATCTAATCATTGAATGGTTGGAACAATATTACCTAGAAAGCTCTATAGCAAACAACAAGTTTTGATATTTTCTCACACTTTCTAAGGAGCCCGGTGTGGATGAAGAAAAATCCGCAAGACGCTTTCGAGGTTTGTTGAAAAATGGTATTCATCGAAAAGGTAAGCATGTGAATTGGATGAAAGTAGTGGTTGTGACACACCTTTCCACCCACAAGAAAGACCTTCCTTTTCTTGTGTAAGTTATTCAAGTTCTTATCTTTTTTGTTGCACATCACTTTATATATGTTTTAATTGTTCGTATCTTTGTGGATGTACGTTGGGAACAACTATGATGGCTTCTCTGGAAGTTCCATTATACATGACCCCGACCTCTTAGTTGTTAGTTTAGGAGTAGGATTAGTTCCACCTTAGTTTCCTTATCTCGCACCCATCTCGTGTTGTTCTCTTCAATATATCTTGTCTCTTCATACTTTCTCCTCCATTTTTCTCTGCTTTAGCAATTTTTTTTCTTATCTTCTGGTTTTGTTTCCTTGTTTTGTGTTTTATTCTTTTCATCTTGTTTTCTTTCTTCTTGAGTTTGTCCTTTCGTTTTCAACATGCAAATAAGGGTTGTGCCTGGACCTGTTTTGGCTTTTAGTATGTGTATGGTTGAACTATAAAGAGTCTTGTGACACTTCATCATTTGGATAGCCTTATTTCCATATTCCTTGTGTTGGTTACATCTTTTGGCCGACGAAGTTCCGACGGAAAATATGATCCATCCCTAAGGAGATTTTTGGTCCAACCATGAACCCACGTCTAGTCTGGAAACCTCATACCTATACTCAGAATTTTCTACTTTGGTGTTCTAAAGCTTATCCAACTAGCAAAAATGGAGAAGGGGAAATCTAACCAAGAAAACCTAAATCAGAGGTATCTATATGCTTCTCTTAATGAACAACCTCTTCTGCTCTCAATAAGTTGGGATCCCTCTTTCACCACAAAATAAATAAGTGTCAATGCACAATCCTCTTTAAATAAATAAATAAAGGTGAAAGAAGAGAAGGGTTCCCTACACAGAGAGGTGAAGAAAGAAACGTTATCGTGGTACTTTCCAAGCTCGTTGGTAGCAGAGCAATGTTTGTGTTCTTGCGTGACTCCATCAGGGTACTTTCTAGGCCTGCTGGTAGAAAAGCAACACTAGAGATGAAAAATTATACTCAGAAAATATTAAGCTCGCGAGTTACACTACCTTTCCCAACTTGAAACACTGTGATATATCCAAACCACATGTGTTCAATAGATAAGGTAGAAAGGGGACCATGTCCAGTCATGGGGTAAGGCCCTCCACGAAAGAGTTAACCAAAATAGAGAAGCCGGATTCTACCAGTGTGTCACCAAGTGTTGTAGCGGTTGCAACACCCTCTGAAATTTTGGCCTACATTCAAATTTTGGAGCCTACTATGGATCATGTGATCAGTCGTTGCTCAGTCACTTATTGGTCAATGGATGATTTCAACCTCCCTTCTCGAATCTAAAGTTTCATTCGCACTTTCATCTTTATATAGAAAGCATCGTCTTCAAGCATGAGAATTATCTATTATCATGCAAAGGGGAGTTTTGGCTTGCTTCAAGGGGAAATATTTCTGAAAATGAGTTGTTCTCATCGTATATACATGCTTTGCACTCATTTCCAAAATTTTCATGCACTATTCCACAAGTGTTTTCATTATTTTCACAAAGTCTATCGTCAGAGCCGCACTTGTCGTAAGTTATCACAAAGGTTGTTGCATTAAGGGAAGTATATTTTCACATGTTATGGAATATCTATGTTGTATCACTTTGTTTCCAAGTGTGTGGTCACAGTCAATTTTTATCACTGCTCACATCGGTTCCACTAATCCCACACTTAGCCAAATTCCATAAAATTCTTAGCAACCTAGCCTCATCCGGCCTTCCCAAACTACGCACTTCGCATCTTCAACCTTCAACATTTTCCTTTTTCTACTAGAACTGTGCAATACGTAGAAATTCTAACCTCCCTTGGCCTCCAAAACTTTGCAGATGGTTCCTCTAGTTTCCTTCCCTCAACCAAAGATCACTACCACCAGAAACTGCGCAATTCTGTCCCTCAAGCCTCTCAGATGCCTAGTCCCCCTTTCCTCCTGAAACTGCATAGTTTGTCCTCCCAGGGCCCCATCCCACAGTAGCCACTACCTGCTTGAACTGTAAAATTATGTCCCTCAGTGGGAACTTTGTAAATATTTTCCTCAGTGGGTACTGCGCAAATTTTTCCCTCAGTGGGCACTATGCAATCTTATCCCTCAGTCCAACCCAGTCATTGAGCCGCCCCCTCTTACCTAATACCAGTTCCGGCTCAATAAATGGATTATCATGCTACATCTTAGCCTAGGGATTTATCATACTGATGTCATCTTGTCATGAATGGATTTTGGATACAAGAATTCTACCATGCTATGGCAAGATGATGAAGAAAGAGGACATGCTAGATGACACTTAACGGGATGAGGAGAAAATATAATCATTGGATAATAAGACCAAGAAACACTGAGGTATGATAGAAGATTGGAGATTAGGACCACATAAAGACTCCATCTTATTCACAACCCTTTAGAGTGTAGGTACGCAAAACAAAACACATATTTCATGAAGGTGAAATGCACCTCTTCAGTGACTCGTATGGTCGCAAACACTGAAAGTCATTCCATGTGTTTTCGCTACGTGTTTCTCTCCCTTTCGCAATATAGGCAAGATGTCATATTTTTTTCATGTTGGTTGTCGCACTTTATACATAAGCTCATTCTGGGAGTTTCAGGGGCTCATGTTTGTGTTTATGAGTTTTCCTAACCATGTAAACACGCGTCACACTCATTCACAAAGTTTTGAGAGTTGTAGCACAAGTTTCACCACGGTCATCATAAATTCCATCTTAGGTGTCGCACTTGTCATAACTGGTCAGGAAGTGGGCATGCATAAGTGAAAGTGTTGTTCATGAGTCATTGGTGGTCAATGTTGTTGAGTCGCAAGGAAAATTTTAAGGATGGAATTTTATATTAAAGTTTAGAAACCTTGGTGAATATTCCTAGTCCATAATATGAAAATTATAAAATGTTTAGTAATATTTTTGTAAAAATATTTAGATATATAATGATTATATATTAGTCTATAAAAACATTTGGTGATTTTTGAGGTAAAATAATTTTGTACTGTAAAGTTTGGGTGAATCATTTTTAGAAAAAATGGAAAATTAGCAAATGTTTTTTTTGGAAAAAGCATGCAAAATTAGCCCACTTGTGAATATTAGCCCCTAAAATTTTCCTTTTTGAGTCATTGAGTATTCTAAGTTTTAAGACACATTCTAAGCTCCAACACTTCATCTGTCAGTTTCACTGGTCTAACACTTAGCCTTTTCTGAAGAATTTCCCTGACCCTTCAACTTGTCTTCACCCAGACTTCCTAGACTACCCATTGCGCAATTCTAGTCATCAGGTTGTGACCTTGACCCGTGGATATGTGCAATGCACAGTTCCTTTCCCCCAGTATTGTTGCATTGTGCAATTCATGAGCCCAAGATCCAACCTTCCCTTCTAGAATTGTGCAATGTTTTAAGTCAACCTAGCCCAAACTATGCATTGCACAAGCATAAGAAACAAGTTGCCTCCCTATGCCCCTAAATTGCGCAATCTCGCAGGTGACCAGTCTACCTTTAGTCTTAGAACTACATAGAGGCTTCTTATAGTGGTCACTCCCTTAGCCCGACCCACTATCTCCCAAATTTGTGCAGAAATGGTCCACCTTCCCTTCCAGAACTGCGCAGAAGACGCCTTTAGTGGCCCTCCCCTCATCCTGACCGAATTCCTAACATAACCACGCATAGATCTTCCACAGTGACACCTCCTCCATCCACACTCACTCATCCCCAAAAATGCATAGAAGACAACCTCTGAGCCTAGTCTCGACTACACATTTCACAGTTAAAGGCCTCAAGCCTTAGCCTTAGTTGTTGGGACTGCACAATGTGCAATAACTTAGCCTCCCTCTCTGACCTGCAACTCAATTCTAAACCAGTCCTTGAAAATGAATGCACCATCTTAGGCTAGGAGGTTTTCGGGTTGATGTCATCTCGTCATGAGTGAATTGTAGATATAGGAACTTAGTGGGATAATGAAGAAGGAGTTGAAGGAGGAAGAAATGCAAATGACATTCTTGCAGTTGAGCATGCAAGTTGATCTATCAAGGAAAAGCAAAGGACCACCAACTCGTGACCACTACCCAAGACTTGAGATCATTGAAGATTCATGTCACCAAGCCATGAGGAGGTGGAAGACAAGAGTATTCTAAAGTAGACAACATTCACAATAGCAGCAGTGGCTTAAAATTTCCATATCACTCAACCAAATCATATCAGCAGTGCCATGTCATCTCTTTTAATGAGTTGTCACATGCCACATCATCATTTTGGACCATGTATATTGTATTTATTGTAAAGTGGAAGTCTAAATGACACATATGTAATATGGAGAGCCATGTAAGCTAAAAATTCATAGGAAATCAGATAGTCATGATGGTAGTCAAAGAGTCACAAGGAGGGGAAGCATCGCCCCTTGGTTATATATACTCCCTCATTGTATGAGAAAACGTTTTTTCACCTTGGCTCCTCCCGCAAGGTATTTGAGAGATCAACTAATTCTTTGAGGACAAAGGAGTGGCTCCAATGTCCCACTATTGGGGCTAGTGATGTACATTGTAAACATGTGTCTTAGAACTTTTTCTTAATGATTTCTTCATGCATGGACTATTAATGTTTCTAAGACTATTCTGTGGACGTTTTTATTTCATGTGTTCTTTCACATGTACTAAGATAGTTGAACTATTTCGGTTATTTTACTGCTTATCTTATTGAGAATGTGTTATAATGGTTGTTATTGTTTTCCCATACTTGTGGACTATTCCACAGTATACTAGACAAATCTTCCTTTTTTTTTGTTGTAACAACGGTTGCATCCATTGTGGACTACTATGCTAGATGTTAGACGGATCCTTCTAGTTCATGTGTGTCTCTCCCTGGGTGGTACTATTACCTCTCACTTAGAGGCTCACTTTTCTCCCTTCTTTGCATTAGAAGAACCTTGACATAGTCGCAACTGCACACTCACTAGGCACACATCCCTTTCTTTTTTAAGACACCATTCCATCCCTCTCTCGTGCTAATAGTTAGAGCCAAGCCATATCTTTGATATATATGGAAACTAGGCCGATATTCTGGATGGGGCTCCTGCACGAAATGGTGTGAGGTCTAATTGGGACTTCACATTAAGGATACCCCCTCTGTTAACATATTTCCATCATCGACAATAGCTACATATGATGATATGTTGGTTGATGATTATGGCTCTTCTTATGTTGGAAGAGAGCGTGTTGATCTTGGTGATATGAGATCTAGAGGATGATTTGCTGATAGAGACTTATTTCACTATCTTATGCTTCTAATACAGTTGATTGGAGACATTACATACTTAGTCATAGGGTGATTATATTGAAGCTACATTGTCTTATCTTACATGTTCATGTTGTTTTCCATTTTGTTGTTATCTAAGGTGTATGGAGAATGATGGTTGTTATGATATTTCTACCTCATGGTTGACGTTCTTGCCTTTGGTTATGAGTGTCATATATGTCTCTTGATGTAAAGTTCATGTAAAGACCCATGTTGTAAATGATTGTAATATTCGGTCATGTATGAGCTATTGAGTCATGCTTTGTATGTAATCCCATTATGTTGGGGCATTGATGTAATATTGAGTCAAATATGTAACCCCATTTTGTTCGATGATTGATGTAATCATAAGTCATTGGTGATAGGAAAGGTATTATTTGGTTGAGTCATAAAGTCTTGTGCTTCATACAATTGAGCATATGCTCATGGAGAGCATGGTCAGCATACAATTTTCATACCTACATTGATTCTCTCTACAAAGGGTGAGAGAAGGCTTCATTCAGAATTGGTCAGCCCTTTTCCCTTAATGTCAAAAGGGGGAGAGAAGCTTGGTGTTTGGAGAATAATTCTTAGTGAGAAGTCTTGGTGTTTGCAGGTGATTGCAGGTAGTGACAAAACACCAAAAGTGGTTTCCATCAAGTCCAAGGGGGGAGATTGTTGTCATTATGGCTAATGTGTTGTCCTTGATGGAAACCTACTTAATAAAGATGTCAATATTATGATATCATGATGGTCATGAAAATTGGAACAGATTCTATAGATGCGATGAACAGAGAAATGACAGATTAGAGACAGATGAATGATAAAGGTGATGGTTGAGAAAGTATGCATGGGTCTTGAGAAGTAAGGTCATGTACATACGCAGATCCTATGAGTCAAAGTTGTGTATAGAATCTACACCATGGATTTTGGATACCAGGGGTCATTACCATGGTATTGGCCCATAGTAATGAAAGCAATAACGGTTATTTGATCTCGTCCAAGGATACTAAAAACATTACTAAAGGATTGGCCTCAGGTATTGGCTAAGGCTAAATCTATATAAGGAAATGGAGATCAACGTGTTAAGTGTGCAAGTGATGGAATGTTTATGAATGATTTGATCTGAAATAGGGGTGCACCAAGGAGCAAGGAGAATACTCGACTATGAAATAGTTTAAGTATGGTGAAATATGTGCTTGTTTGATTCACTTATTGAAAATGTAAAATAATGATAGATTTGTGGTTGTAATGATGTTGTGATCTGAATGAAGTATTATAAAGTATGTAATTCTGACAGTAAGGGTTGCGGAGAATAAAATTGTGTTTGCAGTGAAAGTTTTCATATCTATATGCAGGTTTGTCTCAGGTTAGTCACGTACATATGTGGATCTGCTTCTGGGTAGTCGCATATATACTGCGTGAAAATAGTTTTCAGTATGTGTAGATTTGTACATGGGTGTTATGCATAATAAGTGCATACATACGAGGAACAACTTTAGGAAAGTCGCGTATATATTCTAGGGTTTTTCACTATGGACTTTTGATGATATTTGATCAGATCTGTTATGTTTGATGTTCTTTGTTAGTGATGTCTCTATCATGATAATATGTGTTTGATAGTGTTGATTGGGTTGAATAAGACTTGGTATATTGATCAGTGGTGTTGCTTCATTATGATTGGATTTTTAGTAACTTGGTATTGATGTATCTGTTATGATTTAGTATTTAGTAACTAACCCAATGATTCAGTTTGACAATGAGTGATTTAATATTTGTACATAGACCTTCTTCAAGAAAATCACATACATACATGAGTATTGTTGAGAATGCAACAAGATGATGGAGCTTAGTGGAAAGGAGTCGCCTTCACTAAGTGGGCCCGCAGGCAAATTATGGCGCAAAGTCTATTTTTAGACTATGTCTATTTTTAGACTATGTCTATTTTTAGACATATGGATCATGGTCTATGAGTTGTAGGATGTTGTTTATGGATGATTGGTCATGTTGGGAAAAATAGATGGACTTCTATTTTTGGTTCACAGCGGAGTGATCAGAGTCTATTTTTAGACTGCTAGTCAAAAATAGCAAAGTCAAATATTATTGTCTCATAATAATATTTGGATTATAAACATTATCTTATCCTCTTGGAGCACTTCAGTTTGAGCTATGGATGTGGCACATGCAGCTGACAAAAGGAATCACGTGGTTTCTTGTGAGTCAGTTGAGCTATTGCATGCAGGACATCAGTTAGAACTCATGCATGTGAGTTCTGTGGAGTTGGATGTGGAGTTGATGGAGTTGTGTTCAGTTTGACTTTGTTAAACTAGTTGTAATTAGTCTAACTGCAAATAGACTAGCGATGAGTGATGTGAATTAATTGATTAAATTAATTCACTAATTATTAACTCATAATGAAACTGAAGGATACATCAGTTAACTCAGTGCATGTACAGTTCAGTGGAGACATGTGTTAGAGGTTGAGATTGCTATCAGTTGTGAATATAGTTGTGCATGAGATCTTGCACAAGTAATGTATTAAGTATGCCCATGAGCTTTGCACAACATATGCCCAGTAGAATAGCCTATGCTCACGTGATTTCCAATGTGAGTGATTTTCACAAGGTAAATAGGAGTTTGGATCAGCCATTCATCATTCATTCTCTTGCAGGGTTGTGCAGTGGAGGCAGGCAAAGCAGTGGAGGAGATTTGAGCAGTGATTGATCATATCTGAGCTAGTTTTGTGTGTAACAGGTGGAGATAGTGCTGGATACTTGTGAGGAGTATTGTACTATGTAATGTTACATGTTCTCAATCATTAATATACAGATGGTGTGGGGTTTTCAACTGTAAGCTTTCCCCAGGTTACATACTGTGTTAATGTGTGCATGCGATTAATGTTTCATTGTTTTTTATGCTGCTAAATTGATGATCAACGTAGAGGAGGTTATGAATTGTGCATTTATTCCGCAATAGTGTATAATCAGGATAATCTTTGTTGAATAAGTACTTAATTATTCAAAAATTGTACATGGTATCAGAGCTTTTGATCATCAGATCTACTATTCAGAAAGTGTTTACATTTTATTTCTTCAGGTAGAGTCTGTAATCGGGCCAGGTAGCCTCTGGATTCATCCTTCTTTTGGAAGGTGAGATATCCGGTAAAAGCCCATACAGTCGATCTCTGTACAAGAAATACTTTGTTCTCACGAATTTTAGATCAGAAGTGGTTGAGTTTGGAGCTGGTGGAATTTGAATTTGCAGCAGTGTTTTCTTGGTGTCCAAGTTGAAATGTCTTTCAATGGATTGCGATTGGAGTTTGCTCTTGAAGGCAGCTCAAACTATATTGCATGGAAAGACAGGATGGAGGCAGTGTTAGATGATAATGGGTTGAAGGATTTCATAGAGGCTGAGGTCCCAAAGCCTACTGATACTGCGTAGGTTGATGCTTAGCAAAAGAAGACAGCAAAGTGTCGAAGGATTATGTTGGAGGGCGTGAAGGATCACATTGTGTCCAACCTGCATGGAAAGGCTTCTCCATACTTGATGTGGAAAGCGTTAACAGATCTATTCCAAAGCAAGAGCAATCATAGGAAGCTAGTGCTCAAAGATAAACTCAGAAACATCAAATGCGAGAAGGGAGACAATATTCCCAAGTATCTCACGAAGTTCACTCAGTGTAGAGATGAGCTAGGAAGTGTGGGGGTGACTGTCGATGATGAGGACTTGGTGAGCTTGGATCTCCTTGGTCTTCCAAAGAGTTGGCATTCCTATCAGGACTCTGTCAATGGTCGGGAGAAATTGCCAGGATGGGAGAGACTTTGGTCGGATCTTGTGCAAGAGGAGATCAGACGGAGCACCAGAGACAGTTCTTCATCCATGCATGATGAGGAGAACTGTGCCTTAGCGAGTAAGGTGAAGAAGGGGAAGGTGAAGGGTTCTCTTTCCAAATCTAGTTCTTCCAATGATGGGAAGAAGGTTGACAAGTCGAAGGTGAGATGCTTTCGTTGTCATGAGTTGGGCCATTATGCTACTAATTGCCCAAAGAAGAAGTCCAAGAAGGGATCCGGGGAAGGATCTGAAGGTGAGGCAGCCTCACTTGCTTCACAGTTTGAGTTGGACTTCACACTCTTCACATGCATGGTTTCATCCATGGTGGGAAATGGTTAGTTTCTTGACAGTGGAGCTTCTTTCCACATGACCGGTGAAAATAGTTTGTTCAGTACTTTGGAGGAGAAAGATCTCCAGATACTCATAGCGGGGGTAATGATGAGAAGTATAGTGTCTCAGGTGTAGGCATGATTATTTTTCAGAGGGAGCATGGAGCTCGTCTTACCTTGACCGATGTCAAGTATGTACCAGGACTGAAGAGAAACTTGGTGTCGATCACGATGCTAGAAGATAGAGGCTATGGTGTAGTTTTCAGTAAGGGAAAGGTTTTCCTTAGACACATCATCACTAGACAGGTGAAGCAGATTGGTTCACGGGTCAAGAACTTGTATGCACTTGAGGTTCAAGATGCATGCAAAGCCTTGAGCAGCAAGGCAACTGATGGAGACTTGGTGGTTGAGAGGGAGGGTATATTACCTCTCAACATGCAGAGCTAGAAGAAGTCTTAGACGATTGTGGAGGAGCCACGATTGGTGCAGCAGTTTCAGGAGGTTGTGGAGCAGCCACAACAAGGGAAGCTGAGAGGAGATCGAGTAGAGACATCTACTCATGCAGAGACCTCTAGTAGGGGGAAAATTCAAGCCAGGTGGGCTGAGGGATCGCATGCAACCATACCTCTAGGTAGGAGGTGGGGTGATGTGGATTGATCGTCCCAAGGAGGAGGGGCAGGATCCTTGAGGTACCCAACCTCTTGGATGAGACCTTGCTACGGGAGCCCCGATGTGGGGTAGCAGGAACTGATTGATTGGGTAGAGACAGATGCGAATGGAGCATCAGAGAGAGTGACAGTGTAGGGAATCCCAGGATAGCACATAGCTAGCAGGCTACAGCAATGCGAGAGGCACAAGTGTTTTGCACAGTGCTAGGTGGCATAGAGAGGTGTGCAATGGCGTGAGATGCATGGAGATGTTGCAGTAGCGCAGATGTCAAAGAGGGAGCACTTGTCAGTAGCAGGTAGAGCTTCAGAATTAGAGTATGTTCCTAGCCCAACAGAGTGGTCAGTTGGGAGTGTTTTTTTGTTCCAAGTGTTGTTGGAGCAAGTGGAGCGGAGAATCATGTTGCATGCAGAACATTTCAGAGTTACGAGATAGGGGTTGCAAATAATCCATAATCTTGTTGAGAGGGAGTGTTGAGAATGCAACAAGATGATGGAGCTTAGTGGAAAGGAGTCGCCTTCACTAAGTGGGCCCGCATGCAAATTATGGTGCAAAGTCTATTTTTAGACTATGTCTATTTTTAGACATATGGATCATGGTCTATGAGTTGCTGGATGTTGTTTATGGATGATTGGTCATGTTGGGAAAAATAGATGGACTTCTATTTTTGGTTCACAGCGGAGTGATCAGAGTCTATTTTTAGACTGCTAGTCAAAAATAGAAAAGTCAAATATTATTGTCTCATAATAATATTTGGACTATAAACATTATCTTATCATCTTGGAGCACTTCAGTTTGAGCTACGGATGTGGCACATGCAGCTGACAGAAGGAATCACATGGTTTCTTGTGAGTCAGTTGAGCTATTGCATGCAGGACATCAGTTAGAACTCATGCAGGTGAGTTTTGTGGAGTTGATGGAGTTGTGTTTAGTTTGACTTTGTTAAACTAGTTGTAATTAGTCTAACTGCAAATAGACTAGTGATGAGTGATGTGAATTAATTGATTATATTAATTCACTAATTATTAGCTCATAATGCAACTGAAGAATACATCAGTTAACTTAGTGCATGTACAGTTCAGTGGAGACAGGTGTTAGAGGTTGAGATTGCTATCAATTGTGACTATAGTTGTGCATGAGATCTTGCACAAGCAATGTATTAAGTATGCCCATGAGCATTGCACAACATATGCCTAGTAGAATAGCCTGTGCTCACGTGATTTCCAGTGTGAGTGATTTTCACAAGGTAAATAGGAGTTTGGATCAGCCATTCATCATTCATTCTCTTGCAGGGTTGTGCAGTGGAGGCAGGCAAAGCAGTGGAGGAGATTTGAGCAGTGATTGATCAGATCTGAGCTAGTTTTGTGTGTAACAGGTGGAGATAGTGCTGGATACTTGTGAGGAGTATTGTACTATGTAATGTTACATGTTCTCAATCATTAATATACAGATAGTGTGGGGTTTTCAGCTGTAAGCTTTCCCCGGGTTACATACTGTGTTAATGTGTGCATGCGATTGATGTTTCATTGTTTTTGATGCTGCTAAATTGATGATCAACATAGAGGAGGTTATGTACTGTGCATGTATTCCGCAATAGTGTATAATCGGGATAATCTCTGTTGAATAGGTGTTTATTATTCAAAATTTCTACAAGTATGATTCAGAACAATAGCGTATACATTCTGATGTATGTTTGATTAGGGTTTACAATGACAGCAATTGGTTTTTGTAATTGGTAACAATGTTTTGATTAGTGGTTGTGCATTGATATGATATATTATGGTTTGATTTGATCTAGTCGCATTGGTTTAGATTCGGTGATTGACTTGTTGATGTTTCAATTGGTTCAAATATTGAATAAGTTGGTTCAGTGTTTGGTTTTAGAATTGTTACTTGGTTTGGGCTTAATGATGGAAGTGGTTCCAGTCTGAAAATTTGATGAAAGGTGGCCTACAGGTTTAATTTTTTGATTCAGGTGGATCTAGTATGAAATATTGTGAGATATGGTCCACAAAAGGAGTTAAGGGTTGGAGCCTTCAGTGAGGGAATCGAAGCTTCCTTCCAATAGTAGCTGGTAAATTTGTGCAGGGGGTAGGTGCTCCTTTCCGGTAGGATCCATAAACAAGATCAGGGAGTTGGATTTCCCTTCCAGTGGGTGCTAGAGAATGAGATAAGATTGTATCCTTCTGCAGGTGGGTTCCTACATACTTTTAAGAGTCTACTCCAGTAAAAGATTGTAAGAATATTTCTTTATTTAATGAGAAATAAGACAAAGACGATGACATCGATAGTTTTCTCCCACATTGAGTTTCCACCTAAAATCTTGGTGTTCATGTGTGTTGATATGTTTCTTATGTGTTGATGATCTATCTACTTCTTAATTCTCATGGTTACTATTTTATTAATGAATAATGAAGTTATGATGCACTAGTTAAAGATGAACAGATGATGAAATATATGAAAAGGTAGTTAACTGGATATAAGTTGTTTTCCTTTAATAAATTCACATACATATGTGATTTATGAGTTAGACAGTAGCGTATGGAAATCGAAATATGAAATGAAAATTTTAAAGAGAGTTTAACATGCTAATTCACCCTCCCCCTAGTATTTTTCCCAACATAAGTTAGTTTTTAAGAGTTTTTCCAATGAGTTTTCCATACATTCCAACCCTCATTTTGAGGTGGTTCCCTAGTGAATTCTAGGGGGTTTCATTTTGAGCTATAACATGCTTGAGTATTTTTTGTGCATCCTCTCCTGAGGAAGCTATCCACCCCATCCAACCATTTTCCAATATCATATAACTTGGGGAGTACCCTATAAATGGATAAAAATTCACCTCAGTCCATGCTCTTATTGTTTCCATAGATATCCATTTCCTTTTGAATCATCCTACTATTGCAGACTCTTCCATTTTTGTGATATCATTAGGCTTTATGTCCTTGCCTAGTATAATATCAGGCTCCTCTAGCTTACACTTAATGCACTTCCTATTAAGCCTAGAGTTCTTTAGCAGGAAGAGGATAGGAAAAAGATGGTTTAGACAAGGTACTATCTCCACAATGCATGTATAGGGTTAGGAGTATGCTTACGAAATTGGTTTGAATAGTGGTTAGAGTGTGTTGGGTGGAGCAACTGTTCTTTTAATTTAGAGCAACTGACTAATTCTAATATTAATTGCTAATCTGAGTAGGCCTTTTTATTTCAAAGTTTCCATGAAAAGTATATGCAAGGAAAAATGGTGGCTAGTGCTAATGTATCTCAAACACAGTTGTTGTAATAACACTATCATCAATACAAAAATCTAGTTGTTACCTCTCAAACCTTCCTCACACTTTCAATAAATAAACACACAATTCATAATAAACCACTCTTTCACACAGTCACTCTTAGTTAGAAAAAAACAACACTACTGGAAACCATTCACTCAAGCAAATGTTCAAATGAAATAAACGCCCCACCAAAATATAACATGAATTAAATAAATGTCACACTAACAAAGTGAATGATCTAGGACCTATGTTGTTGCATAATACAAAGGCTATAATTTTGCAATTATTAAAGCATGAACAAGATTAATAGTAACAATAATAGTAGTCATACATGAATCATAACTTAGAGAAAATAAATCAATATTGTACAATACCTTACTAACTAGTGATCACTACTATGAAGGAGGGCTCTTCCTTCCTAGTAGAGGCTAGTACACCACAAAACACATAAGCTAGTCAGCAGAAAGGTATGGCTCCATGAATGATTGAGATTTGCATTAATGAAACATGCATGATTATAATGTTGGTGCTCCTCCTTTGTTCTTTTTTTCTATCTATCTATATATCTAATTGTAGGAAGAGAGCACACCTTTTTATAATATCATATTACAAAGATAAGATCATCAGGAGAACATCTCAATTCTCATGTGATCTAAATCAAGATTACATATTAACAATTTGATAATAATTTCCATGGTTAGGACAAAGTTGTAATAGATTTTCTTCATCTATAGAAAATTGTAACTACTTCATCTGCACTATCCATAAATATCATTGAACTGACTTTGACCAAATGTTTTTCTAGATCGATCTTCATTACTGATTAAAGGAGATCAATGTGTCCAAAATGAGTCTCATGTATATCAAAAACATTCAACAAGTCCTTTTCCCATCCTTGGATAGGAAAAACTATAAATTGTAATCCTCTAACAACATCTCAATAGACCACATACCCTAAAACAACCCATTTGTCCTCATCCCTTAATTCCTACATGCAAGCATCCCATCTGAGCCTACTCCCCTCTAATGCATCATGTTTCATCTCCTTGATATTTTTGAGACAACAATCCAGAAATCTATTCTTGAATTCCAATAACATATTCTTGGTGTCTGAATATCACCATATCTTGTTATACACCACGGAGACTTTTTTAGTTGACCCAGGTTCATTTCAGATAGAAAATTTCACCTTTTCTTCATTAGTTGTTACAATATCATAGGTAGACTTACAATTGAATTGATTTTGCATGAAAGACACAAAGGCTCTCAACTGAACATCTCCAACATATGGTGTAAGGTTAAGGGTTATTTATCCAAAACAAACATAATTATGAAAATAAAAAACAAAAATAATCATGAAAATACAAAATAGACATAATCATGAAAATACAAGTCACACAGTAAATGTTATTCCAGAAAAGTGTCCTTGTGGAAAGTTTCCAAAAATTCTTGAGCCTCCCTCATTTCATACAGTAATTTCTCCTTAAGGGATATTAATTTAAAAATGAGGCATTTTTATAACATATAGAAGAACAAGGTAGACAACTCAATATGAAGTCAACAAATTCATACATTGAATCCTTTTCCTATTGTAACAGTTTTAATTCCCCTTGCAATTCCTCTACTTGCAACAATGCTTTCTTCCTCTCTTTCTAAATTTTCACCAAATCCTGAACCTTATGCTTTTCATCCCACATCCTCTTAAGATCATCAACAATTATGTAATATTATTTAATAGGAATGACTTCATCCTTCAATAAAATTGCTAATTCCTTCCATTTCTCTAAATATACAAGCGAAAACCTTGAGTTCAACGACTCTTCAAATTTTAACTGAGTTGTTTCTATTACTGTTATAGTAATGGATTCAATAGCTTCCTGGAACATCTCTTCATTCCATGTCTCCTCCTTCTACATTATCTCACCTGTTTTGTTTTGTGTGACGACAACATCATTGATAGGTTCTTGTGAACAAATGACAAATTTTATTTTAGTTTTCTCCTTTCAACTACTACTTCATGTGTAACAATAACATCATAAACAAGCTCTTCTGGAATAGCATATAGTTTTTTTCATCCCACTCTATCTCAACTACTGGTTCTTGTGTAACAACAATATCTTTAGTGGGTTCTTGTGGAATGGCGGTTTGGAATTCTTCATATTTCTCTTCAACTTGGAATCCAACTAAACCATTGGTTGGCCTTTCACAATCTACTTCCTGAAGCACTTACTTCTACCCTTCATGTAATATTACTATTGTATTATCAAGTGACATTGTTTCTACCACCTCTGCTTGGGTTTCCCTTCCATTTTGTTTCCTAAATTGAAGTTGTCCCTCAACCATGGTAAGTTGCTTCCTTGAATTTTCATTTTCCTTTTTCAATTTATTAATTTGTTGAATAATATGGTTAGTTTCAAGCTTAACTAGTAAAGAGACACCTTCTTGTTCCTTCGTGAGCTCTTCCTTTTTCTATTGTTCCTCAGGTCCCTTTGATTTTGTTGAAGAAGCATGAACCTCTAACGTCAAGGTACATTCTTTTACAAATTCTTCCTCTCTCTTCATCTTGTTGTCCCTCAGACCCTTTTAGTTCTACTCGATCAGTACATTCCTTAGATATTGGGATATTTGATGGTGTAATAGTTACCCATACTCTCGTTTTAGGATTATTTCCACCTAGCATCTTCTTTAATGACCTCTTTTTCACCCTTGCTTGCAAGGTAGTTGATTTTTTAGATCTTTCCTTGAATTTCTTGGGAATTTCTATTTCAGGAACCCCTACTTCATTTGAAGTTGTTCCAGGTTCCCTTGTTTCATAAGTCTCTTCTTCAATCCCTTCTTCTTCAATAAGGAATAAAAAATAACTACTTTCAAACTTCCCACTGAATATATCCACTGGTTCTTCAATGTGTGCCCTTTTTCCTTCAGTAGATGTACAACAAACGTTCTTATGGAAGACCATCTTTTAGGGTTTTTTGAAGGGGTCTAGGAGATGTAGTTGTTATACTTTGTCTAGGAGGTGTAACTACTTTATTTTGTCTAAGAGGTGTAATTTCTCTATTTCCTACTGTTGTATCAACACTTTCCTCCTGTTATTCACCTTCACTTTCCTCTATTTCAAAAACTTGTACATGCTACCCTACTAGCAAACTAGTCCATGTGCCGGCCTATTCTTGTAGTGAATGAATTATAATAAACTTAATTAGTGCATGGTTGGTTAAGAAAATGTTTGGATTCTTTGCCACACACACCACTTTTGCCATATGCTCTAAAGCCTTCAGTAGATAATAGGGAAAATTTATTAGTTATCCATTATGAAGATGTGCCAATAACTAAAAATGATAATTAAATATTGTCCCAAAGCATCCCTCATAGGTAATAAAATTTTGGATGAAGAAAGCCACATCATCCCAAGGAAGGTATTTTCTATCAATACCTCTCCCCTTATTCTTTACTCCCTCTCCTAGTTGTAGAAATGTTTCTGTAGTTGTTGGGACTGCTATTTTCCATGAAAACTAGTGGGTCCCTGTCTGAGGTAAGTTTGTCACCCTAGCGATTGTGTCCTTTGTAACAACAATTCTAAAGCCTTTGACCTTTGAATTCTTCTCATTTAGAGCCTGTACAAATTCTAAGGAAATTAGTTCACTAAAACCCTAAAACGTCTCAAAGTAAGCTAACCAATTTTCACTATAAAATATATCTAAGGTTTCTAGATGGTCTAACATCACATCAATGGAATCAGGGTCATGATGCAGTAGTACTCCTCCCATGGCTGCTCAGGAACTATGACTTCTCAGAAATTGTTACAGGGGACAAACTTGGTGCACACAAATAATTACCAGGGTAGAGAATATTGGTCATATATAATTTGGAAATAGTTATAGTTAACCTTCTTATTGAATTTAGGATTTTCGTTATAAATGACAACTACTAGGAATGATTTCACATAGTCACATCAATTTTAGAAATGGCATCAAGAGTAATGTTGGAAATGAGTAATTACTAAATTAATATGGTGTATATTGTATGTTAATTGAGTGGTAATTAAAAAATTGGGGTGCATTCATAGTGTATCATATGATAGATACGGTACACTCCTCCCCCGAACTTGAATATAACAGTTGTCTTCAGCATCTGTAATAGAAAAGTTGTATCATCCTTTAAATCAAAATCTTACAAGTAAATGACAATCAAACATACCTTTCATTGGCTTACCATAGTGATGACATAAGGTTGTATAAAGGAAGTGATTTGATCAATGTTGTACAATATCTCATGCATGGCACATGCCAACTGATGAAATTGAAATGATATGATGGAAAAGGTAACTTCTATTACAGCAGGATCTGGGGTATTACGTTCAAAACTATGTTATCAAATATGAAGGTGTAGAAGCATATCTGTAAGCTTATGATGGAAACCAAGTAAATACATCCTTAATCTATATCAGCAACAACAATATGAAACTATGGAGATTACTTGCTCATTTATTTAGTTGTATTAGTGAAATGTTGAGAAACCATATTAGTCAAAGATGATACATGAAATCTTATGATGAGTTTCAAAAATGAAGTTTTTAATAGAAAAAGGTTCAAACAATAAATCAATTACAGAAGAAGAAAAAAAAAAAAAAGAGATATCATAGTGTTGTTATAAAGGAAAGGAGAGGATGTGTTGACCACTAACAAGCTAGTTTTTAGTCGGATCTAATAGTGCCCCAAAGGTGTTTTCATCATTAGACATTTTTATTTTCTTTTCTATTTTTTCATCCAATGGAGCCATAGAAGGGTTTTCACCATTGAATATTTTATTATTATTATTTTCTTTCTATTTTGTTTTATTTTATTGATTAAGCGAAATGGATGGGAAAAGTTTCCCATTCCCCAACAACTTCAATCTCTGAATTTGCAATTGAAACAATGTTAACAAAAGAATCCCTAGAGGTAGGTTTATCATACAACCTAATACGGTGTCCATTGACAAGAAAAGATGTTTGGGAACCATCAATGGTTGTCAATTTTACAATCCCATTGTCAAAGACTGCTTCTACCTCATAAGGACCTAGCCACCTAGTGCACAACTTTCCCTTGAAATCTTTAAATATGGAATCATATAGAATGCCCAATTACATTTTTGAAACAATTTATTCTTAATAAACTTATCATGCCACTTGGCACACCATTTTTGAATGATATATTTTCATTTTACGACAACCAAGTGCTTCTCATCCAATTCATTTAGTTGTTCCAACTGATGTATCTGAGCTATAGTCAAGTCTAAATCTACTTCCAAGGTAGTTCTGAGTGTTTTAATTTCAAATTCAATAGGAAAGATAAGATTCTTACCAAAGACCAGTTCATAAGGAAAGAATCTTGTAGTATTTCTCCAAGTAGTTTTATAAGCCCATAATACCTTAGGGAGTCTCTCCACCCAATCTCTTCGATGGCCTGCCATAGTCTTCGTGAGAATAACTTCAAGTACCTTAGTGGTGCTCTCCACTTGCCCATTTTCCTATGGATGGTAAGCCGAAGTGACTATGATGAATCTTACACTTTCTGATAAGGTCCTATATCATACAAGAGGTGAATTGTGCTCCTCCATCACTAGTACAAAATGAGAGATTAACAACTACACAACTAAAAACATTAGTCACCACAATTATTTCAAGTGAATTACTACTAAGTTTGAGCAATTTTAAGTGACCCAACTAAAAACAACTAACTTAAACGAATAATTTAGTCTAGGGATAAAGTATATTACTAAATAATAAGTAACCCAACTAAAAGCGACTAAAATGACTAATTTAGTCCAGGACTAAAATATATGACTAGATAATAAGTGAAAAAATTAAAAATGATTAACGTAAACAACTACTATAGTCCAAGAATAAACATATGACCAACTAACAAGTACAAAAAGTATATGAATTAGTTCAAAAAAATAATAATTTTCAAACCTTTAGGAGGGGGCATGTTATCATACTTTTCTATGTCTAAGTTGAAACAAGAAGAAACCTTGACATAATTTTAACGTTGAGTCTTTTAATTTGTCTCAATACATGAGAAACAATGGCCACATAAAAACTAGAACTTAAGAAGGTTATACTCTTTGACACACATAAATATCATTGCATAGGACCTCTAGTTGCATACCGCTTGGCCCATGTTATGGAAAATTATTTTGATTTAAACCAAATCAAAGTTGCCCCTTGTTATGGTAAATTCTTTGCATAACCAAATCAAAGTCTTTGGAAAAAAATTTGGCGCCACAATTTGTTCCACCCTAATTGTTTTTTCATCTCGCAATATGGGGTACCTAGAGGCATATTTGGATGCCCATGGCATTCGTCAGCTTGGGATGCTACTGCTCAACCCTGTAACACATTCAAGGCTTTCAATCCTCAAATTCCATATATGGATCACCAAATCCCATCCTTCTTTTTCTTCAACACTCCCATATCATGCTCATTCATATCTGTAGACGTAGAATCCACCAATAACTTGTAAAGAATGGTGCTTTATTTTAATTATATCTTTGATATTTTTGTACCATAATGGTATAGATGATAGGCACAAAGCTATTAGATTTGTTCCCCTTGCTATTTAATACATTTTTTCAAATCATCTATTACTGAAAATAATCATATGATATTGAAGTATCTGGTTTCATCCTTGCCCGAGCTCTCCTCTTTGTTTGGTTTAGGGTTTCTCGTCTAGGGTTTGTAATATAAACCTGCTAATATTTTTTAATGTGGGGTTTCTATTTTAAAATTTTCTCATATTATTGATTCATATTGTGCTATAAATAATTAGCATAGTGTTAGTATTATCTAACTCAAATTTGAACTGAGTGTTACTACAAACATGACCATTAACTGGTATATGTTGCTTGTCTTTAATGTCTCGGTTACAAATATTGCATATGGGTTCTTACTAGTGTTACTAGAATATCCCTTCTTCTATGGCTTACAATGGAAATAATATCAGTTGGTTCTTGCTTTTCTTATGTTCATTATCCTCTTCAAATCTCAACATGTTCTCCATATGTTCTAGTAACCGTAGATTTGAATTTAGCTTTTTCTACATGATATCTTAATTTTCTTTTTCCTAGTGGATTTCTATTATCTTCTCCAATATATATTTTCAATTACAATTATCATGTTGGCCAGTTTTCTAGTATGCTTTGTATTAGATCTCACAATCATATACATATTTCCTGAAAATGTACATCCTTCCTGAGATATTCATAGCCAACTCTGATCTAAAAATTACAAGATCTAAAAAAAAAATGCAGCAGTTAGATTATAAAAGGTTGCTTCACACAATCTCTTACATAAGGAGATACGTATGATTTTGGTTGCATCCTGATCTAACACTCTTTCATGCTTATTGGACCAACCACTATCCTAAAATGGGGCCCGTTTTCTATAAATAACGATAACAGGATGAGTCCTATACTTAGTAGCAACCAATTCTGCAAAACCTTTGGAAACCCTATAGTTTCATATAATGTGCCTAATTGTCTCTGGTTTTTTATTTATTTATAGCAATGAGTTATCATGTGCACTATCAAAAAAGAGGGCTTGGCCATTCTTATTTCATAAGTTTCTGAATAATATTGCTTCTACAACAATGTGTCTATGAGAGATTTATTTTTCACTCTTGAGTTGAAGTAGATCTGTGTGAGACTAAAGAGAAGCATGTTAAACTTTTGAATGTATTTCCACAGTTCCAACTCTGGCTTTGATCCGTACACATTTAGGTATTGATATATCTACCTCTACAAAAGGTTTGATCTGCACTCTTTATAAGAAGTAAAAACATGTGTGAAGTTTAATGGGAACAATGATTGGATAAATTGAATGGTGTTTGTGAAGTGTAGGTCCCTTAATAACTGAAATTTTTAGCACGGAAGTGGAAATGAGTCAAAGTTGAGTGACCCAATTAAATATTGATTATGAATATCTTCTTCTTGTCTCCAAAGAGGCTTCTCTAATACCACATAGAAATATGAAAAGGTTGAAGAGAGCAAGGCAAACCCTTGGTAATGATAGAAAGAAATTTCCTCTTACTAATCAAAATAAGATTATTGATGAAATTGATCTCATGGAATACTTGAACGATAGTGAGTTCATGAGAAATGGTCAAGGGTTTACAACTAGTTTCGAGAAAATACAACATGCAAAGGAACAATGCATTTCCCAAAAAAAAAATTGCAATATGTTAGGTGAAGCAGGTGAGGAGGATGATAAAAAAGATCATCAACTTGATAATGTCCATACTAGAACTGACATGCTTGAAACCATAAACACATCCATGGATAACTCTTCTCCTGAAAGCGGCAAAGGTTATGAAAACCTTAAATTCCATGCTTGTATAAATGAGCATATAAAGGGGATTACCCTATAATCTAAAATCAAAAATTTTATTTCTAACCAAATGCCCCATGGCACAATTAAAAGGGAAAGCTTGAAAACCCTTTGTATTTTCATTCTTGTACCATTTTTTGAGGCCTTCTTCAATTGAATCTCTTGACCAAATAGATCTCAATCTTTTGATTCCATCCATTTATTTCCACACCTGTTGAGAGAAAGGAAATGACATGATGATATGAAAGTTAGATTCACCATTTTCTTTGCAAAGACTACACTACCCTAGACCATGAGTATTTATATTTTCCAGGATGTTCGATGCTATTACCTCATTATTTAGGAGTAATCACATGGAAAAATGGGGTTTTGGAGACAGTCGAACCTCCAAACCTTGGAACACCACCATTTTTTGAGGATCCAAGTCTCCCTAAGCAACCAAAGCATTATAGATTTTATTTAACGTGTAATCTAGAATGGGGATTCAAAGACAAAACTAGAGTGTCGTCTTCATCTTTTAATCAAACAGGGATAGACTTGATATTTTCTATATATTTGTCCCAAGTAGCATAATCCTCTACACTTACAGTTCAACTCTATCTAATAGACACTTCTTATGCCAAATCCAAATTATTGTCATAATTTTATCTGCCACCTGTGGTAATGTGATTGTTCTATAGTATTTTACTCTAAGCCTATGCTCATTTCCACTCCCAACCTATGAATTGTGCTAGAAAGAAATATATTTGAACCATAAATATTTTCAAACATATGGAGGGAAACATAAACCGAGAATAACCTTGGAATGTGAACATTAAACTGTTGATATGCTTCTCGAGAATGAATCAGTTGTGTGTGACTTGTATCTATTAGTAGTATCGCCTTGAAAATAATGATTTCATACTAATACATTGTTTGTGCTTTTTCTCAATCCATCTAGTTCCTGTTGCATGCATTTTGGGATAGGGGACCACAAGGGCATCATTTGTTTCCTTGCTGCTCTACAGAGTTTGATTAGTCTTGGATGTTAGGAGAGTTTCAAGGGAAGTCATTCTTCCTCCTACAAGAGATGGTTGGCCTGTCCTTTTTAGTCCTAGATAGTCTCTAATGGATATTATCGGATCATCTTTTGGTGCTTTCAGAGTGGTGGATGATGACATAGTTGGCCCCTCTAGTTCATCTTGAAGCATTGATGCAGATGTGTGACAATGTTGATCTCTTGTCTAGGTTTCCTTCTTTAGTCTTTATCTACCCTTAGGAAATTGGTATACATAAGTCTTATAGCTTTCATCATGCTTACAATTTTTTCTTTGTAAGGTCGATATCTTGTCTAGGTTTCCAACTTTAGTCATTATCTACCCTTGGGCAATTTGGTTGTGTATTTGGATCTTAGAGATTTTGTTGTGCTTATAATGTTTTCTTTGTACACATTGATTTATCATTTAGCTACTTTTTTAGTCACTAGGTATTTTTACCCTGTTCTTTATCCATTGACTTACCTTTATCATTAAAGGATATTAATTTCTCTCTCTTTCTTCCCTTCAATGAAGGTGTTCCATTTATTTTTGTTTCTAGATTCTCTGACATTCAAGTGACATCTGATATTTGATTCCTAGTGTATGAGTAGTGCCAGTATTTATTTATTTGATAAATGGAAGTTACATCATTCAGGCTTGAAGGATGCATAACCCTAATGTTGACAAAGGAAATCATTTCATTAATGGGGAAATTGCATTCTTATCTCTTGGATTTTGGCATGTATATGTCAAGCATGCATAGGGATGATATATAGTGATGCTTTTCAATGCATTTAGTAATCAATGGGCATATATGCTCAACATATTAACATTAATGTCAAACTTTTTGTAATATGCTAGGGAAATTATGCCCTAGGGTTTTACTATAGCAACAATCCTTCATTTCCAGTTGTAGAAATAAAATTTTAGAACAATCTACCAAACAATTTAATGTCCTCCATGAATAGTGTAATATATTTGGTAGAATATAACGATATACAGGTTCAACAGTAATACATGGAGTTTAGTTATGGTGGCACACCTAAGCCTATGCCCCCTATTAGAGGGGAGATACACAGGAATTTTCCACAAAAAGGAAATGTCCCCTTTCGTGTTTCCCCAAAAGAGGAATGCAAGCAAAAGTTACTGAATAGAAAGCGAGTTTCTAGCTTGAGTGGTCATGGCTCTCATAACATTTTCTGAAGCATTACTCTCTATTTCAAATCAATGATGTAAATTATGAAAAGTTTTTTTTTAAATGAAACAAGATTTGTATTGTATCAAAAGGTTGTGCTGAAGCAGACAAAAACACATACATATTTGATTATAAAAGGTTTTGCAATTTGAAAAAATTTGCAGACTTCTACTATATCCTCTACATGTTCTTCATTCCCATTATCACTACAATTGCAGGTTTTCTTAGAGGTATCTTGTTTAACAAAAAGACCCAAGATACATAATATTCAAAAAACATAAAACATGTCAAGGATTTACACTGTCTCGAGTTTCCCACCCCTCAAGGTGTAAATCATGAAGAGTTAGAACTGGAGTTGTATGAAGATTGTTCTTCATCCATTCAAAATATTTTTTTGGTGTTTTTTTCCATCTATCTATCTCCCTTTATCAATTTATTCATCAACCAAGAAATGTGGTTGAAAATTAACACAATTTTTGAGTAAAATTTGTTAAGCTAAAGGAACCTGCTGACAAATGTCTTAGTCCTTGTTTTAGGAGGGGGATGCCTGGGAGTTTCCCACAAAAGGGAAACATTCCTTCTTGTGTTTCCCCAAAGGGGGATGTGAGGAAATGTCTCCCATTGAGTTTCCTTTTCATGGAAACATGGGAAATGTGTGGGATGAAATGTTGTTAACACTGGTAACTACTAGTGGACATTTCTGCTAGTAGTTTTCTAGAATTGGTTGTCAAATAATTTTTAATGATGTTGTAGTTCCACTATGATTAGTGAGTTTCTACTCTATTGATCAATTCACTGTCGTTACTATCTTTTCTGTTAGCCTCGCCCTATTAGTTTCATGTCCTGCATTAGTTTCGAAGTTCCAGATTTTTGTGTGAGTTTCTGTCAATTAAAATAATCAAATCTAAATTTGGGTTTGTAACAGTTAATCTAGATTGGAACCATGTTAAGGTATTTCGTCTGCTCTAATATTTTTGAACTTTTCCCAAAAATGGCACTCAATTTTTTCCTTTGTTTTCTGCTCTTATGCAATAAAATTGAATCTTAAATTAGGAGGAAACATCAATCATGATGGGATATCTATACATTGTTACAACTTACACTTCCCCTTCCCATGAAGGCTAAAAGGGTAGTTTTGACTGCAATATGTGGTCACAATATACTCCCCAAAGAGAAGGCACTTGGTACCAATATGAGTTGCTAGTTCATCTAAAAACAATTGGAAAATCATTTTATAGAATTATTTCTACATCCTTGGAAATGTATTGTTTTCTGCTCCTTATTCAAGAAAACGAATTCTTAAATTTGAAGGAAACATCAATCATGATGGTATCTCTATACATCATTACATTCTACACTTCCCCTTCTCATGAAGGCTAGAAGAGTAGTTTTAACTGCAATCTGTGGTCACAATATACTCCCGAAAGAAAAGGCACTTGATACTAATTGAGTTGCTAGTTCATACAAAAACTATTGGCAACACATCTTATAGAAATGTTTTTGTATCCTTCGAATGGGACATTATCTCTTGCAGACCAAAGAAATATGGCAATAAAAGAAAAAACCAAAATCATCTCCCATTTTCTAACAGAAAGTTGGGTCATCAAACATTGCAACTCTATAATGGATGGGCCTCTCAAGGAGACCATAGAACTTTTGACCAATATGTTTTTCATAGTTGTTTGGAAAAGTACAAATCCTAGAAAATGTGATCATATATCTTTTCTAATTTCACGAAAACCCATGTATTAAAATTTATTTTTAATTGTTTCTAGATTTTTTGTTGTAGGGTATATTTCTTTGAAACATAGAGTACATAATTGTACTGTGTTTTTTGTTGGAAAATTAAATTCGGGAATTTTAACTGAAGATAATTGTTGATCTTTTAAATATTCTCTTCCTTAAGTGATGCAAAGTAAAATGAACTAGAGAAGTTATATTCATGGCAAAATGTGCATCTGACCAATTTGTGGAAATTTGGGAGAGTTTTTGTACCATATGTTGTTTCAAACACCATAACTGGTATCCCTATAAAATATCCTAAGAAAACTCCAACTTTTGATTGTTAAATTGTTATTTAATTCTATATAACATTAATTTGACAGAGGAAACTTCATTGTGATGCTTCATGGAAATGGTCAAAACTTTTCTTGTTAAATTTATAGTTAATCTACCTCTCTCTAAACTTCTAAGTTTCAATGCCATGGGATTTTTTACTTATACTTTGAGCCTAATTCTATTAATGATTCCATTTCTTTGTTTCTTTTTCATGATTCTTCGATTCACACTTTCTGTATGTGCTTATGTCTGTTCAGATTGCTTGGCGTTAAAAAGTTGCAGTCCAATTTGACATTCAACATTCTAGATGTGGTCTATTTATGTTACAAGTGTCACTAAAACCATTTTCTGTAAATATTGTATGTTAAATGAGGCCCAAGATATAATGTTGCTCGCTGAGAGTGGAAATCCCTTAAATGCTAGCTTTATAAAACCTGCCAGTTTTGCTCAAAAGACCCCATGTGTTTCACTTATAAGCTCTCGCTAAGCTCCATACCAAGGACTTATTTATCTCTTCAGACTTCTGGCGAGACTTCTGAGGTGGCTACTCCTCCCATACACTTGGCAGGCAGTCCAAACCAACACCAACTGATCTGTAAGTTTCAAACTGATAAGGCATCCTTGTTCTGCCAATTATGGTTGTATTTATGTTCCATTGGCTTGCTAAGGACGTGTGAGAAGAAAACATTTATAATTTTATTTCTTATATTCAATGTTACTATGCCCCTAATTACCAACCTTCAGTAGCACATTGACCCCTTTGCTACAACTTACTCAGCCCAAAGAACACCCACTTTACCAATCAACATTGAGCTTGCATCTGATCCACCAATATCCATAATGTAATATTTTCTACAGAACATATTATTGCCTCATACATTTCATGACCTAGGTTATTTACACTATTCTTATTCAAAACACTGAAATCTAAGTAAACTATTTTTTTTTGTAAAGCATTCTCTTAAACGCTCGACACTTATGGTCCATAAATGAAGCATAGAAAATAATTTCAATAACAAACTAAGATATTAACCTTTGGAGATGTTTTTATCAATCTATGCATTTAGCCCTTCAACTTCTTGATCTTCATGCTCAAAGAAAATTGAATCTTAATGGGAGAAAGATATATTTATCAATCTAGTAAAGCACTATCCAACTTACTACAAGGCACATATTTATTCTCCAGTGCACCCCATGCAGCGAGATTGTCGTGGATTTTTTGGGCGATTTTCCCTTTTCTTTGATGGGCAAAGCTCCACATACATCTACACCCAAGTACTAAGATCTTTGCATAATCTAGGATGCATTGATGCACAAACCTGAGCTCCCCTTCAAGTCTATATTCTTACCTAACCTGTGAAAAAACTCTGAGGAGAAAGGGAGTTCCCCTGACAACATGTTACCACTCAAATTAAGGTGGTACATGTGAGAAACGTTACCTATACTAGAAGGAATCATGTCTGACAACCTGTTGTTCTCCAAATTCAAAGAGCTTAGATTCAAAACTTTGCCATAATCCATAGGTATTGAAGCCAAGTACCCAGAACTACCAAGCCTAAGCTCCTAAGCTTTCTGAGCATTCCAAGTTCAACAAGAAATGGAGAAAACATTCGATTCTTATCTATTATGAAGTATTGGAGGCTCTGTAAACTTCCCAGTGAAGGAGGGAATCTTCCTGTAATCTTATTGTTGTTGAGAGCTATGAACTCCAAGTTTTTCAGGTTCACAAGAGTTGCAAGAATGTGGCTTGTGAGGGAATTAGAGTACAAATCCAGTTTTTTCAGTGTCCTCATATTTCTAAGGGATTGTGGAATGGGTTCTCTAATATTGTTGTAACTTAAATCAAGGCTCAAAAAGTTTCTTAAACTCCCCATTCCCTTAGGGATTTTTCCCTTGAAAGAATTATAACTCAAATCTAAATGAATGAGACTATTTAACCTCCCCAATTATGGTAGGATGCTCCCATGAAGATTGGTCTAAGAGTGTCAATGCCTGTAATCCCCTCTAGCTGCCAAAATCCCTAGGAATTTCACCAATCAGACCCTTGTTAGCACACAAGATCAACTGCTCCAAATTGGGGGCCAACTTAAGAAAACCCAAAGGAATTATGATGTTCTCATGCATGAAACATTGGAGCATAAAGAGTGCTTGCAAATATGAGAGATTGAAATTTTAAATTGGAAATAGAGCATTTTTATTGCATGAAGGATTAGGTTTGTACCGAAAATTAATCTTAGAAACATGGAAGAATTTATCATTCCCTTGTTTGCACTCCAAGCCATTCCATGTTCCTTGTAAAGAAGGACGTGTATAGGTTTTTCTCCATTTGCATATGTAGACATAGATTCCAGTACTTCAAATAGAGCTTATTTTTCCTTAGGATTCATTTTGGCAGTGGAGACTTGTTAATCTTCCTGGCCTCCATGATTTTTATGATGTGTTGCTCCATGAATTCTTATCAGTAATAGAGAAAACATGCTCACAATGTATTTAGAAGGATAAATTGAATGTGCCAGAGAAAATAGATGTACCAGTTTGAGAAACAAATTCAATGCCTCTAACATGTAATGTGGATTGGGATGTTAGAAAGCACTAGATAGATGTTTACATCTTGTGACGAGGTGATAGACAATCCCAACGATATTTGGAGGGAGACTTCAAAACTAGTCAGTGTGTATCTTCCTGCAATGAAAGGGTTGTCTTTAGCAATTGCAAGATCAATGATGCTTTAACCAAACAAATTAAAAAATCAAACTTTTTATGATATATTTTCATATTTTACCAACGTATCTACCATTAATTAGTATGAATTAAGTCTATTTCTTATGTTAAAGAACATAATTATTTTAGTCTTTGGTGCTTCTGTTAAAGAATATGAACATTTTAGTCTCTGACCATCTTGGCATTTTCTATTTGGTTGATTGTTTGATTGATTGACATTCATTATCTGTTAATGTATTTTGTGGATTAAGATAGGGTTTCTTGTAAGTTTTATCATCGTGTGTGAATATTATTCTTTATAATTTTAGTTTTTGTAATTTAAGAAATGGATTGTGGTTTTGTATGGATGTAGACCTTTTGATTGCAAGAAAACATTCCCTTCAGCGATTTCTTAAGAAACACAAAGACATGTGTGAGACATTCTTTTGAACATTGTCTTCTATTTCAACCCTCTTGTTCTTTTGATTTGTCTTTTTAAACCCAAAAAAATAAAATAAGTGGACCGTCTTTGTGGACTACCTGTAATTGTAACATATCCTTGTGGTTTCTGCAAAAATATTCTTCCTCTGCCACTCTTTTATTACCTAACAACCCAACTTTGTGGAGTCCACTTCTGCTTGCTACATTTATTTGACCAATAAATATGGTGTTTTTTTTATTCAAAAATTTAAACCTTTTAGGCTTCAATGGCAAGCATGTTAGCCATGTGCTTATGGAAAAATGACCTTGAGCATATGAGCATTTATTTATTAGAAGGGTGGTTCTACAGAAGCATCCCTTATTGCATTTTACCCTATTGCAGTAACTTGTGACATATTTTAATTATAATGTGTACAATATTGTATACTATTTTCATTTTTTCCTCGAATATTTTTTTGTTGTATTACGTTTTGGTGTTTTTCTCCTTTGGTTGGATTCCTTCCCTAACATGGCTATTTATTATTATTAGAAATGAATAAATGAAATGTAATATTAGAATATATTGCATCCTAGATCAAAAAAATGGATAGCTTTGTTTTCTTAAATGACTTTTCAAACTTGGCATGTGATTTTCTTTAGCAGGGAGATTTATGGCTAGCTTCATTTCCAGTTGGCACCAAGGTTTGTATAAATGGTCTATTTTCTTACTGGACATAATTACATCTAGAAAATATAAGTTGTGTGTGTGTGTGTGTGTGTCTATATTGAAAAATAAAATTTGACTTAATAGTAAAGATTATTTTTTGCACCCACAAGATCATTGAGTCCATTCTCCCACAGCTAGACATGTTGCATAAAATCTAGGTGGATACAAATGTAGAAGAAAATTTGGCAATTGATGGCCTTTGTAAATAAGTGAAATTTCACTCATGAATATATTATGTTTCTGATATTGGTGTTTTAAAAAATGGTGTTGGGATGTTTATGCATAGGCAGATGAAGTGCTCTCTTACCTTGGTGTTCAATTAATAATGTTAATTTTTTCAAAGGACAATGGGATTATTGTGATTGTCTACACGTGTAGGTGGGATTTATCTAACTTGGAGCTATATGATTTCATATTATCTATTTTACTTATATTTTTCTCTTATCACTCAGGACATTGTTTTCATTTCTGCAACTTAAACTCAAAGAAATAGATGGAAAAGTAAATTAATTTTCTAGCTTTGTCTACAAAATTCCAAACCTACTGAAGGAACATTGCACCATTTTATGTAAGCTAAGTTATATTTGTGGTGATTTTTGTCTTTATTTCATCATGCTTGATATCTAGAAAGCATTTGAAGAAGGTGGAGAACTTTATGGGAAGGCCTATCTTTTTGGCTGCATAAAATGTAAGGATATTCATTTGCCCGGCCTTGTGTGTTTTGGTTACCATTTCCCTCTGTCAACTAAGTCTCCTACAAATTGTTTTTTTTATTAAGTAGCATATGGTTGAATTAAGTGTGTGCATTGTTGAGATTTGGCCATGCATGGCAGCTTGCAGCAATAAATATTCTTTGTTATATCTGCGAAGTCTTTTCAAGTATACTTATTGTTCTTAATAATCTTTGTTTAAATGACATGCAACTATACTAGTGTTTTTTGAAGGGCAAGGCAAAGTTATCTACATTCCAGTAGTTGTGGGGTAACTCCTTTTTATTCTTATCTTGTCATTTCAATCATTTATATCATCCTTTAGTTCATGGTCGTAGTTTAATGCAAATAGTTTAGTTTAGTAACGTTTTTTCTTTTATGTTGATTGGCATCTAGGATTTTTTGATTGAATATTGTAGATTGAAATGTGTGCCCTTATTTCTTTGTTGTTTTCTAGGAGTGTAGTAGTTTTTAGTTTTTCAATGTATTAATATTTGTTTTTACTATAGAATCTTTTACATATTGGGAAATCTAGTATTTTGTCTTAAATTTGGAGTTAGAATTTGTTTTCAAAGGAGGCATGCCATGTCTCTCAACAAGTTACATCCCCATTTCCACCCTCTGATAAAATTGGAATTAATTTTGTTCAAATGTAAGGTGAGACTGTAGTACCATTGAGGGAAATGAAAATCAATTGGGTTCTATACATTTCATTCGAAGGAAGGTAGCTATAAGAACGTATTGCTACTACCTTTTAATGTTTATTTTCTTTTTGAAATTTCATGTACACATATTTTAGTGTTGAATATTGTCACTTGAACTACAGTCTTAGTTCAGTTGAGTGCTTGAAAACTGAAATATTTACTTTCAAGTGTACACAACGTAGGTGAGTGTAAGAAAAAACTTGAAATCATACAAATTGTTTTGTCCAACCATTCAATATTGAGTCATGCATTACTCTAACATCAGGACCAACTAGGTTTGACAGTGCACCATCTCTCCCACTTTTGTAGAGTTGTGAGATCCCTAATCTTGCAGGCTTTGACATATCCTACATTATCATATCCTTATGTTTTGACTACAGTATATAGCTCTAGGATAGATACCAAGTTACCTTTTGTAACTCACTTTGACTTCTCTCTTTCAATGTCGTCTTAGGAGTTGAACTCACACTTCCACATTGTATTTACACTAGATGCATATACACTAGGATTGAATTCTTTGAAGAAGATGAGTTATAGATCTAAGATGATATAAACATTTTCATCTGAAGATATGGATTATGAATGATATGAATTGTATTATGTGCAAGTTATTATTCCTAAAGAAAACTAGCTCTATTTTGTGGAGATAAAACATTTCAAGTAAGGAAATAGTCAAGCATTTTTTGGTCACAAGGGTACAAGTCTCTCAGTGAATAGCTCCCTTAATACATCAGCAAGTAGTGAGATATTTGTTGTCATTTTTGTAATTTTTATCACAACATTCTCGTTTCTTGACTAGAACTTGTAGTTTGTGCTTCTTTTCCCCCTTTTATTCTATGATTCTCAGTGATTTATTAAGTTCTTTTTGGTTTTAATCATTTTCGTTGTACTTGTCACTTTTTTTCATGGTAAAAGTTTTATTGTGCTTAGTTGGTGCATGCTATATATTTTACTTTTCTTTGGTCATAGTATTTCTCACACGGTGGCATGATTCAGTTAAGTATGAAACCTCTTATCCTAGTCTATGCATGATCTAATTAATTGCATGTTTCAGCATATTTCTTCCTTATTATACATCACTGTATTTTTTTTGAGTTTGTTATCTACAGAGCTACTTTGCAACAATTGAATCTATAACAAATTAAGAAGTATATGTATTGCCTGCCTCATACATATCATATATCTATGATATAAGAGATCTCCCTTTTTATGTAGACCTTGTAAGAGCTAAACCAATCTTAGCAAAAGTGCCCCATATGATAATCAAAAAGTAGTTAAATAATATGTGCTAAAATCCTTTTTATTGTATATGGATCTACATGTATCTCAATAATAAATTATTTTTTAGTAATCCATCTCTATTTTGGTGAAATTATTTCTATTGGTACCTTGCATGACTAAAAGACACATGATCATGGTCAGAGCATTCATGAGATAACTATTCCAATGCACTCACACATTTAGGAAGCTTCATTAATGGATTGAAAGGGATTTTCAGGGGTGTAATAAAAAGCTTTACTAACAGTCTCAAATGAGTTTCCTAAGTTATGGAAAACAATTTTTCAAATCAAACCAACTGAAGCTATAGCCAATTGATAGAAGAGATTTGGGAGAAATAAGTTTTTTGTTTTTTTGTTTTTTTCTTTTTGTTTGAAAAAGAGAATAAGTTTTTTTTATTTTATTTCTTTTGAAGTTGTCATCTAGACTTTCTTTAGTAGCTGATCACTGGAAGACATATTTATTATTGACAACTTTGTGTTGCATAATTTTCTTCAACTAAGTATTATTTTTTTTTAATCACTTTATTTTTGTAGGTTTACTCGAAATGTGGGAGGAGGGTCTTGTCAATCATGATGGTGGGATCGACACCAACATTCATAGACTGTGATGACAACTAGAGAGAGAAATGTAGAAAGAGAGAGAAAAGAGAATTGGTCTAATGATACCCTTAAAACCCATATATCGCATGAGACACACACATACAAATTGATGGTCAAGTATTTAGAGTTGGTGAATTCACCTGCAATGCCCTAACAACACAATGATAGCGTTTTGAAGTGATGAAACAATATTTCATGTGTAAATTGTAGTCCAAACAATATTAAGTTGGAAACTCAAATTGTAATACTTAACATTTCCTTTAATATAATTTATGTGTTTGAAATTATTTATAGTTGTAGTTGATATTATTTAGTATTGTAATTAACATATCTAGCTTTGTTTTTTCATATTAGATGAGCATGCACATTATGTGACATTTTCTTAATGTATCGCAAAATCATACTAATTAATTTAGTTTGATTAATAATGAAGACACAAAAGAAATCTAAAACTACTAAATTAGTAGTTTATATTTATTAATAATGAAAAAAATTAAAATAAGCATACAACAATTAAATTAATCGTTTATAATGATTATTAATGAATGTAAATGAAATGAATATAAACTACTAAATTAGTCGTTTATATAATGAATATAAAACTACCAAAAAAATATAAATAACCATCATAAATGATAAATTGTTGATCACAAATGATGACTAAATTTTGCATATATACAACTATTAGTAGTTAAATTTCAATATCTTATAACACAACTGAAATTTAGTCATATTTCTTTGGTCATTAATTGGTTTCAAACGATGAGTAAAATTTTCATATATATGACTATCAGTAGCCAATTTATAGTATCTTATAATGTGACCAATATTTTGGTCATATTTCTTTAGTCATTAATTGGTTTTCTCTGGTGATCATGTAGTAGAATATTTAGTTGTGTATTTGGTCATTAATTGTGGCAATTAATGACCAAATTTATGACTAAATATACTACTAGACAATAAAATTGAGACAACTAATTAATAACTAAGATAAATACAACTAAAATTTGGTCGTGTTATAAGATATTGTAAATTAGCCACTATTGGTCACCGAATGAAAAATGGTTATTTATATGCAAATTATTTTTTTTTAGTAACTTATCCATTTTGTACTAATGCATCTATACCTATCTCTTTTGGCACTCCATACTAAGAAAAAAATGATTGAAACAAAAATGATGAAACAACACGTTCAGTTTCCATGGTGGGTGCTCTGGCTTCTACCCACTTGGTGACATAGTTTTTGGATACTAGAATATTGGTCTTCTATTGAGATGGGGGATTGATTGATCCCAAAAAAACTAAATCCCATCTCTCAAAAGGTTCCACCACTAGCTGAGGTTGTAACGACATCTCATTTGATTGAGTAGGCTAACCCATCCTCTGATAGCTATCACATCCTTGCACATATTTCATTGTATCTTGGAACATAGTGGGCCAAAAATAACCCATTTATGACACCTTCTAACATGTTCTATTGTTTTCAAAATGTCCTCCACATGGTCCATGATGAAAGATTTAAGAATTTCATGAACCTCATCCTCCTTCACACATCTTCTAATCTGAAAATACCAAGCACCTTGCTGGACAATTTTTCTGTTTTCGCTAGGAGAAACGTGATGCATAAGATTTCCTGAAGCAATGTAGTTGGAAATGTCTGCATACCAAAGTGAATAAATGGATACTACAAACAAATACTCATCTGGGAAAAAATCTTCAACAGACAGATCATTAGTAACATGAATCAATCTAGAAAGAAAATCTACAACAACATTATCCTTCCCAGTTTTATCTATAATATTGATATCAAATTCTTAAAGTAACAACAACCACCTAGTAACCCTAGAATTTATAACTAGCTTATTCATTAAGAATTGGATAGAAAAATGATCAATATGCATGAATTTCTAATAAACGGTGATTTTAGTGCCTAAATTTATTGATTGCGTGAATAACAATAAGAAATTCCTTTTCTATTACTGTATAACAAGAGCCAAATTCTTGTTAATGTAATAGATGGTGTATGTATTTGTTACTTCTTTTTATCCAAGCACAACTCCAATAGTTGTATTAGAAGCATAAGTGGATATTTCGAACAACAAACTCCAATTCTGTCTTCTAGAAATAGGTGTTATTGTTACACATCTTTTTAACTTTACAAAAGCATTGTTACACTTGTTAGCCCATTCAAATTCATTATCTTTTGTTAGTAGGGAAAACAATGGAAATGCAATTTTGGCAAAATTTTCTATAAACTGTCTATAATAATATACCTACCCTACAAAACTATGTACCTCTTTCTACGTTTTAGGAGTAGGAATTTTCAAAATTACCTCTACCTTTGTTGGATCAATCTGAATACCTACAACAGAGAAATAGTGACCTAAAGAAATGCCTTCAGTCATCGTCATATGACATTTTGCAGCGTTGAGATAGAGGTGGGTTTGTTTGCAACACTCAAGTACTTTTTCAAGGTTTTGCAAGGCTTCATCTAGCTCATTCCCATAGGGCGTAAAATCATCCATAAAAAATTCTAGACAGTGATTGACAATTTCAACAAAAATTCCTAACACTGCTCGCTGGAATGTTGTAGGTGCATTACAAAGTCCAGGAGGTAGGACACTATAAGAAAATTTATGCTAGGGGTAAGTAATATTACTTTTGTCTTGGTATTCAAGGGTAATCTGTATCTTACTATACCCACTAAATCCGTTCAAGAAAGAAAATAATTTCCCAAACAGAGTGTCTAGGACTTGATCAATAAATGGTAATGGAAAATGGTCATTTTGAGTAGCTTTGTTTATCTCTCTATAATCCGCATCGACTCTCCACTTTCCATTTTTCTTGGGAATAATAACAAGTGGAGAGACCCATTGACTGCCAGAAATAGGATAGATGAAATTTGCATCTAAGAGTTTCTGAAGCTCTCCCTTGACAACACCTTTTAATGTTGGGTTCATTCTTCGTTGAGGTTTTTAGACATGTGAGGATCCTTCCTTTAAGTAGATGTGATGACTACACAGAGTAGGATGGATACCCTTCATGTCTTTCTAATCGCGCGTGAAGGTTTCTTTCTTCTTTCTAAGTAATAACACTAATTTCTCTTTTTTCTTAGGGGAAAAATTAGGGTTGATATTTAGGGTTTTCCCAGGCTCAATTTCAACTAGTACACTTTTAAGACTAAGGGTAGTAGGTATTTCTTGTGTAACAATATCATTAAGAGTTTCTTTCTCATTGGATTTTTCTATGATAGAAATCAACAATTGAGATGTAGGTGGTGTAACAATAGAAGGTTCTTTGATAAAACTGTTAATGACATCATATTTAGTCTCATTTTTGAAACACAAGCCTTTCCTATAGGGAGTACTAGGTGTGCATTAGCTTCTTCCAAGTTAGACTTAGGTCATGAAGGATTCTCAAATTTAGAACTTGATTTAGCTAGAGGATAAAGAACAAAGTCCTTGGTAGTGTTACCATCAGAGATAGTCATACAACCAGAATTTCATCTGATAAAGGCATATGCAGTAGGTAGCCATGGTCTTCCTAGAATTAAAGTATTTCCTTCTAGGCATGTCTTGTGCTGAAGCACCATAAAATCTACTAGGTATTGCCAAGATTATACTGAAATGATAACATCCTCCAATATTCCTTCATGTTGGATCCTCGACCTATCTTCCAGTTCTAAAACAATAGAGGTTGGTCTCAAATTGGTAATCCCAAGTAGTTCTATAGTCTCCCTAGTTATTATGTTGATTTTTGCGCCTAGATCAACTAGGGTATTCGGGAGAGTTGTTCCATCAATGTGAAAAACTAGGTTGGGTTCCCGAGATATTCATATTTCATAGGTACATTGTTACCTGGCATTAGTACTAATAATTTCCCAATAACCTGTGGAATAGGGGGATCTCAAGGTTTCCTACCTAGCTTTTTAACCCACAAATCCTTAATTTCTTTGGCATAGATTGAGACATCTCATATTGCTTGAAGTAAAGGGATTTGAACATGTAAGTTATTTAACTCCTTTAGAAAGCCAGGCTCGAACTGAGGGGTTTCTTTGATCTCAATTAATCTCTCAGGGTGAGGAGGGCACAAAGAAGTCTTATTTCTAATAGCTATTATAGGTTTTGAAGTCGAAGTAATATTTGTTGTTATAACAGTATTGGTTGTTACAATAGTATTGGAAATAGTGCCAATTGTTACAACTTCATCAACTATTTTAGAACCAGTGGTAACAATGGTTGTTATAACCTGCTGCTTTTCTAAATATCCTTGAACTAAGTTTTCTTCCCCTGATAGGTTTTCTTCCTTATTTTCTATTATGGTAGGGGAAACAATGGGGGTCACTACCCTTCCTGATTGTAAGTGAATCTCATTATATTCCACAAGTGAAATACAGTAGGTAGGGAGAAATGGAGTTTCAACCTATTGTACTGCCTTATTAGTAGGGTTAGGTTTGGGTTGTATAGGTAGCTAAGGATGCAACAGAGAACTACTCATAGGTACATTAGAAGGAATTTGTAGTTGTTGTTGTTGTTGCTGCATTGGGATTTGTACAGGAATTTGTTTAAGGGGAACATTCCCTTGCCATAGTTGAGGCTATCAAGGGACAATACACTATGGCCAAGGCATAGAGTATTGAACCAAAGGAGGTTTGAGAGGTTGTAATGGAGCTACTGAATATTGTAATTGTTGGGGTTTTTGTTGAGAATTGTTCATACTAGACCAAGAATTAAAAGAAGAGAAGGGTTCCTGCAACATACCTAATGGCCTAGGTTTCCAAGGCTTTTTAGCACCAATGAAATATGTTGCTTCAACATCCTCCCCTGCTTGCTTGTAAACTTTCTTGAGTCCTAGTAATGAGGGGCATTGTTTTGTGGAGTGGTCCCTCTCACATATGGTGCAACTATTGAGTGGGCATTCCCTCAAAGGGTGTTTCTTCCTACATCGGGAGCAGAAAATGGCCAGATCTTGCTCTACCTCCATCTCCTTTTGCTTTGCTTGCAATACATTGAATTGAGAGGACATCAAGCTCATAGCATCAGTTTTAAAATCATCCAGAAGATTCCCAATCTCTTCTTGTGATGCTACACTATTAATTGACTTTAGAATCTTGGTAGGGACATATGTCTCAAGGTTCAATTTCTTGTTGATCTAATGAACTCCTTCGGAAAATTTGAACAATCTTATCATAAAGTTCCTTAGATATATCTACTTTTCCAAGAAGATTTGACATATCATGGCAACAATCCCTTATTCCTTTAATTAACATTGTTTTGAATATTTCCTTATATATATTGCAATGCAGATATCTCTGTAAGTTATATTGAAGACATTCAACATATTCTTCCAAATTTTCATATGGTGTCTGGGTGATTCCAAATAATTAATCCTTTTGATCCCTAGAACGATAATAATACTTATAATTTTTTAAAGGTTTGCTTCATCTCATCCCAAGAGTTAATGGATGCCTTACCGAGTCCCATAAACCATCTCAATGTTGCTCCCTTTAATGTAGCTGGGAACAATTTTAATTTTTGTTCGTCGGTGATGTAGTCATAAATTCTATATAGGACAATCAAATTTGAAAAGGAATCTATCTAGATATTTTGTAATCATGCCTTGAAAAGTAGGGAGCACATACAAAGGAATGTTTTTCATTGGGTCTTGTCCTTGGAGATTCCCAATAGGGAAATCAACAGTAGTGACTGAGCTTCCTGCCATTTGATTTTGTTGCAAGTTTTGTACTACTATTACATTTGGCTTCCTTGGTGATGGAGATTTCTCTCTTTTTTATGATGGGGATTGCTTAGGTTGTTTTAGATGGTTAAGTTGCTCAAATGGTTTAGGTGGTCCTAATGAATTTTCAATACCCTCTGTAACAACAAAATATTTCACTGCACTGCCAAAGTCTAAGGTATACTAATGAAGAAATCATTCTTCAAAGTTCAATTCCCAATCATGTTCATCTATATTCCTTTATCCTTCTTTCAAATATGTTGATACATAGTGGCTAGAAATTTTGGGACTTGTTTTTGAAATTGAAGGTACACCAAACTCTGTTTCTTTAACATGTACACCCAGCATAGATGTCTCAAGGGATGTTGGCCTCTGTGGAGAAGCTCTGCTTGATTCCTTCATCTTAGTCACCTTTCCCTGAATAGATGATTCCACTTCAACTTTAGAAATGATCTCTTATATGTAAGTTACTCTTCCTAAGTCTCGATTCTTCTTCTTCCTACCTCGTCTTCTTCCACCTACATAGTTAGTCTATTTGGGGGAATCATATTTTTCTTATTCATTACTCATGCAATGCAATCATATGTGTCTTGACTCCTATGAGGCTAAGCCCATTTCATTATGTTGAAACTATGTGCAGGTTCTTACCTCTCATCTTACCGCCCAAAAACCTCAAAGTTGAGAACACATCTACCACACTTTCAATGAATGCATGCAGATAAACTAGTCACATATATGCACCTCTAATAACCTTCCCCAATATCAATGCCAAAATGTTAGGCATAACAATTGTTCTTTTAATTTAGAGCAACAAATCTAACTTTGACATTAATTGTCAATCTTGGTAGGCCTTTTTATTTCAAGGCTATCAAACAAAGTATATGTAGCAACAAATGGTGACTAGTGCTAATGAATCTCAAACCCAATCATTGTAGTAGCACTCTTAGCAATCCAACACTCTGGTTGTTACACAATTAAACATTTCTCACACTTTCAAGAAATAAACACATAGTGTAGAACAAACCACTATGTCACACAATCACTCTTATTTAGAAAGAGACAACACTCCCAGAAATCATTCACTCAAGCAAATGTTGAAACACACATTCAAATTAAATAATTATCACACTAAGGGACCGGTCTAGGACCTATGTTGTTGCATGCTACAAAGGTTGAAATTCTATAATTATTAAAGCATGAATAAGATTATAGTGACAATAACAACAATCATACATGAATCACAACTAAGAGAAAATAAATCGATATGCTACAGTACCTTCTTAACCAACGATCCTTTCTAAGAAGGAGTGTCATTCCTTCCTAATATGGGTTGGTACACTACACAACACACAAGTTAGTCAACAAAAACGTATGGTGCCATGAATGATTGAGATTTTCATTAATGAAACATACATGACTATAATGTTAGTGCTCCTTTTTTTTCTCTCTCTATCTATCTATATATCTGCTCACAGGTAGGGAGCACACCTTTTTATAATTATAGATTACAAAGATAAGGTCATCACGAGAATCTCTCGATTCTCATGTAATCTAAATCGATAATACATATTAATAGTTTGGTAACAATTTCCATGTTTGGGACAAAGTTGTAAAAGCTTTTCCAAATTACAACAATTTATCTATGGAAAATCCTAACTACTTCAGTTGTGTTGTCCATAAATATCGTTGAACTGACTTTGACCAAATACTTTTCCAAATCGGTCTTCATTACTAATTAAAGGAGATTAGCGCGTCCAAAATGAGTCTTGTGTGTATCAGCAATGTCCAACGAGTCCTTGTATCGTCCTAGGCAAGGAAAAGCTAGAAAGTGTAATCCTATAACAATATCTCAATAGACCACATACTCTAAAACAACCCATTTGTCAGTTTTAGAATAAAAATAGCCTAAAGAAGTAGTTCTCACGCCAAATTACAAGTAGAAATACATCATAAGGATGACATATAAAAAGGGACATGTTTAGGTTACATGGCATTCCCTTGAGAAAAGGATCATACAAAGATTACGTGGCATTCCTTTGTGGCAAATGCGGAAACATACAAGAGACGAATGATGAGTTTGTCATCGTAGTGTGATCTCGGTGATGTCATAGGTGAGGGTTTAGAATGTGTTTCCTCTCAATCCAGCAAAATAGGGTTTTGTGGGGCTGAAATTTTTTTGACCCTCCAATAAGTCCTCTAAAAAATTAGCCTATTCTTCTTCAATGAAGACCAGAGAGGAATACAATATGGCTACTAAATAAAAAATTTAGCGAGTCTACAACATAAAATTGCAATAGAAACAATACCTAACTTAAAACTTTATACCTCTATATGATCATTCTCTATTAAAAGTTTGAAGTTTTCCTATACTCTATTAAATTATATCAAAATATGGTTTATATTATTTAATCATTAATATAAATAATATATTCATGAGCTAGTTAATTTTATAACAATTTTTACATCTTGATATGGATTTCAAACTTCGATTGAAAATAATCGAAGTGAGTAAAACTCATGAAACATATTCTTCTAATGCTATATTCTTGCTATATTCTTGATATGGATTTCAAACTTCGTTTGAAAATAATCATTCTGAATAAAACTCATAAAACATATTCTTCAAATTCTATATTCTTATTCAGTAACGTGTATTTTTATTTTTAATAATTTTTTTAAATATATTTATTATAAATTTATAAATATATTATTGATATACATCTCATTAAGTATATATTTCTGAATTATTTTTTAATAATTAATTTTATGATTTGTTTTCCCAGATTAAAGTTATTATTAATTTTTTAAAATAATATAATTATATAATATACAACTTTATATTTTTAAATAATATTTTAAATTGTTTTTTATATATTAATGACATATATAATATACTCATATACATTTATATGCTTATAAATATATGAAAACAATATTAATGTTATTTTGGTTAATTATATTATTTGTTATTGATTATTTATAATTTTTGTTTTAATTATTTTATTAAAGTTAGTTTTAGTGTTAAATGGAATAATGATTTATGTATTTATATAATATTATTATAAAGATTATGTTTTTGATTTAGTTTAAGTTGAGGTTAGTCTTAATGTTGAATGGAAAAATAATTGTTAATTTGGAAGAATAATGGATAATTTTGAAGATGTTGCTACCAATATTGTGAGAAACTCTTAATTAGATTGTGTGAAGCTTGAATGATTCTAAATACCACGTAAAACAATATTATCCCCTACACGTGGCTCCCATGCTCAATCTCTCATTAAAATTGTGTTGTTCAACCAATCTTAAACATTATAAGGTACTTTTTATACTTTACAATTAACTTCCACCTTCAACCTCTTAATATAAACTTTGAAACCCACATAAACCAAATATTGTTCGGGCTCAATTGATGTAAAAGCAACTCGATGATGATTATTAATACAGGTTGAGTGGGCCTGATGTTAAGAGCATGTGGTTCCTCCTAAAAAATCACTGGGTCAAAACCAAAAAAGATAAAGTATGCTTGCTTTCATTAATAGTGAAATCATTGTATGGAAGTGGATCCCATATCTCACAAACAAACAAACAAAATCTCATACACTAATTTAGTATCAAACTTGAACAAAACTTTAAAATTAAATAATAATAATAATTTTCCTACCTCTTTTAAGCCAAAAAAATTTGTGCGCTCTAGCCAGAATTCCTTGGAATCTCATGTTACTTTTACATTTAAAAAAACGTAAACCGGAGAAGCGTGATTCCCGTACGCATGCAACACCCGAAGATATACCAATGATATATACCGATAACCACCAACATTATGTCATTTTACACGTCACTTCACTTTTGCGTTTCTCAAAAGCAGATTTGTCCAAAAAAATGTACTCGTTTTCTTTTTTTTTTAAATCCGCGTGACTTGAAAGTGATGTGTAATACTTCACTTTTACGTTTCATGAAAGCAGATTTGTCGCAGAAAAATGAGCATGTCTGCTTTTGTTTGAACCCAATGACTTGAAGGTAGGGATAGAATTTGAGGGAAATTCCTCTGGAACGATACGTTTCTTTGTTGAAATTATTGAAAACGGTAATTGAGTTTTGAAATTCCCACCTTGCAAATCAAAGAGAGGGCCCCTGGCCAAAGAAAAGAGGCCAAGCATTCTACATTATCTTTCTTGCCAAAACCATAATCACATATTTCCATATACTTTAGACATCCATTTTCTAGCCACTCTAAGTGCCATTGTTACGTTAGATAACTTATTTAGCCAATGAAAATAGAAGGATTTGGTGCATAGGAACATATGGTAAATTCAATATTAACATTCTCTAAAATTTCTTTTAGGTTGATAATTGATTTATCTACAGATTAGAGGAACTTGGGAATGTGTTTTAATAATTATCTTAGATTTAACTTAAGCATTGTTGTTTGGCTATCATTATAATCATTGTTTCATGTTTATTAAGATAACATGGATCAAGCTCTTATTAATGTAGACATTTTTTATAGGATATCATAGAACAATATACTTGGGTGGAAAAACTTTTCCTAAGCTGGAATTAGCAAGTTACCTTATAATATTAATTGTTCCTTAATGCAGACTTCTTTGACGAACTCATTGTAGATGGGAACATCATTAATAGTTTGATGGAGAGGTATTTTTGCATAGATTATTGAATTGTCCCAAAATTTAAAATTTTCAATTAATGTAGGATTTTTCTTACTCAATCTTCTCAAGATATGGTGGGTTCTGTTAAGATATTGATTGCTTGTTTTCTTTATTTTCTTATTATTCACATGTCATATGTTCTATATATTTAGTGATAAGTGAAGGTGAAGGAGTTGTGAGCACTCTTGCTAAATGTAGTTTAGCTCATTTAATTCTATCAAATTCAATGAGAGAGCTTGATAGTTTTTCACATCATTATTGTAAGTTTGTTGGACCTATTTATTATTCAAGTTTAGTGCATATTGAGTAGGCATTTGGGGTTGCTTACCTTACAAAGGAGGCATAAGAAGCACAAGAGGTGGCAACAAAGCTTATTGTTATTTTCCTTGAGACCTCCAATATGGTGTAGTATCAAACCATTAGTCTTGGGGTTGAAATGGAAAAGGTTATTCTTGAGGATATTTCCAATATTGTCACATCTAATTGTGCATTTTCCAATTTGGTTTGCTATGGTGTATTAATTGGAAGTTGTAAGATACCAAATATAATTATTCACAGTAAGAGCATAATTATTTCCAAATATATTGTAGAAAGAAAGAGAAACGTGAACATAATAGCAATGTCATTGAAAGAGAAAATTGAACACAATAACAATGTGAGCCAAAATGAAATAACTTTATTAATATGGAAGTGCTATTCGTTTTCCTCTTTGAAGGGGAAACCTCCAACAAAGTAGAGCTTGATTGCAAATGATTCCACAAGGCATATTTTACAATGTTTCTACCTCTATATATACTACTCATATTGCTTAAGAACATTTGATAAAAGGAACTTTCTAGTAGGTGGAACCTTCTAATAAGCCTTCATACAATAGTTGTGTTCACCTTACAACATAGGACTTATTTACTAATGATGGTCTTTATTACATAGCAATAAATAGTTTTCTATCTACCTTAGGGGTTAGTACTCAGGTGAGGATGTTAACATGATTCCCCTTAAAGAACAACCTTTTCCTCAAGGCTTCAAATGTGGAAATTGTTGCAAAATGGCAATTGGCTTATGTGTGACATTCTCAAGTTGTGTATTCTTCCACTATATTAGAATTTTTTTAATTATGCATTGGCGGAGATGATGTTCACATTGATCAAGGATATCTTATGGCTGCAACCAAATGGAACCTTCTTCATGTAAGTCAAGTAGACTAGTTTGAACCTGTCTCTTGGATCCAATCACTTTCTTTAAGTAGGAGACATGAAAAACTGGACTGTTGTTATAGCGGACATAAAACTTTGTAGCACATTTCTAGTAGTGGTATACTTTGAGAGAAGCTTTCTTATATGGTCGTAGATAAAGAAGCACTTGATCCCATAGCAAAATGTTGTTCAAAGCGATGTTGATCAACTTGTAGCTTCATTCGATTTTAAGCCATGATCAAATTACCTTTGAGAGTGCATAAACGTGAACTTCAATTGTAAAGGTTTTGTCAACCTCCTATATCTTAGAGACACCTTGTAAGTAAGATAATACTAATGGATGCTTTTGACTATAGATGACCTCAAATTGAGTCATGCAAATACCACCATGATAAGTTGTATTGGACCAATATTTAGTTATAGGTAACTACTAAACCCATTGAGACAATAGCTCAAATGCGAAGTACCTCAAATATGCTTCCACTCACTAGCAATTTCTATTTGACCATCAAACTATGGATGATAAGAAGTGCTAAGGTGCAATTGAGTGCCTTGGATCCTAAGAAGCCTTGCTAGAAGTTACTAGTGAAAGTTGAATCATTGTGAGAGACAACAAATAAAAGCATACAATATAGTTTAAATATATTTTCCATAAAAACTTGAGTTACTATGAAAATTTTAAATTTAATAGTTTGTTGGATGTCACATAAATGAGCATATTTGGAAAGTCTATTAACCACTATTACGATGACAATCAAATTTGATAAACCGATAATGATTCTCCTTCCACCAGAATCCTCGCCTTTTGGGTTTGTGCGCTCTGGCCATACGTTATTTTCACATTTAAAAAACATAGACAAGAGAAGCATCATACCGGAACGCATGCAACACGTGTATATATAACAATTAAGTACGTCACCTTTACTTAATCCCCGTCACTTGAAAGTGATATGTGTGATACTTCAACTTTACGTTTCCTAAAAGCAGATTTGCCGCAGAAAAGTGAGTTTGTTGGCCTCTATTTAAATCCAATTAATTTAAGGCGAGGATGGAATTTGATGGGCCCGCTACGTTTCTGTGTTGAAATTGTTGAAATGGACTCTAGAGCTGTCGAAATCGGTACTTTGAATTTTGGAATTCCTATTTATACTTGAAAGTGATATACGTGTATGATCAGCAGAGGACACACTTACACATTGAGATGAATCGTTCACACTATTGATGATTCCAAAAACCCACTAAGAGAAAAATAACATATGTATTCATTATTTTTTATAGCGACATATCAATATTACGTATATATTTTTGCATTCAACATGACAGTAACCCTCACCTAAATACAATGTAAGTTTAAAATATATAGTTTTAATAACCCGTTTTTGAAAGAGGAATACTTTTTACTTTATACTGTGAGCAATGAGAAGATTATGAAGCATATGCTCAAGATTCACTTATTCCATGATCTTTGTGAAAATTAATATGTTGTTCACTAAACCAAATAAGCTATTGAAGGCCATGGATCGGTCACATAGTCAATTCCAGAATATTGAAGGCCATGGATCCGTCATATAGTCAATTCCAGATTCTTGAGAGGTGTTTTGAATAATTTTTTGTTTAAGAATAAGATGGATGAAGAGTGAGACTTATATATAATTTGAGTGAGTTTAATAGTTAAGAGTATGTGTTTCTTTTTAAGAAGTCACACATTCAAAACCAGAGAGGGTAAAGTATGCATGCCTTCATAGACTTAGCAGTCAAATTGCTACGCGGAGGTGGGTCATTTGTCCCACAAACAAGAGGGTCTCATACACCAATTTGTTGTATGGCTTGAGCGTCACCTTAAAATTGTATAATAATAATAATTGTTTGCACGCCCTTTGACATTCGTTGTGCAAGTATCTTCTACTGCAAATCCTCATAACAATTTACAACATAGTAAAAAAAAATCTTTGAAAAAAAAAACCACAAAATCAATAAAAAAATTTACATTATACATTATCTACCATAAAATTGGATAATAATAATAATTGTTTACACACCCTTTAACATGCATTTTGTGATTATCTTCTACTGTCAATCTTCCTAACCATTCACAACATAATAAAGAAAAATCCTTGAGAAAATCAAAGAGAAAACCCCAAAGTCAAATAAAGAGGTTTACATTGTACATTATTTATCTCGATTGCAGAAACCATAATTAAATATTTCCATTTATTTTGGAGTTTAGTCATTGTTAAATAGTTTTTCTTTAATACAATACCAATAAAAGATTGAGAATGTCTTTCAAGATAGTGTGGTTATGTGGTTATTAATGGTAAAGTATTAACAAATAACATTTCTATTTTATTATTTTATGTTTATTTAAAAAATATATATCACAACAAAATGTTTAAGAATATTTTCAATCAAAATCCATTTATTCAATGAAAATATAATTAAATGATCTTATGTGCCTTTAAATAAAATATATTATTATTATTTATTTATTTTATAAAAAAACTTTATATATTAGAAAAATATATTCTATAGTTCATTTAAAGAAAGTTGTAATAAAGAATTTGATTGGTATTAATACATAATAGATTCAATGATAACTTGTTATAAAAGTTCTATGATTGGTTTACAAATTAGATAACTATGCTAGGTGTGTGTTTAATAACAATTTTATTAGATTAAACCTAAACATTAGGCCATTAGCCATCACATTAATCGTTGCTCCTAAGTTTATTAAGGTATAATTGATCAAACTTTTATTAATGTAGCCATTTAGTATAGGACATAAATTCTTGATTTCTCCCAAATTTTCAATTTTTGAGTTAATGTGGGTTTTCCTTTACTGAAACCTCTCGAGATAAAGTGGGTTTATTGAGAGGTTGATAGCTTATTTCTTGATTTTCCTACTCTTTAGGGTTCATATGTTTTATATGTTTAATGATAGGTGAAGGTGAAGGAGTTGTGAACACTCTTGCTAAATGTAAGTTTAAATCATTCATTTCCATTGAGTTTAATGAATAATATTTATAGTTTTTCACCTCATAATTGTAAATGGTTTGGACCTATTTATTGTTCAAATTTAGTGCAAGGTATTTGGGATTGCTTGGGAGCTCATTGAGTAGTACCTTATATAGGAGGTATAGAAAGTACAAGAGGTGGCAAGTTGCAACAAAGCTTATTGTCATTGTCGTTGATAGCTCCAATAGGTTGTAGCATCAAACCATTGGTCTTGGGGTTGAAATGGAAGAGGTTGATCTTGAGAATATTCCCAATATTGTCACTTTTACTTGTGCATTTTCCAATTTGATTGCTAGAGGGTACTAATTGGAAGTTTTAGGATACGAAATATAATTATTCAAATCAAGAGCATAATTATTAATCCAAATATATTGCGGAAATAAATAGACTAGTGAGCATAGTGAAAATGTGATCCAAACCGAAATAGATTTATCATTGCTCACTTGTCTCTTTGGAGGGGAAACCTCTAACAAAGTAGACCTCCATTGTAAATCATTCCATAATAAATATATTACAATTCTTATACATTATGTATACTACTTATATCCCTTAAGAAAATTCTATGGAAGGAACTTTTTTATAGGTGGAACCTTCTAGTAAGTGTTCTTACAATTTAGTTGTGTTCACACTATAAAATAGGTCTTATTACTAATGTAGGCCTTCATTACATAAAAATAAATAGTATTCCATATAGGCTTTAAGGGTTAGGGAGGTTAGGACCCTAACATGCCCAAGTCCACCCAAGCAACCTGCCAGCCGAGGTAAACATGCGACGAGAGAGGCTACTATAAGGGATTCAACTTCCTTGGTGACCTTAAGGAAATGGAACCGATGAAACATATCAAACAAACCCATCCACATCAGCAACAACACCCTCAGGAGACATGTCAGCCACTTAGACATCCTGTCCCTGAGTCCCACTGATGATTTAAGCCTTTTAACCCCTGGTCGCTCTCATGCTATAGGCATGACATCATCCAGCAACCCAAAGTCACTCTCATAGGCCTATGTGCCAGTGACTATGGATTTTTCTTAGCAGACCTATGTCAATGACCCCGAGATTTGAACCACGTTTCTAGCCCAGAATCCTGGCCTTTGCCCAGAACTTGTTACAACCTTCAAAATCCATCAAAGACATGATAAAAATGTTGATAAATCAAAAATCAACCTCGGGACTAGGCCTGAGCATCCCCAACCAGGACTGACATTCTGTCAAACACTTGTCATCAATGCAACCTACAGGTCTAGGATACAAGACAGAGTAAAGAACTTATGAAACATAACCAGAAGGATCACCTCCTTCTCCATTGAACTATTATATCATCAATTAGGTCTTGCATCCATTCATTTAACAATGACAAGTAAATGCATGAAATAACCATGACATGAACTAGTCATTTAACCATGCTTATAACAAGCATGAAAACATATACATAACAAAGATATGACAACCATTAAATCCACATATAAACCAATTCAAAAATAAGAGAACTTAGCTTTTATTTATCATAGGAAAATCCGACCGGGACTTCCACGTACCACCTAACCGTAGACATGGTTGAACCAAATCTCTATTTTAGCTAGTCACCCCCGTGCCATATTCCAAGCATGAATATGGGATCTCATAGAACAACCAATCCAACAACAACCAAGGGAATCCACAGTTTAAACGACCTCCACCTTCACCAAACCGTGATCACACCAATACCAGTGCTCCGATCACAACCGAACCGAACTTGGAATGCCATCCAAAATCCATCACTATCATTGAGGAATTTTCCATCTCCTTGTCTCTCAGGCTTTACCACAATCCAATCCCGGATCACTAAGCTCTAAACTTAGACCAATCTCTCAGGCTTTACCGCAACCCAAGGGATTCCTAGGCCTTTGGGAATGAACCTTGAGACCACCTCTACCCCAGATTCTGAAATCCATCCAGAAAACCAAAGCTCAAAGCAGAGATAAACATCCCAACATATCATGGCATCCGGAAAAAGACAAGGCTAGGCTGAAAACCACTGTCATAACCCAAAAAAACCATGCCACCGATAGTGAGAGAACCATACACCAACATGCAAAGCCATGCATCTCCAAACTAGCTAGAAAAACGCACATGTAAAAGGTTATCTGCAAGTATTCCTACTAAAGCTACCTAATCCTCCTCTTCTTCCTTGATCCTTGCTTTCCTTCTTTTCCCTTTTCTTTATTATCCTTCCTTGATCCCAAGCTAGAGTGCTCCAAGAAAAATCTAAGTGACCAAGAGTGAGAGAGAGAGAGAGAATAATGAGAGAGCTCCAAAATTGAACTGACAAAAGGTTAGCAAAAAACTTGCCCACTGATCCTCAAAAACCTTTTTATTAATAAGGCCTCTATTTTCTTCATTTTCCATTATTTTCCTTCAAATTCCTCCTCACATGCAACCTCTAACCTTTCACCTTACGTTTCTCCTAATTTCCTTTATTATCATAAATAAATGTGCTAAAGACGCCCTTTTTCCTTTCAATGCCTTTGCCTTAGCCTTTTTCAATTTTCCTTAGCCAAAACACACATCCAGTGATGTCCACTAGGATATCTTTGCCCAACATTCAGTTTGGAATAAGTGTCCCTTAACTGTGGTCTTATTTTTCCTTTATTAACTTTTATTACATGAAATTTTCACTAGGGTTGTTATAGAACCCTCCCCCTTGGGGAACACCATCCTCAGTGTTAAACCACAGAAAGACCTCAGAAAAACCGCTGAAAAGAAAACATACTGCCCATGGAGCTTTATAACTTAGCTAATTGCAGTATTTACAATGAAATGCCTGCTCAAAAGAAAAGCATCATGACAACATGACAATATAACAACCATAATAACATGACACCTGTATTTTTTATTGGAGTTGTATAACTTAGCTCATGGCGGTATTTACATCCATATACATACATATACCAAAACATCAGCAAAACATATGCCAAACATATACCAACATCAAACCAAAACTTATTTTCCTCAATAAAAAAACAACGAAGGATACAGGGCCCGCATCTGATTCACCATCTCCCATGTAGCTTCTTCAGGCCCAAAGTGCTTCCATTGAACTTTAACTTTCTCTATGGTTCTTTTCTCGAGCATGAGATGTTTTCGCTACAATATGCACTGAAGCTTCGGCTGGAACTCTCCTTCTTGATCCACCTGCAATACAAACTAATCAATAACATGATCAACATCCTTTATATACTTCTTAAGCAATGAAATATGGAAAACATCATGGAATTTCATTGTTGGAGGCAGTGCAAGTCGATATGCCACTGGTCCAATCCTCTCAAGGATCTCAAAAGGCCCGCAATATCGTGGTGCCAACTTGGCACATTTACTAATCCTCAAAGAGATTTTCTTGTACTTGATGTGCAAATACACATGCTCCCCTGCCTGAAACTCCTTGAATACCTTGTGCTGATCCACATAATGTTTATGTCTATTTTGTACTGCCTTTAGATTCTTCTTTATAACCTACATTTCTTGCTTCACGTCTGCCAACATATCCGGTCTAATAAGTACCCTGTTCACTGGATCACTCTAGCTGATGGGATTGTTACAACTCTGCCCATACAATGCCTCGAAAGGACTCATCCTCAATGACTCCTGATAATCATTGTTGTATTTGAACTCAACCAATGGAATATACTCCTCCCATTTCTTCTATTGGTGCGTCACATACTTAGCACATCCTCCAAGATCATGTTGACTCTCTCTGTCTATCCATCTATCTATGGATGATAAGCTATTCTAAAGGCCAACTTTGTACCCAAACTTGCAAATATCGCCTTCCAAAATTTGGAAGTGAACTTCGCATCCCTGTCTGACACAATCTTGTTTAGAATACCATGCAGTCTCATTATCTCTCTGATGAACACCTGTGATACCTCATTGGATGAATATGTAGTCTTTACTAGAAGGAAGTGAGCTACCTTTCTCAACCTGTCAACCACGACCATAATAGAATCATGCTGCTTTATTGTCCTTAGAAGACCTGCGATGAAATCCATGGAAACGACCTCCCATTTCCATTCTAGAATTTCTATAGGCTATAGTAAACCACCTGGATGCTTACATTCCACCTTGGCACATTGACAATCTAAACATATAGCCATGAACTCTGCCACTTCCTTCTTTAGATTCAACCAATAATAGAACTTCTTTACCGTCATCAATGTCTTCTGATATCTCGGATGACCCGAGTATGGCTTGGCGTGAAACTCCCTCAAGATAAGTCTCTTGAGCTCACTACAATTGAACACATATATCTTGTTTCTAAACCTCACCAAACCATTTGTCATGAGTTGATATTTTGCATACTGATCACCTGTACCTGCACCTGTACCTACACTCTGTTGTAACCTGTGCATAATCTCTATGTATTTGTCATCCTGTTGTCCTACCTACAAGATCCTATCGTATAACTCTGTCCTATAAGAGCTCATATTTTTTATATGATTTACCAGTACCTTCCTGCTATGAACAACCACAACTCGGTTCTCCTTCCCTTTGATGTATCTGATCTTGAAGTCAAACTCACTAAGGGTAGCCAACCATCTAGATTGCCTAGAATTTAGATTCGGTTGATCAAACAAATACCTCAACCCACTATGATCGCTCATCAATGTAAATCTCTTGCCAAGAAGATAGTGTCTCCACATCTTCAGCATGTATAATCGTTGCTAGATCAAGATCATGCGTCGGGTAGTTCTTCTTGTGCTCATTCAGTTTTCGTGACTCATAGCACACTACCTGTCCTTCTTGCATAATAAATCCTCCAAGTCCTACCTTGAAAGCATCTGTACACACTACAAAATCCTTGTCTGGATCGACAATCTTTAGCACTGGTGCATGTGTCAAAAAATGCTTAAACTACTCAAAACTAGCCTCTCACTCCTTTGTCCATTCAAACTTCTTACCTTCCCAATGCAATGATGTTATAGGGTATGCAATGCATGAGAAGTTCTTGATGAACCTCCTGTAGTAACCTTCCAATTCCATAAATGATCTCACCTCATCCACATTCTTCAGTGTTGCCCACTCCATGATGGCCCTTATCTTTTTTGGATCCACTACTATGCCATCCTTAGAGACAACATGCCCCAAGTAATATACCAGTTTGTCATTAATGAATAAAATAACAAACTTGTCCAGATAAGGACACAATAAATTATTCATCAAACACATAAATGTAGTTTGAGCATTAGTCAAACCGAATGGAACAACAACAAACTCATAATGCCCACACCTAGTCCTAAACACAGTCTTGAATATATCCTCTTCCTTGATGCGTACCTGATGGTATCCCAATCTCAAGTCGATCTTAGAGAACACTACTGCTACCTTCAACTGATCAAACAAATCATCAATCATCGACAAAGGGTACATGTTCCTGATCGTTACCTTGTTCAACTTCCTATAGTCAATGCACAGTCTAAGAGTACCATATTTGTTCTTCACGAATAACTCTGGTGCACCCCAAGGCGATACACTTGGCCTAATGTACCTGTTGTCCAACATTTCCTTTAGTTGCAACTTTAACTCAACCAACTCAGGCATGCTCATCCTGTAAGGTGCTTTTGATGTTGGAGCTTCCCCTAGCACCAACTCAATAGAAAATTCTACCTCCATGTGAGGTGGAAACTCTATAATGTCCTCAGGAAATACATCCTGAAACTATTGCAAAACTAGGTACCTGCTTAGCACATCGACATCCTCAACCTCCTTACCCTTGTCACTAGAAATGTGTACTGCAAACATCACACAACCCTTTCTTCAACTACTCTTAGCTTGCATAGCGGTAACCATCCTCACTAATGTAGGCTTCTTCTTCCCCTACAAAGTCCTCTTTTCCCCACTATCATCCACATACTCAATGGCCTTGTCGAAGAAATCCAATTTTGTTTTGTGAAGGTATAGCCAATCCATACCCGAAATCAGACTATACGATCCCAATGGCAATACATTCAAATGTGTTGTTATAGGCATACCATTTAACTCAAATACAAAAGCTTTCACCCAATGGTGAACTCTCTTCTTCGTACCTGTAGCCAACTATACCAACCAAGATTCTGCAAGCACTTCTTTTCTCAAACCACACTTATCCACTAGGTTAGTATTAATATAACTATAGGTAGATCCATGATCAATAAAATATAAATAACTTGATCACAAATCTTACCATCCATCTCAATGATCGATGCCTGATTATCTGCCCGCTTGTTGGCCATAGCTGCATAGATCCAAGGAATGGTATGACCAACATCACCAACTGTATGCACCTCCTGAGCATTGTAGATCTGGTGTCTACCACCACTTTGATACTGAGGACAATACCTCTTATGGCGATCCTTACCACATATCCAACAATGCAATGGTTCCCTACCACAACCTCTAGCTTGCTTCTCTCCACGTCCCTTCTCAGCTATATTGAATCTCTTGTAAGGAACTGCATTTTCATTCTCACTTGCATCTTGAGGTCTTACTCTCTTTGGTTTAGATTTCTCATTTCCTTTTTAGTCACACATAGGCTCAACTTTGCGCTCCGATTGCTCATAACAATGCTTCAACTTTCAAATGGCCTCCTCCAACGATCTAAGCTCATCGAACTCAATCTGGTCTCTGTATGTAACTGGTAGTCTACTAATGAATCTTTGAACCTTGGCCTTCTCCTCCCTGAGGTAAGGTACATATCTCAACAACTCCAAAAATCTGCTAGTATACTCGTTATCTGTCATAGAACCCATCCACAACTCATAAAACTACTTAGCCCTGTCATCATAGTACCTCTCAGACAAGTACTTCTCCTTGAAGAGCCTTTCAAATGCATGCCAAGTCAAATCCTCCTCGTGTATACCTTTGACATTCTTCACATCTGAAAGTGACTATCTTTGCTTTCATGTTTTTTGAATAATCATGCAATCAGAAGAATCTCTTCATACCCAACAACCATGCTTCTGCATCCTATGATTTCTTCATCCCTCCATCAAAGTTAGGTGGCTTCTCTTTCTGAAAATCCTTTGGAAAGTATCCCCTATAACTCCTCCTCTAAGGATGATAACAATGACAATCATGATGCCTATCAGAACCAGAACTGGAATAACACATGTGTCCATCACCTCTCCTATCCGGAGTGTCCAACAACCTGCCATCTCTAATCATGTCAGATCTATCCGACCTGTGTCTACTAGGAGACCTACTGCCATATGCCCCATTAGTTATGTCCTGGTGTCCATGGCTGATCTGAAGCGGTCCATGTCGCTGCAAATATGACAAACTCTGAAGTAGTATCGCATTCAACCCTGCTTGTTTCTCTTGTGCCTGCATGATTTTGTCATTGTCTACTTTGCAACTCCTTATTTCTTCCTTCAGGCTTCTCAATGTGTTTTCCAATTCGTAAGGGTGCCCCACACCATGTTGCCCATTTGATGCATAGGGAGATTCTATGTAGTCTACCATCTTGCTAGCCATATGATCTCTTTCCTACAAGGCATACTATGTCAGGGAAACCAATCACAATAATCAACGTACCTTAGCATAATTCGAGGAGGATAGATTGTCTGCAAGATCATTAAATCAACATGATACATGTATAACATAATCATATCAAATAAGTGTATCAACGCATAAGCATCATTCTAGCTAGGGTCCAATCATTAATGCAAGGTCATATAAAAAATGCATTCTATGACCTCATGCATGAAAACAAACATTACTCCATTGCACACATTTCCACATGCAACTATCAACATGCATAAACAATGCCTAATCACCTACACATATGTATGAATGCATGTAGTCGAGCATAAGCGATAAATTCTTGTAATCAACATACAATACTGATTGCAAAAGAAGTCATGTGAATTACACCATCATAAGTTGTATTGTACCAACATTTAGTTAGAGGTAACCACTAAACAAATTAAGACAATAGTCCAAATAAAAAGTACAAATATTATTCCATTCACTTATTGAAAACTTCTATCAGATTGTCATTTTATGAACAATAGCTCGTGCTAAGGTGAAATTGGATGCCTTGGAGCCTTGTAACACCCCCTCCTCCCAGGTCCACCCAAGAAACCTGCTAGCCGGGGTAAACATGTGACGAGAGAGGCTACTATAAGGGATTCAACTTCCTTGGAGACCTTAAGGAAATAAAACTGAGGGAACATATCAACCAAACTCATCCACATCAGCAAAAACAACCTCGGGATACATGTCAGCTAGTCAGGCATCCCGTCCTTGAGTCCCACTGATGATTTAATCCTTTTAACTCCTGGTCACTCTCATGCTATAGGCATGGAAGAATCTAGCAACCCAAAGTCACTCTCATAGGCCTATGTGCCAACAACTTTGGACTTTTCTCAGCAGACCTGTGCCAACAACCCCAAGATTTGAGCCACTTTTCTAGCCCAGAATCCTAACCTATGCCCAAAACTTGCTACAACCTTAAGAATCCATCAAAGACATGATAAAAATGTTTATAAATCAAAATCAAACCTCGGGACTAGCCTTGAGCATCCCCAATCGGGATTGACATTTTGTCAAAGACTTGGCATCAATGCAACCTACAGGTCTAGGATACAAGATAGAGCATAAATGACTTAAATAACTTATGAAACATAACCGGAAGGGTCACCTCCTTCTCCATTGAACTATTATATCATCAATTAGGTCTTTCATGCATCCATTTAACAATTACAAGTAAATGCATGAAATGACCATGACATGAACCAATCATTTAACCATGCTTATAACCAACATAAAACAATATAAATATCTGAGACATGAAAACCATTAAATCCACATATAAACCAGTGCAAAAGTAAGAGAACTTGGCTTTTATTAATTATAGGCAAATCTGACTAAGTTCAAGACTTCCACGTACCACCAGATCGTAGACATGGCTGAACCAAATCTATCTTTTAGCCAGTCACCCCCATGCCATATTCCAAGCATGAATGTGGGATCTCATAGAACAACCAATCCAAGAACAACCAAGGGAATCCAGAGGTTAAACCACCTCCACCCTCACCAAACCGTGATCACACCAAAATCGATGCTCCGATCACACCCCAACCGAACTTGGAATGCCATCTAAAATCTATCACTATCATTGAGGAATTTTCCATCTCCTTGTCTCTCATGCTTTACCGCAATCCAATCCCAAATCACTAAGCCCTAAACTAAGACCAGTCTCTCAGGGTTTACCGCAATCCAAACCTAGATCATTAGGCCCTAAATTGAGACTTCTTCCTCGAGCTTTATTGTGTATCCCGCCAAAATCGGTCTAGGGATTCCTAGGCCTTTGGGAATGAACCTTGAGACCACCTCTGCCCTAGATTCTGAAATCCATCTGGCAAACCAAAGCTCAAAATTGAGATAAACATCCCAACATACCATGGCATCCGTAAAAAGGTAAGGCTAGTTTGAAAACCACTGTCATAACCAAGCAAAACCATGCCACCGACAACAAGAGAACCATACACCAACATGAAAAGCTATGCATGTCCAAATCAGCTAGGAAATCACACATGCAAAATGTTGCTTGCGAGTATTCCTACTGAAGCTGCCTAATCTTTCTCTTCTTCCTTGATCCTTTCTCTACTTTCTTTTCCTTCCTTGATACAAAGCTAGAGTGCTCCAAGAAAACTCTAAGTGACCAAGAGTGAGAGAGAGAGAATTACAAGAGAGCTCCAAATTTGAATTGAAAAAAGGTTAGAAAAATCTTTCCCACTGATCCTAAGAAGCCTTTCTATTAATGGGGCCTCTATTTTCTTCATTTTCCATTATTTTCCTTCAATTTCCTCCTCACATGCAACCTGTGACATTTCACCTTACTTTTCTCCTAATTTCCTTTATTTTCATAAGTAAATGCGCCAAAAATGCCCTTTTGCCTTAGCCTTTGCCAATTTTCCTTAGCCAGCCTTTGCCAATTTTCCTTAGCCAAAACACACACCTAGTGATGCCCACTAGGATATCTTTGCCCAACATTCATCTTCGAATAAGTGTCCCTTAACTGTGGTCTTATTTTTCCTTTATTAACTCTTATTACATGAAATTTTCACTAGGGTTGTTAGAGGCCTAAACAAGTATTTCCAAAGGTTACCAGTGAAAGTTTGATCATGGTTAGAGACAATCAATTATAGCATAGAATGTAGTTTCAAGATATTGTCCATAAAAAACTTGACTTATTATGGAAGATTTAAAGGAGTTTTGGAGGGTACCTACATGAGCACATTTGGAAAGTCTATTAACCAACACCATGATGACATATTTATTTCTAGATTTGGGTAATCTAGCTATAAATTCCATAGATATATCTGTCAATATAGTCAGTGGAATAGGGGGAGTTTGTAGTGTTCCTAGTGTTTTCTGACTATTTCCCCATTATTACCTTGGAAAATATCACATTTAGCCACAAAAGTACATATATAATTCTTCATGCCTTCTAAAAAAAAGGAACATTTGATTTGTTTGTAAGTTTTATGAAAACTGGAATGTCCTACTATTAGTGAGGCATGGGGCTCCAAGAGTGCCATGGATTTAAAATTAGACTATTTAATCATATATAAACATACTTTATAGTGGCGTTCCTTATTTTTCCATGTGTTTCCAAGAGAGATAGTAGAATAATTATTGCTTCCATGTTTATTAAGATAACATGGATCAAGCTCTTATTAGTGTAGACATTTTCTATAGGTACTTGGGTGGAAAAACCTTTTCTAACATGGGATTAGCAAATTACCTTATAATATTAACTGTCCCTTGATCCAGACTTCTTATATGAACTCATTGTAGATGAGGACATCATTAATAGTTTGATGGAGAGGTAGTTTTGCATTGATTATTGAATTCTCCCAAAATTTAAATTTTTGAATTAATGTAGGCTTTCTCTTACTCATCCTCTCAAGGTAAGGTGGGTCCTATTAAGATATTGATTGCTTGTTTTCTTTCTTTTCTTATTCTTCATAGTTCATATGTTTTATATATTTAGTGATAAGTGAAGGTGAAGGAGTTGAGCACTCTTGTTAAATGTAGTTTAGCTCATTCAATTCCATCAAGTTTAATGAGAGAGCTTGATAATTTTTGACATCATTATTGTAAGTCGTTTGGACCTATCTATTATTCAAAGTTTGGTGCATGTTGAGTAGGCATTTGGAGTTGCTTAGGAGCTCATTGAGTAGTACCTTACATAAGAGACATAAGAGGCACAAGAGGTGGCAACAAAGCTTATTGTTATTGTCCTTGAGATCTCCAATATAGTGTAGCATCAAACCATTAGTCTTGGGGTTGAAATGGAAAAGGTTAATCTTGAAAATATTTCCAATATTGTCACATCTAATTGTGAATTCTCCAATTTGGTTTCATATGGTGTACTAATTGGAACTTGTAAGATACCAAATATAATTATTCATAGTAAGATCATAATTATTATCCAAATATATTGTAGAAAGAAAGAGAAACGTGAACATAATAACAATGTCATTGAAAAAGAAAACTTAACACAATAACAATGTGAGCCAAAATGAAATAACTTTATTAATATGGAAGCGCTATTCGTTTTCCTCTTTGAAGGGGAAACCTCCAACAAAGTAGAGGTTGATTGCAAATGATTCAACAAGTCATATTTTACAATGCTTCTACCTCTATATATACTACTCATATCGCTTAAGAACATTTGATAGAATGAACTTTCTAGTAGGTGGAACCTTCTAGTAAGTCTTCATACAATAGTTGTGTTTGTATTACAACATAAGACTTATTTACTAATTATGGTCTTTATTACATAACAATAAATAGTTGTCTATCTACCTTAGGGGTTAGTACTCAGGTGAGGATGTTAACATGCTTCCCCTTAAAGAAAAACCTTTTCCTCAAGGCTTCAAATGTGGAAATTGTTGCAAAATTGCAATTGGCTTCTGTGTGGCATTCTCAAGTTGTGTATTCTTCCACTATATTAGAAAATTTTGAATTATGCATTGGTGGATATGATGTTCACATTGATCAAGGATATCTTATGGCTGCAACCAAATGGAACCTTCTTCATCTAATTGAAGTAGACTAGTTTGAACCTGTCACTTGGATCCAATCACTTTCTTTAAGTAGGAGACATGAAAAACTGGACTGTTGTTATAGGGGACATAAAACTTTGTAGCACATTTCTAGTAGTGGTATACTTTGAGAGAAGCTTTCTTATATGGTCGTAGATAAAGAAGCACCTGATCCCATAGCAAAATGTTGTTCAAAGCGATGTTGATCAACTTGTAGCTTCATTCGATTCTAAGCCATGATCAAATTACCTTTGAGAGTGCATAAACGTGAACTTCAATTGTAAAGGTTTTGTCAACCTCCTATATCTTAGAGACACCTTGTAAGTAAGATAATACTAATGGAGGCTTTTGACTGTAGATGACCTCAAATTGAGTCATGCAAATACCACCATGATAAGTTGTATTGGACCAACATTTAGTTATAGGTAACTACTAAACCCATTGAGACAATAGCTCAAATGTGAAGTACCTCAAATATGCTTCCACTCACTTATTAGCAATTTCTATTTGACCATCAAATTGTGGATGATAGGAAGTGCTAAGGTGCAATTGAGTGCCTTGGATCCTAAAAAGCCTTGCTAGAAGTTACTAGTGAAAGTTGAATCCTGGTGAGAGACAACAAATTAAAGCATACAATGTAGTATGAATATATTTTCCATAAGAACTTTCCATAAAAACTTGAGTTACTATGAAAATTTTAAATTTAATAGTTTGTTGGATGTCACATAAATGAGCATATTTGGAAAGTCTATTAACCACTATTACGAACACAATCAAATTTGATAAACCGATAATGATTCTCCTTCCACCAGAATCCTCGCCTTTTGGGTTTGTGCGCTTTGGCCAGTCGTCCACAGAATCATATGTTACTTTCACATCTAAAAAACATAGACAAGAGAAGCATCATACCGGAACGCATGCAACATGTGTATATATATAACAATTAAGTTTCTTAAAAGCAGATTTGTCGCAGAAAACTAAACTACGTCACCTTTACTTAATCCCCGTCACTTGAAACTGATATGTGTGATACTTCAACTTTACGTTTCCTAAAAGCAGATTTGCCGCAGAAAAGTGAGTTTGTTGGCCTCTATTTAAATCCAATTAATTTAAGGCGAGGATGGAATTTCATGGGCCTGCTACGTTTCTGTGTTGAAATTGTTGAAATGGACTCTAGAGCTGTCGAAATCGGTTCTTTGAATTTTGGAATTCCTATTTATACTTGAAAGTGATATACGTGTATGATCAGCAGAGGACACACTTACACATTGAGATGAATCGTTCACACTATTGATGATTCCAAAAACCCATTAAGAGAAAAATAACATATGTATTCATTATTTTTTATAGCGACATATCAATATTACGTATATATTTTTGCATTCAACATGACAGTAACCCTCACCTAAATACAATGTAAGTTTATAGTAGTTAAGTATTTGTCTAAATCAAACAAGTTATACAGTAGTGAGTATTTGTCGTTTAGTTTAAATATAGTTAAATTAAAAAATATATATGATAGTTTAGCAAAATGGAAACCTATATAAGTGTATGCAAAAATTCAAAACTAAAACTAGAAGAAAAAGACGCGAAATTGGAAAACAAGAAATTAGAAAAAAGAAAAAAAGAGCTAAACAACGAAAATCTACAATGATGTCTTATATTTCTTTTTAAATTAGAAATAAATATTTAGGAATATTATTTTATAACTTTAAAAAACACCCTTCACAAATCATGGTCAATTAAAAAAAATGTCATTCTAGTTTACCTTTGATTTACATTATAGAATCAAAATCAATAGTTATCTAATTTGTACCATATGCGTTGAATCAAGTATTATGAAGTATATGACTCAATTATGTAATTTGCTTTAGACTTTGAAAGAGACATCATTTGTCAGTTTTCTAATTTATTAGAACTTTTTATAAATTCAATTTAATATTTTGAATGAAATAAACAAAAGCAAGATAAAGTCCATTATTCATTATTATTTATTTAGTTTGTGGTTACAATAGTCAAATTTTACAACTTACTTGAAACCTCCCCATGTGTTTTTCTAAAATGATTTCATATAAAAGATTATTCCATTGAATAATCTTTCCCTAAAATAATGTTGACAAAACATAGGATATGAGTAAAGTGTGAATGTTGACAAAATAATTATGTACCTACGTACAATCTTAGATTTTGCACCCTCACAACTTATTTTCTTATTAATTTTACTTGGTTGCCTCTGAATTTTATTATGCAGCAGCCACCTGTTGACTAGCGCCCTTGGCAAACATAGGTTAGGAGATATATGATATACCTTCTGCTTTCGTAATTGTGGAAGACTGAGTTCATGTAGAAATTTTTTTGAGCATGATTTAATTATCTGCAATTATCCATAATTTTATGAGATGTAATATAAGAGGGAGAGGGGTTCAATTGTAGAAGATATCCAATTCAAATTATCAGTCTGCTGGAATTGCCTACTTATTCTCATAGGATTCACTACCATTGTAAGGTATGAATTGTCATAATAATCCTCACCTATTTCTTGGTGAAAAAATCATCAGCTATTTACACGGTGCTGCAACTGGTTGTGGCACTAGAAAAAGCATGGGTACGAGCACAGGAAGAGGCTCTGCTTCCAGCTCTAAACGTTCAGTCTTTTCTTCATTATTTTATAAAAAAATTCCGGTGTAAATGTAATAATCAATAATTAGTACTTTATCGATATATCCATTAAGAAATTTACTCTTGATGGTATGGGCATGTCAGTGATTTAGTCTTGATGGCATAGGCATGTCAGGAGAGGTTCAGTATAGGCATGTCAAGAGAGGTTCGGTAAATGATTAGAGTTTCTGATGTTTACGAGGTAACAATATTAAATAAAGTTGCCTTGATTTTAGGCATAGTTTCATTACAAATGGACTAGATCTCTATTACATTTAATACAAAATTCACCCACCAAATCACCAATTTATGGCGCTGTTTAACTTTATGCGTGGATTCTAAATCAACATAATTCTGAGAAAAATTTGAATGATGAAATATGTATATTAAGATTAAAATTGGACGGTATAGTAAATTAATGACATAATACATTGATGTAGCTCTTGTCATCATTGCAGAATAAGAGGTGAAATATTTCAACCAATAATATTTAAGATAAATGAATTTAAATTTTATTTAGAATAATAAATTTCATTTTATAATGTTAAATTTTGGAAAATATTCAATTTTTTTTAGTCAAAAGTAAACTAATAACAGGTCAACTAAAAACTGAATATGATATATCTTGCGAGCGACAGGTAAAATAAGGCATTGAAGGCCATGGATCGGTCTATAGTCAACTCTAGGTTCTTGTTGAGAGGTTCCTTGAACCATTCTTTACTTAAGAATAAGATGGATGAAGAGTGGGATTTGCATTCTTTGCACACCCTTTGACATTCATTGTGCGGGTATCTTATGCTGCAAATCCTCATAACAATTCAAAACACAACAAGGAAAAATCCTTGGGAAAGTCAAAGAGAAAACCCCTAGGTTAATAAAAGAGGTTTTCATTGTACATTATTTATCTTGATTACAAAAACATGTTATAGTTGCCACAACTATCCTTCCAAAATTTTGCTCATGCATTGATTTTGGAGCTTACCTTCTATCCACAAAGACCTAGCTTCCACTATCTTCAAGTATTAATGTCAATGTTGGAGACTTATCTTTGCATGTAGTGCTTGTGATGTCTTGTTTTGACACTGATCTGAACCTTTTCTAGCACAAGCCATCACCTGCCCTGACCTTGCAACATTGTCGGTCTTCCCTCTTGGAACTGTGCAATCCATTATCTCTAGATATTATGATGGGCCTTGAGGATCACAACTACGCAATCATGGAAGGCAGGCTAGTCTTGAGCTCAGAAATTACGCAAGATATTCCCTTCCTCTGTGAAACTGTGCAATTCACTGAGGCAAGGAACATCGTATCCCTTGAGCCTGGGAATTGCATAGTCCCTTCTACCAGTGTGAATGGGTAGTTTCCCAAAAAATCAGAGTTGGCATTCCTAAAATAAAGGAGTTGCCCAATTAATGTGTGGTTAAGTCCACTAAGCTGTTAATTATGACTTTTAGACAAATGACGCCTTTTCCTTGATTTTAGGCACGTGCATCAGAAACACTAACCCGACTAGATCTATATAATAGACACCTCTAGAGAGAATTTTCACATTTGATCTTGGAGCTCTAGCCTTCCCAACGAGATCAAGGAAATTTTGGCTAAGTTTGCGGTGATTTTTCGGGTAAGTTTTGCATGTGTTGCTTTTTGTCATTTTTCTGTCACTTTTGTCGCTTTTAGTTCTATGAGTGATATTTTGCCTATTTATTTTTGTAGTATCTAGCATTTTAACTAGTATTAGCTTGCATAAGTGTTGATTCAGTCTGTCATTGACATTTTCTAAGTGTCACATTAACTTCTTTCTTTTGCCCACCAGTAGTTGTCGTTGTTGGGTCACTTAGTGCATTTTCGTTTTTCCTTTTGCATGTTTGTTTCTAGCACTTAGTTCTCACTGATCCATCTTCCCCTTTGTTATAGACATTTTTGGGCACTGCAACCCCAATCATAAATTTCCATAAACCAAGGGCTCTTAAGTCCCTAAAAGTGTTGTTCCAACCTCTAAAAGAACAAGGTCAATTGATTACATCTTCTCCCAGAAGTTCTCCATGAAAAACTACTCAGAACTGGTCAAAACTGGACCATATCACCTGCTACATGGTCAAAGTGCGCTGCATCCCACCTAAATACTCACGGGAGGTGCGATGCATCTTGAAAATCCCTTGTATGGGGTGCGATGGGCGAGAGTGGAAAAATGGCAGGGTCAATCTGCAAGGTGGAGGATCATGGAATCTTCTAGAAACTTCTCCTGTGACACTTGCCTCTCTGCATTCGCCCAGGGATGAGTAAGAGATCATCAATCTCCAAGTGGAATCAAGAACTATCAGAGAGAGGACACTAATCAACTCTCAAAAGCTGACTCACCCCCCTTGCAAACATCTATATATGGATCCCTCATCCCAGAGATCCAGAGGCTGGAATTTTGTATCTTGTAAGGAAGTGTTGTTGGTTTCTTAGTGCAATATCATAGTGTTGGGTGATCTAAGCTTTTCATGAGGTGAAGAAGGGCTTTCTTGCTGAGAGGATGATGCTGGGTCAGAACAATTGGTTGTAATCCTCTTTGCTCTTTCTTGATTATCAATAAAGCTATTCAAGTTTTCCTCCACATTCTTGTATGATTGATGTTATGTGCATTTGTGTGGTCAATATATATCTGGTCCTATATTGTTTATGATAATAGATCTATGTTCTTGGATAGTGTTATGCTGCTTTGATTCTATAGGTGCTCTATGAAGCTGGGTAGACAAGGAAGCGAGTAGCAAAGATCTATCAGAAGGGAGAGGAATCGAGCAAGGAAGCAAGCGCAAGACAGAGGTTGGTCTCCTTACTCCGCTCTTATCTATTTCTCATAAAGGAAAACGAAAGTAGTTTTAGTTTGTTTGTTTCTAAGGTAGCTACCAGCCTTAGTGGGACTAGCAGCTCTGCATAGACACTAGTTTTCCCGATAACACCCTTAGCCCAATATATCTTCCTTCCTACCTCAACACTTAGATCTAATATCTTTCTCTCTCCTTCCCATGCAGAACAGCGCAATCATGGCTACGAGTTTCCCTCTCCAACTGCACAATTCACATTCTCTAGGCTCAAGCCTCATGCATGGTCTCTAGGATTGCATAATGCATAATCAATAGCTTGCCAAATTATGCATTACGTAGTGCCAAGCCTCAGCCCTCAGCTCTGGCCACTGAGACTACGCAATGCACATTCTCTTCCTTCAGTCTACCTGGTTGGGACTGCGCATTGCACAGTCTCAAGCCTCTAGTTGTCACATTGTCTACTGAGATTTCCCAATTCATAGTTCATGAACCCAGTCTATCACCCTCAGTCAAGAAATTGCATAATCCTTCCCTCCAGTCTCTAAGTTGTTGTCTTGATCTTACATAATATACTAGTTTGCTTGAGCTAATTGTGTTTGCCATGACTGCATCTTATGAAACATGTATTACAGATTTTGAGGTTGTCTCTCTCTATCAGTTGTTGTCATCATGGCACAAAAGAGATATTCCTCCAAAGACACCATAGATAACATCACTGGCGAAGTCGTTGAAAGCACCTCGGTCACCATGCCAGTTTTCTCAGACACCCAGCTGTTCATTAAGAAAGATTCATATATAACATGGAACACATTGAAGGATGCATTCATGAAAACTAATTAAAAAGGAGATCATGAAGACAGAAAGGTTTATATTAATGTCCAAAAGTCATGATTGGATAAGATTACATGCAGGCATATGGCTTTCCCTTAAGCATACATTATGAAATGGAAACTTTCTCATATTGATTCAAAGAGCATCATCCTCAACAGTGGCAGTAGACAAAGGCTTGCCTCATTCATGGAACATGATTTTCATCTTATGTATCACTTACCATTTCCAGAAACCTACATGGATTCTCACTTCTATGTAGTCATTAGCTACTTGAGCACTAAACATGTCATCAAAAGTTGGGTGAAAGAGCCATCCAAATTCCGATAGACACCCAACAACACTTACAACACTAAGTCTCTCAGAATAGCATTCCAGTACTTGATAGTTCTATGTTGTCGAATCTACAATCAAAAGAGTATCGAGACTTTTCTCGAAGGCTGAGCATTCAAACTGCATCAGGTGGTGAATGAAGGGAAAGCATTCAATTGGTCGGACTTGTTGGCTCAACAATTAAATATCCATGTAATCAATTCCAAGAACCCTTCCAAGGGTAAGAAATCCAAGTTCTACATGTCTTCTTAATTGCTAGATACAATATGTGCTCAGTATTCTTTTCCTGGCATGAGTTGGAATTGGTCACCAAAGGAGCCCGATGTACACATTTATTGCAAGTTGCTTTCGAAGTGCAGCTACAAAGGATTCATGGAGAAGTTGAATGATCACTTCCTCATACCACTGTACAAGATGATCTTTGAGGAAGATCCACCTTTCATGTTTGTTATCAGGAAAACTAGTGTCCATTCAGAGCTGCTAGTCCCACTAAGACGGGTAGCTATCTTAGAAACAAGCAAACTAAAGTTACTTGCGTTTTCCTTTATAAGAGATAGATGAGAGAGAAGCAAAGAGTACCAACCTCAGTCTTTTGCTAGCCTCCTTGCTTGTTTCCTCTCTCCCTTGATAGAGCTTTCGCCACTCCTTTCTCACTTGTCTTGCTTCAAAGAACACATGTAGAGTCAAAGCAGAAAAATACCATCAAAGCATAGAGATCTATAACCATAAACAATGTAGGATTAGATGTACATTAACCATATAAATGCATATACAAATACAAGATTCAGAGATATAAAAACATATGGAGGAAAACTCAAATAGCTTTATTGATAGAAGTAGTAGAAGAGAGGATTACAACCAAACTGTCTGATCCAGCATCATCCTCCCAACATGAAATCCCTTTTCACCTCATACAAAGCAAGATCACCCAACAATACAATATCTTCAAAGAGAAAACAAACAACACTTCCTTACAAATTACAAAATTCCAGCCTCTGGATCTCTGGGATGAGGGATCCATATATAGATATTTGCAGGTGGGTGAGTTAGCTTCTGGGATTTTGATTAGTGTCATTTCTATGATAGTTCTTAGTTCCACTGGGAGATTTCATGATCTCTTAGTCATCCCTGGGCGAATTCAGAGAGTAAAGTGTCATATGAGCAGTTTCTAGAAGATTCCCTGGGTTTCCACCTAGCAAAATTCCCCTGCCATTTGTCTACTCTCGCAAATCGCACCCTACAGAAGGGCTTTTCAGTATGCATTGCACCCCTCATGTGCAATAGGTGAGATGCATCGCACCCTGACCATGGAGCAGGTGAGATGGTCCAATTTTGACTAGTTCTAAGTAGTTTTTTAGGTAGAACTTCTAGGAAATGATGTAATCAGCTGACCTTGTTTCTTTAGGGTATGAAACAAAACTTTTAGGGTTTTAGAAGCCCTTGGTTTATGGACATATGTGATTGGGGTTGCAGTGCCAAAATATGTCTATAACGGTTGCCCCCTAAAGCATGAGATCGTAAATCTTCTGATGTCAGGTGAAATGCTTTATCATGAGGATCCGAGGTTTTTCGAAACTAGAAGGTGACCTGTAATAAGATACAATACAATACATTATCTTCATAATATTTTCACGATCTAGCTGAGGCGGGCATTCCCATGCTCAACTTTATAAACTCATTTTCATGTACATAGGACAGACAATCATCTGCGTGGCAGATTGATGATTCTGGTAGAGCCATCATCCCTTGGCTTGGATGATTATCTGTGCAGCTATGGTGTACATTTGATGTCTTTATTTTTCCTGAATATATCGCAGCCCGGATGGATGAAACTAGATCTGGGGTCTTCAAACTCGTTCAATCTTCACTCGAAGTACAAGTCAATCCATGTGAAAGATGTTCTGATGTTGAACATGGAAAGACATCGCCTGATTACCAGCGAATGGTGTAAGCTGTTAACAGGCGCGAGAGGAATCACTGATAATGATAATGACCCTCAAGGTACTACAGTACAATTTCACGTGGTGTGAATACATTAGTCCACGTAAAATCTTTCGGTCGAAGGTCATTGATGTAAACCTGTTGCCAGAAGTGAGAAACTTGCCATTGAGGCATGCAAGCTTCAAAGTACTGAAAGGGTTGTTCCTAAGTCGACTTCTTGGGTAATGAGCTGATGTCGACAAGAAGTGACCCATCATAGGAGAGCCTTAATGAATCCCACATCTATGACATGGAATGGAGCAAATGATTTTGTGGAGGTGAAAACGATCTGATGATACAAGGTTCAGGGTGACGATCATGAAAGAATGGAGTGTGAAGGTATTGCAGTGAGGCGTAAGCTGGGTTGGTGAATTCTCTGAGCAACTTCTCTTGAACATATCGGCGACACTGAAATGGATTGGTAGCATTAACCCAAAAAATGGATGGTACGGAGGACCAATGGTGATATGATCGGTGAACGGAATAACCCAACTCGACTTAATCATGGTGATGGAGTGAAAGTGTCATGTTCAAGAGTGACTTGCCACCAATTAAGTTCTTCAAGTTTTCTTCCCAATTTTTCCCAGTCATTTCTAACCAATACCTCTCTATTTTGTCAAGCTTGAGGAGGATAACATATGCTTGTTCTATAATTTGCCCTTCGGGCAAACCTGTCGCTATGTTTTAGTGAGCCTAGAGACAGTGAAACTCGCTCTTGTTTGTAATGGACAAGTTTGTCGCTATTGTTTTAACGAGTTTAATGACAAAGATAACTCAGTCCTTTTCAGTTTTAGAGAGCCTAAAAAGAGAAGAAAAGGAAACTCCAGTAATCCTTTTTCGTGGTATAATCCCTTAAGTACGAAAAAGTATAAAATAATAAGAAAGGGATGACTTTTCCGATCACTTTAACGAGCCGAAAAAGACAAGCGCTAGATCTTTCTGTGTAATGATCCCTCAGGTCCAAAAATATTAAAATATAGAGGAGGGATGGCACTTCTAATCACTTTAATGAGCTGGAGAGGCCAATTGCTTGGCAATATTTTTATATTTTACGAGTCTAAAAAGAGCTTAAAAGAGACTCGTCTTTGAGGAAGGAGTCATATTTTCAGGTAGCAACTGGTTCCAGCTAAGGTTTGGAACATTTCAATCACGGAAGTGTAAAGAAGGTGGCTAACAGAATCACTCTTCCCAGCTGTTCCTCAAAAGGGTAAACAATCAAGTGGAGGCGGATGATTGGCTAAAAAGTGGAGGTGATGGTAAGAACATGACCAAGGCTCAAAAGCTGATAGTAATGCGATCACAAGGGTTATTTACCGAAAGTGGGTTCATTTTTTAATGAGCTTGAACTCTGGGGGAACATATGCTCATAACTAGGTTTATTTTTTAACGAGCTTGAACTTTGCGGAAACATTGCTCATGCCAGTCGTATAATAAGGATGTCTCTCATTAGTAGGTTCATTTTTTAGGGAGCTTGCCCCATGCGCAACTTTTCTTCGAAACCTTTTGTATGCAAGCTAGGAACGACCAACCTACAAGGTTAAAGGGTTGAGAGCCTACAAACTAAGAAAATAAAAGGTCATTTTTCACTCGCATGCAAAAGGTTTGCATGCCCCCAAGTATAAAGAGAAGTAGAGTTTCTAGGTTACCATATGGAAGTTCTTGCATTAAAGCAAGGTTGTTCCATCTGCATCTGCAGACAAAACACTTCCTTGGCTCTATCCATCGAAATGGACAAAGGTGAATGGTATGAGCTTCTACTCACATAACCTTTGACGAGGGAATCCTTTTCCAGTCTAATCCCATTTTCCTAAACGGACGGGTGTGTCAGACTAGTCATATATCCTACGCGGAAACCTACCTTATATCTGGGGTTTTCCTGCCGAAGTAGACCAGGGCGCATGCCCCCTCGGTTTAGTCACATTCACCGAATCACTCACGCTCATTAGGTGGACGGACTGGAGGTTAATGAGACATTCCTTGTTAAAAAAGACCAGTTAGGGATGGTATTTGACTAGTAGCCATGTTTGAACCAGGGAATGAAAGCTGGTCTATGAGCTAGACCATTCTGCCTTCATATGGGAAACACATCACCCTAAAGAGTGAGGAAACAATAGCTCCCATCCTATAAATGTAGTCACGTCCAAGGAGTAGATTGTAATCTAATGGCCCTTGGACTACCATCACGTTCAGATAAACGGTTTTCCTTCTCAAAGTTATAGGAAAATTTGGAAGGATCCCTAACGGTCGACTGGTTCCTTTGTTGAAGCCTGACATATTTCGAATCTCACGCAGAAGCGATGGCAAACCAAGCGCTTTCCAAGCAGTTGAGGAAAGGATACTCAAGGAAGCCCCTTCATCTATGATAGTACCATCCATGATCATTCTGTAAGCTTGTACTATGATTCAGAATGGTACATTAGATGGTAGACGGGGCCCCCTAGTAGATTCCAATCAAAGGAAACGACTAGATTTCTTGGAGGAGGGACCGAATAAATGGCCGGATGAATCCCTGACGAACTTCCTTCCTGTGGTAAAGGAACGGGTAGATTGCCCCCATGTTCATCGGATTCTTTGTTAACAAAAATAATTTGAACAGTGTCGTTCTCATTCTCTTTGATGACTATATCATCTAAAGGTGGACCTTCTGAAGACAAGATTGGGTCGACTACCATCTCGACCTGTTGACTTTGGTCCGGTGTGGACTCAGAGGGTTTATCTTCAATGATAGTTGCTTCGACCGACAACAAAGGTGTGTCAGTTGGATTTTCAACTAGCGATGGAATCGGCAAGAGTTTCTTGTATCTAGGAGGAAGTTGCTGCGGTGAAGTAGGACAGTTATCCAAGACTCTTTTAGCTTCATCTAGGAAAGGACAATGATGGAGGGCATGATCGCCTTCACACAGTCTATAAGGAAATTTAGATCTTCCTTTCTGTCCATTGATTTCATTTTCACTAGTTGATTGTGTGCTCTCAACATGATCGTCAGAGGTTGAAGACACCGGATTGTGCAAGTGGGGAGACCAGTCCCTTAAGATCTGCGGGATGCAAGGACAATCTCGATGATAGTGGTCTCCTTTGCAAATGACACATGGAGATTTAGGTTTGTATGGTGCAGTGTGTGGATTTTTGCCAGACGATGCATGGTTGCCCCCTTTTGTTGTTGGCTTCTTCTTCTTCTTCTCCTTCCCTTTCTTCTTCTTCTCAGTTACTTGGTTTTTAGCATTACTAGCTTCACCAAGTGAAGAGGAAGAAGGAGAGGGAGAAACAAAAAAGTAGAAGGTGGGGGAGCGACTTCAGTATCATCTAGTTTCTGATTTTATTGCTGAGGAATTACAGTGTTTTGAATGACAGAGGTCAAGAAAAGCCATACTGGTAGGCCAATTGTGAGTCCTGGAAGGGACAATGTAGCCATATGTGGAGCACCAACATCTCCCCAAGAAGAGAAAGGACTAGGATTCCCCCAAGGGGAAATCCTTGATTGGTGGACTCCATTTTCTCAACCTAAGACCAACGAGGGAACAGTGATGTTATTCCGATTAAAATAAATTTTATGACGCTTTGACACAACTTGCTTTTTCAATTTTAAAGAGTCGAGAAAAAGCTAAAGATGACTCTAGTCGCCTTCGATTTTTAATGAGCCTGAAGTGAAAAGTGCTCAGATGGACCTTTACTTTTAAGGAGTCTGAAAAGGAACGAAAGTGACTACTATGGAAATCTAGACAGAGGGATTACCAAACCAATCGCAAAACTGCAGAATAATTTTTACGGTACAACAGTCAATCTTCCCGAATGATGTGTTCAGTGCATTGTGATCGATAGGGTGGCAGACACGGCTTCCTAAGGATAAAGGATGTAGCCTATTGTGGTCTCCCAATATATACTTGACGGTACATGGGAGCACAAGTCTGTACGGGCACTTGTCGTCTCAAAGAGGAGGAATCACCCAACCTACGATGAAAGCGATAGTTACCAGGCTTTACGACACCGGAATACGTCTCTAGCCTAGACTTCTAAATGTTGTGCATTAGGTTCCAAAGCGTTTTTATGTTCATTGAGGTTTATTTTACAGTTGATCTTTCTTAAGAAGTTTGCCTTTAAGTTTCACCGCGTGATGTAGATATACAATTCCTAAATATGCAATCTAAGATGATAAACAGTCGTTTACTCTCTTTTTGCAATGAAAATCCTAGCTACTAAGGAAAGAGAAATGAAATTCTTTCAACATAGAGCAGAGAGCACACACTAGATGCACTTTTCCTAAATCAATTTCAGCATGCAGTCTAAATGCAAATGCACATGCATGCATTGTTTTTCAGTTTCCTTAATGTAAAAATGACAAAAGAAAACTAAGTATAGATCTGAACTATCTTCTTTCAAAGCAACAGTACCAACAATTTTCTCTTCAAAAAACGAAAGGAAGGCTAAGACGACACTTTGCGATTTCGAATTCAAAATTGCTTTCGACACTTGAAATACTATTAATTCAAATCAAATACAATGGCAAAAGTGTAACCGACTATCTAAAAGAGGAAGACTTTACGACACTCTTTTTCTTGACTGAAAATGACACTTGCGACACTTTCAAATCAAAAGACAATAGTTCGATTAAGGTACTATTTGCAAAGGAGAACTGTGAATGATGAAAAATACATAAAAAACATTCACAATTCTTTATCAATGGAGGCTGAATAATGCAAAGGAAGAAGGTTTCAACAGTGATATACTGATCATAGACAACAAAACTACTGAATAAAGCTGAAGACAATGAAGAAAAAACCAAAATCTGGAGGCAGAAACAGTCTTACTCAATCATCACACCTGTAACACAGGGAAACAGGGATGCATCTCACTTGCAACACATGGGAGGTGTGATGCATCCAGATTTCCAATGAGAGATAGTGCAATGTTCCAGGGACGAGACTGAGCTTGGTTTTCACTCACAGTTTGCAGCTAAGTTCAGGGATTTAGACTGAGCTAATGATAGTCAGTAAACACAAAGTATAGGGGCTGGTCTAATGAGGTTATTTGAGCTACCACCAGGGCAATTAGGATGTTTGCAAGTCAGATGTTCAGTTCATAAACCAACCCAGAGATTGACTGAAGCAGCGTTGATCTACTTTGCAGTTGCATAGCAAAAGTAGTTCGAAGGCTAGCTGGCTTAACTTCAGGCTCCATCTATGGTTTATAAAGCAAACAACAGTAACAAAACAAACAAACTATTCGCTCCCCAGCGGAGTCGCCATTTTGTTATCGGGAAAACTAGTGTCCATTCAGAGCTGCTAGTCCCATTAAGACGGGTAGCTATCTTAGAAACAATCAAACTAAAGTTACTTGTGTTTTCCTTTATGAGAGATAGATGAGAGAGAAGTAGAGAGTACCAACCTCAGTCTTTCGCTAGTCTCCTTGCTTATTTCCTCTCTCCCTTGATAGAGATTTTGCCACTCCTTTCTCACTTGTCCCGCTTCAAAGAAAACCTGTAGAGTCAAAGCAGCAAAATATGTAGGATCATATGTACATTAACCATATAAATGCATATATAAATACAAGATTCAGATATATACAAACATATGGAGGAAAACTCAAATAGCTTTATTGATAGAAGTAGTAGAAGAGAGGATTACAACCAAACTGTCTGATCCAACATCATCCTCCCAGCATGAAAGCCCTCTTCACCTCATACAAAGCAAGATCACCCAACAATACAATGTCTTCAAAGAGAAAACCAACAACACTTCCTTACAAATTACAAAATTCCAGCCTCTGGATCTCTGGGATGAGGGATCCATATATAGATATTTGCAGGTGGGTGAGTTAGCTTCTGGGATTTTGATTAGTGTCATTTCTCTGATAGTTCTTGGTTCCACTTGGAGATTTCATGATCTCTTACTCATCCCTGGGCGAATTCAGAGAGGCAAGTGTCATATGAGCAGTTTCTAGAAGATTCCCTGGGTTTCCACCTAGCAAACTGCCTCTGCCATTTGTCTACTCTCGCCCATCACACCCTACAGAAGGGATTTTCAGTATGCATCGCACCCCCCATGTGCAATAGGTGAGATGCATCACACCCTGACCATGGAGTAGGTGAGATGGTCCAGTTTTGACCAGTTCTGAGTAGTTTTTCAGGGAGAACTTCTGGGAAATGATGTAATAAGCTGACCTTGTTCCTTTAGGGTATGAAACAAAACTTTTAGGGGTTTAGAAGCCCTCGGTTTATGGACATATGTGATTGGGGTTGCAGTTCCCAAATATGTCTATAACAATGTCCCCTAAGGCGATGGAAGCAGTATCAGAACTCACTGACTAGTTTGCCTCACTAGATGGCACTTACCTTAGGGTGTTTGGTGGTCAAAAGTCTTCACATCTATTACCGAGGTATGGAACCGAAAAATTGATCATGCAAGAAGTAGCTTATCATATTTCCATGGGTTTATTAGTTTCATAGGAAAAAGAAAGCACCTTGGCCCACTCTTCCTATGCAAATTGGATTGTACGAGATCAAGAATCTAAAGGCTGATGAGACCAAGGGAAAAGAGATAGAGAAATTCACATTTGGTTGCATGGAATACCATGCGTACAATCCCATGAGTGTTTGCAAGAAACACCATGCAAATATACATTTCACTTGGCTGAGCGAGACTCATTCCAAGCCTGAGGAGGAAAACATAAAGAACAGTTATAATGCATCTAAGCCCCGCGCACCATTCATCTTTGTAGGTACTTCATAAATCACTCCTTGGCAAGAAGCAACTCCGGAAGCAGAAGCATCAGAGAGGAAAAACATAGTGCGTAGAAAGGGGAAGTGGAAGGTTATGCACAATCCAACAGAAGATCATAGCTGCAAATGGAAAGCAGACCCAATCATCTTGAAAGCAACCATAGTAGCAAAAAGAAAGAGGAAGCAAAAGAATATGGAGGAAGAATTAAGGCAGAAGGAAGAGCAAGAAAAAAACAACAAGAAGAGAGGCAGAGACAAGAAGAAGAAAGGTAGAAGAAAGGCAGAAGAAAGAGGAGGAAGAAACAACACTGACATAAGCTAAAGAAGAAGAATAAAGTCAACTACTTGAAGAAGAAAGAAAGAAGCTACAGGACAAAGAACTTTCCCATGAAATCAAATACTTAATATTGATCCAAGACATGGAGGTAGAGCCGGAGCAACAAAAATAATATGTTGATCTCATGCCTTCCACGCAACATATCACCATTCAACCTCCATCTCCTCCTATGGAAGGGAAAGCCCTAGGTGAGGAAGAGGAAATTTATCCTCTTGATGAAGGTCTGATGACGGATATCAACAATTTAACTTATGATGATATGCAAAAGAAGATTGTACAAGCAAGGAAGAAGCACTTCCTAGATGACCTCACACATCCTGCTTTTATCAAAGAAAAGGTGATGGTGATGGATACTAGGAAGAATCTAGAAGCTATTTCCGCAACCAACTTGGCCTTTGCAGGAGCCTCCAAGTCAAACATAGAGCATTTGATGGCCAAGAACAAATAGATGGAAAAAAACTTACAGGTTGCAAAGCAACAAATTGAACAACTTCAGGCAGAGGTTCAGAAAGCATCTCCCACACAGGTGTACTTAGAAGAACTCAAGGTAGTCATACTTGGTGAAGTATCAGCATTAGGAGACACTATGAGGAGACTCTATGGGGAGCTAGTCATCATGCAAAAAGAATTTTTCTGCCTACACGACATGCAGTATAAATGTAGAAAGTGCTAAATCTCTCAAGGTTGTCCACGCAACCATCATTGTTGTGCATGAGTGGGGAATGCAGTATAGAGGCACACCTCTTGAGTTTCTAAAGAAGACAAGGCAGCAATCCGAGTTGGAGAAGACAGAAATTTGGATGCTCATCCAAAGCAATAATAAGCTCGACACTTTCACACCAACATTCAATCATCTTATGCACTATTGTACAACAATGTGGATTTCATGGTGAAGTCACAAAAGATCCCTTTAGTTAGCACACTGTTAAAATTGGAAACTAGGGCCAAACTTCATGTGGGTCACCTTATTCATGGCTGATTATATTTTTCTTGGATTCCTCTCATCAAGAGGTGTAGGATTGATCTAAAGATCATCTGATTCTGATAAGTATTTATGGAGATATGAATTTCTTTAGATTATGGACTAATTCTCAAAGTCGGCCATCAACTTATGTAGGTTCAGAAGCCCAATAGATGCATCTATTCATCGTCAAAGTTTTGCATATAAATACAAGGAGCATTCTCCTCATTTGGACACTTCACTTCTCATCACACATCTCTCTCTCTTGCGCAGAAAAATAGTCCCTTCTCTCTCCTGCGTAGAAAGGTATCTCTCTCACACGTGGGAAGGAAGGACACAGTTTTCTAGGGTTTACAAGCTACAGATTGAAACTTTGACTAGTGTTGACCAGCATTCTCTCTCTCTCTGACTATGCAGTAGGTGAAGCTAACTCTCCTTGGAAGGCCGCATTTTTTGGCACAGGAATCAAGGTGATCCGACCTCTGGTTTGACAGATATTGACTACCCTAGTTTAGGGCTGATGTTGCTGATATAAATCATACTTTTGTACTATTTCTCTCTGTTGAGTTATTGAAGATAAAAGGAGATTTGATCAAAGGGTTTCCCCATATTATGGTTTGTCCCTGGCTAGCCACCACATCTTGTGTCTCTTGTCTTGGCTTGTTTTTTGTTGATCGTTTAAATGTTCTATCTACACTTTACTTAATGTACATGTGATTGCTAATCTGTGGATAATAAAAAGAAAGATAAGTAAACTGCTCTAAGCATAGAACATACCATAATTTAACATGGTATCAGAGCTGAGGTGAAGACAAAGCCCAAGCAAGAGCAAGAGCAATCACCGAAGACAAGGCTATCTAAAAAGAACTATGGGGTCCTCAACACACTTCCCTGCTGAAGACAAACTCCGTGAGAAGTCTGACTACCACGGATGGAAGATGTCTCTCGATCTAACATTAGAAGAACAAGAAGTGCTGGACCATGTGAGAGGTGGAGTTGTCGAGCCTCCATCAAATGCATTCGTTGCTGCCAGGAACAAATGGACCAAGGGAGAAGTCAAAGCAATGAAGATCATCCGGGACTCTATCGACAAGCGCTTGCTGGCCTATGTTCTGAGCTGAACACCTCCAAGGAAATCTACGATAGACTGGTGAGTTTATTTAAAGTTAATGATGCAAATCAAGTTCTGTTTCTTAGAAATAAGTTGAAGGAAATTAAGAAGGGCAAAGATGAAAATATGCAAGCATATTTCTTAAGGATCACCGAGATCAAGAACGATCTCCTATCTATTGGGGAAGTAATTCCTGATAGGGAAATGGCACTCACAACTCTTGGAGGACTACCATCTGAATGGTATATATTCAGGACTACTCTCCTCAACAATAATGTAATTCCTGGATTTGAGGAATTAATGGCTAGATGCATTCAAGAAGAAGCAAGAATGGAAGAACAGGAAATGCCCACACTTAAAGGTCATCCCGTTGCCTTTTCTTCTCATGCTAAAAGAAGAAACAATTTCGAGGCTAAATCCAAAAGGAAGGCTGGACCAAAGGGTGGAAAAGGACGATGTTACCATTGCAATAAACCAAGTCATTATGCAAGGGAGTGTCCTGATAAAAGGAACTCACACCGGGATGATGATCAAAATCCCTCTCAAGGTAATCAAAGAAATGGCAGGCCAAATGGCCGAGGTAAAAGGAGTGCTGGAAATCAAGGAAGAGGACAACCATTTGAAAAAGGCAAGAAATTCCAGGTATGAATCTAACACTATTGACAATAAGCAAGATGAGTATTATCTACCAGCTGCTCTATCTACCACTGCTCCCCGGACTCGCTTGGAAATTGGCTTATTGATAGTGGTGCCTCAAGGCACTTCACTGGTTACAGAGAAGCTCTCTATAATCTGGTAGATAAAGAAACCAACCTAGAAATTATTCTTGGAGACAATTCAAAGTATCCCATGAAAGGCATAGGAAATGTCACTCTTCAATTGAATCAGGGTAATACCAACCACTTACAAGATTTATTATATGTACCTGATCTCAAAAAGAACCTGGTGTCCATTTCGGCAATGGAAGACAAAGGCTTCAAGGTGGCTTTCAGCGATGGCAAGGTACGTGTATGGAAAAAGGACTATAAATATGCTTGTACTCTTGGGTTTTGGAGTTGATTCATTATATCAGGTCGGAGGAAGTCCACTGGGTGTCATGACTTGTGACACATCTCTTCAGTCCGAACTATGGCATCGTAGGTTTGCTCACCTTCATTATAAAGCTCTACCTGATGTAAGAAAAATGGTGACCGGGATGCCCGAGTTCAGAGTAAAGCAAGAAGGTGTATGTCCAGGATGTGCTAAAGGAAAGCTAAAAAGGGGACCGTTCCCCTCAAGCCAAAGCAAGACCTCCAATATATTGCAGTTAGTTCACTCAGACATATCTGGTATGATGCCTGTGAACTCCTTGGGAGGATATTTGTATTACCTCACTTTTACAGATGATTATTCTCGCAAGACTTGGATATATTTCTTGAAAAAGAAGGATGAAGTGTTCTCCTTGTTTCGACACTTCAAAGCCTTGATCGAGAATCAAACTGAAAAGAAGATCAAGATCCTAAGCACTGACAATGGGACTGAATATGAATCCAATGAGTTTCATGACTTTTGCAAAGAGGCTGGCATCAAGAGGGAGACCACTACGCCCTATACTCCTGAGCAGAATGGTGTGGCGGAAAGGAAGAACCATACGATTGTGGAAGCTGTCCATGCTATGCTCCATGATCAAAGACTTCCGAAGTTTCTACGGGCTAAAGCTGCAAACACCACTGTATATGTACAAAACCAATGCCCTCATCAAGCATTGGGTTCCAAAACTCTTGAAGAAATGTTCACCAGTAAGAAACCTAATGTATCTCATTTTAGAATTTTTGGAAGCCCTGTATATTTTCATGTGCCGAAAGAGAAAAGGAATAAATTGGGTGCATCTGGAAAGAAAGGAATCTTTGTGGGCTATAGCGAAAATACTAAGGCAATACAATCTATGTAGCTAGTCAAAGGGAAGTCGAGATTAGTCATGATGTCACCTTTGACGAAGATATGGCTCTTATCAAAGTAGACAATCTTCCTACTTTAAGGGGATCTAAAGAAGTTGACACCAGGGAACCGAAGGAAAAGGAAGATGAGACAATGCTCGATGTGGAAGAACCTATGGATCCTATTGATCCTCCACCACCTTAGCCTTCCTCTTCATGGCTTAGGGGGACACTTGATGATGCTGAAGGACACACAACTCCCCATGGAACCTTCCGTGAAAGTAAGAAGCCAAATAGGTATTAGGGATACCTGACTATCATGAGCACGATCATCCAAAATGAGCCTTCATCATTCACAGATGCCGTTAAGCATCAAGTATGGAAGGATGCTATGATCGAAGAATATGAGTCTATTATGAAAAACGATGTCTGGGATGTGGTCCCCAGACCCCAGGACAAGACAATTGTCACTTCTAAATGGCTTTATAAGATAAAGCATGCAGCTGATGGAAGTACGGAAAATTATAAGGCTCGTTTTGTCGCTCGAGGCTTCTCCCAAAAGGAAGGTATAGACTATGATGAGATATTTGCACCTATTGCCTGATATACCACTATCCGCTCGATCATAGCCCTTGCTGCTTCGCAAGGATGGAACCTACATCAGATGGATGTCAAGACTGCATTCTTACATGGTTCGATCAAAGAGGAGGTCTATGTGGAGCAACCTGAAGGATTTGAGATTTATGATCGAGAATCTCATGTGTGCAGGTTGAAGAAGGCCCTCTATGGGCTAAAGCAAGCACCCCGAGCATGGTATGAGAGGATCGATAGCTACTTGATGAAGCTGGGATTCACTAGGAGTGAAGCCGACCCTAACCTTTACTTTAAGGTTATAGATGACAAGCCTCTCATACTGGTGCTTTATGTTGACAACCTCTTCTTAACAGGTGTAGACCCTCTCATTCACAAATGTAAGAGGGAGCTGGCTTTTGAATTCGAGATGAAAGATCTAGGACTCATGCAATATTTCCTAGGACTCAAAGTCTGGCAGAAACCAGGGGAGATTTCCTATCTCATGGAAAGTATGTGGTGAAGATACTGGAAAGATTCGGCATGGTGGACTGCAAGACTGTAACTACCCCAATGGAGCTTGACTTTAAGAAGTTAAGCGGTAGTGTTGCCGGACCCGTTTTACAAAATGCTACCGAGTATCGACAGCTTGTCGGAGCATTGATGTTCTTGGTGAACTCCCGTCTGGATATATGCTTTGCAGTCAACACTTTGAGCCAACATATGATTGAGCCTCGTCACTCACATTGGTTTGGTGCCAAGAATCTGTTGAGATATCTTCGTGGCACAATCACTCATGGATTAAGATACATTGCTGGAAATGTGAGACTACTTGGGTATACTGATGCTGATTGGGTAGGCAATGTGGAGGATCAGAAGAGCACATCTAGGTGTTGTTTCTCTTTGGGATCTGCCTCGATATCCTGGATGAGAAGGAAGCAGAAGTCAGTGGTTCTAAGCACCGCCGAGGCAGAATACATTGCCGCTAGCAAATCGCACATGTAAAAGGTTACCTGCAAGAGAACCATACACCAACATGCAAAGCCATGCATGTCCAAACCAGCTAGAAAATCGCACATGTAAAAGGTTACCTGCAAGTATTCCTACTGAAGCTACCTGATCCTGCTTTTCTTCCTTGATCCTTGCTTTCCTTCTTTTCCATTTGCTTTATTTTCCTTCCTTGATCCCAAGCTAGAGTGCTCCAAGAAAAATCCAAGTGACCAAGAGTGAGAAAGAGAGAGAATAATGAGAGAGCTCCAAAGTTGAACTGACAAAAGGTTAGCAAAAATCTTGCCCACTGATCCTCAAAAACCTTTTTATTAATAAGGCCTCTATTTTCTTCATTTTCCATTATTTTCCTTCAATTTCCTCCTCACATGCAACTTGTGACCTTTCACCTTACGTTTCTCCTAATTTCCTTTATTTTCATAAATAAATGTGCCAAAAATGCCCTTTTTCCTTTCAATGCCTTTGCCTTAGCCTTTTCCAATTTTCCTTGGCCAAAACACACATCCAGTGATGCCCACTAGGATATCTTTGCCCAACATTCAGCTTGGAATAAGTGTCCCTTAACTGTGGTCTTATTTTTCCTTTATTAACTTTTATTACATGAAATTTTCACCAAGGTTGTTACAGAACCCTCCCCCTTGGGGAACACCATCCTCGGTGTTAAACCACACAAATACCTCAGAAAAACTGTTGAAAAGAAAACATACTGCCCATGTAGCTTTATAACTTAGCTAATTGCAGTATTTACAATGAAAGGCCTGCTCAAAAGCAAAACATCATGACAACATGACAATATAACAACCATAATAACATGACACCTGTATTGCTTATTAGAGTTGTATAACTTATCTTATGGCGGTATTTACATCCATATACATACATATACCAAAAAATCAGCAAAACATATGCCAAACATATACCAACATCAAATCAAAACTTCTTTTCCTCAACCGAAAAACAATGAAGGATATAGGGCCCGCATCTGATTCGCCATCTCCCATGTGGCTTCTTCAAGCCCAAAGTGCTTCCATTGCACTTTAACTTTCTCTATGGATCTTTTCCTGAGCATGAGATTTTTTCACTACAATATGTACTAAGGCTTCGATTGGAACTCTCCTTCTTGATCCACTTGCAATACAAACCAATCAATAACATGATCAACATCCTTTATATACTTCTTAAGCAATGAAATATGGAAAACATCATGGAATTTCATTGTTGGAGGTAGTGCAAGTCGATATGCCACTGGTCCAATCCTCTCAAGGATCTCAAAAGGCCCACAATATCGTGGTGCCAACTTGGCACATTAAATCCTCAAGGAGATTTTCTTGTACTTGATGTGCAAAAACACATGCTCCCCAACCTGAAACTCCTTGAATACCTTGTGCTGAGCTGCATAACGTTTCTGTCTATCTTGTACTGCCTTTAGATTCTTCTTTATAACCTGCATTTCCTGCTTCATGTCTGCCAACATATCCAGTCCAATAAGTACCTTGTTCATTGGATCACTCTAGTTGATGGGATTGTTACAACTTCGCCCATACAATGCCTCAAAAGGACTCATCCTCAATGACTCTTGATAATCATTGTTGTATGTGAATTCAACCAATGGAATATACTCCTCCCATTTCTTCTATTGGTGTGTCACATACATCCTTAACATATCCTCCAAGATCATGTTGACTCTCTCTGTTTGTCCATCTATCTACGGATGATAAGCTATTCTGAAGGCCAACTTTTTACTCAAACCTGCAAATATTGCCTTCCAAAATTTTGAAGTGAACTTCGCATCCCTGTCTGACACAATCTTGTTTAGAATACCATGCAGTCTCATTATCTCTCTGATGAACACATGTGATACCTCATTGGATGAATATGTAGTATTTACTAGAATGAAGTGAGCTACCTTTCTCAACCTATCAACCACAACCATAATAGAATTGTGTTGCTTTATTGTCCTTAGAAGACCTATGATGAAATACATGGAAACGACCTCCCATTTCCATTCTAGAATTTCTATAGGCTATAGTAAACCACCTGGATGCTTACATTCTGCCTTGGCACATTGAAAATCTAAACATCTAGCCATGAACTCTGCCACTTCCTTCTTTAGATTCAACCAATAATAGAACTTATTTACCGTCATCAACGTCTTCTAATATCTTGGATGACCCGAGTATGGCTTGGCGTGAAACTTCCTCAAGATAAGTTTCTTGAGCCCACTGCAATTCAACACATATATCTTGTTTCTAAACCTCACCAAACCATTTTTCATGAGTCGATAGTTTGCATCCTGATCACCTGTACCTATGCTCTGTTGTAACCTGTGCATAATCTCTATGTATTTGTCATCCTGATATCCTGCCTAAAAGATCCTATCCTATAACTCTGTCTTATAAGAGCTCAAATTTGTTATATGATTTACCAGTACCTTCCTGCTATGAACAACTGCAACCCGATTCTCCTTCCCTTTGATGTATCTGATCTTGAAGTCAAATTCACTAAGGGTATCCAACCATCTAGCTTGCTTGGAATTTAGATTTGGTTGATCAAACAAATACCTCAACCCACTGTGATCGCTCATCAATGTGAATCTCTTGCCAAGAAGATAGTGTCTCCACATCTTCAGCATGTATAATCGCTGCTAGCTCAAGATCATGCGTCGGGTAGTTCTTCTTGTGCTCATTCAGTTTTCGTGACTCATAGCACAATACATGTCCTTCTTGCATGATAAATCCTCCAAGTCCTACCTTGCAAGCATCTGTACACACTACAAAATCCTGGTTTGGATTGACAATCTTTAGCACTGGTGCATGTGTCAAAAAATGCTTAAGCTGCTCAAAACTAGCCTCTCACTCCTCTGTCCACTCGAACTTCTTACCTTCCCACTGCAATGATGTTATAGGGTATGCAATGTGTGAGAAGTTCTTGATGAACCTCCTGTAGTAACCTTCCAATCCCATAAATGATCTCACCTCATCCACATTCTTAGGAGCTATCCACTCCATGATGGCCTTTATCTTTTCTGGATCGACTACTATGCCATCCTTGGAGACAACATGCCCCAAGTAATGTACCTCAGTTTTAAAGAAGTTACATTTGTTAAGTTTAGAATACAACTGATTCTATGCTCAGCATGTTCTTCCTCATTCTTAAAATATACCAGTATGTCATTAATGAATACAATAACAAACTTGTCCAGATAAGGGCACAACACATTATTCATCAAACACATAAATGTAGCTTGAGCATTAGTCAAACCAAATGGAACAACAACAAAATTGTAATTCCCACACCTAGTCCTAAACACAGTCTTGAATATATCCTCTTCCTTGATGCGTACCTGATGGTATCCCGATCTGAAGTCGATCTTACAGAACACTACTGCTACCTTCAACTGATCAAACAAATCATCAATCATCGACAAAGGGTACATGTTCCTTATCGTTACCTTGTTCAACTTCCTATAGTCAATGCACAGTCTAAGAGTACCATATTTCTTCTTCATGAACAACTCTGGCGCACCCCAAGGCGATACACTTGGCTTAATGTACCCGTTGTCCAACATTTCCTTTAGTTGCAACTTTAACTCAACCAACTCATGCGTGCTCATCCTGTAAGGTGATTTTGATGTTGAAGCTTCCCCTGGCACCAACTCAATAGAAAATTATACCTCCCTGTGAGGTGGAAACTCTGTAATGTCCTCAGGAAATACATCCTGAAACTATTGCAAAACTGGGTACCTGCTTAGCACATCGACATCCTCAACCTCCTTAACCTTGTCACTAGAAATGTGTACTGCAAACATCACACAACCCTTTCTTCAACTACGCTTAGCTTGCATAGTGGTAACCATCCTCACTAATGTAGGCTTCTTCTTCCCCTACAAAGTCCTCTTTTCCCCACTGTCATCCACACACTCAATGGCCTTGTTGAAGAAATCCAATTTTGTTTTGTGCAGGTATAGCCAATCCATACCCAAAATCATATTATACGATCCCAATGGCAATACATTCAAATGTGTTGTTGTAGGCATACCATTTAACTCAAATACACAAGCTCTCACCCAATGGTGAACTCTCTTCTTCCTACCTATATCCAACTGTACCAACCAAGATTCTGCATGCACTTCTTTTCTCAAACCACACTTATCCACCAGGTTAGGATTAATATAACTATAGGTAGATCCATGATCAAAAAAATAGAAATAACTTGATCACAAATCTTACCATCCATCTCAATGATCGATGCCTGATTATCTGCCTGCTTGTTGGCCATAGTTGCATAGATCCAAGGAATGGTATGACCAACATCACCAACTGTATGCACCTCCTGAGCACTGTAGATATGGGGTCTACCACCACTCTGATACTGCGGACAATACCTCTTATGGCGATCCTTACCACATATCCAACACTGCAATGGTTCCCTACCACAACCTCTAGCTTGCTTCTCTCCACGTCCCTTCTCAACTGTATTGAATCTCTTATAAGGAACTGCATTTTCTTTCTCACTTGCATCTTGAGGTCTTACTCTCTTTGGTGGAGATTTTCCTTTATATTTCTCATTTCTTTTTGAGTCATGCATAGGCTCAACTTTGTGCTTCGATTGATCATAACAATGCTTCAAATTTCGGATGGCCTCCTCCAATGATCTAAGCTCATCGAACTCAATCTGGTCTCTGTATGTAACTGGTAGTCTACTAATGAATCTCTAAACCTTGGTCTTCTCCTCCCTGAGGTAAGGCACATATCTCAACAACTCCAAAAATCTGCTGGTATACTCGTTATCTGTCATAGAACCCATCCACAACTCATAAAACTACTTAGCCCTGTCATCATAGTACCTCTCAGACAAGTACTTCTCCCTGAAGAGTCTTTCAAATGCATGCCAAGTCAAATCCTCCTCATGTATACCTTTGAAATTCTTCACGTCTTCCCACCAAATATCCGCTTTACCTTTGAGACTGAAAGTGACTATCTTTGCTTTCATGTTTTTTGAATAATCATGCAATCAGAAGAATTTCTTCATACCCAACAACCATGCTTCTGCATCTTATGATTTCTTCATCCCTCCATCAAAGTTAGGTGGCTTCTCTTTTTTAAAATCATCTGGAAAGCAACCCCTGTCACTCCTCCTGTAAGGATGATAATGATGACAATCATGATGCTTATCAGAACCAGAACTAGAATAGCACCTGTGTCGATCACCTCTCCTATCCGGAGTGTCCAACAATCTTCCATCTATGATCATGTCAGATCTATCCGACCAGTGTCTACTTGGAGACCTACTGTTATATGCCCCATTACTTCTGTCCTGGTGTCCATGGCTAATCCGAAGCGGTCCATGTCGCTGCAAATATGACAAACTCTAAAGTAGTATCGCATTCAACCCTGCTTGTTTCTCTTGTGCCTGCATGATTTTGTCATTGTCTACTTTGCAACTCCTTATTTCTTCCTTCAGGCTTCTCAATGTGTCTTCCAATTCATAAGAGTGCCCCACACCATGTTGCCCATCTGATGCATAGGGAGATTCTATGTAGTCTACCATCTTGCTAGCCATCTGATCTCTTTCCTGCAAGGCATACTATGTCAACGAAACCAAATCACAATAACCAACATACCTTAGCATAATTCGAGGAGGATAGATTGTCTGCAAGATCATCAAATCAACGTGATACATGTATAACATAATCATATCAAATAAGTGTATCAACGCATAAACATCATTCTAGCTAGGGTCCAATCATCAGTGCAAGGCCATATCAACAATGCATTCTATGACCTCATGCATGAAAACAACCATTACTCCATTGCACACATTGCCACATGCAACTATCAACACGCATAAACATCATTCTAGCTAGGGTCCAGTCATCAGTGCAAGGCCATATCAACAATGCATTCTATGACCTCATGCATGAAAACAACCATTACTCCATTGCACACATTGCCACATGCAACTATCAACACGCATAAACAATGCCTAATCAACTACACATACATATGAATGCATGTAGTCGAGCATAAGCGATAAATTCTTGTAATCAACATACAATACTGATTGCAAAAGAAGTCATGTGAATTACACCATCATAAGTTGTATTGTGCCAACATTTAGTGAGAGGTAACCACCAAACAAATTAAGACAATAGTCCAAATAAAAAGTACAAATATTATTCCATTCACTTATTGAAAACTTCTATTAGATCATCATTTTATGAAGAGTAGGTCATGTTAAGGTGAAATTGGATGCCTTGGAGCCTTGTAACACCCCCTCCTCCCAGGTCCACCTAAGAAACCTGCTAGCCGGGGTAAACACGTGACGAGAGAGGCTACTATTAGGGATTCAACTTCCTTCATGACCTTAAGGAAATAAAACCGAGGGAACATATCAACCAAACTTATCCACATCAGCAAAAACAACCTCGAGATACATGTCAGCTAGTCAGGCATCCTGTCCTTGAGTTCCGCTAATGATTTAATCCTTTTAACCCTGGTCACTCTCATGCTATAGGCATGGAAGCATCTAGCAACCCAAAGTCGCTCTCATAGGCCTATGTGCCAGCAACTGTGGACTTTTCTCAGCAGACTTGTGCCAACGACCTCGAGATTTAAGTCACTTTTCTAGCCCAGAATCTTTACCTATGCCCAAAAACTGCTACAACCTTAAGAATCCATTAAAGACATGATAAAAATGTTGATAAATCAAAATTCAACCTCAGGACTAGCCTTGAGCATCCCTAACTGGGACTGACATTTTGTCAAATACTTGGCATCAATGCAATCTACAGGTCTAGGATTCAAGATAGAGTATAAATGACTTAAAGAACTTATGAAACATAACCAGAAGGATCACCTCCTTCTCCATTGAACTATTATATCATCAATTAGGTCTTGCATCCATCCATTAACAATTACAAGTAAATGCATGAAATGACCATGACATGAACCAATCATTTAACTATGCTTATAACCAACATAAAACAATATAAATATTAGAGACATGACAACCATTAAATCCACATATAAACTAGTGCAAAAGTAAGAGAACTTGGATTTTATTAATTGTAGGCAAATCCGACCAGGTTCAAGACTTCCATGTACCATCGGACCATAGACATGGCTGAACCAAATCTATCTTTTAGCCAGTCACCCCCATGCCATATTCCAAGCATGAATGTGGGATCTCATAGAACAACCAATCCAAGAACAACCAAGGGAATCCAAAGGTTAAACCACCTCCACCCTCAACAAACCGTGATCACACCAAAACTGGTGCTTCGATCACACACGAACCGAACTTGGAATGCCATCTAAAATCTATCACTATAATTGAGGAATTTTCCATCTCCTTGTCTCTCATGCTTTATAGCAATCCAATCCTAGATCACTAAGCCCTAAACCAAGACCAGTCTCTTAGGCTTTACCACAATCCAAACCTATATCACTAGGCCCTAAACTGAGACTTCTTCCTCGGGCTTTACTGTGTATCCCGCCAAAATTGGTCTAGGGATTCCTAGGCCTTTGGGAATGAACCTTGAGACCACCTCTGCCCTGGATTCTGAAATCCATCTGGAAAACCAAAGCTCAAAATTGAGATGAACATCCCAACATACCATGGCATCTGTAAAAAGGCAAGGCTAGTCTGAAAACCACTGTCATAACTAGGAAAAACCATGCCACCGACAACAAGAGAACCATACACCAACATGCAAAGCTATGCATCCAAATCAGCTAGGAAATCGCACATGCAAAAGGTTACTTGCAAGTATTCCTATTGAAGCTGCCTAATCTTTCTCTTCTTCCTTGATCCTTGCTCTGCTTTCTTTTCTTTCCTTGATCCAAAGCTAGAGTGCTCCAAGAAAACTCTAAGTGACCAAGAGCGAGAGAGAGAGAGAATAACAAGAGAGCTCCAAACTTGAATTGAAAAAAGGTTAGAAAATCTTTCTCGCTGATGCTAAGAAGCCTTTCTATTAATGAGGCCTCTATTGTATTCATTTTCCATTATTTTCCTTCAATTTCCTCCTCACATGCAACCTGTGACATTTCACCTTACTTTTCTCCTAATTTCCTTTATTTTCATAAATAAATGAAAAAAAATTCCTTTTTGCAATAGCCTTTGCCAATTTTCCTTAGCCAAAACACACATCCAGTGATGCCCACTAGGATATCCTTACCCAAGATTCATCTTGGAAAAAGTTTCCCTTAATTGTGGTTTTATTTTTCCTTTATTAACTCTTATTACATGAAATTTTCACTAGGGTTGTTAGAAGCCTAAACACGTATTTCCAAAGGTTACCAGTGAAAGTTGGATCATGGTTAGAGACAATAAATTATAGCATAGAATGTAGTTTCAAGATATTGTCCATAAAAAACTTGACTTATTATGGAAGATTTAAAGGAGTTTTGGAGGGTACCTACATGAGCACATTTGGAAAGTCTATTAACCAACACCATGATGACATATTTATTTCTAGATTTGGGTAATCTAACTATAAATTCCATAGATATATCTATCAAGATAGTCAGTGGAATAGGGGGAGTTTGTATTGTTCCTAGAGTTTTTTGACTATTTCTCCATTACGACCTTGGAAAATATCACATTTAGCCAAAAAAGTACATATATAATTCTTCATGCCTTAAAAAAAGGAACATTTGATTTGTTCGTAAGTTTTATTAGTGAGGCATGGGGTTCTGAGAGTGCCATGGATTTAAAATTAGATTGCTTAATCAGATATAAACATACTTTATATTGGTGCTCCTTATTTTTCGATGCGTTTCCAAGAGAGATAGTAGAATAATTATTGCTTCCATGTTTATTAAGATAACATGGATCAAGCTCTTATTAATGTAGACATTTTCTATAGGACATCATAGATCAATATACTTGGGTGGAAAAACCTTTTCTAACATGGGATTAGCAAGTTACCTTATAATATTAATTGTCCCTTAATGCAGACTTCTTATATGAACTCATTGTAGATGGGGGCATCATTAATAGTTTGATGGAGAGGTAGTTTTGCATTGATTATTGAATTCTCCCAAAATTTAAATTTTTTAATTAATGTAGGCTTTATCTTACTCATCCTCTCAAGATAAGGTGGGTCCAATTAAGATATTGATTGCTTGTTTTCTTTATTTTCTTATTCTTCATAGTTCATATGTTTTATATATTTAGCAATAAGTGAAGGTGAAGGAGTTGAGCACTCTTGCTAAATGTAGTTTAGCTCATTCAACTCCATCAAGTTCAATGAGATAGCTTGATAATTTAGACATCATTATTGTAAGTCTTTTGGACCTATCTATTAGTCAAGTTTGGTGCATGTTGAGTAGGTATTTGGGGTTGCTTAGGAGCTCATTGAATAGTACCTTACATATGAGACATAAGAGGCACAAGAGGTGGCAACAAAGCTTATTGTTATTTTCCTTGAGACCTCCAATATGGTGTAGCATCAAACCATTAGTCTTGGGGTTGAAATCAAAAAGGTTAATCTTGAGAATATTTCCAATATTGTCACATCTAATTGTGCATTCTCCAATTTGGTTTCATATGGTGTACTAATTGGAAGTTGTAAGATACCAAATATAATTATTCATAGTAAGAGCATAATTATTATCCAAATATATTGTAGAAAGAAAGAGGAAAGTGAACACAATAACAATGTCAATGAAAGAGAAAATTGAACACAATAACAATGTCAATGAAAGAGAAAGCTGAACACAATAACAATGTGAGCCAAAATGAAATAACTTTATTAATATGGAAGCACTATTCATTTGCCTCTTTGAAGTGGAAACCCCCAACAAAGTAGAGCTTGATTGAAAATGATTCCACAAGGCATATTTTACAATGCTTCTACCTCTATATATACTACTCATATCGCTTAATAACATTTGATAGAAGAAACTTTCTAGTAGGTGGAACCTTCTAGTAAGCCTTCATACAATAGTTGTGTTCACCTTACAACATAAGAATTATTTACTAATGATGGTCTTTATTACATAACAATAAATAGTTTTCTATATACCTTAGGGATTGGTGCTCATGATAGGATCTTAACGTGCTTCCCCTTAAAGAACAACCTTTTCCTCAAGGCTTCAAATGTGGAAATTGTTGCAAAATGGCAGTTGGCTTTTGTGTGACATTCTCAAGTTGTGTATCCTTCCACTATATTAGAAAATTTTTAATTATGCACTAGTGGAGATGATGTTCACCTTGATCAAGGAAATCTTGTGGTTGCAATCAAATTGAACCTTCTTCATCCAATTCAAGTAGACTAGTTTGAACCTGTCACTTGGATCCAATCACTTTCTTTAAGTAGGAGACATGAAAAACTAGATTGATCTTGGAGGGGACATAAAACTTTGTAGCACATTTCTAGTAGTGGTATACTTTGAGAGAAGTTTTCTTATATGGTTGTAGATAAATAAGCACTTGATGTTGATCAACTTGTGGCTTCATTCGATTCTAAGCCATGATCAAATTACCTTTGAGAGTGCATAAATGTGAACTTCAATTGTAAAGGTTTTGTCAACGTCCTATATCTTAGAGACACCTTGCAAGTAAGATAATACTAATGGAGGCTTTTGATTATAGATGACCTCAAATTGAGTCATGCAAATAACACCATGATAAGTTGTATTGGACCAACGTTTTGTTATAGGTAACCACTAAACCCATTGAGACAATAGTTCAAATGCAAAGTACCTCAAATATGCTTCTAGTCACTTATTAACAATTTCTATTTGACCATCATTTTGGGGATGATAGGAAGTGCTAAGGTGCAATTGAGTGCCTTGGATCCTAAAAAGTCTTGCTAGAAGTTACTAGTGAAAGTTGGATCATGGTGAGAGACAAAGAATTAAGGCATACAATGTAGTTTGAATATATTTTCCATAAAAACTTGAGTTACTATGGAGAATTTAATTTAATAGTTTGTTGAATGTCACATAAATGAGCATATTTGGAAAGTCTATTAACCACTATTACGATGACAATCAAATTTGGGTAATCCAACTATTAATTCCATAATATATATCTCCAGATAATTAATGAAATAGAGAAAGGTTATAATATGCCTGCAGTTTTCACTATTTCTCCTTTATAGATCAACTAAAACATTTTATAAATAATCAAATTGATTGAAAAGAATTTACTTATAAATACCCTGTAGAATAATTTTTTAATATAACATGACTCCACTCTCAATCCCTCATAAAATTTGAACCCTGAGAATTAAAACCATAAACTAGCATTTGCACCTAATGTTGCAAAGGAAACGCCGTAAGGCATAGTGTGTGGAAGAATATTGAAATGTGAATGGGATTTTGTGGGCTTTTTTGAAAGCAAGGGTCGATGATTCCGAGTTTTAATTTGAGGAAGCCATGCCGAAAACCGTTGAAATGGAATGCAAGTAGCCATAAATATTCATTGAACTTGTTTAGATACCTTTGTTTGCAGTTGATAAAAATTGTGTAGTTAAAGGTGAAGGTAAACGAATGAATCCACGAGAAAAACAACCGGGTATCCATATTGATTTGGATAGGGTTATTTAAGAAATCATTATTCAAACGGGAAATTAAATTAATACGAAGATATATTGAAAACATGTATTATATTCATTAAAATCAATTGATTTTGTTAACAAAATATGTTAAAACCCATTGACAATGAATTGGTTGTGAGGACATAAACTATCAAAATGGTATTTGATCTTGAAACATCCTTTTTTAAGTTTGAAATGGAAAATACAAATAGTTGTGAGGACATAAACCATCAAAATGGTATTTGATCTTGAAACATCCTTTTTTAAGTTTGAAATGGAAAATACAAATAGTGAATTGTAACATCCTTTTTTTAAGTTTGAAATGGAAAATACAAATAGTTGTGAGGACATAAACCATCAAAATGGTATTTGATCTTGAAACATCATTTTTTAAGTTTGAAATGGAAAATACAAATAGTGAATTGTAACAAAAGAGGTTCGAGAAGGAATATAATATTCTAAAGAACATTGTGCTTGTCATTCCATATTTGAAGTTGTATCAAAACATGTTGGAGGCATCGAAGACCTGAAGAAGCAGTAATGGACTTGCAAAATGTATATTTTGTTAGAATTAGTAATATGTAAATAAGTTGTGGAAATTTATTAGTAATACTTTGCAGGTGAGTTGTGTTAAAATGAATTTGGAATAAATGGAAATGAAGTTACCTTTGCCATGGGGATTTATATATTGTTAGTGGAAGATGCATGGTGAATAATGGCATATTGAACACCATTGGAGGTTTATGCGTAGTTGGAGATGCATATTTTTTGCTTGCCATTCTACTTGTAGTTGCTTAGGTATGCTATTTCTGAGTCCATGTGTCCTGTTGCAAAAGAAAGAAAATGTTAGAATGAGATGTATAGATGATAAAGACATTCTAATATTTGCTTAATTATTAATATTGATTAAAGTTGGTTGTTGTTGAAAGATATGAAAAGTATGTTATGAAATAGAATGGGGTAAATAAATGGAGGAAACCTTTTGGTGATGTTAAAGTATGGGTTGGAGCAGATTATCTGGAGGCGGCATTGAACGGAGAATTTCTTCTTTGTGTTTTCTGCGAGCAATGTTTTTGTTGTCCTTCATTTTACTGTAACGATTGAAATTGAATGTGGGGCTAATCCGGAGATCTTGTAGAGAAGGTACTCTTGAAATTGCTGTGAATGTGAGACCTTGACGTTCTGTTTTTCCAATGTCAATTGTTGCTTTTGGAAGTGTCATACCTTGAGATTTATGTATGGTTAAGCCCAAGCCATATTCAGTGGAATTTGTGCACGTCCATTTCTTTTTACTGCTGGAATAGGCAAGTGAGTGGGGTTTCTTTCATCCCAAGGAGGCCCGATGTATTTGGGAAAATCTACAACAACAAATGTTGGAATTTGTGGTGGTGCAGTTGATTCTTTGTAAAATATGGTTACAATTTCTCCGAGGGAACCATTAACAAGTCCGGCTGAAACCCAAAGGTTGGAAGTCAACATAGCTTTTTTGCCATTGCATAGTAATACAATTCGCTCAAGTTGCTCGTCTTCTAAGGAAATGTTGGAATATGTGTTGCCATCTTCAGTAATGGATCTTGCGATTGGAGTGTTTAGAGATTTCATCATTTGCTTATTATGGACCATTGTTTGAGCATTTGTTGGAAATAGATGCATGGAATCATGGAATGAACATATTTCTTCTTCTGATAAAAAGGAATTTGTGCGCGACATGAGTACGTTGTAGTCGTCAATTGTTGGATTTGCATCTCTAATGTTCTGGAGAATGTTCCTGAAAGTAACCTGTGCGATGTTGTCACCTTGTTGACAAAATATTGTGTCTAATGTGATGACTGTGTTGAAGGTGTTCCACAGTGCGCTTCCGTGGCTCATCCCTGCATATAGAGGTATGTCTTTGACGGGTGGTAGCTGACCGAGATCACCAACCAATATAATGGAACAGCCACCAAAAGGAGTGTTTCTTTGCTGTGGAAATGCCTCTCGAAGACGTTCATCAATATGGCTGAGAAGCTTTGGCCCAATGAAGCTCATTTCATCGATTAGTATGTATCTTATATGCCTGAGTTCTTCTTGGAATTTTGCAAGAGCATTACCTTCTAAGGGCATAAGATCCTTTATAGGAAGGTGCAGAGCAGAATGGATTGTCGATGCTTGTATGTTGAAGGCAGCAACCCCTGTAGGGGCGAGGAGCATGATCGGTGAAGGTTCTGGGCTTGCAAGGCTTATGAGCATATCTTTGATGCAATTTATAAGGAGGGATTTTCCTGTACCAGCAGTGCCTTGTATTATCATTATGAGAGCGGTTAAATAATCCTTCTTAGCAAAATGATTGGAAATAATATTTAGAGCTTTTCTTTGCATTGGAGATAATGTAGTAAGGGTTGCCAGGATATGTTGATGTGTTTGAAGAATGCGGTGGATGGAGCGGCTATTCTCAATGAATTGTATGGCATTATTTTGTAGATCTAATGGGATAGTGGTATGATTCCAGTTATAGGTTTCATCAAAGCCATGAAGACCAAGCATGTCAAGGTCATTTATGAGAAGCTCATTTGTAGGGTGTAATTGGGAAAGTAATTCCCATTCATTTATTTCCATGGTGTCTGGAGGATTGGTTTCATGAATAGTTGAGGTATCATTTGCGACATATTCAATATTAGATAGTGTGCGGTGTTGATGCCAAGGTTTGTAGAATGGACAAAATGTTTGCCAATTTGTGATGAATTCTGCAGCAGAATCTCCTATATCTTGTACGATATGGAAAAAAGGTTTGTATAGCATAAGTTCAACTCTGAAAAAGTCAGCGTAGCAAGGTTCAGTTGTGGATGGTATGGAGGAGTAACGTGGTATGACTTGAACAATTGCTTTTGTAGGTCTTTGTTTCCATTTGTTTGTTTTGCGACGAGGATCATATGACCAGGATCTTGCTAATTCTATAAGTGATGTGGATTCTAGGGTAGAAGGGCGCTGGATATATGTATCTATGATGTGTGGGGATGTAGTGGAGGCGGTGTTCGTTTGCGGAAGGCGCATAAGAATTTTTTGGTTTACATTTAAAGAAATGAATGGTCGACTACATAATGTTAATGGTAATTTTTGCAGCATATGGTAGGTTTCTTGTGCTCCAATGTCACGATCAACAAGGGTTTTTGCAAGAAATTTTCGAAATGAGGTTGTTGCTGGGTCAGCAATGGGTAAAGATAGGACAATTCTACGTAGCATGTGGTGGAAGCTTTTAGATTTTTTTCTGCTTTGGATGCATATTTGGTGATATATTTTTGTACAACGTGTTTGGAGAGTACTGGTTGGCAGTCAACATTTGCACGCCAAATAGATAGGATGGTAGGGTTATGGCTATTGAGTCGATTGTCATTGTGAGCAGGGGTGTATGTTTTTTGGCCATTGGAATCAATGAATAAGGCCGATTTTGGATGTAATTCCCATGGTGCTTTATAACGACATTGGAATGAGGATCCATTTTTTCGCAGGCATGTGCTTTCTGAGCATTTTGTGTGATGTTCAACACAATTGATGAGTTGTTCATAGTCATTGAAAGGATTGGTTCTAAAGATTTGCGGTGTGGACAATATACAAGGGTCTTCGGGATTTGTCCAAGCAATTGGTTGGTTTGAAGTCGAAGGAGTATGAGGGTTCCAAGCGGAAATATATTTGTCGAAGAACTACCTTGTAATATCAACTGCTTCTGTGTCTTCCCAGTTGAGGTTTTCCATATCAGGTGCATTTTCTATCCAAAGGAAACCATGGATGTGTGCAGATCCCCAATGTTTCCATTCATACCTGTCAAGTATGCGTTTTTGTAAGATAATTTTGTAATAGGTGAGGAATGTTGTTTCGAGTTTTTGGAAAAAAAATACGGTAGAATGCGTACCTGTACCAGTAATATTTTGTCTTCAAGTGTTTCTCTAAGATAATCTCATGAAATGCTGTGAATCTATGGTGCATATATAGTGATGTTAAATGTGGGTTAGAGATAATGTTATCATTTCTCCACTTTTGTTCTTTTGCAATATCAGAAGGTAGACATCCGGGCATGATTGCATGAAGATCAGGCCATTTTGTATCAGCTGCACTTAATGTGAAGAAGAACATTGGGCAACCGAGTTGAGATATCATGTCCATTAGTTCATTTTTAGCTTTGTGCCAAAATGATCTTGTTCCACGTAAAGAGCTACCGAATTGCATGACTTGCTCTGCCAATTGCTCATCTGGAAATTGTTTTGATTGGATGTTCAGATCATGAATAGATATTGGGAAGTTATCTGTGATGTTCTTTTTCACAAAAATCGACATTGTTGCTTGACTGCGATGTCGCATCATGAGATTATATATGTAATAATGAAAGCGTGGGTGCTTTCCAAATCTGTTATTGTAGTAACGTATGAGGTGAAGTGCATATTCATGTAACTGCACTGCTTTCATTCTTGGCTGATTTGGCATTGCAGCTCCTGTCGGAAAAAGGGTGGGGAAAGCCATAGAGAGTAGACCTTTTGTGTTGTATTCATTGATTGGCGATAAACCAATTGTTGGCCACTCAATTGTAGTATCAGATTGGTGGTTGTAAGCATGTAAATAATGGCGGATTTCTTGGATTTCTGTATTTGTATTAGGTATGATGGGTACAAATGATGATGTTTGGTTTACGGATGGGTCTGCGGAATCTTCGGTGAGCTCATGTGGTGGTTCAAGTGAAAGGTGGACAGTGGTTTCTGTAGTATTGGAATGGTGAAGGGAGGAGGAGACATCGGTGGGGATTGCTGGTAAGGATGCCAGTGCGTTGTTATCAATACGAACATTCTTATAGTATGGGTCATTTGCCAATTTGTATTCTAATGTAGCGAGAATGCGATGTCTACTGACAACGAAATCATAAGCCTTATGGTCATTACTATGACGAGTGACAATTAGGATGTCCAAGTTTTCAACACGTCGTGGCAACATGTTTGCGATTTTTGTAATGTCTTGAGGAAAACAAATTGTGTGGCCACTGTATTTATATTGGCCACCACGTGCATGTGTTACTTGCAGTATAGGGTTAACCCTAGCAATGAGCATTTCTTCTATTTGTGAAAGAGATGTAAGGATAGCTGGTTGAGGACCAGGGTCCATGTTGTTTGATAATGAGAAGTGATGACCCTTTGTTTCAAAGACGCATCTAGAGCAGCAATACATGTGGTTGGAATTGCGGATATGTATTCCAGGATATGATTCAAGACAAATGGAGCATGGGCATTTAGGTGGAAGTTTATCAATCTTTGCACGGAAATCTCGATGTGCTTGATTAGTATAAACGTTGCTGAAAGCATGTGCGAAGGAGGGGTTAGGGCAATGAGGTATGGATGTATTTGTTTGAGAGGTTTGCTGAGAAGATAAAGAGTTTGATAATTGCAAGGGAGGATTGTTTTCGGGGTGGGCCATTTCAGATGAGGAATGTTGGTTTTCCTTTTGTTTTTTGTGTTTTTGACATTCTCTGATGTCTTTTTTTGCTTGATAAAGCTCATGGTGACGTGCATTTATTCGTTCTTTATTTGTTGCATAGTATCTTCGAGCACGTTCATCATTAGACGAAGAAGCCATTCGCAAAATTTATGGTACCTACAAGCAAGAGAGGGGAAAAGAAGAATGTTATTTGGAGACAACAACCATGTTATTGTATGAAAGCGAAAGAAGGGAAAAAAATTTAAGTGAAAGTGAAAGAAGGGAAAAAAATTTAAGTTTTGAATAGTTTTATGTGAATTTTTTTATTTGAATAATGTGTTTGAAAGAACATATTAGTATTTTTTCTTTATACATGTAGATAGTTTCATGTGTAATGTAGCAAGTTACGTCATTTTTTAAAAGGAAGAAGATGATAAAAGAAAAAAAGAATGTGAATTTGTCTACTCACATAATGCTAGATACAATGGAGGACAAATACTTATTTCAATGGTATATAAGAAAATTTCGTAAGAAGGCATGCAACAGTATATCGTGTAAAGTTGTATTTATAAAATTGGACAATAGGAATTGTCAAAAAGCAAGGAATACATTTTGCGATATTTATCTACAATATCGAGATGTTCTGAATTTCTCGAAGGATGTTGTTGCATTCTGTCATGAAATGCAACTTTTCTTCTTTTATGATAACGCATTTCAATCGTGGCACTCCTTTAAAAGTTTCTGTCTTCACTGATAGTGTGAAGATATGATCTGTCCATAGAGCTTTAGAGACAATTTCCTTGATCAGTTCTGGATCTGAAGATAATAAATAGAAGTCTTTGGCATTATTTCCAAGAATTGTAGATCCCGTGTCTTCGAAAGCAACAGTTGAAGCTAATTCACCAGTGTGATCTTGTATGTCGATTTTCAATAAGTATCTATAATCACAGTCACTTACTTCAGCGTTGCATTTTGGGCAGAACCACATCCCTTTATTTTGTGGAATAAGTTTTTTCATGCATTTTTTCCCACCAATGATCGATGGGCAAGAAATGTAGTAAAAACTATCCATCCCAATTTTTGTTATTGTGCCCTTTAATTGGAAAAATGTTGGTTTCTCTAAGGAATCCATATTGTAAATATCAGCAATTGTTATTTTTTTTTGTTGATGGCCAAAAGGAGATCTTGTTGTCAAAGATGTAGAAGCTGTAGTTGAACCTTCTTTTTTAAACCATGACTTTAGCGTATGGGCCTGTTGAAGCCCCGAAAATCGGTTCGACAACAAGGGGGATACCCGCCCGGTCCGGACCTTGGTTGGTAGCTCCTTATCCGTTTGGTATAGCGGGTCCGACTGGGGATAATGGGACCAGTTTCCCAATCTAAGGGGTGTGTGTGTGTACAGAGTTGGATGATGTTGATCTAAGAGTACTTAGAGCTAATTTAATTCAAACTTCTGAACTATCTCTATGCTATTGTAATCTAATGAGAAACAACACATCTAATCTACGCTAACCCGGGATGCATTTCTTCTATTATGCGATCTAAAGAGATTTCAAACAATAACTGGTAATAAAGATCATTCAGCTATCATAAGAATATAAATCAATTAAGATAAACCACTTTGCATAAAAAGTTAAGCAAAATAGTTGTGAACAGCATATCGCATAATAAGTTATTCATATATCAAACACAAATAAATGACTCCACCGTACAGAAGTGCCAAATGGTAACTCATACATTCATGTAGTAACATATAAACAACTGAAAACTGTATATCACTTTAAGAATATAAGCAGAAATGGTCAAGAGATAAAAGTACCATTTATGACTAATCCTACTCATAAGCTTCAAGCAAAAACGATTTATCTCTACTTGTTCTAACATCTACTAAGAGTACAAAAGTGCAACATCAGTAGCAGATATCAAATGCAAACATTGATAAATCTCGATCCAACCATTCATCAAAAACCCCCTCCGAGGGTGCAAAAGTGCATGTTCTGAGGACAAGTTTTTTGACAAATTTCTGGACCCTTCTCCAAATGCCTGAGAAGGGTTTAAATACTGCTAACTAATTAACTTAATTACATAAATTTAGGATATGGTTTTAAATGACCGCCCTTCTACTAAAGCAAAATTATTTCTAAAAATTAAATCTAATTCCTAACCGTTTCTGTATTTGCTCCTTAGTGCTACAAGCATGTAACATTCGCCTGGGAAGAGTTGGCTGGTCGTCTTCTCCTTTCGTTTGAGCTACGAAAATAGAAATAACAAGCGCTGGCACCACTTTCTGGTAAACTAGAAGATATTTTCGAGAATCTTCCTCTGGCTGGGTGTATTCACTGTGTGTATACTTGGTAATAAACCAAATTCCTCTCAAACTGATTCTGCTTTTGCTATTTCGGTTTCCAGCCTCACGAATGACTGAATAAGTTAGGGACTTTGCTCTCTGAACAATTTTCTGTATTGAAAACTACCTCCGTTCTTTGTTCCGGGCTTTTCTGGTGCGTTTTCCTTCTTTAGCGCCTTTTTTGTTTTTTCTTTACCGGGCATAAGCTTCAGGATCTTTTGCAAACATGCTGCTTTTGTGCGCCTTTGATTCTGAGTTTTGGATGACCTATTGATATCAGTATCTGTTGAGTGATACTCTGGAATCTGTGGTCCTGTTGCATGCGACATCCGTTTGTGAAGGCATCTCTTCTCTGTTCTCCGAGTATTGACGCTTTCCCCTTTTCCTTAGATGTTTCCTGCACATTGCTTTATGTTATTTTCTGTCTTACAGTTTACGCAAAGGAAAAGAGTAATGATGATAAAGATTGACATGAAAGCTTTAAGTTCTAATGAATGCATAATCATGACACCCATAACGAACTGACTCTTCGAAAAACACAACACAATCTTTCTTGGATACTTTGGCGTACAATCATTAATTTCTTTTAAGGCGCACGCCCAATTTTGGTCTACAGACAACTTTCCTTGAATACTGTGCCGAGGAAATTTTGCGATGGGTGATTTCTGCGACTCGCATCGCAGTATCGAGGATCGCGTCGTCAAGATGTGTCATCGCAGAAATTGATGATCGCATTCATCGCAGATCGCGCTTAGTCATCCAATCATTGTGTGCTGCTTATGCGATGTTGCGATATGCGACGTCGCATATCGGCCGTCGGAGATTCCTTAAGTTTTTTCATTTAAGAGTGCTTCATAATATATGCGATGCGATGAATTTCGCGTCGCTTCTTCGCAGCTTGTTATGCACATAGGAAAACATTTCACTCTGTTCTCGCGATGCGATACAGTTTTAGGGAGTTAAAATACAAAAATTTTGATAAAAGTTTTTTGGATTTTTTATTAAGGGTCCCCATTTGCTTGGTGTTATTTCTAATACCAAACAAAGAGGGGGGTTGTTGGTGGCCACAACAGTGGCGATTCACTGTGAAGAACCAGTTATCTCTGCTTTTCTATTGAAATTTAACTTCCGAAGCAGAAAAAATCTCATACGTCTAAATTTTGTTATGGACAGATAGAGTACATTATGCCTTATCCTATCAATGATATTTTGTCTCAACCTTTTCCTATTCCAATTGTTTGCTTCCTCAGGCTTAGTCCTTGTATTTACATCAGACATTACTTGGTCTTTTAAAGATAAAATAAGGTCTTCTCTGCGTGCTGGCTTTTAAAATATGCTCATTTATCGTAGGTAGAGCCTCTGCTGCCAGCAGGCGTCCATAGCCTCGACAGGGTTACCTGTTACCCAGCAATGATCCTTTATCCTGCTTAAGGCTATTTACAACTTTTCAGAGAAAAACCCCTTTTGACACTTTTTCCTTTTTTATTCTCTAAAGAACAATGTCTTGGTTTGGTGGCCAAATTATGACACAGTCATTCACTTGATTTACACTTTTGCTGAACAAGCTGGCTCGTGATGAGACCCCTCGTCTTTTGATTGCAACAATCTTGAGTCGTTGCCCTGTTTTGGTGGACAATATTGGCAAAGTCAGCAAGTTATAATATCTGTGATCATGATAAGCCGGCTCGTGATGAGACCTCTTATTCTTTGAGATATAGTGTTTTCTCGGATTGTTCCTCTGAATGCTGCGATTTCCTTTAGCAGGGAGGAAGTCATTGTTTTTCCTTAAGAAAGCTCTGGACGATAATAATAGAGTTTGAAAACAGTAGTTTTACAGAGAATATTTATTTTATTATTGATACCTTTCATCGTGCTGATATAAAACAATTTTTTACCAAAGGTTGCTTTCCTCAAATTTTTTGAAGTTGAAACTAGTATCATATCTAGGCTAAAGTTAACTCTTCCTGTCAATAATAAAGATCAGATTTCTCGAAAAATTTTGCTACTTGTACAAGCGAAAAAGCTCAAAATCTGATAGAGAATTGGTGTCTTTTTCGTGAACCCCTTTAGTAACCATCTACAACTGGTTTTATTTATAAGAAAGAGAAAAAAAAAAAAACTAAGAAAAACTAAAACTATCCTACAAAATAGAAGAGTGATCTTCTATGGAAAATATATTTTAAGGATTTGTCCATTAACAGGCAAAGAATCCCTTCTACCTGCTAAGTCCTGCAACACAAACGTTGATGGGCCTATGACTTCTACAATCTGAAAAGGACCAAGCCACATCTTCTGAAATTTTGTATGTTTGCCCTTTTCTTCATGAGCCTTATCCCATTTCAAAACTAAATCTCCCATCTGAAAATTTTTTCTGGTCATTATGTTCGAGTCAAAAGAGGATTTTATTAGCGCTTGGTGATGAGCATGGGTTTTCTTAGCTTGTTCTCGTCGTTCTTCTAATTTAATTATTTCCATTTGTCTTAGTTGTATGGAGGAAGTAGATACCTCATCGATGTATTGTACTAAAGACAAAGAGGGGATGACTAAGTGAGTTGGAAGAACCACTTCTTTCCCATAAACTAAATTAAAGGGAGAAGTGCCAATTGAAGCTTTCTTCGTTATTCTATCTGCCCATAAAGCATTTACCAAAGCTTTGTGCCAATTCTTTTGGTTCTGGTCAACTGTTCTTTTAATAATCCTGATCAGGTTTTTATTAGTCGATTCAGCCAATCCATTACCTTGCGGATAGTAGTTGGCCGAATATTTCAGTTTGAACCCTCTTTTAAGTGCAAACTCGGTCATTGCATTCCCAGAAAAGTATGAGGCATTATCAAACATTAAAGCTGTTGGCAATCCAAACCTAGTGATTATAAATTGATCTATGAATTCAATGATGTTTTCAGAATTAGCTGTCTTGAGAGGAACTGCTTCTACCCATTTAGTAAAATAATCTGTTGCCGTGAGGATGTATCTATGCTGCTTAGAAGAGTGAGGAACGATCTCACCTATTATGTCCAAGCCCCACTGACCGAATGGTTGCTCGATGTTTACCGACTGTAGTGGCATGGAAGGTTTCTTTTGTCTCCCTGCAGCAGTTTGGCAGACTTGGCATTTCCTCACGTAACTGTGTGAGTCTTTGAACAGCGTGGGCCAATAATATCCTGCACGTAAGATTTTATGTGCAGTAGCATCTCCAGCATAGTGTCCGCCTGCTGGTCCATCGTGGAGTTCCTGCAAAACCTTTTCGGCTTCAGTTTTCTCAAGACACCTAAGAAGCACAGAATCATAATTCCTTTTAAACAGAACATCATTTATGAGCTGATATTGTTTAGCTTTCAATCTCAGAGCTCTTTTCTTGGTGTGATCCAGGTGTGATGGAGCATACCCGTTCTTAAGATAATAAATGGTGTCAGCATATAATGATTTTGCATCGTTTAGGCTTACCTCATACGTTTGTACCTCTTCAGATGAATTCTCAGGAATTTGCGATGCTCCAGCCAACATTTTGCAGAAGCCTTGACCTCTTACAATGCTTGCTGGTTTGATCTCAAGGTCGTATTCTTGTCAAGCGGTGATCCAATTTGCTCTTTTTTCACCCACATCCTTCTGTATTAAAAGATTTCTTACCGCTGGAAACGGTACTATGACCTTAGTATGGGCTTTAAGTAAGAAAGGTCTGAAATATTTGATCGCTTTGAAAACAGCATATGCCTGTTTCTCCACATCTGAATAGTTGAGTTTAGCACCTTGTAAATTCGAGCTAAAAAATGTGATTGGAGCTTCCGCTTTCTCTTGATTTGCTTGAGTTAGAATCGCAACATATGATTTCTCTGAGGCAAATGTGTATAAGATAAAAGATTCTGAAAAATTCGGGGTTGCTAAAGATGGAGCGTTAATGATAGCTTGTTTGATCAGGTTGAATGCTTCATGCTCATCTTGACCCCATTTAAAATTTGAATTCTTTTTAATCATGGTTTGCAAAGGAGAAACAATCCTTGAAAAATCTGGGACAAATCTCTTCACAAAATTGATTTGACCAAGGAAAGATTGCATGGCTTTTTTGTTATGAGGTAGGGATATTTCAGAAATTTCTTTGATTCTGTCAGGCTCAATGTGAATACCAGATTTTGACACTATGAATCCTAGAAGTTTTCCTTCACTTAATGCGAAAAAAGATTTCTTTGGGTTAAGTGAAATCCCATACCTTAAACATCATTGAAAGATCTGTTTCAAGTCTTTGAGATGATCGCTTCGCTTCTTGGAGTACACTGTTATATCATCCAGATAAATCACTACAGATTTATTGACTAAACCCTTGAATGCGATGTCCATGGCTCTCTGAAATGTAGCGCCGGCATTGATCAAACCAAATGGCATCTTTCGATATGCGTATGTGCCCCATTTAGTTCGGAATGTGGTTTTTAACTGATCATCGGGATGTACTAGCACTTGATTGTATCCTGAAAATCCATCCAAAAAAGACATTAATTCTGAGCCTGCTACTGCCTGTAATATTTGTTCCATAGGTGGGAGGGGAAAATTGTCTTTTTGACAGGCTTTGTTGAGATTCCGAAAATTGATACAGATTCTAATATCTCCGTTTTTCTTTCTAACGGGTACCATATTGGAGACCCATTTGGAATGTCTGACGGGGAAAATTATTCTGGCTCTTAATAACTTATTTAGCTCAGTTTTTATCTGATTTTCTAAATTGGGGTGGATTTTTCTGAGTTTCTGTTGGACAGGTTTTTCATTGTCAATCATAGGGATAGTATGTTGAATGATAGAAGTGTCGTATGTCTTCAGCTCATCGTAATTCCAGGCAAAAACATTTTTGTATTGTCTCAAAAGACGGATATACGCTAGTTTTTCTTCAGGGGCTAGGCCGTGGCCTAGATTAACGTTCTGTGGTTTATCATCAGTTCCCAGGTTTACTAATTCGTAGTTCAGAGTTGAACTGTAGAGCTTAGAATTGGTAGACCTTTTAAACCGACTTTTCAAATCATATAAGTCTTCTAACTTAACCACCGATTTAGGTATAGCATTATCAGTGCTATCTTGTTGTATTTGTCGATCATGATGGTCTTCGTCAATTATTTGATTGGAGTAGGATCCTTCAGAAGTAAGGAAATTTACAATATTAGGATCGTCATTGAATACTCTCCAATTTGTAATGTTGTCAGGGATGGATGGTCTAAAGATTAATTCTATTGAGAATCTATCTGGACTAAAATCTTCGGAGGGAATCAGTCTAGAGGCTACGTTAGCTAAAAGGTCTGCGCTCGCATTTTGGAGTCTTGGGATTGACGAAATATTGAATGCTATGAAATGCTCAGTCAGATCTTGTACTAAAGATTGATAGTGTTTCAAATGACCTGATAGGCAATGTATGGTGTTACGTACCTGTTTGACGACAATCTCAGAGTCTCCGAAGACTTGAAGGTACTTGACGTTCAACCCGATTTCTTTGTATAGGCCTTGCACCAAGGCCTCATATTCCGCTGTATTGTTTGTGCAATCGAATTCAAGTCTGCACGTAAGCATGGTCTTATTTCCTTCTGGGCTAATCAGAACACATCCTGCTCCTGCTCCTTCGTTAGATTTAGAGCCATCAAAATATAATTTCCAAAACAAAGATGTATTTACAGGTTTATCTAAAAAATTAACACACTTTGAATTATCAGTTTGGGAAAAATTTTCGACTTGGGACAAAACTGAATTTTCTAAGTAAGGTGATGTATGAGCATTGAAATTGCCGAGGAAAGAATCTACCGAGTAATTGCCTATGATACTGCTGTTGTATGCTATTGCTTCATTTTCTCCCTCCAATTCCGTTACTATGTACTTCTGGTGTAACTCTTGTTCAACCTTTATTTGATTCGGTTTACCATTGTAGGGTAACCACATGTGCGACGAGTCGGTTGAGAAGTATCCATGGAGTTTTTCGGACCAATCCCTGCTAAGAATCAAGCCATAGAATTCTGGGATATCAGCTACTAGAATGTCGATAACCTGACATACCTTCGGGTTAGATGACAATCTTATGGTCACTTGATTAAGTTCACCAATCACTTCGACTTGAGATCGATCAAGCTGAACTATGCGCACTGTGGATTTTTGTGGTTGAACATTCAACTTGGCACATATTGATCTGGACAAAATATTCGTTGAAGCACCAGAATCTACCAAACAATTGTGCACATTTTTATTGAATATTTCATAAGTGAGAAGAAAAGGGGGAGTGTGAGACCTTGATCTTCCTCCAATCAAGGCGATGTCATTTGGATCAACCTTATTGATCGTGTTGGTTGGAGGTTTTCCCATGTTGTGGGAAGCTACAGCTGTAGGCAAAGATGTAGTAGGCACGGCATGTAATTCTTTCATCATTATCTTCTGTTGATGTTTCAATTTGCTCAATTCATAAAGAGTGATATTAGCCCTAGTCTTTTTCATGTCATCAATAATATTGTACTCCATTTCATCCGACACAATCAGTGTTCTTGATGGAGGTGTTTGATCTGATTGGACTGGGCTAGATTGAGTCGCTTTAGCGGTCGTTTTCTTTGTTGTGACTTTATCTTTTGCTGCAGGGCTTGCACCCTTCTGCTTAGGGGTAGTTTGGGGAGGATCAAGTTGATTTTTGCTTCGTGTGCTAACCGGAAATGCTTCTTGATCTTCTTCTTGCGGGAGAATGAAATCCCACATTCCTTGTAGTTCCACAACTTCTTCGTCATCGGTCTGCCCTTCAGTGGTACTCTCTTCTTCTTCCTCTTCTTCGGATTCGACGTTTGAGATAGCGTTGGGTGGTTTCACATCCATTGAAGGGCCTCTTTTAAAAGCTCTGTAGGGCTTTTTTGAAGAAGTTTCTGCTACTTGTTTTTTTATGTCAATCGTCTCATTGGACATGGTTTTTAATACTTTTTGTAATCCTTCTAAATCGAAAGGGTCTTTCCTTTGTTTCTTCTTGGGGTCTTCCTTGAAGGAGACTTTCTTAGATTTGCGTTCCTCTATCGTAGATCTTTTTTCCAAGGCTACTACGTGTTTCTCTACTGCTATCGCCTCTGTCAGGTTTTCAACTAAGGTTGTCTTATTTGCCCTATCCACGAAGATTGCTAAGTTTGATGGTAAGGCCGTAATGTACCATTCACATCGGACTTCTTCGCTGGGTTGGGAAGCAGTGGGAATTTTGTTGAGGATTTTATTGAACCGTAAATTGAAATCTTTGATGGGTTCTCTAGCCTCGGCTTTAAGATTGGATAGGTCATTGATTAACGTTGCCGTTGATCTGTCATCACCAAACTTGGTAAGGAATTGACTTTGAAAAATGTCCCAACTTGTGATAGACCTGGAAGGTAATGAAAAGTACCATGACCCGGCTATTCCTTGCATTCTATAGGGAAAAAGCCGGACAACAGCATCCTCGTTGGTAACTCTGTTGAGATTGACAGAAAGCATGAAATTATTAATGTGCTCTTCGGCTAGCATGCCTGCTTCTGGATTGAATTTGGGTAGCCATTTCTCAGGATGGGCCGGTATTTGGCTCAGGGGTGGAGGCATTAAAACTGCCCCAGGATTGTTCCATGGAGACTGGGCCATCGTTGAACTGCTAGTAAATGAAAGTGCAGAGGATGATCCCTGAGGCTGGGAAGATGAAGATATTATGATCTTAGATGATTGAAGAGGAGGGGTTGTGGAAGATGGATGAGTGGTTTGGAATGAAGATGTGGGTGACTGACTTCACGGTGAGGGAGTTGAAATGGACGATGTAGATGAAAGAGTCTCACTGTCAGACTCTGGTGGTGTTTTCCTTGCTCTTTTCCTGGTGGGGAGAGGGAATTCAGTTGGCTGGATGCCAAATTTTTCACTCTTTAATCTGGTCAGGGGGTGAGCAGGATTGTACTGCGAAGTCACGCTGCTTTGAGATTTATCAGACTTCTGTGTAAAAATAGAAAATCCCTGGAGTTTGCGAATTAGAGTTTGAACTTCAGGGGGTTCAATGGTAGATTGGTCTGAAATATTAGGGTATGTAGCAGCGGTTAATACTCGAGCGACTTCTGACTCTGGATTTAAACGTACTGGGGAAGTCGGGGGAGTTGATGAGGGCGATTTACTCTCAGAATGGTATTTAGATTTTGATTTAGGTGCCATTCATAGTTCGGGCCCTCCTTCTAGCGCCAAATATGTTGAAGCCTCGAAAATCGGGTCGACAACAAGGGGGATACCCGCCCGGTCCGGACCTTGGTTGGCAGCTCCTTATCCGTTTGGTATAGCGGGTCCGACTGGGGATAATGGGACCAGTTTCCCAATCTAAGGGGTGTGTGTGTGTGTAGAGTTGGATGATGCTGATCTAAGAGTACTTAGAGCTAATTTAATTCAAACTTCTGAACTATATCTATGCTATTGTAATCTAATGAGAAACAACACATCTAATCTATGCTAACCCGGGATGCATTTCTTCTATTATGCGATCTAAAGAGATTTCAAACAATAACTGGTAATAAAGATCATTTAGCTATCATAAGAATAGAAATCAATTAAGATAAACCACTTTGCATAAAAAGTTAAGCAAAATAGTTGTGAACAACATATCGCATAATAAGTTATTCATATATCAAACACAAATAAATGACTCCACCATACAGAAGTGCCAAATGGTAACTCATACATTCATGCAGTAACATATAAACAACTGAAAACTGTATATCTCTTTAAGAATATAAGCAGAAATGGTCAAGAGATAAAAGTACCATTTATGACTAATCCTACTCATAAGCTTCAAGCAAAAACGATTTATCTCTACTTGCTCTAACATCTACTAAGAGTACAAAAGTGCAACATCAGTAGCAGATATCAAATGCAAACATTGATAAATCTCGATCCAACCATTCATCAAAAACCCCCTCCGAGGGTGCAAAAGTGCATGTTCTAAGGACAAGTTTTTTGACAAATTTCTGGACCCTTCTCCAAATTCCTGAGAAGGGTTTAAATACTGCTAACTAATTAACTTAATTACATAAATTTAGGATACGGTTTTAAATGACCGCCCTTCTACTAAAGCAAAATTATTTCTAAAAATTAAATCTAATTCCTAACCATTTCTGTATTTGCTCCTTAGTGCTGCAAGCATGTAACATTCGCCTGGGAAGAGTCGGCTGGTCGTCTTCTCCTTTCGTTTGAGCTACGAAAATAGAAATAACAAGCGCTGGCACCACTTTCTGGTAAACTAGAAGATATTTTCGAGAATCTTCCTCTGGCTGGGTGTATTCACTGTGTGTATACTTGGTAATAACCCAAATTCCTCTCAAACTGATTCTGCTTTTGCTATTTCGGTTTCCGGCCTCGCGAATGACTGAATAAGTTAGGGACTTTTCTCTCTGAACAATTTTCTATATTGAAAATTGCCTCCGTTCTTTGTTCCGGGCTTTTCTGGTGCGTTTTCCTTCTTTAGCGCCTTTTTTCTTTTTGCTTTACCGGGCATAAGCTTCAGGATCTTTTGCAAACATGCTGCTTTTGTGCGCCTTTGATTCTGAGTTTTGGATGGCCTATTGACATCAATATCTGTTGACTGATACTCTGGAATCTGTGGTCCTATTGCATGCGGCATCCATTTGTGAAGGCATCTCTTCTCTGTTCTCCGAGTATTGACGCTTTCCCCTTTTCCTTAGATGTTTCCTGCACATTGCTTTATGTTATTTTCTGTCTTACAATTTATGCAAAGGAAAAGAGTAATGATGATAAAGATTGACATGAAAGCTTTAAGTTCTAATGAATGCATAATCATGACACCCATAACGAAATGACTCTTCGAAAAACACAACACAATCTTTCTTGGATACTTTGGCATACAATCATTAATTTCTTTTAAGGCGCGCGCCCAATTTTGGTCTACAGACAGCTTTCCTTGAATACTGTGCCGAGGAAATTTTGCGATGGGTGATTTTTGCGACTTGCATCGCAGCATCGAGGATCGCGTCATCAAGATGTGTCATCACAGAAATTGATGATCGCATTTATCGCAGATCGCAACATCGCAGATCGTGCTTAGTCATCCAATCATTGTGTGCTGCTTATGCGATGTTGCGATATGCGACATCGCATATCGGCCGTCGAAGATTCCTTAAGTTTTTTCATTTAAGAGTGCTTCATAATATATGCGATGCGATGAATTTCGCGTCGCTTCTTCGCAGCTTGTTATGCGCATAGGAAAACGTTTCACTCTCTTCTCGCGATGCGATACAGTTTTAGGGAGTTAAAATACAAAAATTTTGATAAAAGTTTTTTGGATTTTTTATTAAGGGTCCCCATTTGCTTGGTGTTATTGCTAATACCAAACAAAGAGGGGGGTTGTTGGTGGCCACAACAGGGCCTCTTTAATGTTAGGATCTACAAGAATAATGGATCTCGTTGTAGTGCCGATATTTTTTCCATTAAATTCTCCAACATGCGCAGATTTGATTGCAATGATGGGGTTATTTCCTGTAGCACATAGGGAGGAGATTTCTTGTGACACGGCATTAAAATTATCTCCCCAAAAGATTGCATCTATGTTATACCCTGACATGTCTTGAAGTTGTACTGTTTTTTTATTAACTTCAGAGCCGTCTTTTCTACGTATAGTGCATACACTGGAAATGTCTGTGACAATACCAAGAATATCAACAATGGAGTTGACGTTTGTTGTTCTGATATCATTAATTGATTTTATATTGAATTGCACTGTTGGATTATGTTTTTTTTCACTGGCAACATGTTCTATGGTAGATGTTGCATTCAACAAAATTTCCCAGTCATTGTTCAAGTGGTTGTATTGCTTGTTAGCCATTTTTACATTCCCTTTAGAGACAATGTAGACATTTCCATTTTGGATTTTGTCGAAAAAGTAATCTGCGACATTGTTGAAACATGTAATATGTATTTCTCCACCCTATCTATCGAACAGGTCAAAACCAAACACTTTACCGGGCCCGTATTGATTCTGAAATTGTCGAAGAGCTATTTTCCTTTGGACGTATCCTTTTATGCACCAATTTGAGTGGTAAGGGTTTAACGATTTGATGGGAATTTGAACTGGAAGAACGGATGGAGTTGGAGTAGTTGGAAGAGGGCAGTGTCTTTTTGATAAAGGATTTGGGTTCGATGAGGATGGAGTGTTTTCATCAGATGTGATCGGGATACTCATAGTTTTTGGATTGCCAATTAAGGGTGCAAATGAAGTAGATATTTCAAAGTCTATTAGCTTTATAGACCTACACGACAAATGAGAGTCATAGGAATAACTGTTAGAAGTGGATGTGTTATAAATAAAAATGTTAAATTTGAAATAAGAAATTTATAACAAACTTATGTTGATGGACCGATAGCTGAGGTAGTCCAACTTTTAACATTTATAATAGAACCCTTTTGTAGCAAGCCTGTTGCTACGAGATCATTGAAATCTTTTGGAAGCATGATGTGTTTCTTATGTGTTCCGTCTGAAATTGCAGTACGATATCATGGAGTTGAATTTTGCATTGATTGTATTGGTTCAAGTTCAACAATTTGTAGGTATGGTTGAATATGAGTTGATCTAGATAACATTGAGGAAATTGCATTTTGAGTAAGGTTTGTTGTCATTTTCTGGTACAAAACAAAACACAAAAATGTTGTTTTCTTCGTGTAAGATGTTTAATATTCATTACATTCCTATAACATTACTTGAAAATATATGAATTAAAGGGCAAAGGGAAAGAAGCATGTTCAATTTGTTTCTAAATGAGTGGGTATCTAAGCTTGTAAACATAATGAAGAAAGATATTTATTACAACAACTTTTATATGATCATTTTTTTTGAAACATAGTTAAAATTGCAAATTAACAATTTCAAAAACCTACACATGTTAGAAACAATCAGATAGAAACAATCAGATAGGGCATGATGATTGAGTTTCCCGTGCCAAATAATGTATACATTTTTTAGGGAATTTGGCAGTAGTAACACCAGAGCTACGTTGGAGCTATGTTGTGGGTTTTGTATTGGGCAAATTTGTATTGTGGAATTTGGGTTTTGCATGAGTATTTTTGTTTCCAGAGAAAACGAATGTTGTACATAATGGTGGAGAGAAGTTGTGCAATTACATAGAATGCAATGATAGGTGGCTAAGCTCAACATAGGTCCAATGACCAAGCACTGAAACTATTTAATGCAATGCCTATGCTAGATGAGGTTACATAAAATTATGTAATTCCAGGATTTGTAATTTGATGATATGCACAGAACGGGTAATGCCATGAGGCCCTAAATGTTTTTGCTCAATTAAGCAGATTGTTTCTAAGCCAAACAACTTCAGCTTTGGCACCATTGTCAAGGCCTGCGTTGGGTAATGCCATGAGGCCCGAAATGTTTTAGGTCAAATGAGGAGAGTGTTTTTAAGCCAAACAACTTCACCTTTGGCACCATTCTAGAACATCTAAAAGCTCTGAACAGCTTACCTGCTTGGTACTTAGTATGTTGTACGGGCCTGGAATTAGATGTTTTTAATCCTCAGGATCAGTTGGCATTTGTTTAGTTGACATATTCACAAACAAAGAAAGGACAGCTCTTGTGAAAGCTAGATGAGAGGATAAAATGAAGTATGTCATTCAAAAGAGTAAAGGAATATGCAATAGCCAAAAGTAGTGCTAGAAAGGAACGACAAGCGGGGAGACCAGTCCCTTAAGATCCGTGGGATGCAAGGACAATCTCGAAGATTGTGATTTCCTTTGCAAATGACACATGGAGATTTAGGTTTGGATGGTGCAGTGTGTGGATTTTTGTCAGATGATGCATGGTTGCCCCCTTTCGTCGTTGGCTTCTTCTTCTTCTTCTCCTTCCTTTTCTTCTTCTTCTCAATTACTTGGTTTTTAGTTTGACTAGTTTCACCAAGCAAACAGGAAGAAGGAGAGGGAGAAACAAACGAAGTAGAAGGTTGGGGGTATCTCTAGTATCATCTGGTTGCGATTTCTCAAGAATCATGGTGTTTTGAACAACAGAGGTTGAGAAAAGCCATACTGGCGGGCCAATTGCAAGCCCTGGTAGGGACAATGTAGCCATATGAGGTGCACCAACATCTCCCCTAGAGGAAAAGGGAGTAGGATTCCCCCAAGGGGAAATCCTTGATTGGTGGACTCCATTTTCTCAACCTAAGACCAATGAGGGAACAGTGATGTTATTCCGATTTAAATAAATTTTATGACGCTTTGACACAACTTGCTTTTTCAATTTTTAAGAGTCGAGAAAAAGCTAAAGATGACTCTAGTCGCCTTCGATTTGGGTAACTCTAGTATCATCTGGTTGCTGATTTGATTGCTCAAGAATCACGGTGTTTTGAACGACAGAGGTCGAGAAAAGCCATACTGGCGGGCCAATTGCAAGCCCTGGAAGGGACAATGTAGCCATATGAGGTGCACCAACATCTCCCCTAGAGGAAAAGGGAGTAGGATTCCCCCAAGGGGAAATCCTTGATTGGTGGACTCCATTTTCTCAACCTAAGACCAATGAGGGAACAACGATGTTATTCCGATTTAAATAAATTTTATGACGCTTTGACACAACTTGCTTTTTCAATTTTTAAGAGTCGAGAAAAAGCTAAAGATGACTCTAGTCGCCTTCAATTTTTAATGAGCCTGAAGTGACAAGTGCTTAGATGGACCTTTTCTTTTAAGGAGTCTGAAAAGGAACGAAAGTGACTACTCTGCAAATCCAGACAGGGGGATTACCAAACCAATCGCAAAACTACAGAATACTTTTTATGGTACGACAATCAATCTTCCCAAATGCTGTGTTCAGTGCATTATGATCGATAGGGTGGCAGACACGTCTTCCTAAGGATAAAGGATATAGCTTACTGTGGTCTCCCAATATATACTCGACGGTACGTGGGAGCACAAGTCCGTACTGGCACTTTTCGTCTCAAAGAGGAGGAATCACCCAACCTACGATGAAAGCGATAGTTACCAGGCTTTACGACGCCGGAATACGTCTCTAGCCTAGACTTCTAAATGTTGTGTGTTGGGTTCCAATGCGTTTTTATGTTTATTGAAATTTATTTTACAGTTGATCTTTCTTGAGAAGTTTGCCTTTAAGGTTGATCACGTGATGTAGATATACAATTCCTAAATATGCAATCTAATATGATAAACAGTCGTTTACTTTCTTTTTGCAATGAAAATCCTAGCTACTAAGGAAAGAGAAGTGAAATTGTTTCAACATAGAGCAGAGAGCACACACTAAGATGCACTATCCTAAATCAATTTGTGCATGCAAAGTCAACTATTTGACTTTGATCATATCAATCATATCAGGTATTCCACTATAATAAGATAGCTTGCCATCACATATATAACAACTACAAGTCAGATCTGGTACACAAGGCAGGACACTGAAACCACTGATGTTGTTTGTATCAGAGCAAGAGAAAAATGACGTAAATGCACCTGGTATAGCTAGGTAATCCGAAGCTAGCTGATGTTGTTTGTATTAGAGCAAGAGAAAAATGACGTAAATGCACCCGGTATAGCTAGGTAATCCGAAGCTAGCTCTAGCACCCGGTATAGCTAGGTAATCCGAAGCTAGCTGATGTTGTTTGTATCAGAGCAAGAGAAAAATGACGTAAATGCACCCGGTATAGCTAGGTAATCCGAAGCTAGCTCTAGAAGTGGGTACGGATATCAACTAATGAGAAACATAATCTTGTGAGTAAGAATGCTTACTATAGCAGAAAGCATTGTAATCTGGTAAGGGTTCTCCTTTCTTTATGGGGTAATGTAAAAGAGTAGTTCTTATGGAAGAGTTCAGATATCAGTATCTGTCAGGCTTTAAAGCTCCCAATGGTTGGAATAAAGTAAGCTAATGTGGGTGTCCTAGCAAATAAAAATGTATAGCTTGTTATAGTTAAGTGTTTCTTGTAATGGATTTTGTTAATCTCAAGGTAATGGAGTGAATGTTTATATGATGTGCATAGTTGACTATTTCCAAATAAAGGTATACAAAGAGTGAACAATGCAGAAATATTTTTAAATGAAAACTATCAACTGATTTTTGATGGACATGAGAAAAGTTAATTGTTTGACTTTGATCATATCAATCATATCAGGTATTCCACTATAATAAGATATCTTGCCATCACATATATAACAACTACAAGTCAGATTATAGAGTCTCTTCACCAGAAACAAGACAGTCACGATGGCACCACTCTGCATTAGTTTAACACACAGGAATAAAGTTTAAATTATCAAGAAAGCATATACATAACTGAATTAATTCAATTGGGAAATAATTTTGAATCAAATTTATAAGACTCTATATCTGCTCTGTGGCTAATGTACAATTGATGGTAGAGCATTTTCTATCATGGTCCATGGATGAAATAGAAATTAAACAAAAACTCAGAAAGGAGATTAAGGCTGTTACTAGAGATGAAGTAGTCCAGAAACGTCTAGAAATGTCCGTGAAAATTGAATCGCCCAGAGACAAAACAGAGTAGGCCAAGGCTTTTTTTAGGAAGTGATGCAAAGTATCTGTATTTAACATTGTTGTGTGAGTAACCAACATAATCTGTACAGTGCTATGGAAATTAATGGTCTCTGCAAGAAAAAAAACCTAATATAATCCTTTATGTTGGTTTTTTATTCAATATTCAATTGGAATTCCTAGAAGCATTTGGAGGAATACAAATTGCAACTACTGACAAAAATTTATGCCCTATCGAGTTGCAAAAAATTGATTATTAAATTTCAAGATGCTCTTGAAAGACTTGGAAAGCGGCTTGGATGATTCCTTAAATGGTGGCATTGCATACTCAATGGATACAAATGAGAAATTTAGAAACTCATCCAGTGATGAATGAGAGCAATTATCATCAAAGCATACAATACTATTTTATTAATGTTTGGGTGTTTTTGTTGTATTTGTAATTCTTAGTATTGGAGGTCTAGTAAGGCATTGTTTCTCAATCAACAATACATACAAAAGTCAATTGGGCTCTTCATAATAAGTTTGTAAAATAAAATCATGAACAATATGGAAAAACTACAAATATAATGCATCGGTGTCAAGCAGTCCCAAATCTCACATTAAAATGCTAGAATTGCTGTATAAAAACCGAGAGGAATTTACCATATTAGGTTCGCAAGACTAATAACTTAATAAAATGAGAAAAGAGGAATCCCAAATCTGGCACAAATTCTCACACACAAAAGTTTGGGTGGTGGGATAATTGGCTTGAGGGTTACCATATGGTATAGAGCTCCATAGTTGCTGCTCAATTTATCAGATCATACTGTAGCCATTTATGTGTTGTCAGTAGGTTGTATTTTCATGGAATTGATGAACAAACAGTCCTTATTCCATCCAAGGGAATCCATGGATACATTCTAGGATATGTGGGAATTTTTGTACACCCTACAACTGTTAAGAATTTTTTTTTCTTGTCCCATTTAATGCCTATTTAATACCTATTGAGATTGGAAAGGCTGGTACTAAGACAACAAATAATGCATAGAAAAGAAGGAAATGCAAGAACTTCTTAGTTGGGCAGGGGATCTAATATCCATAATGCATATAAAATAAGGAACTGTTTGGTCTGGCTCAGATTATTGCTGAAACCGATTTCATGACCCAAAAAGTATTAAAAAATACAGAGTACAGAGTAAATACAATCAACATGATGCAACGTAGAGTTCAAGAGAGCAAGGAAATTTAAATAAAGTTTGGAATATTTTTTCTGATGGAAATTCTAGTGAAAAATAATTTTTTTGTACACCCTATAGTCCTGAAGAAAACCGTTGAAACCAATTTCATGATCGAATATGTGGTTACCATATGGTTTAGAGCTCCATAATTGCTGCTCAATTTATCAGATCATACTGTAGCCATTGATGTCGTGTCAGTAGGTTGTATTTTCATGGAATTGATGAATAAACAATCCTTATTCCATCCAAGGGAATCCATGAATACATTCTAGGATATGTGGGAATTTCTGTACACCCTACAACTATTAAGAAATTTTTTTCTGCCCCATTTAATGCCTATTTAAAACCTATTGATATTGGAAAGGCTACTACTAAGACAACAAATAATGCATAGAAAAGAAGGAAATGCAAGAACTACTTAGTTGGGCAGGGGATCTAATATCCATAATGCATATAAAAGAAGGAATTGTTTGGTCTGGCTCATCCTTTCAGGTTTTATGAAATTAATATGATTAAGGTTACCACCTACAAACAAATGACTATGTGGAAGAAGATTATAGGGCCAGGGCAAGGTAACCTACAGAGATTGTGCCTTAAAGATCTTTATAACGGGCAGCACTAGAAACTTGCAACAGCTGATGGAATTGCAAATTGAAAACATGCATTTAGGTGATAGAGGTCTGATTGTCCTGATCTCCAGCAAACATTGATAACTGCTCAAAATGAGGAAGATTATCCCAAATCAACAGTCGATAATAAATTGTCTTCTTTCATACAGTGCCTGTTATAGTCATCATAGTTAGTACTGCTACAACAAAGACAAATACTCTATGGAGGCTATTGCTTTTTTTTTTCATTCTCATTCTCACACACAAAGTTTGGGTGGTGGGATAATTGGCTTGGAAATGGCATACTCCAATACTTTTGGTCTTGCTACGAGTACTTTTCTGCTGGTTTTTAATTCAATATTCAATTGGAATTCCTAGAAGCATTTGGAGGAATACAAATTTCAACTACTGACAAAAAGTTATGCCCTATCGAGTTGCAAACAATTGATTATTAAATTTCAAGATGCTCTTGAAAGACTTGGAAAGCGGCTTGGATGATTCCTTAAATGGTGGCATTGCATACTCAATGGGTACAAATGAGAAATTCAGAAACTCATCCAGTGATGAATGAGAGCAATTATCATCAAAGCATACAATACTATTTTATTAATGTTTGGGTGTTTTTGTTGTCTTTGTAATTCTGAGTATTGGAGGTCTCATAAGGCATTGTTTCTCAATCAACAATACATACAAAAGTTGATTGGGCTCTTCATAATAGGTTTGTAAAATAAAATCATGAACAATATGAAAAAACTACAAATACAATGCATCGGTGTCAAGCAGTCCCAAATCTCACATTAAAATGCTAAAATTGCTGTATAAAATCCGAGAGGAATTTACCATATTAGGTTCGCAAGACTAATAACTTAATAAAATGAGAAAAGAGGAATCCCCAATCTGGCACAAATTCCCTATCTAAAAGCACAATATATTTAAAGTAAAATCATTTTAGGAGTTTCATCGAATTCCAGCAAACATTGATAACTGCTCAAAATGAGGAAGATTATCCCAAATCAACAGTCGATAAGAAATTGTCTTCTTTCATACAGTGCCTGCTATAGTCATCATAGTTAGTACCGCTACAACAAAGACAAATACTCTATGGAGTCTATTGCTATGTTTTTTCATTCTCATTCTCACACACAAAAGTTTGGGTGGTGGGATAATTGGCTTGGAAATGGCATGTGGTTACCATATGGTATAGAGCTCCATAATTGTTGCTCAATTTATTATAGTTAAGTGTTTCTTATAATGGATTTTGTTAATCTCAAGGTAATGGAGTGAATGTTTATATGATGTGCATAGTTGACTATTTCCAAATAAAGGTATACAAAGAGTGAACAATGCAGAAATATTTTTAAATGAAAACTATCAACTGATTTTTGATGGACATGAGCAAAGTCAACTGTTTGACTTAGATCATATCAATCATATCAGGTATTCCACTATAATAAGATAGCTTGCCATCACATATATAACAACTACAAGTCAGATTCTAGAGTCTGTTCACTAGAAACAAGACAGTCACGATGGCACCACTCTGCATTAGTTTAACACATAGGAATAAAGTTTAAATTATCAAGAAAGCATATACATAACTGAATTAATTCAATTGGGAAATAATTTTGAATCAAATTTATAAGACTTTGTATCTGCTCTGTGGCTAATGTACAATTGATGGCAGAGCATTTTCTATCATGGTCCATGGATGAAATAGAAATTAAACAAAAACTCAGAAAGGAGATTAAGGCTGTTACCGGAGATGAAGTAGTTCAGAAACGTCCAGAAATGTCCCTGAAAGTTGAATCACCCAGAGACAAAACAGAGTAGGCCAAGGCTTTTTTTAGGAAGTGATGCAAAGTATCTGTATTTAACATTGTTGTGTGAGTAACCAACATAATCTGTACAGTGCTATGGAAATTAATAGTCTCTGCGGGAAAAAAACCTAATATAATCCTTTCTGTTGGTTTTTTATTCAATATTCAATTGGAATTCCTAGAAGCATTTGGAGGAATATAAATTGCAACTACTGACAAAAAGTTATGCCCTATCGAGTTGCAAAAAATTGATTATTAAATTTCAAGATGCTCTTGAAAGACTTGGAAAGCGGCTTGGATGATTCCTTAAATGGTGGCATTGCATACTCAATGGATACAAATGAGAAATTCAGAAACTCATCCAGTGATGAATGAGAGAAATTATCATCAAAGCATACAATACTATTTTATTAATGTTTGGGTGTTTTTGTTGTCTTTGTAATTCTGAGTATTGGAGGTCTGGTAAGGCATTGTTTCTCAATCAACAATACATACAAAAGTCGATTGGGCTCTTCATAATAAGTTTGTAAAATAAAATCATGAACAATATGAAAAAACTACAAATACAATGCATCGGTGTCAAGCAGTCCCAAATATCACATTAAAATGCTAAAATTGCTGTATAAAATCAGAGAGGAATTTACCATATTAGGTTCGCAAGACTAATAACTTAATAAAATGAGAAAAGAGGAATCCCAAATCTGGCACAAATTCTCACACACAAAAGTTTGGGTGGTGGGATAATTGGCTTGGAAATGGCATGTGGTTACCATATGGTATAGAGCTCCATAATTGCTGCTCAATTTATCAGATCATACTGTAGCCATTGATGTGTTGTCAGTAGGTTGTATTTTCATGGAATTGATGAACAAACAATCCTTATTCCGTCCAAGGGAATCCATGGATACATTCTAGGATATGTGGGAATTTCTGTACACCCTACAACTGTTAAGAATTTTTTTTCTTGTCCCATTTAATGCCTATTTAATACCTATTGAGATTGGAAAGGCTACTACTAAGACAACAAATAATGCATAGAAAAGAAGGAAATGCAAGAACTTCTTAGTTGGGCAGGGGATCTAATATCCATAATGCATATAAAAGAAGGAACTGTTTGGTCTGGCTCAGATTATTGCTGAAACCGATTTCATGACCCAAAAAGTATTAAAAAATACAGAGTACAGAGTAAATACAATCAGCATGATGCAACGTAGAGTTCAAGAGAGCAAGGAAATTTAAATAAAGTTTGGAATATTTTTTCTGATGGAAATTCCAGTGAAAAATAAAATTTTTGTACACCCTATAGCCCTGAAGAAAATCGTTGAAACCAATTTCATGACCGAATATGTGGTTACCATATGGTTTAGAGCTCCATAATTGCTGCTCAATTTATCAGATCATACTATAGCCATTGATGTCTTGTCAGTAGGTTGTATTTTCATGGAATTGATGAATAAACAATCCTTATTCCGTCCAAGGGAATCCATGAATACATTCTAGGATATGTGGGAATTTCTGTACACCCTACAACTGTTAAGAATTTTTTTTTCTTGTCCCATTTAATGCCTATTTAAAACCTATTGAGATTGGAAAGGCTACTACTAAGACAACAAATAATGCATAGAAAAGAAGGAAATGCAAGAACTTCTTAGTTGGGCAGGGGATCTAATATCCATAATGCATATAAAAGAAGGAACTGTTTGGTCTGGCTCATCCTTTCAGGTTTTATGAAATTAATATGATTAAGGTTACCACCTACAAACAAATGACTATGTGGAAGAAGATTATAGGGCCGGGGCAAAGTAACCTACAGTGATTGTGCCTTAAAGATCTTTATAACGGGTAGCACTAGAAACTTGCAACAGCTGATGGAATTGCAAATTCAAAACATGCATTTAGGTGATAGAAGCAATGAACCTAGCAGAGGTAAAAATAACCTAAATTGGGTTGCATGAGGGTTTTTATAGGCCTTATTAGACAAGTTTGATTCAGTCAACTAAGTCATACTCATACTCAGAGGTCAAACTCACAACAAACTCTGTCAAACTCTGTCAACAAACAAGTTTGACTTGGACAAGTTGAAAAATCAAACTCTGTCAACAACCAAGTTTGACTCGGACAAGTTGGAAAAACACATTTGCCTGACAACTCATTTCAAACTTGGCTAATGGCGGGTTCAAGCCACAATCCTGGCAACACTGGAAACTTTCCCTTCTATGTTCTGAAACTACAGATAATTTTAAGTTATCCCCTGCGCAACTTCTATGCATATGATCATGTTAAATTAAGAACTTCAAAAAGACACAATAATTTTATTTTGCAGGATTACTAACTACATAACAAAGGAAATCATTGCATGACCCAACTTACCACAGTCAGGACCTTCCTTGTCATTTGTCACAATGTACTGGTGACCATTAGATTCCAGCCATTCTCGTATGCCCAAAGCATTCTCAACACACCCAAGAAAGTTTGGATTCAGCGAAGCATATTCATTGGCTTTATAAAAGACTCCAACAATTTCATTACTTCCTGCAGGTGCCTGAAACATAAGACCATATAAATTAGAAAAATAGGAAGCAGAGAAGAAAATACAATCTTGTTAATGAGAGTGATAATTGAAACTTGATACTGCTCCGGGTTTCCAAAATGTTCAAATCCACAGATGGTGTTATTGAAGGGTTTTATGCAAGAGCTTCTAACATTACGGCACATAGATCAGAATAAATGTAAACAAAATCGTCCTGGACATCATTCATATATGATATAACCCTTCGATCACCAATTGGATTCACCATTGAGGAGAGTCCGAACACTAGTCTTTTACAAAAGCATAAAAGTAGATCAATGATCAAGATAAAGGCCTTTTGCAGAAAAATATCAAGATCAGGAAAAATCAAATCAAAATACAATATGCCTCTGAGAGCTCGAGATAAAGGCCCTTTGCAGAAACACATCAAGATCAGGAAAAATAAAATCTAACACAAAAAAGAAAATTATTATCTTGACATTAATAGGATACTTTCTGAGAGCACAAGATAGGAGATAAAGGCCCTTTGCAGAAACATATCAAGATAGGGAAAAATAAAATCAAAACACAATATGCCTTTGTGAGCCCAAGATAGAGGGCCTTTGCAGAAACATATCAACATCTGGAAAATAAAATCTAACACAAAAGAGAATTATTATCATGATATTAAAAGGATAAAGTATCCTATTAATGTCATAACCAGTTTGGTTTGTGGGAGATGACATGTCCTTTTGAAAATTATATATTATCATGATATTAAAAGGACAAAGTATCTTATTAATGTCACAGCTAAATAAGGTAAGTTCATAGCATTGAGGAAGCCATGCATTAAAAATAGCCCAATATCTGATGAAGGTCTTGTGACGATTGCCATCGGCTGCCCTAGCCTTATAAAATTAAAGGTGAAAAGGTGTAAAGCAGTAACATCCAAAAGTGTCTGTGAGGTTCAGAAAAAAAGAGCCTCTCTAATCGTTGCTGTCGATGGTGGTTCACAGACAGCAGGAGAGGATGATCAGAGCAGAGTTAGATCTACATGCTTGGATATGGTAGCTAAACCTTAATCTTCCCAAAGAAAACTCATGTATGTGAATAGACAAGGAAAATAAGCATTGGAATCACTTGCAATAATTGTTTTTAAAGTGCCTCCAGAATCACGCCATGAGCTCCAGAAATTTTCACGGAGAATCCTAAAATCTCAGTGGAAGTATAAAACGGATAAAACTTCTAAGAAATTCACACTCGGTGGAAATGACAACATTGGTGTCTTGTCATTAGGTTGTATTTTCATGGAATTGATGAACATACAACATAAAAGGGACCAATGGTTGAAATGCCCTTGTTTTCAATACCAGTCACTTTAACTGAAACAACCACAGGATGGTCTGTGTCAACAAGTAGTGGGACAACACCATGTGCTTGAAACAAAGGATTCCCTACAAATAACACAACATTGTAGACCAAATTCCTATCAAATACAACTAAATATTTAGTCGTCTAGAAACCAAAGTTAACTAAAATTTCTAGTTCCATAAATTGTTTGCTTCAGACATCTACATACCCAGATCATCAAGATATGTAATATTAACGTGTTATTGAGTGCCGATAGAAATCTCAGCAACATGAAATGTTGAAATGGAATTTTACAGAATTCATAATGCATATAAAAGAAGGAACTGTTTCGTCTGGCTTCGATTATTGCTAAAACCGATTTCATGACCCAAAAAGTATCTAAACAATTCTGAGTTTTTAAACAATTCACACTCATCTAATATCCATAATGCATATAAAAGAAGGAACTGTTTGGTCTGGCTCAGATTATTGCTGAAATCGATTTCATGACCCAAAAAGTATTAAAAAATACAGAGTACAGAGTAAATACAATAAGCATGATGCAACGTAGAGTTCAAGAGAGCAAGGAAATTTAAATAAAGTTTGGAATATTTGTGAAAAATAAAATTTTTGTACACCCTATAGCCCTGAAGAAAACTGTTGAAACCAATTTCATGATCGAATATGTGGTTATAGGGCCAGGGCAAGGTAACCTACAGAGATTGTGCCTTAAAGATCTTTATAATGGGCAGCACTAGAAACTTGCAACAGCTGATGGAATTGCAAATTGAAAACATGCATTTAGGTGATAGAGGTTTGATGGCTGTTTCAAAGTGCTCAAAGCTAGAAGTATTTTATATGAGTAGGGTGTCTGATTGTCGTGATCGAGGTATTTATGCAGTTGCAAATGGATGTAGGAAACTGAGAAAGGTGCACCTTGATAGTGGCAAGTCCAAAAGAATTGGCGAGGAAGGGTTACTGTCCATTGCAAACAAATGTCATCAGATGCAAGAAAAAACGGCCTACGCGGCCCTCATGCAGCGAAGAAAGAGTCGTTTCGTCCTCTGCGGCCCTCGTCGAAACCCTTCTCCCTTCTCTGCAGGTCTGCCGCCCTCCTCTGCAGCAACTCCGCTGCGCCCTCCTCAACACCCGCGCCCTCCTCTGCATCAAACGCGGAAACGTATTAGTTATTAATTAAACGGCTGATTTCTAAACCTTAAAAACCTTAACCTATTAGTTATTAATTAAACCGCTGATTTCTCTCCAATCGTCTAACATTACATCTAACGGCTATGATTAAGACACAAAGACATTTGGGAGGTTCATTTCAAAGAGAAACACCTTACGTCATAATTAAAACAACTAAAACACAAACTCATTTAAAAAAAAAAAAAACTCCTATAATAAATCGATAATGATTCTCCTTCCACCAGAATTCTCGCCTTTTGGGTTTGTGCGCTTTGGCCAGTCGTCCATAGAATCATATGTTACTTTCACATTTAAAAAACATAGACAAGAGAAGCATCATACCCGAACCCACGCAACACGCGTATATATATAACACTTAAGTTTCTTAATAGCAGATTTGTCGCAGCAAACTAAAGTACGTCACCTTTACTTAATCCCCGTGACTTGAAAGTGATATGTGTGATGCTTACTTTACGTTTCCTAGAAGCAGATTTGCCGCAGAAAGTGAGTTTGTTTGTCTTTAAATAAAATATATTATACGATCAGCAGAGGACACTATTGGTGATTCCAAAAACCCATTAAGAGAAAAATAACATATGTATTTATTATTTTTATAACAACATATCACTATTACGTATCTATCAACTTTACGTTTCCTAAAAGCAGATTTGCCGCAGAAAAGTGAGTTTGTTGGCCTCTATTTATATCCAATTAATTTAAGGCGAGGATGGAATTTGAATCAAGTATTATGAAGTATATGACTCAATTATGTAATTTGTTTTAGACTCTGAAAGAGACATCATTTGTCAGTTTTCTAATTTATTAGAACTTTTTATAAATTCAATTTAATATTTTGAATGAAATAAACAAAAGTAAGATAAAGTCCATTATTCATTATTATTTATTTAGTTTGTGGTTATAATAGTCAAATTTTACAACTTACTTAAAACCTCCCCATGTGTTTTTTTAAAATGATTTCATCTAAAAGATTATTCCATTGAATAATCTTTCCCTAAAATAATGTTGACAAAACATAGGATATGAGTAAAGTGTGAATGTTGACAAAATAATTGTGTACCTACGTACAATCTTAGATTTTGCACCCTCACAACTTATTTTCTTATTAATTTTACTTGGTTGCCTCTGAATTTTATTATGCAGCAAACACCTGTTGACTAGCGCCCTTGGCAAACATAGGTCAGGAAATATATGATATACCTTCTGCTTTGGTAATTGTGGAAGACTAAGTTCATGTAGCAAGTTTTTTGAGCATGATTTAATTATCTGCAATTATCCATAATTTTATGAGATGTAATATAAGAGGGAGAGGGGTTCAATTGCAGAAGATATCCAATTCAAATTATCAGTCTGCTAGAATTGCCTACTTATTCTCGTAGGATTCACTACTATTGTAAAGTATGAATTGTCATAATAATCCTCACCTATTTCTTGGTGAAAAAATCATCAGCTATTTACATGGCGCTGCAACTAGTTGTGGCACTAGAAAAAGCATGGGTACGAGCACAGGAAGAGGCTCTGCTTCCAGCTCTAAACGTTCAGTCTTTTCTTCATTATTTTATAAAAAAATTCCGGTGTAAATGTAATAATAATTAATTAGTACTTTATCGATATATCCATTAAGAAATTTACTCTTGACGGTATGGGCATGTCAGTGATTTAGTCTTGATGGCATAGGCATGTCAGGAGAGGTTCGGTATAGTCATGTCAAGAGAGGTTCGGTAAATGATTAGAGTTTCTGATGTTTACGAGGCAACAATATTAAATAAAGTTGCCTTGATTTTAGGCATAGTTTCATTACAAATGGACTAGATCTCTATTACATTTAATACAAAATTCACCCACCAAATCACAGATTTATGGCGTTGTTTAACTTTATGCGTGGTTTTTTTGCTCCCCGCCCTGCGCTCGCTGCGCTGCCCTAGCCGCGCCTGCGCCTGTGCCCTCCCGTCTGCTCCTCATGGCGTCTGGAGGTGGCCCTGAGGCCCCTCCCCCCCTTCCCCCTGAAGTCGCGGCCTTCAAGGCCCTGGTCTCTGCCTCTGGTAAATGCTCGGTCTCTGGCCCGCAGCAGAAATTTGTAAAGAAACTGGACAGTATTCCCAAGGTTGCTCTGCCTGAGGAAGAAATATGCAGATCAGCTCTGAATCTTGCAGAGAACGGCCTGATCGGTCAGTTCACCGGTTTATGGCCATCCCCGAGAGCAGTTGAAGAATGGGTTAAAAGGAACTGGCTTCCTTTGGTCAACGAAGGAATCAAGATTTATTTTGTGGGCAAAGGGTTTTTTGTTTTTTTGTTTGACAGTCCAGAAGATAGAGGCCTGATCTTCAGAAATGGGCCTTACTTCATGGGGCCCCAAGGACTTTACTTGAACAAATGGTCAACTGATTTCGACCCAGCGCAAGACGTGCCTAAGGCGGTTCCGGTCTGGGTGCGCCTCCCGCATCTTCCCCTGCATTGCTGGAATCAAGGCTCTTTACAATCCATTGGAAATGCTCTCGGAAAGTTCATCGACCAAGCCCCAAGGAAGGATCAGTATTCCTGTGCCCGGATCTGTGTGGAGGTCGATTTGGAAATAGGACTACCCGAAGCGATTCAGCTCTCGGTGGCAAACTGGACTCACATCCAAGAGCTTGATTATGAACAGTTGCCCTTTAAGTGCCGTTTCTGCCATGAGTATGGGCATTTTGCTAGATATTGCAAAAAAAGAAGTGGGGAGACAACAGAGAAGGAAAAAGAAGATCAATGGAAACAGGCAAAGAAGACATCAGCAAACAGGCAAAGCAACAAAAGCAAGGCGAAAGGGCCTGAGAGCAAAGTAGATAACGGAAGCACAAGTAATCAAAACGCCGGAAGTAGTGAACCAAAGGACAATGAGGGAGATAAAAATCCTTTTGAAGCCCTCGCGCCTCCTCCAGATCCACCGGAAGTAGGGGAAGAAGAATCATTACAGCTTGTGAATATGGAAACCCTAGACCCAGGCAACACTCAAAGCATCGCTCCAGGCAAAATCTCTTCTCCATCATACGCAGAGATAATCAAAAAAAAGAAAAAATCAACAGAGAATACTGGGTCATCAGACGATGAATCTCTAGAAAAGTCAACAAAAAGGGTCGGACGAAGAACAAATAAGGAAACCAGAGAAGAGGAGTCAGAAAAACAAAAATCTCTTGGCAGTCAAGCAACGATTGAAATGACCCTAGGGAGAATAGTCAGGCCAAGGACCTCCAAAGGAGGAGGGCCTACCCCTTCAAGCGGTAAATGATGCAGATGATCTCTTGGAACTGTAGGGGTCTGGGTAATCCCAACAAGGCCGAGGCTATCAAAGATCTTCTGAAGATAGAGACCGCGGACATCCTTATGCTCCAAGAGACCAAAGTAGAAGGGGAAGCCCTTCTAAACACCAGCGTCACCAAATGGAAATTTGACTCAGGAAAGGCTGTTAGTGCAAGGGGAACAGCTGGAGGTTTAGGTACTTTATGGACTAAAAGCTTCTCCCTAGAACGATTTTCAGCGACACAACATTGGATTTTCACAGAGTTGCGCCACACTGTAAGTAATCTCACCCTCGCCCTGTTTAATTTATATGTCCCAGTTCATTATGAAGAGAAGAAAGAATGCTGGAGGTCACTCACAGATTTTTTAGAGCAAATCAGTCCTACCAATTTGGTTATAGGAGGGGACCTGAACATAATTTTAGATCCCAAAGAAAAGAAAGGAGGGATCCAGTCCAGAGATCCTTTCAGCAGAACAGTGGGCAATTTGATCCAGCGCTGGGACTTGGTAGACTTTAAACCAGTGAAGGGTAAATTCACCTGGACAAATAATAGAACCGGAGAAAATCATATCTCAGCCAGATTAGACAGGTTCCTTATCAACAGTTCTTTAATGATGGACGGTAGAATTATTTTCACTAAAATTCTTCCAAAACTTACATCAGATCATAAGCCAATCCTTATATGTCTAAAAAAAGAAGAGGATTTAGGCCCCCTTCCATTCCGCTTCAGCCCTCTCTGGGTAGGCAAGGACGGGTTTTTAGAAACAGTCCAAGCGGCATGGAGAATGGAAGTTTACGGTTCCCCAAGCTTCGTGTGGGAACAAAAATTGAAAAACGTAAAAACTGCTCTCAAAGCATGGATAAAGAAATCCGAGCAATCCCCTAACAGGCAGAGGAAGGAGGCCGTAACTCAATTGGAAGGAATACAATTTGATATGGAGGATTCTGTTCCCTCGGTCACGGAGTTTGCCAAAGAAAAATCGGCTCAAAAGAATGTGTATTGCTCTTTCAGGAAGGAAGAAGAGTATTGGCGTCTAAAGTCTCGAAGCCTGTGGCTCAAATCAGGGGACAGAAATACCTCTTATTTTCATAGACAGTGCAGGGCCCGTCTCTCGCGCAACCATATTGCAGAAATAATCAGCTCCAGTGGTCAGGTATACAAAGGTTTCGCCCAAATTCAAGAGGCAGCGATAAATCATTTTCAGAACCTTCTTAGTGCAGAAAGAAATGGCAAGGAGGAGGACGAAACAGAGTTTCTCTCAGCTATCCCCAATCTAGTCAGCGTGGAAGATAATGTCTCTTTGATGAGCCCAGCAATGGAAGAAGAGATAACCAATATAGTTTGGTCCATGGACCCTAATAAAGCCCCAGGCCCCGACGGGTTTTCAATTCATTTTTATAGGATTTGTTGGGAGATCATCAAATTCGACCTCTTCAGAATGATAAGAGGAGTCTTGAGGAAAGCAAAAATGGGAGGGGGTACAAAATCAACATTCCTTGCTTTAATCCCCAAGGAAACTAACCCAAGATCGTTTGACAGATACAGGCCGATCTCCCTGTGTAATTCATCATATAAGATTGTGGCCAAGCTGCTGGCTAACAGGATCAAGCCTCTCCTACAAAAACTAATCTCTCCAGCTCAAGGTGGATTTGTGAAAGGTAGACAAATTCTCGATAATGTTATCCAAATTCAAGAGGCCCTCCACTCCAGCCATGCTCGGAAAGAACAAGGTATGATTATCAAATTAGATATGAGTAATGCTTTTGACCGTGTTAATCGATCTTTCTTGCTCAGGGTTCTTGAAGCCTTCGGGTTCAGTCATGAATTTATAAATATCATCAAAGCCTGCATAGAAAATGTCTGGATCGCACCAATGGTGAACGGGAGACCTACAGATTTCTTCTCCGCTACTAGGGGACTGAGGCAAGGTTGCCCTCTGTCTCCCTTTCTATATATTCTGATGGCGGATTCATTAAGCAGGAAATTAACTCAGGAGCAGCATCGTGGTACCATTCCTGGGATAAGAATCGTGCAAGGAGCACCTCCAGTGAATCATGTGCTTTTTGCTGATGATTCACTCCTGCTGGGCGGCGCCTCCTTGAGAATGGCCAAAGCATTCAAGTCTATCCTCCAAAAATATTGCAGCGTCACTGGAGCCCTCATCAGTGAAAGGAAGAGCGCAGTATATGGTTGGAACTCTAATCAGCAAACCATTGATAGGATAGCTAGTGAGCTGGGCTTCAAAGGTTTCGCTGAATGGGACAAAATAAAATATTTGGGTCTTCCGTTGACGATGGGATCCAACCGGAACAACTTGTGGGAGGAGGTAATTTCCAAGTTTAATAAGAAGATAGCTGCATGGGGCGGAGTCTGGCTCTCCTCTGGAGGAAAGCTCACTCTCATCCGGTCGGTTCTTTCCGCGCTGCCTACCTTTCAAGCTTCTCTGCTGTTGGCTCCAAGGCAAATAGCAGATCAAATTTCCTGCCTAATTCGGAACTTTCTGTGGAGCGGTGGTAAGGGGAACAGTAATCGCTTCCACCTTGTTAATTGGGAATTGGTGAAGCGTCCAATCAATGAGGGCGGCCTGCAAATTAGAGACCCTCTTCAAGCTAACCTAGCGCTGGGCTGTAAGATTCTGTGGCAGCTAACCTCTGAGCCCACGCACCCAATCAGCCAGATTTTAATCCTCAAATATCTCAGAAACAAATCGATCATTACCTTCAATCCCGCTTCTTCTCCAATAGGAACTCTGGCATGGAGACTCTGTTGTAGAGGGATCGATTTTTTCCGAAGGCATCTGTATAAAATTCCTGGTAATGGCAAAAAGACATGGTTGTGGAGGGACCGAATCATGGGCCACCCCCCTCTCTCAGAGATAAATGAAATAGCAGATTTAAGAGTTTGGCTAAGGGCAAGAGGAATCAGGAAAATCGAGGATATCGTGGAGTGGGAAGAAGACGGCAATTGGAAGAGCTGGATTCTGCCCAACATTCCTGAGCATTTAAACGATCAGTTAAACCTTTTTACAGCTGAAATAGCAGATTTTGCACCTGTGCATAAGAATGAGGAAGACACTTGGGGTTGGGGACAAACAGGGGTCTACTCTGCCAAACAAGGGTATTTACAAATGCAAAGTAAAAAAGACTCAGTGCACCCGGAAGGAGTGTGGAAGCAGATCTGGGAGTGCTTCAGTATCCCGAAGATCAATTTCTTCTTCTGGACCTTGTTTCAAAACAAAATTCTTACTGGCGAGAACCTTTGTAAAAGGAACATCGCCGGTCCACACCGATGTGTGTTTTGTAAAAAAGCCCTGGAAACTACAGTGCACATTTTTCTTGAATGTGAGTACGCTCAGAAGACTTGGACAAGTTTCTTGGCCGGTCTGAATGTTAGACCTCCAGTGAATAGCTCAATATCAGAAATGTTCTTGTCCTGGAAAGCTAGATATCCCCATAGCATCGTTGCCAAGTCCCTCTGGTCCAAGGTGTGGACAGCAGTTCCGAAATATGTGTTCTGGAAACTGTGGCTCTCCCGGAATGATATAATCTTCAACCAAACAGAAATATCAGCTGAAAAGGTTGCAGAAAAAGCCAAGAATCTGCTATTAGAGACTTTGAGACAGTTCAGCGTTAAAGATAACTCCCTAAGAGACGAAGAATGTATCTGGTTGGGTGGCTTCATTCCCACATCGAGCCCTTCTTCATTCTCTCGTCCTCTCCTCAAGGAAAATTGGCAGATTCGAGACAACTTAGAAGGCTTCCAGAAGTGGTGGAAATCTCAAGGAAAATGCACTATCTTTTTTGACGGAGCCTCGAAAGGTAATCCAGGCAGGTCAGGGGCGGGGGGGATCATTTATCTCCCGAACGGAAGCAAAGAGAGTTTCAGCTGGGGTCTCGGAATAAAAACCAACAACCAGGCAGAAGTCCTTAGCCTCTTAAAGGCCTGCCAACTCGCCAGAAAGAGTAATCCAAAGGAAATCGCAGTGTTCGGAGACTCAGAATTGCTGATCAAAGCCTTAAGGAAAAACAAAAGGTTTAATGATCCAGTTCTGAACAAATAGATGTCAAGAGTGATCAGACTCTTGAGGGAAATCCCTTTAGTCCAAATTTACCATATTCTCAGAGAATTGAATTCAGAAGCCGACTCTCTGGCTAATATTGGATGCAATCTAGAAAAGAGCATGATAAGCATAAACTCAGGCGAACCGATTATGGTAGCCATCCCTTAATCTGGGCAAAGTGCAGTGAGAGCATCTTCTTCAGACTTAAAGGAGTGAGCAAGGTCTGATTGATCATTTAAAGATCGGGAGGTTCAATTTTAAAACCAATTCTTCGAATTTACTTCCTCCAAGTAAAGAAACAGGGGAGGCGACGTCAATTTTCCAGGTTCTGGAAGCAGTGGGAAGGCAAGTAGTTTGTTCTGAATTTAGGGGCTCTCAGTTCGAAGCAGATCCTGTTCGCGGTCTCGGCCAAGTCGCCCTTCGGCTCCATCCTCCCTGGCTTTACTCCGTAAAGCAATTCTTCCTTTTTTGTTTAAGAATTAGATCTTAGCCAGTTTAAATTCGATGGGAAGGCAGTCGCAATCCATACCGCTCATTGAATTTTCTCAGTAGCAGAATTTGCTGTATAATGATCAGAAATGTAACACTGAATTTGGTCTCGGTCATCCGTTAATAAAATACTCGTTTTGGTTAAAAAAAAAAAACTTTATGCGTGGATTCTAAATCAACATAATTCTGAGAAAAATTTGAATGATGAAATATGTATATTAAGATTAAAATTGGACGGTACAGTAAATTAATGACATAATACATTGATGTAGCTCTTGTCATCATTGTAGAATAAGAGGTGAAATATTTCAACCAATAATATTTAAGATAAATGAATTTAAATTTTATTTAAAATAATAAATTTCATTTTATAATGTTAAATTTTGGAAAATCTTCAATTTTTTTAGTCAAAAGTAAACTAATAACAGGTCAACTAAAAACTGAATATGATATATCTTGCGAGCGGCAGGTAAAATAAGGCATTGAAGTCCATGGATCGGTCTATAGTCAACTCTAGGTTCTTGTTGAGAGGTGCCTTGAACCATTCTTTACTTAAGAATAAGATGGATGAAGAGTGGGACTTGCATTCTTTGCACACCCTTTGACATTCATTGTGCGAGTATCTTATGCTGCAAATCCTCATAACAATTCAAAACAAAACAAGGAAAAATCCTTGGGAAAGTCAAAGAGAAAACCCCTAGGTTAATAAAAGAGGTTTGCATTGTACATTATTTATCTTGATTTCAAAAACATGTTATAGTTGCTACAACTATCCCTCCAAAATTTTTCTCATGCATTGATTCTGGAGCTTACCTTCTATCCACAAAGACCTAGCTTCCACTATCTTCAAGTATTAATGCCAATGTTGGAGACTTATCTTTGCATGTAGTGCTTGTGATGTCTTGTTTTGACACTGATCTGAACCTTTTCTAGCACAAGCCATCACTTTCCCTGACCTTGCAACATTGTCGGTCTTCCCTCTTGGAATTGTGCAATCCATTATCTCTGGAAATTATGATGGGCCTTGAGGATCACAACTACGCAATCATGGAAGGCAAGCCAGTCTTGAGCTCAGAAATTGCGCAAGAGATTCCCTTCCTCTGTGAAACTATGCAATTCACTAAGGCAAGGAATTGCGTATTCCCTTGAGCCTGGGAATTGCGTAGTCCCTTCTACCAGTGTGAATGGGTAGTTTCCCAAAAAAGAAGAGTTGGCATTCCTAAAATAAAGGAGATGCCCAATTAATGTGTGGTTAAGTCCACTAAGCTGTTAATTATGACTTTTAGACAAATGACACTTTTTCCTTGATTTTAGGCATGTGCATCAGAAACACTAACCCGACTAGATCTATATAATAGACACCTCTAGAGAGAATTTTCACATTTGATCTTGGAGCTCTAGCCTTCCCAACGAGATCAAGGAAATTTTGGCTAAGTTTGCGGTGATTTTTTGGGTAAGTTTTGCATGTGTCGCTTTTTGTCATTTTTCTATCACTTTTGTCGCTTTTGGTTCTATGAGTGATATTTTTCCTATTTATTTTTGTAGTATCTAGCATTTTAACTAGTATTAGCTTGCACAAGTGTTGATTCAGTCCGTCGTTGACATTTTCTAAGTGTCACATTAACTTCTTTCTTTTTCCCACCAGTAGTTGTCGTTGTTGGGTCACTTAGTGCATTTTCGTTTTTCCTTTTGCATGTTTGTTTCTGGAAGTTAGTTCTCACTGATCTATCTTCCCCTTAGCCCAATATATGTTCCTTCCTACCTCAACACTTAGATCTAATCTCTTTCTCTCTCCTTCCCACGCAGATCTGCGTAATCATGGCTACGAGTTTCCCTCTCCAACTGCACAATTCACATTCTCTAGGCTCAAGCCTCATGCATGGTCTCTGGGACTGCATAATGCACAATCAATAGCTTGCCAAATTATGCATTATGTAGTGCCAAGCCTCAACCCTCAGCTCTGGCCACTGAGACTGCGCAATGCACATTCTCTTCCTTTAGTCTACCTGATTGGGACTGCGCATTGCATAGTCTCAAGCCTCTAGTTGTCACATTGTCTATTGAGATTACCCATGTCATAGTTAATGAACCCAGTCTATCACCCTTAGTCTAGAAATTGCATAATCCTTCCCTCCAGTCTCTAAGTTGTTGTCTTGATCTTACATAATAGACTAGTTTGCTTGAGCTAATTGTGTTTGCCATGACTGCATCTTATGAAACATGTATTACAGATTTTGAGGTTGTCTCTCTCTATTAGTTGTTTTCATCATGGCACAAAAGAGATATTCCTCCAAAGACACGATAGAGAACATCACTGGTGAAGTCGTTGAAAGCACCTTGGTCACCATGCTAGTTTTCTCAGACACCCAGCTATTCATTAAGAAAGATTCATATATAACATGGCACACATTGAAGGATGCATTCACGAAAACTAATTACAAAGGAGATCATGAAGACAGAAAGGTTTATATTAATGTCCAAAAGTCATGATTGGATAAGATTACATGCAAGCGTATGGCTTTCCCTTAAGCAGACATTATGAAATGGAAACTTTCTCATACTGATTCAAAGAGCATCATCCTCAACAGTAGCAGTAGACAAAGGCTTGCCTCATTCATGGAACATGATTTTCATCTTATGTATCACTTACCATTTCTAGAAACCTATATGGATTCTCACTTCTATGTAGTCACTAGCTACTTGAGCACTAAACATGTCATCAAAAGTTGGGTGAAAGAGCCATCCAAATTCCGATAGACACCCAACAACACTTACAACACTAAGTCTCTCAGAATAGCATTCCAATACTTGATAGTTCTATGTTGTCGAATCTACGATCAAAAGAGTACTAAGACTTTTATCGAAGGCTGAGCATTCAAACTGCATCAGGTGGTGAATGAAGGGAAAGCATTCAATTGGTCAGACTTGTTAGCTCAACAGTTAAATATCCATGTAATCAATTCCAAGAACCCTCCCAAGGGTAAGAAATCCAAGTTCTACATGTCTTCTTAATTGCTAGACACAATATGTGCTCAGAATTCTTTTGTTGGCATGAGTTGGAATTGGTCACCAAAGGAGCCCGATGTACACATTTATTGCAAGTTGCTTTCAAAGTGCAGCTACAAAGGATTCATGGAGAAGTTGAATGATCACTTCCTCATACCACTGTACAAGATGATCTTTGAGGCAGATCCACCTTTCATGTCTGTTATCAGGAAAACTAGTGTCCATTCAAAGCTGCTAGTTCCACTAAGACGGGTAGCTATCTTAGAAAAAAAAAACTAAAGTTACTTGCATTTTCCTTTATGAGAGATAGATGAGAGAGAAGCAGAGAGTACCAACCTCAGTCTTTCGCTAGTCTCCTTGCTTGTTTCCTCTCTCCCTTGATAGAGCTTTCGCCACTCCTTTCTCACTTGTCCCGCTTCAAAGAACACCTGTAGAGTCAAAGCAACAAAATACCATCAAAGCATAGAGATATATAACCATAAACAATGTAGGATAAGATGTACATTAACCATATAAATGCATACACAAATACAAGATTCAGAGATATACAAACATATGGAGGAAAACTCAAATAGCTTTATTGATAGAAGTAGTAAAAGAGAGGATTACAACCAAACTGTCTAATCTAGCATCATCCTCCCAGCATGAAAGCCCTCTTCACCTCATACAAAGAAAGATCACCCAACAATACAATGTCTTCAAAGAGAAAACCAACAACACTTCCTTACAAATTACAAAATTCCAGCCTCTGGATCTCTGGGATGAGGGATCCATATATAGATATTTTCAGGTGGGTGAGTCAGCTTCTGGGATTTTGATTAGTGTCATTTCTCTGATAGTTCTTGGTTCCACTTGGAGATTTCATGATCTCTTAGTCATCCCTAGGCGAATTCAGAGAGGCAAGTGTCATATGAGTAGTTTCTAGAAGATTCCTTGGGTTTCCACCTAGCAAAATTCCTCTGCCATTTGTCTACTCTCGCCCATCACACCCTACAGAAGGTCTTTTTAGTATGCATCACACCCCTCATGTGCAATAGGTGAGATGCATCACACCCTGACCATGGAGCAGGTGAGATGGTCTAGTTTTGACCAGTTCTGAGTAGTTTTTTAGGGAGAATTTCTGGGAAATGATGTAATCAGCTGACCTTGTTCCTTTAGGGTATGAAACAAAAATTTTAGGGATTTAGAAGCCCTTGGTTTATGGACATATGTGATTGGGGTTGCAGTGCCCAAATATTTCTATAACGGTTGCCCCCTAAAGCATGAGATCGTAAATCTTCTGATGTCGGGTGAAATGCTTTATCATGAGGATCCGAGTTTTTTCGAAACTAGAAGGTGACCTGTAATAAGATACAATACAATACATTATATTCATAATATTTTCACGATCTAGCTAAGGCGGGCATTCCCATGCTCAGCTTTATAAACTCATTTTCATGTACATAGGACAGACAACCGTCTGCGTGGCAGATTGATGATTTTGGTAGAGCCATCATCCCTTGGCTTGGATGATTATCTGTGCAGCTATGGTGTACATTTGATGTCTTTATTTTTCCTGAATATATCATAGCCTGGATGGATGAAACTAGATCTGGGGTCTTCAAACTCATTCAATATTCGCTTGAAGTACAAGTCGATCCATGTGAAAAGATGTTCTGATGTCGAACATGGAAAGACATCGTCTGATTACCAGCCAATGATGTAAGCTATTAACAGGTGCGAGAGGAATCATCGATAATGATAATGACCCTCAAGGTACTATAGTACAATTTCACGTGGAGTGAATACATGAGTCGATGTTGAACACCACTTAAAATCTTTCGGTCGAAGGTCATTGATGTAAACCTGTCGCCAGAAGTGAGAAACTTGCCATTGAGGCATGCAAGCTTCAAAGTACTGAAAGGGTTGTTCCTAAGTTGACTTCTTGGATAATGAGCTGATGTCGACAAGAAGTGACCCGTCGTAGGAGGGCCTTAATGAATCCCACATCTACGACATGGAACGGAGCAAATGATTTTGTGGAGGTGAAAATGATCTGATGATATAAGGTTCAGGGTGGCGGTCATGAAAGAATGGAGCGTGAAGGTATTGCAGTGAGGCGTAAGCTGGGTTGGTGAATTCTCTGAGCGACTTCTCTTAAACATATCACTGACACTAAAATGGATTGGTAGCATTAACCCCAAAAATGGATGGTATGGAGGACCAATGATGATATGACCGGTGAACGGAATAACCCGATCTGACTCAATCATGGTGATGGAGTGAAAGTGTCATGTTCAAGAGCGACTTGCTACCAATAAAGTTCTTCAAGTTTTCTTCCCAATTTTTCCCCAGTCATTTCTAACCAGTACCTCTTTATTTTTGTCAAGCTTGAGGAGGATAACATATGCTTGTTCTATAATTTTCCCTTCGGGCAAACCTGTCGCTATGTTTTAGTGAGCCTAGCGACAGTGAAACTCGCTCTTGTCTGTAATGGACAAGTTTGTCTCCATTGTTTTAATGAGTTTAATGACAAAGATAACTCGGTCCTTTTCAGTTTTAGAGAGTCTGAAAAGAGACAAAAAGGAAACTCCAGTAATCCTTTTTCGTGGTATAATCCCTTAAGTCCGAAAAAGTATAAAATAATATGAAAGGGATGACTTTTCCGATCACTTTAACGAGCCGAAAAAGACAAGCGCTCGATCTTTTTGTGTAATGATCCCTCAGGTCCAAAAAGATTAAAATATAGAGGAGGGATGGCACTTCCAATCACTTTAACGAGCTGGAGAGGCCAATTGCTCAACAATATTTTTATATTTTATGAGTCTAAAAAGAGCTTAAAAGAGACTCGTCTTTGAGGAAGGAGTGATATTTTCAGGTAGCAGCTGGTTCCAAGTAAGGTTTGGAACATTTCAATCACAGTAGTGTAAATAAGCTGGCTAACAGAATCACTCTTCGCAACTGTTCCTCAAAAGGGTAAACAATCAAGTGGAGGCGCATGATTGGCTAAAAAGTGGAGGTGATGGTAAGAACATGACCAAGGCTCAAAAGCTGATAGTAATGCAATCACAAGGGTTATTTACTGAAAGTGGGTTCATTTTTTAATGAGCTTGAACTCTGGGGGAACATATGCTCATAACTAGGTTTATTTTTTAACGAGCTTGAACTTTGCAGAAGCATTGCTCGTGACAGTCGTATAATAAGGATGTCTCTCATTAGTAGGTTCATTTTTTAGGGAGCTTACACCATGCGCAACTTTGCTCCAGAACCTTTTGTATGCAAGCTAGGAACAACCAACCTACGAGGTTAAAGGGTTGAGAGCCTACAAACTAAGAAAATAAAAGGTCATTTTTCACTCGCATGCAAATTGCATTTCCCTAGGTATAAAGTGGAGTAGAGTTTCCAGGTTACCATATGGAAGTTCTTGCATTAAAGAAAGGTTTTTCCATCCACATCTACAAACAAAACACTTCCTTGGCTCTGTCCATCGAAATGGACAAAGGTGAATGGTACGAGCTTCCACTCACATAACCTTTGACGAGGGAATCCTTTTCCAGTCTAATCCCATTTTCCTAAATGGACGGGTGTGTCAAACTAGTCATATATCCTACGCGGAAACCTACCTTATATCTGGGGTTTTCCTGCCGAAGTAGACTAGGGCGCATGCCCCCTCGGTTTAGTCACATTCACCGAATCACTCGTGCTCATCAGGTGGATGGACTGGAGGTTGATGAGACATTCCTTGTGCAAAAAGACCAGTTAGGGATGGTATTTGACTAGTAGCCATGTTTGAACCAGGGAATGAAAGCTGGTCTACGAGCTGGACAATTCTGCCTTCATATGGGAAACACATCACCCTAAAGAGTGAGGAAACAATAGCTCCCATCCTATAAATGTAGTCACGTCCAAGGAGTATATTGTAATCTAATGGCCCTTGGACTACCATCACATTCAGATAAACGGTTTTCCTTCTCAAAGTTATAGGAAAATTTGGAAGGATCCCTAACGGTCGACTGGTTCCTTTGTTGAAGCCTGACAGATTTCGAATCTCAGGTAGAAGCGATGGCAAACCAAGTGCTTTCCAAGTAGTTGAGGAAAGGATACTCATGGAAGCCCCTTCATCTATGATAATACCAGCCATGATCATTCTGTAAGCTTGTACTATGATTCAGAATGGTACATTAGATGGTAGACGGGGTCCCCCTAGTAGATTCCAATCAAAGGAAACGACTAGATTTCTTGGAGGAGGAACCGAATAAATGGCCGGATGAATCCCTGACGAACTCCCTTCCTGCGGTAAAAGAACGGGTAGATTGCCCCCATGTTCATCGGGTTCTATGCTAACAAAAAGAATTTGAACAGTGTCGTTCTCATTCTCTTTGATGACTATATCATCTAAAGGTGGACCTTTTGAAGGCAAGATTGGGTCGACTGCCGTCTCAACCTGTTGACTTTGGTCCGGTGTGGACTCAGAGGGTTTATCTTCAATGATAGTTGGTTCGACCGACAACAAAGGTGTGTCAGTTGGATTTTCAACTAGCGATGGAATCGGCAAGGGCTTCTTGTATCCAGGAGAAGGTTGCTGCGGTGAAGCAGGACAATTATCCAAGACTCTTTTAGCTTCGTCCAGGAAAGGACAACGATGGAGGGCATGATCGCCTTCACACAGTCTACAAGGAAATTTAGATCTTCCTTTCTATCCATTGATTTCTTTTTCGCTAGTTGATGGTGTGCTCTCAACATGATCGTCAGAGGTTGAAGACATCGGATTGTGCAAGTGGGGAGACCATTCCCTTAAGATCTGCGGGATGCAAGGACAATCTCAATGATAGTGGTCTCCTTTGCAAATGACACATGGAAATTTAGGTTTGGCTAGTGCAGCGTGTGGATTTTCGCCAGACGATGCATGGTTTCCCCATTTTGCTGTTGGCTTCTTCTTCTTCTTCTCCTTCCCTTTCTTCTTCTTCTCAGTTATTTGGTTTTAAGCGTTATTAGCTTCACCAAGCGAAGAGGAAGAAGGAGAGAGAGAATCAAACAAAGTAGAATGTTGGGGAGCGACTTCAGTATCATCTAGTTTCTGATTTGATTGTTGAGGAATTACAGTGTTTTGAACAACAGAGGTCAAGAAAAGCCATACTGGTAGGCCAATTGTGAGTCCTGGAAGGGAAATGTAGCCATATGTGGAGCACCAACATCTCCCCAAGAAGAGAAAGGACTAGGATTCCCCCCAAGGGGAAATCCTTGATTGGTGGACTCCATTTTCTCAACCTAAGACCAACGAGGGACCAATGATGTTATTCCAATGAAGATAAATTTTATGACGCTTTGACACAACTTTCTTTTTCAATTTTAAAGAGTTGAGAAAAAGCTAAATATGACTTTAGTCACCTTCGATTTTTAATGAGCCTGAAGTGACAAGTGCTCAAATGGACCTTTTCTTTTAAGGAGTCTGAAAAGGAATGAAAGTGACTACTATGGAAATCTAGATAGAGGGATTACCAAACCAATCACAAAACTACAGAATACTTTTTACGGTACGGCAATCAATCTTCTCGAATGCAGTGTTCAGTGCATTGCGATCGATAGGGCGGCAGACACGACTTCCTAAGGATAAAGGATGTAGCCTATTATGGTCTCCCAATATATACTCGACGGTACATGGGAGCACAAGTCCGTACAGGCACTTGTCGTCTCAAAGATGAGGAATCACCCAACCTACGATGAAAGCGATAGTTACCAGGCTTTACGACACCGGAATACGTCTCTAGCCTAGACTTCTAAATGTTGTGCGTTAGGTTCCAAAGCGTTTTTATGTTCATTGAGGTTTATTTTACAGTTGATCTTTCTTAAGAAGTTTGCCTTTAAGTTTCACTACGTGAAGTAGATATACAATTCCTAAATATGCAATCTAGGATGATAAACAGTCGTTTACTCTCTTTTTGCAATGAAAATCCTATCTACTAAGGAAAGAGAAATGAAATTATTTCAACATAGAACAAAGAGCACACACTAGATGCACTTTTGCTAAATCAATTTCAGCATGCAATCTAAATGCCAATGCACTTGTATGTATTGTTTTCCAGTTTCCTTAAAGTAAAAATGACAAAAGAAAACTAAGTATAGATCTGAACTATCTTCTTTCAAAGCGAAAGTACCAACAATTTTCTCTTCAAAAAACAAAGTAAGGCTAAGACGACACTTTGCGATTTCGAATTTAAAATTTCTTTCGACACTTGAAATACTATTAATTCAAATCAAATACAATGGCAAAAGTGTAACCGACTATCTAAAAGAGGAAGACTTTACAACACTCTTTTTCTTGACTGAAAACAACACTTGCGACACTTTCAAATCAAAAGACAACAGTTCGTTTATGCTACTGTTTGCAAAGGAGAACCGTGAATGATGAAAAATACATAAAAAAACATTCACAATTCTTTATCAATGGAGGTTGAATAATGCAAAGGAAGAAGGTTTCAACAGTGATATACTGATCATAGACAATAAAACTATTGAATAAAGCTGAAGACAATGAAGAAAAAACCAAAATCTAGAGGCAGAAACAGTGTTACTCAATCATCACACCTGTAACATAGGGAAACAAGGATGCATCTCACTTGCAACACACGGGAGGTGCGATGCATCCAGATTTCCAATGAGAGATAGTGCAATGGTCCAGGGATGAGACTGAGCTTGGTTTTCACTCACAGTTTGCAGCTAAGTTAAGGGATTTAGACTGAGCTAATGATAGTCAGTAAACACAAAGTATAGGGGCTGGTCTAATGAGGTTATTTGAACTACCACCAGGGCAATTAGGATGTGTTGAGCCTCAAACCTGCATCTTCCTATACACCCTCTCAACCTTCTTTTTCCCACTTACTTCATCCATCAAGCTGTTAAATCATTGCATTATAGTCTAAAAAGAGCTTCTGACATGGTTTTCTAACTATGCTTATGACTGTTGTTTGGTTTAGAGTTTTGTTTAGGCAGCTGCGGAAACTTGTCAGTTTCCGCAGCCAGCACAGGATTCCGTAGCTATTTTGTTAAAAGCTATGCTACAGGTGTCCTATGAAGAAACGAGCCACATGGGCAAGCTACAAGTGACAGGTACATGGAACGTGTCCCTTCAAATCTACCAAATCATCCATAGAAGGTCACAGTCAACAAGGGTCAAAGGCAAAGCCAACCAAGGTATTTAGTGGTGGCACGTCTTTGTTTGGAGCACGTGAAAGTTTACGTGGCCCAGTCCTCAGCCCACGGAGACATCGGCACACTTGGAGATCATCCCCGTAACCTGAATCCAACAGCTGCCACTCCGAAGATTTAATAGGCATGATGACAGTTACGCTAGATCTCAGCTGAGGAGATCTATGTGTCTTTGGCAACGCAGTTAATAGCATAGGATTCAGTTAGTCAGTTCAACACTTTTTCATTATAAATAACGCGTTGATGAACGTTGTAGAGAAGATTTTTGGAATGTAATTTTTGAACTGTTTTCTATTATCACCCCACTGTACTCTGTTTTATATATGTTGCTACTGCTTTAATACATGAGAAGAATACTTCCTTGAGCTCATTCTTGTGACTGTTCATTGACTGGCTAAGGTGGCAGAGGGCCCCTGCGCACTAAAGCCCTGTATAGTTGTCGTTTGATTTTATTATGTTTCTGTTTTTATTATTACTAGCTTGTATATAACATGTTGTTTTGATGTTTTTAATTCACTACTGTTTATATTTCACCTTTGTTTTCTTATAGCTGTCAGTTGATCAACGTTTTTCTGCAGGTTTTCTTAGGCAGCCCGGGCAAATTTTCATCTTTTTGATAACTATTGACATATGAGATCATCTTGTCCTTCCTGCTAATTTCCATTTTCTGAAATTTAATTCCAGCATTGTCCTTTTTCAAGTTGTGATTTGCTTATTTCTTTTTCTGCTACTTAGACATCATACTACTCATTTGTTTATGGTTTCTTTCTATAGTCAAGTGACTCTATTAGTAAGGAATCAGAATATTACTTATTGTAATGTGATTTAGTAATCATATTGCTTAAACTTGTTCATGATTGCTTCCCACAAGGTAGATTGAGCTGAAGGGTAAATGATCTGAAGAGTTGAAGTAGTGTGATTAGTTTCCTTTATGCAATTTAATTTCTTGCCACTTAGTTATCATATTGCTTAGACTTATTCATGATTGCTTCCCATAAGGTAGATTGAGTTGAAGGGTAAAGGATCAGATGAGTTGAAGTAGTGTGATTAGTTTCCTTTATGCAATTTAATTTCTTGCCATTTAGATATCATATTACTTGACTTGTTCATGATTGCTTCCCACAAGGTAGATTGAGCTGAAGGGTAAAGGATCTGAAGAGTTGAAGTAGTGTGAATTAGCTGCTTTGCTTTTAATTTGAGTTGCTTTAAGTTCAGTTTTTACTTTCTTTTCATTCAGCAGCAAGGATACTGGGCCATTGTCATTAGTTCACTGTTTGATACATTTACTTCCTCTTAAGAATTGATTTCATTACAGTTGTTTTAAAGCTTTCTTTTTTATCACTTTTAAGTTTGGGGAAATCACTGTAGAAATCACCATCACCATCCACACTTAACTTTCATTTTCGCCATCACACATTAGGAAAAGATAAATCCAAAAACAAACTAGAAAACTCAAAAACAACAAAAGACTAAGGAAATGGTTATCTAGTACATATAGTACACCTCACTTCGTCAGTTTACGAATCCCGGATTGACATTTTAAATAGCAATTTAGAATACACTAAATTGACCAAACATTTTGGCGCCGTTGCCGGGGAAGTGAAATTAGGTAGCCAATTTCTTAAAAAAAAATAAACACAAGAAAATTTCAAGAAAGGAAAATTGATAACCTCTCAAAGTATGCTCTCCTCTTGCACTTAGTGTGATCTGGAGGATCAGAAAAGAGAAAGTTATTGGTTTAATAGTTTCTTGAGTATGCTCTCTTCTTGCACCTAGAGTGATCTGGAAGATCAGAAAGAGAATTATTAGCCTGACTTGAAGAAAAATAAAAAAAAATGACATGCATAGAGCAAGAGATTCTAGGGGAAGGTTTTTAGCTAGAGCCAAGAGTTCGATTTTTTACAACTCTTTCTACCTCAAGGAATAGACAAGAGACACACCTCCATCATCTCCAACCTACACTCCTAGCCCTAGGATTCCTGGAATTCAAGAGACAGTAGTTGAGTTAGGAGACTCTTCCTCACCATCCATTGAATCTAAATTAGGAAAAGATTCTTTCTTTTCTTCTACAGGGAGACACATTGTAATTGAAGAAGTAGAATCACCTGAGGAAGAAGAAGGAGAAATTCCTCCTCGATCGCTATTAGTAGAAGAACCAGAGGACTCTGAAATCTCTGAGAAAACTACCATGACAGAAGAGGGAGTTAACGGATTTGGTAGAGGTAGAGGTAGAGGAGGAGGAGGAGGAAATAATAGAGGAGGTAGAGGTAACAATGGGGGAAATAGAGATGGAGATAACTCATTTGGATTTTCTATAGTCGATGAGGATTCTCGAGCAATAATGAAAAATATTTCACCATCTGTCCTCCCAAACTTTCATGGGTTAAGAAATGAGGATCCTGAAACATTTCTATTTGAGTTTGAGGTCGTGTGTCGAACCTATGATTATCTAGAAGACTCTCAAAAACTCAAATTGTTTCCTCCAACATTGAAAGGAGCTGCTTTGAAATGGTTCATGGGATTACTCACTAAATCCATTAGGACTTGGAATGATATGAAACAAACATTCTTGGATAGATACTTGGATTATTGTATGCCTACCAACCACAAGGATGAAGTATTTAAAATGGTACAAAAAGAAGATGAAAACTTGGAGGATTTACTTGAAAGATTCCAACACAATCTGAAGAGAGCAAAGATGAGTAACTTAGATGAGGAGACCTTGAAAGCCCTTCTATTAAAAGCCATTAGAGATGAATGGATAGATATTTTGAACATGATGGGAAAAGGAGACATATCTCAACTTCCACTTCATGACATAGCAGAATTGTGTGTCCATCTCTCAAGAGGAAAATATAAAACTGGAAAAGGGCCTAGAGATCCTTCTCTCATCAGAGCAAACAAATATGCAACTGGATCAGTAAGTAGGGCTAAGATTGGCAATATGCTTGATGAATTCAAAACTTATATCTTAGGGAGTCTTAGTGAGCAACTAGACACTCTTAAGATCCACAATAAGCAGAAAGCTGAAGCTTTAGCCATCTTTTGCCCAAAATGTAGAAAAAAACATGCTCTCAGGGAATGTCCCTTGGATGAAAAAGTTGTAGAAACATGTGTGATATGTTCAGAGAATCATGAGACCAAGGATTTTCCTTCAATTCCTGGGCTCAAAGCTGTCTTTCAAGAAGATCCAAATACAATTGAGTCTCTCTGTTTTGTTGCAAGGAGACCTTGGCAGGGGCAACAAAATCAAGGGTTTAACAACTCTATGAACTTTCAACCCTCACCAAATTGGAATCCTTGGCAACAACCTTGGTCCCAACCTCAAAATCCTTTTCAATCATGGGTACAAGGTATGCAAAATCCTTATGGGAGATTTGCTCAATTTTATCAATATCCTCCATCTTTTCAAAATCAACAGGCTCCACAACTTCCAAATCAAAACCCACAACTATCATTGCCATTTCAACAACAACAACCTTCTCAACAAAACCCAAATTCTCAACTCTTGCTTCCATTCCAACAGAAGTCAAATCAACTTCCTTCTCAGCCATTGCGAAACCCCAATAATAAAAACCCTCAAAATGCTTACATGATAGAAGGTCAACAATTTCCTACCTATATGATTGTTCCTCTCAATGATGTACAACTCAGATTTGGTATAGTTCTAGATAAACCTTCTATAGATGCCCAAAATCAAAGCATTTCTGAGGAAGAATCTCTTGAAGCCAATAAGGGTTCTGAAGCATCTCTTCAAAACTCAAACAATCAGAAAGAAAAAGAAGAACTAACCCCTACAACTCCTATAGTTGAGCAACCTGTATCTTCATCCACACCTCCTTTTCCTGAAAGATTACAAATTGACAAAGGGGTGGAAAAACAAATCTTGTTGCCTAACTATGATTTTCTAGATGAATTGAAGAATGTCTGTATCAAGATTCCCTTGTTACAAGCCATTAAAGAGATTCCTATTCTAGCAAAAACAATAAAGGAGTTGAGTCTTAAAAGACCAGGAAGGAAACCTAGAGACACAAGAAGAATCCACCTGGTAGGGAAAATTGCAGACATCATGATGGGAAAAATTACCATGCAGAAGTATGTAGATCCCGGTAGTCCAATTGTCAAAACACATATCAATGGGGTTGAAATTCCAAACACTTTGATTGATTTAGGGGCTGTTATCAACATTATGAGTAGACAGACTATGGAACAGCTGAAACTTCCTAATCTTCTCTTTACACCTACTTTACTGGAACTTGCAGATCAATCAATTATTAAACCAGATGGTGTATTAGAAGACATTTCAGTTTCCTTAGACTCTTGGGAATATCCAGTGGATTTCATGATTTTAACTCCCAAGAGTAATTTAGGAGGACATCCTCTCATTTTAGGAAGACCTTGGCTAGCCACAGCCGATGCTTTCATCAGTTGTAGGTCTGGGGATATGTATATTTCTGATGGTAATTCGACAAAGAAATTCAATCTGTATCCTCCAGCAAAAGCAATCACAGAAATAGGAGATAATGAATGGATTGATGATGAAGATACTATACAACCTGTCTTTACCATCTCTGAAGTTAGTGAAGATAGTCAAATTCTGAACACATTAGAAAATTTTGAAACATCTTTAGAATATGACCACACACAATTTCAGTTAGATTCTGACATTGAGTATCTATCATCTAGACAAATGTCTCTTTTCTCTATGGAAGAATTTGGTAGTTTCGCCATTGAGATCTTTCCAAGAAAAACATTGAATATCAACAAAAATTTGGAAAGATCACAACAGGAAGAACTAACCAAAATCTTGCAAAAACATTCTACTGCATTTTCATGGGAGTATACCGATATGAAAGGTATTAACCCTAAGACTTGCATTCATCACATCTATATTGAGGAAAACAGTAGACCAATCAGACAACCTCAAAGAAGGATGAATCCAAACCTTAGGGAGATAGTGAAAGAAGAGCTCCAAAAGTTACTTAATGTGAACTTCATTTATCCAATTTCAGATAGCCGATGGGTTTCTCCTTTGGTTATAGTACCTAAAAAGAATGGTAAATGGAGGGTATGCATTGATTACAGAGAATTGAACAAAGCAACTTTGAAGGATCACTTTCCTTTACCCTTTATCAATCAGGTATTAGATACTTTAGCAGGCAAAAAGTATTTTTCATTTTTGGATGGTTTTAGTGGTTACAATCAGATTCAGGTAGCACCTGAAGATCAGGACAAGACCACATTTACCTGTCCATGGGGAACTTTTGCTTATCGAGTACTTCCTTTTGGATTACCCGCAACATTTCAAAGGGCAGTACTAGGAATCTTTTCCGATCTAATCCATGATTGTGTAGAGGTGTATATGGATGATTTTACAGTTTATGATAATTCGTTTGAAGAAGCATTAGAGAATTTGGAAAAAGTCCTTATAAGATGTAAAGAAACAAACCTATCATTAAGTCATGAAAAATGCTTTATGATGTTTACTGAAGGGATTGTTTTAGGACATCATATTTCAGGAGATGGGATTAAAGTTGATAGATCAAAAGTTGAAGTCATCTCCAAGTTGCCTATTCCAAATTGTCAAAAAGATGTTAGAAGTTTTCTTGGATTTACTGGATACTATAGAAGATTTATTGAAAACTTCACCAAAATAGCATCTCCACTCTTCAAATTACTTACAAAAGATTGTGAATTCAAATGGGATCCTGCTTGTCAATATGCATTTGAAACTTTGAAAACACGAATATCTGAAGCACCCATTTTGAGAGGTCCAAATTGGAAACTTCCTTTCCATATTTCTACAGATGCTTCAGATACAGCCCTAGGAGTTGTGTTAGGACAAAAGGATTTAGTTCCTTATGCCATTTACTACACCAGTAAAAATTTGACTCCCACTGAGTTAAACTATATTGTGACTGAGAAAGAGTTCTTAGCTGTTGTTCATGCAATCAATAAGTTTAGACACTATATAACCGGCTATGAAACTTTTGTCCATACTGACCATTCTGCAATTAGATATCTTATGAATAAACCTGTTACTAATGGCAGAGTTACAAGATGGCTCTTACTTTTACAAGAATTCAATATCATTGTGTTGGATAGACCAGGGAAACAAAATACAGTAGCTAATTTCGTCTAGAATCCAAAATACTAACGAAGATTCTCCTGTAGAGGATAAGTTTCCAGATGAATATTTGTTTGCAGTAACTACTAAGACTCCTTGGTATGTAGATATTGCTAACTACTTGGTTACAGGGAAGCTACCTCCACATCTATTTCCTGGTGAAAAAAGAAAAATTATTCAGGAGAGCTCAAGTTATTCATGGATTTCTAATGAATTGTTTAAAACAGGGCTAGATTGTGTGATCAGAGGATGTGTTCGGGAAGATGAAATGCCTGACATCCTCAAGGCATGTCATGATGAACCATGCGGTGGACACTTTGCTGACAAAAGGACGGCCTATAAAATCCTTTCTTTAGGATATTATTGGCCTTCCCTTTTCAAAGATGCAAAACAATATGTCAGAAGGTGTGACAGCTGCCAAAGAGTTGGGAGACCGACTCTTTCAAATGAAATGCCATTACAACCACAGGTACTCATCGAACCCTTTGAAAAATGGGCTTTAGATTTCATTGGACCCATTAATCCACCATCTAAACAAAAGAAGTATATATTGGTATGCACTGATTATGTCACTAAATGGGTAGAAGCCAAAGCATTGCCTTCTGCCACTGAAAATTCAGTTGTTCAATTTCTTTTTGAGGATATTTTTACTCGTTTTGGTGTCCCAAGAGAAATTGTGACAGATCAGGGAAGTCAATTTACATCTAACTTGATGGAGAAGCTGATGGAAGAATATAAAATCAAGCATAGAAAATCTACTCCTTACCATCCACAAGCAAATGGCCAAGTGGAATCTACAAACAAAGTTCTTGAAAGCATCATCACCAAAACTGTTCATCTACACAGAAAAGATTGGGCAGAAAGGCTTCCTGAAGCCTTATGGGCCTACAGAACTACATGGAGGAATACAACAAGACATTCTCCCTATGAACTTGTTTATGGGAAGGAGGTCCTGCTCCCCATTGAGTTTCAAATCAAGACTTTCAATATGGCAGTCCAGTTGGGGATGAATCTATCAGAAGCCCAAAAGCACAGAATGGATTAGCTAAATGAGCTAGATGAGATCAGACAAGATGCAATTTTAAGAACTGATCTAGTTCAACATCAAAGAGCAAAGTGGCATGACAGATACATCAAAGAGAGAAAGTTTCAAGAAGGAGATTGGGCGTTACTGTTTGATTCCAAGTTTAAAGACTTCAAAGGAAAATTTCAGACTCATTGGCTTGGGCCATATGAGATTGACAAAGTCTTTAACAATGGAGCAGTAAGAATCAAGACTATTGATGAATTTCAAACTCCTTTCATTGTGAATGGCCACCGATTGAAAATTTATCACAAGCCACTCTCAAAAGAGGAATTTGTCAAAATGTTCCAAGAGAATTCTACAATAAGGCTGGTGGAGAAGAATCCTTCTCCCCCATCAGCCTAGTCTTTGTTTCTTTCAGTAAAAAAAAAAAAAAGGAAGAAGAAAAAAAAAAACGTATAAGCCTGAAAACCAATCATAGATTGGCAGTCTTATACAGAAAATGTAGATTGAAAATCAGGGACACCTGACACTCTATATTTTCCAAAAAAAATCTCCTCTCCTTCTCTTTCCATCTTCACTCCATTTCATTCTCCATCTCACTCTCATTACCATTTCACTTCACTCCACTTCATTTTCATTTCATTCCACTCATTCCATTTCACTTCATCAATAAAAGTCCCTTTCAGGACTATTTTCATTCAGCTAGTTCTTCTCTAACTATCTTTGTGCAGTTAAGGGGGTGCTGTCTCAGTTTCCGCAGCTGGACACCGTTTCCGCAGCCAAAAGCAGTTTCCGCAGCCAGAAACGATTTCTGCAGCCAGCATCACTCTGTTTTCAAATTTACAGTCAACTGTTAGTGCCATAATCATGAAATGCAGGTGTAATTGAGCTAAAGACATGGGGCATCTCCAAGACATCAAGGAAGAGCAATTGGTTAGAAGCCTTGAGGAAAAATTGACAAAGTTTCCAAAGGTATGATCAAAAATCTTTATCAAATAACAATTCAAGTCATAATTACGCATAGTTATCAAACCATAACAAGTTCTACTATGTGCAATGATTTGATACGATAGCTCCACTACCACTCCTATTCCACGATATCACTCCACACACCTTGCATTCATTTCTCCAACGGTCTCATGATTATTTCGAGTTTAAACTCAAGACTAACTGCACTTCCATTTATTACTCGTACTCTTGAGACGTGACCTATTGTGTTACGGTTCTTCTTAGCCGTAATTTCCGTAGCCGTCTATTGAGACGTGTAAAAATTTCATACACAGTCATCAATCCGATTCCATTCATTTACCACTCCACTAATACCATACCTCTCGCATGCATCCACATTTTATTTTGAACTTGTTCACTGTTGCTCACCCTCTGTTCCTCCGGTAATTCGGGTATTGCCACTACAGTTTGTTCTCCATTTCCGACTGCAGTCACTACAGTCATCCTAAAACCCCGACTACAGTCACTACAGTCTATCCTAAACCCTGTAACAGAGCCGTTTTTTCTGAACCCTCACACGCAGAAGAACTCTCAGTTGGAATTTAAAACAGCATATGGGAAAATTACTGAGAGCCGAGCCAGAAGGACTAAAATACTTGGAGGGTTATCCTCAAACTAAGGAATTGCTGAAGAAAGCCAGATGGCTACGATTTATCCAAAAGTTTAAAGGCCATAACAAGGAGGTGACCAAAGCTTTTGCGCGGTCTTTTGATGGAAAAACAGTGGAGATTGGAGACTTAAAGTTTACAGTGACTGAGGCCACAGTAGCAGCTGCCACAGGCCTACCTCAAGAAGGTGAAAGGTGGTTTAAAAATAGAAGTGTGGACGATCAAATATGGAGAATCATGCTACAAAACCAAGGTATGGATACCACCGTATTTACAAGAGGCATCCCTGTTCATGCACTAAAAGAGGAATGGTCTAGTCTACTGTTAGTCATCTAGAAATTTATCACGTGTGAAGGTCGTTTTGGTTCTATGTATATGTATCATGCTAGACTTATGATGAATTTCCTAGAGGGTCACATTCTTAATTTGCCTCATTTTCTGTTATTGAGTTTGAAAAAAATGAGTTTTACAGTTCAAAAACACATAGGCAACATTGAATCTCATCTCTACCATCATGGATTCATAAAAATTCTTATTGAGGACCAGTTAAAGAAAACTAAGGATACTTGGGAGCAATTTTTGATAAGAAACTACTTCCAAGAGCCGTCTGAGGCCTCTGGAAGCAGTCCACCAAAGATTCCAAGGAAAAGTAGGAGGAAAGAAAAGAACATTACAGTCCAAGACTCCCCTACAATAGAAATTCAAGAAACTGTCCAAAAAGAAGAAGAAGATAGAGCTAAAAATAAGAAACAGAAGAAAGAAAAAGGCAAAAGAACCATTCAAGAAGTCTATCCATCCCCTGAGAAATCCATAGAGGAGGATTATCAACCTCTGTCAGAAAGATTAGTACATCTTCAAGCTGCTGCTATAACAAAGAAAAAGCAAAAAGGGAAACAGAGTTCACAAGAGAAGAGTACTAGTCTATACTTAAGGAGGAGCACTAGGCTAAAAGGAAAAGAGAATACAACCCAATAAAAACAGTCTCACTTTATTGATTTAGGTGAAGAGACAATTGAGAAATCTCCAGCCCAGCCAAGCACTGAATCAAGTCCTCCACATGATGAAAGCCCTTTTCGGCCGAAAAGAGAGAACAATCCTCCTCCTCCACCAGATTTTGAGCCTAGTCCGAGAAAGACACCTGAGGTAGATCCTAATCAGCAAGAGGCATATAACAACCTAGAGTCCTTAGAATAATCAGCTGCAGGACCAAGTACCACTCTGCCACTAGATGCACAAGTTCAGTCTTTGAAACATGAAGTATTTGAACTAGAAATCCTAAATAGTCATATCAAACAGGAAAATGAAGCACTCAAAGAGCAGAGTAAAGTAGACAAGATTTTCCATGATAACACTATGCTCCATTTAGGACTATGGCAAAAGAAAAACAGGAAACTGAAGAAGAAGTGCAAAAAGTTAAGCAGAGCATTGATTAATCTCAAGTTCAAATGTCTAGTTAGGAAACCAAGGATGATGCTAGCATCAAGGAAGAAGAAAAGAGGGCTAGATGTCCTAGCAGAAGCCTCAGAGCATATGGATTAGAGGGAAATAACTAAATTTTGGTTGCATGAGGACATGCAACACCTTCACAGTGGGGGTATGTTGAGCCTCAAACCTGCATCTTCCTATACACCCTCTCAGCCTTCTTTTTCCCACTTACTTCATCCATCAAGCTGTTAAATCATTGCATTATTGTCTAAAAAGAGCTTCTGACATGGTTTTCTAACTATGCTTATGACTGTTGTTTGGTTTAGAGTTTTTTTCAGGCAGTTGCGGAAACTTGTCAGTTTCTGCAGCCAGCATAGGTTTCCGCAGCCAGCACAGGATTCTGCAGCTATTTTGTTAAAAGCTATGCTACAGGTGTCCTATGAAGAAATGAGCCACATGGGCAAGCTGCAGGTGACGGGTACATGGAACGTGTCCCTTCAAATCTGCCAAATCATCCATAGAAGGTCACGGTCAACAAGGGTCAAAGGCAAAGCCAACCAAGGTATTTAGCGGTGGCACGTCTCTGTTTGGAGCATGTAAAAGTTTACGTGGCCCAGTCCTCAGCCCACGGAGACATCGGCACACCTGGAGATCATCCCCGTAACCTGAATCCAACAGCTGCCACTCCGAAGATTTAATAGGCATGATGACAGTTACGCTAGATCTCGGCTGAGGAGATCTACGTGTCTTTGGAAACGCAGTTAATAGCATAGGATTCAGTTAGTCAGTTCAACACTTTTTCATTATAAATAACGCGTTGATGAACGCTGTAGAGAAGCTTTTTGGAATGTAATCTTTGAACTGTTTTCTATTATCACCCCATTGTACTCTGTTTTATATATGTTGCTGCTGCTTTAATACATGAGAAGCCTACTTCCTTGAGCTCGTTCTTGTGACTGTTCGTTGACTGGCTGAGGTGGCAGAGGGCCCCTGCGCACTAAAGCCCTATATAGTTGTCGTTTGATTTTATTATGTTTTTGTTTTTATAATCACTAGCTTGTATATAACATGTTGTTTTGATGTTTTTAATTCACTGTTGTTTATATTTTCACCTTTGTTTTCTTATAGCTGTCAGCTGATCAACGTTTTTCTGCAGGTTTTCTTAGGCAACCCGGGCAAATTTTCATCTTTTTGATAACTATTGACATATGAGATCATCTTGTCCTTCCTGCTAATTTCCATTTTCTGAAATTTAATTCCAGCACTGTCCTTTTTCAAGATTTTCTTATTTCTTTTTCTTCTACTTAGACATCATACTACTCATTTGTTTATGGTTTCTTTCTATAGTCAAGTGACTCTATTAGTAAGGAATCAGAATATTACTTATTGTAGTGTGATTTAGTAATCATATTGCTTAAACTTGTTCATGATTGCTTCCCACAAGGTAGATTGAGCTGAAGGGTAAATGATCTGAAGAGTTGAAGTAGTGTGATTAGTTTCCTTTATGCAATTTAATTTCTTGCCACTTAGTTATCATATTGCTTAGACTTATTCATGATTGCTTCCCATGAGGTAGATTGAGCTAAAGGGTAAAGGATCAGAAGAGTTGAAGTAGTGTGATTATTTTCCTTTATGCAATTTAATTTCTTGCCATTTAGATATCATATTACTTGACTTGTTCATGATTGCTTCCCACAAGGTAGATTGAGCTGAAGGGTGAAGGATCTGAAGAGTTGAAGTAGTGTGAATTAGCTGCTTTGCTTTTAATTTGAGTTGCTTTAAGTTCAGTTTTTACTTTATTTTGATTCAGCAACAAGGATACTGGGCCATTGTCATTAGTTCACTGTTTGATACATTTACTTCCTTTTAAGAATTGATTTCATTACAGTTGTTTTAAAGCTTTCTTTTTTTATCACTTTTAAGTTTGGGGAAATCACTGTAGAAATCACCATCACCATCCACACTTAACTTTCATTTTCGCCATCACACATTAGGAAAAGATAAATCCAAAAACAAACTAGAAAACTCAAAAACGACAAAAGACTAAGGAAATGGTTATCTAGTACATATAGTACACCTCACTTCGTCAGTTTACGAATCCCAGATTGACATTTTAAATAGCAATTTAGAATACACTAAATTGACCAAATATGATGTTTGCAAGTCAGATGTTCAATTCATAAACCAACCCAGAGACTGACTGAAGCAGCGTTGATCTACTTTGCAGTTTCATAGCAAAAGTAGTTCGAAGGCTAGCTGGCTTAACTTCAGGCTCCGTCTATGGTTTATAAAGCAAACAACATTAACAAAACAAAAAAACTATTTGCTCCCCACCGGATTCACCATTTTGTTATCGGGAAAACTAGTGTCCATTCAGAGCTGCTAGTCCCACTAAGATAGGTAGCTATCTTAGAAACAATCAAACTAAAGTTACTTGCGTTTTCCTTTATGAGAGATAGATGAGAGAGAAGTAGAGAGTACCAACCTTAGTCTTTCGCTAGTCTCCTTGCTTGTTTCCTCTCTCCCTTGATAGAGCTTTCGCCACACCTTTCTCACCTGTCCCGCTTCAAAGAACACCTGTAGAGTCAAAGAAACAAAATACCATCAAAGCATAGAGATCTATAACCATAAACAATGTAGGATCAGATGTACATTAACCATATAGATGCATATACAAATACAAGATGTACATTGAGATGAATCGTTCACACTATTGATGATTCCAAAAACCCATTAAGAGAAAAATAACATATGTATTTATTATTTTTTATAACAACATATCACTATTACGTGTATACTTTTGCATTCAACCTGACAGTAACCCTCACCTAAATACAATGTAAATTTAAAATATATAGTTTTAATAACTCGTCTTTGAAAGAGGAATACTTTATGCTATGAGCAATGAGAAGATTATGAAGATGAAGCATATGCTTAAGATTCACTTATTTTATTTTATGATGTATATGTAAAAATTAATACGTTGTTTACTAAATAAAACAAGTTATATAGTAGTCAAGTACTTGTCTAAATCAAACAAGTTATATAGTAGTGAGTATTTGCCACTTAGTTTAAATATAGTTAAACTAAAATATATATATGAAAGTTTAGCAAAATGGAAGCCTATATAAGTGCATGCAAAAACTCAAAACCAAAACTAGAAGAAACAGACGCAAAATTGGAAAACAAGAAATTAGAAAAAAAAGAAAAAAAGAGCTAAACAATGAAAATCTACAATGATATCTTATATATTTTTTTAAATTAGAAATAAATATTTAGGAATATTATTTTATAACTTTAAAAAACACCCTTCACAAATCATGGTCAATTAAAAAAAATGTCACTCTAGTTTACCTTTGATTTACATTATAGAATCAAAATCAATAGTTATCTAATTTGTACCATATGGGTTGAATCAAGTATTATGAAGTATATGACTCAATTATGTAATTTTCTTTAGACTTTGAAAGAGACGTCATTTGTCAATTTTCTAATTTATTAGAACTTTTTATAATTTCAATTTAATATTTTGAATGAAATAAACAAAAGCAAGATAAAGTCCATTATTCATTATTATTTATTTAGTTTGTGGTTACAATAGTGAAATTTTACAACTTACTTGAAACCTCCCCATGTTTTTTTCTAAAATGATTTCATCTAAAAGATTATTCCATTGAATAATATTTCCCTAAAATAATGTTGAAAAACATAGGATATGAGTAAAGTGTGAATGTTGACAAAATAATCGTGTACCTACATACAATCTTGGATTTTGCACCCCTCACAACTTATTTTCTTATTAATTTTACTTGGTTGGCTATGAATTTTATTATGCAGCAACCACTTGTTGACTGGCGCCCTTGGCAAACATAGGTCAGGAAATATATGATATACTTTATGCTTTTGTAATTGTGGAAGACTGAGTTCATGTAGCAGGTTTTTTGAGCAGGATTTAATTATCTGCAATTATCCATAATTTTATGAGATGTAATATAAGAGGGAGAGGGGTTCAATTGCAGAAGATATCCAATTCAAATTATCAGTGTGCTAGAATTGCCTACTTATTCTCGTAGGATTCACTACTATTGTAAGGTAGGAATTGTCATAATAATCCTCACCTATTTGTTGGTGAAAAAATCATCAGCTATTTACATGGCACTGCAACTGGTTCTGGCACTAGAAAAGGCATGGGTACAAGCACGGGAAGAGGCTCTACTTCCAGCTCTAAATGTTCAGCCTTTTCTTCATTATTTTATAATAAAAAAATCTGATGTAAATGTAATAATCAATAATTAGTACTTTACCCATATGTCCATTAAGAAATTTACTCTTGATGGTATGGGCATGTCAGTGATTTAGTCTTGATGGCATAGGCATGCCAAGAGAGGTTCAGTATAGGCATGTCAGGAGAGGTTCAGTAAATGATTAGAGTTTCTGATGATTACGAGGCAACACTATTAAATAAAGTTGCCTTGATTTTAGGCATAGTGTCATTTCAAATGGACTAGATCTCTATTACATTTAATACAAAATTCACCCACCAAATCACTAATTTATGGCGTTGTTTAACTTTATGCGTGGATTCCAAATCAACATAATTCTGAGAAAAATTTGAATGATGAAATATGTATAAGATTAAAATTGGATGGTACAGTAAATTAATGACATAATACATTGATGTAGCTCCTGTCACCATTGTACAATAAGAGGTGAAATATTTCAACCAGTGATATTTAAGATAAATGAATTTAATTTTTATTTAAAAATAATAAATTTCATTTTATAATGTTAAATTTTGGAAAAACTTCAAATTTTTTTAGTCAAAATTAAACTAATAACAGGTCAACTAAAAACTGAATACGATATATCTTGCTAGCTGCAGGTAAAATAAGGCATTGAAGGCCATGGATCAATCTATAGTCAACTTTGGGTTCTTGTTGAGAGGTGCCTTAAACCATTCTTTACTTAAAAATAAGATGGATGAAGAGTGGGATTTGCATTCTTTGCACACCCTTTGACATTCATTGTGCAGGTATCTTATGCTGCAAATCCTCATAACAATTCACAACACAATAAGGAAAAATAAAAGCCCCTAGGTTAATAAAAGAGGTTTGCATTGTACATTATTTATCTTGATTGCAAAAACCTGTTATAGTTGCTACAAATATCCCTCCAAAATTTTTCTCATGCATTGATTTTGGAGCTTACCTTCTATCCATAAAGACTTAGCTTCCACTATCTTCAAGTATTAATGCCAATGTTGGAGACTTATCTTTGCATGTGTTAGTGTCAATATCTACATACTTCCATCAGGGATCAAAATTCACTCTTTGTATTTTCATTTTAGGAGTCCCATACTGAAAATTTTGCATCATTCCATTAGGTCATGATATACTGATCCACTGATGGTTGTTTTCTCTTCAGAAAATCTTTCCCTCATAGACTATACTTGCTGATCCTTCTTCAGATTGTCTTCAATTAGGGTTTCATAATTAATCTGCAATCCATTTCATTAGGTCATAGGGTATGATTTCATTAGGTCTACGGTTTCATCACCAAGGTCAAGAAACTGATTTCAAAGTGTAAATAAAGGTTAACAAGGGTATGGGGATGATCAATAAATCAAGCATGATGGCTTGCAAGTCATAGCTACTAAAATTATTATCTTTTTAACCTAATGTAATTTTCACCAGGTGAAAACAAAGTATTTTAGTTTATTTTGTATTTCATATGTAATTTAAGTTCCTATATGTAATAATTGATCTCAGCTGCATCAGGGCATTTCTCCTTGCTGCAAGACCAAAAAACACTGCAAAATTCAAGTCAAATTGAGCATTTATCCACCTGCAAAGATAACAAGAAGAAATGGCATTAAAACAGTGTTTTGAAAAAGAACTGGAAACATTGAAAAAGTGGGGTTTTCAAAGTGAAAAATCAAAATCTTCTTCTATTTAAACCCTCATACTTCATTTTCAAATTCAGTATCTTCATTTTCCAAGCAAGAAGTGAAAGGGAGAAGGAAGAAAATCGAGTTTGAGTGAGTTTGAGCGAAGAAAAGTCCGGCGCTGCGCTTTTGGAGGCAGGTACTGCGCTTTTCCTCGATCTTTCCATAACAAAAATGAACAGGAGCTACGCTTTTGTCATGGTGTTGTGCTTCTGAGCGAAGGCGCTGCACTTTTCCTAGAAGTGACCAAAATCCTCCAAATCTTCTAGTAAGCCTCAATTTTTTTTTGCTCTCCCTTATTACAGGTAAGTACATGTCCTTCATCTTGGTTTTGGGTTGCTAAATCTAAGTTACAAGCATCATTGGTCATTTTTAATCTTGAAACCCTAAAATTATCCCTAATTCTACCTAAACCCTAACTCCTTCCTACTCCTCTCAACACCCAGCCCCACAGTCCTAAAATCACCCTATCCCACCCTATCACCTCATAGGCAAATGCTAACTCCACAAGATGTGGAAGGGGCTTTGCCTTCTTCTTCAACATAGCAGGTACATGTACAATAGCTGCACAAAGGAAAGGAAAAGACGTCGGATGATGATGAGGAGGAAAGAGTTTTTGACTTGATTGAGCATGATGAGCTGGTGCAGCATTATACTCATCATGGAGTTGATATCATTGATTTGGAGGCTCAAGACGAAGAAACCATCAAATACATCATCATACGGGAAAGGGAAGCTCAAGTGCAATCTTTGACGGACAATTTGGAGAGGGAAAAATATGTCATCACATATTTGGAGCAAGAAAACAAGCAATTGACTAACAAACAAGTCCTCTTGGAGCTAGAAATGCTCAAGATGAAATGACAAAGTGGCAAAGAGGCATAAGTCACTTTGACCCCTATTGAGCAAGAGATTGAAAATGATAGGGAGACTTGGCTTGAGAGAGTCAACTTGCACCTTCAGAAGCTGTTACAGAAGGCCAACAAAGACAATCAGATGATTAGACACATGGCTTATCATTACAGGACCTGAAACAAGATTTGCAATATGAGGGTCAAGAGAATGAAAGCTAGGCTAAGGAAGCCCTTGAAAGGCAAGAAAGAGGAAGATAGACTTAGAATGCTAGCTGAAGCCTCCTTGGCTCATCAAAGCACATGATGGTGGTGCTTCACACCAATTTTGGGCAAGTTTTAAACAAATTTTGTCATTTGCAATTTTGAATTTCATTACATAGAAAAATTGCCGGTGGCGCTGCGCTTTTCCTAGGGGCACCCATTGAAGAAATGGCTTGCATTTTTGGATTCAGAGTCATGAGTACATGCACCCTAGCAAGTTTCAAAATTTTTGGGGCAGAACTGGTCCACCAAAAGGTCAAAAACACCCTAAAAATGACCTTTCTACCACTTTTTGGACACACATAAGCAGTGTTGGGAGAATCAAGTTTTAAGGGGCCAAATAAGCTCCAAATTCATAAATTCTAGGTGTTATGTAAAGTGGACTTGAAGACCTTTCCAATGAGCTACCATGGTCTCAATTGGGATTCTGGGAAGGTCTCCAAAAGGGACCTGAAAGTGGCGCTACGCTTTTCATAGTTTTTGCTCAGGGTTGCTATTTTTCCAGTTTTTTACTGTAATCATGGATTCTCTCTCATGGTGGATAATTTACCTATGTAAATGATGTAATGGCTTGTAAATATGATGGATAAATAGTAATAGAAGGTAGATTCATTGCTTAAGAGTTAGTTTGAGCCCAGATGAATCAGTTTTTCACTTTTAGAGGCAAGTTGTTGATGATGCCTATATTCTTGTTTCTTGTTCAGTATTAGTTAGATTAGCTCCTCATCTTAGGGATTCAACCCCTGAGGATGGGATGAGGCTGAAATCATGTTTATTTCTTCTTCTTCTTTCTCTTTGTAAGGGGTTGGATTCAGTTGGATGCTCAGAGCTTGATTGTACATCATTGTAAGCATTTTGGCAAGGAGATTAATAATAATTGGAGCTATTTTTATGGGATCCCTGTGGTATGGAGTTTTAGTATAGTTTCTTCTTTTGTGATCATTTGTTTATGTAGAAATTTTGAATAATTTAACACATATTCAATGGAGATTATCTTGATCATGTACTATTGCGGAATACATACACAATACATAAGCTCCTCTATGTTGATCATCAATATAGCAGCATCAATAACAATAAAACATCAAGAGCATTCACACATTAACACAGTATGTAACCAAGGGAAAGCATCTCGCTAAAAACCCCAACTATCTGTATATTAATGATTGAGACCATGTAACATTACAAAGTACAATGCTTATCACAAGCAATCTAGTACCAGCTCCACCTGTTACACACAATACAGCTAAGATCTGATCTCCAAATCTATTCCACTGCTTGCCTGCCTCCACTGCTCAATACTTGCTCAAGAATGAATGAGAATGGTTTACCAAACTCGTATTTCACCTCCAAAGAATCACTCACACTGTGTAAGACGTGAGCAGAGGCTATAATACTGGGCAAATACATGAGAAAGCTCATTGGCATACTCAATCCCTTGATTGTGCAAGATCTGATGCACAACTATAGTCACAACTGATAGCAATCTGATTCTCTAACACCTGTCCCTGTTGAACTGAACATGCACTGACATGCAACTGAGTTAACTGCTGTATTCTATAGTTGTATTATAAGTTAATAATTAGTTTAACAACTCATCATTAGTCTATTTTCAGTTAGACTAACTACAACTAGTTTAACCATGTCAAACTAAACACAACTCCATCAACTCCACAATCAACTCCACCAAACTCAACGGATTGAGTTCTAACTGAAGTCATGCATGCAACAACTCAACTGACCCATAAGAAAAGTGTGCTTCCTTCTGACAGCTGCATGGGCCACATCTGTAGCTCAAATTGAAGTGCTCCAAGAGAATAAGATCAAGTTTATGGTCCAAATATTATTATGAGACAATAATATTTTACTTTTCTATTTTGGACAGCCAGTCTAAAAATAGACTTTGATCACTCCTACTGTGATCACTCCTAATGTGGTCACTCCTACTGTGATCACTCCTACTGTGGTCACTCCTGCTGTGATCATCCCTGATCAGGAGCTCAGGACCAAGTGTCGTAAAATGGTAAAAAATGAAAGTGCTCAGAACTGATTGGAACCTAAATGACCGGATAGAGCTCGTCTTCCTGATTCTGGCGCCGCAAACGGTTCGAAAAACGGTCGCCGTATGAGAAAGTTATGCCAAAAATAAGAATTGCCTAATAACATTAGAATTTTGAATTTTGAAAAAAAAATTAAAAAAAAAAATATTCCGCAAAATATTCCTTAGAATATTCCAGGGAATATTCATTTTCAACAACCAATCACAGGCTGCCATGTGGCAAGCCCGGAGGCCGCCACGTGGCCCATGATGACGTCAGCAAAGGTTGTTGGGTGCGTTTAAAAGTTTGGTCGGATGGAGGATCGAACCCACGACCTCCATATTACAAGCAAACAATCTTACCGTTACACCAATGCCAGCACATGTGACAGGTTGGCGGCACAAACACGTTTTAAGGTTTAAATTTATGTGGGCAGAAACCAAAGTGGGCCAGCCCCTAAGGGCCAGCCCCCCATTGCATATGACCGCGGGCCCAGAACCATGGGCTTAAGCCCCTAACCGTCGGGCACGAAATCCAATGCTAACTGCCAACCGAAAATTCTGGTCACATGCGCATTTATCACTGCAGTTAAGTTGGCGGAGTTTTTTGCGGAGCGCCAAATTTGGCGGACCCGCCATAATTGGCGGAGCTAACTGGACCTTCACTACAGTTAGCTGGAGTTTTTCTAGGGACAGACTGGAGAAACATTAAATGGCCATAACTTTGGCTAGGAAAGTCGGTTTTGGATGAATTTTTTTTTTGATTTTGGGTATTTTGGACCTTTTGAAGCCATTGGCATAGGTTTCACAGCCATCTAAGGTCATTTTCAGGTGTTTTAGCTTCGTGGAAGTTCCAGGAGCCACAAGGGCCAAATCAGTTTGGGAGCTGCATTGGGAATTGTGCAGCCAGTGAATGTGGAACGAAGGTCATTCCTGAAGTTTTCCAGCCTTCTGAATCCATTTCTGCAGCTTGTTTTTCCTTTTGAGGCATTCTTCTCACTGTTTAGCTTCAGGGAAGCTTTTAGGGCCACCAGGGCCATTTCAGTGCATGAGCTGTTTGGGGGCTATGTTCATCCGTTTTTGGTGATTCAAAAGCCTATGTCTGCTATTTTCGACCTTCTGAGTCTAATGGCAGAGGTTTCAAAACCAATTGAGGTCATATTCATCTCAAAATTCTCCATGCAAGTTTAAAGGGCCACCAGGGCCAATTTGGGAAAGTACTGTATAAGGTACAAAATTCACTGTTTAGTGTTTGGGAAAGAGCATGTTTGGCTAATTTCTATCTTCTGTTTCTGTATTTACAGTTAGATCTGTCCTTTGAGACACCCATATTCTTGTATTAGCCTTTGTAGCAATTTTAATACAAGAGGACAAGCCTAGTTGGAGAGGCTTGGTCCAGCAGATGTAGCCCAGGAGGGGGTGAACTGCTTTATCATTTTGATGTATTTATTTGCTGAAGATGATATGCTAAACAAAACTGATATAAAGTATTAAACAACAAATAAATATAACTTGCATACACACATAATCACCTGTTCAGCTACAGAAAGTTACTTGTCTCATTCCGCAAGACCTTAAACTTCAAGTATGTGTATGTCAAAGACTTCTAAGTGTTTACTTGGTTATTTCTTTAGGCAGAGCCTATAGAGGGCCAAGTAGCCTCTGGAACTCATCCTCTTTTTAGAGGTGACATGTCCGGTGAATGCCCCTACAGTCTATCTCTGTATAAGAAATAATAAGTTTATACATTTTTAGAGGTCATTTGGAGTGTCTAGCTCACAGTTGAAATTATTGGAAATGGATACCTTGCACCCTTAAACAAGTACATTCCATTTTCAGATCAATCCCTGCTGTGGTCACTCCTGTTTTGATCATCCCTGCTGGGATCCAAAAATAGAACTTGCACCATAATTTGCCTGCGGGCCCACTTAGTGAAGGCGACTCTTTTCACTGAGCTCCATCATCTTGTTGCAATCTCAACACTCCCTATTGACAAGATATGGATTATCAACAACCCCTATCCTGCCTCGGTGGTACTCGAATTTTCTCCTAGTAAGAGCCTTCGTTAGAATATCAACATCTCGATCCTCCGTTGGAATGTATGAAAGCAACATGATCCTCCACTGCACACAATCTCTAATATGATAGTACCTGATGTCGTCTATTGAGCTCCCTGCCCAATCTGCATCCTCCTGTCTGTACCAATATCCATATCCTGATGTGCCTCTCAAGTAGCGCAATACATGCTTGCCCGCCTTCCAGAAGAGCTTGGTAGGCTTAACCATAGCTTGTGAAAGCTGGTTAACTGCATAGCATATATCGGGTCGTGTATTAACCAAATACATCAGCGACCCCACCAACTGTCGATAAACAGTGGCATCCACTTCTTCTCCCGAAGTGGCATCCTCCTTCCTCCAACCTCCAGGAAGAGGAGTATCAACAGGCTTGCAACCATGCATGTTGAACTTCTCCAGTATCTCCCGAGCATACTTGCCCTGAGAAACAAATAGTCCACCACTGCGCTGCCATATTTCCAATCCTAGGAAATAGTGAAGGAGGCCCAAATCCTTCATCTCAAACTCTGTAGCAAGATCCTTCTTGCATGACAGTATCAACAACTCATCACCCGTTAGAATCAAATCATCAACATACAGTACAATGATAAGCAACTTACCCTCCACCACAATCTGGTATAGGTTAGGATCTGCCTCGCTCTTGGAGAATCCAAGTCCTATGAAATAGCTGTCTATCCGTGTGTACCAAGCACGTGGTGCTTGCTTCAACCCATACAACGCTCTCTTGAGCCTGCACACATGTGACTTGCTGCTGAAGACCTCAAAGCCTTCGGGTTGCTCAATGTACACCTCCTCCTCAATGACTCCATTGAGGAACGCAGTATTCACATCCATCTGATGAATGTGCCATCCCATCTGCGCTGAGAGAGCAAGAATTGTCCGTATGGAAGAATACCTTGCGACAGGTGCAAAGGTCTCCTCATAATCGATCCCCTCTATCTGTGAAAAGCCTCGGGCAACAAATCTTTCCTTGTACTTCTCTACACTCCCATCAGCTACCTGCTTAACTTTGTAGATCCATCTTGAACCCACCACTAATTTCCCTTTCGGTCTAGGAACAATCTCCCATGCATTGTTTCTGACAATAGAATCATGCTCTTCCACCATGGCGTCTACCCATGCGGGATCCTCCACAGCTTCCTCGAAAGAGGATGGCTCATTCACAACACACTTGCTCATAAGAGCCATGTATCCAGTGTACCGATTAGGTGACTGTCTCTGCCTGCGTTGGGCTGTAGGTGGTCCTACCACTTTCTCTGCATCTTGAGCCAGTCGCTCAGCTTCTTTCAAGTGCTTTCGCCCTCTGATGGTTGGCGCTGCATGAGTGGTCTCTTCCACTCCATGAACCTCGTCCTGTGGCTGATCCACGTCCTGAAGCTCATCCTTAGGAACTAATAGCTCCTCATCTGCATGTAAGTGTAGCTCCCTCTCAAGCGAGCACTTCATGGCTTTCTCCTCTTGAAATTTTATATCCCGTCGCACAACAGTTTTACCACTGTCTGGCAAATACACACGATAGTTGTGGGGCGTATCAGTGTACCCCACAAATATCCCAACCTCTGCGGTTGGCTCCAACTTCTTCCAGGCATCCTTCGTCACATGCATGTAAACATTAGCGCCAAAAATCCTCAAATGAGAAAGATCAGGCTTCTTACCAGAATAAGCCTCCTCGAGTGTACTCATGCCAAGTATCCTACGAGGACAATGGTTCTGCACATAAACTGTTGTATTTCATGCTTCTGCCCACAAGTGAAGGGGTAGGCCCTGATCATGCAACATCTCCCGTGCAGCACCCACAATCATTTGGTTCTTCCGCTCAGCTACCCCGTTCTGCTGTGGGTTATGGGGAGCTATGAGCTCTCTACGAATCCCTTCTGCCTTGCAGAAATCCTTGAACTCGTCCGAGATGTATTCACCACCATTATCGCTCCAAAGAGCCTTCACCTTCTTCCCCGACTCCTTCTCGACCAGTGCTTTGAATTCACAGAACTTTGAATATGTCTCACTCTTCTTCTGCATGAAGAAGATCTAGCACTTATGAGAGAAATCATCAACAAAAATCACATAATACCTGTGTTTTGCTATCGAAGCAACTGAGAAAGGTCCACATACGTCTGTGTGAATTCTCTCAAGGATCGTCGTGGCGCGACTATCCTTCTCATGAAAGGTGGCTTTCACAAACTTCCCAAAAGTACACCCCTTGCATTGATCTGACTACGCAAGTGTGCCTTTAGGAAGCCCTGTAGTGATCTGCTGTAGTATCTTCAAGGCTCCATGGTGAAGGTGACCCAATCTCCTGTGCCACAACTCGCCTTCATCTCGGCTCACCAATCCTTCTGCCTTGCCTGCCATTGCTGTGCATCCATCTACATGCAACTGATAAAGGTTCCTCACTCGAACCCCTATCTTCCGGGTCTCACCAGTTGTCTTGCTGCGCAGGAAAGCCTTTCCCTCGCTGAAAACAACATCATACCCCTTGTCTTCTAACATCGCCACTGAGATAAGATTCTTCTTCAATCCTGGAACATGCATGACTTCCTTCAATACGAAAGGTTTACCAGACTCCCTCTCAAAGGAAAGGGTACCAATATCGGTCGCACTATATCTACCATCATCGCCCATCTCGATGTGCACTCCAAGATCTTTGTCCTCCAGATCAGAGAACAAATCTCTATCTCCCGTCATGTGAAAAGACGCACCACTGTCCAAGAACCACAGCGATCACATCACACTTGAAACCAAGCATGCGATCAATGAAAAATCAAGCTCAAACTGTGAGGCTAGAGGCTCTCCTACTCAAGATCCAGCAGCTTGCTTGTTCTTCTTCTTCTGCGGACAATTAGTGGCATAGTGTCCGTGCTGGTGACAGTGAAAACACTTCACCTTGGACATATCCTACTTCTTGCCTTTCGCACCAGACTGAGAAGCTTTCTTGCTCTTCCCTTTCTTTGCTTTGGCAGCCAAAGCGCAATTCTCTTCATCAGATACCTTTGATGAAGATCCATTCTCACCTTTATTGTTTGTGAGTTTATCCTTGAGCACCAGGTCGCTCTTGCTTTGGAATAACATTTGCAATTCGTTGAAAGACATTTCAACGACACTGCTGCAAATTCGATTTCCACCAGCTCCAACTCAACCGCCTCGGATCTAAGATTCGTGAGAACACAATATTTCTCGTACAGAGATTGAATGTATGGGCATTCACCGAATATCTCACCTTCGAAAGGAAGGATGAATCCAGAGGCTACCTGGCCTGATTACAGACTCTGCCTGAAGAAATAGAATGTAAACACTTCCTGAATAGTGGATCTGATGATCAAAAGCTCCGATACCATGTAGAAATTTTGAATAATTTAACACATATTCAATGGAGATTATCCTGATCATGTACTATTGCGGAATACATACACAATACATAAGCTCCTCTACGTTGATCATCAATATAGCAGCATCAATAACAATAAAACATCAAGAGCATTCACACATTAACACAGTATGTAACCCGAGGAAAGCATCTCGCTAAAAACCCCAACTATCTGTATATTAATGATTGAGACCATGTAACATTACAAAGTACAATGATTATCACAAGCAATCCAGTAGCATCTCCACCTGTTACACACAATATAGCTAAGATCTGATCTCCAAATCTATTCCACTGCTTTCCTGCCTCCACTGCTCAATACCTGCTCAAGAATGAATGAGAATGGTTTACCAAACTTGTATTTCACCTCCAAAGAATCACTCACACTGTGTAAGATGTGAGCAGAGGATATAATATTGGGCAAATACATGAGAAAACTCATTGGCATACTCAATCCCTTGATTGTGCAAGATCTGATGCACAACTATAGTCACAACTGATAGCAATCTGATTCTCTAACACCTGTCCCTGTTGAACTGAACATGCACTCACATGCAACTGAGTTAACTGATGTATTCTATAGTTGTATTATAAGTTAATAATTAGTTTAACAACTCATCATTAGTCTATTTTCAGTTATACTAACTACAACTAGTTTAACCAAGTCAAACTGAACACAACTCCATCAACTCCACAATCAACTCCACCAAACTCAACTGATTGAGTTCTAACTGAAGTCATGCATGCAACAGCTCAAATGACTCATAAGAAAAGCGTACTTCTTTCTGAAAGCTGCATGGGCCACATCTGTAGCTCAAAATGAAGTGCTCCAAGAGAATAAGATCAAGTTTATAGTCCAAATATTATTATGAGACAATAATATTTGACTTTTCTATTTTGGACAGCCAGTCTAAAAATAGACTTTGATCACTCCTGCTGTGATCACTCCTGCTGTGGTCACTCCTACTGTGATCACTCTTGCTGTGGTCACTCCTACTATGATCATCCCTGCTGTGGTCACTCCTGCCGTGATCATCCCTGCTGGGATCCAAAAATAGAACTTGCGCCATAATTTGCCTGCGGGCCCTCTTAGTGAAGATGACTCTTTTCACTAAGCTCCATCATCTTGTTTCAATCTCAACAGTTTACATGTTTTATGTATGCCATCATTCATTTCATTGCTTCTAGTTGAATGTTTTCAAGTTTGATAGGTAGAATCCATTGTATCAGTGCTCTGCCTTGGGAAATCATTCAACATTTCATGTTTTCTACTGTTTAAGAAGGATCCATGATTGTCACATGCCCCACTTACAGTCTTAAACACCTCACATCATCAAGCCTAAAGTGATAAAGCCTATGCCTACCTTTCCCCATAGAACACCCTGCATTTCTGACCTAATTTCCCAGACCTAAATTGCCCAACTCCTCCTGATCCGGCAAAACACCAACAAAATTCAGTCAAAAACTTTGATCTACTATACCTAGGCTAAAATCCTTGACCTGATCCAGTCATCTTGGCTGAGATCCTTACAGAGAGAGCCCTCTCCCGACCTAATAGGGCTAGCTATTGGGCTAAGCGTGGTTTGTGGTTACCCTGGCTTGCCTCCTTTTAGCCTGAGGTTCAATCCATGTGATAACAACATGTAGTGCTTGTGATGTCTTGTTTTGACATTGATCTGAACCTTTTATAGCATAAGCCATCACCTACCCTGACCTTGTAACATTGTCGATCTTCCCTCTTGGAACTGTGCAATCCATTATCTCTGGAAATTACGATGGGCCTTGAGGATCACAACTACACAATCATGGAAGGCAGGCCAATCTTTAGCTCAGAAATTATGCAAGAGATTCCCTTCCTCTGTGAAACTGTGCAATTCAATAAGGCAAGGAACTGCATATTCCCTTGAGCCTGGGAATTGCGCAGTCCCTTCTACCAGTGTGAACGGGTAGTTTCCCAAAAAAGAAGAGTTGGCATTCCTAAAATAAAGGAGTTTCCCAATTAATGTGTGGTTAAGTCCACTAAGTGGTTAATTATTACTTTTACACAAATGACGCTTTTTCCTTGATTTTAGGCGCGTGCGTAAGAAACACTAACCTAACTAGATCTATGTAATAGACACCTCTAGAGAGATTTTTCACATTTGATCTTGGAGCTCTAGCCTTCCCAATGAGATCAAGGAAATTTCAGCTAAGTTTGCAGTGCTTTTTCGGGTAAGTTTCGCATGTGTCTCTTTTTGTCATTTTTCTGTCACTTTTGTCTCTTTTGGTTCTATGAGTGATATTTTACCTATTTATTTTCATATTATCTAGCGTTTTAACTAGTATTAGCTTGCACAAGTGTTGATTCAGTCTATCGTTGACATTTTCTAAGTGTCACATTAACTTCTTTCTTTTGCCCACCAGTTGTTGTTGTTGTTGGGTCACTTAGTGAATTTTCGTTTTTCCTTTTGCATGTTTTTTTCTGGCACTTAGTTCTCACTGATCTATCTTCCCCTTAGCCCAATCTATGTTCCTTCCTACCCCAACACTCAGATCTGATCTCTTTCTCTCTCCTTCCCACATAGATCTGTGCAATTATGGCTACGAGTTTCCCTCTCCAATTGTGCAATTCACATTCTCTAGGCTCATGCCTCATGCATGGTCTTTGGGACTGCATAATTCACAATCAATATCTTGCCAAATTATGCATTATGTAGTGCCAAACCTCAGCCCTCAGCTCTAGCCAGTGAGACTTCACAATGTGCATCATCTTCCTTTAGTCTACCTGGCAGGGACTGTGAATTGCACAGTCTCAATCCTCTACTTGTCAGATTTCCTACTGAGACTGCGCAATGCATAGTTCATGAGCCCAGTCTATCATCCTCAGTCTAGAAATCGCACAATCCTTCCCTCCCTTCTCTAAGTTGTTGTCTTGATCTTGCAGAATAGACTAGTTTTCTTGAGCTAATTGTGCTTGCCATGAGTGCATATTATGAAACATGTATTATAGATTTTGAGGTTGTCTCTCTCTATCAGTTGTTGTCATCATGGCACCAAAGAGATATTCCTCCACAGACACCATGAAGACCATCACCGGTGAAGTAGTTGAAGGCACCCTGGTCACCATGCCGGTTTTCTTAGACACCTAGTTGTTCATTAAGAAAAATTCATATATAACATGGCACACATTGAAGGATGCATTCACGAAAACTAATTACAAAGGAGATATTGAAGACATAAAGGTTTATATTAATGTCCAAAAGTCATGATTGGATAAGATTACATGCAGGCATCCAACTTTCTCTTAAGCAGACATTATGAAATGGAAACTTTCTCATATTGATTCAAAGAGCATCATCCTCAAAAGTGGCAGTTGACAAAGGCTTGCCTCATTCATGGAACATGATTTTCATCTTATGTATCACTTATTGTTTCTAGAAACCTACATGGATTCTCACCTCTATGTAGTCACCAGCTACTAGAGCACTAAACATGTTATCAAAAGTTGGGTGAAAGAGCCATCCAAATTCCGACAGACACCCAGTAACACTTACAACACTAAGTCTCTCAGAAAAGAATTCCAGTACTTGATAGTTATGTGTTGTCGAATCTACGATAAAAAGAGTACTAAGACTTTCTCGAAGGCTGGGAATTCAAACTGCATCAGGTGGTGAATGAAGGGAAAGCATTCAATTGGTTGGACTTGTTGGCTCAACAGTTAAATATCCATGTAATCAAATCCAAGAACCCTCCCAAGGGTAAGAAATCCAAGTTCTACATGTCTTCTTAATTTCTAGACACAATATGTGCTCAGAATTCTTTTCCTGGCATGAGTTGGAATTGGTCATCAAAGGAGCCCGATGTACACATTTATTGCAAGTTTCTTTCGGAGTGCAGCTACAAAGGAGTCATGGAGAAGTTGAATGATCACTTCCTCATACCATTGTACAAGATTATCTTTGAGGAAGATCAACCTTTCATGTCCCCTGAGGCGATGGAAGCAGTATCAGAACTCGCTCACTAGTTTGCCTCACCGGATGGCACTTACCTCAAGGTGTTTGGTCAGAAGTCTTCACATCTATTACCGAGGTATGGCACCGACAAATTGGTCATGTAAGAAGTAGCTTATCATCTTTTCATAGGTTTATCAGTTTCAAAGGAAGAAGAAAGCACCTTGGCCCACTCTTCCTATGCAAATTGGATTGTACGAGATCAAGAATCTGAAGGATGTTGAGACCAAGGGAAAAGAGATAGCAAAATTCACATTTGGTTGCATGGAATACCACGCGTACAATCCCATGAGTGTTTGCAAGAAACATCGTGCAAAGATACATTTCACTTGGCCGAGCGAGACTCATTCCAAGCTTGAGGAGGAAAAGATGAAGAACTGTTATAATTCATCTAAGCCCCACGCACCATTCATATTTGTAGGTACATCATAGATCACTACCTGACAAGAAGCAACTCCGGAAGCAGAAGCATCAGAGAGGAAAAACATAGTGCGTAGAAAGGGGAAGTGGAAGGTTGTGCACAGTCCAGCAGAAGAACATAGCCGCAAATGGAAAGCAGACCCAATCATCTTGAAAGCAGCCATAGTAGCAAAAAGAAAGAGGAAGCAAAAGAAGCATGAGGAAGAATTAAGGTAGAAGGAAGAGCAAGAACAAAAAGAACAAGAAGAGAGGCAGAGACAAGAAGAATAAAGACAGAAGAAAGAGGAGGAAGAAACAACACTGACATAAGCTAAAGAAGAAGAACAAAGTCAGCTACTTGAAGAAGAAAGAAAGCAGCTGCAGGACGAAGAACTTGCCCATGAAATCAAATACTTACTGTTGATCCAAGACATGGAGGCAGAGCTGGAGCAACAAATAAATATGTTGATCTCATGCCTTCCAAACGCAACATATCACCATTCAACCTCCATCTCCTCCTACGGAAGGGCAAGCCCTAGGTGAGGAAGAGGAAATTTATCCTCTTGATGAACTTCTGGTGACGGGTATCAACAATTTAACTTATGAGGATCTGCAAAAGAAGATTGTACAAGCAAGGAAGAAACACTTCCCATACGACTTCACACATCCTGCTTTTATCAAAGAAAAGGTGATCATGATGGATACCAGGAAGAATCCAGAAGCTATTTTTGCAACCAACTTGGCCTTTGCAGTAGCCTCCAAGTCAAACATAAAGAATTTGATGGTCGAGAAAAGATAGATGGAAAAAAACTTATAGGTTGCAAAGCAACGAATTGAACAACTTCAGGCAGAGGTTCAAAAAGCATCTCGCACACAGGTGTACTTAGAAGAACTCAAGGCAGTCATACTTGGTGAAGTATCAGCATTGGGAGACACTATGAGGAGCTAGTCATCATGCACAAAGAATTTGTCCACCTACACAGCATGCAATAGAAATGTAGAAAGTGCTAAATCTCTCAAGGTTGTCCACGCAACCATCATTGTTGTGCATGAGTGGGGAATGTAGTATAGAGGCACACCTATTGAGTTGGTAAAGAAGAAAAGGCAACAATCTGAGTTGGAGAAGGCAAAAATTTGAATGCTCATCCAAAGCAATAAGAAGCTCGACACTTTCACACCAACATTCAATCCTCTTATGCACTGTTGTACAACAATGTGGATTTCATGTTCAAGTCACACAAGAACCCTTCAGTCAACACACTCACCGAAGCTAAAGGTAGAAACAAGCTTAGAAAGGAAGTGGAGGAATACCTGGACCAGTTCAAGCAAATCACAACCGACGGAGATTTAGAGGTGAACAAACATGATATGCAAAAATATATTGGTGGCCCTATCAAGTTAAACACCATGTTGTTCTTGTTAAATAAGGAAACACAAACTGGCTCCAAGAACATGTACCCAAATGCAATGGAGGCAATATTCTGTTTCCATCCTGATCTCTTCACAAATTTTGGAGAAGTCATCCCACAATATAAACCTTGGCATTTCTCTGTGACTAAAAAATAATAAGTTGAAGTGGTTGAGCTGGAGTTTCCCCAAACTCAAGCTTGACATGTTGTTTGTCTTATTAGGATTGTCTAGTTGACTCTACCTAATTTTGTCTTATATGGGTATGAGAAATATTGTAATATTCTATTTGTAATTAATTTGTAAGTGAAATTCCAAGTGTCAATTATGGGATGTGAAAAGTCATTTTGTAAGGAAGTCAAAAGGTCACGGTTGAAAGAAGTCCAAGAGTCATGAGGGAAGTCCAAGAATCACAAAGGGGATATGATTAGTCATCTCATTTGTTATAACTATACCTTCATAACTCATGTAAGGGTCTTTTGGCCAGTCTTTGGCTAGGATTGAAAGCTAGGGAGTTTTGTCTAGAGCCTTGGCTTCTTTTTAGCATAGAGGGAGTATCTTTCTTTGGAGGAGCGGGTGTTGGCTTCATGTTCCACTATTGGGTCTAGTGGTTTGTCAATTTTATATGTATGTTTGGGACTTTCACTTTAATAAAAGCTTGAATCTTACACGTTTTCATGCATATGTTGTGAATATAGTAGGACTATTCTTGTTATGTTTTCAATATATTTTATTTCATTTACGCTAAAGCTTATGAACTAATTTGTTTGCATTAGTATGAATCTTGTTGAATGCATGTTATTATGTATTGAAATCATGGTTTTCTTGTGAACTATTTTGAAGGCTAACTTAAGATCCCTTTCATGCTCATGTGTTCCTTTCATGTCACGAGTATATCATTCGATGTGTCATTGCAGCCAAGGCATACCACTAAAACTCACTATTTCGGAAACCAAGCCGTATTCCGGATGGGGCTCCTACTCCAAACTGTGTGAGGTCTAATTGGGAATTGATATTAAGGATACCCCTTGAATGTTGGCGGTTACAACATTATCAACAAAACCATAATCAATTATTTCTATCTATTTTGGTGGCCATATAGTTTATTCATTGTTAAACTAGATAGTTTTTTTTAATACAATACCAATAAAAGATTGAGAATCTCCTTTAAGGTAGTATGGTTATTAATGGTAAAGAATTATAAGTAACATTTAAATTTTCCTTATTTTATGTCTATTTAAAAAAATATAAATCACACAAAATGTTTAAGAATATTTTCAATCAAAGTCCATTTATTCAATGAAAATATAATTAAATGCTCTTCTTCCGCTTTAATTAAAATCTATTGAAAAACTAATCATTAGAAAAATGTATCTATAGTGTAAATTAATGTCAAAGAGTTAGATCAGCTAAAAAGAGGTTGTAGTTAGAAGGATTTGATTGGTATTAATACATGATAGATTCAATGTTAACATCCTATAAAAGTTCTTCTATGTTGACAATTTGTCTACAAATTAGAGAACTATGCTAGGTGTGTTTAATAACAATTTAATTAGATTAAACCTAAAAATTATGTCATCGGCCATCACATTAATCGTTACTCCCAAGTATATTAATGTATAATTGATCAAACTTTCATTAATTTATACATTTAGAATAGGACATAGATTCATGAGTTCTCCAAAAAATTTAATTTTTGAGTTAATGTAGGTTTTCCTTTGCTTAATCCTCTCAAGGTAAGGTGGGTTTATTGAGAGGTTGATAGATTATTTCTTTATTTTCCTACTATTTAGGGTTCATATGTTTTATGTGTTCAGTGATGAAGGATTTGTGACCACTCTTGCTAAATGTAAGTTTAAGTCATTCGATTCCATCGAGTTTAATTAGTAATTTTGATAGTTTTTCACCTCATAATTGTAAATGGTTTGGACCTATTTATTATTCAAGTTTAGTGAAAGGTATTTGTGATTTCTTGGGAGCTCATTGAGTATTACCTTATATATGAGGTATATCAAGTAAAAGAGGTGGCAACAAAGCTTATTATCATTGTCGTTGATACCTCCAATAGGGTGTAGCATTAAATGATTGGTATTGGGCTTGAAATGGAGAAGGTTTATATTGATAATATTCCCAATAATGTCACATTTACTTGTGAATTTTCCAATTTGGTTTGCTAGAGGGTACCAATTAGAAGTTGTAGGATACAAAATATAATTATTCAAATCAAGAGCATAATTATTAATCCAAATATATTTCAGAAATAAACAGACAAGCGAGCATAGTGAATATATGATCCAAAATGAAATAAATTTATCATTGTTCACTTTCCTCTTTGGAGGGGAAACCGCTAACAAAGTAGACCTCCATTGCAAATGATTCCATAATACATATTTTACAATTACTATACTCTATATATATTACTTATATCCCTTAAGAAATTTCTATGGAAGGAACTTTTGGGTAGGTGGAACCTTCTACTAAGCCTTCTTACAATTTAGTTGTGTTCACACTACGACATAGGTCTTATTTACTAATGTTGGGCTTCATTACATAACAATATATAATATTTCATATACTTTAAGGGTTAGGTAGGTTAGAACCTGGACATGGCCCCCCCAAACACAAAAATCCCCAAAGAACAACTTTGTCCTCAAGGCTTCAAATGTAGAAATTGCTACAAAATAGTAGTTGGCTCCCATGTGGAATCCTCGATTTGTGTATCCTTATAATATATGAAAAATTTTGAATTATGCACTAGTGAATACGATGCTCATGTTGATCAAGGATAACCTTCTTCATCTAATTCAAGAAGACTAGTTTGAATCTAGCTCTTGGATCCAATAATTTTCCTTATGTAGGAGACTTGAAGAATTCGATGGATCCCCTAGTGGCTTGGAGGTGATAATTTTTAAGCCACTGATCAATTTTCTTTTGGATTATATTGGGGACATAAAAAATTTAGAGCAAGTTTCTATTAGTGGTCTAGTTTGAATGAATTTTTCTTCTATGGTTGTATATGAAGAAACATTTGATCCCCTTTAGTAAAATGTTAGTTGAAATGATGTGATGAACTAGTAGCTTCATTTTATTCTAATCCATGAACAAATTATTTGAGAGTGTAAATTTCAACTTTAATTGTAAAGGTTTTGTTAACTAATGGAGGGTTTTAACCATAGATGACTACAAAAGGAGTCATGTGAATTGCACCATCATAATTTGTATTGTCCCAAAATTTATTTAGAGGTAACCACTAAACCAATTGAGACAATAGTCCAAATCAAAAGTACTTCAAATATTATTCCATTCACTTATTGCAAACTTCTATTATATCATCATTCTATGAACGATAGGTAGTGCTAAGGTGCAATTGGATTCCCTGGAGACTAAACAAGTCTTTCCAAAAGTTATTAGTGAAAGTTGTTTCATGGTTAGAGACAATAAATTAGAGCATACCATATAGTTTCAAGATATTTTCCATAAAAACGTGACCTATTATGGAAGATTTGGAGGGGATTTGGAGGGTGCCTACATGAGCACATTTGGAAATTCTATTAACCACGACCATGATGACATATTTATTTCTAGATTTGAGTAATATAACTATAAATTCCATAGATATATCTATCAAGACAGTAAGTGGAATAGGGGGAGTTTGTAGTGTGACTACTATTTTTGACTATTTCTCCATTATTACCTGGAAATTATCACATTTAGCCACAAAAACACACATATATTCCTTCATGCCTTCAAAAAAATGGAACATTTGATTTGTTCATAAGTTTTATGAAAACTAGAATGTCGTACTATCAGTGAGGCATGGGATTTAGGGAGCACCATGGGTTTAAAATTAGACTATTTAATTAGATAGAAACAAATTTTATAGTGGGGCTCCTTATTTTTCCATGTGATTCCAAGCGAGGTAGTAGAATAATGTTTTAGTTGTTGTATTGTGATGGAAGTCTTGGGATCCTTTAACCATTCATGGTCAACGACATTTAATCAATATATTACAATCAAGGAGAGTGAAAATATTGAATTTTGTTGTTCATATTCCTAGAAAGAGCATGAACAACAACATTATCATTTCCTTTCATATAAATGATCTCATAAACATGGCCTAACATTTTAGTAACCCATTTATATCAATCAGGGATGAATTGTATTTCTCCCTAAAATATTTGAAGCAATGTTGATGATTTTTTATTTGGAAATCTTACTCAAGAAAGGACACAAAATGATCACCACATGAAAAATTGCCAACATTCTTTTTTCATATGTTGATCTTCCCAAGTGTTTCTTAGAAAGTTATTTACTAGTAAATGTTGGAAATAATACTGAGAAGGGGGGTTGAATCAGTATTATCTAATCAATATAACTTTTCATTTCCATATACGTTACTTCAGTTAAGGAAAACCGTGTGTATACGCAACTGTGTATAATGCAACCAACGTATATTCAGTAAACTTATAAATCAGTTAGTTGCTTCTTAATGAGTGCATCAGAACATTATTAACCATATGATCAGTAAACAGGAGCAATAAAGCAGAGCAAATCATCACACATGATCAACACACATGAACACCAAGATGTAAGGTGGAAACCCAATGTGGGTGAAAACCACCTGCTGCAATTTGTCTCTATCTTCTTTTAAATTAGAAACTTCTTTTTACAATGATTCTGTACTGGTGCAGTCTTATACCAGTACGCAGGCTGCTACCTGCAGAAGGCTACAACCTTCTCTCATTCTCTAGCTTCTCCTGGAGGGGAGCTACAACCCCCTTAGCTCTTGTACTAGTTGAGATACTGGTATGTAGGTGCTGACATGCAGAAGGCTACAACCTTCTCTTTTCTTCCAGGGACCACGTTTCATAAATTTTCAGACTGGATCCATGAATATCAATCAAACATCAAGTATATCTACATCAACCAATCTCCTTTGTACAAACAAATACTGAATCAACCAATAACTTCTCAGAATGCTGTAACCAAAAAAATAGTACTAGTAACCAGACACCAATTTTGAACCTAGAACACTGCAGCAATAAACAAAAGCAGCTAAAACATATTTCATGAGATGTACGCTACTTCAATATGTGGAACCTGCGTGCATACGCTTCTGTATCAAGGCCAATCGACGTATATGCTGTTTTAAGTTAGTGAACTAGCGTGTATACACGCCTCTGCTGCGCTAAACTTGCGTACAGATCTATAAAAGATAATTTACCCTTTTCACTTATTCAGACATCAGTTATACCCAGATTATCATATTTATAGATCAAGTCATGTGCCAAATATAACAGATCAAAATTACACAAAGATACTTCTCTTCAAGCCGCCTTAAGATCTTGACCCATCAATAGAACTTATCCTTCTCCTTGCGCTCAGGTTCCTCCTTGATTCAAATCTAGTTATGCACCATAACCCAATGACCAGTATTCTAGATCTTGCTCTTCATAAGATATTCAATGCTTAAGTCAATACCCTTGCTAAATGATCTCCTTCCCTTTTTATAGTCTTAGGCCTTACTCAAACCATGGTCCAAAACCATTGAGAACCAATACTAGGGACCCAATACCTGGGTTCAACACTTTGGATGCAATACCAAGGACCAAAACCATAGGTTCAAATATGTCGGACTAAATACCATGGACCAAACATAAGATTTCCCACATGTACACGCTTTTCTTTGCATGAAAGTGTGTGCATACGTATACGCTCCTTTTGGTCGGTAATCCCACATGTATACACGATTTTGTTAAGAAGAACCTGCGTATACCTCATTTTCTTTCATTCTGAGAACCTAAACTGTGATTTGCCCTTTGAGTGAGTTTCCATCAAGGACAACACCTATGCCATAGTGCCAAACCTATGTCATAATGCCAACAGTAAAGGCCAAGGGTTTTCATTCTTCCTTGATACCTACACCAATTCCCTTTCTTGAGGATTCATGCTACAAAAATAAAGTCTTCATGAAATCAAGTAGAGCCATTAGTGGACTTCCATAAGTAACATATTTTGAAGCATGGAAGGCTTGATTAATGCTCACATTCCAATTGAAATCATTTTTCTTCAAGAAGTGAGTGGTGCTTTTTGCCATGGTTTTCAACAAAATTTTAATAATATCCTATTAAACCAAGGAAACCTATTAAAATTTTTAGAGTCTTAAAACATGGATCATCCTTCTGTTGATGGCACTGGACCCACCAACATTCAGGGGATCTCCTCGGTATGAAGTGCCAACTAGAACTCACATCATTTGGTGTAGGAGTCCCATTCGATATGATGGCTAGGTTGCCATTATCTTAAATAAATGCCTTAGCTCTTTCTTGTCTGCACATGAGAGTGGTTCACTTAGTCTTCAAAAAGCGAGGTTTGTGTGCCTGGTGAGTGCTTAGTGTAACTTGTGTCTAAGTTATTTCACTGCAGAGGGAGAGTGTGAGAGTGAGCCTCAAGTCGAGAGGGAATAGTCCCAACTCAGGTAGAGACACGAAACAAAATAGGATATTCACAGCTTCCAATAGAGTAGTCCACATAGATGCAACAGTCATAAACACAAAGTGAACAGATAGCACATACAACACCTAGAAGAATAGTCCACACGAGTGTGATAGATGTTATAACAAGTTTACAAGAATGAGTTTGTCTAGTGTTCAACAGAGTAGTCCATAAGGGTGAGACAATGATAACATCTGATACAACATATTTCCAACTGTGTATGCAATAAAAAAACAGAAATAGCTCAAATATCTTAGTACAGGTTAAATAAACATGCATTACAAGCATCCAAATAATAGTCTTACAAACGAATACAATACATGTGTGAAAACGTGTTGGCCTATTAACAGGCTTCTGAATTAAGCGAAAGTTCCAAGACACATCTATACACCATACATCACTAACCCCAGTAGTGGGGTGTTGGAGCCACTGCTCTCTCCTCAAAGAAAGGACTACAAACTCTCAAGGCTATGTAGAGGAGCCAAGGTGAAAAGTCTTTTGCATGTACAAATGAGGGGTATATATAGAAAAGGGTGAACTTGACCCTTGTGACTCTTTGACTTCCCTCATGACTGTTTGAGTGACATGACTCTTCAACTTTATATCTGGGTCTCTTGGACTTCCATGTTACATTACATTGATTACAACATGTATGGCCCATAGTAGTGAGCGTGATCTTGGTGCATCATAGCTTCACCTCCGCGTGACAAGGTGTGTGGAGTCTTTGATGGTCTTGGTGTTCGATTGATGTTGCATGTGCATGTGTCCCCTTCATTGGGTGTTTTGTATGCTTCATGTGTCCATCCGTCCGTGAACAAGTCTCCAAGCATGTGCTCCTTGTTCATCCTGTTCGTTGTCGCGCCATGTCTCATCCATGTACCTATTTCTGCAATCATTCATGACAAGATGACATCAAATTGATAAATCCCCTAGTCTACCATGATGCATCATCTTTCGTTTCTGAGTGCTAGTGACCAGGAGAGAGGAAAAGGCTTTGAAACTACGCAGAGCACATTTCAGGTCGGGATGTGAGGCTCTGGGGCATTGTCGGGAAGAGCTGCGCAGAGGTCATTGAGAGGCTAGGTTGAGCAGTCCAGGAAAACAGTGACATCTACGGGATATGGCTTAGCTAGGAGGTAGAATTGCACAATTTTTCCAGGGAAGGCAACGTGGGCAGTAGGAGGCACTGAGTGAAAACTGCATAGTTTCCCAGAGGAGAATGTGATCAGGTTGTAGGAGCGTGTTGGTCAGAACTGCGCAGTTCTGGGAGGCAGTCAAGAAGGACATGACTACGCAGTTTCTGGGCTGAGTGGGGTGTCAGGAAGTAGGTGGACTGTCAATGAAAACTACATAACTTTCTAGGGGAGACTGGGATCAGGCTGCGGGAGCCTACTGGTCAAAATTACGTAGTTCTGGGAGGCAGTCAAGCAGGACATGACTGCGCAATTTCCAAGTTGAGCAGAGTGTCGAGAAATAGGTGGATTATCAATGAAAACTGCGTAGTTTTTAGGAGGAGTGGAGAGTAGGCCAGTAGGGGGACTGCTTGTCAGAATTGTGCAATTTCCCGAGACAATGCAATGACAGGAAACAGGTGCATATCCTTCATCTCTGTGTAGTTTCTTCAGGCAGTTGAGGCAGGAAAGATAGACAGTTGTTGTGCATTTTTGGAGATGCATGCAATCTTGGGTCACTTCTCAAGTCAAATTCTCTGGTTGACCAACAGGAGGCTTGATCGATAGGCTTGTGGGAAGCGTAGACTGAGATGGCTTCTTGGGCAACTTCAACGTTGTTCTGGGTGACAGTCAGCTAGGTTGATTCCACAATTACACAGTGTAGACTGCTTGGAGAGCAACCTCAAGTTCTACACAGTTCTAGGCAACAGTGCTTGGTCACTGAGGGCTGAGACTACGCAGTGCAGCTCAGTGGAGGTCCGGCTGATGGAGGGTGGTCCGGTCGACAGATCTTCGGAAAAATGGTTAAGTGTGTGAGCGAGTGAACTCGTGTATACATGATCTTGCGAACACACACTCAACATAACTCAACGACAAGACACCTCAAACCATAAGACAATATATGCTCAGTGTGACTGACTAAAGGGTGAGAGCGACAAGTGCGACACTTGAGATAGATCATTGAACGACCGTGATGACACTTACGTGACATTGTTTACAAATTCTTTTTTGAGTGCGACAAATTTTTACATAGCAAACACAACTCGTACACACAAAGACAAACCTTCAACATAGCTAAAACAAGACCGCAAGCATGACATTGCAACCAACATGCTCAAAGACAACCAATGATCAGTTAAGCAAAGAGGGCATAAAGAGTCAACAAGAGCTCATGGGATGAGCTTGAGTGTTTGCAATCATCAAGAAAAATCAGGGCTCTGAAATTGGATGCAGGCCAAAATTTTGGAGGGTGTTATAGCTGCTACAACACTTGGCAACACACTAGCTGAATACAAGCTTCTTTGTTTTGGTTCATTGATAACACAGGGACTTGGTCTATCACGGAGTACTAAATTGTTGTGCAGGTTACTTCGGTTTCCCCACTTACCCCATGGACAAACATGGTTCACATTTTTCCAACTCAATCAAACACAACAACAAGTTTCAACTTGATCACAGTGTTTCAAAATCGAGGAGGGTAGTTTAGCTCGCGAGTTTAAAATTTTTAGAGTGTAAGTTTTCATCTCTAGTGTTGCTCCAATGCCAGTAGGCCTGGACAATACCCCGACGGAGTCACATAGGAACACACACATTGCTCCACTTCTAACGAGCCTAGTCAGTACCCTGGTGGAGTTGCATGCTTCACCTCTTTGCGTAGGAAGCTTTTCTCTTCTTTCGCCTTTTATATTTTTTGAAGGAGAACTGTGCATAGGAACTTATTTATTTTTGGGGCAGAAGAGGAATCCTGACTTATTGAGAGCATAAGAGGTTGTTCCTTCAAAGAAGAATGTAGGACCTTTGATTTAGATTTGCTCATTTAGATTTGCCCCTTCTCTGTTTCTACTAGTTGGATGAGCTTGAACACATAGAGCAGAAGACTGAGTACAGGCATGGGGTTTTCCATTGTGGACATAGGTTCATTTGTTGGACCAGAGCTTCCCTTATAGATGACTTTTCTTTTTCATCAAGACTTCATCGACCAAAGGTTATAACCAAGCACAGAGAGGATGGACACAGGACTGGCCAAGTGTTGCAATGTCACAAGACTCTTTGGATCTCAGCCACATACTCATTCAAAAGGCAAAACTTAGTAGAGGGCAACACTTATTGGAAAAACAAAAAATAACATGATATTAAGAAAACAAAACAAAGCAAAGCAAAAATAGCAAAGAAAAGAGGAAAGAAAAGCAGTAAAAAGACTATGTACATAGCACGGGGCACGACCCCGGGTTACTAAAAATAGTGCTTTAAGTCTAGGCCATCGACAAGAAGGTTGTCAATCCTCCCATCAAGTGATTTCAGATGATACATGTGTGGGCCAACCTTTTCCTAGACAGTGTATGGACCAATCCACAAGGACTGGAACTTCGTATGATTGCCTTTGTCTTCATGGGCTTTGTCCCATTTCAAGACTTATTCACCCACATCGAAGTTAGGATTCCCTGCAGACTTCTTGTCGAACCATCTCTTGATATAGTTCTGATGGAGTGTGAATTTTTCTTTTTATTTCATCCGTTCTTCCTACAACTTGTGAAGTATATCCATCCTACGCTGAACTAATAGACATGGCTTGCCTTGGGATTCTTGGGACAATTGGAGAGTAGGCAAGTAAATGTTTGGCAGGAGGCCGATGGCTTCTTTCCCATAAACCAGGAAGTATGGAAAAGTGTTCAGAGAGGGTTTGGGTGTTACACGGTCAACCCATAAGGCATTCATCAAAGCAAAGTGCCAGTTTCGTTGTTCAAAGTAAAGGGTCTTCCTGCTAATGCAAATGAGGTAGATTTGACGAGACCATTTCCTTGTGGGTAGTAGTTATATGAGTGTTTAAGTACGATACCATATTAGAATGAAAAATCATAAATCTTTAAAGACGAAAAATAAGTTTCATTGTAAAAAACAAGTGATACCGGAATGCCAAATCGTGAGATGATGTTCTATTGAAGGAAGTTGATGACTTCCTTGTCGTTAGCTTTCTTTAGCGGAACTTCTTTTGTCCACCGCATGAAGTAGTGAGTAGCTGTCAATATGTAGCAGTGTTTTTTCGACGAGTGTGGGAATATTTCCCCAATGATGTCTAAGCCCCACAGTTGCAATGGTTCACTCACTACAAAAGAGTGCAGCGGGGTTGCTAACCTTCATGTTCTGTTGGCACATCGTTGACATACCGGGCACTTGTGGGCATAAGCATGTGCATCCTTGAATAATGTGGGCTAGTAGAAACCACCTCGCGTGAATTTGTACACAGTGGTGTTTCCCGCGAAGTGACCCTCGACTGGTCTGTCATGAGATCATGCAAGAGGTTCTTTGAGTAATGTTCCTCTAGGCACTTGAGAAAAAATTCGTTGTTGTGCTTTCTGTAAAGCACTCCGTGCACCAACTGATAAGGTAAAGCTTTGAGTTTGATTTCCCTCTTCTATCGCATGGAGAAGTGAGAGGGCATGGTTCCATGCTCAAGGTATTGGCGCACATCTTTGTACCAAGAGTCTCTGTATGAAGTGGGTGGTGCTCGCTCTACATTGTACATCTTGATTTCTTTCTCCCAGCCATTGAGCTCTTCTTCTTCCTCCTGTGCATGGACTGTTTCAACTGTGAGTCTGTAGAGACCATGACCCTTCACATTTTGAACTGGATTGATGTCAAGATCATACTCTTGCAATAATATCATCCAGCTTACACGTCTTTCACCCAGCTCTTGCTGAACAAGCAGTGATTTGACTGTTGGGTGTGGCACAAAGACCATGCAATGGTTCTTCAGCAGGTAGGATTTGAAGTTTTTCATTGCCTTGTATACTACGTACACTTGTTTATCGACGATAGGGTAGTTTAATTTGAGTCCATGCATGCTTGCACTCATGAAGGAGATGGGACGTTCATTGTTCAACTCATCTTTTTGAGTGAGTATTGCAGCAAGCGAAGTGTCAAAGGTGAAGGTGTATAGAAAGAAATACTTGTTAAAGTCTGGTTTGTAAAGTGCAGGTGCATCTTCTATAGTTTTCTTGATACGATTGAATGCATCCTTTTCCTTATTACCCTAGCTATATACTATATCCTTCTTAATCATGTCTTGACTGGTTTCATTGTCTGCGCATAATCCGAGATGAACTTTTAGAGGAAGTTGATCTTCGCCAAGAAGGATTGCATGGATTTCTTGTTGACTAGGTGAGGAATCTGTGTGATCATCCGAACTCAGTCCGAATCAACCTTGATCCCACTCCTGGCAATGATGTGCCCAAGGAGGTTCCCCTCAGACATTGCAAATACGCTCTTCTTGGGATTCAAGGATATCTCATATTTTCAACATTGCTTGAATATCTTCTTTAGATGGCATATGTGGTCTGACCGTTTTCTCAAAAAGACTGTCATGTCGTCAAGGTAAACCACTACGCTCTGTCCGATAAGTCCATAGAAGGTGATGTCCATGGCACGCTATAAGGTTGTGCCTGCGTTCACTAGCCCAAACGGAATTCTTTTGTAAGCGAACATAACCCACTTGGTACAGAAGGTAGTTTTCAGTCTATCAGGTTTCGTTACTAGAACTTGGTTGTAGATATTTTCCATCGACAACATGGGGTAGTTATCTTTGTGTGAGGTGTAGTTCAAATTTTGTAAATCAACGCATAAGCGGATCTCCTTGGACTGCTTACGTATAGGAATTAAGTTAGAAACTCACATAGAACGACGAACTTTGTAAATGATCCGAGCATCCAACAGCTTAGTCAGTGCCTTCTGTATGAGGGGTTCAAGTGACAGATGTACTTTTCTCAGCTTTTGTTGAAATGGCTTGATCCCTTGTTTGATTGAGATCACATGATGGATTATCTGTGTGTCATATTTTTTTAGATCATCATATGTCCACGCAAACACATCCTGGTACTATTTGAACAAGTGGAAAAAGGCTTGCCACTCCTACAGTGTGCAACACGTACCAAGATTGACAAATTTCAGATCTTGTTATTTTCCCAAGTTGATCTGTTCCTGCATCATGGTGGGATTGTGGGTTTTGTTGTTCCTTGGCCCTTGAAAACTACTGGCAGAGACTGCTCGTGCTCATCTTCGTTAATCCCTACATCTTTGAAGACATCAACATTGGCAATGAACTGCAATATCTATTGATCATCATCAAAAACATGTAAGTTAGTTATGTTGTCAGGGATAGAAGGCTTATACAAAATTTTGATAGTAAACCTATCCCTAAGTTATGTCATCCTAGCAGCTGTGCTAGCTAAGGCATTGGTAGCTACATTACGTATTCTTGGCACAAAAATGATAGGGAAAACTTGGAAGTTAGAGATGAGTCACCATACCTCTTGTTGATAACTTTTGAGGTGAGGTGACAAACAGTGTATGGTGTTATGTACCTGTCGTACCACAATTTCTAATTCACCTACCACTTTGAGCGCAACAACATTGAGGCTAATGGCTTTGTGCAAGCCCAATACGAGTGCTTCATATTCAGTAGTGTTGTTCGTGCACTTGAACTCCAAGCGGCTTGAGATCAAGTGTTTCCTATGCATTGGGTCTATCAAGACACACCCGGCTCTAGAGCCATCCTGTGTCTTTAATACATCAAAATACATGGTCCACAACTTGTTTGTACACATACCGCTTGATACGTTAGTACTACTACTGCTACTGCTACTAGTGTTACAATGTGTTGTACATGTTTCATTTCCATCAGTTGGGCAAGGAAGGAGACCCAACTATGTGTTTGGTGGGGTTGGGGCTGGCTATGCGAGATAACACCCCAGCTGTGTTTCCAGGAGGCAGTTGTCGAACATGAGTTCCGCGAAATCCAACGGTTCATTTTCATAGTTTATGGGTGTGACATTATGTTTCATGTATCTCTCGGATAACACCTGGATCTGATTCTTGGTACAGAAGCCATAAGTGTGACCCGTATGTGGCAAAGTATCCTTTCAATTTGTTGGACTAGTCTCTACTAAGAAGTAAGCTCTATGCTTCCGGTATGTACACAATGACAATGTTGATGCATAGGTGAACTCAGTCATCATGAGATAACCAGATGATCACATCCCATAGTTCACCAATGGCCGGTATGCATGTTTGGTCTAGTTTGATGATCTACGTAGATGTCTTGCTCCATTGCGCATTGATCAATAAGGAAAAGTCCTTTGCAAGTACAAATGAGGGGTATATATAGCTGATGGGCCTCTAAATTAGACGTAAATTAAGGCCCATGCCTCTAATTTAAAACATAAATTAACGCCTATGACAATCCTTCAGCACATTAAACCTCTCTTTTTGCATTAGATAATTTATTTTTATCTTTAATATATTCATTAGGAAGGTTTATGAATAATTGAATATTTGTGCCTAATATTATTTATTTTTTGTGGAATATTATGAGAATATTGGGCAGATTATGAAGAGTTGGAGGAGGAGATAATTTAGGGACTTGTTCCCTTCTACTAGAGGATCAATAATAAATAATAAGTCAACAAGATATTATGGAATTATGGCACAAATTGTGGAACTCCAATGACTGAGAAAATCTAGGAATGTTTTCCACTAATCAAGGGAAAAAATCCACTAATCAAGGGATTTCAGTGGGGAAAGCTTCCTCCATTCATGGGGAATGATTCTTAATCATTTTTTATAAGTACCAAGTCGAATTTGAATCTAGGGAATGACTGGGAAAATCTAGGAATGTGTTTCCTGCCATTTAATGAAAATTCCTAGTCTTGGGGAATAGATCCACTAATCAAGGGATTTTGGTGGGGAAAGCTTCCTCCATTCATCGGGAATGATTCATAATCATTTTGTATAAGTACCAAGTCAAATTTTCCTCTAGGGGATGATATTTTTTCATTAGTGTTATTGTGTAGAGAGCTTGTATTTTTGCAGCTCCATTATATTTTCTTGCAGGGATGTAATTCTATTGATGAAAATAATGAAGATTGGTGTCATGTTCAGCTTCTAAATCTTGTTCTCCTCCATAGGTCTCTGAGTTTCCTTGGGCTTGGCCATCCCAAGAACCTCAGAGCCCTTTTGTATCATTTTCTTTCCTTCTTTTCATTGCTTATTCACATGCATCTCTAGTTTTTATTTCTTTCTATTTATGCATTTAGTATTGATGAATTATTGTTGTAGGATTGAGTTAAATGGATGATGTAAGTTCTTTTGTAGGATCATAAGAATTATTTCATCCTTGGAAAATATTTGGAAGTTCATAATAATCATTTAGTTGCTTGGATTAGTCTTCTTATTCCCAAATCTAGATTGTTGGACCTCCTTTTTAGCGAAGACCAATACATTTTTGTTTTTTTTTAGAGCATGCCAACGAGCTTCAATCGAATTAATTCCACTTGCATTAGATCAAAAAAAATTCTAGTTCATAACAAAATTACCCCATTTCATTTGCACTTGATTTGGTTAGGCATTTTTTAGATTTACTAGCTCACTAGTTCTCGAATTTCTAGATTTTCGACTAATAATGTTTTTTATTTTTTTTGCATGGGTTAACAGAGATATTTTTGAATGATTCCACTTGGAATAGGGACCTAAGAAATCCTAGTTAATAAAAAAATTTGTCCCATCCAATTTGGATTTGATTTGCTTGGTCATTAAACCCTCACCAATTTCATCATTTCACAAGGAAACTTCTCCAAGCTTTTTGAGAAAATCCATCCATCTCCCAACTTTGGTTTTGAGTTCTGAGTGATCCTAGGCATTTTATCACTCCATTCCACCCATCACACACCTTTCCTAGGCCTCCCATCACCTCCAACACCTCACATTTTTCTCTCGGTTGTATCCTGTAGGTTTGCTATAATTCCTACAGGATCATCCCGCAAGTTTCTAGTACATCCAACAGGTCTTCCTGAAATGGCTTGTTTTAAGGCCGTATTGATGGAAAACCTATAGGAAGTCACCAAAATCATCCCAAGGGTCTCTCACACCATCCAAACATCTCCTAACCCTTCCATCCAACCTCCAACATCCTTAATTCACTCGCCACATCACCAAAGGAAATTAGTTTGCATACTTGATTTTGCATGAAAAGACAAAAAGACAAAAACAAATTTATTTCAGTTCCTTTACTTTCACATTAGTGATGTTTTATGCTTCTTAATTCCATGCTTAGATAGTAGCATTTGGTTCATGATAATTTATCATTATTGCAAAGCATAGTTTCTTGGCAGTTAATTAGGAAATGGTGTGATTTAGCATTGAATTCCTATCTCTTTCCTTGTACTTTCTTTCTTGCAATAGGTTAAGGTTCCATTTCGAACATTCCATTTTATGCAATTAGTTTAGGATTTGAATTTAGTACATGCACTCCATTACATCATGATAGCAAAGGAAGGACACATTGTATGCCGCACATATAGTGCTGACACCTCTTAAGCTTGTACGAACCCTGAGTTGATAATTAAAGTCGATAGCCCTGGGAGTTGTAGCATTCTTGTTGCAATACCGAGGCACATCAATAGCCAAGGGTGAACTTGACCCTTGTGAATCCTCGAATTGCCTCATGACTGTTTGAATTACATGACTCTTCAACTTCATATGTGGGTCTCCTGGACTTCTACGTTACATTACATTGATTACAACATGTATGGCCCATAATAGTGATGTGGCTAAGACGACTCATGGCATGAATCGACATGACACTGTTGGCATGTACATGATGATGGTGGTGTCCATGTCAAGCTGTTGTGTTGCTAAGTAGTGAGTGTGCTCTTGGTGTATCATAGCTTCACCTCTGCATGACAAGGTGTACGGAGTCTTCAATGGTCTTGGTGTTTGCTTGATGTTGCATGTGCATGTGTCCCCTTCGCTGGGTGCTTGGTATGCTTCATGTGTTCATCCATCCACGAACAAGTATCTAAGCATGTGCTCCTTGTTCATCTCGTTCGTTGTCGTGCCATGTCTCATCCATGTACCTATTTCTGCAATCATTCATGACGAGATGACATCAAATCCAGGAATCCCCTAGTCTACCATGATGCATCGTCTTTCATTTCTGGGTGCAGGTGACCGGGAGAGAGGACAAGGTTCTGAAACTATGCAGAGCACATTTCAGGTTGGGATGCGAGGCTCTGCGGCACTGTCAGGAGAAACTACACAGATTTCACTGTGAGGCTGGGTTGAGTAGTCTGGGACAATAGTGACATCTGCAGGATATGACTTAGTTGGGAGGTAGAATTGCATCATTTCCAGAGAAGGAAACATGGGCAACAGGAGGCACTGGTAGTGAAAACTGCACAGTTTTCCAGAGGAGGTCGGGATCGGGCTATGGGAGCCTGCTGGTAAGAATTACGCAGTTTTGGGAGGCAATTAAGAAGGACATGACTGTACAGTTTTTGAGCTGAGTGAGGTGCTGAGTAGTAGGTGAAATCTCAATCAAAACCACACAGTTTTCTAGGGGAGGCCGAGATTGGGTTGCGAGAGCCTACTGGTCAAAACTGCGCAGTTCTGGGAGGAAGTCAAGTAGGACATGACTGTGTAGTTTTTGGGCTAAGCAGAGTGTTGGACAGTAGGTGGACTGTTAATGAAAATTGCACAATTTTCAGGAGGAGTGGAGAGCAGGTCAGTAGGGGGACTGCCTAGCAGTACTACACAATTTCCCGAGACAGTGCAGTGGTAGGTAGTTGGTGCATGTCCCTCATGTCTATGCAATTTCTTCAAGCAATGCAAGAAGGCAGGCTAGACAAATGTTGCATAATTTTGGAGAAGAGTGCAGCCCTGGGTCACTGCTCAAGTGAAATTCTCCGGTTGACTAGCAGGAGGCTTGATGGATAGGCTTGCGGGAAGTGCAGATTGAGATGGATTCTTGGACAAATTATGTGCTGTTCTGGGTGACAGTCAGCCGGGTTGATTCCAAAATTATGCAATGGAGATTGCCTGGAGGGAAACCTTAAGCTCTGCGCAGTTTTAGGCAATAGTACTTGGTCACTGAGGGTTGAGATTGTGTAGACAACAAATTAAGGCATACAATGTAGTTTTAATATATTTTCCATAAAAACTTGAGTTACTATGGAATATTTAATAGTTTGTTGGATGTCACATAAATGAGCATATTTGGAAAGTCTATCAACCACTACTATGATGACAATCAGATTTGGGTAATCCAACTATTAATTCCATAGATATATATCTCCAGATAATTAATGGAATAGGGAGAGGTTGTAGTGTGCTTAGAGTTCTCACTATTTCTCCCTTATAGTATTGACAAATATCACATTTAACGTGAAAGTGTGTATATTATTCTTCACACCTTCCCGAAAAATGAACATTTGACTAATTCATATATGTTATGAAAATTAGAAGTCCTTTTATTGGTGAGGTATGGGGTTCAAAAGACACCATGGATCTCAAATTAGACTACTTAATTAGATACAAGTGGACTTTATAATGGAGCTCTTCAGTTTACCAAGTCTGTCGAAGGGAGATAGTAGAACCATGTTGTAGTTGTTTTGTTAGAATGGAAGTCTTGGAATCCTTGAATATATATATATATATATATATATATCTTTTTGAGGGCGACGAACACGAAACAATGGTCTATGGTTTGAGAGCTTCGGTGATGGTGGCTTGCCCATCGGCCTGGTCAGGCAATATAATCACGCGCAACTCACCTTCTTGGGTGTTTACTCTCTCACATTCTGGATGACCACTTCCCTTCGTGGTGACCTACACTGTACACCTCACTGACCTAACATTTGTGAGCTGGGCCATTTCTCAAGATGGTTATTATTCTGTTGTTGGTTAGCATGGAGGGTAACATAGTTTATTACTCCAAGGATCTTTTCAAACTAGACCCCAACTAGTGTGTTTTCTCTTCGCAATTGTCGGTCACCTCCTCGAACATCTCATTGGACATTCCCAAAACCCTAACCGGTTCACCTGGGGTTTACTCGATACTGAAATACCCTGCCTTGACCATATTAGATCAACAGTCTCATCCTTTACTGGGGTCGTCATCCTCCTCTTTTTCGTTCTCTAGTTTCCTTGAAGCGGTGGATTTCCTACCTGACTCTGACCTCACCCTACTCTCCTCGGCCTCCCTGCAATTTATCTCATCATGTCTTAACTCGCCTGCACCATGGACCCTGCTACCCCCTTTCCCCCTCCTCCTTTTCCTAACCTTCCCAACTCCAGCTACTTTGCAGATTCATCCCCTCCCCATCCCAGTCTAGTCGGGAACCCTTGCTCGGAGACCGACGCGATCCCTTCTCACTCTCAGCAGACTAGATCACCCCCAAGTCGTCTGGGGTGTCCTGCCAAGTGTTTCAAAGGGGTGAAGGTAGGAAATAAGAAGATATCCCTGAAATTTGGAGTCGACATTCAAATGGGGGAAGTATTGGATACCTCCGACCATGTTTTGGTTGGCCGTGTTTGGGGTAGGGCATATTCAGCTGTGCGATTGAAGTAGTGGGTGTTGGAGATATGGGGGTAAGTCCTCACCGAATTTGCATCAGTGGTTACCCTGTCTCGTGGATGGTTCGCTTTGCGATTTTAGTGGCCCGAGTTTATACCTTGGGTTTTATCAAAACACTGGCACATCGAATTGGCTCTGATTCTCCTCAAACGATGGAGCCCCCTTTTTGATCCTGAGCGAGAACACCTTGGGGTTGGACCCATCTGGGTTAGATTGCCTGGTTCCCCCCTACACTTCTATTCGGAAGATGTTTTCAAGTGGATTGGGAATGCCCTCAGCAAATACATGGATTATGAAAAATAATATATGTTGATTGGGAATGTGTCCATGGTTCACACCCTTGATTTCCTTGAAACTAGGGAGGGTCTAGAGTAGAATATGTAGCTGCAATGGAGGGACACATGCAGGGTACAAATTTTGGACTATGAGGGGTTCCTTATTCATGCAGGAGATGTCACAAGATCAGACATATTTATAAATATTGTCCCCTAATTGCATCTAGCTCTGCCTTGGTTGCACGGACTGAACAAGCTACTGCAAACCTGGTTTCGGCGTGGGAAGATACCTATTAGTTATGAAGCTGATCAAATGATGGACACTCAGGCAGCTCATGGAACTAGCACTTGCAAGGACCATATTCATCCCCCACCTCGACGTATCACAAGATTGCATGCAGTTGCAGTGGTGGTTGCCTCTGTTGCGGTACCATCTCTAACCCTCCATCTCTCCAATTATTGTCATTTGTTTACTCTCCTAGAATTTCATTTTATCATGTTGGTTGTGTGCATTCTTCTCCCTCTGTTCTATGTACATTGTTCCCATTTTCACCTATTTCCCCACCCACTCCTCCTACCATCACCAGGGTACTGGATTCACTCTCCCCTGCAGAGCCATCCATTGACTCTAATTTGGGACACTGTTATAAACTTCGGTCTTTGTCTCGCATACCCCTGGAGGATGGTAGTGGAATTGGTATTACTCCCTTACCCCGCACTCAAAGACTGCTCGTGGTAGAAATTCAACATCTCTAAAGCCATTCTCCAAGCTAGACTGGATGTGGCTAAAGTGCGGCAACAACCCATTGATAAGGTCCTTAGAGCATTGAACTCCCCCCTTGGTTCTCCATGAAATGGATCTCCTACAACTGTCAGGGGTTGGTTATCCCTGCTAAGAAATTAGCCTTCCATTGGATGATGGAATTGGAATCGGTTAACATTATATTTTTACAGGAGACACTTGCGACTAGAACACAAATTACTCCCATCCTTGAGGCTATCTTACCTAGATGGCACTTCATTGCACTGGATGCCCGAGGGCGCTCTAGTGGTTTATTATTAGGTTTTGACCCCATATCCATAAGACTATTAAGCTCCTGGGGGGGTAGGGTTCATCAGAGCTGATGTATACTCAACAAATATTGGAAGGGAGCTGAGGATTATTAATGTCTACGGAGCTTGTATCAACAGGAACACTTTCTGGCAACAGTTACTTGATTTTGACTACTTTAAAGCTGAGAACATCATTATGGGGGGGATCTCAATTTCTCTCTTGGACATGCTGAATCCTGGGGCATGAATGCTCAGATTGACTCGCTATCGGATGAGATCTTGTCCCTACTGGAGGATCACCAACTGATTGATATACCCATGCCCTGCTTAAAACCCACCTGGCAAAATCGGAGGACCGGGGATGTTGCACTAGCCAGAAGATTGGATCGTTTTCTAGTTAAGGAGACTTTATTGGATCAATTGCTCCTTTACCGTCAATGGGTGGGATCAGGGGGGTTTTCAGATCACCTTCCCATTTATCTGGAGATTGCGGGCGGTGAACGAAAACCCAATGCACCATTCAAGTTCAATTCTACTTAGCTTAAAGATGATAGCCATATTTAGATGATCACTCAGAATTGGAAATCCATTACAACTCAGCCGGGCCAATCAGCCTCCGTGGTATTTGCAAATAAAATGGTAATCCTAAAATAGAAAACAATTAATTGGGCAAAGAATAAGAGGATCAAAGACGAGCAGATCCTGAGAGACATAGAATAGGAAATTGAACAATTGAGTGGCTTGGAGAGTCGAGGGTTTATTTCTACTGATGCTAAAGAAATTTTTGTTCGACTTGAGAACGAGCGGAATAGGATTTTGAAAGACAGGGCAGAAACTTGGCGACTCCGTAGCAGGGCCATCTGGTTAAAGGAGGGGGATGAGAACACCAAGTTCTATCATCATGTTGCAAATGGGCATCGGGCCATTAATACCATCTGGCAACTTGTGGATGAGGAGGGTACTCACGCAAAGACCTTCCATGAATTGGCCAACCTTGGTATTTCGCATTTTGGAAGATTATTCAAAGCTCCTCTGGAGGCAAATCTTGCTGAGATCATCAGGGTAGCTAGACTTTTCCCCAGATATGTGGACCAAGATATAGGTGAAGGAATACTTACTCCAGTATCCATGGGGGAATTGGAGGCCACTATTAAGTGGTTTAAGAAGGATAAGAGCCCTGGATCAGATGGATGGTCCATTGAATTTTACATTGCTTTTTTTGACATGATTGGACAAGAGCTACTACAGATCATAGAAGAGTGTCAGACTAGTGGGCGAATGTATGATGCATTCAACTCTACATTTATCGCTCTCATCCCTAAGACTGATGACCCATGGAGCTTTGACGATTATAGACCCATATCCCTCTGCAATTTTATATACAAGATAATAGTCAAGATCATAGCAAATTGCCTCAAGCCCATATTATTTGATCATATATGTTCAGAGAAATTTACTTTTCTTGAACATCGACAAATTCATGGAGTAGTGGGTACATCACAAGAAGCCCTTCATTCCATCAAATCCAAGAACCTTAAAGGCATGATTCTTAAGATTGATTTGGCAAAAGCCTTTGATTGCACCAGCTGGTTCTACATTCAAATGCTATTAACCCATCTTGGATTTCCTCTACCATTCATCCAATGGATTATGTGTTGCATATCCAATGTATCATATAGTGTTTTGATCAATGGATCAACATCCTCCTTTTTCCATGCAGAAAGAGGACTGAGACAAGGTTTTCCACTTTCCCCTCTACTATTTCTAATGATCATGGAAGGTTTGAGTAGGCTCATCTCAGCGGATCGATTGCAGAGTAGATAGAGGGTATCAAGATCATAAGCAATTGCATCCTCACACATCTACTATTTGTGGATGACATTATCATATTTCTAAATGGATCATTAGGATGCTGCATTTTTATTATTTTGCTTCGCTACAGGTATGCAATGCAACAATCATAAATCCACTCTATCATCCTTTCGGTGCAACCAAAATAAGATCCATTCAGCACTTCAACACTTCCCATTTATCACTCTACAGATTGAGGAGGGACTCAAATACTTGGGCTTCAGGTTAAAACCATCAAACTATCAGATTGCTGACTGGGTATGGTTGGTTGCAAAAATTGAAAGAAGATTAAATATCTGGCATCATAGGTGGTTGTCTAGAGTGGGGAGACTGATTCTCATCAAATCTGTCCTAGAGGCCACTCTAGTTTACTAGATGTCCTTGGCATGGATACCAAAGGGCATTATTAAAAGAATACAACAATTATGCTGCAGATTTCTCTGGAGGGGAAAACAAGCGGGGCACATATTCACCTGGGTCAGATGGGACACAATCACACTTCCAAAGAAATGGGTGGGATGGGGATTGAAGAATCTAGATTTCTTTTCTTTTGCTCTGGCTGCAAAATTGGGATGGAATGTCCTATCATCCAAGAACCTTTCGATAGATGTCATTTATCAGAAATGCATTTCTCCACTGCATCTGCATGACTGGATCAGGCTTCCTACATGGGAAATGAACAACATATATTGTCTGGAGGGCGGTCCTCAACACTTTGGACCATGTTAGGGATGGATTGTCATGGAAAATTAGAAATGGAAGCCCAATTCGGATTGGCATGGACCCCTAGATTGGTTTTGGGAATGCTCATTTACTCCCACCAGGGCTGATACAACATCTATCGGACTCAGGACACACCAACTTGGCTCATTAGTAGATCTAGAGCATACAAATATGTTCTGACAGGCATGGAAAAATACCATCACACTGAATATCCCTCCATGCTGGCAAGTCAATTGGAAAAACTATATAATAGTACTGATGGAATCACATGTCCGGATTACCGAGTGGGAGGATGAACTAAACTTGTCACACTCACCAAATGGGAAATACACCCGCAAACATGGATACCTGAATATTATTGCTGATCACAGACCACTTGCTATGGAATGGTGGTAGGCTGTATTATGGAAACTGAAGGCGACCCCCCGGGCAACACTGTTCATGTGGTGCATCCTACGGAATAAGGTTCCGACAACAGACAACCTACTTAAACACACATTTCATGGCTCGACTTGGTGCGTATTGTGCAAGGAGGAAATGGAAACATGTGATTACTTATTCCTAAAATGCACAACCACTACTTCCATTTGGATCGAGGTTACTGCACAATTACAGATTCAAAACAATTGGCTGGGACAGGATTTTCTGGTGGCATGGCACTGATGGTGGACTACTACTCATACACCCAGGTGTTGGAACCTACCTGTTATGGTTTGTTGGTGTATCTGGTTAAAATAGAACAAGATAATATTCACAGATATTGCACCATGCTGGGCCAGTATCATTACTTTACTCATCGCTAATTATCTAAGTTTACCAGAGGAAACCTAAGAACCACCCGCTCGCAACATCATTGCTGAAAACATTGATTATGATATTCCATGGCCTTATTTTGATGGATCGACACAACAACATGGACGTGGGAGAGGTATTATCCTTCATATCATTCACACACATTCCTTGAAGATTCAAATGGGACTGGGGGGGGGGGGGGGAACAAATAACTTTGTAGAACTTATATCTCTCCAGCATTTATTATATTTGGCAGTTGTCAAAGGATGTGGAAATTTGCAGATTTTTGGTGAGTCACAGATCATTATTAAATGGTTCAATCAACAATTTGTTTGTCACACACACACACTACGACACATATTGGATGATGCTTTGAGACCGAGAACACATTTTGACTTATCTTCTTGTCATCATATATACATGGAACACAACCAAGTTTCCAATAAGTTATCCAAGGAAGCCATGCACCTGCCAAGGGGGGTTTGGCTGATCCATGAACTACAGGATATGGACTCGTACAACTATTATCACCGCCCATTCATGGATGAGCAATTTTGATGGGGCTAGGGGCCCTAATTTTTGAGTATTTTATGGCACAATTTTGTTGTAAATATTTGAATTATAGCATATTTATGTCTATATAATACTAAATTTTCATATGTAATTATTCATAGTAGTCTCCCTTAGGTGGGATCGACATATATTTTTGAGACAACATCACAGATAGTGGCCAAATCACTAATAACTCATATGTTGTCTAGCATCTTCAGCATGTAATTTTCTATATTAATGAAAATTATGATTTTTCCATGGGAATATATATATATATAACATACTATTACATGTTTTTGTTTAATTTGTTTAGTATATGTTTATAAATAAATGAACATAGTATTAATGTGACTTGCTAATTATATTATTTTTTTATTTTTTAACAATCATTTTTAAGAAGCTTTTCGCCTCAATCCCTAAGATGGAAGAATGATGCGCCCACTTACAAGATTATGTTAAAATGATTTTTCTTTTCTTTTTCTTTTAACCTAAACTAGATTGAGTCTATGTGAAGGCTAACCTCATTGTTGGATGGAAGAATGATTTTCCCACTTCCAAGATACCGACAACCATTTTCTGAGGTTGTCACCAAGAATGTGCAACATTGTTACCAAAATTGTGTGAAGTTGGAATGATCCTCGACACCCCGTGGGACACTTTTTATCCGCCAAAGGTGGATTCCACCCTCAACCCCTCCCTAGGATTGTGTGAGACTCGAATGATCCTAGACGCCTCGTGGGACAATTTGTATTCACTATAAGTGGCCCCCACTCTCAACCCCTCACCGGTATTGTGTTATCACTAAGGTTATGCTAGACAGGGTTGAGTTTGGATACCTCATAAGGCAATTTTAATATACCGTGATAGTTTGAAAAACATTTACTTATGAATACCTCATGAAATAATTCTAATATAACATGACTCTTACTCTCAACCCAGTCGTCCATAGAATCCATAGAATCATGTGTTACTTTCACATTTAAAAAACATAGACAAGAGAAGCATCATACCCGAACCCATGCAACACGCGTATATATATATACAATTAAGTTTCTTAAAAGCAGATTTGTCGCAGAAAACTAAAGTCGCAGAAGACTTGAAAGTGATATGTGTGATACTTCAACTTTACGTTTCCTAAAAGCAGATTTCTCGCAGAAAAGTAAGTTTGTTGGCCTCTATTTGAATCGAATTAATTTAAGGCGAGGATGGAATTTGATAGGCCCGCTACGTTTCTGTGTTGAAATTGTTGAAATGGACTCTAGAGCTGTCGAAATCGGTACTCTGAATTTTGGAATTCCTATATATACTTGAAAGTGATATACGTGTATGATCAGCGGAGGACACACTGACACGTTGAGATGAATCGTTCACACTATTGATGATTCCAAAAATCCATTAAGAGAAAAATAACATATGTATTTATTATTTTTTATAACAACATATCACTATTACGTATATATTTTTGCATTCAACATGACAGTAACCCTCACCTAAATACAATGTAAGTTTAAAATATATAATTTTAATAACTCGTTTTTGAAAGAGGAATACTTTATACTATGAGCAATGAGAAGATTATGAAGATGAAGCATACGCAGAAGATTCACTTATTCTATGATGTAGATGTAAAAATTAATATGTTGTGCACTAAACCAAACAAGTTATATAGTAGCAAGTACTTGTTTAAATCAAACAAGTTACATAGTAACGAGTATTTATTTCCTAGTTTAAATATAGTTAAACTAAAAAAAAATATGAAGGTTTAGCAAAATGAAAGTCTATATAAGTGCATGCAAAAACTCAAAATCAAAACTAGAAGAAAAAAACGCAAAATTGGAAAACAAGAAATTAGAAAAGAGAAAAAAAGAGCTAGACAACGAAAATCTACAATAATGTGTTATATTTTTTTAAAATTAGAAATAAATATTTAGGAATATTATTTTATAACTTTAAAAAACACCGTGCACAAATCATGGTCAATTAAAAAAAAAATTGTCATTCTAGTTTACCTTTGATTTACATTATAGAATCAAAATCAATAGTTATCTAATTTGTACCATATGGGTTGAATCAAGTATTATGAAGTATATGACTTAATTATGTAATTTGCTTTAGATTTTGAAAGAGGAGTCATTTGTCAATTTTCTAATTTATTATAATTTTTATAAATTCAATTTAATATTTTGAATGAAATAAACAAAAGCAAGATAAAGTCCATTATTCATTATTTTTATTTAGTTTGTGGCTACAATAGTCAAATTTTACAACTTACTTGAAACCTCCCCATGTTTTTACCAAAATGATTTCATATAAAAGATTATTCCATTGAATAATATTTCCTTAAAATAATGTTGATAAAACTTAGGATATGAGTAAAGTGCGAATGTTGACAAAATAATTGTGTACTTCCGTACAATCTTGGATTTTTCACCCCACACAACTTATTTTCTTATTAATTTTACTTGGTTGGCTATGAATTTTATTATGCAGTAGCCAGCTATTGACCAGCGCCCTTGGCAAAAATAGGTTAGGAAATATATGATATACCTTTTGTTTTCGTAATTGAGGAAGACCGAGTTCCTGTAGCAGGTTTTTTGAGCAGGATTTAAGTTATCTACAAATATCCATAATTCTCTGAGATGTAATATAAGAGGGAGAGGGGTTCAATTGCAGAAGATATCCAATTCAAATTATCAGTCCTCTAGAATTGCCTACTTATTCTCGTAGGATTCACTGCTATTGTAAGGTAGGAATTGCCATAATAATCCTCACCTATTTCTTGGTGAAAAAATCATCAACTGTTTACATGGTGCTACAACTAGTTCTGGCACTACAAAAAGCACGGGTACGGGCACGGGAAGAGGCTCTGCTTCTAGCTCTAAACATTCCGTCTTTTCTTCATTTTATTTATTTATTTGTTTTTTGTTTTGTTTTTGTTTTTTGTTTTGTTTTGTTTTTTGTTTTTTGTTTTGTTGTTATTGTTTTTTTGTTTTTGTTTTTGTTGTTGTTTTGTTTTTTTTCCCGGTGTAAATGTAATAATCAATAATTAGTACTTTACCCATATATCCATTAATACATTTACTCTTGACGATATGGGCATGTCAGTGATTAAGTCTTGATGGCATAGGCATGTTAGGAGAGGTTTGGTAAATGATTAGAGTTTCTGATGATTATGAGGCAACAATATTAAATAAAGTTGCCTTTATTTTAGGCATAATATCATTTCAAATGGACTAGATCTCTATTACATTTAATACACAATTCACCCTCCAATCACTTATTTATGACGTTGTTTAACTTCATGCGTGGATTCCAAATCAACATAATTCTGAGAAAAATTTGAATGATGAAATATGTATAAGATTAAAATTGAACAGTACGGTAAATTAATGACATAATACATTGATGTAGCTCTTGTCATCATTGTAGAATAAGATGTGAAATATTTCAACCAATAATATATAAGATAAATGAATTTAAATTTTATTTAAAAATAATAAATTTCATTTTATTATGTTAAACTTTGGAAAAGCTTCAATTTTTTTTAGTCAAAAGTAAGCTAATAGCAGGTCAACTAAAAATTGAATACGATATATCCTGTCAGCGGCAGGTATAACAAGGCATTGAAGGCCACAGATCGGTCATATAGTCAACTTCGGGTTCTTGCTGAGAGGTGCCTTGAACCATTCTTTATATAAGAATAACATGGATGAAGAGTAGGACTTGCATTCTTTGCACACCCTTTGACATCGTTGTGTGGGTATCTTATACTACAAATCCTCATAAAAATTCACAATACAATAAGGAAAAACCCTTGGGAAAATCAATGAGAAAACCCCTAGGTTAATAAAAGAGGTTTGCATTGTAAATTATTTATCTTGATTGCAAAAACCTGTTATAGTTGCTACAACTATCCCTCCAAATTTTTTTCTCATGCATTGATTTTGGAGCTTACCTTCTATCCACAAAGACCTATCTTTCAATATCTTCAAGTATTAATGCCAATGTTGGAGACATATATTTGTATGTAGTGCTTGTGATGTCTTGTTTTGACCCCGATCCGAACCTTTTTTCAGCACAAGCCATCTCTTGCCTTGACCTTGCAACATTTTCAGTCTCCCCTCCTGGAACTGTGCAATCCACTATCTCTGGAAATTATGTTGGGCCTTGAGGATCACAATTCTGCAATCATGGAAGGCAGGCCAGTCTTGAGCTCTGAAATTATGCAAGAGATTCCCTTCCTTTGTGAAACTTTGCAATTCACTGAGGCAAGGAACTGCGTAATCCCTTGAGCCTGGGAATTGTGAAGTCCCTTCTACTAGTGTGAATGGGTAGTTTCCCGAAAAAGCAGAGTTGGCATGTTGCCCAATTAATGTTTGGTGAAGTGCATTAAGCTGTTAATTATGACTTTTAGAAAAGTGACACTTTTTCCTTGATTTTAGGCATGTGCGTCAGAAGCACTAACCTGACTAGATCTATATAATAGACGCCTCTAGAGCTCATTTTCACATTTGATCTTGGAGCTCTAGCCTTCCCAATGAGATCAAGGACTTTCGGGTAAGTTTGCGGTGCTTTTCGGGTAAGTTTTGCATGTGTCACTTTTTGTCATTTTTTTGGTCACTTTTGTCGCTTTTGGTTCTATGAGTGATATTTTGCCTATTTATTTTCGTAGTATCTAGCATTTTAACTAGTATTAGCTTGAACAAGTGTTGATTCAGTCTGTCGTTCACATTTTCTAAGTGTCACATTAACTTCTTTCTTTTTCCCATTGGTAGTTGCTGTTGTTGGGTCACTTAGTGCATTTTAGTTTTTCCTTTTGCATGTTTGTTCCTGGAACTTAGTTCTCACCGATCTATCTTCCCCTTATCCCAATGTATGTTCCTTCCTTCCCCAACACTCAGATCTGATCTCTTTCTCTCTCCTTCCTAGGAAGATTTGCACAATCATGGCTACGAGTTTCCTCTCCAACTACACAATTCACATTCTCTAGGCTCAAGCCTTGTGCATGGTCTCTGGGATGCATAATGCACAATCACTAACTTGCCAAATTGTGCATTATGTAGTATTAAGCCTCATCCCTCAACCCTGGCCACTGAGACTACAGAATGGGCATTCTCTTCCTTTAGTCTACTGGATGGGACTGTGCATTGTGCAATCTCAAGCATCTAGTTATCACATTGTCTACTGAGATTGCACAATGCATAGTTCATGAGCCCAGTCTATCACCCTCAGTCCAGATATTGCACAATCCTTCCCTCCAATCTCTAAGTTGTTGTCTTGATCTTGCAGAATAGACTAGTTTGCTTGAGCTAATTGTGCTTGCCATGAGTGCATTTTATGAAACATGTACTACAACTTTTGAGGTTGTCTCTCTCTATCAGTTGTGGTCATCATGGCACCAAAGATAACTTCCTCCAAAGACGCCATAGAGAGAATCACTGGTGAAGCAGTTGAAAGCACCCCGGTCACCATGCCAGTTTTCTCAGACACCCAACTGTTCATTAAGAAAGATTCATATATAACATGGCACACATTGAAGGATGCATTCATGAAAACTAATTAAAAAAGAGATCTTGAAGATAGAAAGGTTTATATTAATGTCCAAAAGTCATGATTGGATAAGATTACATGCAGGCATTTGGCTTTCCCTTGAGTAGACATTATGAAATGGAAACTTTCTCATATTCATTCAAAAAACATCATCCTCAACATTGGCAGTAGACAAAGGCTCGCCTCATTCATGGACCATGATTTTCATCTTATGTATCACTTACTGTTGCGAGAAGCCTACATGGATTCTCACTTCTATGTAGTCACCAACTACTTGAGCACTAAAGATGTCATTAAAAGTTGTGTGAAAGAGCCATCCAAATTCCGACAGACACCCAACAACACTTACAACACCAAGTCTCTCAGAAAAGCATTCCAGTACTTGATAGTTCTATGTTGTTGAATCTATGATCAAAAGAGTATTGAGACTTTTCTCGAAGGCTGGGCATTCAAACTACATGAGGTGGTGAATGAAGGGAAAGCATTCAATTAGTTGGACTTGTGGGCTCAACAGTTAAATATCCATGTAACCAATGCCAATAACCCTCCCAAGGGTAAGAAATCCAAGTTCTACATGTCTTCTTAATTGCTAGACGCAATATGTGCTCAGAATTCTTTTCCTGGCATGAGTTGGAATTGGTCACCAAAGGAGTTTGATGTACACATTTATTGCAAGTTGCTTTCGGAGTGCAGCTACAAATGATTCATGGAGAAGTTGAATGATCACTTCCTCATACCACTGTACAAGATGATCTTTGAGGAAGATCTGCCTTTCATGTCCCCTGAGGCGATGGAAGTAGTATCAAAACTCACTGATTGGTTTGGCTCATCGGATGACACTTACCTCAGGGTGTTTGGTGGTCAGAAGTCTTCACATCTATTACAGAGGTATGGAATCGACAAATTGGCCATGCAAGAAGTAGTCTATCATCTTTCCACAGGTTTGTTAGTTTCAGAGGAAGAAGAAATCACCTTGGCCCACTCTTCCTGTGAAAATTGGATTATACAAGATCAAGAATTTGAAGGCTGTTGAGACCAAGGGAAAAGAGATAGGGAAATTTGCATTTGGTTGCATGGAATACCATGCGTACAATCCCATGAGTGTTTGCAAGAAACACCATGCAAAGATACATTTCACTTGGTCAAGCAAGACTCATTCCAAGCCTGAGGAGGAAAAGATAAAGAACTGTCACCATGCCATTTTTCTCAGAAACCCAACTGTTCATTAAGAAAGATTCATATATAACATGGCGCACATTGAAGGATGCATTTACGAAAAATAATTACAAAGGAGATCTTGAAGACATAAAGGTTTATATTAATGTCCAAAAGTCATGATTGGATAAGATTGCATGCAGGTATCTGGCTTTCCCTTGAGTAGAAATTATGAAATGGAAACTTTTGCATATTTATTCAAAGAGCATGATCCTCAATAGTGACAACAAACAAAGGCTTGCCTCATTCATGGAATATGATTTTCATCTTATATATCACTTACCATTTCTAGAAACCTACATGGATTCTCACTTCTACGCGGTCACCAGCTACTTGAGCACTAAACATGTCATCAAAATTTGGGTGAAAGATCCATCCAAATTCTGACAGACACCCAACAACACTTACAACACTAAGTCTCTCAGAAAAGCATTCCAGTATTTGATAGTTCTATGTTGTTGAATCTATGATCAAAAGAACACTGAGAATTTTCTCAAAGGCTGGGCATTCAAAATGCATCGAGTGGTGAATGAAGGGAAAGAATTCAGTTGGTCAGACTTGTTGGCTAAACAATTAAATATCCATGTAACTAATGCCAAGAACCCTCCCAAGGGTAAGAAATCCAAGTCCTACACGTCTTCTTAATTGCTAGACGCAATATGTGCTTAGAATTATTTTCCTGGCATGAGTTGGAATTGGTCACCAAAGGAGCCTAGTGTACACATTTATTGGAAAATGATTTTGGAGTTCAGTTACAAAGTAGTCATGGATAAGTTGAATGATCACTTCCTCATACCACTGTACAATATGATCTTTGAGGAAGATCCACCTTGCATGTCCCCTAAGGCGATGGAAGAAGTACCTGAACTCATTGACTGGTTTGCCTCCCCGGATTTTTGAGTATTTTATGGCACAATTTTGTTGTAAATATTTGAATTATAGCATATTTATATCTATATATTACTAAATTTTCATATGTAGTTATTCATAGCAGTCTCCCTTAGATGGGATCGACATATATTTTTGAGACAACATCACAGATAGTGGCCAGACCACTGATAACTCATATGCTACCTAGCATCTTCAGCATGTAATTTTCTATATTAATGAAAATTATGATTTTTCCATGGGAAAATAAATAAATAAATAAATAAATTAATTAATATGTTTATAGTATTAATGTGACTTGTTAATTATATTATTTTTTTACTTTTTAACAATCAGTTTTAAGAAGCTTTTCGCTTCAATCCCTGAGATGGAAGAATGATGTGCCCACTTACAAGATTATGTTAAAATGATTTTTCTTTCCTTTTTCTTTTAACCTAAACTAGATTGAGTCTATGTGAAGGCTAGCCCCATTGTTGGATGGAAGAATGATTTTCCCACTTCCAAGATACTGACAACCATTTTCTGAGGTTATCACCAAGAATGTGCAACATTGTTACCAAAATTGTGTGAAGTTGGAATGATCCTGGACACCTCGTGGGACACTTTTTATCCCCAAAGGTGGATTCCACCCTCAACCCCTCCGTATGGATTGTGTGAGACTCGAATGATCCTAGACGCCTCGTGGGACAATTTGTATTCACTATAAGTGGCCCCCACTCTCAACCGCTCACCGGTATTGTGTTATCACTAGGGTTATGCTAAACTGAGTTGAGTTTGGATACCTCATGAGGCAATTTTAATATACCAGTTTGAAAAACATTTACTTATGAATACCTCATGAAATAGTTCTAATATAACATGACTCTTACTCTCAACCCCTCATAAAATTTGAACCCAATAAACCAATAAAAATTAAAACCATAAAATATAATAACTAAAATACAAATTCATTAAAATATTTAAAAAACTACTATAATAAACTGATAATGATTCTCTTTCTATAAAAAAATATGAAAATGAGCTATGAAAATGAGCTAAGGTTGTTATTCTCTCGGTCTTTTTGACTACTCAACTTCGTAAATATCATTAAAATCATTCATTTCAATTCATTTCATTTGCACCCGAATTCTCGCCTTTTTTTTCCACAAGTTTGTGCGCTCTGGCCAGTCGTCCATAGAATCATGTGTTACTTTCACATTTAAAAAACATAGACAAGAGAAGCATCATACCCGAACCCATGCAACACGCGTATATATATACAATTAAGTTTCTTAAAAGCAGAGTTGTCGCAGACAACTGAAGTCGCAGAAGACTTGAAAGTGATATGTGTGATACTTCAACTTTACGTTTCCTAAAAGCAGATTTGCCGCAGAAAAGTGAGTTTGTTGGCCTCTATTTAAATCCAATTAATTTAAGGCGAGGATGGAATTTGATAGGCTCGCTACGTTTCTGTGTTCAAATGGTTGAAATGGTCTCTAGAGCTGTCGAAATCGGTACTTTGAATTTTGGAATTCTTATTTATACTTGAAAGTGCTATACGTGTATGATCAGCAGAGGACACACTGACACGTTGAGATGAATCGTTCACACTATTGATGATTCCGAAAACCCATTAAGAGAAAAATAACATATGTATTTTTTATTTTTTATTGCAACATATCACTATTACGTATATATTTTTGCATTCAACATGACAGTAACCCTCACCTAAATACAAAGTAAGTTTAAAATATATAATTTTAATAACTCGTTTTTGAAAGAGGAATACTTTATACTATGAGCAATGAGAAGATTATGAAGATGAAGCATATGCTTAAGATTTACTTATTCTGTGATGTATATGTAAAAATTAATATGTTCATTAAACAAAACGAGTTATATAGTAATCGAGTATTTGTCTAAATCAAACAAGTTATACAGTAACGAGTATTTGCTGCTTAGTTTAAATATAGTTAAACTAAAAAATATATATGAAAGTTTAGCAAAATGGAAGCCTATATAAGTGCATGCAAAAACTCAAAACCAAAACTAGAAGAAAAAGACGCAAAATTGGAAAACAAGAAATTAGAAAAGAGAAAAAAAGAGCTAAACAACGAAAATCTACAATGATGTCTTATATTTTTTTTAAAATTAGAAATAAATATTTAAGAATATTATTTTATAACTTTAGAAAACACCCTTCACAAATCATGGTCAATTAAAAAAAAATGTCATTCTAGTTTACCTATGATTTATATTATAGAATCAAAATCAATAGTTATCTAATTTGTACCATATGGGTTGAATCAAGTATTATGAAGTATATGACTCAATTATGTAATTTGCTTTAGATTTTGAAAGAGGAGTCATTTGTCAATTTTCTAATTTATTATAACTTTTATAAATTCAATTTAATATTTTGAATGAAATAAACAAAAGCAAGATAAAGTCCATTATTCATTATTTTTATTTAGTTTGTGGCTACAATAGTCAAATTTTACAACTTACTCGAAACCTCCCCATGTTTTCACCAAAATGATTTCATATAAAAGATTATTCCATTGAATAATATTTCCCTAAAATAATGTTGACAAAACTTAGGATATGAGTAAAGTGCGAATGTTGACAAAATAATTGTGTACTTGTGTATAATCTTGGAGTTTTCACCCCACACAACTTATTTTCTTATTAATTTTACTTGGTTAGCTATGAATTTTATTATGCAGTAGCCACCTATTGACCAGCGCCCTTGGCAAAAATAGGTTAGGAAATATATGATATACCTTCTGCTTTCGTAATTGAGGAAGACCGAGTTCCTGTAGCAGGTTTTTTGAGCAGGATTTAAGTTATCTGCAATTGTCCATAATTATCTGAGATGTAATATAAGAGGGAGAGGGGTTCAATTGCAGAAGATATCCAATTCAAATTATCAGTCCTCTAGAATTGCCTACTTATTCTCGTAGGATTCACTGCTATTGTAAGGTAGGAATTGTCATAATAATCCTCACCTATTTCTTGGTGAAAAAATCATCAGCTATTTACATGGCGCTACAACTGGTTCTGGCACTAGAAAAAGCACGGGTACGGGCACAGGAAGAGGCTCTGCTTCTAGCTCTAAACGTTCTGTCTTTTCTTCATTTTATTTATTTATTTGTTTTTTGTTTTTGTTTTGTTTTGTTTTTTTGTTTTTGTTTTTGTTTTTTGTTTTGTTTTGTTTTTTTGTTTTGTTTTGTTTTTGTTTTTGTTTTGTTTTTGTTTTTGTTCTTTATTGTTTTTTATTGTTTTTGTTTTTTGTTTTGTTGTTGTTTTTTTTTTCCCGGTGTAAATGTAATAATCAATAATTAGTACTTTACCCATATATCCATTAATACATTTACTCTTGACGATATGGGCATGTTAGTGATTTAGTCTTGATGGCATAGGCATGTTAGGAGAGGTTTGGTAAATGATTAGATTTTCTGATGATTATGAGGCAACAATATTAAATAAAGTTGCCTTGATTTTAGACATAATGTCATTTCAAATGGACTAGATCTCTATTACATTTAATACACAATTCACCCACCAAATCACTTATTTATGGCGTTGTTTAACTTTATGCGTGGATTCCAAATCAACATAATTCTGAGAAAAATTTGAATGATGAAATATGTATAAGATTAAAATTGGACAGTACAGTAAACTAATGGCATAATACATTGATGTAGCTCTTGTCATCATTGTAGAATAAGACATGAAATATTTCAACCAATAATATTTAAGATAAATGAATTTAAATTTTATTTAAAAACAATAAATTTCATTTAAAAATAATAGATTTCATTTTATTATGTTAACTTTGGAAAAGCTTCAAATTTTTTTAGTCAAAGTAAGCTAATAGCAGGTCAAATAAAAATTGAATATGATATATCCTGTCAGCGGCAGGTATAACAAGGCATTGAAGGCCATAGATTGGTCATATAGTCAACTTCGGGTTCTTGCTGAGAGGTGCCTTGAACCATTCTTTATTTAAGAATAACATGGATGAAGAGTGGGACTTGCATTCTTTGCACACCCTTTGACATCGTTGTGTGGATATCTTATGCTACAATTCCTCATAAAAATTCACAATACAATAAGGAAAAACCCTTGGGAAAATCAATGAGAAAACCCCTAGGTTAATAAAAGAGGTTTGCATTGTACATTATTTATCTTGATTGCAAAAACCTGTTATAGTTGCTACAACTATCCCTCCAAATTTTTTCTCATGCATTGATTTTGGAGCTTACCTTCTATCCACAAAGACTTATCTTTCACTATCTTCAAGTATTAATGCCAATGTTGGAGACATATCTTTGTATGTAGTGCTTGTGATGTCTTGTTTTGACCCCAATCCGAACCTTTTTTAGCACAAGCCATCTCTTGCCTTGACCTTGCAACATTTTCAGTCTTCCCTCTTGGAACTGTGTAATCCACTATCTCTAGAAATTATGTTGGGCCTTGAGGATCACAATTATGCAATCATGGAAGGCATGCCAGTATTGAGCTCTGAAATTGTGCAAGAGATTCCCTTCCTTTGTGAAACTTTGCAATTCACTGAGGCAAGGAACTGCATAATCCCTTGAGCCTGGGAATTGTGAAGTCCCTTCTACTAGTGTGAATGGGTAGTTTCTTGAAAAAGTAGAGTTGGCATGTTGCCCAATTAATGTTTGGTTAAGTCCATTAAGCTGTTAATTATGACTTTTAGACAAGTGACACATTTTCCTTGATTTTAGGCATGTGCGTCAGAAACACTAACCTGACTAGATCTATATAATAGATACCTCTATATCTCATTTTCACATTTGATCTTAGAGCTCTAGCCTTCCCAATGAGATCAAGGACTTTCGGGTAAGTTTGCGGTGCTTTTCGGGTAAGTTTTGCATGTGTCACTTTTTGTCATTTTTTTGGTCACTTTTGTCGCTTTTGGTTCTATGAGTGATATTTTGCCTATTTATTTTTGTAGTATCTAGCATTTTAACTAGTATTAGCTTGAACAAGTGTTGATTCAGTTTCTCGTTCACATTTTCTAAGTGTCACATTAACTTCTTTCTTTTTCCCACCAGTAGTTACTGTTGTTGGGTCACTTAGTGCATTTTAGTTTTTCCTTTTGCATGTTTGTTCCTGGAACTTAGTTCTCACTGATCTATCTTCCCCTTAGCCCAATGTATGTTCCTTCCTTCCCCAACATTCAGATCTGATCTCTTTGTCTCTCCTTCATAGACAGATTTTTGCAATCATGGCTACGAGTTTCCCTCTCCAACTACACAATTCACATTCTCTTGGCTCAAGCCTTGTGCATGGTCTCTGGGATGCATAATGTACAATCAATAGCTTGCCAAATTGTGCATTATGTAGTATTAAACCTCATCCCTCAGCCCTTGCCACTGAGACTATAGAATGGGCATTCTCTTCCTTTAGTCTACTGGATGGGACTGCGTATTGCGCAATCTCAAGCATCTATTTATCACATTGTCTACTGAGATTTCACAATGAATAGTTCATGAGCCCAGTGTATCACCCTCAGTCCAAAAATTGCACAATCCTTCCCTCCAATCTCTAAGTTGTTGTCTTGATCTTGCAGAATAGACTAGTTTGCTTGAGCTATTTGTGCTTGCCATGAGTGCATCTTATGAAACATGTACTACAACTTTTGAGGTTGTCTCTCTCTATCAGTTGTGGTCATCATGGCACCAAAGATAAATTCCTCTAAAGACGCCATAGAGAGAATCATTGGTGAAGTAGTTGAAAGCACCCCGGTCACCATGCTACTTTTCTCAGACACCCAACTGTTCATTAAGAAAGATTCATATATAACATGGCACACATTGAAGGATGCATTCATGAAAACTAATTAAAAAAGAGATGTTGAAGATAGAAAGGTTTATATTAATGTCCAAAAGTCATGATTGGATAAGATTACATGCAGGAATTTGGCTTTCCCTTGAATAGATATTATGAAATGGAAACTTTCTCATATTGATTAAAAGAGCATCATCCTCAACATTGGCAGTATACAAAGGCTCACCTCATTCATGGAACATGATTTTCATCTTATGTATCACTTACTGTTGCGAGAAGCCTACATGGATTTTCACTTCTATGTAGTCACCAACTACTTGAGCACTAAAGATGTCATCAAAAGTTGTGTGAAAGAGCCATCCAAATTCCGACAGGCACCCAACAACACTTACAACACTAAGTCTCTTAGAAAAGCATTCCAGTACTTGATAGTTCTATGTTGTTGAATCTACGATCAAAAGAGTATTGAGACTTTTCGCGAAGGATGGGCATTCAAACTACATGAGGTGGTGAATGAAGGGAAAGCATTCAATTAGTTGGACTTATGAGCTCAACAATTAAATATCCATGTAACCAATTCCAATAATCCTCCCAAGGGTAAGAAATCTAAGTTCTACATGTCTTCTTAATTGCCAGACGCAATATGTGCTCAGAATTCTTTTCCTGGCATGAGTTCGAATTGGTCACCAAAGGAGTTTGATGTACACATTTATTGCAAGTTGCTTTCGGAGTGCAGCTAGAAAGGATTCATGGAGAAGTTGAATGATCACTTCCTCATACCACTGTACAAGATGATCTTTGAGGAAGATCCACCTTTCATGTCCCCTGAGGCGATGGAAACAGTATCAGAACTCACTGAATGGTTTGCCTCATCGGATGACACTTACCTTAGGGTGTTTGGTGGTCAGAAGTGTTCACATCTGTTACCGAGGTATGGAATCGACAAGTTGGTCATGCAAGAAGTAGTCTATCATCTTTCCATAGGTTTGTTAGTTTTAGAGGAAGAAGAAATCACCTTGGCCCACTCTTTCTGTGAAAATTGGATTGTACAAGATCAAGGATTTGAAGGCTATTGAGACCAAGGGAAAAGAGATAGGGAAATTTGCATTTGGTTGCATGGAATACCATGCGTACAATCCCATGAGTGTTTGAAAGAAACACCGTGCAAAGATACATTTCACTTGGTCGAGCGAGACTCATTCCAAGCCTGAGGAGGAAAAGATAAAGAACTGTCACCATGCCATTTTTCTCAAAAACCCAGCTGTTCATTAAGAAAGATTCATATATAACATGGCACACATTGAAGGATGCATTTACAAAAAATAATTACAAAGGAGAGCTTTAAGACATAAAGGTTTATATTAATGTCCAAAAGTCATGATTGGATAATATTGCATGCAGGTATTTGGCTTTCCCTTGAGTAGAAATTATGAAATGGAAACTTTTGCATATTGATTCAAAGAGCATGATCCTCAATAGTGACAACAAACAAAGGCTTGCCTCATTCATGGAACATGATTTTCATCTTATGTATCACTTACCATTTCTAGAAACCTACATGGATTCTCACTTCTACACGGTCACCAACTACTTGAGCACTAAACATGTCATCAAAAGTTGGGTGAAAGATCCATCCAAATTCTGACAGACACCCAACAACACTTACAACACTAAGTCTCTTATAAAAGCATTCTAGTACTTGATAGTTCTATGTTGTTGAATCTACGATTAAAAGAACACTGAGAATTTTCTCAAAGGCTGGGCATTCAAACTGCATCAGGTGGTGAATGAAGGGAAAGAATTCAGTTGGTCAGACTTGTTGGCTAAACAATTAAATATCCATGTAACCAATTCCAAGAACCCTCCCAAGGGTAAGAAATGCAAGTCCTACATGTCTTCTTAATTGCTAGACGCAATATGTGCTTAGAATTATTTTCCTGGCATGGGTTGGAATTGGTCACCAAAGGAGCCTGGTGTACGCATTTATTGGAAAATGATTTTGGAGTTCAGTTACAAAGTAGTCATGGATAAGTTGAATGATCACTTCCTCATACCACAGTACAATATGATCTTTAAGGAAGATCCACCTTTCATGTCCCTTGAGGCGATGGAAGAAGTACCTGAACTCACTGACTGGTTTGCCTCCCTGGATGGCACTTACCTTAGGGTGCTTGGTGGTCATAAGCCTTCACATTTGTTACCTAGGTATGGCACCAAAAAATTGGTCATGCAAGAATTAGCTTACCATATTTCCACAGGTTTATAAGTTTCAGATGAAGAAGAAAGCACCTTGGTCTACTCTTCCCATGCAAATTGGATTGTAAGAGATCAAGAATATGAAGGTTGTTGATACCAAGGGAAAAGAGATAGAGAAATTCACATTTTTTCACATGGAATACCACTTGTACAATCCTAGGAGTGTTTGCAAGAAACACCGTGCAAAGATACTTTTCACTTGCTCAAGCGAGATTCATTCCAAGCCTGAGGAGGGAAAGATAAAGAACTGTTATAATGCATCTAAGCTTCATGCATCAATCATCTCTGTAGGTAAATCAAATATCACTCCCTGACAAGAAGTAACTCCGAAAGCAGAAGCATTAGAGAGGCACAACATAATGCATAGAAAGGGGAAGTGGAAGGTTGTGCACAGTCCAGTAGAAGAACATAGCCATAAATGGAAAGAAAACCCAATCATCTTGAAAGCAACCATAGTAGAAAAAAGAAAGAGGAAGCAAAAATAAATAGGAGGAAGAATTAAGGCATAAGGAAGAGCAAGAATAGAAAGAACAAGAAGAAAGGCAGATACAAGAAGAAGAAAGGCAGAAGAAAGAGGAGGAAGAAACACCACTGACATAAGCTAAAGAATAAGAACAAACTTAGCTACTTGAAGAAGAAAGAAAGTAGTTGCAAGAAAAAAAGATTTCCCACAAAATCAAAGACTTAATATTGATCCAAGACATGAAGGTAGAGCCGGAGCAACAAAATAAATATGTTGATCTCATGCCTTCCATGCAACAGATCACCATTCAACCTCCATATCCTCCTACGGAAGGGCAAGCTCTAGGTGAGGAAGAGGAAATTTCTCCTCTTGATGAAGGTTTGATGATGGATATCTACAATTTAACTTATGATGAGTTGAAGAAGAAGATTTTACAGGCAAGGAAGAAGCACTTCCCAGATGACCTCACGCATCCTGCTTTTATCAAAGAAAAGGTGATTGTGATGGATACCAGGAAGAATCTAGAAGCTATTGCCACAACCAACTTGGTCTTCGCAGGAGCCTCCAAGTCAAACACAAAGCATTTGATGGTCAAGAACAGATAGATGGGAAAAAAACTTACAGGTTGCAAAGAAACGAATTGAAAAACTTTAGACAGAGGTTCAGAAAGCAAATCTCACACAAGTGTACTTAGAAGAACTCAAGACAGTCATACTTGGTGAAGTATCAACATTGGGAGACACTATGAGGAGATAGTCATCACGCACAAAGAATTTCTCTGCCTACACGATATGCAGTAGAAATGTAAAAAGTCCTAAATCTCTCAAGTTTGTCCATGAAACCATCATTTTTACACATGAGTGGGGAATACAGTATAGAGGTACACCTCCTGAGTTGGTAAATAAGACAAGGCAACAATTCGAGTTGGTGAAGGCATAAATTTGGATGCTCATCCAAAGCAATAAGCAGCTCGATACTTTCACACCAATATTCAATCCTCTTATGCATGGTTGTACAACAATGTGGATTTCATGGTGAAGTCACACAAGATCCATTAAGTCGGCACACTCACTGAAGCTAAAGGAATAAAAAAGGTCAGAAAGGAAGTGGAAGAATACTTGGACCAGTTCAAGCGAATCGCTACGAAGAGAGATTTAGAGGTGAACAAACATGATATGCAAAAGTATATTGGTGTCCCTGTTAAGTTAAACTCCATGTTGCTCTTGTTAAATAAGGAAACACAAACTGGCTCAAAGACCATGTACCCAAATGAAAGGGAGGGAATATTCTAGTTCCAACCTGATCTCTTCACAAAGTTTGGAGAAGTCATTCCATAATATAAATCTTGGCATTGCTATGTGACTGAAAAACTATAAGTTGAAGTGGTTGAGATGGAGTTTCCCCAAACTCAAGCTTGACATGTTGTTTGTCTTATTAGGCTTGTCTAGTTGAATCTACCCAATTTTGTCTTATACGGGTATAAGCAATATTGTAATATTCTATTTGTAATTAATTTGTATGTGAAATTCCAAGTGTCAATTATGGGATATGAAAAGTCATTTTGTAAGGAAGTCAAAAGGTCACGGTTGAAAGAAGTCCAAGAGTCATGAGGGAAGTCCAAGAATCACAAAGGGGAGATGATTAGTAATCTCATTTGTTATAAATATACCTTCATAACTCATGCAAGGGTCTTTTGGCCAATCTTTGGCTAGGATCAAAAGCTAGGGAGTTTTGTCGAGAGCCTTGGATTCTCTTTTAGCATAGAGGGAGTATCTTTATTTGGAGGAGCGGGTGTTGGCTTCATGTTCCACTATTTGGGCTAGTGGTTCGTTAATTGTATATGTATGTTTGGGACTTTAAATTTAATAAAAGCTCGGATCCGACACTTTTTCATGCATATGTTGTGAATATAGTAGGACTATTCTTGTTATGTTTGGAATATATGCTATTTCATTTATGCTAAAGCTTATGAACTAATTCGTTTGCATTAGTACGAATCTTGTTGAATGCATGTTGTTATGTATTTAAATCATGGTTTTCTTGTGAACTATTTTGCAGGCTCACTTATGATCCCTTTTATGCTCGTGTGTTCCTTTTCAGTCATGATTATATCATTCAATGCGTCATCGCAGCCAAGGCATACCACTAAAACTCACTATTTCGGCAACCAAACCATATTCTGAATGGGGCTCCTACTCCAAACGGTGTGAGGTCTAATTGGGAATTCTTATCTGGGAGACCCCACGAATGTTTGCGGTTCCAACACTATCAACAAAACCATAATCAATTATTTCCATCTATTTTGGTGGCCATCTAGTTTAGTCATTGTTAAACTAGATAGTTTTTTTTAATACAATACCAATAAATGATTGAGAATCTCCTTCAAGGTAGTATGGTTATTAATGGTAAAGAATTAATAAGTAACATTTAAATTTTCCTTATTTTATGTGTATTTAAAAAAATATATATCACAAAATGTTTAAGAATATTTTCAATCAAAATCCCTCTATTCAATGAAAATATAATGAAATTATCTTCTTCCGCTTTAATCAAAATCTATTAAAAAACTTTAATCATTAGAAAAATGTATTCTATAGTGTAAATTAATGTCAAAGAGTTAGCTCATTATAAAAAAGGTTGTAGTTAGAAGAATTTTAATGGTATCAATACATGATAGATTCAATGCTAAGATCATATAAAAGTTCTTCTATGTTGACAATTGATTTGTTTACAAATTAGATAACTATGTTAGGTGTGTGCTTAATAACAATTTTATTAGATTAAACCTAAAAATTATGTCGTTGGCCATCACATTAATCGTTACTCCCAAGTATATTAAGGTATAATTGATCAAACTTTTATTAATGTATACATTTAGAATAGGACATAGATTCTTGAGTTCTCCCAAAATTTTAATTTTTGAGTTAATGTAGGTTTTCCTTTACTTAATCCTCTCAAGGTAAGGTGGTTTTATTGAGAGGTTGATAGCTTATTTCTTGATTTTCCTACTATCTAGGGTTCATATGTTTTATATGTTCAGTGATAGGTGAAGGTGAAGGATTTTTGACCACTCTTGCTAAATGTAAGTTTAAATCATTCTATTCCATCGACTTTAATGAGTAATCTTGATAGTTTTCCAGCTCATAATTGTAAATGGTTTGGACCTATTTATTATTCAAGTTTAGTGCAAGGTAATTGTGATTTCTTGGGATCTCATTGAGTATTACCTTATATATGAGGTATAACAAGTAAAATAGGTGGAAACAAATCTTATCATCATTTTCATTGATACCTCCAATAGGGTGTAGCATCAAACGATTGGTCTTGGGCTTGAAATGGAAAAGGTTGATCTTGATAATATTCCCAATAATGTCACATTTACTTGTGCATTTTCCAATTTGGTTTGATAGAGGGTGCCAATTAGAAGTTGTAGGATACAAAATATAATTATTCAAATCAAGAGCATAATTATTAATCTAAATATATTTTAGAAATAAACAGACAAGTGAGCATAGTGAAAATATGATCCAAAATGAAATAAATTTATCATTGTTCACTTTCCTCTTTGGAGGGGAAACTGCTAACAAAGTAGACCTCCATTGAAAATGATTCCATAATACATATTTTCACTATATATATACTCTATATATACTACTTATATCCCTTAAGAAATTTCTATGGAAGGAACTTTTGGATAGGTGGAACCTTCTACTAAACCTTCTTACAATTTAGTTGTGTTCACACTATGACATAGGTCTTATTTACTAATGTTGGCCTTCATTACATAACAATATATAGTAATCCATCTACTTTAAGGGTTAGTGGTGAGCACTAGTATTGCAGCAATAATGCTGCAACTCCTGGGGCTTCCTTCTTTACTTTTATCAACCCGGTAGTTCGTAACAAAATTGGAAGCGACGATGATGTATCCACAGTTACTAGCGCTTACTGCAGGCTGTCACTTGGTCAACTGGCGCAAGTTTGATAGGAGCTCAAGCCAACTTCTATGAGTTATCAGAAGAAGCTTTTAACTATGATGAAAGAAAACTAACTCTACAGGGACTATTCTACTTGCAAAAAGAGAAGGAAAACTGAAATGTAACGCAAACCCTAGCAAACCCTAGAAAACCCTAATTTACCTATTAACCCTACTTTTGCAAGAAAAGAGATGGAAACTAATGAAATGAGTGCCATTGACTACTGAAAATTTAAAATTATTTTATTCAAGATACTTCTAAAAAGAAATGAGAAGAAATCATATTTTTGTGCTTTTGAGTATTTTTATGTGGAATTATTATGCTTGTGATTTATCTGGTTGTGATTGTGCAAAGGTTTGGTGGCAAAGGAAGATGGAGTTGGCTTTTGCAAAGGGTGAGGAAGGTGTGGAGAGGTCCTAAGAAGCCTCTAGTGCCATTCTGAAGACTTCCATAGTGATCGAACTTCGAAAAATCACTCACAGGAAATTCTACAGGAGGTTGCAGGGGATCTACAGGAGGAGGCCGAGAGCTATTTTTGGAGTTTTGAAGGTGGAAAAATGATGGGAAAGGGTAACCGAAGGCTAGATGAAGGTGTTGAGGTGTCTAGAACTTGTCAAGGAAGATCAAGAATGAACGTGATGGTTGGATTTGTTCAAATGGCAAGAAAGCAGCTTTATGGAGAAAAACGCAACAATTAGGGCAGATTGGCGAAATGTTGCGAATGACTTGGGAAATCTATGAGAAGTGAGCTAGTGCTGGCTAGTTTATGGATGTATGGTGAGCTGAGGTGACCTACAAGAGATCTACACATCTACTTACAAAAATTGTTCAAAGAAAGGACAAAAAAACTGAAATTTCTCTAGCTTGACCTAATTTCTGACCTACAAACAGAAAATGCTGAATAGTAACTTGTGAACAGAAAAACATGCAGAGAGATCTATGGTAAAAGAACAGGAAATGATCTAGGAAACTAACTCTGAACCAATATCAATCTTTCCAAATGAAAGTATCACACTAGCAGTTGCATGGAAGAGCAAAAACTGTGTTTTTGGTGGTAGCAGTAGTGCCTTGACCTCAAATCATAGTCCCAGGAGGGAGAAAGGAGATGAGGGCCTGCTGTTGGCCTGTTTGAATCTTATTCTGTCACTGCAGTAACCTACTTGAGTAACTGAAACAAAAACAACTATGCTAACCATCAAAAGAAACCTAATCTAACAAAGTAAAATGAATCTATGCAACAGAAATTAACTCATGAACTGAAGAAAAAACATATAAGTACATAGTAGGAGGTGATAGATAGCTTGGGTTGGGCCCTAACCCAAGAGCTTCAGCCCTCTGAAAGAGATCAGTGCTGGCTCAAAAACTGGTTCATCTTCATTATCAAAAATAGTAGTCACATTACATAAACCGTTCTCAAAAAGGAACTCAAAAATGAGCTGAACACAATGCTGCACAAAAGTATGAAAATATACTAGTGACTGGCTAACCTCCTGAGGCTCTAAGCCTCCTTATTTATACAAATGGAGTCCTCCAACAGTCCTCCTAAAATCAAGGAACTCGGCTTCCTAGAATTGGAGATAAACAATAGTCCTTCTTTACTTGCTCGGATGCCCCTTGGAATCATCAATGTGGACCTTTGTGCTCTGAGTTGCTGATGGAGGATTCGAGAAAAGGGGTCATAAATGAAGGAGACACCGCCCTACAAGTCCTCTTCCCTGTTTTCCTCGAGTTTTCACTGCCATTTTATCATAAATCCCTTGACTTTGTCCAAAATTGACCAAAAAATCTGCATAAGGCACACATTAGACTACATGGCAAAATGACTAACCTAATTCACTCTATTAGCATAAATATATTCAAAAAAATGCAATAAACTAATGAGAATGGTGGATTAAGTCGAAATAAGAGGTAGAATGAGCCCATATAATTAACCATTTCTAGGGCTCATCATCACCCACCTAATGAATGGGTTACTCATCCTCTGAGCAACTAATCTAACTCTTCATCCTTGATGACTCTGACAGATTCCCTAACATCCCAAGCCTCTAATGTGATGTCTTCCTCTTTACCATGGAAACCTGCTTTCCTATCCACTTCTTCCCATTGTTTCTGTTCTTCCTCCTCCTTTACTCCTTCCAGCAGTCTTAGCAGCAGTGGAGGACTGAATTTAAGGCCAATCCAATTTGCCTTCAAGCTTTGCATTGAGTGCTTATACAGGGGCACTCTACTCATGGCTTCCCTCATTTTGTTTGGGGAGTGATACTCCCTGATCCTTAGGCTATGTTGCAATGTATTCCACCTTCTCATGTAGGCATGGATGCAGTCATCTCCAAACAATCTCTTCATGTCCTCGAAATGAGAAATAGTCAGGGCTTGCTTGTCAACATAGTTAGGGACAACTTGAGGATTAGCTGCAAGGTGTTGGTGGGCATAGATGAGAGCCAAGGGTTCTGTTGGTTCTGCTCTAATCATCAGAGGTTCACTCAGCTCTTTTGCCATCATTTTCTGGATTTCTACTGCCCTTTTCTCTTCATGGCTCATCCAAGATGCCATAGCCATTAGCTACAAGTCTCCCAATGCAACATTTGGATCCCACAAGTTCATGTCAGTAAGTGCCATGTTGTGCAAGTAAAATTCTGCTAGATTTTATTTGTCCTCAGCCGAGCTGTGATCACATAAATGCATAAATTGGCCATAATCTTGAAAAGGTATTGTGCCCCTCTGGGCCAGTGTTTTCATCTGAAATTGAAGCCACTGATCCTTGGGGTATAGTGCATATGATTTGGCTGGCTTCCTGCACTATAATGCCTCCATAGCCCAGCTGGCCATGCAGGCTAACTGGGCTTCCTTTTCCTGTAGCTACCTTCTCAAAATCAACACTTCATTTTCTGCCTGGGATTCCCTTTCCTGTTGCTGTTTTATCAATGTCTCACTGTCTGTCTAGGGTTCCTCTTCCTGTTGTTGTCTTTTTAATACCTCACTGTCTATCTGGGGTTCCTCTTCTTGTTGCTGTCTTTTTAATACCTCATTGTCTGTCTGGGGTTCCTCTTCCTGTTGCTGTCTTTTTAAGATTGACAACTCCTTTCCTCCTTGAGGTTCCCTTTCTTGCAGCTGCTTCTTCAACATTTCATTTTCTTCCTCCAATTGAGCTCTTCTGATGCTTTCTGTATGCCTGACCATGCTCAATTCTTTACCCATTTCTCTCAACTTGTTTTCCATGTGCCCAATGTCTTCTACCCCTTTTGATTTTGCAATCTACATCCATGTATGGGTCTTGACTCTTTCCCTTTCCAGCTCGAAGAAAAGGGGCACTGCAAAATTTTGTGGGATGATCTTCCCACCTTCCAGAAGGTTGTAGTAGGAGCCTAAGTTAGGCTGAGGTCCAGGCTTTGGTATCTCTTTTGCCTTGTCTTCCTCCTGGGTCTGTTCTTCTGCCTTCTTTTCAAGTTTCTCAGTTTCTTTGAGCTTTACCAATGTCTCCTGTAGAGAGGTCTGCGCCTCCTATAGGACTGCTCTAGAGTCCATTATTTTGATTCTTTCTTTCTAGGTAGAGGTCTTAGGGCTCCCTCTTTCGTAAGTGATGGAGATTCTGGAGGGAGATTCCTTCCTTGTTGCAGTAGGGACATCCTCAATGATGATGGGCTCTTTTGAAGGTGGCTGAGGCTTCCCCATCTTGATTTTGGTGCTCTTTCGAGCCTTGAAGTACATGGATGGTTGTCTCTTTCTTTTTCCTTTGGGCTTGGCTGGAGTACTAAGTGCAGCAAGAACAACTGCTGCTTCTCTTGCTAGTGTCTCAGGAGACACTTCTTCTTGTTGTGTTTCTTCTTTTCCATCTGTTGTTTTTCCTATGTCTATTGTCTCTGGTGTTGTTTTCTCCTCTGCTTGTTGAGTTTCTGCCTTTCCTGTGGCAGCCTTTTTCTGAGTTGTCTTGGGCTTCTTCTTTTCAGTTCTTGTCCTCTTCTTTTTCTCTGCTGTGGTTTTCCCTTTTTCTGCTTTTGATGTTGTTTTCTTCTTTGCTTTAGGTTCATCTGTGGTGGTGGTGTCATGTTTCTCCTTTCCTCTCTGTTTTTTTTCTTTTTCTTCTTCCAATTGAATGTTTTGTTCTTCTTCATGGATTTCCTTCTCAACTTCCTCTTTTTGTTCCTCATCTTCACTTCCAGATGGACTAAGGTCATCAATGAGAGTTTTTATGTCATCTTCTTTAGTCATGTTCCTAAAAATCTCCCAGGCTATAGGGATTGTGTAAGTGTGGAGGGCATCCTCCACCAGCAATTTAATGAGCCCATGGTGAGCCAGTTGGTCTGGAACCCCTGCATTCAATTTGGTGCTACACTCTATCAAGGATTGGAGGAGAAAATATGGAAGACTGAGTTTTCTAGATGCAGGCAGGTCCATGCCATATCTTAGTTCATGTAACAGTCTGAAATGATAACCATAGACTATGTTGTATCTTCCTTCATAGGAGATATATTTCATGATCTGATAGCTGACCTCACCCCATGGATAAGGTATACTTGTCCTCCTGATCCCATTCTTATCCTCCACGGGATGTTCATTAGGCTGGAAAAAGGTCTTCTTAGCAACCTATCCTAGTGGTTTTTCTTCTTTGCTCTAGGGGAGCCCAAGTGGGAGACTTGTAATTCTGCTGATGAACTCTGGTGTAAGTTCTATGGCTAGACCCCTAAAACTGACTGTAGCATGGGTTTTTGAGTGGGGTTTTAAAGACAATAAAAAATCCTCTGTAACTTCCTCATCATATCCATGAAATTTCTTAAAGAAAGGCATCCAATTTGCCCTGGTAAAGAGGGCCACCACTTCTGGATGTTCATGCAATTTAGTTGAATTCAGAGGCTCCTTCCTCATAAACCCCTTGTCATGATGTTTAGAGACTGCTGGAATGTTTCAGGTGAGGAGGAAGGCAACAAATTTTCAAACCCGAAAACAGAGGAACAACTGAGGTTTTCTTTCTGGAACCAGAGAGAGAATTTTTCGTGTTCTTCCTTTTTAACAAAAGCAATTTGCAATTTTCCTTCCCTTCAAACTCTGTTCTCAAACTTAACAATATATATATATATATATATATATATATATATATATATTAAATAGAGAGTATACAAGACAATGTTTTTTTCCTTTTCACAAAGTGAGCAGACCACCCAATGCAAATTCACTGTTTTACAGGTTTAATTTCCTATGGTTGCATTATTTCTTTACACAGGAGAATACCACAGAGGAGAAAGAGACAAAATTTCAGTGCAGAGAGTAAAATGGAGAGACTGTATATATTTAAAAAAACACAGGCAGACTTCTGTTCTCACTTTTTCCTTTCTTTTCAACTCAATACTTCACTGCAAATCCCACCACCTTTTGTAGATATATAAAATGCAGAGTGGGTTTTACTGAGCCTACCTTTTCAAGCTCGAATTTGGCATAAAATCCTGAATTTTCCTCTGCAAAGTTGCTCACTGGCCTTCTTGTAGAAAGGCTCCTGTAGACTGTGTTTCTGCTCCTGTAGAGTGTGATAATTCTCCTGTAGAGCCCGATAAGCTGAAGGGTTTCAAAATTGACAGAGAGCGACTTTTTCGAGGTTTTGAAGGTGGTAGGTAAGTTTTTGCAGTCGAGAGCACAATGATGCAAATGAAAACAAAGGTGATGAAGGCATCGACTACAGCGTACTTAAGCTTATGGGAAGCTTACGGGCATGTTCTGCGGTGACGAGGTGAGGTGGTAGGAAGGGTATATTATCCCCATCCGGACCGTTGGTCCCTACTCCAGTGCCATTATGATACTTCATGCCGCCTGCCCACAATCACTTCCATCATTCCTGTTATATACTGCCACCACTACCTGTTTTGAGTTTTTCTTCCCGAGTTGACTGAACACACATGCCGATTACACCCACTAAAATCTGTTTGAATTGGAAAAGGCATCGTTTGAACTGGATGAAGGTGGCCAGTTAGTTGGCCATAGATTTCATTTAATCACGACCATCTCAATGGTTCATGCAGTTTCTAAATTATACTCATGCAACAGAGGAATGGGTTTCGTCACTTACCTGTTAGTCGCTACCATGCTTTGCATGCTCAGACTTTGGCACTCTGTTCATGGATTGCTGCTGTTGTTGGCGCTTGTGGATTCTGAACTAGTGGCTTGGCTACCTCATGCTGGTGTTTTATCATCTGTGGCTGCATTGACCCTGCCTCTGGAGCTTGATTTTTAAGGGGATCAACTGTTACAGGAATCCTGCAGGATTTCCTGTAACTGCTTCTCCCTCTAAAATTTTTGGCTGAGGTTTGAGCAGGGACTGATGAGATATTTGAGGAATGTTCTAAAGGAAAAAGGAAAGAAGCTGGCATACACCAGGTAAGAAATAAGTTAAGATGCTGCGGTTTATTCTTCATTTTTTCTCTTTAAAAAAAAAAACAAAAGAAACAGGATTTCTGTGTTTTCTGTGCAGGGAAGGAAGAAGCGAGTGGAAATGCAGGGGTGCAGGGATGGAATGGAGAGTTAGGAGGATGAATGGTGGTAGGGAGGCCCACAGGTCTTCTGGACAAATTTCTAGCCCTCTGATTCTTTTCTGAACTTGATTTCGAGCTCTCTGTGGTTTCTACAGGAGCCTCCTGTAGAATGCACAGAGCTTCCTGTAGGATGCATAATTTCCAGAACAAGTGAGATCAGGGACTGGGAAAAGACAATGGTGATGGAGAAATGATCTATCAGAGGTGTATTCAGCTTGGCCATGTCCCTTTTCCTTCTGTGGCCTTCCTGTAATCTGCAAAGCATTCAAAGAAAAGTTAATTTTCTGTTTCTGTTTTTTTCTCTGTTTTTTTATTTTTCTTCTCTCTCTCTCTCTCCTTTTTTTTTTTTATGAGACAGTTGGGCACCTCCAGGAGGTTTTCACCCTCACTGCCTGCCCTGGGCACTTCCAGGAGGTTTTCACCTAGTGATCTTTTATTCTCTTTTATCCTGTTTTTTTTGTTTTTTTTTTTTGTTTAGGGTGCGGGTGGAGTGGAGGCAAAGACCTGCTCCACTACCAACACTGTTTTACTCAGATTCTCAATGAATTCTTGCTTGGAGAGGAGCTTCTTGTAGATCTTCAACCTATGCCCATTGACGAGCATGGGGATGGCTTCTTCATCGATGGACCGGATCAAAACTGAACCATTGTCATTGCACTTTCTACTGTGTACGGTCCCAACCATATTGTCCTCAGTTTGACCTTGAAAACTTTATATCTTGAATCATACAGAAACGCCCAATCTCCTTCCTGGAACTATTTCTCTTTGAGGTGTCTATCATGCCATATTTTCCTTTGCAGCTGGACTACCTCTGAGTGGAGAAGGGCCTACAATCTCTGTTCATCCAATCCATTTAGCTGAAGTAACCTTTCCTTTTGTGCATGGCTGAGATCTAGGTCCAGCTGAGCTGCCATCCTTAGTGTGTTATATTCAAATTCTATTGACAGCAAAGCCTTCTTCCCATAGACCAGCTCATAGGGTGTGAACCCTGTGGTGGTTTTCCAGGTGGTGTTATAGGCCTAGGTGGCCTCAACCAATCGATCTGCCTAATCTTTTTTGCTGCTACTCACTACCTTGGTCAAAATCCCTTCCAAAGCTCTGTTAGTGACTTCCACCTATCCATTTTCTTGCGTATGATAAGGGGTGGAAGTTCTGTGCTTAATTTTGTGATGTGTGAGCAGGTCTTCAATCAAATTGGAGGTAAACTGATTCCTTTGATCTGTGACTAATTCTCTTGGATAGCCAAACTTGTAGAAGATATTTTCTCTCAAAAACTCAGCTACTTTTTCTTCTGTTGCTGCCTTGAATTCCTTTGTTTCTACCCATTTTATCAGATAATCAGTGCACACAATGATGTAAGATTTCTGTTTTGAAGGAGGGTTGAAAGAACCAACAAATTCCATGCTCCACTTCTCAAATGGCTCGAAAGTCACTTAAGGTTGCAGGGGCATCTCATCCCTTGGAGTAGGTTTCCCCATCCTTTTACATTGTTCACATTGGCTGATATATCTCCTTACATCTTGATGAAGAGTGGGCCAATAGTAGCCTGCTTACAGAATTTTGAAGGCAGTCCTCTTTGCTGCAAAATGGCCCCCACAGGGCCCATCATGACAGGTTAGGAGAATGTCAAAAACTTCCTCCTCCTTGACACATCTCCTCAAAATCTGATCTGGGCCAAGTTTGAAGAGATTTCCCCCAATCTAGGTGAATGGGGCACTTTTCCTCACGATCTTTCTCTTCTCTTTTGAGGACAGGTGTGGCGGGAATTGTGCTGAAACCAAGTAATTTGCTATATCAGCAAACCATGGAGAGAGTACTGAGATAGCAAATAGGTGTTCATTTGGCATTTGATCATCCACCATTCCTTCTTCACCTGCAGGCAGATCTATTCTAGACAGAAAATCAACAACAACATTTTCCTTACCCGGCTTATCAACAATGGTTAAATCAAATTGCTGTAATAAAAGTAACCATCTAATAATACGAGCATTTACATCTGGTTTGTTCATTAAATACCTAATTGCAGCATGATCAGTGTGTACGAATGTTTGATAGCCGGTGATGTAGTGTCTGAACTTATTTAGGGAATGGACTATAGCTAGGAGCTCCTTTTCAGTTACAATGTAGTTTAATTCTGCCTTGGACAAGTTTTTACTTACAAAATATATGGCATAAGGCAGCTTCTCATCAACTTGCCCTAAGGCTGCTCCTATTGCTTTGTTCAAGGCATCTGTATGAATGTGGAAAGGTAGGGCCCATTTTGGACCTCTCAAAATTGGGGCAGTCACCAGTTTACTTTTCAAAGTATCCAGAGCCTCTTGACAGTTGTCAGTCCATATGAACTCAACATATTTTCCCAAAAGACCAAACAATGGAGAGGCTAGCTTACTGAAATCCTTAATGAATCTTCTATAATACCCTGCTAAACCTAGGAAACTTTGAACATCTCTTACCTTTTGAGGAGGTGGGACCCTTTCGATGATGGCAATTTTGTTGGGATCCACCTATAATCCTTGCTGAGAAATTGTATGACCTAGCATAGTCCCTTCAGTCATCAGGAATTCACATTTTTCAGGACTGAGGGATAGGTTCATTTCAATGCACTTCTCTAAAACTTTTCCCAGGTTAGTCAAAGCTTCCTGGAAGTTAGAACCATAAGGGGTAAATTCATCCATATAGAATTCCACCGAATCATGAACCAGTTCAACAGATATACTCAATACAGCTCTCTGGAAAGTGGCGGGAACATTACACAATCCGAAGGGAAGGACCCAGTATACAAAGGTACCCCAAGGAAAAGTGAAAGTGGTATTATCTTGGTCTTCCGGGCTGATTTGGATCTGGTTGTACCCGCTAAACCCATCGAGGAAGGAGAAAAACTACTTCCCTGCTAGGCCATCTAACACTTGATATATGAAAGGCAAAGGAAAATGGTCTTTCTTGGTGGCCTTGTTTGGTTCCCAATAATCAACATAGATTCTCCACTTCCCATTTTTATTTGGCACTAACACCAAAGGAGATACCCATTCGCTGTCAGAGATGAGGTAGATGAATCCTGCATCCAGTAACTTTTGGATTTCTTCTTTGACAATGTCCTTAAGAGCTGGATTCATCCTCCTTTGAGGCTGCTTGACCAGTTTGCAATCTTCCTTAATGTAAATGTGATGAGTGCAGACTGAAGGGTGCACTCCCTTCATCTCCTTATAGCTCCAAGCAAAAGCATCCAAGTGGTTTTTCAATAAGCTACACAGTTCTTTCTCCCGAGAGGTGGATAGGGATGAGTTGATATTCAAGGTTCTTTATGGGCCAAATTCCAGATTCTTAACTTTGAGAGAGGTCAGATCAGCCACATAGAGATCAACTAAAGGATTGGATTGGGTTTCTTCCACTAGCTCTTCTAATGGAAACACACTGGGGGGTGGATTCTGGATCAAGTTTTCAATAAGATCATCCTCGGTTTATGGGCCCACCATGGTAGCTTTCACTGCACATAGTGGTGCGGAATAGACTTTATCTTCATCTTCCTCCTCCAACCAGAGAGGTAAATCATGGTCTAACAAAGGTTGGGCAGGACAATATAGGATTAGCTACTTGGACATATGCCCATTCTTGATTGTCATGTTCCCAGTTCGACAACTAATGTAGGCATCTGCAGTAGCCAACTAAGGTATTCCTAGGACGAGAGGATACCCAGTGAGCTTTGTCTTTGGTTGGAGAACCAAGAAATCAGCAGGGTACTCCCATGAAACGATGGAGACCATTACATATTCCATAATCCCCTCAGGGGTCATGATGGAGTGGTCTACTAACTGTAGTACTATTATGGTCTTTCTCAGGGAGCCCTGAAGGTTGAGCTTGAGCATAGTGTCCTTGGTCATCACATTAATGGCAACCCCTAGATCAATTAGGGTATGGGGGATTATGGTGCCATTGATGTGGACATCAACTACAGGACTTCCAGGGTCTAGATATTTCAGACAGATTACCTGCCCCAACATCAGGTTGGATAGTTGTCCTATGAAATTGATAGTTGGAGCATCTCTCTTGCGCCTGCCTGGGTGCTTGAAGCACTTCTCCTTGATCATCTTGTTGTATATATGCACATCCTTTATGGCTTGGAGAAGTGGTATTTTTACACATAATTGCTTCAATTCTCCCAGAAGTTCAATTTCTTCTGGGGTTGGCTGTGTTCTAGTTAATCTCTCAGGAAAGGGTGGAGTGGCTTTTGGTTCACTTTCTTGTTTTTCTTCCTCATCCTTCTTAGGGGAAGGTTGGTTATCTGGGAGAACCTTCCCAGATCGTAGGTAATCTCATGAATCTCCACAGCATAGGTCGGGCATGATGTTTCTCCATTATATACCTGTTGGTCTTGTTTATTACTGGAGTTCGGGTTCAGTTGAATAGGTATTTGAGGTTGCCTTGGTGGAGCAGGAGGCAATGGTTGTGATTGAGCAGGTGGTGGAGGAAAAAGAGCAGGAGGAGAGTTGTACTGGGGCCTCCACCCCTGATGAGGTGCATTCCACTGAGGTTGTGGTTGAGCATAAGAGTGAAACAAATGAGCAGCTGGTTGAGCATGGTATTGAGATGGATATGACCAAGGAGGGGGTGTGGACCAGGAAGGATGAACAAAGGGACCCCAAGAAGGCATGGAAGTGGCTTGATTGGGGTTGTAATATATCTGGGATGTCCCTTGCATTCTCTGCTGGTAAGGTCTAGGCCCATGTGGTCTCCTTTGATTCATGAAATAGGGTGGTTTAGTGGCTCATTCGGCCCCTTGGTATGCAACTTTAAGTCTGGGAAATGAAGGGCACTAATTCGTAGAATGGTTTTCTTCACAGACTGAACACACTTCTATAGAGTTCAATGGACACTCGTTCCTAGGATGCCTTGTGGTGCACCTAGGACAAAAGATGGCCAAAGCCCTCTTTGCTTCCTCTTGTTTTCTTTTGATATGCAAGGTATCCATTTGCATGGCAAGAGTTTGCCTCATCTCGCTCTTGAAATCTTCCAGCCAATTCTCAAATTCACTTCTAAGAGATGAACTAGATGAGGGTGCACTGGCTAAAGGTTGACTTCTCCTACCTCTCTTTCTGGCTGCTCTAGAATGGTTTCTAAACATAGTCTTTATGTCATCATAAGGTAGTTGGTAGATGTCCCCCCTAGCTAGAAAATGAAGGGTATCTAGAAGGCCTTTCGGGACCCCTCTGAGCAGGACCAACTTTAGAGATTCGGGGTCAAGTGTGCACCTGGCCCTTTTATAATTGAGCTGAAACCTCTTTTCATAGTCTTCTATGGATTCATCACTTTCCATGGTCATTTGGAAAATCTCTTCCTTGGTATCCTTTGACCTACAGTAGTCCCGGTATTTTTTGTTAAAGGCTTGCTGCATCTGAGCCCAAGTTGTGATGCTGTTTCTAGGTAACCCCATGAACCAGCCAATGCTGCATCCTTGAGGGTAGAAGGAAACAGTTTCAACTTTTGCTCATCTTTTGCATAATCATAGGTTCGACAAAGAACAACAAATTCAAATAAGAAGGTATCAGGATCTTTGGTAGTCAACCCATGGAGGTGAGGTAAGGCTGAAGGACTTATGTTTTTCATTTTAGTGTCCCCATTGGTCTTTCGGATAGGAAAGGTACCCTCTACTCTTTCCCCATTTCCTCTAACATTTCTGTTTTCAGCCATGGTCTCAGGAGGAATGGTTTATTGCTCTTCTTTTGCTATAGGATCTTCGTATATCTCTGGTGTTTCACCAATAGGTTCTTCTGGATCACTGACACCGAAGAAGAGAGAAGGGTGACTTAGTGATGTGGTGGGGGTGTTGGGTAGGAATTTTCCTGAATTGTCTCTGTTCCTACGAGGCATGAAAGGAAATCTCTTTTTGGGTGATTTTTGTTTTTTTTTTCTGCTTGTACCTGCAAAACTGAAATGGATTGAACAACAAATTACAACTACTGAAATGAACTTGCTGAAATGAAATTGCAGAATTGAAATGAAAGCAAGGAAATGACTAATCTACTTTGCTGGAATGGAAATTGCAGAATTGAAATGAAAATAGGAAAGGTCTAATCTACTTTGCTGAAATGGAAATTGCAGAATTGAAATGAAAGCAGGAAAGATATAATCTACTTTGATGAAATGGAAATTGCAGAATTGAAATGAAAGTAGGAAAGGTCTAATCTACTTTGTTGAAATGGAATTTGCAGAATTGAAATGAAATAGCTACTCCACTTTTGCTGAAATAAACTACTTAGCAGAATGTTGCAGTAGAAAATAGAAGAAAACCAGTGATCACAAAATACTTTGATGCTTCCCCGGAAACAGTGCCAAAAAGAATGGTGAGCACTAGTATTGCAGTAATAATGCTGCAATTCCTGGGGCTTCCTTCTTTACTTTTATCAACCCGGTAGTTCGTAACAAAATTGGAAGCGACGATGTTGTATACACAAGTAATAGCTCTTACTGCAGGTTGTCACTTGGTCAGCTGGCGCAAGTTCACTAGGAGCTCAAGGTAACTTCTATGAGTTCTTAGAAGAAGCTTTTAACTGTGATGAGAGAAAGGTAACTCTACAAGAACTATTCTACTTGCAGAAAGAGAAGGAAAACTGAAATGTAATGCAAACCCTAGCAAACCGTAGCAAACCCTAATTTACCTATTAACCCTACTTTTGCAAGAAAAGAGATGGAAACTAATGAAATGAGTGCCATTGACTATTGAAAAGGTAAATTACTTTTATTCAAGCTATTTCTGAAAAGAAATGAGAAGAAATCATCTTTTTGTGCTTTTGAGTATTTTTATGTAGAATTATGCTTGTGATTTATCAGGTTGTGATTGTGCAGAGGTTTGGGGGCAAAGGAAGATGGAGTTGGCTTTTGCAGAGGGTGAAGAAGGTGTGGAGAGGTCCTAAGAAGCCTCTAGTACCCTTTTGAAGACTTCCATAGCGATCAGACTTCGAAAAATCACTCACAGGAAATTCTACAGGAGGCTGCAGGGGATCTACAGGAGGATCTACAAGAGGAGGCTGAGAGCTATTTTTGGAGTTTTGAAGGTAGAAAAATGATGGGAAAGGGTAATCGAAGGCTAGATGAAGGTGTTGAGGTGTCTAGAACTTGTCAAGGAAGATCAAGAACGAATGTGATGGTTGGATTTGTTCAAATGGTAAGAAAACAACTTTATGGAGAAAAACGCAACAATTAAGGCAGATTGGTGAAATGTTGCGAATGACTTGAGAAATCTATGAGAAGTGAGCTAGTGCTGGTTGGTTTATGGATGTATGGTGAGCTAAGGTGACCTGCAAGAGATCTGCACATCTACTTACAAAAATTGTTCAAAGAAAGGACAAAAAAACTGAAATTTCTCTAGCTTGACCTAATTTCTGACCTACAAATAGAAAATGCTGAACAGTAACCTATGAACAGAAAAACATGCAGAGAGATCTATGGTAAAAGAATATGAAATGATCTAGGCAACTGACTCTGAACCAATATCAATCTTTCCAAATCAAAGTATCACACTAGCAGTTGCATGGAAGAGCAAAAACTGTGTTTTTGGTGGCAGCAGTAGTGCCTTGACCTCAAATCATAGTCCCAGGAAGGGAGAAAGGAGATTAGGGCCTACTGTTGGCCTGTTTGAATCTTATTCTGTCACCACAGCAACCTACTTGAGCAACTGAAACAAAAACAACTATGCTAACCATAAAAAGAAACCTAATATAACAAAGTAAAATGAATCTATGCAACAGAAATTAATTCATGAACTGAAGCAAAAACGTATAAGTACATAGTAGGAGGTGTTGGGCAGCTTGGGTTGGGCCCCAACCCAAGATCTTCATCCCTCTGAAAGAGATCAATGCTGGCTCAAAAACTGGTTCATCTTCATTATAAAAAATAGCAGTCACATTACATAAACAATTCTAAAAAAGGAACTCGAAAATGCGTTGAAAACAATGCTGCACAAAAGTGCAAAAATCTACTAATGACTGGCTAACCTCTTGAGGCTCTAAGCCTCCTTATTTATACAAATGGAGTCCTCCAACAGTCCTCCTAAAATCAAGGAACTTGGCTTCCTAGAACTAGAGATAAACAACGATCCTTCTTTACTTGCTTGGCTGCCCCTTGGAATCATCAATGTGGACCTTTGTGCTCCGAGTTGCTGATGGAGGATTCAAGGAAAGGGTCATAAATGAAGGAGACACCCCCACTAGAAGTCCTCTTCCCTGTTTTCCTCAAGTTTTGGCTTCCACTTGCTCATAAGTCCCTTGACTTTGTCCAAAATTGACCAAAAAATCTGCATAAGGCACACATTAGACTACATGGCAAAATGACTAGCCCAATTCACTCTATTAGCATAAATATATTCAAAAACATGCAATAAACTAATGAGAATGGTGGATTAAGTCGAAATAAGAGGCAGAATGAGACCATATAATTACCCATTTCTGGGGCTCATCAGTTAGGTAAGTTAGGATCCTAACATGCCCCTCGCCCACCCACACACACAAAATTCCCCAAAGAACAACCTTGTCCTCAAGGCTTCAAATGTAGAAATTGCTACAAAATAGTAGTTGGCTCCCATGTGGCATCCTCGATTTGTGTATCCTTATAATATATTAAAAATTTCAAATTATGCACTAGTGAATATGATGCTCATGTTGATCAAGGGTAACCTTCTTCATCTAATTCAAGAAGACTAGTTTGAGCCTAGCAATTGGATCCAATAATTTTCCTTTTGTAGGAGACATGAAGAACTGGATGGATCCCCTAGTGGCTTGGAGGTGATAATTTTTAAGCCACTGATCAATTTTCTTTTGGATTCTATTGGGGACATAAAAAAATTGGAGAATTTTGCTATTAGTGGTCTCGTTTGAATAATTTTTTCTTCTATGGTTGTATATGAAGAAACATTTGATCCCCTTTACAAAAATGTTGGTTGAAGTGATGTGATCAACTAGTAGCTTCATTTGATTCTAATCCATGACCAAATTAATTTGAGTGTGTAAATTTCAACTTTAACTGTAAAGGTTTTGTTAACTAATGGGGGGTTTTAACCATAGATGACTGCAAAAGGAGTCATGTGAATTGCACCATCATAAGTTATATTGTCCCAACATTTATTTAGAGGTAACCATTAAACCAATTGAGGCAATAGTCCAAATCAGAAGTAATTTAAATATTATTCCATTCACTTATTGCAAACTTCTATTATATCACCATTCTATGAACGATAGGTAGTGCTAAGATGCAATTGGATGCCCTGGCATGTAATATTCCCAACCCAGAATATTCCTCAAACCCTAGCAAAACTCCAACCAAATATGTGCAAATGATATAATAACCTAGAAGTGATAAAATAACAGTGGAACAACATATAATAATGTAAACCGGAAATATAAGCAGATACACAAGAAATGCAGTGAGAAATGCTAAGCCATTTTATTATACTGAGCAATAAATGAGTACAAGAGGTGATTAGACAAATGGCACCTCGACTTGCACAAGGCAAGTGAAGAAATACTCTCAGAATGACAAGAATGGCCTCTCTGCGTGGATGTTGTTGCTGCTAGAAAACAAATGATGATTTTGGGCTGCTCCCCTCATCGGAAAAGGTTGAAACTCTGGATTCAAGCTCTGCTCAAGAAACTCAGAAAAACCTAGAAAGCTTTCCTGGAATTTCCTCACACTGATTTGCGTCCCAACTGCTGGAAAACTGTCGTGCTATTGCTGTTACTGGAAATAGAATGAGTATTTGGGGCTGCTCCCCTCCTCAAAAAAGGCTGAAACTCTAGAATCAAACTCTACTCAAGAAACCCAGAAAAACCCAGAAAGATTTTCTGAAATGGCCGACCCCCGAAAATCACCCCCTTGGGGTTCTACGCAATTCCTCAAAGAGGCTGATGAAACTGCTGCTGAAATGCTGATGAAACTACTACTGGAATGCCAATGGAAATACCTTGCCTGAGCAAGCACTCGAAGTCCCCCTGGGCTAAGGGTGAGATCTCTGAATGGAGACACTTAATGCACTAAACAGTGTTGCAGACTAGCTAAACAGCCAGCGTGCTCTAAGTCGAAATGACTATCACAAATGCTCATAACCAGAATCATCAAAATGAGGGGGCTCCTTTCTCTTTTATAGCCTTTGCCTCTTTTAATCCCAAGGCTCACCTCCTCTCGTGTGATTTCCCTCTTGCCACGTGTTCCTTTCCCCCTGGTTAGTTCCTCCATGTGTCTGCGTGGGCTCCATTTCTGCGTCTCCTTTTGGACCCCTTGGCTTTCCTTTAAGTCACAGCGTTGTGCTACTATGAAGTGACTTTTTATTCTAAAAGTGAGTTATGTACCCCTTCCTCACTTTTTTATTTACAAATAACTATAGAAGGCAAAAATTGAACAAAATCGAATATTCCAATTAGCCATGGCTAATTAGGAATATTACAGTGTCCCCTGGAAAAATGTTGCTTGTCCTCAAGCAACTAAAGTGATGGATGTTGTAAGATCTGCTCACTCTCCCAAGTAGCATCCTCATCCAGAAAATTCTCCCACCTCACCAAGAATTCCCGGACCGTCCTGCTCTGCAGCCGCCTCTCCTTGCTATCAATGATAACCTCCGGCTGCAATACCAAATTCCCCTCATCATCCATGGGTGGTAGCTTATCTGTCATTGTCACCTTTTGCCCCAATGCCTTCTTCAGGCATGATACATGAAAAATGTTATGAATCTTGCTGCCTTGGGGAAACTCCAACTCATATGCAACCTGTCCAATCCTGCGTATCACCCTGTATGGCCCATAAAAGCGGGGCTTGAGCTTCTCAGCCCCCTTCTGCTTCAATGACGACTGTCGGTATGGCTGTAGTCATAGGTAGACCATGTCCCCTACCTCGAACTACCTGTCCACCTGACCCTTGTCGACATACAGCTTCTGTTGGTTCTGTGCTATAGCCATGTTATCCTTGAGAGCTCGGAGGATATCCTGACTCTCCTGGATCCAAATCTTGGCTCTAGGAGTCCTGCTATCACAAATCATCACGTCAACAAAAGATAAAGGATGATACCCATATAAGGCATAGAATGGTGACATACAAATGGACATGTGATGTGAAGTATTGTAGCAATACTCCTCCAGATGGAACCATTTCATCCATGCTCGCTACTGCCCACTGACATAGTTACGCAAGTAGCCCTCCAGCCACTTGTTAACTATCTCTGTTTGCCCATCCATCTGTGGGTGATAACTGGTACTCGGTGTCAACTCCGTCCCCACCAATCGGAAAAGCTCCTGCCAAAACCCGCCCATGAAATGGTTGTCCCTGTCACTGACGATGGTCTTAGGAAGACCATGTAGCCTGAAGATCTCCCTGAAGAACAGCTCAGCCACCTGTGTTGTTGTATAGTGTGTGGATATGGCAAATAAATGTGCGTACTTCATCAGTCAATCAACGACGACAAAGATACAATCCTTGCCTTGTACCATGGGCAACCCTATGATGAAATCCATTGAAATACCCTCCCATTTCCCCTCCGGAATGGGAAGAGGCTGCAATAATCCTGCGGAATGCCTCATCTCTCCCTTGTTCCTCTGAAAAACATCGCACTCCCGAGTGTGTTGGAGTACGTCCTCCTTGAGGACCTTCCATGAGAACCTCTCCTTAATGACCCTGTAGGTTTTGGTAAAACCCTAATGTCCTGCCAAGAGTATCTTCTACTTGAGCTGAGACCCCTCATTCAAGAAGATCCGGTCCCTGTAGTAGATGATCTCATTGACCACCTTGTATGTGTCATTTGCCACCTGCCCATCCAGAACCTCACATGCAAACCTGTCCTTGGAGTACTCTACTAAGAGTCGAGCCCTCCAATCTATATCCAGATTCCAAGCTCATAAGAGACAATGTGGCTGGTCTACATGAAAGGGTATCTACTACCACGTTGTTCTTACCTTTGACATACTCAATGTCAAAGTCATATGCTTACATCTTACTGATCCACTTCTGCTGCCTCTCCTGTAGCTGCTTCTGCTCCAAAAGGAACTTGAGGCTGTTGTGATCAGTCCTCACCCTGAACCTGTTGCCTCCCAAATACTTCCGGTACTTAGCCAATGCATGCATGATGGCTAGCATCTCCTTGTCGTATATGGAATACAACCTCTCATGTGGAAGGAGCTTCCGGCTCTTAAATGCTATAGGGTGACCTCCTTGCATCAATACTACGTCGATCCCCTCTCTCGACACATCACACTCCAAAACAAATGGCTGCATGAAATCTGGTAATGCAAGCAACTCCTAGATAGCCTGCTCAATCTCATCCCGATAGGCCTTGGGGTGCCTATAGGGGGTGGTAATCACAGCCTGTATGCCCTGCTCAAGCTCGATAGTGTGCTTAAACCCCCGATCCGGTGGCTTTCCTAGTGGAATCTCTCCAAACACTATGGCATACCGATCAAGGATGGACTGGATCTCTGGATGTATCGTCTGCCCTGTAGTCCCTACCTCTGATGCATGCAACTCCACTGCCCACTCTATGTCTCCCTTCCGGAAGACTGCCTCCATCCAATGAGCCGAAACATTCTAAGGCGGATACGTGTGCTGTCCCCGTATCTTCTCGTGCCTCCCTATCTTCTCATCATCCCACTCCATCTCTAGGGTAATCCGCCGTGACCTTCCCTAGAGTAATAAGCCACTAAACACCCAATATCATGTTGGTGTCCGGAATATCGACCACGAAAAAGTGGTGAGTCAATGTGTAGGTGCCCATTGTCACTGAAAGCTCTGGAACATAACGAGCACATGTCATGGTATGATCTCCTGGACCAAGACTGAAAACCCATCAAAGCTCTCTGTCTAGATGCCTCTCCGCTCAACCATCTGGGCATCGAAGAAGTTGTGGGTTGCCCCACTGTCAACCAAAACTGATATGCACTGGCCATGTACTGTCCCTCATACGCGTAGCGTCAAATACTTGGGAACTCCTCGCAACGTTGCAAGGGCCCCTCCAATGGGTGCAAAAGATGCACCACCTGCTGGTGGCGGTGGAGGTGACAAAGGTCCCTATATGGCATGGCTATCTCCTACCTCCACATCCTCCTCGTCATCCTCTTCTCCACTGCTCTCGGAGAAGAGCTCAATAAAATGTGCTTTACCAACAACACATCTATGTCCTGGTGCGCATGGCTCCTGACAAGTGAAGCACAACTGCTTCTTCTTCAGCTCCCTCCTGGCAACATCGTCAAGTTGTACTTGTCCTGGATTCCCCTTTGGAGGTGGAATCCTCACATCCTTTCCCTTAGACTAGAAAGTCTGTCTCTGGGGGTAAGGTGTCCAGGTCCTGGGTAAGACATCCTGTAAGTCCCGGGTCCTGCTGATAGCGTCCTGGAGCATATCTGGTCTAGTGGATCGGACTAGACCCCGAAGTGGCTATGTTAACCCCTCAACATACATATAGACCCTCTGTGCCATGGATAGGTCTGGCACCATCATAAAGACCCTCAAGAAATCTGTAATGTAGGTCTCTGGGCTCCCTGTCTGTTTGAGCCTTCTCAGCTCAACAAAATGCTACTCTGGATCCCTCCAATCAAATCGCTCCATCAGTCTCCTGGTAAAGTCGGCATATGTCGTCACTGTGGCGTGCCCCAATGTAACCATCGCATGAAACCACCAATATTGGGCCTCGCCATCCAAATGCAATGTTTCCACTTTGATGGCCTCTGCCTCTGACATTTGGTTAAGCTGGAAATAAATGCCCAGCTTCTCCACCCAAGACTTTGCTGAACTGTTTGATGAGCCATCAAACATAGGCAAGTGGAATCTGCTCGCTGCATGGTGGGTGTCACCATCATGGTAATGCCAGTACCCTCTGTGATGATCGCGGTGTCTGCTATCCCACTGGAGCTGAACAAAATCTCTAAATGAGAGGGCTTCCATGAACTCCTACCCATAGGACTGGTACTCTGCAAAATAATTGCCCATATGCTCGGGCTCTGCCTCCTGTTGGGCTGCGGCCCCTGTGTCTGCTCCTAAGAAGGTGGGCATGGTAGAGCGTGTAGGGGCATGCGAGGCCCCCTACTGCGCAGTATCACATTGCTCTGGCAAGTGATGGGATGCACATGATCCCTCACCAATTTGAAAAACTCGTGGGCTCTCCCGCTGTCTGACCTCTACTACCGTGAATCTCTGCCCCATCAACTCAATCTGCCTCAATAGATCCTGCACTGATTTGAGGAGCATATCTGCAAATCTCTTCCCGTCCTCGTCTTCCATCTACTCTGCGTCCACTACTGGCTCTCTCTGTTCTGCGTCTACCACAGGAACACAATCTCCCTCTCCGTAGGTATTCTCCAACCTACGCCCAGTGTCTCTATATCTCTGACCTCTGTAACAGATATAGGGTTTTTCCCTTGGTGTCATAGATTGCTAGCTCCACAGGCTGAGCCAAATCTATGCTCTGATACCACTATAATATTCCCATCCTAGAATATTCCTCAAACCCCAGAAAAACTCCAACCAAATATGTGCAAATGATATAATAACTCAGAAGTGATAAAATAACAGTGGAACAACATATAATAATGTAAACCGAAATATAAGCAGATACACAAGAAATGTAGTGAGAAATGCTAAGCCATTTTATTATACTGAGCAATAAATGAGTACAAGAGGTGATTAGACAGATGACACCTCGACTTGCACAAGGCAAGTGAAGAAATACTCTCAGAATGACAAGAATGGCCTCTCTGCGTGGATGGTGTTGCTGCTAGAAAACAAATGATGATTTGGGGCTACTCCCCTCCTCGGAAAAAGCTAAAACTCTGGATTCGGGCTCTACTCAAGAAACCCAGAAAATCCCAGAAAGCTTTCCTGGAATGGCCTCACGCTGATCTGCGTCCTAGCTGCTGGAAATCGAATGAGGATTTGGGGCTGCTCCCATCCTCAAAAAAGGCTGAATCTCTGGAATCAGACTCTACTAAAAAAACCCAGAAAAACCCATAAAACTTTTCTGAAATTGCCAACCCTTGGAAATCACCCCCTTGGGGTTCTACGCAGTTCCTCAAAGACACTGATGAAACTGCTGCTGAAATGCTAATGAAACTACTGTTGAAATGATGATGAAACTGTTGTTGAAATGCTGATGAAACTACTGCTGGAATGCCAATTGAAATACCTTGCCCGAGCAGGCACTCGAAGTCCCCCGGGGCTAAGGGTGAGATCTCTGAACGGAGACACTCAATGCACTAAACAGTGCTGCAGACTAGCTAAACAGCCAGCGTGCTCTAAGTCGAAATGACTATCACAAATGCTCATAACCAGAATCATCAAAATGAGGGGGCTCCTTTCTCTTTTATAGCCTTTGCCTCTCTTAATCCCAAGGCTCACCTCCTCCTGTGTGATTCCCCTCTTGCCACGTGTTCCTTTCCTCCTTCGCAGTTCCTCCATGTGTCTGCATGGGCTCCATTTCCTTTTGGCCCCCTTGGCTCCCCTTTAAGTCACAACATTGTGCTACTAGGAAGTGACTTTTTGTTCTAAAAGTGAGTTATGTCCCCCTTCCTCACTTTTTTATTTACAAATAACTATAGAAGGCAAAAATCGAACAAAATCGAATATTCCAATTAGCCATGTGTATTTGGGAATATTACATGGCACCTAAACAAGTCTTTCCAAAAGTTATTAATGAAAGTTGGATCATGGTTAGAGACAATAAATTAGAGCATACCATGTAGTTTCAAGATATTTTCCATAAAAAAATGACTTATTATGGAAGATTTAAAGGGGATTTGGAGGGTGCCTACATGAGCACATTTGGAAATTCTATTAACCACCACCATGATGACATATTTATTTCTAGATTTGGGTAATATAACTATAAATTCCATGGATATATCTATCAAGACAATAAGTAGAATAGGGGAGTTTGTAGTGTGCCTAGTGTTTTTTGACTATTTCTCCATTATTACCTTGGAAATTATCACATTTAGCCACAAAAGTACACATATAATCCTTCATGCCTTCCAAAAAATGGAACATTTGATTCGTTCATAAGTTTTATGAAAACTAGAATGTCGTACTATTAGTGAGGCATGGGGTTTAGAGAGCACCATGGGTTTAAAATTAGACTATTTAATTAGATAGAAACAAATTTTATAGTGGGGCTCCTTATTTTTCCATGTGTTTCCAAGAGAGGTAGTAGAATCACGTTCTAGTTGTTGTATTGTGATGGAAGCCTTGGGATCCTTTAACCATTCATGGTGAAAAACATTTAATCAATCTATCACAATCAAGGCGAGTGAAAAGATTGACTTTTGTTCTTCATATTCCTAGAAAGAGCATGAACAACGACATTATCATATCCTTTCATATAAATGATCTCATAAACATGGCCTAACATTTTAGTAAACCATTTCTATTAATGAGGGATGAATTTTATTTCCCCCTAAAATATTTGAAGCAACGTTGATGAATTTTTATTAGGAAATCTTACTCAAACAAGGACACAAAATGATCACCACATCAAAAATTGCCAACATTCCTTTTTCATATGTTGATCTTCCGAAGTGTTTCTTAGAAATTTATTTACTTGTAAAGGCCAAGGGTCTTCATTCTTCCTTGATAATTGCACCAATGCCCTTCTTGAGGAATCATGCTACAAAATTAAAGTCTTCATGAAATCAAGTAGAGCCATTAGTGGACTCGATAGATAACATATTTTAAAGCATAGAAGGCTTGATCAATGATCAAATTCCAATTGAAATGATTTTTCTTCAGGAAGTGAGTGGTGCTTTTTGCCATGGTTTTCGACAAACTTTTAATAATATCCTATTAAACCAAGGAAGCCTCTTAAAAATTTAAGAGTCTTAAAACATGGCTTGTCCTTCTTCTGACGGTGCTAGACCCACCAACATTTAGGGGATTTCCTCGTTATGAAGTCCCAACTAGACCTCACATCGTTTGGTGTAGGAGTCCCATCTGATATGATGGACCGATTGCCATTATCTTAAAGATATGACTTAGCTCTTGCTTGTTAGCACATGAGATTGGTTCACTTAGTCTTCAAAAAGCAAGGTTCATGTGCCTCGTGAGTGATTAGTGTAACTTGTGTCTAAGTTCTTTCATTGCAGAGGGAGAGGGTGAGTGTGAGTCTCAAGTTAAGAGGGAATAGTCCCAACTCAGGAAGAGACACACAACACAATAGGATCTGCGCAGCTTCCGGCAAAGTAGTGCACACGGATGCGGCAGTCACAAACAAAAAGTGAACAGATAACAAGTAAAACACCCAAAGGAATAGTCCACATGAGTGTAACAGACGTTGTCACAAGTTTACAAGAATGAGTATGTCTAGTGTCCAATGGAGTAGTCCACACGAGCGAGACAACAATAACAACTTATACGACACATTCCCAACAGTGTATGCACTAAAAATACTGAAATAGTTCGACTATATTAGTACAGGTTAAAGCATTATGCATTTCAAGAATCCAAAGAATAGTATTACAAACAAATCCAATACATGTGTGAAAACGTGATGGCATGTTAACAGGCTTCTAAATTAAGAAAAAGTTCCAAGGCACATTTGTACGCCATACATCACTAACCCTAGGAGTGGGGCGTTGGAGCCACTGCTCACTCCTCAAAGAAAGGACTACAGAATCTCAAGGCTATGTGGGAGGAGCCAAAGTGAAATGTCCTTTGCATGTACAAATGAGGGGTATATATAGCCAAGGGTGAACATGACCCTAATGGCTCTTCGACTTCCCTCATGACTATTTGACTTACATGACTCTTAAACTTCATATCTGGGTCTCTTGGACTTCCACGTTACATTACATTGATTACAACACGTATGGCCCATAGTAGTGATGTGGCTGAGATGACTCATGACATGACTCGACATGACACTGCTAATATGTACATGCTGATGGTGGTGTCCATGTCGAGTTGTTGTGCTACTGAGTAGTGAGTGTTCTCTTGGTGTATCATAGCTTCACCTCCACATGACAAGGTGTGCAGAGTCTTCGATGGTCTTGGTGTTCACTTGATGTTGCATGTGCATGTGTCCCCTTCATTGGGTGCTTGGTATGCTTCATGTGTTCATCTGTCCATGAAAAGGTATCCAAGCATGTGCTCCTTGTTCATCCCATTCGTCGCCACACCATGTGCCTATCTCTGCAATTATTCATGCTAAGATGACATCAAATCTAGAAATCATGATGAATCATCTTTAGTTTCCGAGTGCAGGTGACTGGGAGAGAGGACAAGGCTCTGAAACTGTGCAGAGCACATTTTAGGCCGGGATGTGAGGCTCTGGGGGACTGTTAGGAAAAACTGCATAGAGGTTACTGAGAGGCTGGGTTGAGAAGTCTAGGATAACAGTGGATCTATGGGATATGGCTTAGTTAGGAGGTAGAATTGTGTAGTTTTTCTGGGGAATGCAATGCGAGCAACATGAGGCACTCATAGTGAAAAATGTGTAGTTTTCCAGAGGAGGTTGGGATTCGGCTGCGGCAGCCTGCTGGTCAAAAATGCGCATTTCTGAGAGGCACTCAAGCAGGACATGACAGTGTAGTTTCCGACCTGAGAAGGGTGTTGGGAAATAGGTGGGTTGTCAATGAAAATTATGCAGTTTTCCAAGGGAGGTCAGGATCGAGCTGCAGGAGCCTGCTGGTCAGAATTGCGTAGTTCTAGGAGGTAGTCAAGAAAGACATGAGTGCGCAGTTTCTAGGTTGAGCAGAGTGTCAGGTAGTAGGTGGGCTGTCAATGAAAATGCGTAGTTTTCAGGAGGAGTGGAAAGCAAGCCAGCAGGGGGACTGCCTGGCAGAATTGCACAATTTCTAGGGATAGTGCAGTGATAGGCATCGGGTGCCTATTCTTCATGTCTGCGCAGTTTCTTCAAGCAGTTTCTTTGGAGATGAGTACAACCTTGGGTCACTACTCAAGTCAAATTCTCTGGTTGACCAGCAGGATGCTTGATGGATAGGCTTGTGGGAAGCATAGAATGAGATGGATTCTTGGGCAACTTTTGTGCTGTTCTAGTGACATTCAGATGGGTTGATTCCAGAATTGCGTAGTGCAGACTTCCTGGAGGGCAGCCTCAATCTCTGCGTAGTTCTGGGTAATAGTGCTTGGTCACTGAGCACTGAGACAGCGCAGTTCAGCTCAGTGGAGGTCCAACCGATGGAGGGTGGTCCGATCGAAAGATCTTCGGAAAAATGGTTAAGTGTGTGAGTGAGTGAACTCGTGTATGCATGACCTTGCGAACACACACTCAATATAACTTGATGACAAGACACCTCAAACCACATGATAACATATGCTCAGTGTGGTTGACTAAAGGGTGAGAGCGACAAGTGTGACACTTGAGATGGATCATTGAACGACCGTGATGACACTTACGTGAAATTATTTAAAACTTCATGTGTGAGTGCGATAGATGTTTACATAGCGAACACAACTCATACACACAAAGACAAACCTTCAACATAGCCAGAACAAGACTGCAAGCATGACATTACAACCAACATGCTAAAAGACGACCAGTGATTGGTTAAGAAAAGAGGGTGTAAAGTGTTAACAAGAGCTCATGGGATGAGCCCGAGTGTTTGCAATCATCAAGAAAAAACCAAGAAGGCTCTAAAATTAGATGCAGGCCAAAATTTTGGAGGGTGTTGCAGCCGCTACAACACTTGGTGACACACTAGTTGAATACCAGCTTCTCTATTTCGGTTCATTGACAACACAGGGCCTTGGTCTATCAGGGAGTATTGAATTGTTGTGCGGGTTACTTCGGTTTCCCCACTTACCCCATGGACAAACATGGTTCACATTTTGCCAACTCAGTCAAACACAACAACAAGTTTCAGCTTGATCACAGTGTTTCAAAATCGGGGAGGGTAGTTTAGCTCGCGAGTTTAAAATTTTCAGAGTATAAGTTTTCATCTTTGGTGTTGCTTCACTTCTGGCAGGCTTGGATAGCACCCTGACAGAGTCACACATGAACACACGCATTGCTCCACTATCAGCTAGCCTGATCAATACCCTAGTGGAGTTGCATGCTTCACCTCTCTATGCAAAAAGCCTTTCTCTTCTTTTGCCTTTTATATTTTTTGAAAGAGAACTATGCATAGGTACTTATTTATTTTTGGGGCAGAATAGGGATCCCAACTTATTGAGTTCAAAAGAGTTTGTTCCTTCAGAGAAGAATGTAATACCTCTGATTATATTTGCTCGTTTAGATTTCCCCTTCTCCATTTCAACTAGTTGGATGAGCTTGACCATAGAGAGCAGAAGACTGAGTACAAGCATGGGGTTTTCGAATGTGGACATAGGTTCATGGTTGGACCAGATCTTCCATTATAGATGGATCATATTTTCCATCAAGACTTCATCGGTTGAAGGTTATAACCAAGCACAAAGAAGATAGACACAAGATTGACCAAGTGTTGCAGTGTTAGAAGACTCTTTGGATCTTAGACACATACTCATTCAAAATCTAGAACTCAGTAGAGGGAAACACTTATTGGAAAAACCAAAAATAGCATGATATTAAGCAAAAAAAACAAAACAAAAGGAAAAATAGCAAAGCAAAGAGAAAATACAAGTAGTAGAAAGACTATGTACATAGCACGGGGCACAACCTCGGGTTATTGAAAATAGTGCTTTAAGTCTTGGCTGTTGATAGGAAGGTTGTCAATCCTCCCGTTAAGTGATTGTAGATGATATGTGTGTGGGAAAAGATTTTACTGGACAGTGTATGGACCAATTCATAGGGATTGGAACTTCATATGTTTGCCTTTGTCTTCATGGGGTTTGTCCCATTTCAAGACTAAGTCACCCACGTCGAAGTTAGCATTCCCTATAGACTTCTTGTCGAACCATCTCTTGATACGGTTATGATGGAGTGTGAATTTTTCTTTTGCTTTCATCCATTCTTCCTAAAGCTTGTGAAGTGTATCCATCCTACGCTGAACTAACATACATGGCTTGCATTAGGATTCTTGGGATAATTGGAGAGCAGGCAATTAGATGTTTAGTGGGAGGATGGCTTCTTTCCCATAAACTAGGAAGTATGTTGAAGTGTCAAAGAAGGTTTGGGTGTTACACAGTCATCCCATAAGGCATTCGTCAAAGTAGAGTGCTAGTTTCATTGTTCAGAGGAAATGGTCTTCTTGATAATACAGATGAGGTAGATTTGGCAAGACCATTTCCCTACGAGTAGTAGTTAGCTGAGTGTTTAAGCACGATACCATATTGCAATACAAAATCATAAAGCTTTAAAGACAAAAATTAAGTTACATTGTAAAAACAAGTGATACCGGAGTGCCAAATCATGAGATGGTGTTCTGTTGAAGGAAGTTGATGACTTCCTCATCGTTAACTTGCTTAAGTGAAAATGCTTCTGTCTATCGTGTGAAGTAGTCAGTAGCTGTCAAGATGTAGCGGTACTACTTTGATGAGTCTAGGAAGATTTCCCCAATGATGTCTAAGCCCCATTGTTGAAATGGTTCACTCACTGCACAGGGTGAAGCAGGGTTGTTGACCTTCGTGTTCTGTCAGTGCATCGCTGATAGCCCGGGCACTCGTGGGCATAAGCATGTGCATCCTTGAATAATGTGGGTTGGTAGAAACTGGCTCGCATGATTTTGTGTGCAGTGGTGTTTCCCACGAAGTGACCCCTAGTTGGTTCATCATGTAGATCATGCAAGACCTTATGTGAATCATGTGCCTCTAGGCACCTGAGAAAAATTTCGTTGTTGGGCTTTCTGTAAAGCACTCTGTGCACCAACTGGTAAGGTAAATATTTGAGGAGGAATGCCCTCTTCTATCACATGGAGAAGTGAGATGGCATGGTGGCATGCTCAAGGTATTGGCACACATCTTCATACCAAGTGTCTCCATATGAAATGGGTGGTGCTCGCTCTACATCGTACATCTCAATTTCTTGCTCCCAGCGAGTGAGTTTTTCTTCTTCCTCCTATGCATGAATTGCTTCACCTGTGAGTCTGTAGAGACCATGACACTTGACATTGTGAACTGTCTTGATGTCAAGATCATACTCTTGCAAGCTCGTCATCCAGTTCATACGTCTTTGACCCAACTCTTGCTGAACAAGCAGTGATCTAACTGCTGGGTGTGGCACAAAGACTATGCAATGTTTCTTCAGCAGGTAGGTTCTGAAGTGTTTCACCACCTTGTATACTATGTATGCTTGTTTATCAATGACGAGGTAGTTGAGTTTGGGTCCCTGCATGCTTGCACTCATGAAGGAGATGGGATGTTCATTTTTCAACTCATCCTTCTGACTGAGTACTGCAGCAAGCGAAGTGTCGGAGGTGAAGGTGTATAGCAAGAAATCCTTGTTAAACTCTGGGCTATAAAGTGAAGGTGCATCTACTATAAACTGCTTGATAAGGGTGAATGCATCCTTTTCCTTCTCACCCTAGATGTAGACTGCATCCTTCTTGATCATGTCTTGCATTGGTTTCACCATCTGTGCATAATCCGAGATGAACTTTTGGAGGAAGTTGATCTTTCCCAAGAAGGACTACATGGATTTCTTGTTGACTGGGTGAAGAATATATGTGATCGTCCGAACTCGGTTTGGATCAACCTTGATCCCACTTCCGACGATGATGTGCCCAAGGAGGTTCCCCTTAGACAATGTAAATACGCTCTTGTTAGGATTCAAGGATATCCCGTATTTTCAACATCACTCAAATATCTTCTTCAGATGGCGTATGTGGTCTAACCATTTTCTGGAAAAGACTATCACATCGTCAAGGCAAACCACTATGCTTTGTTTGATAAGTCCATAGAAGGAGATGTCCATGGCGTATTGAAAGGTTTCACCTACGTTCACAAGCCCAAATGGTATTCTTCTATGAGAGAACGTACCCCACTTGGTGCGGAAAGTAGTTTTTAGTCTATCATGTTATGATACCAGAACTTGGTTGTAGCCCAAAAAACCATCAAGCAAAGAAAACATTTCTGCTCCAGATACTGTCTGTAGAATATATTCCATCGACGACACGAAGTAGTTATCTTTGTCCAAGGCGTGGTTCAAAATTTGAAAATCAACGCATAAGCGGATATCCCCTGACTCTTACGTACAAGAGCTAAGTTAGAAACCCATGTAGAATGACAAAATTTTTAAATGATCTGAGCATCCAACAACTTAGTCAATTCCTTATGTATGAGGGGTTCAAGTGATAGATGTACTTTTATTAGCTTCTGCTAAAATGGCTTGACCCCTTCTTTGATCAGCCACATGTTTCATTATTCATGTGTCATATGTTTTCATATCATCATATGTCCACGTGAACACATCCTGATACTGTTTGAACAAGCGGACAAAGGCTTGCCGCTCTTGCGGTGTGCAACACGTACCAAGATTGACAAACTTTAGATCTTGTTCTATTCCCAAGTTGATTTGTTCATGCATCATGGTGGAATTGTGGGTTTTGTTGTTCCTTGGCCCTTGGAAATGGTTCTGCAAGTCATAGATATTTTTGAGAGATACCACACCCTTGGGGATGAGGTTGCCTTTCTTGTCATCAGCTACGGCTTGCAGACACTACTCATGCTCATATTTGTCAATCTCTTTGTCCTTGAAGACATCAGCGTTGGCCATGAAGTGTAGTATCTGTTGATCATCATCAAAAATGCGTAAGTTAGTTATGTTGTTAGGGATAGAAGGCTTATACAAAATTTCGACAATAAACCTATCCCTAAGTTGTGTCATCCTAGTAGCTGCGTTAACTAAGGCATCAACAATTGCATTATGCATTCTTGGCACAAAAATGATATTAAAAGCTTGGAAGTTAGAGATCAGTCACAATTTCTAAATCACCTACCACTTTGAGCACAACAAAATTGAGGCTAATGGCTTTGTGCGAGCCCAATACGAGTGCTTCATATTCAACAATGTTGTTCGTTCACTTGAACTCCAAGCGGATTGAGATCAATTGTTTCCTTTGCATTGGGTCTATTAAGACACACCCAGCTCTAGGGCCATCTTGTGTCTTTGATCTGTCAAAATACATGGTCCCCAACTCGTTTGTAGACAGATCGCTTGATGCACTAGTACTACTAATTCTACTGCTACTAGTGTTACAATGTGTTGTACATGTTTCATTTCCATCATTTAGGCAAGGAAGGAGACCCAACTACATGTTAGGTGGGGGTGGGGTTGGCTATGCGAGATAACACCCCAGTTGTGTTTACGGGAGGCAGTTGCCAAACATGAGTTTCGCGAAAGCCAACGGTTCATTTTTACCATTAATGGGAGCGACATTGTGTTTAATGTATCTCTCAGATAACACCCGGATCTGATTTCTTTTTCCCTGGTACGGAATCCATAAGTGTGACCAGTCTGTGGCAAATTATCCTTTCAACTTGTTGGACCAGTCTCTGCTAAACAGTAAGCCGTATGCTTCCGGTATGTCCACATTGACAATGTTGATGCAATGGTGAACTCGACCATCATGAGATAACTAGATGATCACATCCCATAGTTCATCAATGGCTGGTAAACATGTACGATATACGTGGATTATCTACACAGATGTCTTGCTCCATTGCGCATTGATCCTCTTGGTAATGGAGAGTGGCATGATGTTAGTTGATGCTCAAAGTCAACCAAACAGTTGTGAACATTGCAATTAAATATTTAAAATGAGAGCAAGAATGGAGGGAAAAGAGAGTTTTCTTCTTCCATTAGAAGTATGTTGAGAAAAGTTGTATGTAGACTGGGAGATGTGCTTGCTCCCTTACTGGTAGAGCCTGTGCTGTCTATGGATGTTTTCCCACTGCGCGCAATAGAATATCTTGCTGACCCTTGATCTTAGCTAACTCTAAAAAAGAGATGTTTGCACGAGCTTCCTTCATATCTTCAACAATATTGTAGTCAAGAGTGGGTAAACTCACCGAGGTGTCCGAAGTTAGACTCATGTTTGTACTCTCTGGTGGAGTGTTTTGAAGTTTACTGATCATGGATGTACTCTTGTTTGTAGCTGTCTTCTCGGGCTTTCTTTGTGTTTTCTGCTTTGGGATGGCTGGAGGATCAACCTTCTCATTTTAAGCTTTTCTTTCACCTCCCCAAAAGTAAGGGGAGCCCCTTGACTTCTGAGATTGTGTTGATTATATTTCTTTGGGGGTTGCTTCTCGGTGTTTATTTTCTATGTTGCGCGCACATTGATACATGTTGATCCCCTGCCCAACACTTTGTGCCTCATCAGATGCAACATCTTCTTCATCATGTTTGTCTTTCAGCTGACACTGCACATTATTTCCCATGTTTCTCATACCATCGTACATCGAGTCTGCAACTCGGTTCCAATCAAGACAAGTCCTTTCCGAGTGATGGTCTTCATGGAATAAGAGAAAAACAGTGTTCGCGCACATTTCCGTTTGGAACACTAAGTTGGAGCTCTACGTAATTTTAGTCGGGTAGCTGTTGTTGCCTGATGACATGCTCCTCTTTGGGTTTATGTGAGGCCATCTACTAGCAGATGTCTCGACTATTCATTGCTTTAGCTCAGACACTTCTGTTGTCAAGGTCTTGACGAGATGAGTAAGGGTTTCAATGTCACTTGCTTCCTTGTCTTTCCCCTTACCTGCAATAGCTTGGGGCCTCCTGCTCACATCTTTGGAGTCTTTCGTTGGTTCATCATATTTGATGGCTTCAATCACGCACAGGTCCTTTCCACAATGATCGCCTCTTTGCAATTTTCAAGTAACGTTGGTTTCATAGCTCGCTTGATGAACTGCAAAATATTGGTCGACAGTGCAGATGTGTAGTAGTCGATAATGATGGAGTCATGAGGTTTTGTGTCTACTGTAAACTTGTTCAAGATGCGTGAAAACCTCTATTTAAGTATTTCACTTTCTCTTTCGACTCCATCTTGACACCGCCTAACTCTTTTAGCAACATGGCAGGGGTCTTGTCATCAACAAAATTTTCCAAAAACATTCTCTTGAACATACTCTAGTTCTGGATGGAGTTGATAGGAAGGATGTGATACCATACCACTGCCCGACCATCAAAGGTACAGAAACAATATACATGCAATGTCATCGTAACGTACCTCAAGTGTCTAAAGATGTAGGTAGAATGAGTTAAAGTGGTCTTCTGCCTTCACTGTTCTTTCGGGGTCAAAATTTGTCAACATCCTCTCTGAATGCTTTGGCATCTTGTGCAAAGCACCCATTAGAGCCAATGGTCCCTAAGTCATCCATTCTAAGTTTTGATCAGCCATGTCTTCCTCTTCTTCGTAATCCTCCTATTCTTCAGAATCTGATGATTCTTCCTTTGAGTCGGTTGGTCCGTTTCTGCCTCCATCTCCTCTGCTGCCTTCCCCTCTGCCTCCTGTACTGGAGCCTAAGCCGGAAGACTGGAGGTTCTTCTCTGTTTTCAACATCTTCTGCCAAACCTTCGAGAGTGGCAAAAACTACTTCTTCCAATGATGAGATAACAACTCCTCTGGGAGTGATATTTGGCTTCTTCGATGCATATGGAAGATATTTTATTCCTCAAATCAGTTTGACTGCTTTGGCAAATTGATAGGTGAAGAGACAGATAGAGTGGAGGTGCTGATATGAAATTTCATGTTCACGTTTGGGAGGTGACGATTGGCCAACTTCAAAGTTGTGCATAAGTGAGAGGGAGTGCAAGTTACTACCTTGAACAGATGATTTATGAATGGGGTTGAGAGGATATTCAACCATACACTACTGGAGGCATTCCTTCTAGCGCCAGAAATGTTGACGGTGCTGGACCTGCCAGCATTCAGGGGATCTCCCTGGCATCAAGTCCCAACTAGACCTCACACCATTTGGTGTAGGAGTCATGTCTGGTATGATGGCCTAGTTTCCATTATCTTAAAGATATGCCTTAGCTCTTGCTTGTCAGCACATGAGAGTTGTTATAGCTCCAAATCCCACCTTATGTATTTGTGATGCTTGGTTTATGACTTAGGGCAACCCCACCTTCTAGACTTGGTCCAATTTACTCCCTGTACGTGACTTTGCCCTGTATTAAACGTGTGTACACACGAGTCAGTCTATACCCAACCTGCGTATATGTCTTAAAACACTTAAAAAAATTAAATTTCCTTAAATATGGGTGGAGATCATGGGTTTTACCTGTTGATTATCTATTAGTGCCCGTGGCCCAACTCTTCCCAACTATTTCCCAACTAAAAAACTACTTTGGGAGAAGCATAAAAAGACTTCAATGGGAAGGCCTTAAGGAGGAGAGAAAATAGAGAATTACTCTGTTGAGATTATTCCCTGATCAAGTTTGAAGATCCCTGTGCTTCAAGCACTTCCCCAAGTTCAAGAAACCCTTGTTTCCTTGAGATTTTGTATCCTTTCACTTGTGGGAGATATCCTTGTGTTGCTTATGGAAGGAGCTTTTTGAAGACTGGGACTGGATGGACCTGGAGGATGGTTCTTCTTGGAGTCGGAAGAGGAAGACTCAGGTGAACTCTTTCTATGTTTTGATTATAGTTATCTGTAATAAAAGAAACACTTTCTTGTTCCTGATATCCACTTTGTTCATGCATCTGATGTTATTGTTGTGGTTTATGTATGAATGACTATTTCAATGTATAACTAACCATCTACTTATATGAAATAAAGTTGATTTCGCTATAATGCTTTATCTATATGCTGTTGTGTGTCTTTGAATTGGTTGTTTTGCAGGTTCAAAGATCGTGAAGAGTTGCAGAGGGTTTGATACCTGGCTGGAGCTACCCGAACGAAGGACCCCTGAGTATGTACTTCCTCGCATAGTTTGCTTGTTTAAGCATTTTGCCTGAGTTATTTGCTTGTTTCTTGCTGTAGATTACTCCTGCTCTGTTAGGGTTCTAACCCAAAGCCCTAGGGGATTTTATCCATTAACAGAATTGGCGACTCCGCTGGGGACAACAATCTTGTTGTTCCTAGTTTGGGTTATTTTATGCCAATTAGGGCTCAACTTTTAGTTTGCTTGTTGTGATTGTATTGTCTGCTCCTACAAGAACTCAGGCCTCATTTTTGTTTTTTCTTGTAAACTTTTATATACCCACCTTTGTTGGGTTACAGAAGCATATACACTCTTGTTTCTCTGAACTGAAGCCACGTATATGCAGGTTTCTTTTAGTTGAAATGCATGTACACGCAACTGTGTAGAGACACAGTAGCATATACATTTGTTTTGCATGATTTTTTCAAGTCTTTTTATCTGGAAAGATTTGTTTCTTATCCTGTGTGCTTCCTGAGTGGTCAGTTTCTATTTCCAGATTTTAGTTTTTCAGCGAGCCTTCTGTTTTGATTTCTCTCCTGCTTTAAAGAGTTTTGGGTCTCGGTTTGCTTTATAGTGAGTGTTATCATTTGTGTTTGAACATAAAAGGCTTCTTGTAGAGGATCTTGATTGTTCTGGTTTTCCAGAACAGAAGATTGCTTGCAATCTTTGTGTCAAACTTCATTTTTATGGTTTTCTTGCTTTACTTCCTGTTAAGTTTGTGGCCATTCACTTCTTCTTGCTTTTCGAAAGTTGTTGTTGACAAATTTGAAAGTCTGCTTTTCCTGATTTCTTGATCAGTGTCTTTAACCTCTTTTTGTTTCTTTTGGATAATTTAGTGCATTTTGAAACATCTATTTTGTTAAGTTTTCATTCGTATTGAATTGACAACTTGCAAAGTTTCCTGGTGATTTTCTTTCGATCTTTGAGTCTTTGGTAGCATTTGGAGTACTTTTAAAAAGTTTCTTTTATTGTTTTTTTGAAAAAGAAAAGTCCTTCAAAAACATTGTTTTTGCTTTCTTTGCGAATTTTTGTTTGGTTTCTTTTGGTTTTTTGAGAGTGATTTGGGATTTTTGTGTTTAGTCCTTCTTATTTTGGGAAAGATTTGGTGTTCAAAATTCTTATTCCTTTCAAAACACTTTAGTTGGATTATGAAACAAATTACTTTCATTTTCTTTTTAGAGTAATTTAGAATTTTTGCATCATCATGTACACTTTGCATTAGGGTAGTTTCGCATCATTAGAGCATCAATAGTTTTTTTTTTAGTTTTTGTGAGTGCGAAGTCTGTTGCAAGAAAAGAGAAAGAAAAAAGTTTATTGCTTTAATAAAAGTTTCGTAGAACCCACTTAGAGATCTCTTTTCATCGAAAGAAAAATGATTGCATTCATGTAGTTACTTTTTCTTTGATTTTGGTTGAGTCATACACACATCATTAGTTTCACTGCCATACCCTTGACTTAAAAGAACAGCCACTTAAAATCAAGCGCTAATAAAATAAACTAGAACTTTTTATATTTTTAAGAAGTACACCAACAAGTTTTAGGTTATTTAGGGCCTTGGATTAGGCGAGAGGTAGGTAAACTCTCTAAGGTCACTCTAAATTGTCAAACGTAGAAGTATGAATAAAGAGTGAAAGTCTAATGGTGTTAGGGAGACCAGGAAAGATCTGGGACTGGGAGTTAAGCACGAGGGCTTTGAAGATAAGGACGAGAGATACCCCCTCTCTTACTTGTTGGATCTTACCTCACGACTGTTCCGCCCGGCTTCTGATACGAGTTGGTATCTTTAGTTGCCTATCCTAGGGATCTACACAGGTGGCTATGGAGGGGAATCCTGTGGCACCTGAGGTTGATGTTGCATCACATTCAACGGTACTTCTAGAGGGCACCCTTGCGAAGCTTGGGAGCTTGCACCGGCAAAGGCTGTTGTCTAGAGGTCAACGTAACTACCTCTGATACCTTCGCTGGTAGGTCTGGGCCATCATTATCCCAGACTATCTTCAGAAGGTCCCTTACTTCACTTTCTTGTATTTTGGTGTCTGGTCCTCATCACCCGGAGCAGAAATACTTGGAAGTTGCTTGATTGGTTGTGTCTTTAGGGACTTTATAGTCGAGTGCTCTTTGCTCCTTGTATATAGTTGGATTTAGGTATTTTTGTTTGGTCACTTTTGGACTTTAGATTCTGAGTGGCTTACCACTCCGTTGATCTTGAAAGACTTTTGGTCTTCTTTTGAAAGTTGTGGAGTTTCCTCCTCAAGGGCAAAGGTTTTGATTGTGCGTCTATCTTCCTTGAAAAGTCACTTGTACATTCTCGTAAGGGAAGGGTCTGCAAATCGGTTAGATATGGCCCATATTCAAGTGGAAACCAACCAAGGTACCCTCCAAAAGGGGATCCTTGTGCTTTTCCTTTCTTTGGAAATGTTGGTACTCCCTTGATGGCCTGTTTGAATATTCCTAGATTTAATGTTGGACTATTGATTTGGCTGTGGTCCAATCCAAATATTTCTGATGTTCTTGAAGCTTCTCAGATGAATGCTTTATTTTAGGGGCATCACATGGATGCTAATTGTTCCTCTTCTTTCAAGGAGAAATCTAGGATCCCTCTTTCTCCTTCTTCTTGTAATAAGAAATCTAAAAAGAGGAGAAAGAGGAAGATGAAGAGAAAGAATAATTCTATCCATTCATCTTCAACCTCTGCTAGTCATGTTGGAGATGAGCCTTCAGCCGTTGCAAGTCATGCTGGGGGCACAAGTCTAGTCACTGTGAGTCATACTAGAAATTCATCATCAACCTCTGCTAGTCATGTTGGAGATGAGCCTTCAGCCACTGCAAGTCATGTTTGGGGCACAAGTCTAGTCACTGCGAGTCATACTAGCAATTCATCATCAACCTCTGCTAGTCATGTTGAAGATGAGCCTTCAGCCGTGGCCAATCATGCTAGGGGCACGAGTCTAGTCACTACGATTCATACTAGTGAAGAGTCACCGACCTCTGCAAGTCATGTTCAGGACTCTCCGTAAACCACTGCTAGTCATGTTGGCAGATTGGAGGTTGATAAGAAACCTAGACATAGAATCTTTAAACCTAAGTTCCCTTGTAAGATATGCAAGGGAGGCCATCTTACTCATTTATGCCCTAGTATTCCAGAGGTACAAAGGATATGGTCCGAGTCTGAAAGTTCTTCTACTTCTTGATCTAATATGGTTTCTCATCAATCCTATCAACCATTAGTTGATAATGTGGTAGAGCCAGTGCAATCTCTAGCTGATTACACTCCTCTTTTGGGGGGTGAAATGCCTAACAAAAGAGTCTGTTTGATTTCTAGTACAGATTCTTCTAGTATAGGGGGCATTCCGGTTACTTCGAATGTTCCCCCTCCAAGTTCTCAAAGTGTCTCCTTTGATTGGGATAGTCTTGTCGAGCCTCGTCTTCCTTTCACTGCACCTTTCCAAATAAAGGTTAGAGTTATTTCCACAAAAATTTATCGATGTATGGTGGATGAAGGATCCTCTACAAGTTATATCCTCTTTGACTTGGAAAGCTTTGGGTTCCCCAAAGTTTTTGACAGCTCAGAGTCAGTTGTTAGCTTGTGATAGATGACCTGGTGAATCTATGGGTGTTCTTACTCAATTGCCTATTACTTTAGGTGGGAAGACTGTCTTAATCGATATGATGGTGGTTGATAGCCCTTTAGAATTTAATATGCTACTTGGGCGTGATTATGTCTCCTATTGATGAACTATTGATGAACTTGCATCTGATAATTACCACCCTAATTCAAATTTGCCACAGAATACACGTTGGTTTGTTCCAAGTGTTCAAGTAGACTCTGCTCCACCACGGGTGAATTATGTGGCATTGAATCAATGTTCAATCACTTCTTAGAAGGATCCTTTGACCTATTATTACCCTTCTTGGAACTTGGTCCCGGCAGTTGACCGAGAGATTCTTCTTATAGGGACATGGGACCCGTTAATTCCCTCTTTTGATCCTTGTAGCTCTCATGATTTCTCAGAACTTGATTTGCCTTGACAGCAGGAACTCTTTGAAGCCATGAGTTTTGACTACCAAAGGAGTTCTTGGCCTAAGCCCTGCAAGGGGTTTGTCTATAACAACTATTATGCGTAAGCCGCAAGGTTGCGTGGTTCCCTGTACCATATTGTATATATAAGGTATGCATTGTCAATTTTTGTACTCTATAACACAAGATTTTATAGGAAGTTTATATGTGGGATGTATTAACTTCTTGATTAGTGTTCCTATTTATGTTTACAGAACTTGGAAGATTTCTCCTTTGGAATTTGTTATGGTTGATCCGTTCGGACAGGTATTGGTTCTCGAAACTGGCATATAAGTTAGGTTTTCCACCTGCATTGTGCACTTATCAGTTTCCTTTCCCATTTTGGCCTTAGGATCGACCCCACCAAGTTATGGTGCAGAACCTTCTCATTGCTTAGAAGTATCATGACTTGTGTGGTAGAGCCTACCTTATCATGGGTGCCCTAGATAGTACCTTGTTGTCACTTGGCACCCATGCTGATTTTTTGTTCCTAGGCTCGGGAGTCCTCTTTAGTCTCGCCATGACTTGTGTGTTGAAGACTCATTCCTCTTTGCTTCTTCGCTTCGTTCTGGCCTTATACCCTAGAGGCTCCTTTGTGTTGAGTTGTACTGCTGCATTACATTTTGGCTATTTTCACCTTTTGGCCTTGAGCCGACTTCACTTGGACTCGTGTTTAAGCCACTTTTTGACCATGTCTTCTACAAAAATCAAACTTGCAATCCCTTAGCTTCTGCAACTTGACACACCTTCAGACCCATGGAAGGAACATCCCTTTGAGTGTCCTTGACTAGTTTTGCCTCCCTGCATTGAGCATAGGAATGTTCCCAGCCCAAGAATTAGATCATTTGTGTCAATGACACTCGTTCTTTCCACTGTACTATAGCATTCTTTTATTTCCAGCTTAAAGAAAAAGACAAAAAATTATATATTCCAAAAGAGTGGGAACGGGACAACATTTCCATTTATTGTTGGCAGCTAGATTCAGTCGTGTCGCCCTTTAAAAAAGCACTCAAAAGAAAGTCTCTCCTCCATTTGGGCGGGATTTAGTTTGACTTAGCTACGCCTTAACCTTGTTATTGAGTCAGTTCTCCTCCGATTGGTTATCTCTTCCAATCATATAGAGAGTTCATTCGTGCCTCCTGCATGACGAACTTATATAGAGTCATCATATGCTGCCACATGGTCATCATTGAGTCATGCTTTTGTTCAAGGGTAGTAAGCCTGAGTCGACCTCTCTGCAGTGTCTCTTGACCTCTTTTTCAGTTGACCATCCCTGGTTGTCAGTGTCTTGTCTATCATCACGTCAGTTATATTGGTCCTTTACTCGTGCCGATTTGAGAAGGTCTCCATTGACTTCTTGCTGGTGGGTCTTGTCCTTATCGACGACAACATCTTGCTATGATGATAGGCCTAGAGCTGCACCCTGGCCCTATTTTCATTATTGATAGGTCACCTTGTGCTCAGCATCAATTAGTATCATGGGTCTTTGACTGAGTGGTTTCCCTTGTGTTTAACATTAGCTTACATTATCACACATTGGGATTCGTGAAGTGCCTTAGTTTCCATTTGACCCTATTTGTGGATTCCTTGCCTCTGTGTCAGCTTTCATTATTGGTTGGTTCAAAGGGTTTCTATCATGCACTAGCTACATCTTGCGTACGCCGGAAACATGCTTCAGTTGGGTTACTACATCTTTTTCGTCTGATTCCTTCCACATTATTGGCTTACCGGTTACACTTGTGCTAGATTCATGAAGGATGCCTTAATGCCTTCCTTCTAGCGGATCTTTCCCTATCGACTATGACTCATTGCTCTGGGGCAAAGGTCTAGAGTCCATTTGGCAGTACCTTGGGGTTTGCAGTCATTAGTGGTAGATACTTTGCTATCGACAGTGGGAAACCATCATTGTCTCCTGATTGATAGATTCTTACAGGTGTTCGAATTTAGCTCATCTATTCGCACTTGTTAGATTGCACTAGGTACCTTGACTCTCATTATCATTATCAGTGAGTAGTCTCGCGTTTGTTAACGTTATACATCAATGACAGGTAATCAACGATTTCTCACATGGTTGACTTCAGATCATTTATTCCCATTGTGTAGAAATGTACCACAGCGGTCGGTGAAGACCTCGGGTTGCATCAACATTCTTTGGTTCACTTGTCAGCTGCTCCTGTTGCTGCTAGTTGACACCATTCCACATTATATGTTGCAGTCCTTCACAGCGACATCCTATATGCTGTCATCTGAGTTACGATGTAGTACCATATTATTCCATCATGTTCATTTGGTACTATTGGGACCAGTTTTTGACATCAGTGATCAGCTTCATCTTTCAGCTTTATTGTTCTATCTTCTTATATGTGATATTCAGGCATGTACTTGTTCGATAATGATCAGTTGATCCATTATGTACTTTCAGTTCCTTATACTAGTATACACAGTGGATCTGCTTGTACTTGATATGTAGACCTACTTTACTTTCTCTGAGCATGGGTATGCCTACCTCAGACAGTTGTTTCTTTCTGATCTTCTTTTCCTGGCTTGGCAGGGTGAAATCTGGTGAAGTCCTTCCCAGTTTTTGATAGGTTTCCTTTCTGTATACATAATACATTTCGGCGATCATGCTCCCATTCTGACCTCATATAATAGGGGGCATCTGTTGTAGCTCCAAATACCACCTTATGTATTTGTGATGCTTGGTTTATGGCCTAGGGCAACCCCTCCTTCCAGACTTGGTGCAAATATTCAAAAAACAGTGTTTTACTCCTTGTATGTGACTTTGCCCTGTATTAAACGTGTGTACACGTGGGTCAGTCTATATCCAACCCGCATATATGTATTAAAACACTTAAAAAAAATAAATTTCCTTAACTATGGGTGGAGATCACGGGTTTTACCTGTTGATTACCTATTAGTGCCCGTGGCCCAAATAATCCCAACTGTTTCCCAACTAAAAAACTACTTTGGGAGAAGTATAAAAAGACTTCCACGGGAAGGCCTTAATGAGGAGAGAAAATAGAGAATTACTCTATTGAGATTATCCCCTGATCAAATCTGAAGATCCCTATGCTTCAAGCACTTCCCCAAGTTCAGGAAAACCTTGTTTCCTTGAGAGTTGATATCCTTTCACTTGTGGGAGATATCCTTGTGTTGGTTATGGAAGGAGCTTTTTGAAGACTGAGACTAGACAGACCTGGAGGACGGTTCCGCTTGGAGCCAAAAGAGGAAGACTCAGGTGAACTCTTTCTATGTTTTGATTATAGTTATCTGCAATAAAAGAAGCACTATCTTGTTCCTGATATCAACTTTGTTCATGCATCTAATGTTATTGTTGTGGTTTATGTATGAATGACTATTTCAATGTATAACTAACCATCTACTTATATGCTATAAAGTTGATTTCACTATAATGCTTTATTTATATGCTGTTGTGTGTTTGAATTGGTTTTTTTGTAGGTTCAAAGATCATGAGGAGTTGCAGAGGGTTTGAACCTTGGCTGGAACTACCCAAATGAAGGACCCTCGGGTATGTACTTCCTCGCATAGTTTGCTTGTTTAAGCATTTTTCCTGAGTTATTTGCTTGTTTCTTGCTGTAGATTACTCCTGCTCTGCTAGGGTTCTGACCCAAAGCCCCAGGGGACTTTATCGCTTAACAAGAGTGGTTCATTTAGTCTTCAGAAAGTAAGTTTCGTGTGCCTGGTGAGTGCTTAGTGTAACTTGTGTCTAAGTTATTTCACTACAGAGGGAGAGGGTGAGAGTGAATCTCAAGTTGAGAGGGAATAGTCCCAACTCAGGTAAGGACACATAACACAACAGGATCTGTGCATTTTCTAGGGAAGTAGCCCACATAGATGCAATAGTCACAAACATAAAGTGAACAGATAGCACGTACAACACCCAGTAGAATAGTCCACATGAGTGTGAGGGAAATTATAACAGGTTTACAAGAATGAGTCTGTCTAGTGTCCCGCAGAGTAGTCCACATGGGTGAGACATCGATAACAACTCATACAACACATTTCCAATAGTGTATGCACTAAAACAACAAAAAAATTTCAACTATCTTAGTACAAGTTAAAGCAACATGCATTATAAGCGTCCAAAGAATAGTCTTACAAACAAATACAATACATGTGTGAAAAAGTGCTGGCCTGTTAATAGGCTTCTGAATTAAGCAAAAGTTCCAAGACACATCTTTACACCATACATCACTAACCCTAGTAGTGGGGCGTTGGAGCCATTGCTTGCTCCTCAAATAAAATACTACACACTCTCAAGGCTATGTGGGAGTAGCCAAGGCGAAAAGTCCTTTCCATGTACAAATGAGGGGTAAATATAGCCAAGGGTGAACTTGACCCTTATGACTCTTCGACATCCATCATGACTATTTTACTTACATGAATCTTCAACTCACATGATTCTTCAACTTCGTATGTGGGTCTCTTAGACTTCCACGTTACATTACATTGATTACAACACGTATGGGCCATAGTAGTGATGTGGCTAAAACGACTCATGACAAGAATCGACATGACACTGCTGACATGTACATGCTAATGATAGTGTCCATGTTGAGCTATTGTGCTGCTGAGTATTGAGTGTGCTCTTGGTGTATCATAGCTTCACCTCCGCATGGAAAGGTGTGCAGAGTCTTCGATGGTATTTTTGTTCACTTTATGTTGCATGTGCATGTGTCCCCTTCACTGGGTGCTTGGTATGCTTCATGTGTTCAACCATTCGTGAACACATCTCCAAGCATATGCTCCATGTTCATCCCATTCATCATCGTGCCATGCCTCATCCATGTACCTATTTTTGCAATCATTCACGACGAGACGATGTCAAATCTGGAAATTCCCTAGTCTACGATGCTTTATAATCTTTCGTTTCCGGGTGTAGGTGACCGGGAGAGAGGATAAGGCTTTGAAATTACACAGAGCACATTTTAGGCCAGGATGCAAGGTTCCAGGGCATTGTCGGGAAAAACTATGTATAGGTCAGTGAGAGGCTGAGTTGAGCATTCTCGGACAACAGTGACATTTGCGAGATATGGCTCACTTGGGAGGAAAAATTGTAGAGTTTTTCTTGGGAAGGCAATTCGGGTAGGAGGAGGCACTAGCGGTAAAAATTGCACAATTTTCAAGAGGAGGTCGGGATCGGGCTGTGGGAGCCTGCTGGTCAGAACCACATAGTTCTGGGAGGAATTCAAGAAGGACATGACTTCACAGTTTCTGGCCTGAGTAGGGTGTTGCGCAGTAGGTGGATTGTCAATGAAAGTTGTGCAATTTTCCAAGGGAGGTCGGGATTGGGTAGTAGGAGCCTGTTGGTCATAACTATGCAGTTATGGGAGGCAGTCAAGAAGGACATGACTACGCAGTTTTCGAGCTGAGTGGAGTGCTAGGAAGCAGGTGGACTGTCAATGAAATCTGCACAGTTTTCAGGAGGAGTGGAGAGGAGGCTAGTAGGGGGACTACCTGGTAGAACTACATAATTTCCTGGGACAGTGCAATGATAGGAAGTGGGTGCCTGTACCTCATGTCTACGCAGTTTCTTCAGGCAGTGTAGGCAGGCAGGCTAGACAGCTGCTGCACAGTTTTAGAGATGAGTGCAGCCCTGGGTCACTGCTCAAGTCAAATTCTCTAATTGACCAACGAGAGGCTTGATGGATAGGCTTGTGGGAAGCACAAACTGAGATGGCTTCTTGGGCAACTTCTATGTTGTTCTGGGTGACAGTCAGCTAGGTTGATTCCAAAATTACACAGTGCAGACTGCCTGGATGGTAGCCTCAAGATATGTGTAGTTCTGGTCAATAGTGCTTGGTCACTGAGGGCTGAGACTGTGCAATGCAACTCAGTGGAGGTCCGACTAATGGATGGTGGTCTGGTTGACAGAGCTTCAGAAAAATGGTTAAGTATGTGAGAAAGTGAACTCATGTATACATGACCTTGCGAACACACACTCAACATAACTCGACGACAAGACACCTCAAACCACAAGACAACATATGCTCAGTGTGACTGACTAAAGGGTGAGAGCGACAAGTGAAACACTTGATATAGATCGTTGAACGACTGTGATGACACTTGCACAACGTTGTTTACAACTTTGTGTGTGAGTGCGATAAATGTTACATAATGAACACAACTCGGACACATAAAGCCAGACCTTCAACATAGACAGAACAAGGCCGCAATCATGACCTTGCAACCAACATGCTAAAATATGATGAATGATCGGTTCAAAAAAGATGGTGTAAAGACTCGACAAGAGCTCATGGGATGAGCTTGAGTGTTTGCAATCATCAAGAAAAAACCATGGAAGGCTCTGAAATTGGATGTAGGGAAAAATTTTGGAGGGTGTCGCATATGCTACAACACCTTCATAGCTTTAGAATTATTGGGATCCACTCTAACACCTTCATTACTAACAATATGGATCAGTTATTCCACTTCTAAGTCCCCAAAGACACATTTCAACCTTTTAGAAAAGATTTGATGGAAAGAAAGGAGTTGTATGACTTGATCCACATGGATAATATGAGATTGCCAAATTTGATTATAAATAAGGATGTCATTGAAAAATATATGAACAAAATGATGTAAATAGGGCTAAGATATATGATTCATGCGACTTTGGAAGGTGGATGGCACATTAGATAGACCAAAGGGCATGATTAAGAGCCCATAAGGGCATTTGTGAGTATTGAAGTTAGTATTGGGAATATCATCATCCTTCATATGGATATGGTGATATTCTAAATGAATATCAAGTTTGGTAAAAAGGTGGGTCCCAATTAGGTCATCCAATGAGCCATCAATGAAGAAGATGGGAAATTTATCCTTCATAGTGATTTTTTCAAAGCATGAGAATTAGAGAAATTAGGGTACATGCACAACCTAACTTCTTTTTTTAGTACAATTACAACTAAAGGTGAATAAGGGCTAGTACCAGGGAAAATGACACTCATGGCTAAAAATTCTTGAACAATTTTTTCAGTCTCATTTTTCTAAGTGAATGGGTGGTAATAAGGGTAAACATTATGTGGGAGAATACCTAGGAAGAGTGGAATAAAATGATAATGGATACCATGGGAAGGTGGAAGGCCATGGGGGTTTCCAAAAATGAGTGGAGTTTTGACAATAGAAGCTACATTTTAGGATAAATTGGTTTAGAAGGAGTCTCAGAGGATTGAATAATATAGAATTAGGCAATAATCCCAAAATGGGCATTTTTGGGGAGTTTTTCCATATGGTGGGAATTAACAATCTATGGTAGTGATGCCCAACCTAATAGAAGCTCATGTATAAGTCCTTCAAATACATAGTGAAGAAGCCTAGTTTTTATAACCCTTTATCAGCCAAAACAATGTCACAACTCCTAATTCAAATGGAAAACATGTGGGATTTCAAAGCATGATTACCAACTTAAACACACACATTTTCACAATAACCCCTACATTTCCTAGAACCTCCATTTGTTATCATGTTCTAAAAGTTGTTGACTACATGGATATATAAATGTGTCTCTTGAGAAACACCATGATGAATAAAGTTATGTGTTTCCAATATCAACGAGTATAATGACCTTATGATGCTTTATATATTTAATTAATTTAAGAGTTTGGAGATATTAAATACTAGATAAATTATGTAGAATGATTAGATCTTATACATCTAGTTGATCAAAGTGATTTTTGTCATCATCTGGCTGAGGTAGTGATTCACGAGAGGTAGCATCACCACTATGTTTAGAAATGGGCATAATTTTTTTTCTTCTTCATTCATGCATTAGAAAGTATCCTTCATCATAGTTGTAGCCATGGCATTTTAGTTGTCATTTTTTCATTTCCACCCTTATTAATTTGTGGATCTTAAGAGGAGGAGAGGGAAGAGAGTGATTGATGGAGAAAGGATGGGAAATAAAGGATGTTATTTTAATTTGAGTAGATACCACTTATTTTGCTTCCTTGGATATGTGAGTGGCTTTAATAAATTCATTAAGGTGAGATATTAAGAAGTGAGTACACCTATCATCCTTGACACCACTAATAAAGAATTTATGGAATAAGGTGTCCAACATTCCTTCAATGGGGAAAGCTAATTGCTCAAAAGTGGTGATGTAACCTTGTGAATTTATTTTTCTATTAAGGACAAGAGTCAACCTCTTAGGGAATTCTTCAGTAAGCTATTAATATTCCTTATACATTTTTATAGAGGTAGTGCTCCTTTTTCACACTAATATTTTCAATATGATTTTTGAAATAATACAATAAATCTTTCATTATATTGAAACCTATGAATGGAATAGGTGATAAAACAATTGAAGGGGTAACAAATAAATTGCAGTGGAAAATGATAATTTGATAAATAGAGAAACTGAATTCATTCGATCACATTCATCCATCAAGTAATGAGAAAAATATATTTGAAGCAATATTCATAGAAAAAAATAAGACTAATTGCACAAAAAAATTAGAGACATTTAAATTATTTCTTTCATTTTGAATCACAATAAGAATAAGAGAAGTATACACAAAATCCCATGATTATAGAATGTCTGAAACCACATATGTTTTGAAGCTCCTGGAACAACTATCTATGAACGTAAAAAAATATCACAAATTGATGTTCAATTTCGAATAAAATTAGTGCCTATCATACGAAACAATTTCCACCATACTTAAATGATTAAAATAAATACATTCATCCAAATGGAATGGGATGAGGCTCGAGTGGACCAAATGAAATAATAGTAGTGATGTGGAAGAAAAAGAGAAATGTAATGAGGGATTGTATTTATAAATGAAGAAGACATGAAATACATCAAAAAAGTTGGATGATCAAGAAATGTAATGAGGGATTGTATTTATAAATGAGAAGACAGGAAATACATCAAAAAAGTTGGATGATCAAAGACCAGGATGAAACATGGGAAATTTCATTTAATGTAAAATAAAAATACACTCAGAAAATAATATAGGGAATGGTGGGTGGAATGGTCTATCTCTCCCTAATTTTCTCCGCATCGTTTTTATAATCTTTCCTTCATATTCCTAGAACTATTTTATAGTTGAGGTTTCTTCGAATTTTTGTGCTAACTTAACTGAACATCAAAATTATATTTTATTCCTCGAAATTGGGTTTCACTTTAGAAGTTTAGAAATTCCTTTTAATAAATCATTTTTCCAAAATAAATTGTTGCCAAGATAGAAAAAATCATGACTGTTATTTGAGTTTTTTAAGGCATGATATTTGTTATTCCAATTATAGGAAATCATTTCCTATTTGTTCGTCCTATCTTTATTTTTCCAATGAGCTGTCATTTACTCAATTTGGACATAGGATCTCAAGATATGGCCCTTGGAAGAGAATAGCTTGAAAATCTTTGATTTTCTCCATGTGAATCTTGGCATTTGATTTATAAATATACCCCGTTTATCCCACATGAATTGTGGGAGGGAATTTGCAATAATTATTAAATGAATGAGATGCTAATAATATTTCTATATGAAGTAGAAAGAGCCATGGATGCTCTTGTAGCTTATGTATAATGTAGTTTTTGGTTGCCATCTCATTACCTAATTGTCATGATAAGCCACTATTGAGTAAGCAATGTTAAATAAATAACATCCAAGTGTCACCCAATGATACTACCACATGTCAATGAGAGGTGTACCAAAGAAACATGGGGAAAATTTAACATTTGATAATTCATTAAAATATTCTAAATCTACGAAATAATGCAGATAATGAGGATAGTGTGGAGAGGTAAAAGTAAAGTTGAGAAGTGAAATGTAAGAAAAATGGCCAAGTGTGGAGAAATAACTAAGTCAAGATGTGTTCTTACTCTCATAGGATATCCCTATGTGTCACCTTCATCCAAAACTTCATGAAATAAAAAATGGCCCACTAAATTGGCGTATCTCAAGCATATGACTGGGCCATTTTTTATTTCATGAAGTGTTGGTTGAAGGTGACACATAGGGATATCCTATGAGAGTAAGAACACATCAAATTTATTTTTTATTTCTCTCTCTCTCTCTCTCTCTCTCTCTCTCTCTAACCATCACCATTGGACTTGTGAGAGGAAGAAAAAACATTGAAATTGAATTTGAATTCTTATATTCATAAATGTGGGTCATCTAGAACTTTCCGTATTTAAGAATTTTAGTTCCATATAGAGGTATATAGGTTGAATTATATTCCAACATGCTAAGAAAACCATAACAATACCAGATGCCTTCTCGATGAGGATGTGGAATTATCCTAAAACACAGTATCTCGATCCAACAAATTCTTATTAGGTGACCTTTTCTAAAAGGGAAAATTATATAGATGATAAAACAAAATCAACCTACCCTAACTTAATTAGAGAGAAAGACGACTCTTAAGTATAAATACACTTCCAATGGAGCCATGTACATAAAAAATTCATTTGTTTACTCGCAACAATGTTTGAGTTTTTTGGATTATTGGAAATGATTTTAGGATATTCCTCCATCATGTAATAACAATTGTGTTGTGGTGAATTAGCAAAACTATTTTTTTTTACAGTCCATCGAGAACAATATGAATGACTCTTATTGGTTACCAACAGTCTCATTTTATTCAAAATAAACATATATAATCAATCTATCTTGTTGTGACGGTGCTTTTACTTTTCATTTTTAGGAATACGTCTTCTTCATTTGATTCTACTCTTGTTGAAAAATCAAGATATTGAAAGTTTTATGTATAGTGGCAACTCTTTCTCATCTCATGTTGACACTCCTATTTCAAATTATTATAGACCAAAAATGGACTTTGAGAATCCACTACAACATATTCATCATGGCCATACTGAGAGAAGTCTTCTGGTGCATCAATTGGACATTTATCAAATTTGTCCTTAAACTTATTGTCAACATTACTCTCAATTTGAACATATGAGAGGCTAGAATTTCCCAAATTTGTCCTTAAACTTATTGTCAACATTACTCTCAATTTGAACATATCAGAGGCTAGAATTTCCCTCCCATCGAACATGTGGTGAATGGTGTTATATTTTAGTTGAGACATAAGGGATTTCAATTTCATCTTCAAAAATCTTATCTGATGTAGGGAAATCTTCACATATTTCATAGGATTTCTCTTCTACATCCTTTTCTCAATGTTCTTGGAATACTATTGGAAATTGTAAGATGAACACCATATTGATGAATATTTTATTCAATGACTTTATATTGCTACATTAAATCTTTCTAATTTCACTTTCCCTCTTTCTTCAATAAAATATCATATTCAAAAGCAAAGAATTTTCATAGAAGCTAAAAATAATGAAATTGTTTGGAAAGATTTCTTGAGGGATATGATGAAGTACTTTCATATATCTTAGAATGAAGTATTTTACTAAATCTTTTGTATTCATTTGGATTTTGTAAAACTATGGTGATATAATTGCAACTGCTCAAGAATTTTAATCTAAAATCAAGAGACACAATTCTACTCTACTAATCTACGTAATTTAATTCACAATTTAGAACAACATCCACAAACATGCAATAAGAAAAACCACACATGCACAATATTTTTTTAGGGGTACCCAACTAGGGAAAATCCCTCAAGCCTCTTTGCATTAATCAGATGAATAGAGAATGTATTACATTTTTTTTCCCTCTTTGAGCACAACCTACAAGCGAATAACCTATCTCTCTGCTCAATGAGAAAATTTGACCCAGACTTTCATCCGATTGATCCATATTCTTCCACTATTACATCAACCCAAGTAGGTTTCTCTATTGCTTCCTCAAAAGAGGATTGATCCATCTCTACAAGCTTAGTTATTAGATCCATGTAGCCAATGTACCTCTCAAGTGACCTCCTTTGCTTGTGAAAATATCAAGGAGCTCCCACATTCTCCATCACATCTTGCATCAATCTATCAACTTATCTGGTTCTTTTTTATCCTTCTCTCGATGTTTATGCTTAAGTGGATGTCTCCAATCTGCCTCCTCTCTATTCCTCCATTTGTATCTACTCCACAACTTTCTAAGGCTCCTCCTGAAGCTCCTTTTTTGGAGCTAAAAGATCCTCTTCTGGAGGGATCTGAAGCTCCCTCTCAATAGAGAATCCCATTACTTTCTCCTGATAAAACTTTACATCCCTTTGCACAAATTTCATTATGAGGGAAGGTATGTACACTTGATAATTGTGTGGAGTTTTGGTGTAACCCACAAAAACTCCCAACTCTGTTGCCGGCTTAAACTTCTTCCTTGAATATTTGGAGACATGGCATTAAACAGAGGCTCCAAAAATTCTGAAGTGCGACACACATGGCTCTCTCCTTGAGAAATCCTTCTCTGGTGTAATCATACCAAGAATCTGACGAGGACTCTGGCTCTGCAAGTATAGTGTTGTGTTACATGCCTTTGCCCACAAATGTAGTAGCATGCCTTGGTCATGTAGCATAGATCACACAGCTCCCACAATGCTCTGATTCTTCCTCTCAACTACCCCATTCTGCTACAGGTTATGGGGTGTTGTTAGATCTCTTCGAATTCCTTCTTTGGCACAAAATTTATTGAAGTCATTTGAAACATACTCACCTTCATTGTCGCTCTTGAGAACCTTCACCTTCTTGCTAGTCTCTTTCTCAACTATTTCCTTGAATTTTACAAACTTTGAGAATGTCTCATCCTTCTTCCACATGAAGAATATTGAACACTTCCTTAAGAAATCATTAGTAAAAATAACATAGTACTTATGTATAACAATGGGATTTTTTGAGAAAGGTCCACAAGCATCATAGTGGACTCTTTCCAATACTGCATGTGCTTTGCTATCTCAATCATAGAATATGGATTTCACATACTTCCCCAAGGTATAACCTTTGTAGACATCCTTCTACTCAAGTGATCCTTTCAGAAGGCCAATGGTTATTTGTTGCATAATTTTTAAGGCGCCATGATGCAAATGGCCCAATCCCTTATGCTAGAGCTCATCGACATTGTGACTCTACACTTTCTATGCCTTACTACTTAATTCAACACAATCTTCCACATCCAAATTGTACATGTTATTCACATGAACCCCAATTTGCTTCGCTTGTCTAGTAGCTATGTGCCTCAGAAAGGATTTACATTCACTAAAGATTACATCATAACCACGGTCTTTTAAAACTGCTACAAAGATGATATTTTTCTTTAGGCGTGGATAAAACATGACATATTTGAGGTGAAGAGGGGATCTTGTCTCCCTCTTAGATTTTACTATACCAATCCCAATAGCACTATACCTTCTGTCATCCCCAAGGTCTATATGCATATGGAGGTATTTCTCCTCCAATTCACTGGAAAGCTCTCTACACCCTGTCATGTGGAACAAGACACTGAAATCCAAGTACCACACACTCCCCATCACAGTGCTAGTCATGCATGCTATAAGGGTGAAGTCAGCTCAAACTATGAAGCCAAATCTTCACCTACTTCTCCTCGTGAGTTCTTCTTTCCAAGCTTTTTGTGTGGACACTTTGTAGCATAGTGCTCGAATTCGTGAAAATTGAAGCATTTTATTTTGGACAGGCCTTTCTTCTTACCCCCTTGGCTGGATTCTGGTTTGGTTTTAGATTTCTTCCCTTTTCCCTTATTTCCCTTTCCAACCAATGCAAAATTTTCTTCATCCTCTCCCTTGGATAAGGACTCATCTCTAGTATTTTTCCTGATCTATTCTTATACCAAATCAAACCACAAGCATTCCTAAGTCCATAATTTCTCCCTCCCATTCATTCATTCTTGGTAGCTATGCCATCCTTTGGGAAGTCCTAGAAGAGCTAGGATCACTAGGTAATCATCTGCAACATTCACACCAAACCCTCCAAGCTCATCCCAAACTTGTGTAAGTCTGGTGAGATATTGCGGAATAGTATCATTCTTCTGCATCTTGATGTTTCAAAAATTGTCTTTGAGGGACATTCTATGGTCAATGCTATTCTGGAATAGATCTATCAATGCCTACCAAATTTTGAAAAGAGTTTATTTCCCATGGATATTTGAGACAATGTGGTCTCACACTCCATCCAATATTATTCTCCTCACCTTGGCTACATCCTTCTTCCATTGGGCGAGGTTCTGGGCATCAACTGATCCTGGTTTTGGAATGTCTGTCTTGACATAATATAGCAATCCATTTTCATCAAGCACTGCCTCCATGCGATCCTTCCATGCAATTAAATTCGAGTTTCCTACCAAGTAATACTCTAATATTAGTCCATTGAAGGTCATATTCCCGATCCTGAAGCAAACTTACTACACTTAAGCTGCAAATTCAAACCTCATGAGCAGAAACTTTGAAATTATTGTTCTAATGAGAATCTTGCTCCAATACCATGTAGAAATATGGTGATAGAATTGCAAATGCTCAAGAAATTTAATCTAAAATCTGGGGACACAATTATACTCCACTAATCTGCAGAATTTAATTCACAATTTAGGACAACAATCACAAGAATGCAATAAGAAAAACCACACATACACAATGTTTTTCTAGGGAAACCCAACTGGGAAAAAACCCTCAAGCCTCTTTGCATTAATCAGATGAATAGAGAATGTATTACAATTGCTTGCCCATTATAAGCACAACCTGCAAATGAATAACCTATCTCTCTACTCAATGAGAAGCTCTGACATAGACTTAGTCAATTTATGTATCTTCTTGAGCCCCTATTTCCTTGTGAAATTCAAATTTTCTCAATTTGACCAAGGCAAAGTCAAATTGAGACTTTCTTACTACACTTCTCAACATATTTCAACCAAATTCAAGAAAAGGGAGTAAGAATATTTCCAATACATCACTACCAGTGATAGTTCCAAGTATTAATGAATAAAATCATTTGCAAGAATTTATTTGTAGTAGATTTAGGATGAACAATCATCAAGAAACATCATCTTCAACCATAAAATAAATATCACAATCACTATCAAACTTAACCAAATGTTTTTGTACATTTTTTGAAGTATTTACAAAGAACATGGGAAACTTCTCCATGGAAATGTTTGTAAAAGGGTTGAACCTTTGCTTGCAAATTAAGGGGATTTTTGTATAATCATTTCTTTCTTTGAGAATATTCTCCCTTTAACGTAAATTGAATAAATTTTGTTGGGATTCATGGAGAAGACAATATATCATCACAATATGAAAGAAACTCTTCAATGGAGTATTCATATAGATATTCTTGAATGTCTAGAATCTTTTTAGTGAAGTTGTTAGGAAATATTTCTTCAAAATCGATATTTTCAATACTGGAGTCATCAAGGATCTCATCCTCCTAAATATGTGATGTTTTTTTAGACTCTATGAGTTTCTAGAATTGATTTGTCTGTTAAGCTCCAAATTCACAATCTTCAAGACCATATGATGTTTGTTGATCAAGGCTTTCAAGAACCTAGTTCATATTAAATCAATGTAAATAATCTCTTTCCAAGATGTAAACCAAAAATATTTTATTTTTTCAATAATATTTGATCTTTAAAAAGTATCGTATTTCTTGAAAACAAATATCTTCCTTGTGGAGTCACCAAAAATTTGATCTCATTTCTTATTGAGGACAAGATTCAACCTCCCAGGGAATTCATAAATAAGTTATTAAGATTCCCTCTATGTTTTTATGGAGGTGGTGTAGATTCTCTTTCTCACTTAGATTTTCAATATGAATTTTCAAAATAATAAAATCAATCTTTCATTATATATACACTTGTGAGTAGAATAGGTGATAAAATAATTCAAGAAGTAACAAATAAATTGCAATGGAAAATAATAATGTCACAAATAGAATAACTAAATTCATTCCATCACATCCATCCATTCAAGTGATAAAAGAAAGATATTTAAAGAAAATACCAGAAACAGAAAATAAGGTTGATGGCCAAGAAATTCAAAAAGATTTAAATGATTTCATTAAAATAAAATAACATGATACAAATGAGAAACATTCACAAGATCACATGCTTATATAAACTCTAAAACCAAAAATGTTATGAAACTAAGAGAATAACTCTTTGCAAGGGTCAAAAATAATACAAAATGATGTTCAAGTTTTAATAAAGTGGATGCCTATTGCACAACACAATATTCTTTCTACTTAAACAATTAAAAGAAATGCATTCATCAAAATGAGTAAGATGGGGCTCCCATGGATGAAATAAAATATTAGTATACTTAACCTTGAATAAAAGTATAAAGGTAATCTCTTTTTAAATGTAAAATACATAAATAATGTTGGATGATGAAACAATGGGATGAATGAAGGGAAATTTCTTCAAAGTAAAATTAAGTTATACACTCACAAAACCATAGCGGGATTGGTGGATGGAATGATCTAACATATTTTTTATAGTCATCCCTTCATCTTCTTGGCACTGCATTATAATTAGGTTCCCCCCTGTTTTTTTACTAACTATATTAAATCCCAAATTTAGGCATTCATCCTTCAAAAAAGGTGCCACTTTAGCATTCTAAAATTCCTTTTCTTAAATTATTTTTTCCAAAATAAAATTCTACCAAACTAGAAACAATTATTACTAATATTTTATTTTTCAAGGGATGATGATTATTATTCTATCCATGTTAGCGATTTCTAATATGTTATTAATGCATTATCTTTCCAGTGTTAATCTCACTTTCTCAATTTGGACTTTGAGAGCTCTAGATATGGCCTTTGGAAAAATTATGACATAGCAACCATTGATATGCTCCATGTGAATCTTGGCATTTGATTTATAAATATTCCCTATTTATTCGACATGCCTTGAGGGAGGACATTTATAATAACTTAAAAAAATGGGCTCCCCATACTATTTGTATATGAAGTAGAAAGAGCCATGAAGCCATTTATATCTTATGCAAAGTGTAGATTTTGAATGCCATCTCATTGTCTAGTCATCATGCTAATTCACTTTCTAGAAATTTGTGTCTAACCAATACCTTCCAAGTTTCACCCAAAGATATTTCCACTTGTCATTAGAAGGTGTACCAAATTGAAAAAGGGAAAATATTAGGATATGATCATGCCTGGAAATAATATATGACTTGAAAGGATGAGGATGAGGATAGTAAAAGCTAATGAAAATGACTACAAGGGAAATAAAAAAATGACTATGAAATGAAAATAATAATGGAAAATGGATAATAGATTAAGAGGGTGTGGGTGAGTTAACTTCATGGGTTAGTAGACCAAATTGGAAATATCTCAGTAATATGACTTCCTCTTTTGATTTTGTGAAGTGTTGGATGAAGCTAACACATAGGGGTATCCTATGAGAAGATGAACACAACCAAATTTTTTATTTGGGGTCTCTCTCCAACCCTTTGTGTGCCCCCCCAACTTTCTCTCACATCCTTCATGGGAGAAACCATTATGATTGGCCTTGCTAGGGGAAACAACACAACATTGACACTAACTATAAATTATTAAAACTTACCGGGTCCTAATAAATATGGGCCATATATTACTTTCCAAATACAAAATTGGTCTCCATATAAAGGGATCTAGGTTCAAGTATGAATTAAAATCACTTTATTTGATGTATGACATGAAAACACATCAACAATACTTCAATTGTACCTGAAATCTTAAGCTTCATCAAATGGCCCAAAGGATGTGTATCTATGTTAAACCATTTATAAATATTGGAAACAAATTGATTCCAAACAATATAACCATGATGGGAATCATTATGCCATTTCCACCACTATTATTCTTTGGATATAAATAGAGGAAACTAACATGAATTTTGATTAGGTCATCGATGATGCCATACAATAAGAGATAATGTTCCAATTGAGTAACCCAAGCAATGGTGTTGGAACTACTAAATTTATTCAAACCCATTTTGGGAAGGAATTGTTTTGGAGATTCAAGGCCTTAGAATTTAGTAAGAAAGGATAACATATTATCAAGTGTGGGGAGATTGGAATTGATGCTGGAAAGTTGGGAATTAAATTTAGTTTTGATTAGAATCAATTTTAGTTTATTTGAATCAGTTTTGAAAATGGTTACAAGTCTCTTCTAGGGAAGTAATGTGGTATTGTTTTTGGGTTTCCATTTGGAGAGGGTGATGGGAGGGTAGGGCTATTGAGAGAGGAACAAGATAAGGGGTCCATGAAAAATGACTTACTAGAGAATTGTACAAATTTAATTAGGGATGCATTCTCGACTAAGGAAGGTAGGTGGGTAGTAATATTGTGCATGGGTATAAAAAATATTGCTTATGAAAAAGGGGTATCATGAGCACGAAGTGATGAATATATCGAGATAGGTCCCAAATAAGGGTATTGGGTGGTCTAATTTATAATCAATTTCCAAATACTAAAATAATGAATATTGTGTAGGAATTTGTTAGGTCCCTATAATACTAGTGATTACCCCATTACTATTGTAGTTATATCCCTTATTAATATTGTTGTGCCCCTATTGTCCCCATATTGTTACTACTGTGCCCCATAGAATCCCTCTATTGTTATTTTTGTGCCTTTATATTATTATTGTTAGGTCGGCTGGGTTATATTGTGACTCCTTAGACTCCTATATATAGAAAGGATGTTTTGTCATTTGAATCATCAAAGAATCATTCATTTGTGTAATGTAAAGGAGGTTGCCCCCTTGAAGAGGCTGAATTCTAAGGCGTTGATCTATCTTTTCTATCTTTTTGTGAGATGGTTTCATAACATTTGGAATCAAAGCTTTGGATTCTAGGGTTTCACTACTCCAAATAGGTCATCATGGCATTTTCGCTATAAATTTTTCTATGATGTTTCAGAAGCGAAAAAAAACCCATTTGAGAAGAAATCGCATTGAACCTTTGGTCCGAATTTCAAAGCTTTTTGCGCTGTATTTGCGGAGATATGATCTGAGGACGTTGGTCTTTTTGTAGACTCTTGAATTACATTCCAAATAGGTGACCTAGGGAAAGTCGTCATAACTTTCTCTCTGAGCATCAGATTGAAGTTTCGTATGAAGGTACAGAAGGAGGATGAAATTTAGTTTCTTTTATATCTTTTTCAGAGCTGAAGGTTGAAACAGGGACACGTGGCATGTCGTACAAGTTCGCTCTACTGAACTTGTCTATAATCAGGCCACTGTGGGAGATTTGGCATAACTCTTCCTTGGAGAATCCAATTTGGATCAGACTGGTGGCATTAGAAAGAGGACATAGAAGGCTACTGTAGGTCGCAATTTCAGAACTAGATGATTCTAAATTACAGAGATACATCAGAGGCAAGATTGAGCTCCTACAAAGTGAAAAAAGGTGTGTAGATTTTTTTAAATTTTTGCTTAAGCTTGGTTTGAAAAATTATTTTGAAGGAATTCAAAGGGCATAGTAGAGAATTATTATCGATAACTGATGCCCCGAGGAAAGAAAATGAAAACACCTAGTAAGCAACCTGAAAGCTCTAGCATGACTCATGAAGAAGCAGAAGAAATGTTACATGATATATAAAAATTACAAGACCAAGTGCAACAAATGTCACTCTCACAAAAGCTAACAAAAGCTAAGATAAATGGCGTGGAATCTAAGATAAAGGGTGTGGAAGCTAAGATGGATGATTTGAAGATAGATTTGAAGACATATTTGAAGAGAGACATGGCAGATTTGAAGACAGATTTCAAGATAGATCTGACAAATTTTCTATAAGAAATACTTACAAATGGTGAAAGGGTAGTAAAGGAAACTCATGATGCGAACAAAAGAAATGTTAATCATGATTTCATAGACTCTAATGTTGAATCAAAGACCCACCATATTCCAAAAATCGATATGAGGAAGTTTGATGGCAAGGATCCCGCAACATGGATATTACATATGGAGAAATTTTTTGATCTCAATAATGTGCAAAACACACAAAAGGTACATATTGAAACTTTATATTTGGAACGAGATCAGTTTGTATGGTATCAATGGCTTTTCTCTAGTAACAAAATTATCACTTGGGCAATTTTACAGAAGAATTGACAACACATTATGAGGATACAAAAAGCAACACTTTTTTTAGCCAATTGATAAGTCTCAAACAAAAGGTGTAATAATGGAGCACATTGAAGAGTTCCAAAAATTGAACATAAGGGGAAAAAATATTCCATAGGAGCATAGAATTGATGTGTTCATAGGGACTTAAAGGATAATATCTAACATGATGTTCGCCTTTGGCAACCTGATTCATTAGAGAAGGCATTCAGGTTACCAAGAAAATGGAAAGCAAAATTATGGCAACCAGGAAGCATACCACTCACAACTATAAAGATGGAAGTGTTGTTGCCCCTAGTCTTCCACAACCTATAAGGTTGACACCAAAACAATTGGAAGAAAAAAAAGTAAAAGGGATTTGTTACAGTTGTGATAGCAAATACACTAAAGGTCATAAGTGTGCTGAGAAGAAATTATTCTACATAGATTGTGAAGAGGAAGAAGAAAAGGAGCAAGAAAGGTCAAAAGAAGAGGATATACTCCAAGAACAAAGCCTATATAAAGAAGAAATGAATCCGACCATATCATGTAATGCATTGGCAGGAATTACCACTCCTCAAACCATCAATATAGAAGGACAAATCAAGAAGAAAAAGGTAATGTGTTGATTGATTCAGGAAGTACCCATAATTTTATTCATTGTAAGGTAGAAAAAGATTTGAATTGCTTCCTATATCCAACACCAGAGTGTCAAGTGATGGTTGCAAGTGAAGGAACAATAAATTGCTCTGGAGAGTGCCATAATATCAAGCTATCCATGGGAGAATATGTATTGACTAGCCCAATGCTTTCCATTCCAATCGGAGGTGCTGATGTTGTACTAAGAGTCCAATGGCTACAATCCTTGGGTACAATAGCTTTTAATTTTCAAGAACTTTTCATGAAATTTTCTGCAGAAGGAAAGGAAGTTGAATTAAGGGGTATTGCAGGGAAACCGGGAAAGATAATCAGCTCTAACGGTATCACAAAGCTTCTAAAAAAGGAACAAAGAGGTGTAATTGCACAATTATGTTCGCTAAATGTTTCCACATCGAAATCATCTATTTCTCCATATCTCAAAAAATTCTTCGACAATCATTCCAAGGTATTTGAGACTCCCAAAGGTCTCCCACCTATTCGTGATCATGATCATGCTATTCATCTGATTCCAGGAAGTGTTCCTCCAAACATCAGGCCTTATAGATATCCATATGCCCAAAAGAGTGAAATTGAACGTATGGTTATAGAAATGCTAGAGTCTGGTATAATTAAACCTAGTCAAAGTTCTTTCTCTGCTTCAGTAGTATTGGTGCACAAGAAGGATGGATCATGGTGCATGTGTCCGGATTATAGGGAGCTAAACAAGCTCACTATTAAAGATAAGTTTCCCATTCCTGTCATTGATGAATTACTGGATGAATTGCATGGATCAATTTACTTCACCAAGTTGGATCTTCATTCAGGATATCATCAAATTAGAATGAAGACTGAAGAGATTCCGAAAACAGCATTTAGAACTCATGAGGGTCATTATGAATTTTTGGTCATGCCTTTTGGCCTTACCAATGCACCTTCTACATTTCAAGGTATGATGAATTCCATTTTCAAACCCTTCCTTAGAAATTTTGTGTTAGTATTTTTTGATGATATACTAATCTACAAGTCTTGGAAGGATCATGTTGAACATGTTGATAGGGTGCTACAACTATTGGAGGAGAAACAATTATATGCAAAAAGATCCAAATGTTTCTTTGGAGTACAAGAGGTGGAATATCTGGGGCACGTTGTATCTCATGAAGGAGTTAACGTAGAACCTAGCAAAATTAAAGCCATTAAGGAATGGAAAATCCCCACATCCATAAATCATCTGTGAGGATTTCTCGGGTTGACAGGGTATTATCGCAAGTTTGTTAAAAATTATGGGAGAATAGCAGCACCTCTAACAACATTATTGAAGAAAGATGCATTTTCATGGACTCCAGAAGCAACAGAGGCCTTCGAACATCTTAAAGAGGCAATGTGCCAAGCACCGATCTTAGCTACACCGGACTTCACAAAAACCATTATTGTGGAATGTGATGCTTCAGGAAATGGAATTGGTGCTGTTTTAATGCAAGATGAAAGACCCATTGCTTTTGAAAGTCATCCAATCAAGGGAAAGTTTTTACACAAAGCCATTTATGAGAAGGAAATGTTGGCAATACTACATGCACTTAAGAAATGGTGACCCTACCTAATGGGAAGACACTCAAGGTAAAAATAGGTCATGATAGCCTTAAATACTTTTTAGAACAAATATTATCCTCTGAAGAGAAAAAAAAGTGGGTCATAAAGATGTTGGGTTATGACTTTCAAATCATCTACAAAAAAGGGAAGTAAAATGTGGTGGCAGATGCACTCTCAAGAAAGGATGAGGATGTGGAAGCATTGTTGTGCGCCATTTCTATTATCCAACCAGATTGGATAAACGAAGCAAGGGAGGAATGAAAGAATGATGAAGAAGTGTGGGAACTTATTCAAAAGTTACAACAAGATTCCAGTACATCTGATACATTTAGCTGGCAAAATGATTCTTTATGGTACAAAGATCGCTTATACCTCTGTAAGAATTCCCAACTCAAACAAAAGATTCTTATGGAATTGCACACTTCTCCCTTAGGAGGGCATTCAGGACTTTTAAAAACTTACCATAGGGTTAAGAAGGAATTTTTTTGGGATGGCCTTAAATCGGATATTCAAAAGTTTGTGGCAGAATGTTTGGTTTGACAACAAAATAAAGTTGAAACAATTAAGACCCCGGGTCTATTACAACCTTTATCCATTCCAAGCCAACATTGGGAGGCGGTTTCAATGGATTTTATCACAGGTTTACCCAAGTTTGAGGGAAATAGTGTCATCATGGTGGTAGTTGATAGACTTACCAAGTATGCATACTTTTGTGCACTATCACATCCATTTAAAGCCAGTACAGTTTCTACTGCATTTATGGAAACAATTCAAAAGCTACATGGAAACCCGAAGATTATTGTAAGTGACAGAGATCCCATTTTCACTGGAAATTTTGGATAGAATTATTTTCTTGTCTCGGTACTGAGTTAGCTCATAGCTCATCTTATCATCCTCAATTTGATGGGAAAACTGAGATAGTAAACGAATGTTTGGAAGGATATCTTCGTTGCTTTGTATGTGATAAACAGAGATAATGGGTATAATGGTTGCCTCTAGCTGAATGGTGGTATAACACTTCCTTCCATACAACAACAAATATGACCCCATTTATGGCACTTTATGGATATCAGCCACCATCCATCACATCATATTTAAGAAAAATTCTAAGGTTCAAGTACTGGAACATCACATCGAGCATCAACAATAAGTACTCCAACTCTTAAAGGATAACCTTGTGTTGGCGTAGAATAGAATGAAACAATAGGTAGATCAACATCGCAGCGAAAGAAGTTTCGAAGTAGGTAATTGGGTATTCCTATGGCTACAACCAGATAAAAAAATGTCCCTCAAGCAAGCTAAGAAGGATAATAAATTATCACCAAAGTATTATGGTCCGTACAAGGTGTTGCAAAAGATTGGTACTATGGCATACAAATTGGAGCTTCCTGCAGCTTCTCGAGTGCACCCAGTTTTCCATGTTTCATGTTTAAATAAGGTTATAGGTGATGAGCTCCCAGTTCAAACAATTTTACTAGAACTTGACATGGAAGGAAAAATTATATTGGAACCGGAAGAAGTCACAGAAACAAGAACTCGATAGCTACGAAATCGATCAATTTTAGAGTATCTCATCAAGTGGAAGAAATTATCCGCTGAAGATTCCACATGGGAGGATGAGAATTTTATATAGAAGTATCCAGAACTACTCAAGCGTTGAGGACAACACTTTTTTGAAGGAGAGGGGCATGTTAGGTCCCTATAATACTAGTGATTACCCCATTACTATTGTAGTTATATCCCTTATTAATATTGTTGTGCCCCTATTGTCCCCATATTGTTATTACTGTGCCCCATAGAATCCCTCTATTGTTATTTTTGTGCCTTTATATTATTATTGTTAGGTCGGTTGGGTTATATTGTGACTCCTTAGACTCCTATATATAGAAAGGAGGTTTTTTCATTTGAATCATCAAAGAATCATTCATTTGTGTAATGTAAAGGAGGTTGCCCCCTCGAAGAGGCTGAATTCTAAGGCGTTGATCTATCTTTTCTATCTTTTTGTGAGCTGGTTTCATAACAGAATTTCATAGTCTAGAGGTAGGAAGTAGGGTTTCTAAGGATTGAATGTGCAAAATTTCATCATTGTTTTGGAATAGAAGCAAGGAATAGAGATTTAAAGGGACCTAAGCACAAAGGAGTTCCCTATTCTATATCAATTTGACATGATTGAGAGGTATAACAATAGTTCTCAACCTAATATCAACATGATCTAACTAAGGAGGGTTAACCATACTAATGGAATCCTAAAACTTCATATTTTCCACAACCATATTTTAACTATTTGGCCATTTTTACTATCATTATAACTACTTTTTGAGCTTATCATTAGTCATAATGATATATTTTTCCCAAGATACATCCCCCTATAATTTATTTCATTTTAGTGCATTTTGATAGTTTGATTATAATGAATTAACTTTTTATGCTTGCTCACAATGGGTTCATGAACCACCATCCCATGATGGAATGTGTGGGGTGTCAGTTACCATTATTGTTATAGTGATGGAACATTGATGCTACCATAGTGTTCTAATTCTATTATTGTTACACTAACATATAGTATTGATACTACACTACTGTGGGTGCTATTACATTACATGTACCATTGCAATTAGAGTATCAATACATGTTTGATGTTACACTTCTAATCATCATTGTTGTTACACTGATGAATAGTATAGTTGTTATATCTATAAAATTCTAATGTTGTTACACCTATGGTTACCATTTATATTATAGTGATGGCCACATTTAAAAAAAAATCAATGTCATTCACCAAAGTTGATATGTTAGAAATGATTTTGTTGCTGATGAAAATGCATTGTTGTTTGGTAAAAGTCAGTTGCACAACTAGGGACCGTTACTTTTTTGCACTTGTGAAAGGAACAAACACATTCATTGGATGGATATAAAAGTCTTGATATATTGAGTATGGAAGTACTTTCATTATTATGAGTGGTTGAAAGACTGACATGGATTCCTCATAATAAACCGCGACCTCATTATATTTTAGGGAAATTGTTCGAAGTGGGTGCCTATTTTGAGTCGAGAAGTTAGGGACAACATGAGAATCATATATTATCATTGTCATAAGTATTCCACTCAAATAAAGAGGGATGAAGATAATTTGGTATTATAATGTCGATACATTGGGAACCATATATTATTTAATAAAATAATTGTTTAATTTTTGTAGACTTTGTTTGTTATGGTGAATTTAAACTTAAAATAGAGCATCTACTATTTGTATTTCCTAGTACCTCATCAATGGAGGTAAGGTCCCCTCCATATCCAAGACTATTTTTATTTATTAGTATTTAATTATGTTATTATTGATTTCTATATTTTAGTTTTGCAAGTTCATAAACTAAGAATTATTTCACAACAATCTAACTAACTACTTCGTAATATGATAGTTTTATTTATTTTTATGGTTTAATCATTTATTGAATGCCCAATTGCAAATTGTGTTGATTGTATTAAGATTGTAAAAGTTTAGTACATGATCCATACCTAGGCTATTTTACTATGCTATGTTATGATTCAAATGCTTATCTTATTACAATCTGAGAGTTTGAAAACACTAATTTTCAAGGTCACGTCATAGTTATTTTCCTTAATTGAAAAAGAGTAGTTTCTTTCTATAGTCATTTCCTTTTGAACACTAATTACTTCATTTCCTACAATTACGGTTAATAAAGTGTAGAATTTTCACTCAATTAGTATAATAATTATTTCATTCTGTTGTAAGCAAGTTCATTTAGTTTCCATTTACTTTCAAGAAAATAATTTGATTAGAAATATTGGTTCCTTTCCAAATTAAAATAGCTTCCTTCCTTCTATAATTAGATTAATATCCTTGATATTATGATTTCAATATTAATTAGTTGAATTTAGTTCTCATGGCTATGTTAAAAGTATTATGAGGCTACTTCTTTGTAATCTTCTTCCATGCTACTATACTTACAACATGATAAGTATAACAATATTTGAATTAGTTGTTCTAGCATATATAATGCATGACAATTAGAAGGTAAGATATGAATCTTTGCCCAATAGTTAAATGCACAATTGTTATGAAACCAACTCACAAAAAGATAGAAAAGATAGATCGACGCCTTAGAAATAAGCCTCTTTGAGGGTGTAACCTCCTTTACATTACACAAATGAACAATTCTTAGATGATTAAAATGACAAAACCTCCTTTCTATATATAGGAGTCTAAGGGGTCACAATATAACCAAATCCGACCTAACAATAATAATATAAAGGCACAAAAATAATAATAGTGGGATTCTATGGGGCACAATAATAACAATACGGGGATAATAGGGTCACAACAATAACAATAAGGGATACAACGATAATAGTAATGGGGGAATCACTAGTATTATAGGGACCTAACATGCCCCTCTTCTTCAAAAAAGTGTTGTCCTCAACACTTGAGTAGTTATGGATGCTTCTGTATAAAATTCTCATCCTCCCATGTGGAATCTTCAACGGGTAAGTTCTTCCAATTGATGAGATACTATGAAATTGATCAATTTCGTAGCTGTCAAGTTCTTGTTTCTTTGACTACTTCAGGTTCCAATATGATTTTTCCCTCCTCATCAAGTTCTAGAAATATTGTTTGAACTGGAAGCTTGTCATCTATAACCTTCTTTAAGCATGAAACATGGAAAACTGGGTGCACTCGGGAAGCTGCAAGAAGCTCCAATTTGTATGCCATAGTACCTATCTTTTGCAACACCTTGTACATGCCATAATACTTTGGTGATAATTTATTATCCTTCTTAGCTTGCTTGAGGGACATTTGTTTATATGGTTGTAACCATAGAAATACCCAATCACCTACATCAAAACTTCTTTCGCTGCGATGTTGATCTGCTTGCTGTTTCATTATAATCTATGCCAAGGTGAGGTTATCCTTTAAGAGTTGGAGAGCTTGTTGCTGATGCTCGATGTGATCTTCCACTGCTTCAACCTTAGAATTTTCTCTTAAATATGATGTGATGGATGGTGGATGATATCCATAAAGTGCCATAAATGGGGTCATTTTTGTTGCAATATGGAAGGAAGTGTTATACCACCATTCAGCCAGAGGTAACCATTTGACCCATTGTGTCTGTTTATCAAATATAAAGCAACAAAGATATCCTTCCAAAAATTTGTTTACTATATCAATTTTCCCATTATATTGAGGATGATAAGATGAGCTATGAGCTAACTGAGTACCAAGACAATGTTGGCATTATGGCACAGGTTTGGCACTATGGCACAGGTGTTGTCCTTGATGGCAACTCACTCAAAGGGCAAATCACAGTTCAGGCTCTCAGAATGAAAGAAAATGAGGTATATGCAGGTTCATCTTAACAAAATCGCGTATACACGCGGTTGTACCGATCAAAAGGTGCGTATATGTATGCACGCACTTTCATGCAAAGAAAAGCGCGTACATGTGGGAAAACTTATGGTTGGTCCATGGTATTTAGTCCGTCATATTTGAACCTATGGTTTTGGTCCTTGGTATTGCATCCAAAGTGTTGAACCCAGGTATTGAGTCCCTAGTATTGGATCTCTATGGTTTTGGACCATGGTGTGAGTAAGGCCTAAGTCTATAAAAAGGGAAGGAGATCATTTGGCAAGGGAGGAACTGAAGCATTGAATATCTTATGAAGAGCAAGATCGAGAATACTGTCATTGGGTTATGGTGCATAACTAGATCTGAATCAAGGAGGAACCTGAGTGCAATGAGAAGGATAATTTCTATTGATGGGTCAAGATCTTAAGGCGATTTGAAGAGAAGTATATTTGATCTATTATATTTAACACATGACGTGATATATAAATATGATAATATGGGTATAACTAATCCATGAATAAGTAAAAGGATAAATTATCTTTTATAGATCTGTACGCAGGTTCAGCGCAGCAGAGGTGCGTATACACACCGGTTCGCTAACGTAAAACAACGTATATGCTGGATGGCCTTGATACAGAAGCGTATGCACACAGGTTCCATATATTGAAGTAGCGTATATCTCATGAAATATGTTTTAGCTGCTTCTATTTATTGCTGCAGTATTCTGGGTTCAGGATTGGTGTTTGGTTACTGGTATTGTTTTCTGGTTACAACATTCTGAGAAGTTATTGGTTGATTCAGTATTTATTTGTACAAAGGAGGTTGGTTAATGTAGATATACTTGATGTTTGATTGATATACATGGATCCAGTCTGAAAATTTATGAAACGAGGTCCCTGGAAGAAAAGAGAAGGTTGTAGCCTTCTGTAGGTTAGCACCTACGTACTAGTACCTCAGCTAGTATAAGAGCTAAGGGGATTGTAACTCCCTTCCAGGAGAAGCTGGAGAACGAGAGAAGGTTGTAGCCTTCTACAGGTAGCAGCCTATGTACTGGTATAAGAATGAACCAGTACAGAAACATTGTAAAAAGAGTTTTCTAATTGAAAGAAGATAGAGACGAATTGCAACAGGTGGTTTTCACCCACATTGGGTTTCCACCTTATATCTTGTGTTCTTGTGTGTGATTGCCTGTTCTGTTTTACTATTCCTGGTTACTGTTCATATGGTTTGATGCACAGATTAATGATCAACATCTGAAGAATAATTCAAATTACAAGTATTCTCATATACGCTTGTTTCCTTAACTAAAGTTGCGTACATACACGGTATTTACTAACTGAAGTATCGTATACAAATCTGATTGTGAAATGAAAAATAATTGACCTGATAATATTGATTCACCCCCCCCCTCTCAGTATTATTTCCAACAGACAAGAAAATAATTATGTCCAAACATTTCTAGTGAAAATGGGATCTCTATCGCTTACAATAATCTTTGGGTTTCCATGTAGCTTCTGAATTGTTTCCATAAATCCAATAGAAACTGTACTCGCTTTAAATGGATGAGATAATTCACAAAAGTGTGCATACTTGATAAGTCTGTCAACTACCACTATGATAACACTCTTTCCTTCAGACTTGGGTAAACCTATGATAAAATCCATTGAAACCTCCTCCTAACGTTGGCTTGGAATGGATAAAGGTTGTAATAGTCCTGGGGTCTTAATTGTTTCAACTTTATTTTGTTGGCAAACCAAACATTCCACCACAAACTTTTGAATATCCGATTTAAGGCCATCCCAAAAAAATCCTTCTTAACCTTGTGGTAGGTTTTTAGAGACACTGAGTGCCCTCCTGAGGGAGAGGTGTGCAATTCCCTAAGAATCTTTTGTTTGAGTTGTGAATTCTTACATAGGTATAACCGATCCTTGTACCATATCAAATCATTTTTCCAGCTAAATGTATCAGATGTACTAGGATGTTGTTGTATCTTTTGAATGTTGCCCACACTTCCTCGTCATTCTTCCACTCATCCCTTACTTCGTTTATCCAATCTGGTTGGATAATAGAAATGGAGCAAAGAAATGCTTCCACATCCTCACCCTTTCCTGAGAGTGCATCTGCCACAACATTTTGCTTCCCTTTTTTGTAGATGATTTTAAAGTCATAACCCAACATATTTGTGACCCATTTTTGTTGCTCTTCTAAAGATAATGTTTGTTCTAAAAAGTATTTAAGACTATCATGATCTGTTTTTACCTTGAAGTGTCTTCCCATTAGGTAGGGTCGCCATTTATTAAGTGCATGTAGTATTGCCAACATTTCCTTCTCATAAATAGCTTTGTGTAAATACTTTCCTTTGATTGGATGCCTTTTGAAAGAAATGGGTCTTTCTTCATGCATTAAAACAACACCAATTCCATTTCCTGAGGCATCACATTCCACAATAAAGGTTTTTGTGAAGTCTAATGTAGCTAAGACTGGTGCTTGGAACATTGCCTCTTTAAGATATTCAAAGGCCTTCATTGCTTCTGGAGTCCATGAAAATGCATCTTTCTTCAATAATTTTGTTAGAGGTGTTGCTATTCTCCCATAATTATTTACAAACTTGCTAATACCCTGTAAACCTGAGAAATCCTCATAGATGCTTTATGGATGTGGGGATTTTCCATTCCTTAATGGTTCTAATATTTCTAGGGTCTACCTTAACACCTTCATGAGATACAATATGACCCAGATATTCCACCTCTTGTACTCCAAAGAAAAATTTGGAGATTTTTGCATATAATTGTTTCTCCTTCAATAGTTTGGGCACCATGTCAACATGTTAGACATGATCCTTCCAAGATTTGTTGTAGATTAGTATATCATCAAAAAATACTAACACAAATTTTCTAAGGAAGGGTTTGGAAATGGAATTCATCAAACCTTGAAATGTAGAAGGTGCATTAGTAAGGCCAAAAGGCATGACCAAAAATTCATAATGACCCTCATGAGTTCTAAATGCTGGTTTTGGAATGTCTTCAGTCTTCATTCTGATTTGATGATATCCTGAATGAAGATCCAACTTGGTGAAGTAAATTGGTCCATGTAATTCATCCAATAATTCATCAATGACAGGAATGAGAAATTTATCTTTAATAGTGAGCTTGTTGAGCTCCCTATAATTTGGACACATGCACCATGGTCCATCCTTCTTTTGAACCAATACTACTGGAGTAGAGAGAGAAATTTGACTAGGTTGAATTATACCAGCCTCTAGCATTTCTGCAGCCATACATTTAATTTCACTCTTTTAGATATAGGGATATCTGTAAGGCCCAATGTTTGGAGGACCACTTCTTGGAATCAAATTAATAGCATGATCATGATCACGAATAGGTGGGGAGGCCTTTGGGAGTCTCAAATACCTTGGAATGATCATCCAATACCTTTTGGATATCTAGAGAAATGGATGATTTTGATGTGGGAACCTCTAGTGATCATAATTGTGCAATTATGCCTCGTTGTTCTTTCTTTAGAAGCTTTGTCATTCCGTTAGAGCTGATTATCTTTCCTAGTTTTCCTGTGATACCCTTTAATTCAACCTTCTTTCCTTCTGAAGAGAATTTCATGAAAAGTTATTGAAAATTAAAAGCTATTGTACCCAAGGATTGTAGCCATTGGACTCCTAGTACAACATCAGCACCACCCATTGGAATGGAAAGCATTGGGCTATTCAATACATATTCTCCCATGGATAGCTTGATATTATGGCACTTTCCTGAGCAATTTATGGTTCCTCCACTTGCAACCATCACTTGACACTCTGGTGCTAGATATAGGAAGCAATTCAATTTCTTGGTTATCTTACAATGAATAAAATTATGGGTACTTCCCAAATCAATCAACACTATTACCTTTTTCTTCTTGATATGCCCTTCTACCTTGATAGTTTGAGGAGTGGTAATTCCATCCAATGCATTACAAGATATGGTTAGATTCATCTCTTATTTTTCTAGGGTTTGCTCCTAGTGTATATCCTCTTCTTTTGATGATTCTTGTTCCTTTTCTTCCTCCTCTTCACAATCTATGTAAAATAATTTCTTCACGGCACACTTATGACCTTTAGTGTATTTGCTATCACAACTATAATAAAGCCATTTTTCTCTTTTTTCTTCCAATTGTTGTGGTGTCAACCTTGTAGGTTGTGGATGGCTAGGGGAAGCAACACTTTCATCTTTATGATTGTGAGTGGTACGCTTCCTTTTTGCCATAATTTTGCTTTCCATTTTTCTTGCCAACCTGAATGCCTTCTCCAATGAATCTAGTTCCCAAAGGCGAACCTCATGTTGGATGTTATCTTTTAAAGTCCCTATGAACACATCAATCTTATGCTCCTCTGGAATATCTTTGACCCTTATATTCAATTTTTTGAAGTCCTCAATGTGCTCCATCATTGAACCCCTTTGTTTGAGATTTATCAATTGGCTAAAAAAAGTGTTGCTTTTTGTATCCTCATAATGTGCTATCATTTCATTCGTAAAAATAGCCTAAGTGACAATTTGTTTATGAGAGAAAAGCCATCGATACCATACAAACTGATTTGGTTCCAAATATAAAGTTGCAATGCGTACCTTTTGTGTGTTTTTCACATTGTGGAGATCGAAAAATTGCTCCATCTATAATATCCATGTTCCAAGATCCTTGCCATCAAATTTCCTCATATCGATCTTTGGAACATGGTGGTTCTTCGATCCAATGTTAGAGTCTATGAAATCATGATTAACATTTATTTTGTTGTCATCATGAGTTTCCTTTACTACCCTTTCACCATTAGTAAGCATTTCTTGTAGAAACTGTGTCAAATTTGTCTTCAAATCTTCCATGTCTTTCTTTAAATCATCCATCTTAGCTTCTACACCATCCATCTTAGCTTCCACACCATTCATCTTAGCTTCCATGCCGTCCATCTTAGCTTCCACGTTATTCATCTTAGCTTCTATGCATTTTTTTAAAACATCCATATTAGCTTCCACACCATACATCTTAGCTTCTACGTATTTCTTTAAACCATCCATCTTAGCTTCTGTTACTTTTTGTGTGAGTGAAATTTGTTGCACTTGGTCTCGTAATTTTGATATATCATGTTGCATTTCTTCCTCTTCTTCATGAGTCATGCTAGATCTTTCAGGTTGCTTACTAGGTGTTTCCATTTTCTTTCTTCGGGGCATCAATTACCGATAATAATTCTTCACTATGCCCTTTGAATTCCTTCAAACTAATTTTTCAAACCAAGCTTATGCAAAAATTTAAAAGAAAACTACACACCTTTTTTCACTTTGTAGGAGCTCAATATTGAATCTGATGTATCTCTGTAATTGTGGATCTCCAAGGTCTAAAATTTCTTCCTGCAGTAACCCTCTAAGTAATATTTCTAACCCTGCAAGTTTGATCAAGATTGGATTCTCCAATAAAGGGTTATGCCAAATATCCCACGATGACCTGAGTATAGATTGGTTTAGTAGAGCGAACTAGTACAACATGCCAGGAATCACTGTTTCAACCTTAGGTTCTGAAAATGATACCCAAAAAAACTATAGTCTGTCCTCTTTCTGTAACTTCTTATGAAAATTCATTCTTATGCTTCGATCGAAAGTTATGACGATTTTCCCAAGGTCACCCGTTTGGAATGTAATTTGAGGGTCTAGAAAAACCCTAACTTCCTCAGATTATATCTTTGAACATATAGTGAGACATGATCTGAAATTCGGGCCTGATCTTTAGTGAGATTTTGTCTCAAATGGATTTTTTTTAGCTTCTAAAACGTCACAGAAAAAATTTATAGCAAAAATTGCATGATGACCCATGTGGAGAAGCGAAACCCTAGAATCCAAAGCTCTGATACCAAATTTTATGAAACCAGCTCACAAAAAGATAGAAAAGATAGACCAATGCCTTAGAAATAAGCCTCTTCAAGGGGGCAACCTCCTTTACATTACACAAATGAACAATTCTTAGATGATTCAAATTACAAAACCTCTTTTCTATATATAGGAGTCTAAGGGGTCACAATATAACCAAAGCCAACCTAACAATAATAATATAAAAGCACAAAAATAATAATAGTGGGATTCTATGGGGCACAATAATAACAATATGGGGACAATAGGGGCACAACAATAACAGTAAGGGATACAACGACAATTGTAATGGGGGAATCACTAGTATTATAGGGACCTAACAACAATTATCTACTTATATTTTTATGAGAATTAGGAAGTAATTAAAAGACTTATCATTTTTGGTGTGATTGTTGGGTAACTACCTATGTGACAACATCTTTTCACATTGTTTCTTGTTTCTTTGTGTTTATTTTCATCTTTGTTTTTTAGTGAAGTGAGTTTATTTTTTGGTTGGTATATTTATCTTTCTATTCAGAGCATTTCACTTTTAGTGGTCATGATTATTTCTGTTGAGATAACTTGTTTTTCTCTCAGCCTAAGTGTTTTTTATTTTCATTAGTGTGCCTTAAAATGATGGAAAATAGAAGAATAAAGACAAGAGGTAAGAACCTAAACATTAACCACTGGCATTATTTAATGAGTTTCTATTTTATTGAACTCTAAGGCATGTAGGTAAATGAACTTAGATATATATTTTATTCTCAAATTACATGAGAGGAAATAGGGATATAAAAGGATACTTTAGTAGTTTTGTGAAAAACTCCAAACAAGCTAGAAATGCTAGAAAATAAAGAAAAGGATAAGGGACCAACCGATATAACTTCCAAATTCCTACAATGAGATTTTTGTTCTAGACATGACTTGGGAGATCCATCACAAAATCAATATAGCTAGGCTTTCCCATAGGAGCCACATCTTCAGTCCAAGATGATATTACATTATATAGCAAAAGTGTAAAAAACACATTATGCGAACAACCAAACCTTACTTCTAAGACCTAGGAAGTCCACTCTTACTCCTAAAGTAGTAGTGCAACAAATTGTTGACGTAAATGGCATAAGAGATCGATCAAAATGTGAAACAGGAGACTACCACTTTTAAGTTTTTAATTTGGACTATTGAAGGGGTTAAAAAAATGAAGAATATCCCTCACTTTACTCTACAAAACTTCCATGGCTTAGCCAACGAGGGCCCTAATTTGTGCATCTTTGAGTTTGATGTCTTATACAAGAACTAGAGTATGATGTTTTATGGGTCTTGGTGGGGAGAGTATTTGTTATAACCCTATTTACAAATCCATTATAGTGAGAGATACCCAAGCTCAACTTACCTCAGCTTTTGGCTAAAGTGCATCCACTTTCACCTTTTCTTTTACTTGTGTGGGGTTTATTCCATGTTGAAAAGATGGAATTACATGATTGGGTATTTTCAACTCACCTCAGTTTTTGGCTAAAGTGCATCCACTTTCACTTTTTCTTTTACTTGTGTGGGGTTTATTCTAGGTTGAAAGGATGGAATTACATGATTGAGCATTTTCTCATATATATATATATATATATATATATATATATATATATATATATATATATATATATATATATACGTGAAATAATAATTATTTCATAACCGAGACAATTTAGAAAATGCTCATAATTGTGAAAATGTTTCTATAGTTTGTGATTCCCAAGGAGATCAGCTTGACCGTCTTGTGTATGAGCTGGATAGGGATCCATTATTATAGAAGTTTCCTAACTTCTCAAGCCCCTAGGTGTCTAGATTTATTCTCTTGAAGGATATAATGAACCTATATAATATCACTAAGAGGAAAGGGGGCTATATCTAATATCCATATTGTAGTGTCGGAACTCTACTACATTGGGAGAAGGAGGCCATGGTACAAGTTGGAGAAGAGGTCTTCATTGTTGGGTATACTTCCTTGTACTCCTTTTTTAGGATTAATAGAATGATGTTTCCTTCTTGTATCTACCATATGTATCTATGATCTATTTATACATGTTTTTGATCTAATCAACCCTTCGAGAAAGGCTTGTGTGTTTGTTTGTTGATACTGTTAGAAATTAAATAATAGAGAAATGGAACACATAAAATATTACGAAAAAACACAAAGAAAAGCATAAAACAAGAGGGACAGAGATATACATGGTTCACCCAATTTGGGCTACATCCACATAGAAATAGGGAATCCTTCGATTTATATTATCTAGCAATATGAAGGGATACAACTTACAACAAATCCGTTGTAGCTTCCTCTTCGCTCTCACAAAAGTCTCTTTCGTTTTTCTCACAAAGAATAATACACATATGCAACACAATTCCCTCATATAAAGCGGGGGTTTCCTTCTAGGGAAAAAAAACCTAAATTAACATAACTTGTACCATAAGATCTTTCGTCTAATGAATGACCCAAATTGATTATGAAATTACAATATTTTACAAGGAAATTTTATCTCTACTTTTTTCTTCACGGGTGACAACATTAATGGGGGGGAAAGCCCCCCCACACCCCCTGTCAAGAACTGGGATCCAAATTCAGCTAAAATAAGACCTCCAAATTAGGAAGATAATCAAGCTCCACATCGAACAATCTCCCACTTGGAGACTGATTATATCAACTCCATTGTTTCTTCACTTGCTGAACAATGCTTCCACTTTGACCTCGTTGTTTCTAATATTTACCATCATACATGGAGACCAATTGAAACCAAGAAAAAAATTAGTTTCTCCCTGGTTACAACCTTTGTTAACATATTTTCAGGATTCAGGCTAGTGTGTATCCTTTCTAGCTTCAACTATCCATCTTCCAGAACTAACCGTATGAAATGGTACCTAAGCTGTATATGTTTAGTGTTGAAATGAAATGTTGATTTCTTTTCAATATGAATGTCACTCTGGCTATCACTTTATAACTTTCTAATCTCATACTTCTTTTCCAATTCATCTGTAAACCTTTGTAACCAAATCTGTTCTTTACTAGCCTTTGTAGCAACAACATACTTTGGTTCCATTGTTAAAAGTGCTACAATGTTTTGCAATTTTGAAACCAAACTTACCATTATTCCACCTACAGTAAAAAAAATACCTTGTGGTGCTCCTCTTGTTATCTCTATCACCTACCATATCTTCATTGACGTATCCCTGTAGAATGGTGTTTGAGCCTTCAAAACATAATTGTTGATTAGTGGTACCTCTCAAATACCTAAGAATTCACTTCACTACCATCCAATGTTCTCTTCTTGGATTGTTCAAATACCTGCTCACAACTCCCACTACATGTGCAATATCATGCCTTGTGAACACCATTGCACACATTAAGCTTCCAACTGCTAATGCATATGGAAATTTAGGCATATAGTTAATCTCTTCCTAGGTCTTGGGACACGTATCCTTACTTAATTTGCAATGGCTAGCCAAAGGTGTACTAACTATTTTTGCATTCTGCATATTAAATATTTCCAACACCTTTTCTATGTACTCACCCTAGGAAAATATTAATTTATGATTTTTCTTGTCTCTAGTTATTCTCATACCTAGGATTTTGTTTTCACACCCAAATCCTTCATTGCAAATGAATTAGCCAATTTTCATTTGAGCACATTTATTTCCTAAATGTTAGACCCTACAAAAATCATGTCATCTAAATATAATAGAAATATAATATAGCTACCATTATTTTTCTTTTTAAGATAAGCACAATGGTCAAAGTGACATCTAGCGTAACCTTGCTTAGACATAAACCTATTAAATTTTATATACCACTACCTTGGAACTTGTTTTATGCTGTACCTGCTCTTCTTCAATTTTCATAGTAATTTCTCCTTCCCTTTGACCTCATACCCTCATGGCTACTGCATACAGATCTCTTCCTCCAAAGCCCCATGGAGAAAGGTTGTCCTTACATCTAGCTGTTCAAGATGAAAATATTTTACTGCCACTAAACTCAAAATAATTATGATTAAAGTCATTTTAACAACAGGAGAAAAAAATTCATCAAATTATATATCTTTATTTTGTGCAAACCCCTTCACAAAAATTCTAGCCTTATACTTATTTTTTCCTCCATCTTCTTCCTTCAACCTATAAACCCATTTATTCTACAATTATGTTTTACCTACAAGAAACTTGACTAAGTCCCAAGTCTAGTTATATACCAAGGATTCCATCTCTTCTTTCATGGATTTCTCCCACTTCTTCATGGTTTCTACATGCATTGCTTCTTCATATCCTTCTAGTTCACTAGAGTCAGTCAACAATATACAATATAATGAAGGAGAATATTGTTGAGGGGGTCTACTTATCCTGGTAGATCTTCTAACAACATTACAAGGGGTTTGAGGTGCCTACTACTATTTTTTTTCTATTGTTGATCATTATGATTTCCTGACGCCTTTACTTTTTATGTGATCTCATCAAGAAATGTGTATTCTATGTTTTCTTTTTCCTGTTTCTTTCCCTTCAACCAGTCTTTGTACAAGACCCTTTTAGTGAATACAACATTTCTACTCCTCATGATTTTATGGTTTTTATAATCATATAAGTGATAACCAAAATCATTAACACCATATCCAATAGAGGTATACTTCCCTCAATATTTGTTCTATTTTCTTTATTAATGTGGATGAATGCTTCACAACAAAAAGTCCTTAGGATTGAGTAGTTTACCTTCTTACCTATCCATGCCTCCTCTGGAATACTGCCATCCAAGGAACTTGAAGTCCCTCTATTTAATGATAAATAGTAGTATCTACAACATCTACCCAAAAGTGTTATGACAATCCTGCATGCAATCTCATACACCTTGCATGCTCGATGATTGTTCTATTCATCCTTTTTGACGCACCATTTTCCTGTGGTGTTCCTAGAACTGCCTTCTCTCTACAAATTCCATTTTCTGAACAATAATTATCAAACTCCTTGTTTTAGTATTCAACTCCATTATTTGATTTAAGAAACTTCAAATTATTTCCTGTCTCATTCTCAACCAAAGATTTCCATTTCTTAAAAGTATTAAAGACATCATACTTATTTTGAATACAATAAATCCATTATTTATTAGTTGCATCATCAATAAAAGTAACATAATAGTGAGATCCATCGACAGATGATACCTTAATAGGTACCCATACATATGTATGCACAAGCTCTAATTTTTTGCTCTTATTTTCTTTCCCAAGTTTGATAAATATGACTCTCTTATGTTTTCGATAAACATAATTCTCAAAAAAATCCAAATCAACATGCTTCAAACCTGGGAAAAAAATTCTTGAGTGAAGAACCTGCATCCCCTTCTCATTCATTTTCCTAACTCTGTGATTTCATAGTTTTTTATCTTCTCCTGTGGAGGTTAAAGAATTAGCAAAATTAGAAATACCATTGTATAAATACAATGTACCAACCTCTTCTCCTTTTTTTATTACCAGGGCTCCTTTAATGACCTTCTAGGGTTTGTCTGTAAATGTAGTTACACAACCTTAACCTCCCAACTACCTCGTTGAAATTAGATTTATATTTAGATATGAGACATGCGTTACCTCCCTTAGAAGCCATTGATTTCCATTCTGTTGTTTTATGAGTACCTTACCCATTCCAATAAATTTACAAGGTTTATCATCACCCAGATGGACCTATCCAAAATCTGCTTTAACATTGTCATGAAAATGTTCCTATCAGGTGTAGCATGAAATGAATCCCCTAAATATACCACCTAGACATGAATAATATTTTCTAATTAAATAATCAGATCATCTTGCAACACATCACCTGTTACATTCACTTCTTCATTGTTCTGTTGATGTCCATCTCCTTCTTTTCCCTTCTGATATTTGCAATATTTCTTCAGATGTCCTCTCTTCCCACATTTCCAGCACACTATCCTTGATCAAGATTTGGGCCTGCCTTTCCTTGACTTACTGCAATGTCCTGGGCTCTTTCCTCTCTCTATTTTTCTTTCCTTAGTCTCTACAATCAAAGCATTACCTGTTGTCTCACCTAGGCATTTCTGTTGCATTTCCTCAGTAAGGATAGCAGCAACAACATCATCAAAATTTAAAATAAAAGATCCAAAGACATAAGTACTAATGGCCATGACTAAGCCATTCCAAATTTCTGGTAATGAGCATAGAAACAAAAGATCCCTAAATTCATCATCAAGATTTACCCTTATAGAATTTAACTGACTGGTAACCATGTTAAATTCATTTAAATGATCAGCAACAGTTCCACCTTCTGACATCTTCGTCAGGGAAAATTTTAAGAACCACCCTAAATTTATATGTATAATAAATGGGCTTATCCCCATGATACATAGGAAAAATGGGAGGCGATTTTATCAATAATATAATATGTATATATAATTTTTTTGGTGAATCTCTCACCATATTATATTATATTGTACAGTGATGGAGAATCTTTCACTGAATTATAAAATCTTGTAAGATCTTGGAAAATCTTTTACTGAATAATAAAACATTGTGAAGTCTTGGCGAATGTTTTGTTAAAGTATGAAACCATATATGATAATAATAAAACATATTCATTAAATTGTAATATACTAACATACATGTTTGGAAAAAGAAACATAATTTTCTCTTCCTACAAACAATGTTCCAAGTTTCAGTGGCCATGTTTGTCAAGGTTCTTACAATACACTCTTTCATATCCTTCTATTAGTTTTGATAATATTCCACAACAAAGTTCTTGTAGGTGTTGATATTGACAACGAGTTCTATCAAGGTAGGAGAGATTAATCTTTTCTCTACAACTTTTGTCAAGCCACCACTTTTTTCAAGTTATCAATTTTCTTTCTTATTCCACATACTCCAACTATGAGATTAAAAAAGACACATCAAGTTGTTTATCCCAACACGCCAACAAGTAGCAAGCCCCAACTATATTATATAAGAAAGTATTAGGTATCCCAAGGGCTTGAAGGGGATCTAATTGGAAGAAGTGACCATTGTAAGAATCCTTCCAATTAATATATGAATATATAAATGTAGATTTATTATTATTTTAATTGGAAATCTTCAATTAAATAATAAAATTTAATTACGTCTCTCCCAATCTAAATTGCTTATTAGCATAATTCACTACCCTCATAGGTCTCACATTTTTTAACAGCGTTGTAACATGTAGACTAATTTCCTTTTTGGTGAACAATATCAACCTTTTAGGAAAATATGGTGCAATGGCTCCAACCCCTACAGATCATTAGGACAAACTAAGAATAGCACAGAAGATGAAAGGTTGTACAAACCAACTTATTTTTCAAACAACTAATCCAATATCAGTACCTAAACCTTTTCATGAAGATATCATATTGAGAATGTTTGAAAAATGGTGAGAAATCTTCTATGAGGGTGATGCAGAAAGAGTGATAGGGTTTCATTGTTTTGAATTTTTTTTGTTAAATCAGAAAAAGTTAAAAACCAATATTAATGGAGATATTGGTATTTTTTACTAAATTTTGTGAAGTGACTAAATGTAGCTTTAACCATTCACCTTAAGATGTTTTTACAATATAATTTCCTAAGTCTATTTAATATCTTCATTATCATAAAAGTGAACCTATATACATCTTAACTCCACATCTACCGCTCTTAGGGGGATGAAATCTATTTATCCCTATGAGCACTTGGTAGACCTAGAATTAAGATGGATCTAAGATGATAGAATTTCCCCTTTAAATAGTCTATGCTCACATGAATACCATGGTATTACCATGGGTCAATACCATGGGTTATCATAAACCTCGAGCTTAAGAATTACTATTAGTAATTTATAAAAGTTAATAAAATTAATAATTGATTTTTATTTTATTTTTTATTTTAACCAAGTTAAAATGTTTAACATACATTAAATTACAACATCCATTTTTACTCTTAATCCACCAAGCCCCTTGAGAGGGATCAAATATTTTTCACTCTATGCTAGTTTGCATATCACGATATTTGATACCTCTCGGGGCTTAGTAGATCCAGAGTAAAGATGGATCTATGCTGGTTTAATTCCCATATTTAAATACGCTACATTCCACGTGAATACCATGGGTCAATACCTTGTGCCATTTTTATTTTTATTAATACTAATATTAGGGTTAATAATGTTTTTTTGCATGGTATTAATAATAATCTAGCCCATGGTATTTGGTCCATAGTATTTTGCCCATAGGTTTCACCTAAATATAACACATTTTTTTGAGTGTTCGTAAGTATAAGGTGACTTACGGAGTAAATATAATTTTTTTTTAAATTTTTTTACCATACCTCTCGCTTATTTATATTTTTATTAATTTACCATACCTCTTTTACAAATATGGTATTTGGTCCATAGGCTTCACTTAAATAAAACCTCTTTTTTGAGCCTTCATAAATAGAAAGAGGGTTATGGACTAAATATAAAAAGAGGTTTTATTTATTTACCATACCTCCACTTTATTTATATTTTTATTTGTTTACACCCTTGCATGTATATAGCGTGACTTATGGAGTAAATATAAAAAATGTTTTATTTATTTACCATACGTCTCATTTATTTATATTTTTATTAATTTACCATACCTCTTCTATAAATATGATATTTGGCCCATAGGATTCACTTAAATAAAACCCATTCTTGAAAATTAGGCCGAATGGAAGGTTGTAACTCCTAATTTCAAGGGCTAAATTTACCGTTTTTATCCTCTCCCTTAAAATAAGGTGGGCTAGTTGAGGCGGTTTGTAAAAATGTACTATGATACAAAATATTCGCCCACTAAAAATTTAAAACCCCTTAATTTCACCAAAGGGCTAACATTCGCCCCTAAAATTTTCCATGATCCTCATATTGAATAAACACTTCATAATAAATACCTTTTTTGAGGCTGAGGTTTTTTCTTATAATTTGGCCAATTCCATCATTAGAACTCCTCTTTTCATTTCCTTTGAAATGTTCAAGGCCACTGGCGTTGTTAGGCATAGCCATATTGTATCTAGTACCTTTCTGTCAAGAATCATCCATTCTTCATTTTTCATACTTGTCATCTTCTTTTCTTTTCCACTTAATGGTAGGTAAAGATATTTCTAATAGAAATAATCCTCCATTTGCATCTTCCATAGTTCATGGTAGTTTTGGCCATTGAATTTCTCAACCGTAAACCTACCATCTTCCTCCATTGCTCCCACTTGAGCTAGGAACCCTTCTTTCCAACAAGTTTATCATCCAAATAAACCTTTAGCTTTGATTGTAGTTGTTAGAAATTAATTAACAAATCAATGTAACACATAAAATATCATGGAGAAACAAACACAAAAAAGCATAAAACATGAGAGACAAATATATACGTCGTTCACCCAATTTGGGCTACGTCCACGGACAAATAACTAGCTCTTCCTTTTATATTATCCAACAAAATGAAGGGATAAAACCTATAGAAAATCCATTGTATGTTCCTCTCCACTCACAAATTATCCTATGTTTTTCTCGCAAATATAATACATGACCATAATACAATTCCATCATATAAATGAGGGTTATATTCTGGAAAAAAAACCCTAAATTAACATAACTTCTACCATCAAATCTTCTGCCTAACTCACAACCCAGATTGACTATGAAATTACAATATTTTACAAGGAAATTTTATCTCTTCTTTTTTCTTTAGGGGTGGCAAAAATACCGGGGTGGAAAGCCTCCCCCCACTCCACCCATTAAGGACTAAGTTCCAAACACGACGAAAACAAGACATATGAATTAGGAAGATAATCAGGTTCCATACCCAACATATGCATGTGTGTAGGGCCTTTGATTCTGATAGTTGGAAGTGGGATATTTGTGTAGTAGCAAGACTATTGGCATCGATCCCAATACCCATCATCAACCTGTGAGGGATCCGAGTAATAGTTTGAAAACCCTCTTTTAGGAATATATTGTATGAATGTTATAGATACATCGAATGCATGGAATCTGATTGCCTAAGCTATTGATCATTGCACATTACAATAGATAGACCACTCTGGGTGGATTCTTAGTTGATCTACCAGGATAAAAGTAACCTACTCCTATTAGGTGAAATTCTCTCGTAACAAAATTGACGACTCCACTTAGGAGTTAGCCCTAGTTTGGTTTAGATCTCCTCTTTATTTTACATTTTTTATTTTTTGTCATTTCTTCCTTTACCTTTGTTGTTGTATGACCTCCTTTGGATTTTTGTTAGTCTCATTTTGTTTAGATCTGAATAGATCTTAGATCTAAATCTCTTTTTTTAATCTAAAAAAAATGAGAAAAATAACAAAATGTAGATTTCAAATCAAATTATTGACTTTTCTATATAGAATTTGACTAAAATAGCCACAAATTTGAATTACTCTTATAATTTCACCCAAAAAAAATCACCTAAAATGGAGTTTGAATAAGGAAGATATGGTTGATTGAAAAATCAACTTATTTTCTTATTCATTTTCCAATTTTATTGTTTTCCTTCAAGTTGCTTTGATTGAATTTTTGAGGGGATTTTCTTCAGATGTTGTTGTTGATTTTTAGATTTGCATTTTAATTATTTGTTACAGTTCATATCTACCTCATATTTTATTTATTTCTCTTATCTTGAATTGGATGTGTTGGTTTATGAGTTTTAGGGTTTCCTTGAAACTGCTTTTGCTTGGTTTTTGGGCATTTGTCCTCACGATCTTGCTCTTATCTTTTAGATTTCTATTTATGTTGGTTGTTATAGTTCATATCTATATCAGATTTGATTTAGAACTCTTTTTTTGAATTGGATCTATTTCCTTTTCCTATCATGTTTTTAATTGGATCTGCTTCATTTTCATATTTTAGGATTTTTTTAACATGTTTTGCTTAATTTTGGACCACTTATCTTCAATATCTTGTTGTTACTTGTTGGATTTATATATTACCTTTGTCGCAGTTTAGATCCACTTCATATCTAGTTTACAACTCTTGTTTTAAATTGTGTCTATTTTCTTTCGAGTTTTAGGGTTTCCCTTAAGATTGTTTGTTCTTGTTTTGAGGGGTTTAACCTAAAATCTTGCTTTGATATTTTGGATTTGTATTACTGTTGATCATATTACTTTAGATCTATTTTATATCTACATTAGAGCTTCTATCTTGTATTGGATCTAATCTATTTTCATTTTTGGTATTTCCATTGACTTTATGTGCTTTCTCTTGCTTGCATTTGGTGGTGCTTTGGTTTCTCATTAGTTATGGTTGTGAAAATCTTGACTAGAAAGCTTTATTTGGGTGACGTTGATTTTATTTGTATCAAATTCAAAGTTTTTTTTAACCATTACTTTCTAGTTTCTCCTTGAATTCACGTTTTTGGTTTTTTGGCATGTTAGATCATTGTTTCTCTTATACATTGAGCTACAACCCCTAGTTGATTTTCATTGTTTATTTGCTTTCTATCAACTTTCTTTTGATTGCTTGTGAGTGATATTTTTTTCAAAATACCAAATCTTGAGCTTTTGAGTGTCTTGTGTTCTTGCTTGGTGGTGTTTTCTCTCTCTTTTTTATTGTTTCTTTTGGGTTTTTATCTTGGTTCTTCTTTCATATGAACTTAGAGAATTTCATATGGTGTTTTGAGTCATTATTTTCACTTTGAAAAATAAAAAACTCTTTGCCCTCTTGTAGTTAGTTTTCATCAAATTGAAAAGTAAAATCATCTATTCCTAACAAGAGTCTATTCACATCATATGAGTTTCACACCATCACCCTATTGTTAAACATAAACCTCTTAAAATTAATGCTATCATAATCCTTTATTTTCATTGGTAGCACACCAACACTAGTCTAGGTTATGGTCTTGGAATAGGAGAGTGAGGTTAACTGCTCCAAGATCATAAAACAATTGTATCATCTTGTGGTAGGGAGGGTAAATCCAAATTCATTGATACGGTCTTGGAAGCCCTTCTAATGCAAGGGTCAATCAAAATGTCACACTTGAGGCTAGTGGAGTGACATGACCCACTTCATTAATCTTGGTGGTACAATTTTTGGGTTTTTCATGTATTACAAACGATGTTATTATCATCTTTGTTGTAGCACTTGGGGACCACTTGGGAGGAGTAAACCTCTATTTGAGGGATCTCTAAGGGAGTTTGGAACTTTTTTTTTCCTATCCTCGCATGTGAATCTAGCTGATTACTACCCCACAAGATGTGTTGTTGTTGATGGTGACCTTAGTGGCCTTCCTCTAGGAGATTTTACATAGGGTGATGGGGAGGGTTTGATCTTCTTGTTCCATATATTGTTTCCTCATTCCTCCTTCAATATTCCTTCCTTCTTCTACTTGTGTTCTTAATTAAATAATCTCTTTCTTAATCCCTTTCTCTTATTCTTCAATTACTTGGAGAATCTCTTCATTTCGTTTGCTTGACTTTTCAAGATTTGATCTTAGAGAGATGATCTCAAATTTAAGTTGTTTATATTGAACTGTATGTTTGTATACCTACAACTTATTCTCAAGACTGTTAATCATGTTCAAAGCATAAGAAAGTTTCCTTCTAAGTGTAAGTACTTCCTCTAAGTTGTCTTCTTCTGAATACGTAACTCCATCTAATATAACAATATTTGTTTTATGATCCCTCTCAACGTCTGACAAAGATTCGTTTAATGACTTGGGAATAAGATTACCTTTCGATTTACATGATGATAAATATCCTATAGGAATGGCCTGTAGATTATCCCATACCTCCTTTGCAGTTGTATAATGTGCAAATTTCTCTAATACTGAATCATGTATGTTACAAAATATTTCATTTATTTCATAACTATTATTTTGAAGTGCTTGTCCCGATGGTGGATTTTTAACATAACCATTGCATAATAAATTCAAAACATTAGACCTAATAGCCATTATCCTAAAATTAATCTTTTATTTCCAATTTAGATAATTAGTATAAAAAATGAGCATACCTTTATTATCCATGCTTTCTCGCTTGACTTGTTCTGCAACTGATGGTCCTTGATCTACGAATGGAAATGTTTCCACTGCCTCTAATACATCCCTATTACTGTCATAGTTGTCTTGAAATTAATTCTTCCTCTGTGTTGCTTGGTTCCTTTTGTGCTTCCTTCCCATTGTCCTTGATCTACACTCAAGCAATCAATATTTACTAAAGGGACATGCTCTGATACTAATTGTTAGAAATATTAGGGGTGGGGGGGGGGAATCAATATTTCAATCCCATTAATATTCAATTGCATATCTTAATTTTGTACATGGATTTACTTCAATCATCTCATGTATGTATGCGTTATTAATAAACAAAAACATCGTAGATGTAGTTTACTAATTTTTATCAATTTCTTCAATCATCATTTCATTACTTATTCATTATGTAGTAATCATGAGCAGTAAAGAACAGATAAGAAACACATTAACACCTAAGGACACCAATATTTTAGGTGGAAACCAATGTGGGGTAAAAACAACATTGTTTTCGTCGATGCCTTCTTCTTTTATTATAAAGAAAATATTCTTACAATTTTGTATTGGTGCACTCTTGCAAGCACGTAGGATCCTACATGAAGGAGGCTACATCCTCTACTCATTCTCTACCTCCTACTAGAAAGGATCTATAACCCCTTGATCAATTTTATCGATTCCTATCAGAAGGAAACTCCTACTCCCTCAACACGTTTACCCGCTACCACTCGAAGGAAGCTCCAACTCCCTCACTGAAGGCTCCAACCCTCGGCACCTTTGCGGACCACATTGGATCCACCTATCAATCATCCATAATTAATATGTTGTCCACCATCCACATTAAACATAAACAATTTTACCAAATACTTAATCACTAAAGACCAGTACCAATGTAACACCCTCCTCCCACATCTACCCAAATAACCAGCCAACCATGGTAAACATGCGATGAGAAGCCACTATGATATGATTTGACCTCTTAATTTAGTTAAGGAAGTGGAACTGATAGAAACACACCATAAAAACCTTCAACATGAGCATTAGAACCCTCATGAACCATCCCAACCTTTCTGCGAATCACTCCATGGGTCCCATTAATATTTTAGACCACTTGACCCCTGGACTCTCCCATGCTATAGGCCTACCAACGTCACAGAGGCTCTGGATGCTCTCATGACAAGGAATGCCAATGTCTAGGGAGTATTTTTCTTATTGTCGTGTCAATGTCGCCAAGATTTGAGCCACTTTTTCAGGCCTAGAGCCTAGGTCATTGCCTAGAACTGAATGACACCTTCAGAACATAAAGATAACAAGGAGGCAATGAGGCAAAAGAAAATACTTGAACAAGCCCTTGACTAGACCCCTACTAGACATGATAGGAATTTCATCAAACATATCACGAATATGTAATCTATAGATATAAATAAGATATCTAACCATAAGGGTCTCATACTTAGCTGGGAATTGCTAAGAAGCATTGATGCCTCAACACATTAGCTGCCATTTCATCCATTATGTCATAGATACATTGTTCATCCATTTACAAGTAAAATAATGATGGGAGCTGTTTGGTTCCAATTGATGATGTCAATTAGAGTTTAATTTAATGTCAACCCCATAGAAAATTTTAGGGGCGATTGTTCGCCCTTAAGCGAAATTAAGGGGTTTTAAATTTTTAGTGGGCGAATATTTTGTATCATAGTACATTTTTACAAATCACCTCAAATAGCCCACCTTATTTTAAGGGAGAGGGTAAAAAAGGTAAATTTAGCCCTTGAAATTAGGAGTTACAACCTTGCATTCGCCCATTTTCAAGAACAGGTTTTATTTAAGTGAATCCATTCGCCCATTTTCAAGAATTGGTTTTATTTAAGTGAATCCTATGGGCCAAAGGCCCAAATACCATATTTATAAAAGAGGTATGGTAAATTAATAAAAATATAAATAAATGAGAGGTATGGTAAATAAATAAAACATTTTTTATATTTACTCCATAAGTCACCTTATATACATGCAAGGGTGTAAACAAATAAAAATATAAGTGGAGGTATGGTAAATAGATAAAACGTCTTTTTATATTTACCCAAAAGGTATGGTAAATAAATAAAAATATAAATAAACTAGACGCATGGTAAATAAATAAAACCTCTTTTTATATTTAGTCCATAACCCTCGTTCTATTTATGAAGGCTCAAGAAAGAGGTTTTATTTAAGTGAATCCTATGGGCCAAATACCATATTTGTAAAAGAGGTATGGTAAATTAATAAAAATATAAATAAACGAGAGGTATCGTAAACAAATAAAACATTTTTTTATATTTACTCCATAAATCACCTTATATTTACGAGCACTTAAAAAATGCGTTATATTTAGGTGAAACCTATGGGTAAAATACTATGGGACAAATACCATGGACTAGATTGTTATTACTACCATGAAAAAAAACATTATTAACCCTAATATTAGTATTAATAAAAATAAAAATGGCACATGGTATGACCCATGGTATTCACCAAAATGGCACATGGTATTGACCCATGGTATTCACCTGGAATGTAGCCTATTTAAATGGTGGAATTAAACCAGCATAGATCCATCTTTACTTTGGATCTACTAACCCCCGAGAGGTATCAAATATCGTGATATACAAACTAGCATAGAGTGAAAAAATATTTGATCCGATCAAGAGTAAAAATGGATGTTAAACATTTTAGCTTGGTTAAAATAAAAAATAAAATAAAAATCACCTATTATTTTTATTAATTTTTATAAACTACTAATAGTAATTTTTAAGCTCCAGGTTTATGATAACCCATGGTAATACCATGGTATTCATGTGAGCATAGACTATTTAAAGGGGAAATTCAATCATCTTAGATCCATCTTAATTCTGGGTCTACCAAGTGCTTAGAGGGATAAATAGATTTCATCCCCCTATTAGTGGTAGATGTGGAGTTAAGATGGATATAGGTTGGTTTTTATGATAATGAAGATATTAAATAGACTTAGGAAATTTTATTGTAAAAACATCTTAAGGTGAATGGTTAAAGCATAGACATTGGACAAGTATATTTGTATACTTCTGTTTTAAACTGAAACAAATCCAGGGCTAAAAGGAATGGATTGATTGCACTAGTCATCCTTCTATAACTTTCCAAGATATGTTGGAGTAAACAGATTGTAATCTGGTTAATTTTTCTAATTGCAAACAGGAACATACTTGTGTATTGGCAGGGTGGTTACGAGGTCCCTAGAAGTGATGAATTTGAATTTTCTTGGTTTTATATATAGTATTAGGTTTTTCCTCATGCTTTCTGTGAATGGCACGAGTGAATTTAATCCTACACCCACTAGGTTATCGATATGTAATTTCGGTAATTTTGATTTCAAAAGATATTTTAAAGAAATGCAATGATTTCATTTGTGTATTCAATAAACACAAGATTTCATAATTGAGTAAAATATTCGCCATGCCTGGTCAGAGATTCGCCAAAAAATTACATATACATATCATATTATTGATAAAATCGCCTTCCATTTTTCCTATATACCATGGAGATTCGCCCATTTATTATACATGTAAATTTGGGGGGGGGGGTTCTTAAAATTTCCCTGGTCAACCCGGGAAGGTAAAATTAGAAGCACTTATCTAAAATATATAGATTTAGAAGGGTTCCTAATTTGTCCAAGATCTTAAAGTCCCCTTACAAGAACATATTCATTAAGACCTCTTTCAATAACTAATCAAACCTAGATCTAACAATTGTTTGAGATCTATGGTTCTCTTACAAGAACATATTCTACAAGATCTCTTTCAACATTAGAACATCTAATAAGAACTTAAAAGCCTAGATCTAATAATTGTTTGAAATCTTACGGTTCTCTTACAAGAACACTTTCAAATAAGACTCTTCCAATATTAGAATATTTAACAAAAACTTGAAAACTGAAATCAAACAAAAACATAAAATAAATTATACCTAAAATAAACAAATAAGCATGCAAGTGAGGCCATGGGGGCCCTCCATGACTCCACAAGCACACCAATTCAATGGAGACTCAGGTGTAGAAGCAAAATTGAAGTATGATCCTTTATTTCAAAATCTCCATTACAAACCAACTCTAAGATTACAAATCTAAGCTTCTAAGATTACATACTCCAAAATTATAAGATTACAAAAAGTTCAAGATTCTAAGATTACAAAAACTTCAACATTACCAGATGGAGGAGATTATAATCCTATTTATACAATGGGATGAGTAACAAACTCATAATGATCATCCACTAATCTCTCTTTTAGTTCCATACATCTCTCAACCATCTAGACACATAACCCCCTTTTGTCCTTGATCTTCTCCATGAGATCATCATCTTCTCCATGAGGTTTATCTCTTCAAATTCGAAATTGATCCTTCAAGGCCACATAAAGGTGTCTTGGAAGCTTCCTTGGCACCTACACATGTCACAAAAACAACCCACTTTCCATATATAAAGTAAAATATATTATTTTATAATATTTAATCAATAATTTCTCTCAAAAATGCTTAAAAATAAATAATATTTGAAAAATATAAATGAGACCCATTAATGGTGAATAATAGGGAAAATGGAGTGACAAGGTGGTGAATAGTGAGTGATATAATGGAAGCATAGGTGAAAAATGTATGGTAATGAGTGATATTTGCATGACATTTTGAAACCCAAACATACTCCCCAACTGAAGCTCTTGCATGTCCTCATGCAAGCTACTACAATGACTTGTTTAATTTGATTCTTGGATGAGCTTCCTTTTACAAGATGTTTGGTTCTTGTGTAACAAGCATCTTTCAATCATGGACTTCCTTTTAACTTTGCACATCTTTGGATAAATTTTATTTTTACAAAGCATTTGCATCTTTTAATGGTTGGTTCTCGTGTTACAATCATTATTTACTTTGTTGAGATCTCTATTTAATGATTGGTTCTTGTGTTACAATCATTATTTACTTTGTTGAGATCAATCATTTCAAGAAGTCATTTAATATGCTCATCATTTTTAAGAAGTCATTTAATATGCTCATCATTTTGAGGTAGTTTTATTGTGGGAAAACTATGTGGGTTAAGATGTAATATGAATGAAGGGAAAAAAATGAAGTGTGAAATTCCCCCTCCCCAACTGATGGTTTTTGGAAAAAAAAATTAGTGAGAAAGGGAATAGAGAAATAGTGGAATATTTTCCAAATATCATCATTTTAGCATCTAAAAAGAATTTCAAGATTAAAGGTTAGAAAACATCATACCTTACTTACCTACAGAAGTGGATGAATCATGCATGTTCAGCTGCTGCAATTCCGATCTGAAGCAAGTTGTGGATGAAAGATGGATCTGTATTGTCATATCTGCTGCTGGACAGTCTGATGAATCTGATGAGTTTGTTGAATATGGCTGAAAATTTTAAGTCTTGGAAGGTATACAAAATATAGAAGTTACATTTCCCCCCCCCCCCAACCTTATTTATTGACTTGTCCTCAAGTAATGACAAACTGAAAAACAATGAAAGGAAATCTGCTTCATCTGCTACAAAATATGGGTCTTAAAGTCTTCAACGGTCAATGGCACAAATCTTACTATGTGATTAAATGTGCTGGTGTCGAACATAGTAAGAATTTTTTGACTTAGTGGCCATTAATGAATGCCACTAGCCAACACGAGAGCTCTCACCATTGATTCCAATGGGAGTCAAACTGCCTAACACACCTTTGTAGGTACGAATGAATTTGTCGTGGTCGAGTCACCTACAAGATCCAACGAATAAGGGATATTAATGTACTCCCATTGTTCATTGGCAAGAGTACTTGCCATTAAGGCATGCAAGCCTCAAGGTGTTTTTAAAAAGTTAATTAGACTCTAGGACTTTGACTCAATGGTATCCATAGAAGTAGGGTTTTATTTGCAGAAATGAAGGGGAATGGTAATGACATGGAAAATGACAATAAGCTTGTAAGGAATGGATGTAAGGAAATGCATGGTGTATGAATAAAAACTCTTACTGTGAAAAATGGATATGGAAATGGATTTACAATTGGTGGAATTCTAAATTTGTTTCAAAAAGGGAGGTGCAAGGTAGTGGTTGTAGAGTTGGATTTGTCTTTAGAATTTTTCATGAATTTAGTCTTGTGAAGACCAATTGTGTGCACAATTTAATCTCCTTAATGATCACTTGATTATCCTGTAATCTGCAAAAAAACTTGGCAGAAAGAAAACATAAGTGTGTTCAAGAAGAAATGGCCATTTCCTTCATGATTCTTACGCAAAAATTTCATACCAAACTAAAACAGATTTAAGAAAAATCAAAGTGTTGAAATTAACTCAATCCATTCTTAAAAATAACCATGAAAAGTAATACTCCCTGTTTGTGTCAGATAACTCATGAAATGTGCTAGGTAAAAAGATTGACATTAGAAATATCTGTTGTGTTTTACATATTAGTATGTCACATAAAAGCATTCAACAGAAAGATGTTATGAGTTTAATGCCAACTTGAAGCTATCGAAACAAGATAATCATCATCTCTAAAATCCTCCAATGTTTGATAAATCGATTTTCGAAATTTGTTTCCAAGTATCCCATTTTTTTATTTTCAAATCTGCGTGAATTTTGTTTAAACAACAAATTTAAAAAGAAATGATCAAAAGTAATAAATAAATGAAGACATAGATTTTTTTATTTTTTATTTATTTATTATTATTTATGTTTATTTTATTTATTTATTTAGTTATTTTTTTTTAAACAACAAATTAAAAAACATAAATTTTTTTAATTCATCATTTAAGTTGATTTTTTTTATTTTTATTTTTATTTTTTTTAAATCAACAAAATTTTATTTATTAAAAACTAATAAAGAAAAATTCTAAAAATAAACTAACACTAAAACGAAGTTTTTTGTGGATTTTCTTCCAAGATATGTCATCCTGCAAGCAGTCAATCTCATTATGCAAACACTTTGTTTCATTTAATAAATTGGGCGATTTCATGGAGTAATTAAATCGATTTACCATTTAATAAACAGGGCGATTTGATGGAGGAATTAAATCGATTTACCTGATTGCATTGTAGTGTCGTGATTCCCTTGTTTCTTGGCCCAATTATCTTGCGCTGCATATCTTTTTTTTCGTATAAATTTATTTTAAATAAAAATTTAATACTTGGGTTTTTATACACCAAGTATCAAGTCGGGTTAGATGACCAGAAAAAAATGCATCCTCTGTGCTACATAATGCGTAATACAGCCAAACAAAAACACTCTCTCTTTGCAATACAATGTTGCTGCTTTACAAAACTCTGTTTCAGCTTTACAAAACACGCATATGATCCCAAGAAGATTTTAATGACGCGTTTTGCATGGGAAATGGCGCCCATCTACCATCCAAATAAACTTAAAAAAAAAAAAGCAGAATCGGGTGAGAAGTGAGCACTGATAAAGAAACAATGAAAAGCAATTAGGTTTAATCTTCTAATTACACATGTTCATTACCTATAAAAACATAGAAATGGGTGCCTCCAAGAATTTTTCTCGGCCCGCAACGTTGAAACCATTTCACACGAGAATGTGAGAAAAGAGGCACGTCAATAGGAGATAAATCCCGGCTAAAAAAACTGTTGTGCGACATCTGTTTTGCTGTGATCGCCAAGGCTCTCCGAGATCTTGGCATCTTGATTGCAGCTTTTGATCTTTTGCCAGTTGGCTGAATTATCAACGCGATTTTATAGCCCATCAAAATAGTCCTCTAGCTAGTATTCTTTGATTGCTAGCTGGATTTCGGCGGATTCTAATAGTTTTCAAATATTAATGCATGTTCAAAACTGCCTGCTACTTCCTACTCCCTCGGTCACCACAGCTTCCTCACAAAATCCTCTTCTTCTCCCTCGCTTATCATCATTCTCTCCACACCGACTTCTTCCTCGAATTCGTTCTCGTCCAAATGCATTGTACAGGATTCCACAAAATCTCCACAAAATCTGTTAACAACAATATCATATCTGTATTAATTGCATTTTGTTTTGATCTTAAATGTGGGATATTTGTTACAGAAAATCGTGGGTCAAAGCAAAGGATCCTCGACTAATCAAAACATTTCCGTATCAGATTCTGTGTGGTATTGCCTATTGTTATTTTCATCGTGTTCTTCATCATGACTTGAAACTGATTCCCGACATTATTTGACTCCTGTTGATGTTTGGTCTGTTGGATGTAGCTTTGCAGAAATGCTTAATCAACGACCACTTTTCCAGGAGACTCAGAGATTGATGACCTCTTTAAGATATTTAGAGTGCTGGGGACGCCGAATGAAGAAACATGATTACACTGAATGAAGAAACATGGTCAGGAGTCACCTCTGTTGTAAAATCCATAATGTGTTTTTCTATTTTTATAGGTGTGCAGACGAAAATCCGAATGGGCGAAGCCCTGTTCCAAGCTTTGGCGATCCAGAGGCGGATTGCTGAGATCCTGATGTGGATCTGAGCCCACCGTCGAGATTATTATTTTTTTAGGTTGAAAGAAGCAGAACCCTAACAAAAATCCAAAATTGAATTCCAATCTTGCAATTTGGAATTTTTTCAACGTGTTTTGTTCAGTGCTATCACGTTCTTTGTGCATCATTTCTTCGATCCTTGGCTTTTTAGATCAAGTTGGATTGCATAGAGTCGTTTTTGGTTTTTTTTAATTTATTTTTTTATGTTTTTTTTTGGTTATTTATTTATTTATTTTTATGTTTGTTTTTTTTTTTTATTTTTTTGGTTTAAATTAAAATCTTTAAAAAGAAATTAAATCTTTTTATTTATTGTTTTGTAAAATTAAAAAAAAAAAGAAACTTTTGTATTGGTTTGTTTGTTTGTTTGTTTGTTTGTTTTTAAACCTAAAATTATGTGGGGATTTAAAAAAAAACTAAAATTCAAAAAAAAAACTAGATTTTATCTAAATTATTTTAGGATGATGTTTTTCTCATTCAAATTTTTTATTGTCATGTCACATATCAATTTTTTTGCAAGAGTATTTTTATTTGAACTAAATCAATAGATTTTCTGATCGTCCTGATTGCACGAAGCACATGAAGAGAGCATATTGATCTCTTGATTTATTTATTTATTTATGCAGGTTAGCGTGGATGGATAAAACACAATTAAGATTTGCGACAAAACCTTGCATTATCTACACTCTTTCTGCAATGTCACGGGGGCGTTTATACTCTCGGAAGATAGGCTTTCCAATAATCAAGCTCCTGGCTCACTCGTGATACAAAAACAAGACATAGAGATGCAAAGATGTGCCACTGAATTTATTCATGATGATTTATTTTTTGAAAACAAGACTAAAATATTCTAATGATAATGACTTCTAATGACTTCTAATGAGATCTCATTTTATTTATTTATTTATTTATATATATTTTTTATTCTACATTAACTAGAAACATTTTTTATTTTCTAAGTAAAAGAATGCTTCCAGTGAAGCCATCTACGAATTAAAAGTTTGAACATGCTCACATCACGATTTAAAATTTTTAGGTTATGTTTTACATGTATGTGAGTAACCTGTCTTAGAGTTGGCTCAAGGTTATTGTCCTTGCTCTCCAAGAAGTACCTGTTACACATTGTCAAAGTCCTCATCCGTAGATGGATTAGTGAGAAATGGGGGGTTTTAAAATAAAAAATGAAGTTAAATTAACTATGTATGAAAATGTTCTGCCCTGAACTGTCATATAAGCCGCTATGGCAGCTGGTATGTTTTGAACGACTATGTTTTGTATGCGAATTATAGTGTCCACTGCGTCTCCAAGCCCTGTTTTGTAAGTCTCTGTTTTGCGAGGGCAAGTGATAAAATTTTTCCTTTTCTCATCCACGCCCCTGAGTGGAATGACAACTCTGCCCCTCTGATTATCAAAAGGTTAAAGCCCCTGTGTGGGCTCTCTATTTTCAAGGCAATTCCCCTGTGTGGGTGTTTTGATCTCAAAGAAGCTGCCCCTGTGCGGGCGTTTTAGTTTTTTGGTTAAGGCCCCTACGTGGGTATGCAAGACTGTGGCGTGAACCCTGTACGGGTGGTTCTTCTTTTGTTTACTGTAAGTCTAGAGGCCATCCCAGGCCTCTGGCAAATGATAGCATGGATGTAACTGTTTTTTCTTTAATGTAAATATTAGCATAGTATTAACGAGAAAAAAAAAAAAACTATGTATGAAAATAAAAAATGCTTCAAACTTTGAACTCCTTTATGAACGTGTTGTCACCAAGTTCCACAAATTAGTCCATAAAAACAAATGCATAAAATAATTACTAAATCCTTCTAGTTGCACTTCCCCGGCAACAACGCCAAAATGTTTGGTTCCCATTGATGATGTCAATTAGAGTTTAATTTAATGTCAACCCGGGAAGGTAAACTTAGAAGCGCTTATCTAAAATATATAGATTTAGAAGGATTCCTTATTTGTCCAAGATCTTAAAGTCCCCTTACAAGAACATATTCATTAAGACCTCTTTCAATAACTAATCAAACCTAGATCTAACAATTGTTTGAGATTTATGGTTCTCTTACAAGAACATATTCTACAAGACCTCTTTCAACATTAGAACATCTAATAAGAAATTAAAAGCCTAGATCTAATAATTGTTTGAAATCTTACGGTTCTCTTACAAGAACACTTTCAAATAAGACTCTTCCAATATTAGAATATTTAACAAAAACTTGAAAACTGAAATCAAACAAAAACATAAAATAAATTATACCTAAAATAAACAAATAAGCATGCAAGGAGGCCATGGGGGCCCTCCATAACTCCACATGCACACCACTTCAATGGAGACTCAGGTGTAGAAGCAAAATTGAAGTATGATCCTTTATTTCAAAATCTCCATTACAAACCAACTCTAAGCTTCTAAGATTACATACTCCAAAATTCCAAGATTACAAAAACTTCAAGATTATAAGATTACAAAAACTTCAACATTACCAAATGGAGGAGACTATACTCCTATTTATACAATGGGATGAGTAACAAACTCATAATGATCATCCACTAATCTCTCTTTTAGTTCCATACATCTCTCAACCATCTAGACACATAACCCCCTTTTGTCCCTGATCTTCTACATGAGATCATCATCTTCTCCACGAGGTTTATCTCTTCAAATTCGAATTTGATCCTTCAAGGCCACATAAAGGTGTCTTGGAAGCTTCCTTGGCACCTACAAATGTCACAAAAAACAATGCACTTTCCATATATAAAGTAAGATATATTATTTTCTAATATTTAATCAAGAATTTCTCTCCAAAATGCTTAAAAATAAATAATATTTGAAAAATATAAATGAGACCCATTAATGGTGAGTAATAGGGAAAATGGAGTGACAAGGTGGTGAATAGTGAGTGATATAATGGAAGCATAGGTGAAAAATGTATGGTAATGAGTGATATTTTCATGACATTTTGAAACCCAAACAGGAGCCATACATAGCTACTGCCATAAAACATATACATAACCAACATAATAGCATTAAAAATACCAAGGAAATCATAGCCATATAATCCACAAATAAATGAGTATAATGCTCATAGAAATACAAGGAGAAATAACCTTATATTATTGATGATGAAAAATACAAACCCAGGATGGAACTTCCACATTCCACCTGACCCTAGAATGGATGAGCCAAATCTCTCTTCAGTTATTGACCCTTGTGCCATATTCCAAGCATGAGTGTTGGATCTCATAGAAAACATCAATCCAAAATCATCCAGGGCTTCCAAAGGCAAACCACCTCAACCCATCAAACAGTGATTCCACCTCACGGTCAGACATCACAACGCCATCATTAGATTGGTCTCTACCAAAGCCTTCCAGGGCTCCAGAGCGTTTCTTCCAATCAAGGATTCTAGGACTAGTAACTCAACCCACAACTGTCATCGGGATTCCAAAGCGGTTGTCCAACCAGGGCTTCTAGGACTAGCAACTCAACTCACCAAGAGATTCCAGAGCATTTGTCCAACCAAGGATTCCAAGATTAGTAACTCAACCCAATTTGTTACAGAGCTTCGAGAGCATTTTTCCATCCAGGGCTTCCAGGAACTAATAAATCAACCCGAGCTAAAGGAAACATGAAAACCAACCAAAAAAAAGGAAACAAACCCATGATCTTCATGGCTATCCAGGTAATGTAAAGGCTAGGAAATCTACTGTCAGTCTCGACAATCCTCCATGATAGCGACAATTCATGACCAATAATCCTCATGAATATGCCATGCATGCAAAAACTAGTGATTAAAACATACATGCAACTCATTACCTACAAGCCAAATCTAAGTATCCCAGAGTGCTCCAAGAAAACTCTAAGAATCCAAGAGTATGAGAGAGAGAGAGAATAATTAGGGAGTTCCAAATCTGAATTGAAAAAAGTTTGTGTACTGATCCTCAAAAGTATTTTTATGAATGAGGCCTCTATTTTATTCATTTTCGATTATTTTCCTTCAGTTTCCTCCTCACATGCAACCTATGACCTTTCACCTTCCTTTTCTCCTAATTTCCATTATTTCCATAAATAAATGTGCCAAAAATGCCATTTTCCTTTCCAAAGCCTTAGTCGTTGCCTTTTCCAATTTCCTTAGCCATTAATAACCAAATTAATTCCCACACTAGGATGTCTTGCCCAACATTCATCTTGGAACAAGTGTCCCGTGAACCATGGTTATTATTTTTCCTTTATTAACTTTTATTACATGGAATTTTCACCAGGGCTGTTGCAGAACCCTCCCCCTTGGGGAATGTTGGGCATGGGATCTGCCAAGGGAAGTTTTGGGGCTAAAAACCAAGATTTTGGCTAAAAAGTGTAAATCCGATGTAAAGACTCCACATTTTGTGGGTGCAGAGTATGAAGTTGTAAATGAGTCATAGGGTTGTCTGCCCTCATTTTTGTAATGTAATGTCGGCTTTAGAGATCTACCCATGGTCCGCGGACCATGGGATTGTATAAATAGAGCGAGGCTCTAAGTTGTAAATCAGTTAGTAATAGAATAAGAATGATGATGGAATAGAAGGATAGCAGAAGATCTAAGTGTAGAGTCGAGTCTTTGGGCCGTAGAGTAGGAGAAGGCTCTACAGCTGAGTGCACAAAGGCCTAGTAGTTCGCAGCTGAGTGCGCAAACCCCTGCAGCTGAGTGCGCAGGGCGAGTCAAGTATGTAACCATTGAAGCATTAATAAAGAGAAGTTTCACATCAATTATGTGTATCTATTTCCTATTTTTATGCTTTGAGTATATTTGGTATGAATTGCATTTTCACTATTTATATGGTGCGTGAACTTATATGATTGTGTTGGTTAAGCAAATGTGAGATAAGTATTTGTTTACGCAAAGATAACTAACAATTGCAAGAAGATAAGCAAGATCCATGGTGTAATTTGGGGAAATAACTTAAATTTCTGCCATATGAAGCACGAAATCACCTTAGCCCCTGGTGAGGGTTGCGTGAAGGCGATTATAACAGATCGCGAAGGTCTCGCAAGTCAGGACAGTGTGTGAAGTGACCTGCATGAAGGTAGGCACAGTTTGACTAAATTGACCCCCTCAGACATCTCCAAGGTGCAGAAACTTGGTTACAGCATCCCCCCATACTTCTTTGGGTGAGACTTCAGTCTGCGCTCCGCGGGCTGATTCCGAAAGTGTCAGTAGTGTAGGTATTTGTTTTGGCTAATTAACTCTGAACCTGGATCAAGCCCCCTCAAGCCAAAAAATGGTTCCATTGCCGTGACCAGAATCTGCATAGAGATGTCTGATGTCGTATCATTGGAATCCAACTAAGAAGGAAATTGAAGGTTGGTTGAACAGGAGAATTCATGAGTTTGTGGCGCAGGAGAATAGGAATCCACGATTGACAAAAGAAGAGTGGTTAGATTACTACCTGTACACAAAGATCCACGAAATCTTCTTAGCATCTTTCCCTACTGAGCTGTACGAGTGGATCGCAAAGCTAGCACATAACCAAGGAAGGTGGAAACTCGACGGTCCTATTGTGTGGACACCAGAGGTGGTGTGAAAATTGGAAGCATTGGAGGATAAGATCGCACGCGCTGTTGATCATTAGCTCAATTGGATTATAGGAGGATTCATTATTGAGTTTGCAGTAGACACTTCAGTTAGCTATAGCGAGGCAAAGCAACGCTTCCTCAAAGGTCCGCGAGGTAAGTACATAAAGTTTATGAATACTTGGATTAAAATGCTATTATGTCAAAATAGGGTTATGCAATTACCTTGATGTTCGGAGCTACGCGAAGAAGAAAAATCTATAGAAACGAAGGAAGTAAGGGCCCAGAGAATAGCCCTTTGATTTCACCTCCACGAGGGGACGAGGAATAACTCACGAAGGTCTCGCGGTGAAGTGCAATCCATCTAATATGGCACAGAATTCCGTGAATACCACCCCCACCGAAACCACCACCAGCTTCACTACCTTCACCCCCATCCTCACCTGTACCACCTCCGCCACCACTGCGAGTGAATATGGCAAGCACGATAAAGTTTCTTGTGTTCAAGGGAGTAGGAAATGAGGATCCAGACCAATTTTGGTTCGTCATATGAGCTATATGGGAAGCGTAGGGAGTTACAGATGATAATATAAAGAAAGCAACACTAGTTAGCGCCTTGCAGGATCGCGCGCTGACTTGTTACATTAAGCACTCCAATGATAATCCAAATGCAGGAATCACGAATATCCAAGTAGCACTAAATAGAGAATTTAGCAGGCCGAAGTCTGAAGCACAATTGATCATTGGATTCAAAGAAATCACGATGCTACCAGATGAGATTCCTTGGGAGTTGGATCAAAGGTTGAAGTGTATGATTCACGAAGCTAATATGAATCTAATGGATGGACAACATCGTGAATGGTTTGTAGCATCGCTAACGCCACATTTAAGGAGCACGCTATCACAACAGAAGTTAACAGCTCAGGCAGAGACCTTTGAGATCGCGATGAGGCTGCATGAGACCCCGATGCAGGATCCTAACTTGGGAGTTCAGTAGATCCACGCACAGTTGAAAAACGTATGCCTTGAGATGCAGAGTTCGAAAAAGGACAAAACAAATCGACCAGAAGTACACGAAGAGGTGTGCTGCTTAAAATGCAAGGGTTAGGGTAATGATAAGGACCACTTCCCAGTGTTCACGAATTACCTCGCGGGAGGAGGACTGATGTCGTTAAGTCCGGAAGAACAAACAAGACCTAGTGCAGTGCCTGCTTTGTGGTGCGCGATTTGTCAAAGAGGAGGGAAACACGCTACAGACAACTACCATTTGTTACAAAAGTATACACAAAATTCGCAGCAATTGTTCTGTAACTTTCGTAGGTCGGTGGGACACGATGAGCATAGTTGTACGAGTTATGAGTTGATTATGGATAGAACTCCCAACTACAGAGTTCAGGCCAAAACACGGCCCTTAGTAGGGAAAATTTTAAGAACCCCCCCTAAATTTACATGTATAATAAATGGGCGAATCTCCATGGTATATAGGAAAAATGGAAGGCGATTTTATCAATAATATGATATGTATATATAATTTTTTGGCGAATCTCTCACCAGGCATGGCGAATATTTTACTCAATTATGAAATCTTGTGTTTATTGAATACACAAATGAAATCATTGCATTTCTTTAAAATATCTTTTGAAATCAAAATTACCGAAATTACATATCGATAACCTAGTGGGTGTAGGATAAAATTCACCCGTGCCATTCACAGAAAGCATGAGAAAAAACCTAATACTATATATAAAACCAAGAAAAATTCAAATTCATCACTTCTAGGGACCTCGTAACCACCCTGCCAATACACAAGTATGTTCCTGTTTGCAATTAGAAAAATTACCCAAATTACAATCTGTTTACTCCAGCATATCTTGGAAAGTTATAGAAGGATGACTAGTGCAATCAATCCATTCCTTTTAGCCCTGGATTTGTTTCAGTTTAAAACAGAAGTATACAAATATATTTGTCCAATGTCTATTCTTTAACCATTCACCTTAAGATGTTTTTACAATAAAATTTCCTAAGTCTATTTAATATATTCATTATCATAAAAACCAACCTATATCCATCTTAACTCCACATCTACCACTAATAGGGGGATGAAATCTATTTATCCCTCTGAGCACTTGGTAGACCCAGAATTAAGATGAATCTAAGATGATATAATTTCCCCTTTAAATAGTCTATGCTCACATGAATACCATGGTATTACCATGGGTTATCATAAACCTGGAGCTTAAAAATTACTATTAGTAGTTTATAAAAATTAATAAAATTAATAGTTGATTTTTATTTTATTTTTTATTTTAACCAAGCTAAAATGTTTAACATCCATTTTTACTCTTGATCGGATCAAATATTTTTTCACTCTATGCTAGTTTGCATATCACGATATTTGATACCTCTCGGGGTTAGTAGATCCAGAGTAAAGATGGATCTATGCTGGTTTAATTCCCCCATTTAGATAGGCTACTTTCCAGGTGAATACCATGGGTCAATACCATGTGCCATTTTGGTGAATACCATGGGTCAATACCATGTGCCATTTTTATTTTTATTAATACTAATATTAGGGTTAATAATGTTTTTTTGCATGGTATTAATAACAATCTAGTCCATGGTATTTGTCCCATAGTATTTTGCCCATAGGTTTCACCTAAATATAACGCATTTTTTAAGTGATCGTAAATATAAGGTGATTTATGGAGTAAATATAAAAAAATGTTTTATTTGTTTACCATACCTCTCGTTTATTTATATTTTTATTAATTTACCATACCTCTTTTACAAATATGGTATTTGGCCCATAGGATTCACTTAAATAAAACCTCTTTCTTGAGCCTTGGGTTATGGACTAAATATAAAAAGAGGTTTTATTTATTTACCATGCGTCTAGTTTATTTATATTTTTATTTATTTACCATACCTTTTGGGTAAATATAAAAAGACATTTTATTTATTTACCATATCTCCACTTATATTTTTATTTGTTTACACCCTTGCATGTATATAAGGTGACTTATGGAGTAAATATAAAAAATGTTTTATTTATTTACCATACCTCTCATTTATTTATATTTTTATTAATTTACCATACCTCTTTTATAAATATGGTATTTGGGCCTTTGGCCCATAGGATTCACTTAAATAAAACCAATTCTTGAAAATGGGCGAATGGATTCACTTAAATAAAACCTATTCTTGAAAATGGGTGAATGGAAGGTTGTAACTCCTAATTTCAAGGGCTAAATTTACCTTTTTTACCCTCTCCCTTAAAATAAGGTGGGCTATTTAAGGTGATTTGTAAAAATGTACTATGATACAAAATATTCGCCCACTAAAAATTTAAAACCCCTTAATTTCACCTAAGGGCGAACATTCGCTCCTAAAATTTTCTATGGCCCTTAGACTAGAATGTAGGAGTGGTGTGAATAGGATATCAAGGGCGCGGATGAGGCTGAGGTGGATGAGGACTTGGAAGAGGTGGCGGACAGCTGATATGCTACAATTACAGAGGGTTGGGACATTATGCTTGTGATTGTACAAGCCCAACGTGTCCATCATGTTTGTATTATACTTTGTTTGATCACGAGACGAAAGATTGTCCTACGCTGATAGCTAGGATACGTGACAAAGGAGCGCTACCACCTTCCCCAACTCAGAACCTACATATGATGAGGTCTGAGCTGCACGAGGAAGATACAAATGTGAACATTTTTCTTTGAAGTGGAATCGCGACAGGAGATGACAAAGGCAAATAGCCCGAAGATAGTACTTGAGTTCGCAAAGCTCCGACGAAAGAAGCGGAGTTTGATATGGAGCACACTCTGGAAACTTTCATGGAAGCTAAGAAGAGCTTTGCTGATGCCTCAACTTCAGGAAGCAAGGATAAACTGGAGCCAGAGATGGACCCATCTATGATCACGACGTTCTTGGAAACATGCATGAAGTTACTGCACGACAGTAAAGCTATAAAGGGATTACTGGAACTCATTAACAGATACGGTGGGACCGTGCCAGGAGAACCGTGCATAGTCTGAAAGATTGGAAAGAATAAGACGAGGACGGGAAGAGAAACGAGGTTAACCACACAGATTGGAGAATATGAAATGGACCAAGCAATTCTAGATTTAGGGTCAGATGCGAATGTTCTGTCGAAGCAGACATGGGAGCGAATGGGGAGACCTACGCTACAATGGTCTCTGTTGGTTGCTCGAATTGTTTATTAATTAAACAGTCGAGTACCACATTAAATTGTCAACCCGGGAAAGTCCTTTTGTTTCAAAGGTGACCTCGTACTGTATGCACTTAATTCTAAAAGCATTAAAGGCTGTAGTATAAACAAATCTACTTTCTATCAAACCCTTATTCTGTGTTACAGCAGTTATGATCTATTGCAGAAATGATAGGAAAACAGTTAACTAAAGGTTACAAATCTGCAAAAAGAAATGATGGCTATCTTGTAACAGAGGATCAGGACCCTATCCTCAGGGTAAGGATGTTCAGCACCTGCCCCTGTGACCAAATTGCCAATGCACACTACAAATCCTAATCACCGGTGACACACTCTTTTACAACGCCAATTGATTAAGAAAACAGAGTATCAGCAAAGGAAAAATATCAGAAGCAATGCTACACAGAAATCACACACACACTCAACAGAAAAGAAATGGGTGAATCTTGTGAAGAAGGTGGGTCCTGTCCCTCTCACAAGATTCCCCAGGTTACAGATGCTAAGTTAAAATTCTCAGAACAGTGCTTTATTCATCTACCAAAATGTCAAGTTACAATAAGGATTCAGACTTGTTCTGCACTACAATACCCCTGTTACAACTTGTTCTCCCCCCTTTTCTAATGTAGATGTCTCCTCTTTATAGAGGAGACATCTATCACAATAGATTGTCATTACTCATTTAGTTGACCCTTTTGTACAAAAATAGGAAATCAATTCCTGTTTACAGCATGCTGTTACAACAGTGTGTAACTTTGTCATCCTTCGTTAATCGGATCCTTTTGCTGTTGCAAAGCTGGTAAACCTCAACCGTCTCTTTGAGATCCTCGTACTGTCCTTGGCTGTTTCACCATTGTTGCCGATTTGGTAAATCTCAACTGTTCCCTTGAAGTTCTCGTGCTGCTCCTGGTGTTCCAACATCTGCGACTGTGTTTTGCCAATTTTGGACAGTGGCTGATCATGCTATGTCAGCATCTGCAACGTATAGTTCTGGCAGCTTCAGACGGTTACTGCTCCTGCTAGGCAATTGTTGTTTCGGATGTTTCAGCCATTGCAAAATGAGGTTTTACCCGCTTTAGTCAGTTGCTGTTTCTGGTATTGCAGCAACTGCACAGTTGTTGTTTCTGGTGTTCCAGCAACTGTGAATTATAATTCTGCAGACTTTGAACAGTTTCAACAATTGTCAACGACTTAGTCAACTTCCAAAGATTAATTATAAAGATAACATGAATATGTGTTGAATAATTAAACATATAGCAATGAGGAGAGTTACTTCATACCTTTGGAATAATTAGGTCAAAATGTTATCAAGGCTTTCAACTTATGGGCTAAAGAGGGTAACATAATGACAAAATACAAGGTCAAAAGTAGACAATATGGAGTCCTAACATCCCCCCCAACTGGAAGGGTTGCATGCAATGTTTACTTTGAATCAGAGTCGGAATACTGGGATGAAGAGTGTAAGTTGCTGATACAGTAGCTAAAGAAGGTGTTGTCCAACCTATTTCTGAACCCATAGACACTCTGTAGTTGCTGCCATACTGCCACCTCCTCCTTTTTGGTCAATTTATAATGAGCCTTATATTGCTGACCAGGTAACCACAAGAGCGGGAAATGAAAACAGTACCCAATCCACTTTTCAGCACACTGTTCCATACATCTGACATAATAAGGTATGCGTGAAATTGCTACTGGAAGATTGAGGGGATTGTAAGGATGATATTCCTGTCTCTCTTTCGGACAATGTTCCCAAAATAAATTGTTTGCTTTGATGGCCAGAGCTCCCTTTGTTTTCACATAATGTTGGCAGTCCTGCAAGACTGCTGCTTGTAGTTGCCTCATATGATCAACCATCCCTGGTTTACTCAGATTTTGTTGATGTTGTGCAATGAAGATGGCTGCATTCTGTGGTTCACTTTGAATCCAGAGGAGGCAGTTCTACTCATTATGTGTTGCTGACATAAAAGCATTTTTCCAAGTAAGTTGGTTGGCTAGGAAAGAGATGAAATCTCTTATTTGGATATCACCAACGATAGGGAGTATATTCATCACTCTATCTTCAAGCATGGCCTCATTGTGAAGATAGAGTTCACAGAGCAAGTTTTGATCATTATTTGGTGCTTCTGTGAATGTTTCAATAAATTGATCAGGTCTCGCAACTTGGTAAGGTCTTCCATCTCTGATTGCCTTTATTTGTAAGAATGCTAAGCATTCTCTCAAAAATACTGCATAGTTAAAAGAGGGTTTTCTTGTAGCCAGTACCCTCTGAACCAAATCAAAGATATTGGACAGCCTAGCTTTTAATTTCTTATTTTCTTTGCATTGAGCTCGAAACTGTTCAAGTGCATCCCAATTTTTGTATGCATAGCTGAACCAGATTGACTTTTGCTGTTGGAATGCCTTCCCCTGTGAAAGCTCATATTCTGTTCTCCATGTGTCCTTTAGTTCTTGAAAACTAGAGGTCTCAGTGTGAGCATTGCTGACACAGGGAGGTTCAGTCTGTGTAAAGGCATCAGTAAAGGATTTATGTTCTATAATAGTTTGGGTAGGCCGGGGTGGTTTTATGTCCTCCTCTACAATTCTTGAAGAACCTGCTGGTTCTTGTGTAACAGCAGGTTGTTCTGTTTCTTCTTTTGCCATTCTTGGAGAGCCTGCTGGTTCTTGTGTAACAGCAGGTTGTTCTGTTTTAATTACAATAGGAGAGGTCTGTGAGCTGGCTCCAGTCATTGGAACTTCGACTATCTTGTATCCCGCTTGAGTGTAAAGCTCACCACACTCACTGCACATATATTCATTGTATTGACTCTTTTCGGCTGCAGATGCTACCCGTGCTAAGGTATGCAGATTGAATTCGTTTTGATAGGATTCTTTAACCATTATTATCTCCTGCTGATAATCCTTAATTTGAGACTTTAAAAACTCAATTTCTTCCTGCAGGGAGGCTAAGGTGGTCGGGGCTTGTGTAGCTGCAGATTCCAGTGGAGGAAGGGGTCGTTGTTCATCATCAATTTGATCATTGGCATCCCCAACAGGTGGTTCTTGTGTATCACCTGTTGGGTCAGTGGCTGGTTCTTGTGTATCAGCCACATGTAGGTCATTATCTTCTTGTTTCCCAATAGGTGGTTCTTGTGTAACACCTGTTGGGTCAGTGGCTGGTTCTTGTGTAACAACCACTTGCCCAATATCATCTTGGGTGTCTATTTTAGATTTTTCGGCAGCTGGTTCTTGTGTAGCAGCTGCCTCCTTTAAAGAAAATAATGTCACAAAATTGTCAACGCTCTGCATTTCAGCACCAGAGGGTGAGGAAGGTGAATGCTCAGGGCTAGTTAGAATGCGGGATTTTAGGATGATGGGTGGGGAACTAGGGATAATGGGTTCAGTTGCTACAGACGACCCTGTTCGTCGCCTTGGTAAGAAAACAGGAAAATCAGTGATTTTTCTCTTACCGCCACTTTCCTTTAAAATGGGAGAACTATCAGCAATAGCAGCTTCTTTAACTGAAGCCCTGGTTCTTCTTCTTTTTGGTGGGGTTACAATTTTCTGCTGCTTTTTCCTTTTGCGAAAGATGATGGGGGTATTATCATCGGAGTCATCGGTGGAAATATGAAGTACAGGGGTGGATGGTTGAGCTTCATTGGGGGATGGGGTCCTCTGCAGGGGTGTTTCTGCTGCTGATTGTTGATTTTCAGCCGCTTGTTGGGAAATTTCTTGGGATACTTGCTCTGATTGTTGGGGAATTTCTTGGGATACTTGTTGGGGAATTTCCTCTGCTTGCTGAGGAATTTCCTCTATTTGCTGAAGAGGATTAATGAGGGGGGGTGGGTGGTTTAGAGAAAAGCCTCTATTTATCAGAAGTTGGGCTAAGCGATGGTGTTTCAGGGAAAGGAGCTGATGCTTTGCATTTACAGTATAACGTGACATATTTTTTAGACAACCCAATAGATAATAAGGCATGTTTATTAACTGACCATGCCTCAAATGATTTAACAAAATGAAGTCGTGTTGGTAAATTACCTGATAACGACCTTCGCATGTCAAATATTGCTTAACGAACTCCGCAACCTTTGGCCATGGTGGGGGCAGTGACTGAAGTGTGACCCCTCTGCCTTTGGCTTCGACATGTTCGCCTGGTAGGAGAAAGTCTTGCTGCGCATTCAGAATAAGATGTTTTCTACTAAACCAGTGCATACCATTGGTTGGTAACCCGGAAACTTGGGCTATGGCTTCTTCTGTCACTGGAATTTGCACTCCCTGGACAATGGAAAATCCTTCTCTTAAGTTGCATGCGAACTCCAGAACTTGCTGTGAATTAAAATCCGGCAGTCTTCTGAAATACTCTACCCATCCTGCTTGAAGAAAGATTTGGTAGGCCTCTGGGTAGAGTTCCAGCAATGCTGTTGATCCAGGTTCATGTAAACAGTGCAGAGTCGAGTAGCCGAGGTCGAGACAGAGTAAACCATTACAAATGAGGTTATGACACGGTAAGGTACAGTCGAGGTGACTTAGATACTACCGCGAGAACTAGGGATGGCGGTGATTGACGTGTTATGTCATAATTACGATGTTTTGGTAATCCCCCCAAAGCTACGACTGAATGATCTGATTGGTAGTACAATGATTTCGGTAGTCGTATCAACGTCTCCACATTAACTATAATTTAATATCCACACTTAAACATGCATACCTTTATATTTACCTTTAGTTGTTGCGCCATAAAGTCTTATCTTGTCTTTTGCTGGATCAATAATGATTAAAAAGGGTCTAAAAATATGAAAATACGGGCGGTTTTTATTATTGGCAGGAAGTAGTAGTGGAGAAATGTAATTATCAGGGTGCATGGTTGGTTCCTTTAATGAAGAATGATATGTTCCATCAGAATAATGGTTCATTTTTCGGGAACAAAAATGAGGAAATTGGTACTCTTTAGTAACAAATGAAAAAGATTGCTGGAATGTGGTGCTTCAGCAACGGGAAATGGTGTTGCAGCAACGGGGAAATGGTGTTGCAGCAACGGGGAAACGGTGTTGCAGCAACAGGAAATGGTGTTGCAGCAACGGGAAGTGGTGTTGCAACAATGGGGAAATGGTGTTGTAGCAACGGGAAATGGTGTTGCAGCAACGGGAAATGGTGTTGCAGCAACAGGAAATGGTGTTGCAGCAACGGGGAAATGGTGTTGCGGCAACGAGAAATGGTGTAAGGAACGATTTATGGTCTGAAAGATGTTCCCAAGCTGCAAAGTGATTCTTTTGGAATTTTTGTTCTCAGCCATCCTCCGAAACTAAGATCTGCAAAATAATTAATTGTAACATGGCAACCCTTGACAGGGATTATTAGTTAAGAAATCTTACTCTAGAAATAAATAAACAAACAGAAATTTAAGTGCATTGAGGGACAGCAGATTCCCCCAAAAAGGTATAGTGTATGTCTGTCATGCAAGTAGCTTTGAAATCCTCTTTAGAAATAGGTCGTTGATACAAACGGAGTCGATACCCATTCACTAATAATGGTGTCCTGCTATCATCAATCGTTAGGAGTCTGACTGTTCCATTTGGAAAAACAGCATCTACTTCATAAGGTCCTAGCCACCTTGTTCTTAATTTCCCTTGAAAATTTTCAAAACGGGAGTCATACAGTAAGGCCCAATTACCTTTTTGGAACTGCTTGTGCTTAATAGTTTTGTCATGCCACCTAGTTCTTTGCTGTTGTATCATGGTTGTTTGATGGATGGCATCCAACCTTTTTTCATCCAATTCCTAAAGCTGCTGCAACCTAGCTGTCTGTGCATCAGTCAAATCAAGGTTAACAGCTAAAGCAGTCCTTAAGGTTTTGATCTCAAATTCCACAGGAAAAACAACATTTTTACCATAGACCAATTCATAAGGTGAAAAACTGGTAGTGTTCCTCCAAGTAGTTCTGTAAGCCCATAATGCTTCAGGCAACCTTTGAAACCAATCCCTTCTATTCTCCTTGACTGTCTTTGTTAAAATGGCTTCTATGACTTTATTTGTACTTTCCACTTGCCCATTTGCTTGGGGGTGATAAGGTGTAGTCATCTTATGCTTAATGTGATATTTCTGGAGCATATCTTTGAAGCCATGAGAATTAAAAGGAGGTCCTCCATCTGTGACTAGTTCTCTAGGCAAACCAAACCTAACAAAGATTTCTTCAAATAGAAAAGTTAACACAGATTCTTCATTAGCTTTGATAAGTGCCTTAGCTTCTACCCACTTAGTCATATAATCTGTGCAAACCAGTATATAAACTCTTTGATTGGATGGAGGATTGATGGGACCTATAAAATCTAGTGCCCATCTTTCAAAAGGTTCAAGTATTACCTGGGGGTTAAGTGGCATTTCATCCCTGTGATTAGGCTGGCCCATTCTCTGACAGCTATCACAGGCCTTAACATATTTCTTTGCATCCTTAAAAAGTGAGGGCCAATAGTAACCCATTCTGAGAACTTTGTGTGTTGTTCTTTTATCCGCAAAATGCCCTCCACAAGGGCCATCGTGGCAAGCCTTCAATATATCATAAGCTTCATCTTCTCTAATGCATCTTCGAATTTCCTGATCGAGTCCTGTGTGAAAGAGACACCCACTTATCCAGCTGTACCTAGCACTTTGCTGAACGATCCTTCTTTTCTCTCTGTGCGATAGGTGTGATGGTAGTTTCCCTGCAACTAAGTAATTGGCAATGTCTGCATACCAAGGTGAGTGAGCAGATACTGCAAATAAATATTCATCAGGAAAAGAATCATCTACTGGAATATTTTCATCAGTCTTTAACCGAGAAAGAAAATCAGCAACTACATTTTCTTTACCTGGCCGATCTACAATTGTAATATCAAATTCTTGTAATAATAATAACCATCTGGTAACTCGAGCATTTGTAACTGATTTGTTCATTAAATATTTAATGGTCGAGTGATTAGTATGCAAAAAAGTAGTGTAACCAGTGATATAATGCCGAAACTTGTTAATAGCATAAATAACTGCTAAGATTTCTTTTTCGGTGACTGTATAATTAAGTTTAGCAGGGGTCATATTTTTACTAATAAAATAGATAGCATAGGGAAGATTGTTTTCTTCTTGACCCAAGACAGCTCCTATTGCAGTGTCTGAAGCATCAGAGGATATATGAAAGGGGAGTGCCCAATTAGGTCCTCTTAAAATAGGAGTTGTAGACAATTGATGTTTAAGTTCATTAAATGCTTTTTGACAACCATCAGTCCACTTAAATTCGGCATTTTTCATAAGTAAGACAAACAAAGGAGAAGCTATTTTAGAAAAATCTTTGATAAATCTTCTATAATATCCAGCATGTCCTAAAAAACTTCTTACATCAGTTTGTGTTTTTGGGATAGGCAGAGTCTGAATTACTTGTACCTTAGCTGGATCAACTTGAATTCCTAGGAATGAAATGAAGTGTCCCAAAACAATACCTTGATTCATCATCATATGACATTTTTCAGTACTTAAGGCAATATGTGCTTCTATACACCGTTTAAGTAATTTTTCAAGATTTTGTAAGGCATCTTCAAAAGTCACACCATAAGGAGTAAAGTCATCCATAAATATTTCTAAGGAATCATTAAGCATATCAGAAAAAAATCCTATCACTGCCCTTTGAAATGTTGCTGGGAAATTTCATAGTCCAAATGGAAGAACTTTATAGGCAAAAGTTCCCCATGGACTAGTAAAAGTGGTCTTGTCTTGATCTTGGGGTGCAATCTTGATCTGATTATAACCACTAAACCCGTCCAAAAAGGAAAAGAATCTCTTACCTGCCAAATTATCTAGCACCTGATCAATAAATGGTAAGGGAAAATGATCTTTTTGAGTGGCCTTATTCAGAGCTCTATAGTCCACACACACTCTCCATTTTCCATTTTTCTTAGGTACTATCACTGATGGTGAAACCCATTCACTATCAGATATAGGGTATATGAATCCTTCATTCAACAGTTTTTGAAGTTCTTCTTTCACAATTTCCCTTAAATTGGGATTCATTCGTTGTTGGGGTTGGCAGACTGGGCGAGATCCTTCTTTAATATAAATTCAGTGAGTACATAATTCAGAAGAAATTCCCTTCATATCTATGTAATCCCATGCAAATGCTTGTTTATTTTCGTGGAGTAACTTCATTAACTGTTGTGTTTCAGCATCTGTTAAGTTAGGGTTTATATTTAATGTTTTGCCAGGCTCGATTTCGACTGCTATACTTTTGGAGGGGGTGTCAGCTGATGTTTGAGATAAGTCTTCAGTTTTAAGATTCTGTTGTGATTCAGATTCCAAGATTGAAGTCAAGTGATCATGTATTTCAGAGTTAACCGAAGAAGGTTCAGAAATAAAACTACTAATTAATTCATCTTCGGTTGAATCTTTAAAAGTTAGGGCTTGTCCGACAGTCAAAATGGGTTGAGTCTCATCATCCTCATAATCTAACCATACTGAATTATCATTGTTAATCATAGGTGTGGCATGAGGGTACAAAGTAAGTTGCTTGGTTTCAGATCCATTAGAAATTGTCATTGAACCTGACCTACAGCTAATGAAGGCATCTGTTGTAGCCAACCAAGGCCTCCCTAAAATCAATGGATGATCCCCCAACTTATTTTTGGTCTGTAACACTACAAAATCAGCTGGGTAGTTCCAAGATTCAACTGAAATTATGAGGTCTTCAATGACTCCTTCGGGTTTGATTGTGGAGCGGTCAGCCAGCTCTAGAATGGTTGGGGTTTCCCTAATAAAAAATTTTAACTGCAATAACTGTGCTATTTCAAGTGTCATGATGTTTATTGCAGCACCGAGATCTACCAGAACTCTAGAAACAAAGGTTTTACCAACCTGAACTGTAACTGTAGGGTGACCAGGGTCACCATATTTTACAGGGGGGTTTTTTTCTGACATTAGAGCAGCTAGATGTGAACTGTGAGGGGGTCCTTAGCTTTTCTTCCAGGTTTCTTAATACAAATATCTCTAACAGTTCTAGCATAAATCGGTACATCTCTTAGTGCTTGTAAAAGTGGAATTTTAACATATAAATTCTGCAGTTCTCCTAACAAATTAAAAGCAGGTGGCTCAAGTGTTTTGGTAAGAGCCAAATGTTCAGGGAATGGTGGCTCTGCTACTTCAGCAGTCTTTTTAGAGGATGTTTCAATTGTTTCAGCATTGTTATTAGAGGATAATCCAACTGTTTCAGCATTAGATGACTTTTCTTTTCCGATTTCTTCTTTATCAGAATCAGAAGTGATGTCATCAATAATGGGTTCAAGTATTCTTCCTGAGCGTAAATGAATGTCATTTCATTGCAGAGGGGAAACTAGTTGGTTTTGAACATCAATTACTTGCAGAGCTTTATTATTATTCGGGTTGGGGTTAGGTTGTACAGGCATCTGAGGTCTTATTGTCTGATTATTAGGTGGGGCATTTGATGGTAAGGAGAGAGATTGCTGATACTGAGGTAATTGGTTTGGAAATGGGATCTGTGGAGCTGTCCGATTCGGGTTCCATTGATAGGGTTGTTGTAAAGCCTAGGGATTCCACATTGTAGGGTCAACAAAAGGAGGATTTGTTTGCTGCATGGGTGGGAAATTCATTTGATTAAAGGGTGGGTACTGCGTCTGGTTGAAGGTTGGGTAATTTGCTTGAAAAGGAGGATGATTATTCCAACGATTAAATGGCATGTTAGAATTCATACCTTGTCCTCGTGGTTGCCATTTCCTTCTCTGTGTGAGGAGGTACACTGCTTTAGCTTCTTCTTCAGCTGGCTGCAGTGCTGCTTTTGTTCCTGGCAGAGAAGGGCATTGTTGGGTCCCATGGTCCTTTTCACAGATAGTGCAAATTGGTACCTTGTCTAGGGGACATTCCCTTAGTGGGTGTTTTTCCTTGCATCTAGAGCAGAAAATAGCCAGGGCAGCTTCTGCTTCTGCCTGCTTCTTTTTAACCTGCAAGGTATCAATTTGTGAAGCAAAAGAACTTAACATTTCAGTTTTAAATTCTTCAAGTAAGTTACCTATTTCGGCTCGTGTTGCTCCTCCACTTTCTGATTTCTGGACTCTTGAGTATGTACTGTCTTTGCTCTTTGGTCTACTTGCTGCTCCTCTTGAACATCTTTTACAGAGATTGATAATCTCATCATAGGATTCCTTAGATATGTCTCCTTTTCCAAGCATGTTTAACATATCTAAACAATCATCTCGTACCCCTCTTAGCAGTATTGACTTGAGAATATCCTTACTCATATCAGGATGATCAGATCGTTGTAAGTTATATTGTAGCCTTTCCACGAAGTCTTCTAGACTTTCGTCCTCTTTCTGAGTCATCTTGAATAATTCCTCCTTTCTTTCTCTTGTTCGACAATAATCTTGGTATTTAGCCAAAAATTTCTCCTTCATCTGGTCCCATGTTGTAATCACATGAGCTCCCAGGCTCATGAACCATCTTAATGCATTCCCTTTTAATGTAGCTGGAAACAACTTTAATTTCTGAGCAGAATTAACATAGTCATATCTTCTACACAGTGTATCAAATTCAAAAAGAAATTCATCAGGATCTTCTGTGGATAACCCATGGAAATTAGGTAATGCCGAAAGTGGGATATTCTTCATGGGAGTTGCTCCTCTGGGGAGATCTCCAATGGGGAATTCTAGGGTGGAGAGAGAATTTTCTCCCCTTCCCTCTATTCTGCGTCCTCCACCAAAAAGTCCTTCATTGTTATCCTCCATTGGTCATTTTCCTGATGCGCTTGCCCGGTCTTCGGAATTTTCTGTTGGGATTTCGATGTCCTGCACTGGTTCCTCCACCTTAACTTCTTCTACTGGTCGTTCGTCTTCTTCCACTGGTTCCTCAGTATATTCTGATGGTTCTATAACCCTCTCTGGCCCCACTACTTCCTCTGTCTGAAAATCTGTCTGGGAAGAGTGTTGGGTCTGTGGCCTCCGAGAGCTTAACCTCTGGGATGTCTCAGCTTTTGAAATAATATCGTCAATAAAAGTTTTTCTTCCTCCTCCTTTGCCTTTGCCACCTGAATGGTTAACCTTCTTGCATCCTCTCATGCATCCTGCCTTTCTAAAGAAAGAAAAAAAATGTTAATACCTTTAAAATCTTCAGTCGCCTTCCCCGGCAACGACGCCAAAATGTTGGCTGCTCGAATTGTTTATTAATTAAACAGTCGAGTACCACATTAAATTGTCAACCCGGGAAAGTCCTTTTGTTTCAAAGGTGACCTCGTACTGTATGCACTTAATTCTAAAAGCATTAAAGGCTGTAGTATAAACAAATCTACTTTCTATCAAACCCTTACTCTGTGTTACAGCAGTTATGATCTATTGCAGAAATGAAATGAAAACAGTTAACTAAAGGTAACAAATCTACAAAAAGAAATGATGGCTGTCTTGTAACAGAGGATCAGGACCCTATCCTCAGGGTAAGGATGTTCAGCACCTGCCCCTGTGACCAAATTGCCAATGCACACTGCAAATCCTAATCACCGGTGACACACTCTTTTACAGCGCCAATTGATTAAGAAAACAGAGTATCAGCAAAGGAAAAATATCAGAAGCAATGCTACACAGAAATCACACACACACTCAACAGAAAAGAAATGGGTGAATCTTGTGAAGAAGGTGGGCCCTGTCCCTCTCACAAGATTCCCCAGGACACAGATGCTAAGTTAAAATGCTCACAATGCTTTATTCATCTGCCAAAATGTCAAATTACAATAAGGATTCAGACTTGTTCTGCACTACAATACCCCTGTTACAACTTGTTCTCCCCCCTTTTCTAATGTAGACATCTCCTCTTTATAGAGGAGACATCTATCACAATAGATTGTCATTACTCATTTAGTTGACCCTTTTGTACAAAAATAGGAAATCAATTCTTGTTTACAGCATGTTGTTACAACAGTGTGTAACTTTGTCATCCTTCGTTAATCGGATCCTTTTGTTGTTGCAAAGCTGGTAAACCTCAACCGTCTCTTTGAGATCCTCGTACTGTCCTTGGTTTTTTCACCATTGTTGCTGATTTGGTAAATCTCAACTGTTCCCTTGAAGTTCTCGTGCTGCTCCTGGTGTTCCAACATCTGCGACTGTGTTTTGCCAATTTTGGATAGTGGCTGATCATGCTATGTCAGCATCTGCAACGTATAGTTCTGGCAACTTCAGACGGTTACTGATCCTACTAGGCAATTGCTATTTCGGATGTTTCAGCCATTGCAAAATGAGGTTTTACCCACTTTAGTCAGTTGCTATTTCTGGTATTGCAGCAACTGCACAGTTGCTGTTTCTGGTATTCCAGCAACTGTGAATTATAATTCTGCAGACTTTGAACAGTTTCAACAATTGTTAGCGACTTAGTCAACTTCCAAAGATTAATTATAAAGATAACATGAATATGTGTTGAATAATTAAACATATAGCAATGAGGAGAGTTACTTCATACCTTTGGAATAATTAGGTCAAAATGTTATCAAGGCTTTCAACTTATGGGCTAAAGAGGGTAACATAATGACAAAATACAAGGTCAAAAGTAGACAATATGGAGTCCTAACAGTCTCCAATTCAGCTCTGAATGGTGAACCAGTAGAAGATAATACCCATGGGGCGATTGCAGGGACCCACTGTGGATATTTGGGGAGTGAGTGCGCAGGCAGACTTTGAAGTGATAGAGATTGTTGATGACAACAATCCCTACCCCCTGTGTTCTTAGGAATTGATTGGGCCACCGACATGAACGGGGTGATTAATTTGAAGAAGCGCAAGATGATTTTTGAAAAGAAGTCACTATGCGCAGTTATACCTCTGGACCTTGTTGAAGGATTGCGCTAGAAAGAGCCAGTGCATGACAATGAAAGTGACAATGATTTGAACTACATCTACAAAATAACTGCGCAAGAGCAAGATTGGGAAAATTCCACCACGGAGGGACAAATCTCATGGGAGCGTGAAAGCTCCTGTATGTCAGATTCTGATGAGGAGATAGAGCGATGGTAGAACCGGTTAAACGAGGTAACCACGTTGAATGGTAATATGATGATAAGGTCATTGCGCTACATATCGACAAAAGTGAGGGATCTGCCTACTTATGATGGGCTAAGTGAGGTAGATACTTTCTTAGATGAGTTTGAAAGGGAGGTGCTGGAAAAGCAATGTTTCCAGGCCTTGAATTGGGTACTGCGCGCTACACCTACAAGGTGGTGGGGTACACACAAAGGGAGCTTTAACGACTAGCACGTGTGTAGGAATATGATGCGCACATGGTTTGGGAATCCCAGAGTATGATTGACAGAAAAATACAATGGGCAGGATGATCCACGCACGCATCTAGCCAGGTGGATGTAGGCATATGGAAAACAACCTACGCGAATATGCATGAACTCCACACTGAGAGGTATGGTCAATAAGCATGTGTTGGGGGGTAGATGTGCATTTGGCTCTTAAGGTTGGACAAACAGTATGTGGGAAGAATAATTGTGCAAAGAGTTACCCGCACATAAGCAATTGATAAGGGGTGCAACGTGCTGAACATGGTATGCAACACGCAGCGAAGTGATTGGGACCTATGCATACCAGGACAGACACCTTTTCGGCTGATCGATGGAGTAGAAGCCATAATTCCTATGGAGTCTATCGTGTCTAGTCCGTGCATAGTGGCGCTCACAGGGGTAATGGACCGCGAAGCCCTAGAAGAAAGGCTCCTACAGTTGGAAGAGCTTGAAGAAGAACAGTTGGGATTCAATGAAGAGATTCGACAGGGTGATCTTAGGCTCCAAGAACTCATGAATGAAAGAGTTCGATTGAGGGAGAAAAGCGCCATGGCAGAAGCAGAAGTCAAGAAGCTTGAGGAAGGAATACAGAAGGACTTCCTTGATAAAAAGACCATGGTGATAAAGCAGGAGGAGCTCGATTACATTGATGAACTTAGGGACTACCACCAAGAGTTTATCAATTTGATGCATTGGATGGGACCGTATGTTATTAAGGAAATCACAGATGGCGGTGCGGCACAGTTGGTGAAGTTAAACGGTGAACTCTTTCTAGGACAAGTAAACGGTAGTCGGTTGAAGCCATATACAAGTGGTTCAGCCACCTAACTAGCCACGGGAAGCATAGTCTTAGCACTCCAGGCAGCTGAAAGGAGGCGCGAGACTATAAACTACTCTACCCAAGAGCTGCCTGATGTCAGGACTGCATGCAGTAGCGAGGTGTCACAGGGTCCGCGACAGTGCAAGGGTAGCTACGCTGCTGTGCAAGTTAGCTGGAAAGTGACCATTGTAGTCACTATTCATGATGTGATTCTTGGTTTGAGACCAAAGGGAGTGGGTGGCAGGCATTTAAGGCAAACTTTATGGGCTAAATTTGGGAAAATATGCTGCCAAGGGAGAATTAATGGACCGGATTTAGGGGGCACGATCAAATTCAAATTCAAAAGGTGCTATAAATTGCAAAGGGCTGCCCAACAAACAACACTTGGCCATTTGAGAATTGATCTATTGCGCGCCTAGAGATTTATGAACCCAGATATATTTGATATTTTGAAGTCGAAGGTATTATTTGGGCACCTACCTGAACTGTTGAGAGATTTGTGGAACAACAATATGACCACGCCAGAGGAAGCCATGGATATCAAAAAGAAGACCGTTGAAGAGGCTGCACAGACCATGACGATATGAGATGCCCCAGAAAGCGTCAGGATGGTTGCAAAAATCCCTAAATCTCCACGCACGCCAAGGCCTAAGAAAGATAAGCAGCCTATGGTACGGGTGTGCATGTCCCCTAGAAACCCACTGAGAACTAAATTGACCATGGAAGAAAAGGGGAAGGTGATTAATTTGGAAGTCGATGAGGAGGAGGAAGACTTTGAGGAAGTCCTGGTAGAAGAGGAGGAGGACAAAGAAATGGAGGAAGCCTAGGGTGCGGATCTTCTAACTAGGCTACCCGCATATGTTCCTTCATGGAAGGGGAAAGCAAGGGTGCCTAAGGAACTAGATGAGAGAAAAAGATCTCTGCAGACTCCACTGCTCCTTGATGACATCATTTTTGAAGGAGCGTACTTAGGAGAGGTGCCGGTTCTAAAATTTGAATATTGGGATCTCGCAGACCACGAGAAATTCCCACACTTGGCAACCGCATAGCTAATGCGGCCGTAGAAAAACACAGTGGCAGGAGTCATTGAGTTGGAGCCACACAAGTGGTTGTGCGGAGTAGAGAAAGCATGGTTGTTGAACCTGCTCTAGGTGTCGCATTACCATTGCACCCCAGTAACTATTTTTATCATCAGGCAGCTGCTCTGCCTGGTGCATGATGGGTGTTTGTGGCTGGAGGAGCCCATTCCCATCACATACCACCTAATACACAGAATTAACCAACTCCCTTGCAAGGGGGAGGACCCAACGGATATTTCAGAGGGTAAGAGAAATGATTTGGCCATCGCGGAAGCCATGAATAAAAAATTCAAACTGGAGAAGAAGAAGAGGGGGTATGCGATCTCAAGTATCAACAATAATGCGGTCAGAGTCTCGAAACAGGTACTTGCTGGAAAGGTTATGCGGAAGTACTGTGTGGATGAGGTGCCTGCGCCAGTGGTTGCACTTGCTGCGTAGTGCGCAGAGGGGGTCCAGTTTAACTGGTCAGAGTACTTGTGCAAGGAGTTCCTGGGGAATTTCCATGAGGCACAGGAACAGGGGAAGACTTTCCACTATGTGTGGCTTCTACTATCAATAGTGCTGGTGGCTTGCAAATTGCCTAAGGACAGCTAGTTCCCCACGATTGGAAAGGTCTTCCGGAGGCAGCGAAGTATGCTTCGCTGTGGGCAATTAAAGACATGCATAGGATCAAAGACAACAAAATATTCTTGGTGTTCAAGGAGATGAACATTAGAATGGGGATTAACCGTAAGCCACGGTTATCGCCCACTGTCTATAATAGTGTGCAGAGCTTCACAGAGTTCAAGGTAGACTTCCATCATGTGTATATCAGGGCGTGCAAGGACCCCACGAAGAAATGGAATGAACTACCTTACCTAGTCACGAATGATGTCATATTTGCCGTGCTTGAGTCATGGCCACTCGAGTGGCGTGCTCCTGCCAGCTCCATGGTGGAATCAGAGAAGTATGCTTCATATAGGAAAAAGGAGGAGGCAAGCTACAGATGGGGCAGTTGGCCGAGAAGAGAAGGAATAAAGAAGTAGCAGTAAAGGCGCAGGAGGCGCGGGATGCTCTGAAGGCAGTAGAAGAGTAGTAGAGGGTAGCTGAGAAGGAGCACGAGGGCCAGAAGTCGCCCTCGCTTGAATACTAGCTCGAAACAGAGGAAAGTAGCGCGGACCCATAGACAGCATCCACATAGCTGAAGTGGCAATGCTCGAGATAGCAGGTGGGTTCGTGGAAGAAGTCAAAAGCCTCCAAGACTTCTTTTGACCCGATCAACCTCACTGAGGGGGATCTACATGATATAGGGGAGAGGGTGCATGACGTCACCGGGGAGGCCCTCTAGCAGTTCGCAGAAGAAAATCAAATAGTGTTGGAAGCCCTCCGGGCACTGATACAGGAGTTGTTAGTGCACACTCCTTAGGGTGGTACTTTGTCGACGAGCCTCGTAGTAGGAATGACCGTAACTGAGGAAATGTTGCGCGCCCGCATAACCAACACTATAGTGTTGCCAGAAGGGGCACTGGTTACAGAAAACGAGGCTGAAAGGCCTATGGTTAGTGCGCTGAAGGGAGTTAGGATAAACATGGCTGCACTCCCGTGAGAGATGCTCTATGTTCAGTAGGATGGAGTGACTGTAGAACTGCGGGCTAGGGAGAATCGCACGCTCCAGGTGATGAGCTAGCAATGGATTAATATGAAACAACTGAGCTTGTAGCATGACAAGGTTGTCACACAGAACAAGCAGCTAGTGCAGGTGGTTGAGGAAGCTTACCAGATGGTCCCTAAGTTGGCCATCCCAGCAGAGGCGCACATCCGTAGATTAGCAGCAGGAGTATGCGAGGCGAAAGAAGAGATGGCTAAGTATCAGTTGGAGCTAAACCTTTAGATAGTTGAGCTGAAATTGAAGGTGCAAAATTCAACTCTGCTAGAGGTGAAAGCATAGCGTGCCAACGCCATTATAGTAGAAATAATGGAGATCAGCAGTGTAGTGAAGGATTGCACCAAAATTTTTGAAGAATCGTTCGAGGTCCTCACCACTCTGCAGGAGGACCCAAACATACAGTGCCTGGAAATAGAGGCGCGCGAGCTGTAGCAATAGTATGATTGCATAAAAGGGACTGCGTAGATAGTGGCCCTTACACAAAGGCTCACACGAATGCAGCAAGGAAAAGTGCTCAAGGAGCAGGTAGATGCTGCGCGACATAAGGAGGTTGTACTAAGGGCACGCGTACAACCATGGATCAATGAGGCATTCGTCATGACAACCTTGATTAAAGCCAAGCTCATGCATATGCAAGGAACGCAGGAATAGGTGCAGGGTAGCAGTTCATCTACAACAGTCTCTGAACAGCGTGTCCAGGAAGTATAGCAGGCACTTGGTTAGTGCGCTGCCGATCTTGCAGCGGTCCAGGCAGAGTTGGGAGGTCTCCGCGCGAATATCTCTGCACTGACAGAGTGACTTGAGGGTGAGTCACGATGTTTGTGTTGGGGGCCTGTTGGGCACGAGATCCCCCAAGGGAGGTTTTGGGGCAAGAAGCCTAGATTTTGGCTAAAAAGTGTAAATCTGATGTAAAGACTCCGCATTTTGTGAGCGCAGAGCGCGAAGTTGTAAATGAGTCATAGGGTTATCTGCCCTTAGTTTTGTAATGTAATGTCGGCTTTAGAGATCTACCCATGGTCCGCGGACCATGGGATTGTATAAATAGAGTGAGGCTCTAAGTTGTAAATTAGTGAGTAATAGAATAAGAATGATGATAGAATAGAAGGATAACGGAAGATCTAAGTGTAGAGTCAAGTATTTGGGTTGTAGAGTAGGAGAAGGCTCTGCAGCTGAGTGCGCAAATTCCTAGTAGTCCACGACTGAGTTCGCGGACCCCTACAGCTGACTGCGCAGGGCAAGTCGAGTCTGTAACCATTGAGGCATTAATAAAGAGAAGTTTCGCATAAATTATGTGTATGTATTTCCTGTTTTTATGCTTTGAGTATATTGGGTATGAATTGCATTTTCACTATTTATATGGTGTATGAACTTATATGATTGTGTTGATTAAGTCAATGTGAGATCAGTATCTGTTTATGCAAAGATAACTAATAATTGCAAGAAGATAAGCAAGATCCATGGTGTAACTTGGGGAAATAGCTTAGATTGCTGCCATAAGCAGCGCGAAAGGACCTTAGCAGCTGGTGAGGGCTGTGCGAAGGTGGTTATAATAGATCGCGAAGATCTCGCAAGTCAAGACAGTGTGCGAAGTGACGTACACGAAGGTAGGGACAATTGGACTAAATCGACCCCCTCAGACATCTCTAGGGTGCAGAAACTTGGTTCCAGCATCCCCTCATACTACCTCGGGTGAGACTTTCTGTGGGCTAATGCCGAAAGGTCCAGTAGTGTAGGGATTTTTTTGGCTAATTAACTCTAAACCTAGGTTAGGCCCTCTCAAGCCAATAGGCAAACACCATCCTCAGTGTTCAACAACACCTAGAACAACAAAACTGTTGTAAGAAAAATATATTGTCGATGGATCTTTATAGCTTAGCTCGATCTAGTATTTACAATGATAAACCCACTGAGAAGCAAACCAACATGAAATCATAACAACATAACATCATAATGACATGACACCTGTGCCTCTTATTGGAGCTTTATAACATAGATCATGGCGGTAGTTACATCCATCTACATATGTACATATACCAAACATCACCAAAGCATGTACCAAAGCATATACCAAGACATATACCAAAACACCATACCAAAACTACTTTGCATCAATTGGAAAACAAGGAAGGATACATAGCCCACATCTGATCTGTCGTCTGCCATGTAGCTTCGTCGGGCCAAAAGTTTTTTTGCTACACCTTAAACTGCTTGATTGCTCAGTTCCAGAGAATGAGCACCCTTTTCTGAAATATATGCTGAGTCTCCAGCTGGAATTCTCCATCTGGTTCCACCTACAATACATACCAGTTAGTCACATGATCATCATATTTAACATACTTCTTAAGCAATGACACATGGAAAACATCATGGACTTCACTGTTGGAGGTAGTGCAAATCAATAGGCTATTGGCCCAATCCTCTCAACAATACTAAAGGATCCAAAAAATCATTGTGCCAGATTGGCACATGATCCAATTTGTAAGGAGCTCTTCTTTGTTTTGATGCACAAGTACACCTGGTACCCAACCTAGAACTCTTTGAACAACCTGTTCCGATCTGCATTGTTCTTATACCTATCCTGTGCTCCCTTTAGATTCTTATTTATAACCTGCATTTCTTGTTCCATATCCACCAACATGTCCGATCTAATCAACTCCCTATTAATTGGATCACTCCAACTGATGGGAGTATTGTGACTTCACCCATATAATGCCTTAAACAGACTCATCCTCAAGGATTCTTGATACCAATTATGGTAAGAAAAATCTAACAGTGGAATATACTCTTCCAACTTTCACTACTGATACATCACATACATCCTCAACATGTCCTCCAATATCTCGTTAACCCTCTCTATCTATCCATTGGCCTGTGGATGATAAGTTGTATTGAAGGCCAAACTTGTGCCCAAACTTGGAAACAAATCCTTCCAAAACTTAGAAGTGAACTTTGCATCCTTGTCTGACACAATCTTCTTCGGAACACAATGCAATCTAATCACGTCCCTAATAAATTTTCATGCCACATCACTAACTAAGAATGTAGACTGCTATTGGGACAGGGTCCCCTAGGGTCAATTTTGTAATAATTTTTGTTATTTTTGTAAAGTCTCCGCATTTTTAGGAGCGGAGCGCGAAGGTCGTTAGGAGTCAATGTGGCTTTAGGAAAGTCAAATCCCATTAGTTTGTTAGAAGTTAAGATGTTTTGTGACCTGCCTATGGTTCACGGACCATGGTATTGTAATGAAAGAAGCTATAAAGAGGAGTCGTAGAGAGTCATAGGATATAGTAATCCATTGAAGATCTATGTATGGGCAAGTGATCTAAGTCAGAAGAGTCTGTTTTCTATACTTAGGAAAAGGGGAAGGCTGCTGCAGTTGTGTGCACAGATAACATGGTAAGATCGTAGTTGAGTGCATGGGCCCCTGCAACTATGTGCGTAGGGAATAAAGAGTCTGTAACAGAAGGATGGAACATAATAAAGACTATTTTGGAAGCAATATCTATGTATCTGTGCGTTTATGTTTACTTATGCATTTTCTGTGTATTCACTCTGTTTTTTGAATTTATCATAAGAAACACTTAATTAATGCGTGAAAGTAGTAGATATGTTATTTTACTTGATGCTATAAATGTTTAAGTAATCGGGGTAGAGTTAGAAATTGTTATTTGTAAGTTATCATAATTTCCGCATTTCAAGGGTTAGGGTTCACAAAGGTCAAGATGGAGCCCCAGAAGTAACAGAAACCCATCACACAAACCTCTTGATACAGAAACCTGGTTCTATCATCCTCGAATACTGCCTCGAGTGAGACGGTAGCTTGCGCTACACGGGTTGTTTCTGAAAGGGCCGATAGTGTAGGGTTTTGTTGGTTGGCAGAGATAACTCTAAACCTGGGTCCAGACTCCCTCAAGCCAACAGATGGTTCCATTGTTTGGATCGGGATCTATCTGAGGAATGTGTGATGTCGAAGGAGATTGAGAGGTGGATAGATCGGAAGTTGCACGAATTTGCAGCCCAGGAAAATAGGAATCCACACTCATCGAAATAAGGGTGGTTGAATAGATACCTATATACAGACGAACATGAAATTTTCTTCTACTCTTTTCCATGTGAATTACACTAGTGGTTATCTAAATTGGTGGAAAATCAAGGTACATGGAAGTTGGATAACCCTATTGTGTGGACTCCAAAGTCAGTAAAGCACCTGGAATCTTTAGAAATTAAGATCACGAGGGTTGTCGATTACTGGATCGATATCATTTTGGGCGGATTCATTACTGAGTTCACAATCGATACATCTGTTAGTTATAGCGAAGCTAAACTTCAGTTTTTCGAAGGACCAAGAGGTAAGTATCTGAAGTCTCTGAAAAATTGGATTAAAATTCTATTGTGTGAGAAAAGGGTTATGCCATTGAATTAATGTTTAGAAGATATTTGATGGGAAATACGCGAAGTGGAAAGACATTCAGAAGATATCTAGATTAAGCTGCTAAGTACAATTCTTAGTTGGGAATATATGAGAGTGATGAAGAAGGAAGTATTCTAGAAACACCGCAAGGTGCACCATAGATAGTAAATCAGGTCATTGCGGGAATACCACATCCATAGACTCCACCTCTGCCATCACCTCCACCTAAAACACCCACACCTACACCTCTGCCTCCAACTCCACCTCCACTATTCAATATGGTGAAAGTTATGGAGATGCCTGTATTTAAGGGCCTGGAGACAGAATACCTTGAACATATTTTGTTTGTAGCAAATGTTGTATGGAAGTCACAACAGATTACAAAGACAAACTTGAAGAAAGAGCAGTTGGTCACAACATTGCAGGATCGAGCGTTGAGCTGGTATATTAAGTATTGTTCGACTCATCTCAATGTGACACTGAAGGAATCGAAAAAAGTGCTCAATAATGAATTCAAGAAGCCTAAGATGCAAGGCTAGTTAGTAATAGAGGTTAAAGAGATCCAACAGAAGGTAAATGAGTTTGCGTGTGACTTTGATCAAAGGTTGAAATGTCTGCTCTAGCAAGCTAATATGCAGATCATGAATGACCAGCAAGGGGACTGGTATATTGCTTCACTACTACCCCATTTAAGATTTCCATTATCGTAGTAGAAGATTTGAATGCAAGTAGAGGCTCTAGATATTTCTATGAAAATGGAAGCCTCACCGATTCAGGATACAAATCTAGGATTGCAGTAGATTCAGTCGGAGTTGGCTAGCCTGCATATGGAGTTGCAGAGCCTCAAGAAGGGAAAAAAGTCCAGAATGAGATCTACATGGAAGTATGGTATTTAAAATGTAAGGGCCATGGTCATGAGAAGGATCATTGCTCGGTGTACCAGAATTATCTTTTTGGGGGAGGACCTATCCCCCTAAATCCAGAAAACACCACTGGGCCAAGTATAGGAGTGGTACCACTATTTGTCAAATTATAGGAAACCACACAACAAACAATTTTCATTTGCTGCAGAAGTTTGTGCAGACGCCCCAGGAGCCATTCTGTAACTTCTGTAATTCTGTGGGTAATGACAAGCATAGCTGCCGAAGTTGTGAATTGATGATGGACAGAACACCAACATATAGAGTACAGATGGAGGCTCGTCCTCAGGATCAAGGCGCAATAGTAGTGCATGGAAGGTTTCAGGGATGAGGAAAAGGACAAGGAGGAGGAGATAGAAGAGTTCATGGCCAGATCATCTGTTACAATTATGGGGAACCAAGTCACTCTATTCGGGATTGTTAGAATCCAACACACCCCTCATGTCAATATTGTCGACAATTCAATCATGTCATATAATATTGTCCCGTACTCATCGCGAAGATGCAAGAAAATAAGAATTAGACTTAGAAACCTATCCATAACATCTAGATGATGAGATCAGAACCACATGAAGAGGGTCCTAGTGTTAATATCATCACATGAAGTGGCATAACTACCAAGGAGGATAAAGGGAAGCAACCAAAGGAAAACGTATGGATTCACAAGGCTGCTGACAAGGAGGATGGATTCGATGTAAATAAAGTAAAGGAAACATTTATGGAAGAAAAGACAAGCTTCATGGATGCAGGAGCTTCTACATCAATGACTCAAAGTATGTGCACGGGGAAGCCTGAAGACATCGGTACTACGCAGGAGGTAGACCCTTCGTTATTAGCATCATTTTTACAGACCTGCATGAAGCTCCTAAGGGATAAGAAGGTAGTAGAGGGACTACAAGAATTGATAGATAATTGCACTGGAAATAATAAGCCACTGCCAGAATAGTGCATGGTACATAAGGTTTACAGAAGTAGGAAGAGGACAGTCGTGAAATGATATTGACTGCCCAGATTGGAGAATTTGAATTAGACAAGGTAATTCTGGATTTGGGGTCTGATGTAAATGTTATTCTAAAGAAAACCTGGGAAGAATGGGAAGACTAATGCTAAAATGGTCCCTAATCCAATTGAGAATGGTGAATCAGCAAAAGATTATTCCTATGGGGCGCCTACATGGGGTGACTGTGGAAATTGAAGTGGCGTATGCCATAGCCGACTTCGAAGTGATCAAAATAGTGGATGATAGTAACCCATACCCAACGCTACATGGAATTGATTGGGTATTTGATATGAATGCAGTCATCAACCTGAAGAAGTGCGGTATGACATTTGAAAAGAAAGAACTAAGGGTTATTGTGCCATTAGATCTAGTTGAGGGTGCATGATATACTGAACCATTCCACGATTATAATGAGGAATACGATATTGAGAAGATATATAAGCTAACTGCGTGGGATAAATATTGGATCAACCCTATGGTGGATGGGCGAATTACGCGCGAGAAGGACAACTCCTGCACTTCAGATGCAGATGAGGAGCTCAAACACTGGCAAAACAGGTTGCATGAGGAATCGTCACAATGATGCAACAAGCTTACAAAGTCACTCTAATGTATATCCACTAAGATAGACGAATTACTGTATTATGATGGCTTAGAATATGTCAATTTATTTTTGGATAAATTTGAAAGGGATGTACTAGAGGAACATTCATTCCAAGCACTAGACATAGCTCTGCGGGCTACACACAAGAATAGCTTTGCATATTGGAAGGATTATTGGCGGATGATGAAGTTATGGTTTGGGTATGAAAATACCCGCGTTACGAAGAAATATGCAGGAAAAGAAGATTCGCGCGAACATCTAGCTCGATGGATGAAAGCATGGGGAGAAGAACCACAACCAAAATGGGTTCATACATTCTGCCATACTTTGGATATGATTCCGATGAACTGGTATATAGAAACAGAGCTGCAACATGGAACTGCAAAATGGGATGTTCTAAAATAAATTTTTATTCTAACTTTTAGTTTTGAGGATGGATTTGAGTGTATTGATGAAGCGTTACAGGAGATCCAAGCTGCAATATTCAGAATGTCTGAAGAACCTGTTGTGTGGGTACAAACAGATTGGAGTACACAGCTACGCCATGCACTTAAATGCTACAATGTTTCCATTGAGGAAGGCGAAGAAGATCCTAGGAACATCAACATTCTGGAACCAAAAGGACAACAGGAAGTTGCGGGGCCTAAGGCAGAATTCCCTGATATCTCAAAGCCCTTGAAGACCAAGCAGGTGAATATTGGATCGAAAGCGCAACCGAAGTTCACAAACATATTTGACTATTGGGATGAAGATATAGTGGAAAAAGTCACGGAGCTATTGTAGGAATATCAGGACTTTTTCCCACCAAGTTCTTTGATCTGAAAGGGATAGTAGGGGATCTAGGTGTCATGAAGATCACTCTGAAGCTAGATGTGAAGCTAGTAAAGCAACGCCCTTATCACTTAAATCCTAAGTACAAGGAAAAAGTGTGTGGGGAATTGAATAAGATGCTTGCATCTGGGATTATTGAATTGTCGAGGAATCAGACTAGGTTAGTCCTATGGTGGTTTAGGAAAATAAGATGCAGGGTGAAATTCAGATATGTGTAGACTTGAGGAAGTTGAATGATGCTTGTGTCCATGATCCATTTCCTACACCATTCACAGACAAAGTGTTGGATAACGTTGGAGGTCAGGAAGCCTCTTCACTTACTGATGGGTTCTCAGGGTACCATTAGATCAATATCGTGCCATAGGATAGGAGTAAGCCTACCTTTGCTACTGAATGGGGTTGATTTCAGTATACAGTTATGCCTTTCGGGCTTAAAAATGCCCCTGCATTTTTCTCTAGGGCGATGGTCGCAACTTTCAAAGAGTTTATTCACAAGTTTTTTGAGGTTTATTTCGACGATTGGACAATGTTTGGGTTAGTAAAGAGACATGTTTCCAGTCTTCACCTCATGTTGTATACTTGTCGAAAGTATCAGATATCCCTTAATCTGAATAAATGCATATTTTGTGTGTCGTATGGGATACTATCGGGCCATGTAATTTGTAAGCAAGGGTTGATGGTAGACCCTGCCGAAATTTGCAATGATTATTAATCTAAAGCCTCTAAAGAATGTCAAACAACCGCGTGCGATGTTGGGCCACACAGGGTATTACAAAAATTTCATCAAAGTGTATGCACAGATCACTACACGCTCATGGAACAATTTCTGAAAAAAGGAAGTGAAATTTTGGTGGGATGATGATTTCCAAAAGAGTTTAGATGTTTTGAAGGAAAAAAATGGTCATCTTACCCATTTTAGTGTTCCCCAGCTGGAAGAAGGAGTTCCACGTACATGTAGATGCATCCTGCATAGCACTAGGAGTTGTGCTAACCCAACCAGGTGATGGTGATATCGACCATTCGATAACATTTGCAAGTAGGAAGTTATAAGAGGCAGAAAATAATTATTCAACCACATAAAATGAAGGATTAGAAATGGTGTATGCACTTTGGAAATTCCAAAACTATTTGTTGGGTGCACACTTCAATATGTACATAGACCATTCTTTTTTGAAGTACTTGGTCAACAAGCCTATGTTGTGGGGGAAATCTACAGATGGTTGTTGCTTTTTCAAGAATACGACTTTGAAGTAATTGTGAAGCCCGAATGACTGAAAGTTGGACTAGATCACCTCTCGTGAATTGAGAAAGTTGACGAACCTACAAATCTAGAGGAAGGATTGCCTGACATGTAGCTCTTTGTTGTGCACGTCGCAGATGACCATTTTGCTGACATAATATAGTTCTTGTCTATGGGTGCAGCTCTTGAAGGGTATACAACACAGCAGAAGAAAGAGTTGGTGGTCAGGGCTGTAGATTTCTTTGTTATCATAGGAAACTTATATAAAATGGGATCCAATGAAATATTGTGAAGGTATGTTACGGAGTATGAACGACAAAGTATCCTTGCTGAAGAACATGGAGGGGTTGCAAGAGGACATTATGCGGGAAGAGAAAATGCACAGAAGATTCTACGAGCAGGACTCTGGTGGCTAACTGTGCATAAGGATTCCAAGACTTATTGTAGGGCATGTGATGTCTGTTAGAGAACGAGGAGACCATCATGAAGGGATGAATTTCCCTTGAACCCACAGGTATCATTACAAGCATTTGATAAATGGGTGATAGACTTCGTGGGGCCAATTCAATAAATCAGGAAGAAGACAGGAGCCAGATACGTCATTACAATGACCGAATATCTAACTAGGTGGGATGAGGCACATCCTATAAAGGATTGTAGCACAGCTACAACTATGAATTTTATTTTTGAAAACATTTTGTCTTAATTTGGTTGCCCTAAGATCTTGATGAGCGATAGAGGTTTGCACTTATTAAATGAAAGAATTGCTGCTTTGCTAGAATAATTCCATATGCATCACAAGAAGAGTAGACTGTATCATCCTCAAGCGAATGACACAATGGAAGCATTTAAAAAAATACTAGAGAACACCTTAACAAATATTTGCAATGTGAAGCGAAATGATTGGGATGTGTGCATACAAGTTGTTTTATAAGCGTATAAAACTACCTGCAAAACGTTGATTGGAAAAACGTCATTTAGACTAGTTTATGGATAGGAAGCTGTGATGCCGATGGAGTACATCGTGCCAAGTTTTTGGATTGTTGTAGTTACAGACATGGTCGATCAAGATACCATGGAAGAATGCCTCGCACAGCTAGTTGCGTTGGAGGAAGATCGCTTCTTGGAAGGTTTTCATTTGCAAGTTCAAAAGGACCACGAAAAGGAATGGCATGATGACCATATCAAACAACACACCTTTAAGAAGGGAGATTTGGTCTTACTATATGATAGTAAGTTCACGAAGTTTCTGGGGAAGTTCCAAATGCATTGGATGGGGCCATATATTATTAAGGAGATTACAGATGGAGGCATAGTTCAACTCGTGAAGCTGAATGGGGAGTTGTTTCCAAGAAAGGTCAATGGGAGTCAATTAAAGTTGTACAGGGGTGATACCGCCCCTTCACAATGACTATATGAATGAGGGACAGTCTTAGTACTCCAGGAAGTTGCAAGGGAGTGCAGGACTATAAAATACACTACTAGAGGGATGGTTGTGAAAAGTGATTGGGTTGTGCGATGAATCAATGGAAGGTGATGAGAAAATCTGCGTGAAGGGAGCTGTGCTAGGATGGTGGGTCCCACATAGCTTGGCCAGAAAGTGACTGTTGGAAGCATTGTAGCTGATTGGATGGAGTTTTTTATATTAAAGGGAGCTGGGGTGGGGGAGCATTTATGGGGCACATATTTGGAAATATGTTGCCAAAAATGCATTAATGTTAGGTATTTGGAGGGAACAAATGGATTTGAATTCAAATTGAGCTATAAATATGGCATGTCACTCCAAATTTGAACAATTTTCTTCCTGATAATTTTCCTTAAGATTTTGTGCCCTAGTTTGTGCCAAGAGAAGTGTTATATGTCTGATAGGGATTGGGAAAGGATGAAGGAGAAGATTTCACAATTGGGATTTGCAATTTTAACTGACTGGTAACAAGAGATATCCATTGAGAAGATGACTACAACTCAACCTGAGACAGAGACGACCCAACCTGTACCTACAAGGTTTCCTACTACAATGCCTAGGTTGCCAAGGGCTAAGCCATCTGTGTCCACGACGAGAGATAAGAAGCAGAAGAAGCCTCAACAAGCACTGGTGTGGCAATCACCACAGAAAAGTCCGACAGAAGTCTGCCAGAAGCGAAAGATGGATAGGTCCAAATAACCGATGGAGCCCCTAGTCCTGGATGAGGAAGAACTGCATGGAGGAATAGAGGAGATTGATACAGAGGTGGTTGAGCCAATAACTCAGCTACCACCTTATATACCACCAAGAAAATTCATGGCAAAAGTGCCCAAAGATCCATATGCAACAAAGTTCATGGTCTCTACACCTTTGCTACCAAAGAATGTGCCATTTTAGGGAAATTTTTTGGCCCAGATACCATATCTAAAATTGGAGGATTGGGATTTGTGGGACCATGCGAAGTTTTGCAACTAGAACCAAGAAAATACCTAAAGAAAGTATATTGTGAAGAATTGGAAGTCACCCAATTAAAGCCGATGAAATGGGTGGCTGGAGTTGGGTGCACGGGGTTACTGAACATGATGTGGGTGCCACATTTTAGTTGTAGTGCTATCAACACAATTTGTGTGCATCAACTTTTGATGCTAGTGCACAATGGGTGCCTCTGGTTGGGAGGTTCCATCTCGATCACTAATATACTAATCCATAGAATAAATTTGTTTCCATACCAAGGAGTGGACCCTAGAGAGGTGTTTGTAGGAAAATCGCAGGAGAAAAGTTAGAGGACCAAATGAAGACTGCTTTTGGTCTAGTGAAGAAGTTGCATGGATATTCCATTCATTTGATGGCATGGTGCAGTTTGCTACACAAATTCTGGCTGGCAGAATCATGCGGACGTGCCGTGCAGATGAAGTACCAACACCAGTAGTTTCTTTGGCTTCGCAGTGCACCAAGGGAGTCCAATACAAATTGGCTCAATACTTGTGCCATGAGTTTTTGGAAGACTATAGAGAGGCCTAGGACGAGGGCAAGGCATTCCACTACACATGGTTGTTGTTGCTGATCACGTTGCTGGCATCGAGGATGCCATAAGAAACTCAATTCCCTTAGCATGATTCAGATCTACCTTAGGCCATGAAGTTCTCTTCACTGTGGGCGACTAAAGACCCTAAGTGCATCATGGAGATGAAGATATTCTGGGTGTTATTTGAGTCAGAACTGAGAATGGTGATTAACCAACAGCCAAGGTTATCACCAAGTTTGCATGCATGTGCAGTACCTTAATGTTGAAGATTTCAAGGAGGTTTTCCATAATCTTCACATCTGCGCAAAGAAAGATGCCAAGGGCACATGGCACAAATTGCCATACTTAGTCATTGAGGATGATATTTTAGGGGTTGTTAGTAAGTGGCCAAGTGACTGGGTCACCCCTTCTGATGCCAACGCAAGTACTAGTAATACTATTGAAGGTGCAATAACGTAGACTACAACAATGACCGCATAAGCAAAGGAAAATAATAAGGAAGCATAGAAGGCTTCTGCAAAAGAGAAGATTGCAAAAAAAGAAAAGGTTAGGCAGAAGAAAGAAGTTGTTGCAAAGGAGAAATAAGAAACAAAATAAAGGGTATTTTCTAAAGAGACTGATGCACTAAAGGAGAAGATTGCCACTATGTCGCAGGCCACCATTGACCTCGGTGATTCAGAAATGGAGCACAAATGTGGAGGAAGAGACAGAGGGAGAATAGAAAGGGGGAGTGGGCTTGGAGTCCCCCTTTGTCGTCAAGAAGAGGCAAAATAGGAGTTCTGTAGGGCTGTGCAAAAAGTAGAAATTAGACAAGACAGTGAGTGTGACACCTTTGTTCCTCACAGAGGGAGACTTTGAGGAAATTGGCATGTAGTTTGTGACGCCGCGAAGAATCTTTGAGCCCACATTGAAGAATAGCGCAAAGAAAATTTTATAAGGTGCATCAAGACCTGTAGGAACTTCAAGTCCAAACACGTATTATTCAAGTGAGCGTGGGACATGCGAGCTTGAAGCAAGCGAGCTTGAAACAAGCAAGCGAGTCAGACTTAGCAATTAAACTTACCTTGGACATCCACACAGTGTAGTGACTAGAAGGGTCCTTGCACATCAACTCAACAAAAGGTAGGGCGCAGCTCTTACACATGAAGGACTTAAGTCTGAATCTGGTGGCACTTCTTATTCAGATGCTGCACGAGCTACATCAAGGGTTGCCAGATGAGCTTCCAATTTGGGAACAACACACACTACTAATCATCAATGAGGTCAAAACCAATAAACAACAAATGTCCGAGGAAAAGGCACATGCCCTCAAGTAAAGGGAGGAAGTGATGACAGGTAGTTTGTAGTTAGAAGTGGCAATAGCACATGCTTGTAGCGAGCTTCCCAATCTCCATATCCTAGCAGAAGTGGCCTCTGCAGAAAATATCCAGAAGGTAGCTATCGTAGTCAAGGAGTCAAAGGCAGAAATTGGTAAAGTCAGATTTGAGTTGTAACTACAAATCTTTGAGCTACAACTTAAGCTACAGTGAACCTCTTCTCCAAAAGTCAGAGAATAGCATGAGCTTGTTATTAAAGAAGAGATGGCTACCTTAGAAGATGTAGTCAAGGGATGCACTCAGTTGTTTGAATAGGCCATGGAAATATGGACCTCACTGCAATAGGATCCAACTTTGCAAAAGATTCAAGTTGATATTAGAGAAAAGCAGAGTCAGTTCAATGAGATCAGGCCAACAATGCGAACCTTAACACTGGTGCAAAGGTTCACAATATTACAGGAGGACAATCTCATCCGTAGTGAAATTGATGAGTTGCATCTAAAAGAAGCAATCATATCTTCAAGGATGCAACCTTGGGTGAATGAGGCAAGTCATTTGACACTATTAGTATAGGGCAAGATGAAGGCCATGCAACAAACACAGAGAACCGCGGACCTTATAGTTGAAGGCTCCACCGTAGAAAAATCCATTGAAGAAGTCTGTCAGGCCGTTGTGCAGGGGACATTAGATCTGTAAGTGTTGAAGATAGAGTTCAGTGAGATTCAAGTGAAGAACGAGGTGCCACCAATAGAGTGACTTAAGAATGAGTAACGACTTTGTGTTGGGGGTCTATTAGGATAGGGTCCCCTATGGTCAATTTTGTAATAATTTTTGTTATTTTTGTAAACTCTCCACATTTTGAGGAGCGAAGCACAAAGGTCATTAGGAGTCAATGGGGCTTTAGGAAGGTCAAAGCCCCTTATTTTGTTAGAATTTAAGATATTTTGTGACCCGCCCATGGTTTGCGAACCATGGTATTGTAATGAAAGAATCTATAAAAAGGAGTCATAGAGGGTCATAAGATATATTAATCCATTGAAGATATATGTATGGGCAAGTGATCTAAGTCAGAAGAGTTTGTTTTCTATACTTAGGCAAAGGAGAAGGCCCCTACAGCTGTGTGTGCGGAGACCTTGGTAAGTCTGCAGCTGAGTGCGTAGGTCCCTACAACTGTGTGCGTAGGGAAAAAGAGTCTTTAACAGAAGGATTGAACATAATAAAGACTATTTTGGAAGCAATATCTGAATTTATCTGGATTTCCTGTGTATTCACTCTGTTTTATGCATTTATCATAAGAAACACTTAATTAATGCATGAAAATAGTAGATCTATTAGTTTACTTGATGCTATAAATGTTTAAGAAATCGACGCAAAATCATAAATTGTTATTTGTAAGTTATCATAATTTCCGCATTTCAAGGGATATGGTTTGTGAAGGTCGCGATAAAGCACTAGAAGTAATAGAAACCCATCACATAGACCTCTGGATGTAGAAACCTGGTTTGGTCATCCCCCAATACTACCTCAGGTGAGACTGTAGCCTACGCTACGCCGATTGTTTTTGAAAGGGCCAGCAGTGTAGGGTTTTGTTGGTTAGCACAACTAACTCTGAACTTAGGTCCAGACTCCCTCAAGCCAACAACTCCACTAGAATGAAGTGCACAACCTTTGTCAACATGTCCACAAAAACCATGACGGAATCATGCTATCTCACTGTCCTTGGCAAACCTGTGATGAATTCCATGGAAATGACCTCCCATTTCCATTTTGGAATCACAATCGACTCTAGAATTCCACCTAGATGTTTATACTTTGCCTTCACACTTTGAGAATCGAAACACCTAACCACATACTTTGCTACATCCTTCTTTAGATTCGGCCAATAATAAAATTTCTCTACTGTAGTTAACTTCTTTTGATATCCTAGGTGACTTGAATATGGTTTTGAATGAAACTCCCTCAATGTCACCTTCTTGAGCTCACTATTGTCTGACACATATATCATGTCTCTAAATCTAAGCAATCCATCTCTTGTAAAGTAATAATCCACATCATATGCACCTGCACCTATACCTCTACCACTACCTGTACTACCACCTGTACCTATACCTGTATTACCACATGTACCGATACCTATTTTATGGTGCAACCTGTGCATAATAATCCATGTACCTGACATCCTGCTGACTTTCCTAGAAGATCTTATCTTGTAAGTTTGTTCCATAAGAGCTCATAGATGCTAAGTGATTTACCTGTATCCGCCTACTAAGAGCATCAACCACCCTATTCTCTTTACCTTTGATATCCTTGATCTCAAAATCTTGCTCCCTGATCATGGTCAACCACCGAGCCTGCCTACCATTTAGATTTTGTTGGTCAAATAGATACCGCAAACCACTGTGATCACTCATCAATATAAACCTCCTTCCTAGGAGATAGTGTCTCCACATCTTCAACACATGTATGATGGTTGCCAATTCAAGGTCATGTGTGGGTAGTTCTTCTCATGCTCATTCAGTTTTCATGACTCATAGCATACCGCTTGTCCATATTGCATAAGGACTCCACCAAGTCTCTTCTTGCAAGCATTTGTGCATACTACAAACTCTTTGTCCGGATATGCAATCTTTAACACTAGTGCATGTGTCAACAACTACTTCAGCTACACAAAACTACCCTCACATTCCTCTATCCACTCAAACTTATTACCCTTTCTCTACAACGATGTGATAGGATAAGTAATCTGTGAGAAGTACCTGATGAACCTCCTATAATAACCTACCAATCCCATGAAGGGCCTCACCTCATCTACATTCCTAGGAGCTACCCACTCCATGATGGCCCTTACCATTTCTAGATCTATTGCAATTCCCTCCTTGAAGACAACATGTCCCAAGTAATGTACCTCAGTCTAAAAGAAACTACACTTGTTGAGCTTAGCATACAAGTTATACTCTCTCAACAACCTCAACATTGCTACTAAATGATTGATATTCTCTTCCTCATTTTTAGAATATACCAATATATCATCAATGAACGCAATAATAAAATCATCCAAGTACAGACGTAACACACTATTAATTAAGCAAATAAAAGTAGATGGAGCATTAGTCAAACCAAATGGAGCTACAACAAAATCATAATGCCCATACCTAGTCCAGAAGGTTGTCTTGTAAATGTCCTCCTCTTTGATGCATACCTGGTGATATCCAGATCTCAAATTAATCTTTGAGAATACTTCTTCTCCCTTCAATTGATCGAATAAATCATCAATCCTTAGTAATGAATACGTGTTCTTGATGGTCACTTTGTTCAATTTCCTGTAGTCAATGCATAATCTGAGAGTACCATCTTTCTTCTTCACTAACAATACCGGTGCGCCCCAAGGTGATACACTTGGCCAAATGTATCGCTTGTCCAACATTTCCTTCAACTGCAGCTCCAACTCTACCAACTTAGGTGGGCTTATCCTGTAAGGTGCTTTTGATGTTGGAGTTGCCCCTGGAACCAACTCAATAGAAAATTCTACCTCCCTGTGAGGTGGAAACTTTGAAATATCCTCAGGAAATACATCCTGGAACTGCTATAGAACTGGGTACCTTCTCAAAACATCTGCATCCTCAACTTCCTTACCTTTGTCACTAGAAATGTGCACTGCAAATAACACACACCCTTTCCTGCAACTACACTTTGCCTGCATAGCTGTCACCATCCTAATTGATGTGGATTTCTTCTTTCCCTATAAGACTCTTGGTTCTCCATTGCCATCCAAGCACTCAATGGACTTATCATAACAGTCCACCTTGGTTCTATGAAGGTACAACCAATCCATTCTCAACAACATATTGTATGATCCTAACGGTAATACATTCAAATGTGTTGTCGTAGGCATACCATTCAAATCAAATGCTTAAGATCTTACCTAATGGTGAACTCGCTTCTTTGTACCTATAGCCAACTGCACTAACCAAGATTTTGCATGCAATTCCTTACTTGAACCACACTTATCCACCAAGTTAGGACTAACATAGCTATAATTTGATCCAGGGTCAATCAAAAGAGAAATAACTTGACCACAAAGTTCACCATCCATCTCAATGATAGATTCCTGATGGTTTGCCTGATTTTTTATCAAATGCTGCATAGATATAAGGAATGCTCTGGCCAACATCCCCAGCAGTCTGTTCATCCTGCACACTATATATATGAGTCCTACCACCCTGATTCTACAGAAAATATCTCCTTCAATGATCCTTGCCCACAAGTCCAACACTCCATAGGCTTCCAGCTTGCATCCTTATTTTGTTCTTCTGATCGAAATCCCTATCCTCTATCTCATGCATTGCCCTTCTTAGATGGCGTGCATTCTCTTTATTACCATTACCTTGAGGTCTTTCTCACTTCTTGTCCCATTTTCCTTTTTTATTTGCATTCCCTTTCTACTCTGGCTTAGTCTCGGATCTGTGCTTCAATTGCTCATAGCGATGCCTTATCTTCTAGATGTTCTCCTCCAAAGATCTAGGCTCATTGAACTAAATCCTGTCTTTGAATGCAAACAGTAATTCACTAATGAAACTATGAATCTTGGCCTTCTCCTCCATGAGGTAAGGCACATACCTTAGTAGCTCCAAGAACCTGCTAGTGTACTCCTCATCTGTCATCGATCCCATCTTTAGCTCATAGATTTCCTCTTCCTTGTCATCAAATTATCTCTCTGATAGATACTTCTTCTAGAATATCCCCTTGATCATACTCCAAGTCAATTCCTCCTCATGAATACATCTGACATTCTTCACATCTTCCCACCAAATATATACTTTACCATTGAGACTGAATGTAGCTACTCTGGCTTTGATATTCTCTGAATAATTTGTAACTTGAAGAACTTCCTCATGCCAAGAAACTAGGGAAAATTTTAAGGATGGAAATTTATCTTAAAGATTAGAAACCTTGGTGAATCTTACTAATCCATAATGTGCAAACTATAAAATGCTTGGTGATATTTTAGTGAAATATTCAAACTTTTAATGATTTTATAAAGTATCTATAAATTTTTGGAAATTTTTAAGGTAAAATAATCTTTTCTTATAAAATTTGGGTGAATAATTTTTAGGAAAAAATGGGAATTAGCGATTTTTTTTTTATTTTTTTTAAAGCATGGAAAATTAGCCCATATGAAAATATTAGCCCCTAAAATTTTCCATGCAAGAAAACATGCCTATGCATCCTGTGATTTCTTCATCTCTCCATCAAAAGTAGGTGGCTTTTCTTTATTAAACTCGTCTGGAAAATATCCCCTGGAACTCCTCCTGTAAGGATGATAACAATGATGATCATAGTGCCTATCTGAACCAGAACTAGAATATTACTTGTGTCTATCCCCTCTCAAATTCGGAGTGTCCAAAAATTTTCCATCTCTAACCATGTCATCTCTATCTGACCTGTGACCACCATGCAACCCACTGCCATATGACCCATTATTTTTGTCCTCATGCTCATGGTTGATATGAAGTGGTCCCTGCCAATGCAAATCTAACAAACTCTGAAGTATCACTACATTTACCTCTACTTGTTTCTCTTATTCCTGTATGATTATGTCAATGTCTAGCTTACAACTCCTTGTTTCTACCTTTAATATTCTCATTATGTCTGCTAGATCAGAAGAATTCCCAACACCATGTTGCTCATTTGATCCATAGGTAGAGTCTCAGGAACTATAGTCTACCATCTTGCTAGTCATCTTTGATATTCTTCCTACAAGGTACATCATGTCAGTTGAACCAAATCACAATAAACCAACGTACCTTTGCATAGTTCGGGGAGGATATATCATCTTCAAGATCAACCAATCAACATAATTCATGTATAACATAGTCACAACAACATATAGAAACATAACTCATAAGCATATAAGCATATAGCCATCATTCTAGTTAGAGACCAGTCATCATTACATGACCATGTCAACCACACATACCATGACCTCATGCATGACGACATCAACGGCACCAATGTGTGTGGACAGTGCACAACCATAAACGTAGACGATACACCAACACATATGTGAACAAAACACAAGCATAACCATGGAAAACACACATGCATAAACAGGTGTGATCAAGTGTAAATGACCAATACTTGTAACAATAGGTAGAAACATGTAACTGAGCATAAAAGAATGATACATGTAAGCGACATATAACAACATGTAACCAATCATACACTCATGACAATGCACTCCACAACAACAACATCAACTTCCTCATGGAAACATCACTACAACCATGATCAACACCATGAAAATGTAACAAGCACATGGTCTCGCAACACAAGAAACACATATGAAACTGACATAATACATGACCAAAACCCATCCCATCCAGTATGATGGGTGAGTCATGCTCTAATAGCATTCTATAACACCCTCCTCCCACATCTACCAAAGTAACCGACCAACCAGGGAAAACATGTGACGAGAGGCCACTATGATATGATTTGACCTCCTAAGTTATGTTAAGGAAGTGGAGCAGGTGCAAACACTCCGTACAGACCTTGAACATCAACATTAGGAACCTCAAGAACCATCCCAACCTTTCTAAGTCCCATTGAGATTTTAGACCACTTGACCCCTGGGTGCTCCCATGCTATAGACTTGCCAGCATCCAGGAGGCTCTAGATGCTCTCATGACAAGGAATGCCAGCATCCAAGGACTATTTTTCTCAGTGTTGTGCCAAAATCCCTAGCATTTGAGCCACTTTTTTAGGCCCAGAGCCCAGGTCATTTCCCAGATTTGAATGACACCTTCAGAACAAAAATAACACAAGGAGACAATGAGGAAAAAGAAAATACTTGAACAAGCCCTTGAATGGACCCCTACTAGCCATGATAGGGATTTTGTCAAACATATAACGAATATGTAATTTACATGTGTAAATAAAATATCTAATCATAGGGGTCTCATACTTAGCTGGGAATCACTAAGAAGCATTGATGCCTCAACACATTAGCTACCATTTCATCCATTAGGTCATAGATACATTGTTCATCCATTTACAAGTAAAAACATGATGAGAGACATACATAGCTACTGTCGTAAAACATATACATAACCAACATAATAGCAACAAAAATACCAAGGAAATCACAACCATATAATCCACATATAAACCATTATTATACTCATAGAAATACAAGGAGAAATAACCTCGTATTATTGATGATGAAAAATCCAAACCCGGGATAGGACTTCCACATTCCACCGTAGAATGGTTGAGCCAAACATTTCTTCAGCCATTCACCATCGTCCCATATTCCAAGCATGAATGTGGGATCTCATAGAACACATCAATCCAAAACCATCCAGGGCTTGCAAAGACCAACCAACTCAATCCATCAAACAATGATTCCTCCTCACAGTCTCACATCAAAAAACAATCATCAGATTGGTCTCTACCCAAGCCTTTCAAGGCTCCAGAGCATTTGTTCCAACCAAGGTTGCTAGGACTAGTAGCTCTGTAGAAATTTTGAATAATAAACACATATTCAACAAAGATTATCCCGATTATACACTATTGCGGAATGCATGCATAATACATAACCTCCTCTACGTTGATCATCAATTTAGCAGCATAAAAAACAATGAAACATTAATAGCATGCACACATTAACACAGTATGTAACATGGGGAAAGCTTACAGCTGAAAACCCCACACTATCTGTATAGTAATGATTGAGAACATGTAACAATACATAGTACAATACTCCTCTCAAGTATCCAGCACTATCTCCACCTGTTACACACAAAACTAGCTCAGATCCGAACAAGTCACAAGTTCAAATCTTCTCCGCTGCTTTGCTTGCGTCTATTGCACACAATACCTACTGAGAATCACTCACACTGGAAATCATGTGAGCACAGGCTATTCTACTGGGCATATACTGGGCAATACTCATTGGCATACTCAATACATTGCTTGTGCAAGACCTCATGCACAACTATAGTCACAACTGATAGAAATCTCATCCTCTAACACTTGTCTCCACTGAACTGTACATGCACTGAGTTAACTGATGTATTCTTCAGTTTCATTATGAGTTAATAATTGGTGAATTAATTTAATCAATTAATTCACATCACTCATCACTAGTCTATTTGCAGTTAGACTAATTACAACTAGTTTAACCAAGTGTTGTGCTCTACAACAACCCCCCATTTCATAACATTTTCATTTACACATAAAATTAATATATGGAATGGGTCCCTTTTAAAATTTAATTGGCATCAATGCTTTTGTGTTCAAAAAGGTATGATAATCAAATGAGTTTATGTATTTAAACCTTTTTGAATAATAGTGTTCCAATAATAAAGCAATCTTTTATAATTGCGATAGAGCGATCGCAAGATCGCATATCGCAATGACATGAGAAATACATTCAAATGGCACCTTGTTCTCCGCCGATGCGATATCGCTATCGACGATCGGTGATATTCCATGCACACCTAATAAAGGCACATAACTCATGCCCCGACGCGACGCGATATCGGCGATCGGCTATCGGCGCTGCCTCATGTGGGAGAAAAACACTTTAAGTTATACACCCCGACCCGATGCGATATCGCTATCGGCCATCGGCAGGATCTCATGCACTTTGATAAGACGCTCGGGTCTTACCCCTGATGCGATGCGATGTCGCAATCGGCACTCGGCAAGATCTTTTCCTAATAATTGTGTTGCATCTATTCCCCGATGCGATGCGATATCGCTCATCGGCACTCGGCATCCTCAAAAAATTCATCACCTGAAGCCTTAAAGTTATATCGCCATCCGGTTGATAAAGCACAAATTTCAAAATGCCGTTAAATGCAGGGATAAGGTAATGCATGTGTATTTAAAACTTTGCCCCTTCGATTAACGAACACTTGCGTTTAACCGCCAAAATATCTGTTGCACGCTTAAGGGGGGTCATTCAGCCGGATAACGGTGTGATACTCATTTAATGGGTAGCAGGCCTTAAATCACCATTAATGCATCTGCAATATTTTCCCAGTGATTGGATTCGCAGCCACTTTTGAGAATTAATATCACCACGCTTCAAATGATATATCTTTCCCTTTATGGATTGTCATTGTTATTTTCCTTGTTACGATTTCTCTTGCCTTGGTGTAGAATTCATCTGTTGAGAGAAGCCTGAGCATGATGGGGAAGAAATCCAAGAGGACCGCGGGCTTCGCTGCTGCATCTGTTGCAGGACAAGCTGCCGCGGATAAGAAGAAAGGCCTAATTTCAGACACTACGTGCACTGGTCTCAATAGGACTTCATGGCAGGGCACATATAACCTATTAGAAACTGAGCAACCTGAAGTGACAGTGACAGAGGCTAGTGTGGATGTACTAAAGAAGTCCGATGCTACTCTCAAAGACCTGGCCGACTCCTTTCTTCACAGGATAGCAGCCAGAGAGCAGGTCCTTCCCTACACTGATGTAGTGCGTTGGGCAATCGAGGAAATTCCAATCATTGATAGAACGTTCCACACAAGAGATGGAAGGATTTTCGGGTCGTTCAAGCCAGAGCACCTAAGGCAAATGTATCATTTGCCTGAGCCGGAGAAAATCTATAACAAAGCCTTCGTGGAGAAATTTGCAGCCGAGAATGAAGTACAATCTGAACCCATCCGGGATTGGAGGCAGAATCCGGCCAAACACAAGCACGAAAGCTCGGGTAAGTACTCCGTCGATTCTTTGGCTTCTCCCTATTGCTATGCGGGGATTATGATGTGTAGGCTATGGGGGTTACATGACTCTGCTAATTTCGACATAGAAATGGTTCCTCTGATGGAAGCAGCTGTTAATAGTCTAATCATGGATTGGGCAACCATTCTTTCTGATAAGTTGGCCATAGCTGTTCGTGACTTTAGAGCCAAATCCAGAGTTTCCGAAAGGAAAATCCCACCATTTTATTATAGCGCTTACATTATGGACACTTTATGTTTTAATTCTGAATTTCCTATCCTCGGTTGGAGGTGGACCACCCAAGACCCCTCACCCATTCATTTGTATCATCAGAAATTGTGGAAGTCCTCTTACAAGGACCATTTGTATCAAATTTGCAATGGTTTTATGGTTCCCATTCATTATTCCATTTTTGATCGACCTATTGCCAAAATTTCCTATCTCGCTTCCTTCGACTTACCAGCTGTAGCAAGTTGGTTTGGAGAAGAGAATTTTACCTATATTAGGGTTTATGGGAGCCAGGCCAAGCCGCATGTTCTCCCTTTATATGTTCCAGACAAATTGTTGGCTCGAGAAATCTCCTACCAGATTATGGCCGAGAGTGTCACACAAACTCTCAAGAAAGAAAAGAAGAGGGGCTGGCCCTCTTTTCCCTTGAGAATTGGTGTTTATACTCTGCATGATCTCAAGCATGCAGAAAAAGAGGCAACAAAGATGCAAGCTTTATCCCTGGCCACTCTCCCAAGCAGACTCTATGATCCACGTAAAACTGTCTACACTGCCCTAGAACAGGCCAAATTAACAAAAGTTGACCATCAAGAGGATATGTTTGATGACCTGTTTGCCGCCGCCGATAAAATCGGTCAGGACAAAGAGCTTGCTAGAATGAGATATAATGATGAGACGTTAACTGAGTTCAATAAACTTAGAGAGCAGAGGTTGCAAACTCTGCCTCTAGATTTATTGACAACAACCCCAGCGTCTTCCTCAAGTGAGCCTGGTCGGCAACAGACAAGCCAACCTCCTGTTACAACTAATGATCAAAAGAAACAACAGGAGGAAAGGCAAAAGAAGCTGCAGGCAGAAAAGCAAAGAAAAGAGCAAGCTGAGAGGCAGAAGAAGGAGCAGATAGAAAAACAGCAAAAGGCGCAGAAGGATCAAGAACAGAGAAAGCAGAAAGAGATAGAGGAACAGAGGAAGAAAGAAGAAGAGGAGAAACAAAAGAGAGAACTGGCAGATAGGCAGAAAAAAGAACTGGCAGAAAGGCAGAAAAAAGAATTGGAAGATAGGCAGAAAAGGGAGCAAGAAGAGCAGCAGAGAAAAGAACTAGAGGAGCAGCAGCGAAAAGAGTTAGAGGAGCAGCAGAGGTTAGAACAAGAAAAAGAGCGGAATAAATCCCAGACAGAGCAACATAAACAGACCTCCATTGATCCTGAATTGCTTAAAAAATGGAACCAATTCGATTCCATTATCAGTGGAAAGGAAGGCTCCAAAGATACAGACACCTCTAAAACAAGCGATGCGCCAGAAACCACTTCTTCTCAGGTTCTAAGCGGAACCAGCGGCCCACCCATTTCAAAGGATGTTGAGGTAATTACTATAGATCCTTCCGATTAAATTGTTCTCCAGGTGGAAGATATTCCTCCCCTGGATGTTTTCTATAGCCCAAAGTATAAAGTTGTTGTTAAGCGCTCAAGGAAGAGACGAAGGCTTGATCAACCTTCTATCTTTCCCGAGCAAACAATCACGGGCAATGTAGTGTGGAAGGAGGAATTGGATCCTTCCGATGATCTAACAAAGCTGTCGCAGTATGCGGGAGCTTATTCTGCAGCGACTATTGACAAAGCATCAGAGGTAAGTCTTCTGTTGAAGACTAAGGATCAGGAGATTTGTACATTACAGGCAGAAGTAACCGAGGCGAAAAACAAGGCAGCGTAGGTGGAAGAGCAGTTGCTGGCACAACAACAAGAAAACAATATATTAACCCAGCAACTGCAGACTGAAAGACAGAGAATCGACCAAAGTGCAATCCAGAAGCAGAAAGAATTATCGGAGGCATTGGCACAGTTGAGAGAGGCGAATGATCTGATGACGAAATCAAAAGACGAGCAAATAGCTCGACTATTAGCACAACTTGAAGACATCAAGGGCACCCGGAAAGTGGAGGATTTCAGAGCAGAAGCAGCTCAAATAAATGGCGCATTAATATCTCAGATTAGACTCCTATGCCAGCAACTTACAGAGGCTGAGCCATTATGCGAAATATCTACAGCAGTATGTCAGCAGATAGAGAAAGCCAGAAATGAGCTAGATCAGGCCGAAGAAACCATAACCGGGTATCTTGATTGGCAAGATACTGATGTGGGGAAGGCAGCGAACTTGCCTAGAATCTATGAGACATACAAAGACATACTCTTCGTGGAATGGAACACTCAGATGATGAAAGCGGAAAGGGCAGCTTCAAGGTGTAAGATGATTGCCAATAATATGATTGATTTAGTCAATAACACACTCTATTTGGCAAACATGATTTCCCAGTGTACACCTGGAAGCATAACAACAGCAAACATGATTGAACAAACAAGTTATCATGACTTGGAGGAGAGGGGAAGGTTAATCGCTGGAGTAAATACTTTAACCTCCGAGGCATATTGGCTCTTTCTAATCAAGCCGCACACTCAAAGGTCAGCCCTCAAGTGTTTAACAGATGCTCTCGGATGCCTGATCCCCGACATTCAGGATGCCACATATGATGCCCAGCTCACTTCGCGTCTCAACACTCCACCGGAAGTAGAGCCAATGCTGGCAATATGTCAGCTGAGGTTTAAAGGCAAAGAGCCCACCGAATGAAGCATTGCTGCCGACTGCCAGATTGCCAAGGAAGATGGAAAATATTTATTGATGCCAATTTAATAGCTTTTCAGTTTTTGTTAGATATTTAGATTAGATTAGTATTTATACACCCTTTCATTGTTTTGGAAAGGGTCGTAAAATTTTGTAATAGACTTAAAGGCTGAAGTTTGCACTACTGTGCTTCAACCTATATTCTTTTATGAAACTCGACCGATAGTTCTTAATTTAACGAGAAGGCTGTTTTATACAATTGTGCACTATTGTCTCTTGTTTGGAATGCTTTCTGGTTTGAAGGAAGGACTGCGACATAGCGATTAATATACTGGATTGTTAAGCAGCTTACATGGTACTTTTATCTGCATCTGTTTTCTTTCCTCTTATATGAATTGTTGTGTTATTATTTTTGCTATTGTTGAATACATGTATGCGCTGTAACAGCAAATCTTCATTTCATTCCACTATTGGATGTTTTGTGATATGCCCTTTCTTTTAATCATGCATGTAGCAATGATATGAATGGCAATGTGTAGTAATTCGCTATTATCGCTCTGCATAACTAATTATGCAGAGCAATCTTAAATGGTTTAAACATCTATGCTTTAACGTTAGAGTCATCTATATGCCTGCCTTAAAGCACAGATTATCAAATGCTATGCTTTGAAAGATTGATAAGTCCCGGGATTAGATTATAGATAATATATTTCGCCGATAGTTTTAGTTGTTCGCTTATCACCATCATACATCATAAGTTACTCATCTATCCCACTTTTATCCATTATTGGGAAACTGGTCCCATTATCCCCAGTCGGAGCCACTATTCCAAACGGAAAAGGAGTTATATCAAGGTCCGGACCGGGTGGTTTCCCCTATGTTGTCGCAACGATTTTCATGGCCTCAACATAATTGGCGCTAGAAGGAGGGCCTCAACTGTGAATGGCACATAAGTCCAAACCTATAAGCCATTCCAAGAGTATTTCCCCCTCCGAATCCCCTCGATCTTCCCATTTGCATACTGGTTCGCCGGTATCCAAACAAGGAGAAGGGGAATCAACTACCACTGCTCAAACCCATCATACCACAGAGCAATTAGATCTTGAATCACCTGAAGTCCAGTCTCTAATCCATAAACTTCAGAGCTTCTCGATTTCACCACAGAAATCTGAGGTATCAGAAAGCAGTGCGACTTCGCAATTCAACCTCACTCACCCTCTCACTAGACTTCAGAGCGAAAAACTCGGTATTGAACCCACTGAGTTTCCTTTACCCAAAAGGAAAAGGGCAAAGAAAATTACTGAAGGATCTGATAGTGAAGAGCTTTCATCCACTTCCTCCATTGCATTTTCTCCTCTGCGAGGTCAACCATCCACTCCCCCATTACAAATTGTCGTTCACCAGGGATCAGAAGCCTCAATATCCCAACCTATTCACTCCTCATCTTTGATACCTTCCCATACATCTGGAATCCCAACAGTAGTGTCAACCACTGTCGCTATCATAATGGCAGATCCATGGACTAGGCCAGGAGCAGTCAACATGCCTGCACCATTGCATGATCTACCCGATGCTCCCGAAAAATGGCTGCCTAAATTTAATCCAGATGACGGGACCCAGGCTGAAGAACACATCAACAAATTTATGTTAGCAGTTAACCTAAAAGGAGTGACAGAGCAAGATGTTGTTGTAAGACTCTTCCCTTACACCTTACAAGGATCAGCAGGATCCTGGTATTTTTCCTTACCTTCTGGTTCAATTACCAGTTGGAACACATGCCAAGAGCAGTTTCTCACCAAATATGGAGATGATAGGTCTTTAGCTACTTTAATAAACGACCTCTCCAATCTGAGAATAGAGCATAGGGAACCAATAAAGGAGTTTAATGCTAGATTTAATAAACTCCTGAATAAAATCCCTACCGCTTCTAAACCAAGTGAACAAATCCGAAGCGAATCGTATATTACAGCCCTACCTGCCAACATAGCCATTTTTGTAGACAGGGCTGGGAAACCTACCTTAGCTGAAAACATGAGAGAGGCACTTGCCGTTGAAAAGCGCATTAATGCTCTAGAAAAGAAAGCTGCTTTGGAAGATAGAAAAGCTAAAAAAGTCTCGTTTAAAGAAGATTCCAAGAAGAAAACCCCAAAGGACCCGTATGACATGGAAGGTTTACAAAAGGTCCTTAAAACATTGTCTAACGAAATGGTTGAGATAAAGAAGCAGGTGGCCGAAACTTCAAACAAAAGACCATTTAGAACTTATAAGAAAACTGAATCAAAGCCGCCCAATGTTATATCTAACGCAGATTCAGACCAAGAAGAAGAGGAAGAGGAAACAACTTCACAAACCGATGATGAAGAAGAAGTAGCTGAATGCCACGGAATGTGGGATTTTATACTCCCAAACTCTGATACCGAGAATGAAGAAGAAGCCTTTCCGGTTACTACAAGAAGTAAAAGCACTCCTGAACCCGCCCAGGCAACTTCAAAGAAGAGGAGCGCAGGTGCTGCTACAGCAAAGGAAAAAGTTCCTCCAAAGAAGCCGCCTGTAGTAGTTCCCCAAAACCAACCTTCAACTTCTAATTCTCCTTCAACATCCAAGACACTAGTGGTATCCGATTCAATGGAATATAACATTTTAGATGACATGAAGAAAACTAAGGCAAATATAACCATGTTTGAACTTAGCAAACTAAAGCATCAACAAAAATTACTTTTTAAAGAATTGAATGTTGTTCCTTCTACTCCCCTTCCTAGTGCAAGAGCTGCCAATGACTCAGGCCAGCCTCCTGCAGGTATGGTTGAAATTACCGATTCAATTCTAATTGGAGATAAATCAAATTCTCACACTCTACCCTTCCTGCTGACTTATGAGATTTATAATAGAAACCTGCACAACTGTTTAATTGATTCAGGGGCCTCATCTAATATAATGCCAGCTTCAGTTTGCTCTAAGCTGAACATTGAACCCCAGAAGTCTGCCATTCATATCGTACAGTTGGATAGGACTAAAGTGCAGGTCGTTGGAGAAATTAATTCTGTAACCATCAGGTTGTCTGCCGACCCCAGGATTGTACAGAGGATTGACATCTTAATTGCCGACATACCTGAATTTTATGGTTTAATTTTGAGTAGAGATTGGTCCGAAAAACTGCATGGGTATATTTCCACAGATTGGTCACATATGTGGCTTCCCTACAAGGGAAAGCCAAATCAAATAAGGATCGATCGGGAGAAGCATATGACCCACACAGTTACTGAATTTGAGCAAGAAAACCAACCTGTGGCATTCAACAACAACATTTTGGGGAACTATTCGTCAGAATCATTCTTTGGCAACTTTGTTGCCCAACCATCTCCTTTTTCAGTTAATCATTTTACATCTCAGATTGAAAATTTTTCACAAACAGATAAGTCCAGATGTTTTAATGATGCTGAGAAAAATGTAGATATTTTTGTTAATACTCCTTTATTTTGGTCTTTATATTTTGATGGCTCTAAGTCCAGCGAAGGCTCAGGAGAAGGTTCCATTTTGGTTAGTCCGCAAGGAGAAAAGACAATGCTGTCTTGTAGGTTAGAATTTGAATGTACTAATAACACAGCCGAATATGAGGCTTTAGTCCAGGGCTTATATAAAGCAATCGGCTTTGAAGTGCGATATCTAAAAGTGTTCGGCGATTCGGAAATCATTGTCAAACAGGTGAGAAATGCAATTCATTGTCTTTCAAGTCACCTCAAGCATTATCAATCGCTAGTGCAGGATCTTACCTCACACTTTTCAGCCTTCAACATTTCTTCCATTCCTAGGTCACAAAATTCAGCAGCCGACCTACTAGCCAATGTAGCTTCTAAGCTTCTACCTTCTGAAGACTACAGCCTTGATAGATTTTCTGTAGAATTACTTTTTAGACCTTCAATTCCTGACAATGTCACTAATTGGAGAGTATTTAACCATGATGAAGATATCTTGCAGTTTCTAACTTCGGAATAATCCTATGACAATCAAGTCATTGAGGAAGATGATCATGATCTACAGATGAAACAAGCGCCTCAAGAAAATTCAATTCCCAAACCCGTGGTGAAGCTTGAAGACCTTTATGATATCAAAGACAGGTTTAAACCTGTAATTAATGCAAAACTTCAAAGTTCCACCCTTAGGTTTGAATTAATAAATCTAGGCACTGACGATGCTCCTCAAAACATCAACTTAGGAATAGGACTTTCCCAGGAAGAAAAGGAAGCATTTACTAAACTATTGAGAAAAAACAAACAGGTCTTTGCTTGGAAATATGATGACTTAAAGACATATGATACGTCTATTATCCAGCATACCATTCCTATGCTTCCTGATCAGAAACCGATTCAGCAAAAGTTAAGAAAAATACATCCAAATTTGGAGAGCCAGATAAAGTCAGAGCTTAATAAGCTCTTGAAAGCCAAAATTATTTTTCCGGTCCGACATTCAAACTGGGTCTCTAATATGGTGCCAGTCAGAAAGAAAAATGGCGACATTCGAATCTGTATTGATTTCAGGAACCTCAATAAAGCGAGCCTGAAAGATAACTTCCCATTACCTACTATGGAGCAAATCCTCCAATCAGTAGCAGGCTCTGAATTGATGTCCTTTCTTGATGGATTCTCCGGATATAACCAAGTTTTGGTTCATCCTGATGACCAACTTAAAACCACATTCAGAACAAAATGGGGAACTTATGCATATCAGAAAATGCCTTTTGGACTCATAAATGCGGGAGCGACATTCCAGAGAGCCATGGATATAGCCTTCAAAGGGTTGATTAATCAATCGGTAGTCGTCTACCTAGACAATATTACTGTATATTCTAAAAAGAGATATAATCATTTGCATGACTTAAATCAAATCTTTCAGCGATGCAAAAGATATGGTATTTCTCTAAACCCAAAGAAGTCTTTCTTTGCTCTTAATCAAGGAAAACTCTTAGGCTTTATAGTATCCAAAGATGGCATTTATATTGATCCTGATCGGATTAAGGAAATTTCTGAAATCCCTTTCCCACACAATAAAAAATCGATGCAGTCATTTTTGGGTCAGATTAATTTTTTCAAACGATTTGTTCCAGATTTTTCTCAAATTGTATTACCACTTCAGATAATGATCAAGAAGAATTCAGTCTTCAAATGGGGATCAGAAGAAAAGCAAGCTTTTGATGTTATCAAGCAATCAATAATCAATGCCCCAGCCTTGAATACTCCAAATTTTTCTAATCATTTTACATTGTATACCGTTGCATCCGATGTATCCTATGCTGCAGTCCTCACGCAGCCAAATGCTCACAACTTGGAAGCACCCATTTCATTTTTTAGCTCAAATCTTCAGGGTGCTGAATTAAATTATTCCGATGTGGAGAAACAAGCCTTTGCTGTATTTAAAGCAGTCAAACATTACAGGCCATTCCTTTTGAAAACTCACATGAAAATTATAGTCCCTTTCCCAGCGGTAAGGCAACTATTAATTCAAAAAGAACTGGGTGAAAGAAGGGCCAATTGGGTCACAGCGCTTCAAGAGTATGATTTAGAAATAAAGCCAGCAAAGATTGTTAGGGGCCAAGGTTTTTGCAGGATATTGGCAGGAGCATCAAACATTCCTGAATCAAGCGATATGGATCAGATTGAATCAATCAATCAGATAAGTGCCACTGATTCTGAATCTCAATATGCAGATTTAATATTTTATTTGAAGAACGGTTATGCTCCTCCAAATTTATCTTACAAAAATAAAAGGGCCATTAGGCTAAAAGCGAAGAATTTCACTCTTATTGATGATGTGCTTTTTAGACAAAATTATGATTCTATCCTATTAAGATGTCTTGAGAAACCTGAAGCTCAAAAAGTTTTGCAGGAGCTACATGATGGACCAGCAGGAGGACATTTTGGAGCAGACACAACAGCTCACAAAGTTATTCATGCTGGATATTATTGGCCTACTCTGTTTAGAGATGCTCATGAATATGTAAGAAAATGCTTCAATTGCCAAACTTCTAGTGGAAGACAACGGAAATCAGCTTTCCCTCTCCAACCTGTCAACATTGAACAGCCATTTGAACAATGGGGATTAGATATCATCGGGGAAATTACTCCTCCATCTTCCAAACAACATAGGTATATCCTCACTGCTACCGATTATTTTACCAAATGGGTTGAGGCTATTCCTTTGAAGGAAGCAAATTCAGAGGCAATCATCGAGTTTATAGACCAATTCATCATTACCAGGTTTGGTGTCCCAAACGCTCTCGTTTTTGATAATGCTTCCTATTTCTCAGGAAATGCTATATATGATTTCGCTATTAAAAGGGGATTTAAACTAAAATATTCTGCTAATTATTATCCCCAGGGAAATGGTTTAGCCGAATCTACTAATAAGAATCTCATCAAAATCATTAAGCGAACTGTTGAACAGAATCATAGAAACTGGCACAAATCTTTAGTGTTTGCATTATGGGCTAATAGAATAACACAAAAGGCTTCTATAGGTTCCTCCCCATTTAATCTGGTATATGGAAAAGAAGCAGTATTGCCTACGAATCTTGTTTTACCCTCTTTAGCCCTAGTACAGTACATTGAAGAGACTCCTTCTTCCTCTATCCAACTTAGACATGATCAAATTCTCAAATTAGAAGAAGAAAGGGAAAAAGCCAGAATCACTCATGCCAAACATCAACAAATCATCAAAGCATCCTTTGACTTAACCTCATCCGGTTCCAAACACTTTCAAGTTGGTGACTTAGTTCTCAAATGGGACAAGGCCCATGAAGATAAAGGTAAGCATACCAAATTTCAGAAAATGTGGCTTGGACCATTTCAGATCTGTGAGAAGATAGGCCATTCAACCTTTATGTTGCAAGACTTATCAGGGTTGAGAGATTCTCTCCCTGTTAATGGCCTGATCCTGAAGAAATTCTTTAATTAAGAAGGTAATCCCTTCTCCTCTTTGTAGATTTGTGTAGTTTGTAGGATCGGTAGGAAATAAAACTGTAGAGTATCCCCATTGACCTTTTGCTGTGTTTCAACAAGCTGTCTCACAAAAAAATAATAATAATATTTGCTTTTAGATAGTAGAACTCTCAATCAAAAGGAATAATTTTTAGGAAACTAGATATCCTTGTGTTCTGAAATTACAATCTAACTTTTGAAGACTCTTCTCAAGAGGTAAAAGTTCTGTGAATCATTTTCTGTTTTCAAAACTGGTCCCCAAAGGTTATCTATTTTAAGATAGAAGCTAACCCATTTTCAGCATCTTCAACTCTTCACCTGTCATCCATCAGCTCTTAAGGAGAAAACTATTCACCCCATTCACTAAAGTTTATGGTTACTCAGAGTGTAATTCTAAAATATAAAAGATTAAAGATAAGAGGTCTTATTACAAGCCTGCTTACCATGTTCATAGGAAAATAGTTTGACTGACATTACCAATACTGCCTACCAAAACAGGGTAATGGCTTGAAATTTCAAGACAAGAGGTCTCATCACGAGCCAGCTTGTTCAGTTAAATTATTACCAGTGAATGGCATTATCAATAGCTGGCCACCAAACCAGGACAATGGGTTTTTATCTTATCAATGACAAAGAAGAAAAAACAGGTGAAAATTAAAATATGAGAACATATTTTGGATTCATTCTGTTAACTACACTCTTATGTGAATGGAAAAGTGAACAATACTATGGTTAAAAGGTAACCCTGTCGAGACTATAAACGTTTGCTGGCAACAGAGGCTCTACCTATGACAAAGGGGTTAATTATAAAAGCTGATTTGGGAAAGTTTTTGTTTTATCATTATAAACCAATAAAGGCCTATTTTAAAGACTTAGAATGTATTTATTTTTCTTAAAACCAAAAGGAAAGAAGTTAACAGGATAAGTTCACTTTGTTCAGAACGCATGAATATCCAGTTAAATTAGAAGTTTTCCCTTCTGATTGAGTTTCTAGTTTTGAAAAGCTTAAGCGTTTGTATTAGTTTCAGAGATAACTGGTTCTTCCAGCGAATCGCCAATTGTTGTGCTCTACAACAACCCCCCATTTCATAACATTTTCATTTACACATAAAATTAATATATGGAATGGATCCCTTTTAAAATTTAATTGGCATCAATGCTTTTGTGTTCAAAAAGGTATGATAATCAAATGAGTTTATGTATTTAAACCTTTTTGAATAATAGTGTTCCAATAATAAAGCAATCTTTTATTATTGCGATAGAGCGATCGCAAGATCACATATCGCAATGACATGAGAAATACATTCAAATGGCACCTTGTTCTCCGCCGATGCGATATCGCTATCGGCGATCGGTGATATTCCATGCACACCTAATAAAGGCACATAACTCACGCCCCGACGCGACGCGATATCGGCGATCGGCTATCGGCGCTGCCTCATGTGGGAGAAAAACACTTTAAGTTATACACCCCGACCCGATGCGATATCGCTATCGGCCATCGGCAGGATCTCATGCACTTTGATAAGACGCTCGGGTCTTACCCCCGATGCGATGCGATGTCGCAATCGGCACTCGGCAAGATCTTTTCCTAATAATTGTGTTGCATCTATTCCCCGATGCGATGCGATATCGCTCATCGGCACTCGGCATCCTCAAAAAATTCATCACCTGAAGCCTTAAAGTTATATCGCCATCCGGTTGATAAAGCGCAAATTTCAAAATGTCGTTAAATGCAGGGATAAGGTAATGCATGTGTATTTAAAACTTTGCCCCTTCGATTAACGAACACTTGCGTTTAACCGCCAAAATATCTGTTGCACGCTTAAGGGGGTCATTCAGCCGGATAACTGTGTGATACTCATTTAATGGGTAGCAGGCCTTAAATCACCATTAATGCATCTGCAATATTTTCCCAGTGATTGGATCCGCAGCCACTTTTGAGAATTAATATCACCACGCTTCAAATGATATATCTTTCCCTTTATGGATTGTCATTGTTATTTTCCTTGTTACGATTTCTCTTGCCTTGGTGTAGAATTCATCTGTTGAGAGAAGCCTGAGCATGATGGGGAAGAAATCCAAGAGGACCGCGGGCTCCGCTGCTGCATCTGTTGCAGGACAAGCTGCCGCGGATAAGAAGAAAGGCCTAATTTCAGACACTACGTGCACTGGTCTCAATAGGACTTCATGGCAGGGCACATATAACCTATTAGAAACTGAGCAACCTGAAGTGACAGTGACAGAGGCTAGTGTGGATGTACTAAAGAAGTCCGATGCTACTCTCAAAGACCTGGCCGACTCCTTTCTTCACAGGATAGCAGCCAGAGAGCAGGTCCTTCCCTACACTGATGTAGTGCGCTGGGAAATCGAGGAAATTCCAATCATTGATAGAACGTTCCACACAAGAGATGGAAGGATTTTCGGGTCGTTCAAGCCAGAGCACCTAAGGCAAATGTATCATTTGCTCGAGCCAGAGAAAATCTATAACAAAGCCTTCGTGGAGAAATTTGCAGCCGAGAATGAAGTACAATCTGAACCCATCCGGGATTGGAGGCAGAATCCAGCCAAACACAAGCACGAAAGCTCGGGTAAGTACTCCGTCGATTCTTTGGCTTCTCCCTATTGCTATGCGGGGATTATGATGTGTAGGCTATGGGGGTTACATGACTCTGCTAATTTCGACATAGAAATGGTTCCTCTGATGGAAGCAGCTGTTAATAGTATAATCATGGATTGGGCCACCATTCTTTCTGATAAGTTGGCCGTAGCTGTTCGTGACTTTAGAGCCAAATCCAGAGTTTCCGAAAGGAAAATCCCACCATTTTATTATAACGCTTACATTATGGACACTTTATGTTTTAATTCTGAATTTCCTATCCTCGGTTGGAGGTGGACCACCCAAGACCCCTCACCCATTCATTTGTATCATCAGAAATTGTGGAAGTCCTCTTACAAGGACCATTTGTATCAAATTTGCAATGGTTTTATGGTTCCCATTCATTATTCCATTTTTGATCGACCTATTCCCAAAATTTCCTATCTCGCTTCCTTCGACTTACCAGCTGTAGCAAGTTGGTTTGGAGAAGAGAATTTTACCTATATTAGGGTTTATGGGAGCCAGGCCAAGCCGCATGTTCTCCCTTTATATGTTCCAGACAAATTGTTGGCCCGAGAAATCTCCTACCAGATTATGGCCGAGAGTGTCACACAAACTCTCAAGAAAGAAAAGAAGAGGGGCTGGCCCTCTTTTCCCTTGAGAATTGGTGTTTATACTCTGCATGATCTCAAGCATGCAGAAAAAGAGGCAACAAAGATGCAAGCTTTATCCCTGGCCACTCTCCCAAGCAGACTCTATGATCCACGTAAAACTGTCTACACTGCCCTAGAACAGGCCAAATTAACAAAAGTTGACCATCAAGAGGATATGTTTGATGACCTGTTCGCCGCCGCCGATACAATCGGTCAGGCCAAAGAGCTTGCTAGAATGAGATATAATGATGAGACGTTAACTGAGTTCAATAAACTTAGAGAGCAGAGGTTGCAAACTCTGCCTCTTGATTTATTGACAACAACCCTAGCGTCTTCCTCAAGTGAGCCTGGTCAGCAATAGACAAGCCAACCTCCTGTTACAACTAATGATCAAAAGAAACAACAGGAGGAAAGGCAAAAGAAGCTGCAGGCAGAAAAGCAAAGAAAAGAGCAAGCTGAGAGGCAGAAGAAGGAGCAGATAGAAAAACAGAAAAAGGCGCAGAAGGATCAAGAACAGAGAAAGCAGAAAGAGATAGAGGAACAGAGGAAGAAAGAAGAAGAGGAGAAACAAAAGAGAGAACTGGCAGATAGGCAGAAAAAAGAACTGGCAGATAGGCAAAAATAAGAATTGGCAGATAGGCAGAAAAGGGAGCAAGAAGAGCAGCAGAGAAAAGAACTAGAGGAGCAGCAGCGAAAAGAGTTAGAGGAGCAGCAGAGGTTAGAACAAGAAAAAGAGCGGAATAAATCCCAGACAGAGCAACATAAACAGACCTCCATTGATCCTGAATTGCTTAAACAATGGAACCAATTTGATTCCATTATCAGTGGAAAGGAAGGCTCCAAAGATACAGACACCTCTAAAACAAGCGATGCGCCAGAAACCACTTCTTCTCAGGTTCTAAGCGGAACCAGCGGCCCACCCATTTCAAAGGATGTTGAGGTAATTACTATAGATCCTTCCGATCAAATTGTTCTCCAGGTGGAAGATATTCCTCCCCTGGATGTTTTCTATAGCCCAAAGTATAAAGCTGTTGTTAAGCGCTCAAGGAAGAGACGAAGGCTTGATCAACCTTCTATCTTTCCCGAGCAAACAATCACGGGCAATGTAGTGTGGAAGGAGGAATTGGATCCTTCCGATGATCTAACAAAGCTGTCGCAGTATGCGGGAGCTTATTCTGCAGCGACTATTGACAAAGCATCAGAGGTAAGTCTTCTGTTGAAGACTAAGGATCAGGAGATTTGTACATTACAGGCAGAAGTAACCGAAGCGAAAAACAAGGCAGCGCAGGTGGAAGAGCAGTTGCTGGCACAACAACAAGAAAACAATATATTAACCCAGCAACTGGAGACTGAAAGACAGAGAATCGACCAGAGAGCAATCCAGAAGCAGAAAGAATTATCGGAGGCATTGGCACAGTTGAGAGAGGCGAATGAGCTGATGACGAAATCAAAAGACGAGCAAATAGCTCGACTATTAGCACAACTTGAACACATCAAGGGCACCCGGAAAGTGGAGGATTTCAGAGCAGAAGCAGCTCAAATAAATGGCGCCTTAATATCTCAGATTAGACTCCTATGCCAGCAACTTACAAAGGCTGAGCCATTATGTGAAATATCTACAGCAGTATGTCAACAGATAGAGAAAGCCAGAAATGAGCTAGATCAGGCCGAAGAAACCATAACCGGGTATCTTGATTGGCAAGATACTGATGTGGGGAAGGCAGCGAACTTGCCTAGAATCTATGAGACATACAAAGACATACACTTCGTGGAATGGAACACTCAGATGGTGAAAGCGGAAAGGGCAGCTTCAAGGTGTAAGATGATTGCCAATAATATGATTGATTTAGTCAATAACACACTCTATTTGGCAAACATGATTTCCCAGTGTACACCTGGAAGCATAACAACAGCAAACATGATTGAACAAACAAGTTATCATGACTTGGAGGAGAGGGGAAGGTTAATCGCTGGAGTAAATACTTTAACCTCCGAGGCATATTGGCTCTTTCTAATCAAGCCGCACACTCAAAGGTCGGCCCTCAAGTGTTTAACAGATGCTCTCGGATGCCTGATCCCCGACATTTAGGATGCCACATATGATGCCCAGCTCACTTCGCGTCTCAACACTCCACCGGAAGTAGAGCCAATGCTGGCGATATGTCAGCTGAGGTTTAAAGGCAAAGAGCCCACCGAATGAAGCATTGCTGCTGACTGCCAGATCGCCAAGGAAGATGGAAAATATTTATTGATGCCAATTTAATAGCTTTTCAGTTTTTGTTAGATATTTAGATTAGATTAGTATTTATAGACCCTTTCATTGTTTTGGAAAGGGTCGTAAGATTTTGTAATAGACTTAAAGGCTGAAGTTTGCACTACTGTGCTTCAACCTATATTCTTTTATGAAACTCGACCGATAGTTATTAATTTAACGAGAAGGCTGTTTTATACAATTGTGCACTATTGTCTCTTGTTTGGAATGCTTTCTGGTTTGAAGGAAGGACTGCGACATAGTGATTAATATACTGGATTGTTAAGCAGCTTACATGGTACTTTTATCTGCATCTGTTTTCTTTCCTCTTATATGAATTGTTGTGTTATTATTTTTGCTATTGTTGAATACATGTATGCGCTGTAACAGCAAATCTTCATTTCATTCCACTATTGGATGTTTTGTGATATGCCCTTTCTTTTAATCATGCATGTAGCAATGATATGAATGACAATGTGTAGTAATTCGCTATTATCGCTCTGCATAACTAATTATGCAGAGCAATCTTAAATGGTTTAAACATCTATGCTTTAACGTTAGAGTCATCTATATGCCTGCCTTAAAGCACAGATTATCAAATGCTACGCTTTGAAAGATTGATAAGTCCCGGGATTAGATTATAGATAATATATTTCGCCGATAGTTTTAGTTGTTCGCTTATCACCATCATACATCATAAGTTACTCATCTATCCCACTTTTATCCATTATTGGGAAACTGGTCCCATTATCCCCAGTCGGAGCCACTATTCCAAACGGAAAAGGAGCTGTATCAAGGTCCGGACCGGGTGGTTTCCCCTATGTTGTCGCAACGATTTTCGTGGCCTCAACACCAAGTCAAACTGAACACAACTCCATCAACTCCACATCCAACTCCACAGAACTCACATGCATGAGTTCTAACTGATGTCCTGCATGCAATAGCTCAACTGACTCATAAGAAAAGCGTATTTCCTTCTGACAGCTACATGTGCCACATCTGTAGCTCAAACTGAAGTGCTCCAAGAGGATAAGATAAAGTTTATAGTCTAAATATTATTATGAGACAATAATATTTGACTTTTCTATTTTTAACCTGGCAGTCTAAAAATAGACTTTGATCACTCCTGCTGTGAACCAGAAATAGAAGTCCATCTATTTTTCCCAACATGACCAATCATCCATAAACAACATCCTGCAACTCATAGACATGATCCATATGTCTAAAGATAGACATAGTCTAAAAATAGACTTTGCGCCATAATTTGCCTACGGGCCCACTTAGTGAAGTCGACTCCTTTCGACTAAGCTCCATCATCTTGTTGCATTATCAACACTCCCTCTCAACAAGATATGGATTATCAGCAACCCCTATCCTGCCTCAGTGGTATTCGAATTTTCTCCCGGTGAGTGCCTTCGTCAAGATATCAGCGTCCTGATCCTCCGTTGGAATTATGAAAGTAACGTGATTCTCTGCTACACACAATCTCTGATATGATGGTACCTGATGTCATTGTGCTTAGATCTATCATGAAATACAGGATTAGCCGAGAGTTTAATGCAACTCTAGTTATCACAGTAAATCATAGTAGGATCCAAGTGAGAACCGAACAAACCGACCAGGATCTTCCTCATCCATATAGCCTCGCATGCAGCCAAACTTGCTGCCATATACTCGGCCTCTGCTGAACTGAGTGCCACGGATCTCTGCTTCCTGCTGTACCAAGAAACTACTATCGACCCGATACTGAAGACCCCTCCTGATGTGCTCTTTCTATCCATTGGGCTCCCTCCGCAATCTGCATCTGTGAAGCCACATAACCTCACCTCATCCTCCTGTCTGTACCACAAACCATATCCCGATGTGCCTCTCAAATAACGCAATACATGATTGCCCACCTTCCAGAAGAGCTTGGTTGGCTTAACCATAGCTTGTGAAAGCTAGTTAACAACATAGCATATATCGGGTCATGTATTGACCAGATACATAAGCGACCCCACCAACTGTCAATAAAAAGTGGCATCCACTTATTCTGCCGAAGTGGAATCCTCCTTCCTCCAACCTCCAGGAAGAGGAGTATTAATAGGCTTGCAGCCATGCATGTTGAACTTCTCCAGTATCTCCCGAGCATACTTACCCTGAGAAACAAATAGTCCATCATTGTGCTGCCAAATTTCCAATCCCAGGAAATAATGAAGGAGGCCCAAGTCCTTCATCTCAAACTCCTTAGCAAGATCATCCTTGCATGAAAGTATCAATAGCTCATCACGTGTTAGAATCAAATCATCTACATAAAGTACAATGATAAGCAACCTACCCTCCACCACAATCTGGTATAGGTTTGGATCCGCCTCACTCTTGGAGAATCCAAGTCCAGTGAAATAACTGTCTATCTGTGTGTACCAAGCACGTGGTGCTTGTTTCAACCCATACAGCACTCTCTTGAGCCTGCACACATGCTACTCGCTGCTGAAGATCTCAAAACCTCTTGGCTGCTCAATGTACACCTCCTCCTCAATCACTCCGTTGAGGAACGTAGTCTTCACATCCATCTGATGAATGTGCCATCCCATCTGCGCTGAGAGAGCAAGAATCGTCCGTATGGAAGAATACCTTGCGACAGGTGCAAAGGTCTCCTCATAATCGATCCCCTCTATCTGTGAAAAGCCTCGGGAAAAAAATCTTGCCTTGTACTTTTCCACACTCCCGTCAGCTGCCTGCTTAACTTTGTAGATCCATCTCGAACCCACCACTGATTTCCCTTCCAGTCTAGGAACAATCTCCCATGCACTATTTCTGACAATTGAATCATACTCTTCCACCATGGCGTCTACCCATGCGGGATCCTCCACAGCTTCCTCGAAAGAGGATGGCTCAGTCACAACACATTTGCTCACAAGAGCCATGTATCTAGTGTACCGATCAGGTGATTGTCTTTGCTTGCGTTGGGTTGTAGGTGGCCCTACAACTTTCTCTACATCTTGAGCCAGTTGCTCAGCTTCTGTCAAGCGCTTTCGCCCTCTGATGGTTGGAGCTGCATGAGTGGTCTCTTCCACTCCATGAACCTCATCCTGTGGCTGATCCATGTCCTGAAGCTCATCTTTAGGAACTAATAACTCCTCATCTGCATGCAAGTGTATCTCCCTCTCAAGCGAACACTTCATGGATTTCTCCTCCTGAAATTTTATATCCCATCACACAACAGTCTTACCACTATCTGGAAAATACACACGATAGTTGTGGGGCGTATCAGTGTACCCCACAAATATCCCAAACTCTGCGGTTAGCTCCAACTTCTTCCTGGCATCCTTCGTCACATGCATGTAAATGTTAGCACCAAAAATCCTCAAATGAGAAAAGATCAGGCTTCTTACCAGAATAAGCCTCCTCGGGTGTACTCATGCCAAGTATCCTGTGAGGACAACGGTTCTACACATAAATTTCTGTATTGCATGCTTCCGCCCACAAGTGAAGGGGTAGGCCCTGGTCATGCAACATCGCCTGTGCAGCACCCACGATCATTCTATTCTTCCGCTCAGCAACCCCATTCTGCTGTGGGTTATCGGGAGCTATGAGCTCTCTTCAAATCCCTTTTGCACTGCAAAAGTCCTTGAACTCTCCATAGATGTATTCACCACCATTATCGCTCCTAAGAGCCTTCACCTTCTTCCCCAACTCCTTCTCGACCAGTGCTTTGAACTCACAGAACTTTGAGTATGTCTCGCTCTTCTTTTGCATGAAGAAGATCCAACACTTACGAGAGAAATCATCAACAAAAATCACATAATACCTGTGTTTTGTTGTTGAAGCTACTGAGAAAGGTCCACACACGTCTGTGTGAATTCTCTCAAGGATAATAAAGAAACCAACCGCTCTCATTCGTTGCACAAGGTACCTTTCTGGGGTATGGGGTCCTTCCATCTCTATCTCGGGTATGTATTTACGTACGCGCCGAACACGAGAAGATCCACGGCTCTGTTTTCGTTATTCGTATGGAGCGGTGGCTCGGGGGGAATCTGGCCCCCCTATTGAGAAAGGGGCCCACAAGTGGGTTTGATCGCCTCCCCTTCCCTTCCTAACCAATCATACCCTTTTCCTCAATGAATCATGGCCAATTATCAGTACCTCAGGTTCGAAGATCTCCCCCTGTAGTGGCGAAACAAAGAATATTGATTTTTCAATCCTCAGCAGGGCTTCAAGTGTCTGGTTTTAGGGCAGTTGATTCTTCATAGGGCCTGGGTTTGCGATGAGTCAATGCTTGGGTAGATTACCTCGACAGGTGAGTTTCGTGATGCTAGGGGAGATTACCTCGGCAGGTGAGGTTCAGATCTTTCTTGTCCCGGTTCCTTCTCCTAGGGTCATGATGTTCGTTTGACCAAGTGATGGCCGCTGGGATGGAGTGCTAATGTGAGTGGGATACGGGCCACCTACTTCCCGTAATGTAGATTCATTGTATAATTGGGCCGAAGGTTGTTCCCGCACCCCACCAGGAGGGTCTAACCCACCCAACCATTTTCTCCTGCACACACTCATGGTCGGAGTAGCCGCGATGGCCCATACCGCGGTGGCGGGACTATGTGCTTGCTCCCCCCGCCCCGGAAGCATGGGCTTGTGGAATAATCCTGCCCCTTTTGGTGTCCGCTGGGTGGGCTAGACCAACAATTAGGATAGGTGCCATCCATCTTTTCTTCTGCACCCACATATGTTGCGGTTCGATGAACCGACCTTTTTCGATGTTGAAGGAAGTGATTCTTTGATGCATCGTTCCCAAGAAGGGAGGAAAAGAAGGAGGTTTACCTGCTTGTCCGCATCGGGCAAGGACCGGTAGGGGCTTGCTTGACGTTAGCAGAGCAAGGACCAGTAGGGGCTTGCTTGACGTTAGGAGAGCAAGGACCGGCAATGGGGCTCGACCATCGGCCCCCCACCCAATAAGTAAATTGAAACTTTAGTTGCTCGACCACCGGGAGAGGACCGATAGGGGCTCAACCAATGCCCCCCCACCCAATAAGTCAAATAAATTTATTGCTTGCTTGACGTAGGCTTTCAAGAGAGAAAGACGGGCTTTGGTCCCCGCAGGGAATTAACACGCTCTGCGCCAGGGAGGCATCTTTCACACTTACGAAATGCCCATGCCTACCATGAATCGATCAATTAGATTCGAGACGTATACCCTCTTTCCAGCTGGAGGAAACACTCATTATATATGTCATTTCAGCCCTCAAATGACCATAGCGAAATGACGGAAATATCTGATCGAAGTGGATCATTTTAGTGAAATGACTGAGTTTATTAGTGAAATTTCGACGAGATATTCTATATGAAACACGGTTTTCCAGAGGAATCACTTGGCTTGGCCTTCAATGAGTGGGAAAAGGGAGGACCGGAGGGACGGAGTCACTCACTGTTCCGATGGTGAGGGGCTTGACCATAAGGATGCGTAAGCAGTTTCGACTGTTAAGAAGAGGACCGGTAGGGTGCGTAAGCACACTCGACTGTCAAGGAGAGGGATGGAGTCACTCACTCATTCCGATGGGTGAGGGGCTCGACTGTTAAGGAGAGGACCTTTAGGTGCTCGACAAAAAGGGAGAGGAGAGGGAGAGGAACTTTAGCTGCTCGACCCCCGGGAGAGGGAAGGAGGGAGATGAAACACCTACTATTATATATGTCATTTCGACCAGTGATTCCAGTCATTCATTATATACGTAATTACATCATTCGAGATATGTCATTTTGCATGAATGAATTATATATGTAATTACACATCAAAACCTCCGCCTCCCAAAATGGCCAAATTAGTAGGATGCGTAAGCATGCTCGACTGTTAAGGCCGCCATAGAAATATGTTCAAACCTCCGCCTTTGACTCATTCCCTCCTAATTGATAGCTCGGTGAAATGGTGGTAGTTATATATGAGCATGTGGTAGTTGCGGCTTCATAAAATAGAGATAGAGATGTGCACCTCGGCCAGATGGCGTAATGACATATATAACGATATTGATTTCCTAGCTAGAGAGAGAGAAGAAAGACCAGTCATTGTTATGGTGGTAGTTATATATGAGCATATGGTAGTTGCGGCTTCATAAAATAGAGATTCAGATGCTGCCGTAATGACATATATAATGAGAGTGATTTCCTAGCTAGAGAGAGAGAAGAAAGACGAGGTCGAGTCCCTCACTTCTTTGGGGAAGGTGAGCGATAAATCCCTCCGGGCCTTATAGTCTCTATACATAAAGATAATAAACTCCTAACCTTCCCTAAAGATACTATCTACATAAAGCTATTGACGTGATAAAGCAGCTATAGACGTTAGTTGCCGCCCTAAAGACGTTCTAAAGCAGCTAGTTACGTTCTAAAGCAGCTAGTTCCTGCTAGTTACGTTCTGCTAATGACGTTAGTTGCCCTGCAGCTAGTGATGTTAGTTGCCGCCCTAAAGGGGACTTCCCCATGAAGACTCTCTTCTCCATGAAGTGAGTTCTCTGTTTATTCCCCATGAAGTTATAACCCTTCCTAGTTCTATGCCGCCTTAAAGCTTCTATTCCACTTTCAAGGTTTATGATTAAATCCCCCATACCCCCTAATATTATGAAATAAGATATTTTAAATCAGATCATTTTGTCATCAATATTAATAATATATGTGCATACGTAATAATATATGATATGCGCATACGCGTATGTATACATAAAAAGCTCCTAACCTTGGGATAATAACCCAGCCAGATATCCTTTTCCGAGAAGAAAGAAAGCAAGGGAGGGCTACTTGTTCCGGGAAGAAAGGAAAGGGCTACTTGGTTGTTCCGGGAAGAAAGCAAGCATGTTGTCCAAGCAAACCTATCTCCTACTGACTCTATTAGACCTCCTCTACGCTAGCTGGGCTGGTACTATCTCCTAAGCTCACTGACCCATGGCTTGGCCAACTCACTGACCTGTACGATTAACCTGTTCACCTAAGGCTGGGATCACCAACCCTGGAAGATAAGATTGATTGATTTACCTGTCTCACCTCCAGCAAGTCTCACCTCCTAACCCTGGGAAGATATGAGTGGCTGGCTGGAAGCTGGAAGAGTTGCAGGCTGGTCCTCCTTACCGACTAAGAGGTCTTGGGCTGATGAGCCTACCTCTCTATCGAAATAGCTATCCGAATATAGGTCTTCGACCCTGGAAGCAACTATCGGAAACTAATTCAAACATCTAAGCAATCTAACCGGCCTACTGAGACTTATTTACTGAACCATGAGTCCCTCCCTATCGGTCGTAGGGAATATGAGGAGGGCACACCGATTTATATGGTTATATAATGCATTCAGTATATCCCACAAATGAACCACCCACAGAGGAGGACCCTACAAAGGAACTTCAGCATCTGTGGTTGAAATAAAATGAAGGCCACTGCATCATTGAAGATACTAAGAATACAAGCAGCCTAGTATCTGACCATGAGCCACTGCAGACAAAGAGAGTTCATATTGGTACTAAGGATGAGCCCAAGATAGTTATTATAGGGGACTACTAGGATGACTTCACCGTCATAGAGATTGTAGCTATACTCCATGAGTATGCTGACCTGTTCCCATGCGGCTTCACAAAGATGACACAGACATGGACAGCCTTGAGCATATATTCCCCCCCAAACTTGAAAAGATGAAGATAGAACTGAATCCCAACTCTCGATTGATCAAGAAGAGGTCATACAGGATGAATTTGCATTAGAAGGAACATGTGAAATGGGAGATTGACAAGATGTTTATTTCACAAACTTTCCCAAAGTACACCCCTTGCACTGATCTGACTGCACAAGAGTGCCTTTAGGAAGCCCTGTAGTGATCTACTGCAGTATCTTCAAGGCTCAATGGTGAAGATGACCCAATCTCCTGTGCCACAGCTCACCATCATCTCAGCTCACCAATCCTTCTGCCTTGCATGCCATTGCTGCGCATCCATCTACATGCAACTGATAAAGGTTCCTCACTCGAACCCCTATCTTCTAGGTTTCTCCAGTTGTCTTGTTGCACAGGAAAGCCTTTCCCTCGCTGAAAACAACATCATATCCCTTGTCTTCTAACATCGCCACAGAGATAAGATTCTTCTTCAATCCTAGAACATGCATCACTTCCTTCAATACGAAGGGTTTACCAGACTCCCTCTCAAAGGAAATGGTACTGATACCGGTCGCACTGTATCTACCATCATCGCCCATCTCGATGTGCACTCCAAGATCTTTGTCCTCCAGATCAGAAAACAAATCTCGATCTCCTGTCATGTGAAAATACGCACCACTGTCCAAGAACCACACCGATCCCATCACACTTGAAACCAAGCATGTGATCAATGAAAAATCAAGCTCAAACTGGGAGGCTAGAGCCTCTCCTATTGCAGATCCAGCAGCTTGCTTGTTCTTCTTCTTCTGCGGACAATTAGTGGCATAGTGTCCGTGCTGGTGACAGTGAAAGCACTTCACCTTGGACATGTCCTGCTTCTTGCCTTTCGCACTAGACTGAGAAGCTTTCTTGTTCTTCCCCTCCTTTGCTTTGGTAGCCAAAGCGCAATTCTCTTCAACAGGTCCCTTTGATGAAGATTCGTCCCTGGAATTCCGCCTGATCTCCTCCTGCACAAGATCTGACCAAAGTCTCTCCCATCCTGGCAATTTCTCCCGACCATTGATAGAGTCCTGATAGGAATGCCAACTCTTCAGAAGACCAAGGAGAGCTAAGCTCACCAAGTCCTCATCATCGACAGTCACCCCCACACTTCCCAGCTCATCTCTGCACTAAGTGAACTTCGTGAGATACTTGGGCATACTGTCTCCCTTCTCACATTTGATGTTTCTGAGTTTATCTTTGAGCACCAGCTTCCTCTGATCGCTCTTGCTTTGGAATAGATCTATCAATGCTTTCCACATCAAGTATGGAGAAGACTTACCGTGTAGGCTGGACACAATGTGATCCTTCATGCCCTCCAACAGAATCCTTCGACACTTTGTTGTCTTCTTTTGCCAAGCATCAACTTGCACAGCATCAGTAGGCTTTGGGACATCAACTTCTATGAAATCCTTCAGCCCATATCATCCAACACTGCCTCCGTCCTGTCCTTCCATGCAATATAGTTTGAGCTTCCCTCAAGAGCGTACTCCAATCGTAATCCGTTGAAAGACATTACCTCATTGATACCAAGAAAACATTGTTGCAAATTCGAATTCGACCAGCTCCAAACTCAACCGCATTGGATCTAAGATTCGTGATAACAAAGTATTTATCGTACAGAGATTGACTGTATGGGCTTTTGCCGGATATCTCATATTCCAAAGGAAGGATGAATCCAAAGGCTACCTGACCTGATTACAGACTCTGCCTGAAGAAATAAGATGTAAACACTTCCTGAATATTAGATCTGATGATCAACAGCTCTGATACCATGTAGAAATTTTGAATAATAAACACATATTCAACAGAGATTATCCCGATTATACACTATTGCGGAATACATGCATAATACATAACCTCCTCTACGTTGATCATCAATTTAGCAGCATCAAAAACAATGAAACATCAATAGCATGCGCACATTAACACAGTATGTAACCTAGGGAAAGCTTACAGCTGAAAACCCCACACTATTTGTATATTAATGATTGAGAACATGTAACAATACATAGTACAATACTCCTCTCAAGTATCCAACACTATCTCCACCTGTTACACACAAAACTAGCTCAGATCCGAACAAGTCACAAGTTCAAATCTCCTCTGCTGCTTTGCCTGCCTCTATTGCACACAATACATGCTGAGAATCACTCACACTAGAAATCACGTGAGCGCAGGCTATTCTACTGGGCATATACTGGGCAATACTCATTGGCATACTCAATACATTGCTTGTGCAAGACCTCATGCACAACTATAGTCACAACTGATAGCAATCTCAACCTCTAACACCTGTCTACACTGAACTGTACATGCACTGAGTTAACTGATGTATTCTTCAGTTGCATTATGAGTTAATAATTGGTGAATTAATTTAATCAATTAATTCACATCACTCATCATTATTCTATTTGCAGTTAGACTAATTACAACTAGTTTAACCAAGTCAAACTAAACACAACTCCATCAACTCCACATCCAACTCCATAGAATTCACATGCATGAGATCTAACTGATGTCCTGCATGTGACTCATAAGAAAAGCGTATTTCCTTCTAACAGCTGCATGTGCCACATCTGTAGCTCAAACTGAAGTGCTCCAAGAGGATAAGATAAAGTTTATAGTCTAAATATTATTATGAGACAATAATATTTGACTTTTCTATTTTTAACCTAGCAATCTAAAAATAGACTTTGATCACTCCTGCTGTGAACCAGAAATAGAAGTCCATCTATTTTTCCCAACATGGCCAATCATCCATAAACAATATCCTGCAACTCATAGACATGATCCATATGTCTAAAAATAGACTTTGCGCCATAATTTGCCTACGGGCCCACTTAGTGAAGGCGAATCCTTTCCACTAAGCTCCATCATCTTGTTGCATTCTCAACAAGCTCAACCTGCAACTGCTGTTGGGCTCCTAGAGCATTTGTCCAACCAGCGCTTCTAGGACTAGTAACTCAACCCGCCAAGGGATTCCAGAGCGTTTGTCCAACCAAGGCTTCTAGGACTAGTAACTCAACCCAAGTTGTTGCAGGGATTCCAAAGATTTTTTCCAACTAGGGCTTTGAGGAACTAATAACTCAACCCAAGCTAAAGGAAACATGAGAACCAACCAAAATAAAATAAGGAAATAAACCCATGATCTCCATGGATATCTAGGAAATGGAAAGGCTAGGAAATCCACTATCAATCTATCCATTCCTCCATGCCAGTGCAAATCATGACCAATAATCATCATGCATATGCCATGCATGTAAAAATTAGTGAGGAAAACATAAATGCAACTCAGTACTTGCAAGAAAAATCTGTTGTAGTCCCTGATCCTGATGTACTTTTGCGCGTTCATGCTCTTCCTTTGCCTTCTTGCTACAAAACTCTAAGTATGCCACACTCCCCAAGAGTGCTTCAAGAAAACTCTAAGTATCCAATAGTATGAGAGAGAGAGAATAATGAGAGAGCTCCAAAACTAAACTGATAAGAGTTTGTGTATTGATCCTCAGAATCCTTTTTATGAATGAGGCCTCTATTTTCTTCATTTTCCATTATTTTCATTCATTTTCCTCAGCACATGCAACATGTGACCTTTCATCTTCCTTTCTACTAATTTTCATTATTTCCATAAATAGATGTGCCAAAAATGCCATTTTCCTTTCCAAAGCCTTAGCCATTGCCTTTGCAAATTTCCTTAGCCATTAATAACCAAATTAACACCCACACTAGGATGTCTTGCCAAACATTCAACTTGGAATAAGTGTCCCATAAATCGTAGTTATTATTTTTCCTTTATTAAATTTTATTACATGGAATTTTCACCAAGGTTGTTACAACCAATATTGGATACCACTATGCTAATCGTTGAATACTAAATCACTGAATCATTGAATAATTGAATATTGAACCACTTAATCATTGAATAACTGAATATTGAACCACCAAATCACTAAACTATTGAATATTGAACCACTGGATCATTGAATACTAAACAAGCCACCAATCACTAAATAAATGAATACCAATTATATCTCTGCAGCCATAACACTGGCCAAACCAATTTATCAAGCCAACCAAGACATTGTATTATAAACCCTCATTAGATGCCAAACTAAAGTAAATATTGTCATTACCTAATAGTGCCAATCTTTCTAGAACCAAGTCAATACTCATCCATGCTCATCATCAATACCATATACCAATTATCATCCCATCATAGACCAACTAGATCAAGAACAGAATTATGATCAATAACTATCATAAAAATAATAAAGGCATTCTTGATGAACAAAAGAAAACAACAAAAGATTCATTCACTGTCATAGCTAGAACAACACCGCAAACCCTAATCACTTCAGAATTTATATGAAACTATCCTTAATATTGTCTATGTAAACACATGATTGTTGTACATGAAACTCACATACAGATCTCAAATCATTATCACCCAAGTCAACCTCTTTACCAAAATTTCCCTGCAACAAACATAGCTTTTGAATCCAACCAGACAAGTAAGAAACACTGACATTAGTTAATTTCATTCTATGTAATAATATCAAAATGTATACATGACTGAAATGCAATCAACCTGCATATATGCACGCTTCTTATACAAAGGAACAATGCACCGATCTGAGATCAATATTTATCAAACACTAATAGTAAACCATTCATCGCAATGACTTTATTAAGCTCTGTCAACCATTAACCAATAACAAAAAGGACCACATTCATCTACAAGTGACAACATTAATCAAACCATAACTATTTAGATTATATATGTGACTTTTAATAAGCATATACACGTACGTATGTGAGTTTCAAGAATGTAACTTGTGTATAGATCTCAAAACATTGCTCATTAAAAACCTCTCTCCAAACATAGTCTCTATCTAGCAAAATGATCATGTCAAACACAACATTACTCAGTTTCATGATACGTTGTCAAATCAACATACTTCTCTTTGCATAAACAACTAAATCAAATTTTATCATCTACATACACAGTCAAACCAAATCTCTGCATATGCATATATAATCAAACCAGATCTCTGCATCTGCATACACAACTAAATCAGATCTCAATATCTGCATATACACCAAATCATATCTCTGCATATAATAATCAAATCATTTCTCATTGATCCTGCATTGTTGGGTCCTTTGGTTTGTGAACTAAGGTGACACGTTGGAAGGCTGACCACATTTTTCCAAAGATAATTGTTGGGAAGTTGCGAAGGAGACAACTGGAGAAGAGGAAGGGATCCATCGAATACCAGCAGTTACGGAAGAATGGCTAGAGAAGTTGGGACTTAGGAATCCATGACTTAACAAAAAGAAATGCTAAAAACTGCGCAATAGAAGCATCCGAAAGAGGAGAAAGGCAAATCAATCGAGAATTGGCAGTCCAAGAAAGTGTAGGGATATAAAGAAGGTCAAGGGGAAAAGAAAAGGGGAGAGAATATTGACAAGATACTAAAATGTTGTTGTGGAGCCGTTCAAGCTTGCAATCGTTCTTCTCATCTTGATTGTGTATTTCTCTCTCATGTTAGTTTCATGTTCTGTCTATGAGTATTTTGAGTCTGATGTAATGTTGTATTGTTGCAGGTGTTAATAGAAGAAGAGATTATAGAGATACACGAACATTGTGTGTGAGTTTATGTGGCTTTTTAAAATTTTAATATTTTTTCACCTGTATGATATTTTTAATTTTATGCAATTGATCTATTGCGATTGGATTCCTAGCTGGCATAGTTATGGGTTTACTAACATTAATATCTTCCATGTGATTCTTTCAAACACCGAATCTGAACCTTGAACTAACTAAGGTCATGACACAGCTCAGGTGATATGCCTTATTCGTCCTGACTAAGGTGAAAATTTTAGCGTTGTTCTAGACTACAAAGAAGCTTTTGTTGGCCCCTATGTTGAACCTAGGTTCTCAAGCCTTCCACTATTTCTTTGCCAACAGGAATTTGTTAGCAACTTAAACATTTTTCCATAATTACACCTGCAATAAGAAAATCAATCAAGCATATCCATTAGCTTTTCAATACACTGTTAGATATCTCAGATCAAAGAATTCTCCTTACTCCTTGGTGCACACTTACTCCAGATCAGATCACCCATGAATAATCCATCGAATGTACAGACACAGTTTCTTGATCTCCTTCTCCTTTTATAATCTCATTCCCTTTCCATTACCATGGGAAAATGCTTAGCAATTTGTTTTCAGTGATTTTTAATGGAATCAAATAAAAGTTGGCATCAAAAAATTGTGGGAGATTACCATGGAAAATGCTCATGGTATTTTATGTTCATGCACAAATAAGGAATTTCACTTTCAAGATGTATACATGAATTTCATGGAAAAAGTAGCATTTGTACTCGACTTTGTTGAAGGAAAGTAGCATATATTTTTAAAACATCAAATGATTCAATCATTTTCAAATCCAACCTATGACTAAGCTTCCAAAACTCGTCCTTATCTTCTGCAACACATATACAAGCATTCATATAATTTTCGATAGTTCAACAAATCTCTGTAGTCATCATCCATCCATAGAGTAGATAGGCATAACAAGAGTGTGACATCATATGACAAGTTGACATCAAGGATAACACATTTGACATCAAGGTTATATTGGGCATGTAGGTTGCCATAAAGACAACATATCAACCATAATGCCAATATCGAATGGCGAAATTGTGTTTAAATATTCGTGGCCTGGAGAATTTTACAAATCTGGACTGTTGGGTAATTTGGCTAGTGCGCGGTTATGAATCCTTTTGGTCTTACTGGAGGTCGCGGGTTTAAACCTTTGCCTAGACGGTTTTACAAATATTTGGTTGATTTCATTATAAGATCTTCCATTTACATATCCGTATGCATTGTTTTGAAGCCACCATTGTATTAACCGTATACAATAGTTGTAACTACCGTTATAACGGTTTCCATTTTTTTATATCACCGCCGACTGTTATGTTGACTTTCGGGATTAACCTTTTTTATGAACCACCGAAAGAATTGTTTCTATGTGAACTCCACCGGTAGCAAATTATAGTTTAAACAATCTCGTCGTTATTTCAATTAAACTGTCGCCTTACAAACTTGAAAATCGTTGCCATTTAATACAATGGTATGCTGACTATGTTGTTGCCACATGTGACTCTGGGCACACAGTTATAACCACTACCAACATTTGGTGTGATTATTTTATAAACCGTTGTTCCATAAACCACCATTTATTTTTGGTTGGCCAAAATGTCGTAGATAAAATACTTGTCTATTGTTTTGATGGTTTGCAAATTTTCCCAAACCATTGCCTGTTGACCGGGCCCTTTGGGCCACTCCATGGGTGCCACGTGGTGCCATATGATTGGGCCACGTGATCCCTTTTTATTGGACCACCTCTTGCATAGATAGATGCTGCCAAATTTTGCAGTGCCGCTATATTTATTTGGTGGTCCAGCTAATTTTCGCCAAATACTACCAAATTTAGCCAAACTGTCAAAGTTGTCGAAGCTCTAAATTTAACTATTTAATCCTACGTTTTTTACCAAGTTTGACTAGGTGTAACTTCCTCATACGAAGTCAAACTGAGGAAACTTGATTTGGTCTTGGTTTCACTGCAATCTGAGGAATTTTATTTTTAATCCACGAGGGATCCACCTAGATGAATTCTAAAAATCATAAAAGGGCACAGTGCAAAAACTACCCTTCAAGGTAAGAATTCAGGTAAATATTTGTGATTCCATGTTTATGATTTTATGATTGGTAAGCATATTTTGAGCTTGAGGAATTATCGGCCTATATGTCTGAAATATGGTTTGTAGTAAGATGTTATATATATATATATATATATATATATATTCCTATGGATTATAATGCATTATGGGATATTCTCGTTCTCCTATTAATTTGTATTTGGAAGTCTTTAAGTTTAGTAAAAATCTAGAGTTAACTCTAGATTTCTTAAAATATTTTGTGAAATATATTATGGATGCTAATATTCTCTTTGAAGAAGAATTAATGAAATCCCTTTCATTATCAATGCAATGGTATGAAGAATGGAAACAATACAACAAATTTGAGCCCAAATAAATAAAATTGTTCCTCCAATGCTTCAAAAGTATTCAAAGGAAATGGATATATGGTTACGAGGAGGATGCTGATATTTTTGTTTGCATTGATTTGAAAGGAAGACTTCAAAAGGAAAAATTTAGGGGCTATTTCCATTCTTTTTCCAAGAAAAGGATTCTCCAATTTCCAATTGTTCTAAAAATGATTCACACAAATTTTATAAGATAAAATTGTTTTACCCTAAAAATCACCAAATTTTGTAGAAAATATATAAAATCATTAGAAATTTGAATATTTTTAGAAAAATATTGCCAAACATTTTACATACATATTGGGGAATAGTAATATTTTCCATGGTTTTCTAAACTTTGAGATAAATTTCCATCCTTAAATTCCCCCCTGTACTTCAGGAAAAGATTAATGACTTGACTGAAAAATATGGTGACTTTCCTTTTAATAATCTCATTGAGAAAATACACAATAGGGAGGATGTACTCAATTTCTTATCAAATTATGTCACATAAAAATATCTCGACCCTTGTGTGTAGGAGATTGAAGGAACAATGGCCATAGAGGATGTTTTAGATTCAATAACGCTTTTGTCTCAACATATGAAAGAGTTCCAAATAAATATGCATGGCAATCAACAATATGTAGGAATCTATGCATCAAGGTTAGCAAGCTATAAAACAAATGATATATCAAAGCGAACAATCTATGATGCAACAAAATCAACATATAATGTGTCAAAGAATATAAGAGTCAAAAAAATATTTTTTAGATGTGGAAAAAAAATAAAGAAAACCTTTCAACATAGTTGAGTATAATTTTTCAAGAAGGGAATGGTAGTAAATAGTCCCATTTCATTGAGAAGGATAGAGTGGTGGAATTGGAAGAAAATACTTATATGTTTGTAGGTAAAGATGATGAACACTTTGAGGTGAAGAGTAATGAAAATAATTTCTTTTCTTTCCCGCTGAAAATTAAGAAATAATTGAAGAAAAAAGGTATGAGGAGAGTTGTGATGTCAAGTCATTCATGAACCCACCCTCCCTCCTCCATATGTTTAACATCCCTTGGTTAAAAGTTCATGTAATAAAGTTAATAAAGGAAAAATAATACCAAGGTCATGTGACATGTATCCCAAGCTGAATGTTGGACATAAAATCCCAATGGATGTCAATTAGATTTATTATGGCTAAGTAAATTGGCAAAAACATTGGAAAAATCAAAGAGGAATTAATTGTCATTTATTTATGAAAATAAAGACAAATAGGAGAAAAGGGAGACGAAAGGTCATAGGTTTGCATGAGAGGAAAACTGAAGGAAAAATATAGGAATTGAAGACAATAGGGGCCTCAATGATAAAAAGGCTTTTGAGGATGAGTTCACAATTTTTGTCAGTTTGGATTTGGAATTAGTTTGAGAGAGAGAAGAGCACCAAGAGAAGAAATCAATCAAAGGAAGTCAAAGGAAGGACGAGGAAAGAAAAGGACAAACAGGGAAGTTTGGATCAAGCAAATTCAACAGGAAGACTTGCACATAATAGGTTGCATGTGTGATTTCCTAGCTGGTTTGTGAATGCAGGGTAGATGCATTTGTGTATTTGGTTCTTTTGTTGTCATTGGCATGGGTTTTTCTGGGCATGACAATGGTTTTATCCTTTCCTTCCATTTCTGGATAACCAAGTTGTGATGGTATTCTTCTATTTGGTTGATATTTGGATTGTTGGATGGTTTTGTAATTGGGTGAGGTGGTCTCAGGAAAATTCCAAAGGGTTGGGGGTGGAGGTGGTTTAATCTCTGATAATACCTCGACAGGTGGGTGGAGATAGGAAAATTTCTCAAGGTATTGGTGAATAAATTTTGAGGCATCCAATATTGTTTTGGGCTTAGTGATCTCTTGACTGGTTTTGTAAAGAGTGCAGTAGAATGAGGGTGGATGTGGTTTAATCTTTGGGAAGCCCTGGCCATTTATGTCTTGGTTTACTTATGTGATCTCTTGAATAGCTTTGGCAAGATTGTGGGATCATGAAGGTGGAGGTGGTTTAATCTCTGGAGATCCCTAGTTGTTTATGTCTTGACTCCCACATTCATGCTTGGAATATGGCACAAGGGTGATTGGCTAAAAGAAATATTTGGTTCAACGCAATCTATGTTCGGTTGGCTCATGGAAGTCCCTGACTTGGTTGGATTTTGCATATGTTAATAAGAGCTCTTTTCCTATTTTTATTTCATGAGTACGTGTGCTTGTTATTATGTGGCTTCTATGGTTTTTCTATCATGGTTATTATTTTGGTTATATGTTGGTTATAAGAATGGTTCCATAATAGGATATGGCTATGGATCTTGACATGTTTTGATTAGTTGACGAAAGGTTATTGAATGCATGAGATAAAAAATGTCATTGTAGCTATTATGAGAGGGTATTAAACCTTTTTGGTGATTCTCAGATAAATTTCAGACCCCTATGCTCAAATATGCATTCATGACCTGTAGATTACTTGTTCACTGTATGTTTGACGAATTGACTATCATGGTTAGGCCTAGTAGGTCAATTTCTTGATCAAGTTTTGTAAGAATGACTTTGTCTTGATGTCATTTATCAATCTGGAAATTCTCATTGAGTTCTGGTCAATGGTGTGGAGCTTTCCTAAAATGGTGGCTCAGAATCCAGGACTGCACCTTCTGAACTAGAATTTTTGGGCCATAATTGCACCCTGGTAGGCCTATGCATGCAGTTGGAAGCCTATAACTGCATGGAGGCCTTGTCATGCATGAATTTGGGAGCCCAAGTCACCAAAACAATAATCCAACATAGGGTTTGGGCAATTGGAGAGGTTGTTTATCTCCTAGGTGCCTTGTATCTCATGAAGAATGTCAGTAAGATTTTAGTTTTTCGACTCCACTTCGTTAATTGTACTTATGAGGTTGGGTCATGTCATAGTAGCTCTCAACTCATTTTTACCTTGATAAGCCAGTTAAAGTGGGTAAATGTGGGAGGTGGAATTACATATTGGTATCAGAGTGGGTTTCTGTTCTCTTTGGGTGATATATGATACCATAGTGTGATATCTGATACCACAGGGTGGTATCAGAGCATGGTTCAAACACTTGGACTACATGGGTAGAATGTGTTTTTCATGCATGCATGTTAGCTATCTATGTGTATCTTATGCATGCATTGTGACGGTCGTTATTGTGATCTTGTGTCTTCATGATATCGTTGGTATGTTATGATGTTGATATGTTGGTTGAGATGGAGTACTAGATGCAGATCATCATAACGAGGTTGCAGCACTAGACCTCAAGGTAAGAGAAAACTATCATACATGTTTGTATGTTGGGCTTACATGTATGTTGGTTAATGGTTTTTATAAATATTATGTTTACGTGCATGCCTGTCATTCTATTGTTGTTGTGACTACATGCATGATAGATTCTCGTTGTTCAGCACGACCATATGTGCATGTGTCGAATAGCCATGAATGGTAGTAACTTGTGTTGTATGTATATGGTCATATGCATGACGAGTATGGTCATTGCTACCAAGGTCCTGCTATTATATGTATTATGCTAATTTGGATTGGCCTGTGCAGATGGTTATCATTATGATATTCAGGTATGAGTCGATATATTTGTGATATTGTGTAGTATTGATCTAGATCGACTTGTGCAGATGTGATAGCCTCCCTTGATATACATTAAGGTATGGGTTGATTATGTTGTCTATTTTATTTATCTAACATGGTATTTTTACAGGTTGTTTGAATGTTTGATTAATTGCATGATATGAGTATGTGTCTGTAATATTGCTTGAAGGAATGATCTTGTTTAAGACGGTTGTACTAACACAATATGTGTTAATACAGTTGATATGCACTTGCGTGCAAGTGGGTGCTGGTTGTAGTATTATGACTAACGAATATGAGTTGATTATGACATGGTTGGTAGTATTGGTAAGGGATGATTTCAAATTAATAGACATGATGTCTGGATCTTTGGAACATGTCAATGATATGTGTGAATAGTTACAGGGAAACATGCTTGGTATTAACATGATAAAGTAACAGTTGATTTGTTTATATAACTAACAATTGGGTTATGTGTTAGCATATAATAAGACTCAATTGCATCAAGGAAAAAGGTAAAAGAAAGGAATTGGTTGAGAATTTCCTTTGACTATGTTTGGGAGATGCAACTCCTGTTGGAAACCTAATCCGCTAAGGGTTGGTGTGGTGGAATGGGAAAGTCACTAGAGTCCAAGAGACCTTGGAATATGGAATCCAACGGTCATGTAAAATGTATAAATGTATATTTCTGTGAATAAAAATGCAACTAATTATTTATCCTATCAGTTTTACACAATGTGTGTTTAACATGGTATCAGAGCGAGTGATCTCCTGCCATGTTCAAGTGCAAACCACGTGTGAATTTGAACTCCGCTCCTTAACTACCCTTTACGGTGTTGCTCGTTGCCTATCAATATTTCAATTTTCTACTGGGGCCCATTTTCTATGTGTTTGTCAGGTCTATCAATAAAGTCCCTTCTCACCATTCCAAATTTGGCTATATTCATTTTAGAAATGGAGAACAAGGAAACAAATATTTAATAATACATGTTCTATCATTAAATGTGTGTTAATGCTCTATTAGCTGCGCAATAGTGTTGCATCATTTTTTCTGTAAATTTTGTCTATAACCTCTTTTTCAATGTCATTATGAGAAGAGGAGTTGTTATTGAACACTTTTGTCAAGGCCAACCTTTCTAGTCTTAGGTAAATGTTCATTGAAAGACAACAGAATACAATATAGGACACATTTTAATACAAAACGAATGGTTTTATCTTTTATTATGTCGACCAGGCAGAATGTTTCATTCCCATTGTGCATGCCCTTAATGTCCTGTTACTTCCTTTCTCTATTTTTTTGCATTTCCACCAGTGCAGTTGCTAAACATTGCTCTCAGAATCCCTACAACCTATGATGAGCTCGCCTTTGGACATGACCAAGAGAAAACAATAATTCATTGCTTCGTTTCAGATTCAAAGGCCTAGTGAGTTGACCCCATGGTGTTGAGTGGTGGTATATACCAGTAAATTTTGATTTCAACAAACACCAACCTCATTTGTTCAAATAATCTCGATGTTTTTTTTATATGTGCATTGGTTATGCTCTTTTTGAAGACCATATGTAAAATAAAGCTTGGTATGGTTCATTTATGAAATGTGTTGTCCCTTTGTTGAAGTCTAGAATTGTTTCTTTTTTACTATCCTTTTTTCCATCTCATTTCACCCTTTTATCACCATTTTACAAAAATCTCAACATGTTCAAGGTCAAGTTCAACTTTTAAAAAGGTATTCTTCATCCATAATTATAATTTTTGTTTCTTAATGAATTCTAATGAAAATATTCTTACAATGACAGAATCATAAACATTCTGCAGCTAATATTGATTTCTGCAACAATTTCATTGTTAGACAGGTTGCAACACTTCAATAAAAGGATGAAGACTAACTGGAGATGAAAAATGTTCACCATATGGATAACCACCTATCAGTATTACTTCCAAAGCTATGATTGTTGAGAGATCTAGAAGTCAAATTCAGAGTCAAACTCTGAAAATGGCGTGTGGAGATCAAGTAAAAGCAGTGGAGGAATAGAACAACATGAAGCGAGTGAGATTGAAGACTTGTTCAACTGTAAAATTTTAGATTGAGATGAATCTCCTATGAATTGCTCTTTTAGTACAAAGTCAAAAAGATATTGAGTTTCAAATTGAATCTATCTTGTAGATCTCCAAATAGCTCATGTCGTGTCGGCTTAAGACTCTTAAAATCGTTTTATGAAATTTGTATAAAGGTTGTAAGCCAAGACCTGAGACATAGGTTTTCTCGAATATTAAGTTTATAATTATTTTACTGTGAATACCGATGATACGTTGTTCCAACTTAATATAAGTTACTTTGTTCTCAATGTGTGCGTGAGGATCTTGTGATTACTAGCTGACCTGCATTCACAAGAGGGCCCCCTATCGAGCTATGAGGTTTTGTTTATAGTTTTGTTTTGCATTACTTTTTTTTAGTATTATAATTTATTTCAGTAATTTGTTTCCATCATAATTACTTTTATGATGATTCTCATTTTTTATTGCAGAGTACTCATAAAAATAAATAAATAAATAAATTATTCAATGCATCTTCTTTCCAACACTTAATTACTTCTAGCTTAATTCAATTTCTTAAATGTTGATGAAACACTCTTTAGAGCCTAAATATGCACACAAATAATCATTCTCAAGTTTTAAATATTTTAATTCATTTTCTGCAAGTAGGAATTAGATCCTTTTTATTTCAATTTCTCTTTCATGCAATTAGTATAGAATTTCCTTACTGCAATTTAGTATAGAAGTTTCTTTCTGTAAGTTAGTGTAGAAATTTTTTAGTTCTGTCAAACAGGACTAGATTGTTTCTTTCTTGAAATTTGGTTTCTAAGCATTTTCCTTTCATACAATTAGAAGAAAGTTTGAATTCCACAATTTAGATAGATTTTCAAGTTCTGCAAAGTAGTGAATTTTAATTAGGATTTAATATAACTTTGGATTGGAAGAACATGTGCATAATTATGCTCCAAATTGTGTGAAAAAAATTTGTCCATACTTAGAATTAGTTTCATTTCTAGAATCAATCAATGCACAAAAATAATCCTAGCATATATAGTGCACATACATTTCATAAGTACACGAATCTTGGTTGAAAATTAATGAAGTAAATTAACAACAATTAATTTACTTAAAACCCTTTTTAAGGCTCTATGATATATGATGGGAATATACAAATTTATATATTCTATGCATTGTATATATTAAGTGTCTTGAATGTCATATAATGCACCGTGAACTACGACCTACAATTGTATACTCTGTGTTGACTAGTTTGAGAACATAAGCATTGGTTGTATGGTCATCTTCCATGCAGTGCTTGGTATGGTGAGGTTATAGTATTTTTAGTGGGTAATGTCACTAGAACGTACAGTGACATATTTATGACATATGGTACAAGTGGTTCCATTTTTCCTAGCCTTATGAGAGATCACTCTCTCCATTGATTTTTGTGGAGTAGCTTGTCGATTCACCTCCCACTATCTTGCAATTGCATTTTCTTGCTCAATTCCAAAATATTTATGTGATAATAATCATTGATTATTGACACTATCGCAAGAGAAAATAGATAAAAAAAAAGAATAGATGTTGAGATAAAATTGGTGTGCTATTGGTGCATAGAGGAACACTGGAAACAAAAATAGTTTCTAAGAAACAAATACAGGTACAAACTGGAGATTCATCTCTTCTACAACATTGTTTTCAAAATTAAATTGAGATTATTATTGTTGTCTTTAAAATATGATTCTAATTCTTTGCAATTTTTGAGGAAAATTGTTGTCACCAAAGACTTCCCTGTAGTGAATATTTATGAATTTTTCAAGACCTTGGTTTGTAGTCAACTTCTTCTTTGCCAAGTTACTACAAAAGTTGCATAACCTTTAATATTTTGTTGTGATCTCGAAGGACAAGATACCAATTCTATTTTTTATCATTTTGTAGTTCAAGTTGAGAGTGGACTTTATGTTGTTGGCATTAGCTACATGGCAGTGTGAAATCCAACCTTCAGACATCTTTTCTAAATCCTAAAAAGTTAGTTAACAAAGAGTGTTAGAGCTAAACTAAATTGAGAAGGTTTCCAATCTTTATACTCACATCCACATTAATCTAACATTGTTATCTATCTACCTTTCCAAGTACATTTTTGGTCATTCGCTAAATTTATTTGTTTTTTTAATGGTGAAAATTCATGGATTATTAGAGTTATTAAGCACTTAAATCATATCTATTGTTGGAAACACAACCAAAATCAACAAAACCACTCTTATTGGCATTCAAACATGTCTACTAAGTGCACAAGAAAAATTTGATTTTTTGCAGCTTGAATCTCAACTACAACAAGAGGAGCTACAATAATGTAGTCATCATTCTAAATATGTTATTGTTCAGAAAAATCCTCTCTTTGAGTTTGAGACAAACTCCCATCAGATACCAAAAACTAATAAGACCAGCAAGGTTGAGGTTTAGCCAGTGCCTAGCGTAAGAGTCGATTTGCATGCAGAAGCAGAAATTAAACCTACACTTCCCAAGTCCTTCATCAGACCTTGGGAAGAGCATGCCAGCAACAAGCATAGAAAAGGTCTTAGATATGATAAGGGAGCATCCTTTCATACTCTAGACTACTCAAAGGCCATCAAATTTCAAAGTGTTGGATTTCTTCAATATGGTTCTTCACTTGTTTCTACTCCTCCTCCACATTCACAACAAATTGTGAAATACCTACATTATCACCGAGTTGGCCATGTGAAATATCATTGTTTTGATATTCACCCATGCAAGCATTGTGGGCAATGCACTAATTCTTCAAACATATGCTTAAAAAACAAGCCTCTTGCAAGAACAAAGATTCACCTTGGATGGATCACTTCTTCTCAATGGGATTCAATAACTAAGAAGATATTTAAATCACGCCACAGGATTTGTTCTCAAATATTGAAAAGTCTTGCAGTTGAGATCTCTTCATATTCTCACCTTGTATTTGATAGGGGGGGAATTTATGGTCATAAATAAGTTTCAAAGATAAATCAAGTGAGCCTGAGCCAAAACCTGAACCTGTTTCTTGAGCCTAGAGCAAGAGACAACCATACCCAAATTCAAAGTTGTATCTAGAAACATGGAAGCCCCTAAGAATTTAATTTGGTTGGTGGCCTTCCTTAAACCACCGCAGGTTGAGACCTCCCTTTTCAGGTTGACATTCTCACTCTTTTCAGTAGGTCAAATACCTCTTTTTTCCAGGTTCATGGTAGACTCTCTCTTCAAAGCATTAATGAGCACATCCTATAACATAAGACTTCAGATTCTTGCCATATTTGGAAGAGTTCTGGGAACAACACTAAGAATTCCAGGTTGAAACCCCAATTTTCTTCATTTTTAAAACAACAGGGAACACTTCCTCTAGCAAAAGACCTCAGCTTCTTGCCAAATTTGGAAGAGTTCCAAGAACTACACTAAGCATTCCATTGTTGGTGGTCATCCTTAAACCATCACCAGTTGATACCTCGAGTTCTCCCACCTTATACAATCATCTTGGAGAGAACATCCAACCTATTGTTGTCATGGCTTTTTGTGTTTTTTTATTAGAGCTCTCTCCTTTGACTTGTATATACCCCTTCAGATTAAGGGGGGGAATTCTGGAAACCTAATATGCTAAGGGTTGGTGTGGTGGAATGTGAACTATCACTAGAGTCCAAGAGAACTTGGAATATGGAATCCAACGATCATGTAGAATGTATAAATGTTTATATCTGTGAATAGAAATACAACTAATGATTTATCCTATCTTTTTTTCACATTCCATGTGTGTTTAAAAATTCCAAATGAATGAGTTCTTTGCATGAATATAGGAATTCATCTTAACCTTGATTTTGCCTGACATTATGTGGATATGTTCTAGATTCATGAACATGTATTTGACAGGTATAATAGCTAGTTTCTAGTTATGGATGGATTCATCAAGGAATTGGAGTCCCTTGAGAGGTGATATGTGTACGTGTACAGTTACAATTCAACATGTTGAGTACAATGAGGTAAGGTAATTGGTATATTGTTATGTTTATCTATGCACTGATAGTTGTGTGCTTATGGCAGTATGATGCAGGTAGTTGCATGGAAAAGAATACTACCATGAAATCTTAAAGAAGGATTAGGTTGAGCTTTTCCTTGGAGGCATTGGGAACCCATGGGGATCAAGTCATGGTGTCTATTGCTATTTTTTTTCTTTCGGTGCTTTTTGATTTTTTTGTGTGTTTAATTTACAATTTTGTTTATGTTTGGTGCATGGCCATGCCACTTTGTTTGTGGTGTCATATTGTTATTGGTTTTCATGGTTTTCTTCTTGTTTGTTTCTTGTTCTTGTATTTTATGTTTTAAGGGTCTTGGGAATAGGTTGGGGAAAGAGGAAGGCTAATGGAGCTCAGGAGAGCTGAATGAAACCCAACAAGTAATGTAAGACCTGGATGAAGCTCGATGCAAGTATAAGGGCAGTCCAAGGCAAGAATATGACAACCAGTTGGGTTGTTTGGGTCCATTAGGTAAATGGACAGTGGCAGGATAGTCATGAGAAAGGTCAGAGGAAAGGTAAAGTAAGTGGATTTGAGGGGCCAGATGTGTTGGATATGTAGGGATATTTAGTTCTCAATGTTGTGCATGTTGTGCACAAATAAAGGGATTTATCTTAACCTTGAACTTATGATATCTAGTAATTGTGTTGTGATTATGATTATGCTGATGTCTATATATGTATGCATGCATGTATGTATGTATGTCAATTTATGACAAGGTCGTCAATGATCATTCTTGTGGAGGAATGATTTCTCTATGAAGGTGAATGGCATGAAAAAGGTTCTTGGCTGTGAGGAATCAAGTGAGCAGAGTAGCCCTAAAATGTCTATGAGGTTGTTATCAAGTGGATATGATTTTGATATTATGTGCGAATACTATGCCTATGTTTATCCTTTGGCAGGTAATCCTAAAGGATACGTCAGAAAAACGAAAGCAATATGATTTGCAACATGTTGGGACAAGCATGGATAGTGGAAAGACACTAGAAGCAAGGTAGCTTGGTAAAGATAGTGTGGTCTCCAAATGTACAGTACTGGTGTTGTGTACATGTTGGATATGTGGTGTTGTGTACATGTTGCATATGCGGTGTTGTGTACATATGGTGTTTTTTGCATGTTGTATATGTGACGTTGTGGACACATGGTGTTATGTGCATGTTGCATATGCGGTGTTGTGAACATATGGTGTTGTCTGTATGTTGCATATGCGATGTCGTATACATATGGTGTTGTGTACATAGTTTATATGTGGTGTTGTGTATATATGGTGTCGTGTTCATGTCGTACATGTGGTTCTATGTGCATGTGATGTTGTGTACATGTGGTGTTGTGTGCATGTGGTGTTGTCTACACATTTTCTAGGTGGTGTTGTGTACATGTGGTGTCATGTACATGTTGTGTAGCTAGTGTTGTGTACACATTGTGCAAGTGGTGTTGTGTACATGTCATACATATTGTATTGTGTATATGTGGTACTATGTAACGGGTATTGTGTATTCATTGTGTTGTGACATGTGTATTCATTGTATTGTACAATGTGTAGATATATGTATTGTGTTTTACACCAGGTGTAGGTGTATGTATTGTGTTGTACACTGTGTATGTGTATGTGTTTTATTGTGTGATGGGATAGGCAGGTATGGGATTGTCTGGGCCTTTGTTGTTGATATTGATGGTTTAGCTAGTTAGTCTTTGGGTTCCCTTATTATTGATTTTGAGGGTTGAGGCAGTTTAGTCTATGGATGCCCTTGTTTTTTATATTGAGGGTTGAGATGGTTTATCCTTTGGATGCACTTGTTGTTGATATTGAGGGTTGAGGCAGTTTAGCCTTTGGATGCCCTTGTTGCTGATATTGAGGGTTTGGGTAGTTTAGCCTTGGGATGCCCTTGTTGCTGATATTGATGGAGGATGCGGTTTAGTCTCCATATTCCCTTGTTGCTTGAAGAGAAGAGAAGGAACTGGGTGCTTTTTGGGTTTGGAAAACCAAACCAGTGTGTATACATGGTTAAAGAAAAGAGAAGGCATTGGGTTCTTGCCAGGTTTGGAAACCGATTCAGTGTGTGTACAAAAAGGGAAAGGAATAAAGACAAAAGAAAAAGAATCATTGAAAGATAAGTATCAGTTTTTTATTTCAGTTTTAATTATGCATGTGATCTATGATTCTAATTTATGATAGTTGCATTTGATCTATGATTTTGATTTATGATGATTGAGTTTTGAGCTAACCATATGTGATATGTTTATACATGATGATTTGATCGAAGAATTAGTTTGACTCATTGTGACATGAAGTAAAAAGAATTGCAAGTGTATCTTATTGATGGGCCACCAATGAGGTATGATTTTAATTAATTTCACTTCCTTTTTAGTCTAATGGTAATTATGTGCTTGGTATAGGAAAGCAGGGAAATGCCCAATTTGGGTGGCTAAAACTGACAGCAATAAATAACAACAACAACAAAAGGAATTGGAACAGGCAGTAGCATGATGGTAAATCATTTAGGAGTATGGCCATTGTGGGACACTAGTACCAAATAGTGTTCATTGATTTCCATGAGCATTCTATTACCATTATGATGGTTTTGACGTGAGGATATGACTTGGTTTTTGGACCTTTCTGATCTGAATTTGAAACTACTTGAAATTTGTTTGCAAGGTATTCAATTCAGAATTAAACATGTTTAAAAGATTTCCATGTCTTACAGAAAGAAAACACATGAAATTTTCAGTTGTTCATGACCCATTTAAGCATAGGAGAGTTATTTCCTTTTACTGTTTAACACATTAAAACGAATTTTATCTACAAAATAAATCAACCACAAATGCAAAAGAAGTTGATAGAGCAGTTCACCCCCTCCAGGGCTACGTCTGTTGAGTCCAAAGCTCCCAACCGGGCTTGTCCTTGTTTTTATTAAATGCTCAAATTGAAAATACATCTGAATAGAAGTATCTATAGGAGAAATAGATGGTAAAAATGGATTCAAAACACTTGAATCCTTCAGGATTGACTATTGGATCACCTCCAATGGATACCTGCAACCCTATACAGTCTTCACAAAACTGGGCCCTAGTGGCTCCTAGAACTTTCACGGCTCCAAAAACTCTGAAAATTACCTTAGATGGCTGTAAGACCTGCACCAATGGCTTCAGAAGGTCGAAAATACCCAAAATCAAAAAAAAATTCATCCAAAACCGACTTTCCTAGCCAAAGTTATGGCCATTTAAAGTTTCTCGAGTTTGCCCCTAGAAAAACTCTAGCTAACTTTAGTTAACTCCAGTTAGCTCCGCCAATTATGGCGGGTCCGCCAAATTTGGCGCTCCTGCCAAAATTTCGCCAACTTAACTGCAGTTACATTTAATGTTTGGTGGTTGCCTCGGATTTCGTGCCATGCGGAATATTTCTTTTCTAATTTTTTTTGAAAAATTAAAATTTCTAATGTTATGGACAAATTCTTCTTTTTGCCATAACTTCCTCATACAACGATCGTTTTTCGAACTGTTTGCGGCGCAAGAATCGAGAAGACGAGAAATTTCCATTCATTCAACTCTGAACCAGTTCTAAGCACTTTAAATTTTGAGCATTTTACGACACTTAGGACATGAGCACCTGATCACGCCTCCCCATTGGGAAGCTTTTGGACCCCAAAAGCCTTCAACTACCTGTTAAAGAGGTGAGGGTACAGCTCCCTCACTCTGTGCACCTCCATCCACTTTGCCTTGTTCGGTTTGCTGCCTTTGAAACCAACCCGAACATAATCTACACTGCCCCTCCTTGAAGTGTGTGTCCTTCTGTCAAGGATTGTATCTTCTTTCAGCTCATCTAAGAATTCTGGTGAGAAATCTTATATAGATGGCAGCTGAACAGCATTTTCATGATCAACAATTAAAGGAGGTTCATACAAACATAAGTTATCCACATTGACAACAGAATACATTTGCATGTAGGAAGGCAAATCTAATTGAAAATCATTATTTCCAACCTTCTTGAGGATTTTGAATGGACCATAACGAATAGGCTTCAGCTTTTTACCTTCTCCTTGCATCCTTTCCTTACTGATATACAACCATACCTCATCTCCTTCTTGAAACTTATGATCGACTCTATGCTTGTCGTGTCTTTCCTTATACTTGCCTTGACTCTTCTCAAGCTATTCTTGAATTTGTTGATGTATTTGCTGAATTCTTTCAATGAATGAATGAGCTTTGTCAATGTCACTATGTCCCTCAATGGCAACATCTTTCTCAAGAAAGAAATCAAGAGGTGATTTTGGCAAGTAACCAAAACAAGCTTCAAACGGTGAGGTGTTTGTGGAAGAGTGCTTGGCACGATTGTAAGCATGTTGTATGTAGTGCAAATGTTCATCCCAAAGCTTGGGATGCTTGCTGCAATAACCTCTCAAGAGGTGCACAATGGTTCTGTTCACAACTTCGGTTTGTCCATCTGTTTGCGGATGGAAAGCAGTACTTTTCTTCAACTTTGTGTCCATCATCTCCCATAGGTTGGACCAAAAATTCCCCACAAATCTGGAATCCCTGTCACTAATAATGGAAGTAGGCAAACCAAAGTGAATCCATACATGATGAAAAAATAATTCAACAGTTTTTTCAGCAGTTATAGTTTTCTTACAAGGCATAAGTATACACATTTTGCTGAAACGATCAACTACTACATATAAATAATCATGTTGATTTCGAGATTTTGGCAAACCTCCTACAAAATCTATAGAGATGCTCTCCCATGGTCTAGAAGGTACCGGCAAAAGAGTATACAAACCAAGATTCCTGTTGCTAGGCTTGCTTGTAGCACATAATGAACAACCTCTTATGAACCTTGAAACAGACTCTACCATGCGAGGCCAATAGCAATACCTCTGTAGATGTGAAACTGTTTTGCTCACACCAAAATGGCCAGCAATAAGAGAAGAATGAGCTTCTCTTATGACATTTATCCTCTCCCCCTGTGTTATACACAACTTGCCCAAATGAATCAAGAAATTGTTATGCATGTGATAGGCATTTTCCTCTACATGATTTCCTTTACTCAAGTTAGCATACACATCTTTAAAGTCATCATCAGATGCATATTGTTCTATGTAACTATCATGTACAGTGGAATCATTCTTAAGTAAAGTAACAGCACCAATAATAGCCCTTGAAAGCATATCAACAACCTTATTCAAAGTACCTTTCTTATACCTTATTACCAAATGGAACTGTTGCAAGAAGCCCATCCATCTGAAGTGTCGTGACTGTTGTAACTTGCTTTGTGATTGCAAGTACTGTAAGGGCTGATGGTCGGTATGTATAACAGTTTCTTTGCCCATCAAGTAGTGTTTCCACTTTTTGACGCTTTGTACCAACGCATACAACTCCTTATCATATGTAGGATAATTTACAACAGCACCATTAAAAGTTTCAGAATGAAAAGCAATAGGCTTACCATGCTGTAGAAGAACTACACCCATAGCATAATCACTAGCATCAGTTTGTATCTCAAATAGCTGTCTCAAATCTGGTAATGTAAGGACTGGAGCTGAACTAATATTCTCTTTCAAAGATTCGAAAGCTTTTTGTTGCTTGCCTCCCCATTGGAAAGCATGCTTCACACTTGTCACTGCATGCATAGGAGCTGCTATAGAAGAGAAGTTAGAGATAAACTTCCTCCAATATTGAGCTGCACCCAAAAAACTTCTTACCTCTGTTATGGATTTGGGAGTAGGCCACTTCACAATAGCCTCAATCTTAGCAGGATCAATTCTCAAAGAACCTCCTCCTACTATGTGTCCCAAATAAACCAAAGAAGTCTTTCCAAATTCACATTTTGACATTTTAAGAAATAACTGATTCTTCTTCAAAACATCAAGTACTTTTCTAACATGCATGACATGATCTTCTCTAGACTTGCTGAAAATTAAGATGTCATCTAAGCAGACAATAATGAAATCATCAAGAAAAGGACGCAAGACATCATCCATTACCCACATGAAAGTTGCAGGTGCATTGCACAAACCAAACGGCATCACAAGCCACTCAAAGAGTCCTGGTTTGGTTTTAAAGGCTGTCTTCCAAAAGTCACTTTCTTCATTTCTTACTTGATGATATCCACTGCGCAAGTCTAGCTTAGTGAAATATCGAGCATCTTTCAGCTGGTCTAGCAAATCATCTATCCTTGGGAGTGGGTAACGATTCTTTACTGTTATCTTGTTCAAGGCCCTGAAATCAACACACATACGCCAAGTGCCATCTTTCTTTGGAATCAATACAATCGGTGACCCACATGGCGAAGTACTTGGCCTTATGAAACCCTTGTCCAACAAGTCCTTGATTTGCTTCTTTATTTCAACATTCTCCATAATAGACATGCGGTACATGCCTATGTTTGGAAGAGGACAATCTGGATGCAAATGGATTTCATGCTGAATCTCCCTCTTAGGAGGCAAACCTGTTGGCTCCTGAAACATCTCATGATATGCATCAACTACATCATACAGATCTGATTTAAGTTTTGGATCACAATTGTCAAATGACTCATGATTCACATCAACCTTGGGCTTAATCATAAGAAGAACAAAATTCTTACTTGAATTGACCAGCCTTTTTACCTATCTTGCATTCACCATCGCTATATTTGTCTTCTTGCGATGAGCTCTAACAATGAACTCCTTGCCATCTTTGAACAGATGATATTTGTTTTCATGGTGATGAAAGATAGCTTTCCTGTCAAACAAGTAAGGACTTCCCAAAACAATTCCTGCTATATCAAAAGGTACCACATCAAGTTCAACTGTGTCAATAAAATGTGCAGTAATTGCAAAGTGCAATGTGCACTTTCTTGAAACTTGTAAATTTGCATCCTTGCAAATCCATCCAAGTGGATATGGCTTCGGATGTGGAACGGTCTCAAGTTTAAGCTACTTGACCAAGTCCTCTGATATAAGGTTTGCTTGTGACCCACTATCAAAAAGTGTGTCAATTTTAGTATGTTTTGAAATCACCCTCACATGAAACAGTTCAATTCTTTCTTCCTCATTAGGAGCTTGTATATGGCAGTTTGAGGTACTAGTGCTGGCTTGAGTTTCAATTTCTTTTCCCTTCAAGTTTTTCAAACCCATGGCTGCAATTTTGGTTTCATCACCTGAATCTTCCCCTAAATCTTGTGGTGTAGATGTAGTAGCAGTAGTTTTCTGTTTCCCTTTGGATTTGTTAAATTGAGGTCTTTTTTCAGGATATAATTTCCAACAGTTTTTCTCCTCATGGCCTGATTTAGAACAGTGTTTACAGATCACTTTCTCACTCTCCTGTTTGACAGATGCATTCTTTTTGCTCTTTCCCTTGGAGGTTTTCTGTTTGTTTTTCCCCTTGGGGGGCTTGTTTCTACCCTCTTCAAATGTGTTTTTTCCCCTTGCCTCTAAATGGGTAGCTTGGACACAAACCTCGTCCAGGCTAGTAGGGTTAAACATCAAGATGGTGTGTCTAAGGTAGCTATGCAAGCCACCAATGTATTTCAGCAAGGTTTCTTGGGTCTGTAAATCTACCCCTAACAAGAGAGCTCTTCTCCTGAATTCTTGGGTGTAGTCTTGGACACTCTGACCCTTAAGTTGTCTGAAATTTTGCCAATTCATAATGGCTTTCTGCATGTGAGCAAGAGGATAAAACTGTTTTCTAATGGCTAACAGAAATTCAGGCCATGTTAAGGTAACCTTACCAAATTTCTTGATCTCCTCTTTAGTCTTGGCCTCCCACCAGACCAATGCTGCTCCATCCATTCTCAAAGAAGCCAACTGAATCTTTGTGGCATCATCATGCATATTTTGGATCCTCAAGTAAACTTCCAACTGCCTAATCTAGTTGTCAAGCTTTTCTGCATTCACTTCACCATTAAACATAGGTAATTTGAATTTTACATCAAGCTTCAAAAAAGGACTTTTTCCAGAGGATCTATGCTTATGAACAGAAGAAGACGAAGATGAAGAGGAAGAAGGTGAAGATGGGGGTCGTGGATCACCATTTCCTCCATGTCCTTTCCTGGAATGATCATCATCCTTCTTACCTCCTGAAGAGCCCTCTCCTTCATGTGGATGTTTGGACCCTTCTCCAGCCAATTTCTCATTTCTTTCTTGGTACAATATCCTCACCATTTCAGTGAGGTTCAAGAAAGCCTTTCTGAAGACTCTTTCTTCTTCTCTTGGATCTGTCTCTGTAGGAATTTCTCCTTCATGTTCAGACATCCTTGAAGCTTCTGCTGAGACTCTTGAGGGTGAAATTGAAGGTGGAGGTGATGGCTCTCTGGCCTTCCTTGACTGAGGATTCTCTCGTTCTCTAGTCAACTGTCCTTCCCCTATTTTAAGTTTCAAACTGGTAAGCATCAATACTTTGCAAGACAGTTAGAAGATCTTTGCACAAAACCGTGAGCTTTGATACCAACTTGATCTAAATTTGAAACTACTTGAAATTTGTTTGCAAGGTATTCAATTCAGAATTAAACATGTTTAAAAGATTTCCATGTCTTGCAGAAAGAAAACACATGAAATTTTCAGTTGTTCATGACCCATTTAAGCATAGCAGAGTTATTTCCTTTTACTGTTTAACACATTAAAACAAATTTTATCTGCAAAATAAATCAACCACAAATGCAAAAGAAGTTGATAAAGCAGTTCACCCCCTCCAGGGCTACGTCTGCTCGGTCCAAAGCTCCCAACCGGGCTTGTCCTTGTTTTTATTAAATGCTCAAATTGAAAATACAGCTAAATAGAAGCATCTACAGGAGAAATAGATGGTAAAAATGGATTCAGAACACTTGAATCCTTCGGGATTGACTATTGGATCACCTCCAATGGATACCTGCAACCCTATATAGTCTTCACAAAACTGGGCCCTAGTGGCTCCTAGAACTTTCACGGCTCCAAAAACTCTGAAAATGACCTCAGATGGCTGTAATACCTGCACCAATGGCTTCAGAAGGTCGAAAATACCCAAAATAAAAAAAAAATTCGTCCAAAACCGACTTTCCTAGCCAAAGTTATGGTCATTTAAAGTTTCTCTAGTTTGCCCCTAGAAAAACTCCAGCTAACTTTAGTTAACTCCAGTTAGCTCCGCCAATTATGGCGGGTCTGCCAAATTTGGCGCTCCTGCCAAAATTCTGCCAACTTAACTACAGTTACATTTAATGTTTGGTGGTTGCCTCAGATTTCATGCCAGGCGGAATATTCCTTTTTTAATTTTTTTTGAAAAATTAAAATTTCTAATGTTATGGACAAATTCTTCTTTTTGCCATAACTTCCTCATACGGCAACCGTTTTTTGAACTGTTTGTGGCGCCGGAATCGGGAAGATGAGAACTTTCTATTCATTCAACTTTGAACCAGTTCTAAGCACTTTAAATTTTGAGCATTTTACGACACTTAGGACATGAGCACCTGATCACTTTTGATGTAAGGAAACATTGCCAAGGGATGGATTGCCCGGGAAATGGGATGTCTAGGAACTTGGAAGGTGAGTGACTGTAGAAAATGGGGTGACCGAATTACCTGAAGGACTATGTAGCAAAGAAGGCAAGGTAAGGGAATGGATTTGCTTTGGTCATTAGCATTACCAGATGGAATCATAAGCACATTGGGAGTGTGCTGAGGAATAATGAGCCAGTAACTGTTCACTAAAGGAAAATGTAGCGCAAGGATTGTAGCGCTAGAAATTGGATGCAGGTTTGAATTTGGTAGTGGATTTTGGACTTACTGGGAAGGAGGTGAATCTTGGTATTGCTTTGAAGGATTTCCTTGTTGAGATGCAAGCATCATATCCTTTTATTTTTTGGTTAAAGAAAATGTGCATAGGTATATATGTGTATCTTATTGTGAATATTGTATCAAGTTGGATTTATAAAGCTCAATAAACAATATGTTTATTTGTAGTTGAAGAAAATGTACATAAATATATGTATTTTTTATTGTAAAACCGCAATGAGTTGTGTTATAAAGCTCTAGTAAATGGTATGTTGGTTATGTTTTCAGTAGTGGTCAGTATGTGTTATAAAGCTCCATGGGAAGTATGTTTTGTTTTCAATGGTCTTGCTAGTCATAGGTGTCATAGGACATTGAGGATGCTGTTCCCCTAAGGGGAAGGGTTTTGTGACAACCCTAGGTTAAAAGTTCATGTAAAAAAATTAATAATGGAAAAATAAGTCCAAGGTCATGGGACATGTATTCCAAGACGAATGTTGGGGAAAAAATCCTAATGGGTGTCACTTCAATTTATTATGGCTAAGGAAGTTGGTAAAGGCATTAGAAAAGGAAAAGAGGCATTAATTGGTATTTATTTATGAAAATATAAGAAAATAGGAGAAAAGGGAGATGAAAGGTCACAGGGTTACATGAGAGGAAATTTGAAGGAAAAATAGAGGAATTGAAGAAAATAGGGGCCTCAATGATAAAAAGGCTTATGAGAATCAATTCACATCTTTTTTTAGTTTAGCTTTGGAATTAGTTTTAGAGAGAGAATATCACCAAGAGAAGAAATAAAGAAAACAAAGGAAAAGGAAGGACAAGGAAAGCATAGGTCAAACAAGGAAGGTTGGATCAAGCAACTTCAATGGGAAGACTTGCAGGTAATAGTTTGCATGTGTGATTTCCTATCTAGTTTGTGAATGAATGGTACATGCATTTGTGTATTTGGTTCTTTTATTGTCATTGGCATGGGCATTTTTGGGTGTGATATTGGTTTCAACCTTTCCTTTCCATTTTTGGAGAGCCATTGTGTGATGGGGTTCTTCTATTTGGTTGATCTTTGGATATTCATATGGTTTTGGAACCAGGTGAGGTAGTCTCGGGAAAAGTCCCAAGGGTTGGAGGTGGGGGTGTTTTAATCTTCGGGAAGCCCTTGACAGGTGGGTGGACATAGGAAAATTAATTAAGGTATTGTTGAAGAAATTTTGAGGCATCGAAGCTTGTTTTGGACTTAGTGATATCTTGACTAGTTTTGGTGGGATCCCGATAGCTTGAGGGTGGAGGTGATTTAATCTCCATGAAACCTTGGTTATTTATGTCTTGGTTTGATTATGTGACCTCTTGACCTATTTCAGCGAGATTGCAAGAGCATGAGGGTGGAGGTGGTTTAACGTCTGGAAATTCATGGTTGTTTATATCTTGAGTCCCACATTCATGCTTGGCATATGGCACAAGGGTGATTGGTTGAGAGAAAGATTTGGTTCAATTCAATCTATGGTCAAGTGGTACATGGAAGTCCCTGACTTTGTTGGATTTTTCATATGTTAATAAGGGCTCTTTTCCTATTATATTTCATGAGTACTTGTGCTTGTTATTATGTGGCCTTTATGGTTGTTCTATCATGGTTATTATTCTAGTTATATGTTGGTTATAAGCATGGTTCCATAACGTGTTCTAGCTATGGATCTTGACATGTTTTGATTAGTTGATCAATGATTATTGAATGCATGAGCTAACAAATGTTATTGTAACTATTATGAGAGGGCATTAGACCTTCTTGGTGATTCTCAGATAAGTTTCATACCCCTATGTTTAGATATGCATTCATGACCTGTAGATTACATGTTCACCATATGTTTGACGAAATGATTGTCATGGTTAGGCCTAGTTAGATTAATTATTTGATCAATTTTTGTATGAATGGCTTTATCTTGATGTCATTTATCATTATGGAAAGTCTCATTGAGTTATGGGCAATGGTATGGAGGCTAGCTTGAAATGGTTATAAGCATGGTTCCATAGCTTGGTAGGCTTATGCATGTGGTTGGATGCCTATAACCATATGCAAGGATTTTCATGAATGCGTTTGGGAGCCCAGGTCACCAAAACAATAATCCAGCTTAGGGTTTGGGGATTTTTAGTGGTTGTTTAGCTCTTGGGTGACTTGTAGCTCCTTAGAAAGGTTAGTACGATTTCAGTTTGTTGGCTCCACTTCCTTAACTATACTTAGGAGGTTGGGTCATGTCATAGTAGCCCTCATCTCATGGTTACCCTGAAAGTCTAGTTAAAATGGGTAAATGTGGGAGGTGGCATTACAATATGAAAGAATAATTTCAATGGATTACACCCCTTCCAATAAATTGATCTTTATGACACATACATTTTTAGAAGTGGAGGATTCAATAAACATCCGTACGTTTCAAGAGGATGGTCACCATGAAGATATGGAATTTATTGATGCATTCCATAAGGTGGAAAGATATAAAAGGGACTTGATTTTTCCTCTATTCATAGGTAATCCTACCTATGACATAGCCATTGAAGGACATCAACTTGTGGAATTTGGGCCCTATGATCAACCAATTTATTCCATAGAGAAACCATATTAATTTATTTAGGAACATGCATAATGATACAAGTGAAGAAAGAGTAATTTCACATTCAACATACAACATAAACTCTTCAGTAATGAATGTCCTTGATATATGATTCACAAGTATATAAAGATCCATTTCACATGGAATATTTCAACCTATTAGTAATCGGGAAGCTACAACGTCTTCACTAACTTCCAACACCCTTTTCTAAGAAAACTAAATGTAAGTGGTGTTTTCCAATATATTTTTCATTTTTGTGAATTTTCATATCATAGGTGTGTGAATTTGATTAAGGGAAGTCAAGGAGGATAACATCTCTATGCCAATTCAAGGTAGAATCACCATCCAATAATTCCTTTTTTACCACTTTAAGAAAAAACAATGATTAGTGGGCTTATGTATACAATGAGAAAAACTGTTATCTCAACTTGATCAATTAGTTGATTGAAGCATCTAGTAGTGGAAAAGAAAAACATTTTCAATTCTTCAGTTTTTTTTTTTTTTTTTTTTTTTTCTGCGTGAAGAGGCTTTCTTGATAAATATCAACCAACTCATCAAGGGGATTCCACATTACACTTCTCTCAAGTTTATCATTTCACTGTTTTTCCTATAAATCAAGCATAAAGGTATAACTCAGAGTAATGCTGAATTTATTTGTTGGTTGCATTGGTTATATGATTGTATTTAGCATGCTTCATTTCTCTTAGACTAGATTAGAATAAGATGAATAATCTCTATACATGAGCGTTAGATTAGTCACTTGCACTACACTACCACGTTATTTTACATTTTGAATTTGCATTTGCATTTTGTTTTAGCTATTTCATTTTCATGCATTGTCATTTTAGTTATTTCAAAATTTTCTTTGTTTTATTTTATTATTTCATTTTTTGGATTTTTTCCATCTTAGAACTAGATGGGAATTTGGTCTAATTCCTTTTTTGCATTTTATTTTTAGCTTTTGAGCTGATTTCAAGTGACAAATGGCAGGTTTTGGGGTTCTCACATCCTTTCAAGTGGAGGTGGATGATGTGTCCCATAGTTGGAACCAATTATTAGCCCTCTTTCAAAAAGGGTACATATATGTTCATTGCAACAATCTTAAACACCATTGTAAGCCCAATGTCACATGTCAAATCCATGTAACAACCATGTGAGGCCTTATAAGCATCGTAGAACCTTGTGTCATGTAGAGTTAGTCTTGTTATGGTCAGACCATGGCTAGCCCCTTTGATTTCACTTTAATTTATTTTCATCTTGGATAGGATTGGAGGTCATAAGGTGAGATTATATGTGGACACATGGTTTTCTTAGGAGACTTCCATTTCTAGGGGTGATCACCATGTGGGGGATAGTCCAACCCATCTCAGATGCGCCCATATATTTCCACATCACTATGAGTCCATCAAGTTTGTAGGTGGTGGCATTTTATTTGGTGTCATATCCCTTAGATGTTTCTCATACATGGTAGTGTCATAGTTAGTGACATTTTCACACTTCCCAAGGTAGTTCACATTTCCTAGTAAAAAGTGTCCTTGGAAGTAAAAAAGTCAACAATTTTTTAGATTGCAAAGATGAGTGAGAGGATGACATGCCACATGGAATTTTTTGATTTGGATGAAGCATTCTCAATCTATGGTTGGTAAAATCTAGTAAAACATGTGACAAAGGTTTCTAGGATACTTAATAAGGGGGGCATTGGGAATATTTTCAAATGCATTATGTCAAAAGTGGTCTACTCAAAGAGAGGAGCAAAAATAAATTTCTATATTTTATAAATGTCAAATACATAAGATATCATCCACTTGGGCATGATGACATGGTGGAACAGGTTTCTAAATCACATAACATGGGAATATTTTGTCAAAATATGACATATAATATGTCAAAAATAATCTACAAAATAAGAGGAAGAAAATCCATTTTTTTATTTCTCCAAATGCAAAAGCACATTATATTTCCAATATAAGGAATGATGACATGGTGTATAGTGACGATGTGGCACCATAGAGCATAAACTAGTTAAATGAAGCAAGACTTGGATGAAATCAGGGCAAGCTAAAACCAACCTAGGTGGTAGAATTGGCAAATTCGTCTGTTAGTGTCGGTATCTTCATCCTTACATCAGTGATCAAATTTCTCTTTTTGCATGCATATTAGGTGTCCCATCCAATCAGCTGCATTCCATTAGGTCATCGATCAACTGATGGTAGTGGTTCATTGTCATTTTCCCTCATGGCATTTACCTACTAGCATGTTTTCACATGTTCAGGTCATTTACTATTATTTCATTCCATTTACCAAAATCATTTTTAGGGTTTTAGGTCTCACTAGGTCTAGGGTTTGTCACCATGGTCATCAAAAACCTAATAAAACCTTAGTAGGCACATGAGGAGGTCTTATAAGTTCATCAGATAAAAATTTCACTAATAATATGCTCAATAAATGATTTTTACCTCAAAACTCTTTTTTGAGGTGAAAACAGAGTTTTTATTTTCTATGTACAAAATTTATGTAATTTGAAATATTTTCTATATGTAATAAGTATCAGTTGCTACCCTTGTTCACCTTGCTAACTTATTATGCTCTTAACCTGCAAAAGATACCCAAATACAGAATATGCGAAGAAAGATACCCAAAACATAGAACAGTGAGAGACAACAACAAATATTTTATTATTCAGAAAGCAATGTTCACTGGCCTCTTCGAGGGGGCAACCTCCAATAGAGCAGATCTCGATACAAAAATAAGACACGATGCTCCTCGCAGGGAGTCTCTATCCTTTATATATGACTCATACATGCAATACCAAGGATCAATGCCATGGGTTTTATTAATACCATCTATCTAATACTAAGGCCCATTTGCAACTAACTGTGGTCCTGTCATTAATTGCGGGTTAAGCACTTACAATTATTAATATGGGCTTTATTGACTCTTGACTATGACTCGATCCCATTACATAAATAAGAGGGTTAGGGTGGGACCCTAACATGCCCTCCCCCCTTAATACTAGCCTTGTCCTCAAGGCTGAAGCTGCGGAAACTACTGAAGAATAGTGGTTGGTTCCCAAGTTGCATCTTTCAGAGAGGTGTCTTTCCACTTGACGAGGACTTCCCTAATCACGCGGCCCCGAAAGTGCCTGTCTCGTGTGTCTAGGACCTATTCAGGTTGGAGCCAAATGGACCCTTCTTCGTCCAATTCAGGTAGACTGGTTTGAATTTTGAAATTGTTCCCAATCACTTTCTTGAGGCATGAGACATGGAAAACTAGATGTATTTTTGCAGTAGGTGGCAAAGCCAACTTGTAAGCCACTTCTCCAATGCGCTGAAGTACTTGATATGGTCCGTAGAATTTTGGAGATAGTTTCTAACAACCCTTGTCTTTGAGTGATGTTTGCTTATATGGTTGTAGCCTCAAAAAGACCTGATCCCCTTCTTGAAATTGGCGCTCTGAGTGATGCTGGTCTACCTGTTGCTTCATGCGGTTTTGAGCTTGATGAAGATTCTCTCTAAGATGGGCGAGCATGGTTACACGGTGTTGTAGGAGTTGATCCACTGCTTGTACTTTTGAGCACCCCTTTAGATAAGAAGTAGGGGAAGGAGGGAGTTGACCATATACTGCTTCATAGGGAGTCATTTTGGTGGTGGCATGATAGTTGGTGTTATACCACCATTCAGCTAGAGGTAACCACTGTACCCAAAGATGTTGCTTTTCTGAAGTGAAACACCTAAGGTAGGTTTCTAGACATTTGTTGATGGCTTCAGTTTTACCATCCGTTTGCGGGTGATAGGAAGTACTAAGTTGTGGTTGAGTGCCTTGTATCCTGAAGAGTTCCTGCCAAAAATTACTGGTGAAGATCGGGTCGCGATTGGACACAATGGAAGTGGGCATGCCATGCAATTTGAAGATCTGATCCATGAAAGATTGAGCGACCAAAGTTGGTGTAAACGGGTGGGGTAGGGTGCAGAAATGAGCATACTTCGAAAGTCGGTCCACAACCACCATGATGACTGACTTGTTTCCTGACTTTGGAAGACCTATAATGAAATCCATAGAAACCTCTGTCCAAATTGATGCCGGGATGGGCAACGGTTGTAATGTGCTTGGTGTGTTGACGGTCTCCCCTTTGTGGCGTTGACAAACATCGCATTCTGCTACGAAAGTAAGAATGTCCTTTTACATGCCTGTCCAAAAAAATGATCTTCTGGTGCGAGCATATGTCTTCTGAAAGCCTGAGTGTCCTGCAATGGGGGATGAGTGCAATTCTGCCAAAATGCGACTTTTGAGGGTGGATGTTGGTGATATTATGACTCTGTCCCTGTAGCAAAGAATATCATCCTGCCACGAGTAGCCCTTGGTGGAATTTGAATCTACCTGCAATTGAGAAATGAGTTTGGAGAGCCCGATATGTGAAAACCATTCCTTGCGAGCCTCTTCAATCCATTCTGGAATGGGGAGGGAAATTGCTAGCAGAGTACTTTCCTCCGCAAATTGGCGAGATAAGGCATCTGCTACACTATTGTCTTTCCCTTTCTTGTAAATGATCTCATAATCATATCCCAACATTTTTGCGAGCCATTTATTTTGTTGTGGGGAGGATAGTCGTTGCTCCAAAAAATATTTAAGACTGTGATGATCTGTGCGGATTTGGAAACGTCACCCCAATAAGTAAGGTCGCCAGGTCTCTACTACATGTAAGATGGCCATCATTTCCTTCTCGTAGGTAGATTGGCCCAGATTCTTCCCACTTAGTTGTTGGCTTGTGAAGGCCAAAGGTCGCCCTTCCTGCATTAAGACCGCCCCAATACCTGTACCCAAAGCATCACATTCAATGAAAAAAGATTTGGTGAAGTCAGGTAGTGCTAAGACTGGAGTGGAACACATGGCATTTTTTAGAGCTGTAAATGCCTGTTGTGCTTCCTCATTCCAGAAGAATGAATTTTTCTTTAGGAGTTGAGTGAGGGGCTTCGCTATGCGACCATAGTTGCGGACAAATTTACGATAATAGCCTGTGAGACCCAAAAATCCTCTCAAGCTCTTCAAGGTCTTAGGTTGAGGCCAATCCTGCATTGCCTGGATCTTTTTGGGGTCCACCTTGACACCTTCACGCCCCACAATGTGGCCCAAATACTCAACTTCTTCCATGCCAAATGAACACTTGGACATCTTGACAAATAATTTATGCTTGCAGAGCAGTTGCAAGAGTAGATCTACATGCTGAAGATGTGCGGCCCAAGTGCAACTATAGATGAGGATGTCATTGAAGAAGACAAGGACAAATTTCCTAAGATATGGTTTGAGAATGTGGTTCATAAGGCTCTGAAAAGTAGAGGGGGCATTACAAAGACCGAATGGCATGACCAGGAACTCATAATGGCCTTCATGAGTTCTGAAAGCGGTCTTTCGAATGTCGACTTCCTTCATGTGAATTTGGTGGTAGCCTAAGCGAAGATCCAGCTTAGTGAAGAATTGAGCCCCATTGAGTTCATCCAACAAATCGTCAACCACCGGGATGGGAAATTTATCTTTGATTGTCAACTTATTGAGGGCCCTAAAGTCTAGACACATCCGCCACTCCCCATATTTCTTGAGCACCATGACCACCGGTGATGAATAAGGACTAATGCTGGGACGAATGACACCTGCTTCCAAAAGTTCCTTGATTATTTTTTCTATTTCATTCTTTTGGGTGAACATATATCTGTATGGGCACACATTTGGGGGTTGGGCCCCTGGAACCAAGGTGATGCTATGATCATGTTCCCCTCTCGAGGGTGGAAGCTCATGAGGTTTGTCAAAGACTGGCAGATGGTTATTTAAAATCTGTTGCATCTCAGGATGAATTGGCAGAGACTTGGTTTCGACTGCCTGGATGGCATTAAATTGAGCTATAACTCCATGATGGGCCTTTTTTAGCAATTTTTCCATCCTATGCGAGCTGATGATAGAGGGAGCTCCCGCCTGGAGTCCACGGAGGGTATTTGTGTAGTTGTTCTGCTTAAAACTCATATATAACTCTTGGAAATCCATTGTGATTGGCCCAAGAGTGCAGAGCCATTCAGCGCCGAGGACAATGTCGCAACCTCCCATGTGTATGGAAAACATGTGGGTTTTCAACTGATAATCCCCCATTTGAAGTTTGACATTTTCACAGCGGCCTTCACATTTCATTGTGCCCCCATTCGCAATTTGGACTTGGAAGTTAGAAACTGCTCGTACAAAAAAATGCACTGCTTCTGCGACTTTTTGATGGATGAAATTATGTGTACTTCCACTATCAATCAGGACTACTACAGGGCGATATTTAATAAAACCTCTGATTTTGAGAGTTTGAGGTGAAGAAATCCCTGGAAAATCATGCAGCGAAATAACTGGTTCGTCAGAGACATTGTCCTTTTGGTTGTCCTCTTATAGCACCTCCTGTTCCTCAAGTGGTGGATCTTCCTCTGTTGAGCTGTAGTCAATGGCATCAATTTGAAAAAATTTGGGCTCCTTGCATTTATGACCTGGGGAGTATTTTTCATCACAGTAGTAACATAATCCTTGCTTTCTTCTTTCGGCCATTTCCGTCGGTGACACCTTTTGTACCTTAAGTGTTTGAGTCGTGTTGTGAGCCTGTGGGGGGCGACCTTTAGCGACGAAGTTTGGGTGACTGTACTGGGCTACTAATGCAAGTTCCACGTTACGGGCTACCTTGCAAGCCTCCGTCCATGTGGGAGGGTGGTGCAGTAGGACTTGGGCTTTGATGGCTTCTTTAAGACCGCTAATAAAACATTCCGTGTAGAACACATCGGAGAGACCCCAAGTGCGGAAGGCTAAGGCTTCAAAAGCTGTAATATATTCATCCACTGTGCCAGTCTGTCGGAGCTTAGTAAGACGAATCAAAAAAGAAGATTCCTGGTCAAAGCGGTCTGAAGGATATTTTTTGAATTTGTTCCAAGCCAGAAAAGGTCCATTGCAATGTTGATGCCATTCCCACCATTGCCACCTTTCATTGTCCAAGTACATGCTCCCCACCATAAGCTGAGTTGCATCATCTAAGATGTTATTCAGATTGAAATACTGCTCCATTTGTGCTATCCATGCTGTCGGGTGAGAACCGTCAAATTTATGCATATCCAACTTGGGAGGTCGCTGACGGGATTGTTGGATACCAGGTGGTGGCTGGGTGTGCCAGACGTGAGGAGAGTGGCTAGACTCACCCTCACTGTGTCCATTGCCATTATACTCCTCCTCGTGGGCTGCCTCCTTGCCCTTCAGGATTATGCTCGTGATCAGGCTATTTAGTCGTTCAAACTGAATGTGGAGGGATTGCAAGGATTCGTCAAGTTTGTCCATCCTTTCATTGGCCATAGCTTGAGCTCTAGTTTCTACCATGCACCGACCTGATGTTTTTTGAAAATTGGGACCGCCTAAAAAAAAATTTCACTAAGAATTGAATGGTACCACCGTGCTCAGCTCGTCGTCCTGATTCTGATGGGCTAGATCACCAATAAGCACCCTGGGAGATCTCAGACTTTATTTTATTTTATTTTATTTTTATTTTTATTTTTATTTTTTCTGAAAACTCCTAACGGAGTTTTACTCTTTCCTTATGAATACTGCAGTCGCCAAATCCTCAAAATGTCAATGCAGCCAAAAGTCCTACGAAAATTATACCCCGGTATAGGAACCCCATGCAACTACTCAGATCTGGTGGATCTGAGAGATCTAAATGGCGGATCGGATAGCTCTGGGTGGCGGAATAGACTGTTGTTGCAGATCTGATGGATCTAATAGATCGGAATGGCTGGTCTGCTAACTCAAAACTGCGGGACGGATGTCTGCTGTTGCTGCACCTATTTGCGCGGTGATCTGGTAGATATGATGCATGATCCCCAGATAGAAAAGGGAACTATGGTCTCGAGGAGTGTTAGGTGCTACAGATCGCAATATACATAAGGATCTGACAGTAGCACTCGGCCCAATGTTTCAGGGCTCTAACTAAGGAGGATCAATCGTACCCTTAGCCGTACAACCCGACTACCCTATCGTACGGGTGAGTAATCTCTCCGAGTGCTGTTCTCGGTGTACTGTAGCAGCAAGACGGCTGAAGGTTTATCTATGGCGAGGTTGCAGAGGAGCTAAGGGGCTTCCGATATACCTAGAAGGTACTTGGAAGACAGTCCGTACGCGGTTCTATCTAATGCGCTACTACTCGAAGGGGTACCCACAGAGGTTACAAGGGAGTCCAACAAGCGTGACCACCTCTTGTATTTCCTGCGTGCATGCCTCCCCAAATCCGCAGGTTTATGCGCTCAACAACAGATCCCGTGGTTTAAAGACGCCGGAACACGTCTCTAGCCAAAAAAAAATTGCTACAAAATGGAGATCCCACCGGCCCTGGAAAGTGCTCTGATACCACTTGTTATGCTCTTAACCTACAAAAGATACCCAAATACAGAATATGCAAAGAAAGATACCCAGAACATAGAACAGTGAGAGACAACAGCAAATATTTTATTATTCAGAAAGCAATGTTCACTGGCCTCTTCGAGGGGGCAACCTCCAATAAAGCAGAGCTCGATACAAAAATAAGACACCATGCTCCTCGCAGGGAGTCTCTATCCTTTATATATGACTCATACATGCAATACCAAGGATCAATACCATGGGTTTTATTAATACCATCTATCTAATACTATGGCCCATTTGCAACTAACTGTGGTCCTGTCATTAATTGCGGGTTAAGCACTTACAATTATTAATATGGGCTTTATTGACTCTTGACTATGACTTGATCCCATTACATACATAAGGGGGTTAGGGTGGGACCCTAACATAACTCCAGCCACTACAGACAAAAGTAAAAGCATCAATGCATCAATTTACCAAATGATCAATAAAAGTCAATTCAAATGAAAAAACAGAGCTTATGTCCAAAAGTGACTTTGACATTAGAGAAGTGGGTTTGAATAAGTAAGAAATTAAAAGCCATCCATATATAAAGTCAAAGGAGTGCCATTCATCATTTTATTGTGCAAAAGACCATTGGAGAGCAAAAAATCGCGATTTGGAGCAAAGAAAGTCAAAAATCCTGTTTTCCAAGCAAACTTGCTTGGCGCTGTGCATCAGAGGTAGTGTGTTGTGCATCAGGAGAGCATTGTGCATCAGGAGAGCGCTGCACATCAGTGACTTTCTGCCAGTGTTAATTTTCACGGGCGCTGCGCATCAGGAGGGCGATGTGCATTGGGCTCAGTGCGCTGCGCATCAGTCCAGAACTTGCTAAATCGTTCCAAATCATTCAATAACCCTCAAAAACACTGCATTGCTATTCTACAAGTAAGTTATCATCATCCTAGACCTGAATTTGATGTCATACTTGTGTTCTTCATGAGTTTTGCATGTTAAAAATTAAACCCTAGCTTGTCTTTATTACTTTCCACTCCATTGTGCAATTTTCAGTCCATAATCCCAAAAAGCGTCATTTAACCCTTTTCCCTCTTCCATTTGCCTAAATCACTCCATTTATCCCATTTTCCATATCCCACTCCCCTAAAAAAACTAATTCCCTTCACCAAACCCTAAATCCCTCACTAAACCCTAGTTTCCCAAAACTTATCCCTTCATTCCCAAACTCCATTTCCTATTAGTAAAATCTCTTCATACTCATCTCCCTTGTCCTCCCTCATTACCATTTTTTACCATATCATCATCACATCCCTTCCCTAAGACAAGCACCAAGCACCATGGCAAGAAACAGTGAGTCAAGCTATGAAGAAGAAACACTAAGTGATAGTTCAAGAGACAGAAATGTACAACCTAGGAGACCTCACAAGGGTGGGAAAATTATCAGAGCGGAACCTATTAGCATTTCTGAAATAATTGCTTGCCCCCTTGCAACCACTTCTTTCAGATACCAATCTTGCTTTGAGTTTTGTGAGATGGTTGAGAGCATTAAGTATCATCATGAATTGGCAAGTCAATTTGTCATCAACATGGAGAACAATATGGTAAACCTTGCTGGCATCAATTTCAGTCTTTCACTAGCCATTATTGTAGAAGAAACTAGAATGCCAGATGTAGGGGAAGGTGGAACAAAAGACAAAATATCAGCAAACATCATTATGAACCATACATTGAGGCAAAATATCATGGTAAATTGAGAAGGGTGTTTCCTTTCAAGTTCTTGGAGGACCGGTATGTTCCACTCATGAAACTCATCATTAAATACTCACATGTGAGGGAAGGTTCTCTAGACTCTATGCCTATCATATCAGATTACTTATGCATTTCACCAGCGTTAGAATGATGAGTATTCCATATTTCATTTGCAAAAACATAGAGAGGATGACTGTGATTGCAAAGAGAAAACCATACCCACAACAACTCAACAACATTTATCACTTTGTTGTCATCAAGATTATTGTTGTGCATCATCTTACTCAGTTGGGAGTGCCATGGGAAACCTTCATAGCCCATGAAATCTTCAAGGGGCCTCAAATTTTTGCAGATCCTCAAGAGGAAGGTGAACCTTCCCGGGAAACAAAAAGAGCATGAAAGCAAAACTGAAGAGGCTCACATTCCTGTGTTTATAACTTATGAAAAAGGTACAAGAAGACTTTTTGCAACTGCCAAACGAGTATTATCTCCACCAGGGGTGGAAGGGGTCTCGTTTCCTTCACCAGATCACAGGAAAATGCTATCTTCACCTGGGGTGAAAGGGGCTTTGCCTTCTTCTCCAGCAAAATAGGTAATGAAGGGCCTTCTGAAGGGCAAGATAGGGATTTTTTTTTTATTGAGGAAGATGACACTAATTTGGGCTCCCAAAGCTCAAAACTCAAGGATGTGGTCATCAAAGAGAAAGAAGCTGAGATCCAAGTCTTATCACTTGACCTTGAGAGGGATAAGTGGATCATTAACTTCCTTGAGCAAGAAAACAAGCAGCTTACCAACAAACAAGAACTCCTGGAGCTGCAAATCATCAAAGAAAACCGACAAAGGTCCAAAAGGGCAAAGGGAAAGTTGACATCCATTGAACAAGAAAATGACCGAGAATATTTGTTGGAGAAGGTGAATATGCACTTGGAGAGGTTATTGAAGAAGGAAAATAAAGATAAGAACATGATGCGCCACATGGCTTATCACTACTTGGCCCGGAATAAGATTTGCAAAACAAGGATAAGAAGCCTAAAAGCTAAGTTAAAGAGAGCCTTAAAAGCCAAAAAGGAGCAAGATAAAATTAAAATTTTGGCTGAAGCTTCCTTGGCTTAGCAAAGTAATTAGTAAGCTTGCCTCTTGCCAATTTTGAAGCAATTTTGAGAAATTTTTGTCATTTCACAAATTTTAATTGCAAAACACGGGAATTTTCCTTTGATGCACAGCGCCACTAGTGCTGCGCATTGAGCTGGCTTGAAATTTTGCAAAATGGCTTGCACTTTTGGATTCCTCATGAAAAAATATTGAAACCCAAAAAATTTCATGAAATTTGGAGGAGATCTAGGTCACCTAAAGGGAAAAAAACACCTAAAAAATGCCCTCTCTACCACTTTTTGGACCCACAAGAAGCAGTCTTGGGAGAAGTGATTGTTGAAGGGGTAAATGGACTCTGCATCCAAAAATTCTAGTTTTCCTAGAAATTAGACAGATAGAGCTTTCCAACAAGCCATTTTGGACCTAATTTGGTGAAGGGGAAGGCCTTCAAAATCAGCCTTGAAGTGGTGTTGCGCATCAGGAAAAATTTTGCCAATTTTGCTCAAAAACTCACAATTTCGCCTAGTTTTCTACTAGTTTGACTTTTTCTCCTCTCATGGTAAAATTCATGATGTAATATGATGTAATATGATGTAAAAAAAAAAGAAAAATTACTTGAGGTAGATACATCAGTTATAGGTGGTTTTGAACTGAATGAATCAGTTTCCATAGTTTTAGAGGCAAGCTGTTCCACTGCCTATTTTTCAGTTCCTAGTTTAGATCTTGTTGAAACAGTTCCTTGACTCATGGATTCGACCCCTAATGGCTAGAATAGGTGGTTTGATGCCTATATCTTGTACTTTCTTGGTCATTTGTCAAGGTTGGACTCTTATGGATGCTTTGAGCTTCATTGTAAATCACTTCTGCAGTTTGGCAAGGAAATGAACCAGGGTTTTGCAGCATTTTGTGGGATTCTTGTGGTAATGTGTCTTGGCATTGTTTCTTCCTCTATTATTTAGTTTATCTTATGTGCCAACATGTAATTCTTTCCTCATAACTAAATGAATCAAGATAAATATGTGGAATCCATTGATATTCAGTGCTCTGCCTTGAGGATACATTTACTTTTTAATGTTTTCTGTTGTTTGGAGAGGACTCATGAACCTTGCATGCCCTCCCCAACTCCTCACTGGTCTTAGACTTACCATCACATCCATTTCAAAGTGCTAAAACACTTTCCTATCTCGCCCCATAGAAACCTCTGCAAATTTAAGTTGATTTCCCAGACCCAAAGCCGCCTTCTCTAATTGATCTAGCAACCAAAATCTAAAATCAAAGAAAATCCTCTGATCTAGTATACCTAGGCTAAAATTAGTATTCATTTCATTCATCTCAATCCCTAGTTTCCAATATATTAATTGATATTGACAAGGAGAGAGTCCTCTCCCGACCTGGTAGGGCTAGCTACTAGGTTAAGCATGGTTTGATGTTACCCTAGACCTACCTTCCTTCAACCTAAGGTAGATTTAGGCTATAACATCATCAATGCATTGCAAAACTAGATTAAGGTGGCAAAGTTCAAGTTACTATGCATGGAAAATGCAAAGGATGAGATAGTTGTTGGAAAGGTTAAAAATAACATTGGAGTAGTAAAGGCTTCATTCGTATTTTTGACTTCCAGATCTTTTGCAAGTAGAACATTGGGCTTCATTGGTTTATGTGAGAGTTAATTTGACCCCTTAGTAGGAAAGTTTATTATTTGATGTAATAGTTTATTGAAAATTTAACTAAGTCTCTCACATGTGGATGGCTTATAAATATTATTTTCTATAGGGACTCAAACCATACATTAATTAAGCATTATTTAGCCATTATATTTTTTTATTATAAACGGCTAGGCTCTCCACTACTACTTATTGTTGAGTGTGGGATATTTTCATGTTATGTAATAAGAAACCATTTTTCCAAATACTCGCTTTTGTTTATTCTTTTGTGATTGTTTTTCTTAGCTTTACCCTATAATTTATATTTAATAGGCTAAATTGCAAGTAAAAAAAGTATAATTTATATTTTCTTCAGGGGAATAGATATATTTAATATTTTGGGTGTATAAGTTTTTTTATTGCAAATCTACAGGTATACATTATTGTTATAAATTTTAGATGGCATATTTTCAACAAAAAGGTACTCAACAGTGATATGCACATCAAGTAAGAATTTTTCTTTTCTTTTTATTAGCTCAAATTTGTTTAAATTATTTTTATTTTGTTATTATAAATGTAGGTTAAAAAAAAATTCTCACCATTAGAAGTCTTATTTAGAGGCTAAAATAATTTTCTTGATAAATTTCAAACGGTTTTGAACCTTAAGACCTATAAAAATTGGATTTCCATCTTGCTAGAAACTGGATTTTACTATAGGTCCAAAGCTTAATGGTTGTCTAAATTGGACATCCATAGCCTTTCAACCTCCACACCCCCATATATAAGATCTATAAGTGTTATGATACTCTTGTGTGGCTTATTGAAGGGTTTCACTTTCTAACTTTTGCATTTTCTATAAAAAGTATAGCCCTAGTAAACATATGGTAGTAAGGAAATTCATAAAGGAACCCCCCAACAAATTCTTAAATATGAGAAATATTTATATATTTGGGTGCTACATCTAACACAATTTATGTTGAAAAATGCAAAAAGAAATTCTCAATTTAATTTTTCCTTGATTAAATTCAGAAAATTTGAATTTCCACATCAGCCAACAACTTAGATGTAATTAACTTGTGTGACATGGCTTGTGTCACCCCACTTACTCAGTAAATTTGAGTTGGAGGAGGTGGAGTTCAGTTAAGCATGTGTGATTGCTAATATGTAGCAATCAAGGTCAGTTATTTCAAGTTTCAAGTTTTTTTTTTTTTTTTGTTCAGTTAAACTAGTTCCAACTATTGGAGAAACTAGTGGAAGGTACATTATGCAGTGAGACTTTAGTCTAACTCAGTGATCATCCAGTTAAATTATCAATCAAACCAAAATAGCTAGTGCATGTGGAGAATTCGAGTTCCTCGGTTGTGGTGGAGATTCCAAGGCAGTGTAATATCAATTGTAGACTAGTCTTGAATGTACGTGTTGCATGCCGCCAAGTGATCAACCTTGGTAATTGTGCAATCAATTTTGAGGAATTTCAAAAATAATTGAGGTATGAATTCTCAAGGAATTATGCAAGGAAATAGGGGCTCTAGCAGATGCAGAAATTGACTAAGTCTGGGTTAGAGTTTCTCAGTGAGCAAAGAGATAGGTTATTCACTTGCAGGTTGTTCTTAGTTGAGCAAAGCAATTGTAATACATCTCTACTCATTAGATTAATGGAAGAAGGCATAGGGGTTTTTAGTAGATTGTTTTCCCCTAGAAAAATATTATGTGTATGTGTGTTATTTCTCATTGCATGTTTATGATTGATGTTCTAAATTATGAAATGAATTTTGCAAAGCAGTAGAGTAGGTTTGTGTCTTGTGATTTTGACTAAAATTTCATGAGCAGTCACAAATATACACCATGGTTTCTACATGGTATCAGAGCAGGATTCACGCTAGAGAAGTAATTTCAAATTTGTTTCTCAGGAAGTTCGAATTTACAACTTCAATGTAGCAAGATCTCTTTAGAGTTGGGAAGGTGTCATTCAATAGGCTGAGAGTAAATTATGCCTTGGAAGGTAACTCTAATTTCATTGCATGGAAGGATCACATGGATGCAGTGCTTGATGACAATGCCTTACTATAATACATCAAGAGAGATGTTGAAAAAATAGTGGAGTTTGATGCATAAAACCTAGCCTAATGGAAGAAACATGTAGCGAAGGCGAGGAGAATAATATTGGAGGGAGGGTGTGACCACATTGTCACAAATATCAATGGGAAATAAAATCCTTATGCATTGTGGAAAACACTGACAAATCTATTCCAGAATAGCAGTGACCATAGGAAAGTAGTGCTCAAGGATAAACATTGAAATATCAAGATACATAAGAATACCATTGTTCAGCAGTATGTGAGCAGCTTCACACAAGTTCATGATGAACTTCCAAGAGTTGGTGTTATTGTTTCAGATGATGAATTAGTAAGTCATTCTAGGCCTTCCTAAGATCTGGCATATCTACTATTGAAGATTGCAGCAAGAAATGTTAAAAATAACATCTGGAAATTCCAATTTAGTTTGTCCTTGAATTAAATTGTAATTCTATTCTCATAGCAACTTGTAGTAGTTAACTAAGTTAAGTTGACTTAGTTGGCTCAGTAGATTCGAGTTGGAAGTCTATCTAGAGTCATGTAGAGTGATCCCTAAATTTTAGGGGCCCAAGTTGAGTTCTTTTGAGTTTTAATTAGATAACCTAGTCTAACTGAGTTATAGTCAATTAAACTAGTTCTAACTATTGGAGGAACTAGTAGAGGTTTAGTAGTGGAGTACCAATGCATCGCTAGTACCACACCAATTAAATGAAGATTCACTCATAAATAACTCATGCATGTCAGTTCAAAGGAATACGCATTTGAGATTAGAGCTCAGGGATAATGTACGATCAGTTGTATCCTTTTCTGAATTTTACAGATGGTGTATGCAATCAGTTGAAGACCTATGTTTGGATTGCACAGTTATGGAGAGTGGATTTCCCAATTGAATATGGGTTGATTCCTTTAGGGATTTTGCAATGAACCAGGGGCTTGGAAGGCTAGTAAATTGGATAAGTATTGGCTAGAGTCAGCCTAAGAATTAGAGAGATATATTGTCCTTGTGCAGAGATTGTTCGAGTTGAAAAATCATTGTATTTTCTTCTCAAATATTCTGGTTCACACAATATAGATAGTTGGGGTTTTTAGCAGTTTCTTTTCCCAGAAAATTATTATGTTATGTGCGATTGATATTATTCCTTTTCTGCTTATTGTTTTCATCAATCAATTTTAGTTTCCGCCGCAGAGTAGAGTAGATTCTTGTCTTGTGTTTTAACATATCACATAAGTTGTTGAATCTACATAGTAAAAATATACATGGTATCAGAGCTGAAGAAAATATAGAAGAGGAGATTTTGAGTCTGGTGTGCAAGTGAAAATCGAATTTGCAAGTTAATGCTTTAGAGCAACAATATGTCATTCTACAGTTTGCAACTTGAGTATGCCTTGGAGGGATGCTCGAATTACATAGCTTGGGAGGATAGGATGGAGGTAGTGCTGGAAGACAATGGCCTCAAGGAATTCATAGATCATCATATTCCTAAGCCTCCAACATCAGATGCTAAAGATATGGTTGAATAGTGAAAGTGTGTGGCAAAAGCAAGCAGGATTATCCTAGAAGGAGTTTGGGACCACATTGTCTCGAATCTCCATCGTAAGGATACTCCATACTCAATGTGGAAGGCATTGATGAACCCGTTTATGAATAGAAGTGACCATACGAAATTGACACTTAAGGAAAAACTTAGAAACATCAAGATGGAGAAGGGTGACTCAATTTTGAATTACTTGACCAAGTTCACCCATTATCAGGATGAACTTGGAAGTGTCGGGATTACTGTTGCTGAAGATGATATGGTGAGCCTAGCTCTTCTAGGACTTCCCAAGGCCCGGCATGGTTACCAACAATCTATTAATAGGAGAGATAAGCTACTAGATTGGGAATGACTGTGGCCGGATTTGGTATAGGAAGAGATTCAATAGAACACCAGAGACATGAACTCTTCCAAATAAGTGGAAGAGGAATTTGCATTAGTGACCAAAGAAAATAAAGCCAAGGGAAAGAAGTCCCAAGGTGAGGTGGACGACAAGAAGAAGGACTTGTCAAAAGTCAAGTGTTTTCACTGTCACAAGTATTGGCACTTTCCCATGAATTGCCCACAAAAGAAAGCAAGGAAGAAGGAGCAAACAATAATGACAGCAAGTGAAGCTCTAGCTTCACAATTCAAATTTGATTTCACTCTCGTTGCATGCATGACTAGCACTGTAATGGGAAGCATGTGGTATCTCGACAGCGGTCCCTTGTTCCATATGATGGGGAATAGAGATCTCTTCAGTGACTTTGAGGAAAAAGACCTCAAGCAGAACATAGAGTTTGGTGATGACGGGAGGTATAGCATTGCCGTGATCGATACAATTATCTTTTAGAGGAAGTCTGATTCCCCTCTCAGAAACACAAACATCATGTATGTTTCAGGACTAAAGAAGAATCTTGTTTCTGTTGCAGTATTGGAAGGCCATGGCTATGATGTGATTTTTAGTAAGGGAAAGTTTTTCCTTAGACACATCACCACAGGACAGGTGAAACAGATTGGTGTATGAGTCAAGAACTTGTATGCTCTCGAGGTCGAAGATGCATGCAAATCCTTGAGGAGCAAGGCAAAGGTTAGAGACTTGGTGGTTGAGAGGGAGAATGAATTACCTCTCAACATGCAGCCCCAGAAGAAGCCTCAAAAGTAGTCTTAGAAAATTGTGGAGCGGCCACAATTAGAGAAGCATAGAGGAGACCGAGTGGAGAGATCCACTCAAGTAGAGAAGAAGCAGCCTTAGAAGCATCCTCAGAAAGTTGTGGAGTAGCCACAATTGGAGAATCAGAGAGGAGACCGAGTGGAGAAATCCACTCAAGAAGAGACCTCCAATAGGGGGGGATTTAGAGCCAAGTGGGAACATGCATATGATTCGGAAGCCTTCAGCTTGTCCACCAGTGACTACTTGGCCCGACACTTACTTGTGTTGTGAGTGGAGTTCTTATGGAACTCACACCACCTTCATGTGTCCTTGTTCAACTTTTCGATGTTGTTCTTTACTTATAGCTTTAGCGGGGTTGTCCCGGGCCTCCCCGCCTTGGCTTTGTCCTTTGTTCTATGGTTTGGGGCACCTTTCCCTTGCTTCAGATTTGCAGATCTAAAGTCTCTCTTTTCCTATTTAAGCTTTAACTTGATCTTGACAATGTATCGGTATGTCGTACTGTGAGAGGAGAAGTCTAGGAACTCCATCTCATCCTGGATGTACCTGTGTAGACAGCCACGGTACTTGAGTACCAAATGTTTCTTAAAATCCTTGATACCCAACTTCGTGTGAGTGGTATGAAAAACATTGGTAAACTTTGGCACATCTTGGTCCCTTCCCTACCGCAGCGTGGTCCCCTTTATGTATTTATCCTCATAGCTCTTGACAGGGTACTGCTCCTTGATGGCATCCCAGAATGAATTCCAAGTGGGTGTGGCTGAAAATGGTGAGGGAGTACTTTCATCCTTCTACTGACAGTAGGATTTCCAGTAGTCCTTGACATGGGGGGTGGCTTTGAGAAGACCAAAAGTAATATTTTACAGACTGGAAAAATCATGAACAAAAAAATATCCTTCTAGCAGATTTAACCATTTATCTATGGCGTCTGCATCTATTTGGCCCTCAAATATAGGAATGTTAAAGTTTAATTGTACCTTAAAAGGAGTGGTGCCTCCGAAGTGGCTACTGGATGTGGATTCGATGCTGATGGGAAACCGTTGAAGGATATGGGAAAGGTTATCCATCATCGCGTTCATTTGTTTCTCGACGGCCTCCTCGAGAAATATTTTGATAGGATCACCTCCTCCTTGGTATTTCTTTTCTTCCCCCATGGGCAGTCGTTGGGGTTTGCGAGGATGATCTTTCAAAGGTTCAACCAAATGGCGCCTTAACTCCTTATACCCTGACCTCGTTGGGGACATGCAAAGAAGGATCGAGAAAGAGCAGACCCCTCTGATACCACTAATAAGAATTTAAACAGGAACACAACAAATTACAGATATAACTATGCACACAGAGATGCAGTAGAAATAAAACTTTATTCCATTAATATAAAAGAACTGAAATATGCTTACATACATAATGAAAATAAACTAGCTCAAGTGATGGTAGCATATCTCTGAGAAGATATGTGGCAGCTATATGCCTCTAAACTGTGTTACAATGAGGCTTGAAGGCCTATTTATTATTGAGAAATAATGGAAAATCCTAAACACCCAAAAACCTAACCCTAGGAGATGAAACACCAAAACTATGGGCTCTGTTGGGGTAAATTGGTACATCAATTGCCCAGGGTCGTAACTTTGGCATACGATCTTCATTTGACGCACATGATGCCTTGCTAGAAATGTCTATCCGAGGACTACAACTATTGAAAGCAAATATCAAGTTAAGTAATTATATTCACCAACAATGATTTTCCTAAAAAACATCGTTTAGGGCCTCAAAACGGCTCTAGAACTTTAGGGCCCGAAAACTGCCAAAAATAGTAAATTATGCTAGAATTAAGGAAACTATAAAATTGAAATAAACAATAGTGGGGGTCCAAGTGGAATAGGCGGGTTGCCACCAATATCCACCTGGATCAAGAAAACTTTGCATTGGTTGTAAAGGGAAAGAAGGGAAAAGGTAATAAATCTCAAACCAAACTAGAATCCAACCAAGGGGATAAGAAGAAAGATTTGTCCAAAATTAAATGCTTCCATTGTCATGAATTTGGGCACTATGCCATGAAGTGTCCACACAAAAATTCAAGAAATAAGACCTCAGCAAGAGTAGCAGCGAAGATTTGGATTCAAAATTCAAGCGCGACTTCACCCTTATCGCATGCATGGGAAAAAAAATGATGGAGAGCATGTGGTACTTGGACTCTGGTGCCTCCTTCCACATGACAGGGTGTAGAGACTTTTTCAATGACCAGGAGGAGAAATATCTCCAGATGCACATCAATTTGGGGGATGACGGAAGGTACAATGTGACTGAGATTTCTGTAGTCACCTTTCATAGAGAGTGATGCTCCCCTCTCAAACTCAAGGATGTCATATTTTTTCTAAGCCTAAAGAAGAATCTCATCTTTGTTGCATTTTTGGAAGACCACGATCATGATGTGATCTTCAACAAAGGGAAAGCATTCCTGAGACACATAGCCACAAGACAGGTGAAGTAGATTGGGGTTTGTGTGAAGACCTTGCATAAGCTATATGTGGTGTTAGTGCCTATATTTATCTCAGGCTGAAAAGGTAGGATCCAGGGCCAACATCAAACCACGCTCAACCTCTTAGCTAGCCTTACGAGGACAGGAGAGGGCTCTCTCCGGGTCAATCTCAGCACAATATAATCAATGGGGCTTGAGATGACTGAGATAAAAACTTATTTTAGGCTAGGTATGAAGTACAAGGCTTTGATTTGATTTTTTGGGGGTTTTTTTGGAATCGAGGGGAAAGTAAATTTTGGGGTGTGGGGATTGAGGCTCAGTTCTGCAGAGATCTCGATGGGGCAAGGTAGGCGATCGTTTTGGCACTTAAATTTTAATGAGATGGAGGGAAAAGACAGGTGAGGTGTTGAAGAGGGCAAGGGAAATCATGAATCCTCCCCAAACAGCTAAAAACATCAAACAACTAAAGCAAACCTCAAGTAGAGCATTGTATTTTCAATGAATTCTACTTACACTCTTGTTTGTTTAGTTCAGAAGAAATAAGATAGATGATGGCATACATAAAAAGAATTCAAAATTATAAAGAGAAGCACTGCACCAATAAAAATTTGAACATGAATCCCAAAGAGTGCTGCAAATCCTGGTCTCAATTCCTTAACCAAAATATTGAAAATGAATGTACAATGAAGCTCAAGGCTTTCTCAAGAGTCCAACCATGCTAATGACTGAAAAACAACATAATATAGAAAAAAATAGCTCCTTCTTGCCTCTAGGAGTCGAGCTCATGAGTCTAGGAGCTGATCCAACTGATTCTAAACTAAGAACTAGAAACTAGACAAGATAACAACATGCCTCTAAAAACAAGGGAACTGATTCATTCAGTTTCAAACAACCTCTAAATTGATGAATCTACCTCTACAAGTAAAAATCCAACATATTTACATCATAATACATCAAATTTCACCAAATTACATCATAAATTTTCCATTAGGAAAGTGAAAATGTCAAACTAGGTGAAACTGGGTGAAAAACAAAGCAAAACTTGGTCAAACTGGCAATTTTTCCTCTATGCGCTACGCCTGATTCTCTATGCATAGCGCCTGTTTGGACCCACTTTTGGAAGCCTTCCCGATGTCCAAATGAGCTCCAGGTGTGCTTGTTGGAAAGGACTACCTGTTTTCTTTCCAACCCAAGTGTAAGTTTTCAATTTGGCCTCCATTTACCCCTCCAAAAGTCCATTCTCCCAACAATGCTCCCTGTGTGTCAAAATAAGGGCAGTGAGGTCATTTTTTGAGTGTTTTTTGACCTTTTGAGGGCTCAAAACCTGCCCAAATTTCTTGGCCTTAGGTAGGCAAGCATAAATTTACATGAAAAATCTAGAAATGCAAATTTTTTGTGATTTAGAGCCCTCTAGCAAAAGCGAGCGCCACGGGGCGTGGTGCATAAGGAGGAAAACTTTGTTTTTTGTGCCAAAAATTTACAAAAATGCAAAAATTGCTCCAAATTTCTTGAAATTTGGGCTAAGTCTTCTCTATCAAGTGTTGTGATGAGACAAGGAAGCCTCAACCAAGATTTAAAGTCCTTCATCCTCTTTTTTCCTTCTTGATGCTCTCTTCAACCTAGCTTTCAAATTCCTGATTCTTGCTTGGCACACCAAGTTCCGGGACAAATAATGATATAACAAATTTCTAAGGATGTTCTTCTCATTTATTGCCTTCTCTAGCTTCCTCTCCAAGTGGGTATTGACTCTTTCAAGCCATGAATCTTGATCAACATTGATCTCTTTCTCCAATGAAGTGAACTTTATCATCCTCCTTCGAGCACTTTGGCGGTTTTGCTGAATGTTCTGTAACTCCATCACCACCTGCCGATCTTCAAGCTACTTGTTCCTCTAATCCAAATACTGTATAGTCCACTGGGCTCTATCCAAGTTGGTGGACAAGGCATCAATGTCTGCATGCTGTTCCTTGATGATTTGTCTAAGATTTGCACTTTGTGGGCCCATGTTAGTATCATCACCCTCAATGAGGATGAAATCAATCTCTCGCTCACCTGATGGTCCTTCCTCTTGTAGAGGCCTCTTGCCTCGGTCCTAAACCTGTTGTGCTAATGGAGGAAGCGAGGCCCCTTCCACCTTGGGTGGAGATAACACTCGCTTCACTGCTGCAAACAACCGTATAGTGCCTCTCTGATAAGAGATGAACACCGGCACACTAGCGGTCTCATGGCCCTGCTGATAAGAAGGTCCACCTGTCTCATGCCCAACCTTTGAAGGTCCCTGTGAAGCTCTGAAAAAATTCACGAGAGATGAAGTCATCCCACGTGATGTCCTGTAAACCAAGCTGATGAACGACCACAATTTTGATGAGAACAAAATGATAAAGACTGTTGAACTACTGCTGAAGGGTCTTGTGCTGCACAAGAGTGATCATACTTTCTATGTTTTAGCATATGAAATAAGGAATGTTCATCATTTGCACCCGAGTGAAATGCATCAGCAGCCTGACGTGATAAGCATACAGGTGGGAGAACCGGCCCTCATAGGTGAAATACTTCATGATGGATTTCATTAAAGGAGCATACTCATCCTTGAGAAACCGAAAAGGAAACACTCTCTTAAACTACCTCAGAAAACCAAGTTTGATGTATGGTTCATAGTGTTGCCGGTCAATCTTCTGCCTTTTATTCCATTGTTCTCCAATGTTTGGTATGTTGGTTGCCAATGAAATGGTTTCTGGTGTTAATGTGAAAGTAACACCAGCAAGAGTGGCTTGCTCACCATGCAAATGCAACACAAATAAGCGGGCCAACTCACGATGAAGCTGAGTATGAGAAACCTTCTCGCAAAACCCATAGCATGACTAATGCTGGAAATAAAAGAGGGCAAGAGGGTAGGCTTGCAACTCGGTAAGAGTGGTAGGTTCTTCTCTGATATGTCTGCCACCTCTATGAGGCCTCCTGGGTGCATGTCCCTCCATGGGTGAATCACTTTGGGTCTCTTCTTCATAATCATATGAAGGATCAGATGCCATAACTGCTAGTAGACAAATTGGCTTGGAGAAATAGGTGCTGAAACTGTGTTGGAATGCCTTTGATGATTGTTTGACCTCTGCTACCAAGGGAAAACAGTGAAACAAGGGACTATTAGGAGAGGGAAAAATAATGGGAATTTAGGGACTGTTGGGACAGAGTTAGCTAGGGAAAAATGGGATATTATGGGTGTTTTGTATAGGGTTAGGGTTTGGGATTTTACAATTAGGATTTTGGGAAAGGGAACTTGGGATAGGGGATTAGTGAATTTAGGGGGGTTGGGGAACTTAGGGAACAATGAAATTCAGGGATAAATGGGATAGGGGAGTAATGGAGGGATGATGAACTTGGTAGCAAAATAGGTTTTCAAACCCTAGGTAGCAAGTTTTTTTTTTTTAAATAGGGTTTGATTGCTTCTCACAAGCACCATAAAAAGCACACCATCAAACCATCGTCAAACTTAGATGAAATACAGCTTTGAAGATTGTACCTACTTGTATCAAGACCATTCCAAGCGATTTTGGGCGATTAGAGCGAGTTTGGAAGTTTTTCGAGCTCTTTGGCTATGTGCGTCGCGCAACACGCCCAATGTGCTGCGCCCCACTAGTGTGCCGCACCTGTGCAAAAATACACTATGTTCTGAGGCCCAGTGCGCCCCACCAATGCGCCGCACCTCCTGCCTAGTGCGCCTTGCCGGTCACCAGGAGCAATTTTCACCCAATTTTTTCCTCTTGCTCAACGAAATCACTTTGTCATACTTGTCTTTTGCAAATTAACTTTACAAATGAAGGCGTTGCTTTTAAACCAAGAGCTTTTGAGATTTTGGCTCATGAAACCCACTTTTATAATGTTTTGTATTTGACTTTATCTTTAACTCTATTTTTGAACTTTTTCACTACTTTTTCACTTTGTGATGAATTTAATGACCTGAGCTTGCTTTTTTTTGCAAGTATTGGAGCTTCTGGGCTAAGGAAAGAAACCAAGATGCAGATGAATGGATTTACAATGAGGAAAACAAAAACTTTCATGATTTTGTACAATAAATGCTAAATACTATGTTTTCTTTTTGAGGAAAAACACATTTTCAAATGCTTGGTGATAAAATTTATTGATGTTGCAACCTCCTCATGGCCTGATGGAAATTATTGGACATTTTAACACATTTTTTGACGAAACCCTAATGAAACCCTAGACCTAATTGACCATGAAACCCTAAAGACAACTTTTGCAATTTTCAAGATAAAAAGAAGACTGTGTGTGTTTCTAAATGAAAAAACATGAGCCAGCAAGTAGATAACATGAGGGAAACTCGAGGAATGCCACTGCCGTTAGATGATCTATGCGCCTAATGGAATGTAAATGACTGGGCGGGACACCTAACATGAAATGCAACAAGAGGATTTGATCTCTGACGGAGGGATGACAATACTGACTCTAACATTGGCTCCAATGGGGATGGTAGCTCCTTGGAGGTGCCAAGAACTACAGATCTCTGGGAAAGCAGGCAGTGCCTTCGTCCATTGGGCTATGGAGTCAATCACTTTGACACAACAAAACTGAACTCTTGACTGAAAAACTCAATTTCAGGACTGAACGTGACTCAAATTGACTCATCTTCAAGACTGAAATTGACCTGAAAACTTGACTCTAACAAACCAAACCAAAACTGAAATCAAACTTCAGCTTTATAGCCTTCACCTCAGGCCCCAAGCTAAAGAATGAAGACAGCACACTCTTGCAATGGAATTTAAACAAGCCGGTATATACAATGATGAATAGGACAACAGAAAATAGTTTACACAATATACTGTTTGAGAAGCCGACCATTGACTGGCCCACCAGGATAGTCTTCGCCATTCAGTTCTTGCAAAAGGAAAGCATTCTGGCCCCAATGTGCAGCAATCTTGTACGGTCCTTTCCAAAGATTTTCAAATTTGTCGTGCTTACCCTTCTCTTCATTCCTTGCATCCCATTTCAACACTATGTCTCCAATTTCAAACCTGTCCGCCTTTGCTTTCTAGTCATATATCCTCTTAATTCTTTCTTGCAGCTTGGAAGTGTGCTGAAATACCTCTTCTCTCGTTTGCTGCAAATGTATCATTTGGTTGATTCTCCACTGCAAACCATCATCCTCGCTGCCAGCTTCTTGCAACAATTTCACCACCGGGACAGCCAAAGAGGTTGGGAAGACTGTGTCCACACCGTATACGAGCTCAAAGGGAGACATGCCAATGGATTTCTTTTGACTTACCCTGTCTACCCAAAGTGCATTGACCAGCTTTTTGTGCCAACTCTTCTTGTTAATTTCTAGCTGCTTTTTGATGATATTGACAAGAGATTTGTTGGAAGATTCTGCCAAACCATTACCTTGTGGGTAATAAGAGATCGAATGCCCCAAAGTGATTTGATAATTATGACAAAAGTCGATCATTCTTTTTGATTTAAAGGCTGCTGCATTGTCAGTGATCAACTTATTTGGACATCCAAAACGAGACAAAATGTTGTTTTCAAGAAATGAGATAATTACCGAATTGGTGGTCTGCCTTGTTGGAATTGCCTCAATCCATTTGGTGAAATAATATGTCGCCATGAGGATCCACTTATGTTGTGCTGAAGAAGAAGGATGAATCTCACCAATAAAATCCAAACCCCATTGCTTAAATGGAGCGCTCACTTCAATGGGCTTGAGTGGTAAAGGTTGCAACTTCCGCTTACCTTGAAAAATTTGACATTCGTGACAGCTGGCCACTGTTTTGTACACATCAGTGAATAGACTTGGCCAATAATACCCCACTCTCAAGATTTTATTGGCTATTGTTTTCCAGAAAAGATGGCCTCCGCAATCTCCTTTGTGAAAGTCTGCCATAACTTGTTTCGCCTCTTCTTCTACCAAGCAATTTAGTAGGACACCACCAGGATCTTTCCAATAAAGTGCACCATTCATGATACAAAATTTTGCAGCCTTCAACTTCAATGTCCTACCTTTTTTCTTGGCCATTCCGGGAGGTGATGACAAATTTTGAAGCACAAAAACAATGTTCGAATACCAAGGAGAGAGGAGGAAAATTTCTGATACCTGAGTGGGTAGATTTTCTTCATCTTCCTCGAACATAGAAGAAATTAGATTAATGTCCAAAGCGTGCAGATTTGACTCAGCCATAAGTTTTTCCAGCCCCTGTCCTTTAATGAGCTTTGTTGGTTTGATTTCTACATCATATTCCAGCAAGGCAGTAATCCATTTGCCTCTCCTTCCTTTCGGATCTGTTTGGACTAGGACATCTTTGACAGCAGCATTAGGAACATAAACAAGAATGTGAGAATGCAAAATATAAACCCGAAAATCCTTTAATTCCTTAACCAATGCAAGGGCCTGTTTTTCAATAATATTATACTTCAATGCATCATCCCTTATGGTCCTGCTGAAGAATGCAATTGGTTTTTCAAGATGGTCTCTTGTCTGCATCAAGATCACTGCCATAGTATGATCCGAGGAAAAGGAAAACAAAATAAAATCCTGAGTATAGTCCGGACTGATCAAAACAAGAGCTAAGGAAAGAGCTAATTTCACCAAATTAAAAGACTTAACTGCTTCCTCGGTCCATCTTACCGTGCTATCCTTTTTCAGCATTTTTGTGATTTCTCTTAAGTGTTCTGCAAGATTGGGCACAAAGCGACGTAAGAAATTGATCTTACCATTGAAGGATTGGATTTCTTTCTTACTTCGTGGGAAATCAATCTTTTGAATTGCCTCCACCCATGCTGGATCGATTCGGATTCCCTCCTTTGAGATAATATGCCTGAGAAGTTTGCCCTCATCCATGGCAAACAAACTTTTCTTTGGATTCAGCGAGATGCCATACTTCCTACACCGCTGAAAAACAACTTTCAAATGACAAAGGTGCTCTTCATCTGTATTAGAGAAAACTATTAAGTCATCAAGATAAACAACTAGAAAACATCTTTTTCATTGGCAAATTCTATATCCATCGCCCACTGAAAAGTAGTACCAGCATTTTTCAATCCAAATGACATCTTTGCATAATGAAAAGTTCTCCACGGAGTGGTGAACGCTATCTTGTCACGATCATCCTTATGAACCAAAATCTGGTTATAACCCGAATAACCATCGAGTAGTGACATCCATGATGCTCCAACTACTCGCTGAAGTATGTGATCCATCTTGGGCAATTGATAATTGTCTTTCAAGGAAACTTTGTTCAGATTTCTAAAATTAATGCATAACTGAATCTCACCTGTTTTCTTGCGGACGGGAACCAAGTTCGAAATCCAATCTGAAAATATGATAGGGACTATGATACCAGCTTTATACAACCTATTCACCTCCTTTTCGATTGAGGGTAGCAGCTTTGGATTTATTCTTCTTAGCTTTTGGCAGAAAGGCTTTTGATTTGGCTTGATCAGGATCACATGCTGAATTATGCTCGTGTCATAAGCTTTCAAATCTAAATAATCCCAAGCAAATACATCAGTAAAAGAGGATAACAAACTGATATACTTCGCTCTCACCTGTGGGGGCAATGCTTTTGATAATTTCACCATCTTGGGATTTTCAGCTGATCCGATGTTCACATCTTCAACTCCTTTTTCAGTTGGCAGCAAGGTTGGTTTTTTAGCCACATCATCCTGATCGAAAAGCTCCTCTAAAGGTATTAAACCTTTTGGAATGATGTCATCTTTGAGCTACAATACTTCCAACTGATTTACTTCCAAATTCTCATCACCATCATCATACTCCATGTCAATAGAAATGTCCTTGAATTTACCTTTATTTTGCAGAAATTCATTGATCTCCTCATCATCTTGGAACACTTTCCAATACCTTTGATTGTTGGGGACAGCCGAGCGATGCTTCACATGAATCTCAAACTTATTGTTTGAGTTCATAGGAATCTTCAAATTGCTTGCTGTTGTTGCAAGTGAATCTGCTATGACATTCTGAGCACGAGGCACACAAGTGATAGTATAATCAGAAAATACCTTCAAGATATCCAACACCGCATTGCGGTAGGCCCGCATCCGAGGATGCTTTGCTTGGTATTCGCCTTTCACCTGCTTGATAACTAACTCGGAGTCGCCATACACTAAAATCCTCTTAGCATTCAATTTTCTAAGAACTTTCAAACTAGCAATCAAAGCTTCATATTCAGCCTCATTGTTTGAACAGTCAAAAGCTAATTTATAAGAGCAAACCCTTACATTGCTTGGCACTTTGTTTGGGGCGAAAACTGGGCTGCGTATCCATATACCAAAGCCAACACCTTCTCTTCCAACACCACCATAAAAGTCCATACTCCATAGGCCTGTTTCATCCTCTTCTAAATGCTGAAACTCTTTTTCTTTACCTTGCTGTCCATCGTTATGTTGCTGCTGCTGGACTGCTGATTTTTCAGCGATGCTATCAAGTCTTTGCCGCTCTTGTCTCAAGACTTCTCTAAAATTTTCAGTAATCTAAAGAATTTCTTCTACTTCCACTAGTTGGCTATTTACATCATTTAAACTATTTGAATACAAAACAAATGACTCTAGATCAGTATGTACATAGTTGATCGGATGATTTAACGGTTTCTCCTTGATAGTGATCATGTACTTCATTTTCTACTCCCGGTATAGTTTCCTCATCTGACCGAACACGGGAATCGTAGCATAGGAGAAATCAAGTTGCATTTTCCCTTTAATCTTTTCTCCCCAAGATCTGGAAAGAAGCATGCCAAATCTTGGAGGTATATTCGCCACCACCACATCCATCAAAACATTTTTAGCGAGAATCAGATCCAAACTGACCACCAAATCCTTTATAAGCCCAATGCACCTTACTCTACTGGAATCAAAAGAGTAAATGTCATGGTATTTTCTAGTGATGTCCAATCCCAATTTCTCCGTGATAGCTTTCGGCATAAGATTATGAGAGGCTTCGGAATCAAACATAGCATTATGTAAAACAAAATCATGCACCCTGAGACTGATATAGAAAGGAGCAACATCGCTATCTTGGGACTGACCTTCCAACGCTAGCCCAAAGATCAACTCAGGACTATCATCCTCCACATTTACCATGTCTGATGATGGATCTAAGCTCAAAATTTTAGACACCTGACTTTTATAATTGTTGTTCTTCATCAACTCAATCAAAGGAATGGATATTTTCAACATAGAAATTTCATTTTCTAAGTTAAAAACTGAAACTTTTTCTACCTCTTTCGCTGGAACATCCTTCTTTTCGATTTTCTCCTTTGACACATTTGGCTGAGTTGGTATTTCACTTGCTGATGTAGTTTTTCTACTGGTAGGATCAGCTGTCTCTTTTTCCTTTTTCTGCACATTGGGAGGATCATTCTTTGACGTTGTTGCCTCCTTCCTTTTCTAAATGGATTTACAGGCACATCTCTATTTCAAAGTGAATACTACCACTGATGAGCTGACAAAGCATTCATGTATCCTCTTTGGTAATCGTCGGACTCTTCCTCAAGTACTTTCTCATTTTCCAAAATGAAATTTTCATCCCCTCGTCCAGTTGGATTCTCCGAGTACTCCTCATCTTTAGTGATGTAAATTGGCATGTCATCGGGCGTGAAGAAATGATTTTCTTCTCCAATCACATTCTCCTCCTCTTCTGATTCTGGACCAAGCACAACATTCTGTTGTAGAGGTGTCTGCACTTGTTGCTGCGCTGTTTGATCTTGGGCTCGCTGCTCTCTTTGTTTGATTCTGTATTGGGGCTGCTGCTGGCCACGGAAGTTATGATTTTTGACCTGCGGTTCAGACTTGTCAAGTTTCAGTCTATCTAGCATCTATTCCACCTTTCGGAGCACTTGATCTGATGAGGAAGATTCTTCTTTTATTGTAACTTTCTTTTCAGCTCTTGCTCTAGCTCTTTTGGCCAACAGATTTGCTTCAACGCTGACTGCAATCTTCTGCATGTCTTCTAAAGTAGCTGGATCTCTTTCTCTTAATTGGTAAGCCATATCAGTGTCAAAACCATCCAAAAAATTTATTAAGGCTAGCCCCATGGGTGGCTTTAGGTGATCAGGGATTGCATTATAAACTGAATTGAATCTAATGCAGTAATCTTGAACAAACTCACCCGCATTTCATTTGATGTGCTCGTACTCAGAAAGAATCTGAAGGGGATTTTTCTTCACTTCCCAATGGTTTAAGAATTGTCTCTATAGATCAGCCAATGTAGTGATGCTTGCAGCCGGCAGGGCCCTGAACCATTTCCTTACTTCACCATCAAATGTTTGTACAAATAGTCTCATGGTTACATTTTCTGCATCAATCTCATGAAAATCGAAGAAATCCGTCATTCTGTCCACATGTTGCTGAGCTGTGACACCATGAGGAGTGCCATCAAACAAATGATTTTTTCTTTGGTAGTCGGCGGGCATATCATCCAAATTTTGAGGTAGTACAAGAGGTGCAAAACGAGCAGCCATTGCTCTTGGTGGATTTGCAATTGGTCTTGGTGATGTTGGGGGAGTAGGTGGAGTTGATGTATGGGGAGTATGAGGAGGTGTATGCGGGGGTGAAGCAATATTGGCTATTTTAGGAGTAGAAGGAGTAGATGGAGGCGATACGATTGTAGATTTTGAATTAGAAACAGTAGGCTGCACCGGAATGGTAGGAATGAAAGGAGGTTCAGTGGGGATTCTTGAACTAGATGTAATTATGGATGACCCAAGGGTTGCATAAGTAGTCTCTAAAAAACTAGAGATATTAGAAGCCACAATGGAAGTCTAGAGACGATTCAGGATATAATCATCAATGGATTTATTGGCCCTTTCAGTTTCAAGATTTTGAACAAACTCGGCATTTAAGACAGTTGAAGCAACAGTGCTTTCAAATTTGGTTTCAAACAAAGACAACTCAAACTGCTCATCAAAATCTTGATTCTCAAGATACTCAAAACCAACAGGACATGATTGAGCTTTGAACACGGGAATGATAGAACTTCCTTGGCAAACAATCCTTGGAATAAGATTGGGATTTTCCAAGACAGGAGGGGGATTAGGATCCAGAATTGCTCTAGTATGTCTTCTGGAAGCTAGTGTGTTACTATTTCAAGAAATCAAATGGACATTAACAACTCGTTTAGCCTATCAAATCCTAAACTTATCATCAAAAAGCTTAGAATTCTTAGATGTACTGGGGTGATTTGCAAGTTAGATACTCCATTTATAAGACTAGACCGGAGACTGACTGAAGTAGCGTTTATCTACTTGCGCTAATGCAAAGCAAAAGTGTTTCGAAGGCTACCTGGCTAATCTTCAGGCTCCGTCTGTAGTTTATAAAATGAAGAATACCAAAAAACAAATAATTTATTCCCCAGTATGGTCACCACTATGTTAGTGCCTAGATTTACCTCAGGCTAAAAAGGTAGGATCCAGGGCCAACATCAAACCACGCTCAGCCTCGTAGCTAGCCCTACGAGGACAGGAGAGGGCTCTCTCCGGGTCAATCTCAGTAAAAGATAATCGATGGGGATTGAGCTGACTGAGATAAAAACTAATTTTAGGCTAGGTATGAAGTACAAGGCTTTGATTTGATTTTTTTGGGGTTTTGTTGGAATCGAGGGGAAAGTAAATTTTGGGGTGCGGGGATTGAGGCTCAGTTCTACAGAGATCTCGATGGGGAAAGGTAGGCGATCATTTTGGCACTTAAACTTTAATGAGATGGAGGGAAAAGACAGGTGAGGTGTTGAAGAGGGCAAGGGCAATCATGAATCCTCCCCAAACAGCTGAAAACATCAAACAACTAAAGCAAACTTCAAGTAGACCATTGCATTTTCAATGAATTCTACTTACACTCTTGTTTGTTTAGTTCAGAAGAAATAAGATAGATGATGGCATAGATAAAAAAAATTCACAATTACAAAGAGAAGCACTGTACCAAAATTGCCACATGAATCCCAAATAGTGCTGCAAATCCTGGTCTCAATTCCTTAGCCAAAATACTGAAAATGAATGTACAATGAAGCTCAAGGCTTTCTCAAGAGTCCAACCATGCCAATGAATGAAAAACAACATAATATAGACAAACATAGCTCCTCCTTGCCTCTAGGGGTCGAGCTCATGAGTCTAGGAGCTGATCCAACTGATTCTAAACTAAGAACTAGAAACTAGGCAAGATAACAACATGCCTCTAAATCCAAGGGAACTGATTCATTCAGTTTCAAACAACCTCTAAACTGATGAATCTACCTCTACAAGTGAAAATCCAACATATTTACATAATAATCCATCAAATTTCATCAAATTACATTGTAAATTTTCCATTAGGAAAGTGAAAAAGTCAAACTAGGCAAAACTGGGCGAAAAATAGAGCAAAACTTGGTCAAACTGGCAATTTTTCCTCTATGCGCTGCGCCTGATTCTCTATGCATAACACATGTTTGGACCCACTTTTGGACGCCTTCCTGATTTCCAATGAGCTACAAGTGTGCTTGCTGAAAAGGGCTTCCTGTTTACTTTCCAACCCAAGTGGAATTTTTGAATTTGGCCTCCATTTGCCCCTCCAAAAGTCCATTCTCCCAACATTGCTTCCCGTGTGTCAAAGTAGGGGCAATGAGGTCATTTTTTTAGTGTTTTTTGACCTTTTGATGGCTCAAAACCTGCCCAAATTTCTTGGCCATAGGTAGGAAAGCATAAATTTCCATGAAAAATCCAGAAATGCAATTTTTTTGTGATTTAGAGCCCTCTAGCAAAAGCAAGCGCCACGTGGCACAGTGCATAGGGAGGAAAACTCTGTTTTTGTGCCAAAAATTTACAAAAAAAGCAAAAATTGCTCCAAATTTCTTGAAATTTTGGCTGAGTCTTCTCTATCAAGTGCTGTGATGAGCCAAGGAAGCCTCAACCAAGATTTGAAGTCCTTAATCCTCTTTTTGCCTCCTTGTTGCTCTCTTCAACCTAGCTTTCAAATTCCTGATTCTTGCTTGGCACACCAAGTTCTGGGACAAATAATGATATGACAAATTTCTAAGCATGTTCTTCTCATTTATTGCCTTCTCTAGCTTCCTCTCCAAGTGGGTATTGACTCTTTCAAGCCATGACACTCGATCAGCATTGATCTCTTGCTCCAATGAAGTGAACTCTATCCTCCTCCTTTGGGTACTTTGGCGGTTTTACCGAATGTTCTGTAACTCCATCACCACCTGCTGATCTTCAAGATGCTTGTTCCTCTACTCCAAATACTATATAGTCCACTGGGCTCTATCCAAGTCGGTGTACAAGGCATCAATGTCCGCCTGCTGCTCCTTGATGATCTATCTAAGATTTACACTTTGTGGGCCCATGTCAGTATCATCACCCTCAATGAGGATGAAATCAGTCTCTCGCTCACCTGATGGTCCTTCCTCTTGTAGAGGCCTCTTGCCTCGGTCCTGAACCTGCTGTGCTGATGGAGGAAGCAAGGCCATTTCCACCCTGGGTGGAGATAACACTCGCTTCACTGCTGCAAACAACCGTCTAGTGCCTCTCTGATAAGAGATGAACACCAACACACTAGCGAACTCATGGCCCTACTGATAAGAAGGTCTACCTGTCTCATGCCCAATCTTTGAAGGTCCCTATGAAGCTTTGAAAAACTCATGAGAGATGAAGTCATCCCACGTGATGTCCTGTAAACCAAGCTGATGAACGACCACAATTTTGATGAGAGCAAAATGATAAAGACTGTTGAACTGCTGCTGAAGGGTCTTGTGCTGCACAAGAGTGGTCATCCTTTCTATGTTTCGGCATATGAAATAAGGAATGTTCATCATTCACACTCGAGTGAAATGCATCAGCAACCTGATGTGATAATCATACAGGTGGGAGAACTGGCCCTCACAGGTGAAATACTTCACGATGAGTTTCATTAAAGGAGCATACTCATCCTTGAGAAACCGAAAAGGAAACACTCTCTTAAGCTGCCTTAGAAAACTAGGTTTGATGTATGGTTCATAGTCTTGCCGGTCAATCTTCTGCCTTTTATTCCATGGTTCTCCAATGTTTGGTATGCCAGTTGCCAATGAAATGGTTTCTGGTGTTAATGTGAAAGTAACACCAGCAAGAGTGGCTTGATCACCATGCAAATGCAACACAAATAAGTGGGCCAACTCACGATGAAACTGAGTATGAGCAACCTTCTCACAAAACTCATAGCATGACTGATGCTGGAAACAAAAGAGGGCAAGAGGGTAGGCCTACAACTCGGTAAGAGTGGTAGGTTCTTCTTTGATATGTCTGCCACCTCTATGAGGCCTCCTGGGTGCATGTCCCTTCGTGGGTGAATCACTTTGGGTCTCTTCTTCATAATCATATGAAGGATTAGATGCCATAACTACTAATAGACAAATTGTCTTGGAGAAATAGGTGCTGAAACTGTGTTGGACTGCCTTTGATGATTGTTTGACCTCTGCTACCAAGGGAAAACAGTGAAACATGGGACTGTTAGGAGAGGGAAAAATAATGGGAGTTTAGGGACTATTGGGACAGAGTTAGCTAAGTAAAAATGGGATATTATGGGTGCTTTTTATAGGGTTAGGGTTTGGGATTTTACAATTAGGATTTTGGGAAAGGGAACTTGGGATAGGGGATTAGTGAATCTAGGGGGGTTGGGGAACTTAGGGAACAATGAAATTCAGGGATAAATGGGATAGGGGAGTAATGGAGGGATGATGAACTTGGTAGAAAAATACGTTTTCAAACCCTAGGTAGCAAGTTTTTTTTTTAAATAGGGTTTCATTTCTTCTCACAAGCACCATAAAAAACACACCATTAGACCATCGTCAAACTTATATGAAATACAACTTTGAATATTGTACCTACTTGTATCAAGATCGTTCCAAGCAGTTTCGGGCGATTAGAGCGAGTTTGGAAGTTTTTCGATCTCTTTGGCTATGTGCACCGTGCCCCACCAGTGCGCCGCGCTTGTGCAAAAATACACTGTGTTCTGAGGCCCTGTGCGCTGCGCCTCACCAATGCGCTGTGCCTCCTGCCCAGTGCGCCGCGCCGGTCACCAGGAGAAATTTTCACCCAATTTTTTCCTCTTGCTCAACGAAATCACTTTGTCTTACTTGTCTTTTGAAAATGAACTTTACAAATGAAGGCATTACTTATAAACCATGAGCTTTTGAAATTTTGGCTCCTGAAATCCACTTTTATAATGTTTTGTATTTGACTTTATCTTTTAACTCTGTTTTTGAACTTTTTCACTGCTTTTTCACTTTGTGATGAATTTAATGACCTGAGCTTGCTTGCTTTTGCAGGTATTGGAGCTTCTGGCTAAGGAAAGAAACCAGGATGCAGATGAATGGATTTACAATGAGGAAAACAAAAACTTTCATGATTTTGTACAATAAATGCTAAATACTCTGTTTTTTTTTTAGGAAAAACACATTTTCAAATGCTTGGTGATAAAATTTATTGATGTTGCAACCTCCTCATGGCCTGCTGGCAGTTATTGGACATTTTAACACATTTTTTGATGAAACCCTAGACATAATTGACCATGAAACCCTAAAGACAACTTTTGCAATTTTCAAGAAAAAAAGAAGACTGTGTGTTTCTAAATGAACAAACATGAGCCAGCAGGTAGATAACATGAGGGAAACTGGAGGAATGCCACTACTATCAGATGATCTATGCACCTAATGGAATGCAAATGACTGGGCGGGACACCTAACATTAAATGCAACAAGAGGATTTGATCTCTGACAGAGGGATGACAATACCAACTCTAACATGTGGAAGATTATGTTGCATTAAGCACTAAGGTGGAGAAAGTGTAGAGTCGCGACGTCAATGAAATTTGGCACAAAATACTTTGCCATTTTCATCATGGGGCCTTGAATATTATGCAGCAAATAACCATTGGCCTCCCTAAATGAGCACTTGAGCAGTCGGATTTATGCAAAGGATGTACTTTGGGGAATTACACAAAATCCACATTCCATGATTGGGAATCAAAGCACATGCATTATTGGAAAGGATCCTCTCTGATCTCTTCAGACCTTTCTTGACAATCTCCACTTCCAGAAAAATATTTTTTCATTTTTATTGATGACTTCTCAAGGAAGTGTCAGATCTTCTTCATGCATAAGAAATATGAGACATTCTCCAAGTTCATAGAATTCAAGGCACTTGTTGAGAAAGAAATTGACAAGAAGGTGAAGGCTCTTATGAGGTATAATGGAGGTGAGTATGTTTCAAATTAATTCAAAAATATATGTGTGAAAGAAGGCATTCGAAGAGAGTTGACAACACCCCATAACCCACAACAAAATGGGGTAGCTGAGAGAAAGAATTGTAACATTGTGGGAGCTATGAGAGATATGTTACATGACCAAGGCCTACCTCTGAATTTGGGGGTTGAGGCATGCAACACAACACTCTACTTGTAGAATCAAAGTCCTCATTGGATTCTCGTTATGATTACACCAAAGGAGGCTTTCTCGAGGAGGAAGCCGAATGTGTCACACTTCAGGGTTTTGGAGCCTCTGTTTACTTCCATGTCTCCAAATAATTAAGGAAAAAGCTTAAACCGACAGTAGAGTTAGGGGTATTTTTGGGTTACACAGAAACTCCTCACAACTACTGTGTGTACTTTCCATCCCTTAGAATGACATTTGTTTGAAGGGATGTAAATTTTGATGAGGAGAAAGTGATGCAGTGCTCTCTTGGGAGGAAGCTTTAGATCCCACCAGAAGAGGATCTTTGGGCTCCAAAGAAGGAGCCTCAAAAAGTTGTGGAGAAGCCACAAATTGAGTAGCAGAGAGTGGAGACATCCAATCAAGAAGAACCATTTAGAGAAGGAATTAAAAGAACCAGAGAAGTATATATGCATTTGCAGGATGCAAGGGATAATGTGGGAGCTCCTTCAAATTTGTACAAGAAAAGAAGGTCACCTGAGAGGTACACTAGATACATGGCTCTAATGAAACGCCTTATAGAGACTGAGCCATCCTTTTTCGAGGAAGTAATAGAGAAACTTGTATGGGTTGATGTAATGGTGTAGGAATATGAATCCATTATAAAGAACAGTGTTTGGTAAGTGGTCCCAAGATCATCAAGTAAACCAGTTATTGGCTCAAGATGGATCTTCAAGATTAAGCATGCAACAGATGAAAGCATAGAGAAATATAAGGACAAATTTGTGGTCAAAGGATTCTCTCAAGTTGAGGGAATTGAGTATGAGGATATATTTGCTCATGTAGCAAGGTTTTCATCCATTACAGAAATTATTTCTCTGGCTACGCAAATGGGGTGGAAGATCCACTAGATGGATGTAAAAACAACATTTCTCAATGTGGTTATTGAGCAGGAGGTATATATTGAGAAACTAGAAGGTTTTGAGACATTTGACTGTGAGTCTCATGTGTGTGTTGTACTATGTAACAACCCGCCCCATTTATGGATAACAATAGCTAGGTTAGAGATATAAATGGGGACCCTTTTTAAATTTTTAGTCTTAAGATAATAAAACCTAACTCTAAGAAACTGCCTTGAAAAATCTTGCAAAACAACCCAAGGATGAGATCCTTATTGAAAACTGCAAATCACACTTTTCCATGTGACTATCATAAAAAACATTTAAACATCTGCGATGCACGATCAAACCTCCCACTGCGATATCTCAATTATAAGCACCTTGTCATTTTGGAAATTGCACGTCGCAAACTTCGCAAGTAATTAAGCTATGCCACTAAAACGCCCATTAACAATTTGCAAAATGCAATATTGCAACAAACGCAATCGCATTTCACCTAATAGTAAGCACAACGTTGTATTGTATCCATTTGAAGATTGCGATATGCGAATAAGAGCGGTAAGAATGTGAAATAATTGTGTTTTAAATACAAAAACGAACGAATTGATAGGATAATAAATATTCAGCAGCTTGAGGAGAGCTAATCATTTTCCAAGTTATGGGTAGTTAATGTTGTGTATCTCATTAAACCTTTCTCACGATGCAAGGTCATTTCAGAAATGCTTTCAATCTTAATTGCCTGATATTGTCCGTGCCGATATATCTTGTCCATTTCAGGCAAGCTACAAAAGAAATGTCACTGAGGAAGGTGATGTAGAAACAGAAGAAGCAGAGTGTTGCAGAATCCCAGTTTACAGAGATGGCTCCCATATTCTCTGCTATAGTCTGCAACTATGATGGAGGAGCAATAGCTTGGGAGGTCATTTACAATAGGCTTGAGGACGAGTGTCCCAAGATTACTGTTACAAGAGCAACAACTGAATCAACAAGACCTTTGGGGCTTCAATTCAAGTACACTGCCTGTTCTTTCCTCCATAGGAAAGGAGCAAGGGCTAAAATCCTCCCACACAGAGATATGATCAGGTGGATGGTCGAAAGCCTCACCATTGAAGATAGGCAATTCAGGTATTCAAGAAACAAACTCATGGGATCGTTCAGAGTAGAGGATATGAAGAAAATGTATCATATACCTGATCCTTAGGATATATATGATAAGACATACATGGCCAGCTTGGCAAGGAAGCACCCAGACCCCTTCAAGCTGATTCAGGGCTAGAGAGTATTAGACAACAATTCAAATTTAACAAATTGGTATGTATGTTATAGCCTCTTTGGAAAAACCTTATAACTATGTAGCTGATATGTTATGTAGAGTATATGGGTTGCCCAATAATTATAAGTTTTCCATAGAATGGATTCCTCTGATTGATGCCTGCATTGACTCCCACATCATGAATTGGGCCACCATCCTATGTGATAACCTAGCCACCATCATTACTTAGTATCGACAAAAGAGAACCTCCCCCCAGAGAACCTTCGCCTGTTCTATTTTTGTGCCTACATTATGGATTCCATTTGTTTTTGCATTGTATTTCTAACCATGGGTTGGAAATGGACCTTACAGGACCCCTACCCTATCCACCTTAGTCATAAGAAAATATGGGAATCCCTTTATATACCTCATTTCTATAAGATATGTCATTTTGTTATTTTTCCCCTGCATCAAATGATTTTCAATAAGAAAGCCCCCAAGTTTTCCCAAGAAGCCACAACAAACCTTCTAGCTGTCGACAAATATTTTATTGAAGAATGGTTCACCTACATTAGGGTTTTTGGTAGCACAGCCGACCCACATGTCCTTCCTTTAGGAAAAGGCCTAAGTAAAGTCCTCAAAGAAAACAAGAAGTTATTATGGCCCTCTTTTCCTGTCAAGTGTGGTTCTTTTGCTTTAGAAAATTTTAATCACGCCATTAAGGAGTCAACAACCATGGAAGCCCTCAGGCTTCATACTTTGCCAAAAAGGCAATTCAATCCAAACAATGTAGCACATAACATCACTACTGCAGTAACGCTCAAGCCATAGAACCACGAGGATAATGATTTTGAAGACATATTATAGTTAGCCAGGTCCTTTGAACAATCATTCGAATGGGCTAAAGCATACCTGGGTCCTGAAGAGAGAATCAAGCAAGATGAGCTAGCAGTGGAAAGCGAAGCTGGGGTATTGAAGAATATAATCAAGGCGGTGAACGACACTCTATTTGTCACCAACCTACTAAAGGAAGGCAACCTAAAAGAAATGCCTAATTTGGGTACTTTTCATAAAACCTGGCAAGAAATGGCAGAGACTCAAAGGGAGGCAACCACAAAATTGACCAAAACCAACTGGGAGTCGTATTAGCAATACCTCGTAAAACCACACAGCCAGATCATGACCCTTAACTGTTCACTTCATTTGACTCAATGGATGTTGCCACCTTTCACAAATGAGATTTTTGCAGGGCAACTCAGGACACATTTTGGGACACCTCCTCAACTCAAACCAATGACCGATATTTGCGATTTGAAGGACAAGCTGGCAGACATCAAGTCATCATCTTAGTTCTCCTCATCAGGCCACTTTTTACTTTTAGAGTTAGTTAACTAGTTAGGAGGATGGTTGTTCGAAACCTCCTCAATTTTTGTATAATCTATTTTTACACATTAGCTAGAATAATATTTATACCCTTCTCATGCATTTAAAAAAGGGTCCATAATTTTACCAAAAAAATTGGCAAAGAATGCACTTTTGTAAGTTTGTGAATGCTTTGGTGGAATTATGGAACATGATCATTTATTTTAGACATCCGACTACTTTCCTTCGTTGATGCACTATTGTGTTCTTCGGAGATAATTTGATTTGAAGAAAGGAGTTGATCCATGTCATTCGTTAAATTAGAAGAACTTCAGATATATGGTACTATTATCTTGTATTATTGTTTCTGTTTTCTTTTAATCAATGACAACACTTTACTTTCATGAATTGTGTGTGAGATTTATTCTTTCTGTTAAGTGTTAATTGCACTATTGTATGATGCCTAGCTGAAATTGTTAATTTTCATATATATAATTCATCATATATGCGATATATTTTCTAAATTTCTTTGACTAACTATTTAGTCAAAGAAATTATCTTATACGTTATCATATCTGTTTATGCATGATTAATCTTTATTATCACATCTTAAGCAGATATCTATGTAGATCGCATACCACACAGAATACCCGGGTTTATATTAGAATAAGTTAGTTTGAATATTTGCATGATAGAATAGGTCATTTAGATTATCATTATTCTATTTTCAAATGCTCATGAACCACCCACTCTCATATTAAAGCCCACACTGGGAAACTGGTCCCATTATCCCCAGTCAGAGCCACCACTTTAAATGGAAAAGGAGTTGTTTTAAGGTCCGGAACGGGTGGTTATCCCCCATGTTGTCACAACGATTTTAGAGGCCTCAAAATTTTTGGTGCTAGAAGGAGGTCCATCTGACTATGAATGACATATAAACCTAAATATCAATCGAAAAACATTCATAAGAGTCAAAACCGCTTTGTAACTTCTACACCTTCTAGATCTCGTTCAGAATCTCCTGATTAGAAATCTAAAGTTATAGAGACATCATCCTAGTCTCTTGAAGTAGTAAGACAATCAACTTCCCCAGTTTACACTCCTGAGTCTCCCAAAGTTCATTCTTTGATACAGAAATTGGAATAGATATCCATTTATGCTAAGAATCCATAGAGGCCCGAAGTTTCTGATGAAAGTGTTACCTCCTTATTACAACAAATTGGCGTATTAACTAGATTGCAAAGTGAAAGGCTTAGAGTAACCCCTTTTGAGTTCCCCATCCCTCCACGACATAGGAAAGTTACCTCACCAAGGTCTGATTCGGATACCAGCGAGATCACATCACCTTTCCATCCATTCACTTCTACTCAATCCACAGCTTCTCAACTATCCACTATTTTAATTAGTACTACCACTAGTAGTAAGTTTTTCACCATCTATACCTACTTTTTGATTGACCTTCCCATCTTCTCAGTTTCCAACTCAAGTTATGGCCAATCAACCTGCTCAACCTTGGACAAACCCTAGTGCTATCATGGTTGCAAATCCAAATGCACTCCCAACAAACCCAGAAAAATGGCTACCCAATTACAATCTCGATGATGCTCTTCCAGCTGAAGAAGATCTAAATAACTTCATGTTGGCCATGAATCTTAATGGAGTTTCACATGAAGATGTTGTAATCATACTTTTCCCTTGTACCTTCCAAGGATCTACTGGATCTTGGTATTTTTCCCTTCCAGTAGGATCAATTAGGAACTGGGATACTTTTCAAGAAGTATTTCTTGCAAAATTTGGTGATGATAGGACCATAACATCTTTAATCAATGATATTTCTAATTTAAAAGCTAACTCAGATGAAAGGATCAAAGACTTCAACTCCAAATTTAACAAATTTCTCAATAAAATCCCAACTGCCTCAAAACCTATTGTAGATGTACAAATAGAATGGTACACATAATCTCTTCCCTCTAATATTGCAATTTTCATAGATAGAGCCAATAACGCTACCCTTGTAGAAAACATGAAAGAAGCCTTGTTTGTAGAAAGAAGGATTATAGCTTTAGAAAAGAGATCACAAACAAATGAGAGGAAGTCAAAGAAAGTAACATTTAAGGATGATTCTAAAAATAAAGTTTCAAAATACCCTTTCGATCTTGAAGGCTTATAGAAAGTATTAAAAACAATGTCTAATAAAATGATTGAAATCAAGAAACAGGTCGCACAATCCTCTACTCCCAAGAAACATTTTCGCTCGTTTAAAAGGAATCCTTCTTTGGCATCACAACCATTCAACACCATTTCAAATGTCGATTCTGATCAAGAAATAGAAGAAGACTCACCAGCCGAAGAGGAAACCGAAACGGAAGAAGAAGTTGAATTAAATGGAATGTGGGCTTTCATCCTCCCAAATGAAGAAGAGACACAATCTATGCCAGTAACTACGAGGAGCAAAAACTCTCCGAAAATCTCTATCACAAATCAAAAACAAAAGAATGCTACTACTGTAAAGGAGAAAACAGTAACAAAAAAGTCTAAGACTAGTGAGATGGACCCTATTCCACTAGATTCTCGAAATTCTTCCAAAACATCGGTAGTTTCAGATACAATGGAATACAAAATAGTCAAAGATATGAAAAATACTAGATCAAACATTTCTTTGCATGAACTCACTAAACTCAAGAAACAACAAAAAATTTTGTTAAGAGAATTAAAAGTAGTTCCTCTATCCCCTTTGCCATCTACTATAGTTAATCAAGCTGCCTACGATATGGGAAAACCTCCATCATCTTCCAACAAAGTAGATCATTCTGATTTATTCCTATTTGGTGATAGATCTATATCTCATATTTCTCTATTTCTACTCACTTACAAAATTTTCAACAGGAATGTTCATAACTGTCTTGTTTATTTAGGAGCATCTTCAAATATTATGCAAAGAGCCTTGTGCGCCAAATTGAATATTACACCTCAAAAAATTTCAGTACACATTGTTCAATTAGACAAGACAAAAGTATAGGTAATCGGAGAAATAGCATCAATATCAATCAAGCTTTCCTCTAATCCAAAAGTTTCGAAAATAATTGATATTTTAGTGGCTGATATCCCTGAATTTTATGGTTTAATCCTAAATAGGGATTGGTCTGAAAAGTTGCATGGTTTCTTCGTAACTAATTGGTCTCACATGTGGTTGCCACATAATGGTAAACCAAACCAAATAAGGGTAGACCAAGAAAAGTACACGAAATATACAACCACTAACCTTGAGGGAAGAAATGAACCTATTGCCTTCACCAATAACATCATTGGAAATTACTCGGCTGAGTCATTTTTGGGATCATTTAATGATCAGAGGTCTCCCTTCCCAGATAATTCCGTAGTGTCTCAAATAGAAAATTTTCCACAAACATATGCTTCCAAGTGTGTTAATTTAGTAGATAACATTTCAAATAATTCTTTGTTTTGGACTCTCTATTTTGATGGTTCCAAATTTGAAGATGGTGTAGGCACAGGATGCATTTTGATCAATCTGCAAGGAGAGAAAACCATGTTAGCCTGCAGACTTGAATTTCAATGCACCAATAATGTCGTTGAATATGAAGCATTGATCCAAAGTCTGTACAAAGCCATTGGCCTTAATGTCAAATATCTGCAAGTCTATGGTGATTCTGAAATAATTATGAAGCAGGTAAGAAATACAATTCATTGTCTCTGGGCACCTTAAACATTATCAATCATTAGCCTAGAATCTGACTTCTCACTTCTCTTCTTTTAACATTTCTTTAGTTCCTAGACTGCAAAACGCAAGTGTTGACTTACTTGCTAATGTGGCATCCAAGCTTATACCCGTAGAAGACTTCAGTCTAGACTGATTTTCAATAGAGTTAATCTTTAGGCCATCTATTCCTGATAATGTAACAAATTGGAGAGTATTCAATAATGATGCCGATATATTTAATTTCCTTACATCAGAAGGGTCCTATGAGGAACATATCATAGACAAACAAGAGCATGATCTCCAAATTAAAAATGATCAGAATCAGAACCCAATATCGAAGTCTGTAGTTAAGATTGAATATCTCTATGATCTAAAAGATAAATTCAAGAAAGTTACTAACTCCAAAACTCAAAGTTCTACTTTGAGATTTGAAGTAGTAAACTTAGGGTCAACTGAAAAGCCTCAAAATATCAACCTAGGTCTTGTCCTATCATCAGAAGAAAGGATATCATTCATTAGGTTGTTGAAAAAATACAAAGGTGTCTTTGCTTGGGATTACTTAGATTTCAAAACCTATGATACCTCTGTAATCAACATACCATACCTATGAATTCGAACGAAAAGCCAGTTCAACAGAAGCTTCACAAAATTCACCCAAACCTTGAAAGCAAAAATAATCTTCCCTGTTTGGCACTCTAAATGGGTATCAAATATGGTGCATGTAAGGAAAAAGAACGGTGATATTAGGATTTGTATTGATTTTAGGAACCTGAATAAAGCTTGTCAAAAAGATAAATTTCCTTTTCTTACCGTGGAACAGATATTGCAATCAGTTGCAGGTTCCGAATTAATGTCTTTTCTAGATGGATTCTCAAGATATAATCAAATTCTTATGCATCCAGATGATAGATTAAAGAAAACATTCAAAACTAAGTGGGGAACATACGCCTATCAGAAGATGCCCTTTTGTTATGAAACCAACTCACAAAAAGATAGAAAAGATAGATCAACACCTTAGAATTCAGCCTCTTCGAGGGGGAAACCTCCTTTACATTACATAAATGAACAATTCTTGGCTGATTCAAATGACAAAACCTCCTTTCTATATATAGGAGTCTAAGCAGTCACAATATAACTCAGCCAACCTAACAATAATAATATAAAGCCACAAAAAAAAGAATAGAGGGATTCTATGGGGCATAGTAATAACAATATGGGGACAATAGGGGCACAACAATATTAATAAGGGATACAAATACAATAGTAATGGGCCAATCACTTGTATTATAGGGACCTAACATGCCCCTCTCCTTCAAAAAAAGTGTTGTCCTCAACGCTTGAGTAGTTCTGGATGCTTCTGTATAAAATTCTCATCCTCCCATGTGGAATCTTCAGTGGATAAGTTCTTCCACTTAATGAGATACTCTGAAATTGATCGATTTCATAGTTGTCGAGTTCTTGTTTCAGTGACTTCTTCCGGTTCCAATATAATTTTTCCTTCCTCGTCAAGTTCTGGAAATATTGTTTGAAATGGGAGCTTGTCGCCTATAACCTTCTTTAAACATGAAACATGGAAAACTAGGTGCACTCAAGAAACTGCAAGAAGCTCCAATTTGTATGCCATAGTACCAATCTTTTGCAACACCTTGTACAGATCATAATACTTTGGTGATAATTTATTATCCTTCTTAGCTTGCTTAAGGGACATTTTTTTATATGGTTGTAGCCGTAGGAATACCCAATCACCTACATCAAAACTTCTTTCACTGCGATGCTGATCTGCCTATTGTTTCATTCTATTCTATGCCAACATGAGGTTATCTTTTAAGAGTTGGAGGACTTGTTGTTGATGTTCGACGTGATGTTCCATTGCTTGAACCTTAGAATTTTCTCTTAAATATGATGTGATGGATGGTGGTTGATATCCATAAAGTGCCATAAATGGGGTCATTTTTGTTGTTGTATGGAAGGAAGTGTTATACCACCTGTTATCACCTAGAACTACAGTCACATGTATATAATTTTTGTCCAAAGTTCACTGTCAAAAATTGGTGTCAAATGGGTTTTGTCCTATGTTTCTTACTTAGGGGTCATGTTTCTAAAGGGTCTTGATGTGAATCATTATCTAATACTATTGGTCATCCTCCATCATGATTGCATAAGCCATGTCTTATCTTGTACATGTCACTTGTCCTTTCCGTATTTTCGCAGCGCAGTCTTATTGGTTGATTTTGCAGCGCAATTATGTTTTAGCCATTTCGCAGCGCGCCAGCATCCAGCCGTTTCGCAGCGCATTTTGCTAATTTATAACTATCTGCGCTACGAAATCGCGGATTCGGGCATTTTGCAGTGCAGATTCCTAAAGGGTCACGTCTGGGGATGAGTCATTGTCTCCGTCCGGTTATTGTCAGTTGGCGTACCTCCCAAACACTTATGAGCCATCACTTCACCAATAGATTCATAGGCGTGCACATAAAAATCATTCAAACGGTTTTATCATGCATGGATGTTTTATGATGTTTGTAAATGATGCATAAAGTGGCTAGCTTGTGTGATAAGATATTCGAATTGCAAACGAGCCCGAGTTTCTTTTTCAAGTGAGCCTGATTACAAGCGAGCCTGCGTTCTAAAAAATTGAATTTGCCATTTGAGCTGAGGCTGGGGGTCATTCTCTGTGCAAAAATTTCGAAAGCGGAATGGAGAGGAAGGAGCATAGGTCTGGAAGATGTCAGAGAACAGAGCCTGAAGGATTGGACCTTGCATTGAGAGATGAAGGTGTGAGGAAAGCTTTCAAGGATGCTGGCTGTTGGAATTTCTGTGAGAAGCTGCAGGGTGGTCATGCTCAGGTAACAAAAGAGTTTGCCTTAAACTTTACAGGTTTAAATTCTAAAGTATCTATGTTAGAGGTTCAAGTATCTCCAGAGGCAATTGCTAATGTAACTGAGATTCCAAGAGGGGGGCAGGAATGGTTCAAGAACTTCAAATTTGATATGAACCCCTGCAAAGAGTTCTTGAAAGAGGCATATGTGAATGAAGATCTAACAAAGGCTGTGCCTAGAAATTATGTTAAGGAGCACTATGCCCTTCTTCTTACCTGTATTCAAAAGTATTTAACCTGTGAGGGGAGATATAATAAGGTTTACTCCTATCATTTTAAGTTGTTGTTGCATTTTACGGGTAAGGCATATATAGATATTCCATTTTACTTGTTTCGTAGTCTCAGCAAGATGTGTGACAAAGTTCAATTAAGGAAGGATGACTGTGAGACATCATTATTTCACCATGGTTTAGTGAAACTGTTAGTGCTGGATGGTCTTCAGAAAATTGGTAGGGATTGGAACTCTTTTATCTTTATGGCTGGTTTCCAGAGTAAAACAGGCCTTACTCCACAGCCGGTTAGAGAAAGAGAAGAATCAGTTGAGGAACCCACAATAGCTGAGCTTAGAAAGGAGGTAAAGGATAAAAAGAAGACCAAGTCTAATTTGAAAAAATCAGTGAAGCCCTTGGTTATTAAAGAGCCACCTCAGCCATCATCGAAAGAGGAGGTCAAGCACAAGAAATATGTACCTGGATCAAGTGGGTCTGAAAAAGTATCAAGAGTTAAGACCAGGAGTCAAATAAGCAAAGAAAAGGGCAAATCAGTAGCTGTGGAGGAAAGTCCAATATCTAAGGCCAGCTTGAGTGATTTGCTTAAGGCCATTGAGTTTGAGCAGGTTGAACCAATGCACATTGATTTGACTCAATCATCACCGGAGAGCACTAAAAAATCCAAAGCTTCAAAGAGACTAAGGTTTGATGAACCTGGTGAGGAATTTATTTTCAAACCACGAAGGCCGGTTACAAGGAAACAAATAAGGGAAGCTGAGAAGCTGCATAAAGGAGAGAAAGTTGTAAAGGTGCCTAGAACAGAGGAGGTAGAACAAATCAAGCAAAAAGGCAAGAACAGAACAGTCATTATTTCCCAAGGGGGTAATATCATAGCCATAAAGAACCAGATGGAGGCAGCAAAAGATGAAATTGCCAAGGCAAAGAATGTCACTAGGGAGCTTGCAGTCAGGTATGCCAACTATCGAAGAGCTATGTTAAAAGGTAGTAAAAACCTAGTGGGTCAAGTGGATTCAGTGGCTGATGTGTATACATGGACAGTTCCAGCTCTCAAACAAGCTAAACTCATCAGAAAAATGAACATGCGTTTAAGAGCTGAAAACAAAGCTTTAAGGAGAGAGGTTGCAGATTTAAAAGCACAGCTAGGTTAACGGGCTGCTCATTGATGGTGAGAAAGGTCATATTCTAAATTTTGTCAAATTTTGTTTAAGTTCCATTATTCTGAAGGCATATAGGTCTCTGCCACCTGTAAAGGAGGTTTAAAAAGTCAAAAGTCCAAGCAAAAAATTCCTTAAGGCAAATACACTCTGTTTTAGCAAAAACAACAGTTTCGTAGCGTGCTACGAAACTGTTGTAGGTGTTGTTTTATGATGAAGACAAACAGTTTGATGGTAGGATCAGAAAATTATCAAAGGAAATACCTAAGGAACATTAAGGAGACCACATGAGGCTAGCATAGCCATTCAGATAATGACAAGTGTGCCTTTTTGTAAAGGTGAAATATTTTGTCTTAAGTTAAAGCTTTGATAAAGGTACTTTATTACCGGTTGTTAGGGTTTTGGAAGGAGATGCATACGAGGAGTCTTGGCTTGCACACCTGTCCATCAACGAAGCCTCCAACACATCTGGAAACATGGTGATGCTCATTATTTTTGGGGTATTAAAGAGCTGGGAACATGCTGCTTAATTTTTGAAGAATGGTGGGAGACAAGGACCGGAAAAACAGGGGTTTTATCCTTATGATTAATGAACCATCAGCGCATTCAGTATCCAAAGCTAGCTTGTTCATTGCATCCTTCTCTTAGCTATCTCGGCCAAACTGAAAGGAGACAGGTGTCAAGGATCAAGAAAGAATCATGTTACGAGGAGGATAGAATTAGAGTTTTAGTTTAGTTGGGACTCTTTGTAATTACAGCTCAGCACTTAATGTATTTAATGAGTTAGTTAAATGGTAGATAGGGGTAATTAGTAGGAGTCATCGAGCTCCCCTCATGCTGGAGGAGGAAGCTCAAATTAGTTAAGGGTGTATCTCTATATATAGATCAAACTTTGATGTAATGAGGGTTGGATGTTTTGGAGAAGACTGTTTTGGTTTATGTATAAACAGATTTCAGTAATGCAAATGACTACTTTTTCTTCTCAGGATTCACAAAGGATCTTCTTGTTCAAATGTGTGATGGTATATTTTCTTTAATGTTCTTTTACAGTTTTGTTAATGCATAATCACTCAGAACTCATGGATCATGCTCTGACTTCCTGTATGCCTTTGCAAACTGTGGTTTCAAAGTTATGTTTGAACATTTAGATGTTAAGTGCCCTAATTTCTATGAAAGGATAGTGTTATTGTTTACTGAGATATGAGTGACTCCATAAGCCCAATGGGAATCAATTCAATGTTGTCCAGCCAGCATACTTGTTCATGTGTCTTATAAGAGTTAGCCATCTTGTCATTAGTCAACATTCATAACCTTTGAGAGAGCCCTCTCAGACTAAGGAGGCTAAGCCTTAGTCAAAAGCCTGGTTTGAAATAGTTACACAGAGTCTTACTGATTGGCAGCCTTCAGTGCTTGATTTTGTGATAACACCACCATTTAGCCAGAGGCAACCATTTGACCCATTGTGTCTATTTATCAAATACAAAGCAACGAAGATATCCTTCCAGACATTTGTTTACTATCTCAGTTTGCCCATCAGATTGAGGATGATAAGATGATCTATGAGCTAACTGAGTACCAAGACAAGAAAATAATTTTGTCCAAAAATTTCCAGTGAAAATTGGATCTCTGTCACTTACAATAATCTTTGGATTTCCATGTAGCTTTTGAATTGTTTCCATAAATGCAGTAGAAACTGTACTGGATTTAAATGGATGTGATAATGCAAAAATTTTTGCATACTTTGTAAGTCTATCAACTACCACCACGATGACACTATTTCCCTCAGCCTTGGTTAAACCTGTGATAAAATCCATCGAGACCTCCTCCCAACGTTGGCTTGGAATGGATAAAGGCTGTAATAGACCCGGGGTCTTAATTGTTTCAACTTTATTTTGTTGGCAAACCAAACATTCCGCCACAAACTTTTGAATATCTAATTTAAGGCCATCCCAAAAAAATTCCTTCTTAACCCTGTGGTAAGTTTTTAAAAATCCTGAGTGCCCTCCTAAGGGAGAACTGTGCAATTCCATAAGAATCTTTTGTTTGAGTTGGGAATTCTTACAGAGGTATAAGCGATCTTTGTACCACAATGAATCATTTTTCCAGCTAAATGTATCAGATGTACTGGAATCTTGTTGTAACTTTCGAATAAGTGTCCACACTTCTTCATCATTCTTCCATTCCTCCCTTGCTTCGTTTATCCAATCTGGTTGGATAATAGAAATGGCACACAACAATGCTTCCACATCCTCATCCTTTCTTGAGAGTGCATCTGCCACCACATTTTGCTTCCCTTTTTTGTAGATGATTTCAAAGTCGTAACCCAACATCTTTGTGACCCACTTTTGTTGCTCTTTAGAGGATAATCTTTGTTCTAAAAAGTGTTTAAGGCTATCATGATCTGTTTTTACCTTGAAGTGTCTCCCCATTAGGTAGGGTCACCATTTCTTAAGTGCATGTAGTATTGCCAACATTTACTTCTCATAAATAGCTTTGTGTAAAAACTTTCCCTTGATTGGACGACTTTCAAAAGCAATGGGTCTTTCATCTTGCATTAAAACAACACCAATTCCATTTCTTGAAGCATCACATTCCACAATGAAGGTTTTTGTGAAGTCCGGTGTAGCTAAGACCGGTGCTTGGTACATTGCTTCTTTAAGATGTTCGAAGGCCTTTGTTGCTTCCGGAGTCCATGAAAATGCATCTTTCTTCAATAATGTTGTCAGAGGTGCTGCTATTCTCCCATAATTCTTAACAAACTTGCGATAATAACCTGTCAACCTGAGAAATCCTCGCAGATGCTTTATGGATGTGGGGATTTTCCATTCCTTAATGGCTTTAATTTTGCTAGGGTCTACCTTAACTCCATGAGATACAATATGACCCAAATATTCCACCTCTTGTACTCCAAAGAAACATTTGGATCTTTTTGCATATAATTGTTTCTCCTCCAATAGTTGTAGCACCCTGTCAACATGTTCAACATGATCCTTCCAAGACTTGCTGTAGATTAGTATATCATCAAAAAATACTAACACAAATTTTCTAAGGAAGGGTTTGAAAATGGAATTCATCAAACCTTGAAATGTAGAAGGTGCATTGGTAAGGCCAAAAGGCAGGACCAAAAATTCATAATGACCCTCATGAGTTCTAAATGATGTTTTTGGAATGTCTTCAGTCTTCATTCTGATTTGATGATATCCTGAATGAAGATCCAACTTGGTGAAGTAAATTGATCCATGCAATTCATCTAGTAATTCATCAATGACAGGAATGGGAAACTTATATTTAATAGTGAGCTTGTTAAGCTCTCTATAATCCAGACACATTCGCCATGATCCATCCTTCTTGTGCACCAATAGTACTGGAGCAGAGAAAGAACTTTGATTAGGTTGAATTATACCAGCCTCTAGAATTTCTGCAACCATACGTTCAATTTCACTCTTTTGGGCATAGGGATATCTGTACGGCCTGATGTTTGGAGGAACACTTCCTAGAGTCAGATGAATAGCATGATCATAATCACGAATAGGTGGGAGACCTTTGGGAGTCTCAAATACTTTGGAATGATTGTCCAAGACTTTTTGGAGATCTGGAGAAATAGATGATTCTGATGTGGAAACATCCAGCGAACATCATTGTGCAATTACACCTGTTTGTTCCTTTTTTAGAAGCTTTGTCATACCGTTAGAGCTGATTACCTTTCCTAGTTTCCCTACAATACCCATTAATTCAACTACCTTTCCTTCCGCAGAAAATTTCATGAAAAGTTCTTGAAAATTAAAAGCTATTGTACCCAAGGATTGTAGCCATTGGACTCCTAGTACAACATCAGCACCTCCCATTGGAATGGAAAGCATTGGGCTAGTCAATACATATTCTCCCATGGATAGCTTGATATTATGTCACTTTCTAGAGCAATTTGTCGTTCCTCCATTTGCAATCATCACTTGACACTTTGGTGCTGGATATAGGAAGCAATTCAATTCTTTTGCTACCTTACAATGAATTAAATTGTGGGTACTTCCTGAATCAATCAACACTATTACCTTTTTCTTCTTCATTTGCCCTTCTATCTTGATGGTTTGAGGAGTGGTAATTCCAGCCAATGCATTACAAGATATGGTCAGATTCATTTCTTCTTTATCTAGGATTTGTTCCTGGAGTATATCCTCTTCTTTTGACCTTTCTTGCTCCTTTTCTTCTTCCTCTTCACAATCTATGTAGAATAGTTTCTTCTCAGCACACTTATGACCTTTAGTGTATTTTCTATCACAACTGTAACAAAGCCCTTTTGCTCTTTTTTCTTCCAATTGTTGTGGTCTCAACCTTATAGGTTATGGAATACTAGGGGTAACAACACTTCCATCTTTATAGTTATGAATGGTATGCTTCCTAGTTGCCATAATTTTGCTTTCCATTTTTCTTTCTAACCTGAATGCCTTCTCTAATGAATCAGGTTCCCAAAGGTGAACATCATGTTGGATATTATCCTTTAAGGTCCATATGAAGACATCAATCCCATGCTCCTCTGGAATTTTTTTTACCCTTATGTTCAATTCTTGAAACTCCTCAATGTGCTCCATTATTGAACCCTTTTGTTTGAGACTTATCAATTGGCTAAAAAAAGTGTTGCTTTTTGTATCCTCATAATGTGCTGTCAATTCTTCCGTAAAAATTGCCCAAGTGATAATTTGTTACGAGAGAAAAGCCATTGATACCATATAAAATGATTTGGTTCCAAATATAAAGTTGCAATACGTACCTTTTGTGTGTTTTGCACATTATTGAGATCGAAAAACTACTCCATCTGTAATATCCATGTTGCGGGATCCTTGCCATCAAACTTCCTCATATCGATTTTTGAAATATGGTGGGTCTTCGATCCAACATTAGAGTCTATGAAATCATGATTAACATTTCTTTTGTTCTCATCATGAGTTTCCATTACTACCCTTTCACCATTAGTAAGCATTTCTTGTAGAAACTTTGTTAAATCTGTCTTCAAATCAGTCTTCAAATCTTCCATGCTTGTCTTCAAGTCGTCCATCTTAGCTTCTATGCCTTTCTTTAAACCATCCATCTTAGCTTTGTTACACTAAAATTTGTAACCATGACTATTTGCAGTCAGTATGGCTCCATCAATTGTCATACTGTCCTCCTTGGCAAGTCTTATACCTCTGCTACTCATGTCAAACTCCAAGAAAGAGAGAAAGTCCTTAAAAAGTCAATTAACTCTGGTTACGCAGTTTCTCTTAACCTTACCTGCGTGTACGCACCTCAAGTTCACAATACCTGCGTACTCGTACACTCTGTATGTAAAGGGCTGGGTGCGTACTCCGGTAAAGGTCAAAAGGCACAAGTTTTACTTCAAAAAAGTTACTTTTGGTCGATTCTAGAGCATTCTAGAAGATGGTTTGACGTGTATTGAGCGCCTCCAGATGGTTCATGCATCCCAAAAAAAGAGGAACTTATCCCATCAAGAGGGGAGCTATCCCATTGAAAGAGGGGCTTATCCCATTGATGGTGGACCTGATTAACTTCCTCCAAAGCATTATAAATACAAGTATTGGGCCAGAGGGAGGGGAGGTTGAAAGCTGAACATTCCTAAGGGTAGATGCTGCTGAAATTAGGACTCCCTTTTAGAGCTTGAGAGGAGAGATTCCAATCCTTTCTTAGCTTCATTTGGAAGTGGGTGAGCTGATAAAAGTAAAGGAGAACTCTTGCTGGACCTTGGGAGGGACCTGCACAACACCAAGGCACTGGTTGTAATGGTTTCTTTTGTTTCCAATTAATACAATTAAGTTCATTTTTCTCAACAAGTTGTTATATATAATTTGTTTCATAAACTCCTTGGTCTTTATGATGAATATGTTTTATTATATGAGTTATTCAGGTGCTATGTAATCATTTGCTTGTTAGCGAATGCAGGTTTCAAAGAGAAGGAGGAGCTCATCTGGATCGGAGAGGCTTGGCTACTACAAACAAGCGTTGGACTAGAGGTAAGCCTTAAACACCTGGTTGCTTTTATTTTAAATGCATATTTAGGGAAAGATAGTGCTTGATTGTTTTGTTTGTCACTAGAAAGCCTTAGCTTCTAGGGAGGTCAGTTTTGTCTGCAAAATTGACTCTTTCCGCATGACAAAATGGCGACTCCGCTGGGGAATCCATGGATTTGACTGATTTCTCTTTTGATTGATACTTTGATTTGAGAAAAGTTGATTTCTTTCTGGTTTTTGACTGATTGACTGTGAATTTGGGTGGAATAGCTTAGGATTAAGTTAGTTTTTATTTTTCTTGATTTTGAGAGCAGTACGCACCCTCTACATTAAGCACAGTGCGTACCTGTACGCACTTTTGCTGTGTACACAGAGCATGGCCGCACCTGTGCAAACAGGCTGCCTGCGTACCCTGTCAAAAGTCTAGAAAATTTCAATTTTTTCCTTTTTACCTTTTAGATTTTGTTTCTAGTTGTTTTTTGCTGCCTAGATCCACTGGTTACCTGTCAAAAGTTTTCATCTAAGCTTGTTTCATTAGCATCAAGGGTTTTAGTGAAATTCATAGAAGTACTAGCCCTAGGTTTGATTTTTGCATTGGTCTTATAGTGACTTTGGCTTTAGAAGTTGTAAAAACCTTGGATCTCCCTCATCTTTTCAATCTTCTTAGGAGTCGGACCTTTCGTAAAATTCACCTTTGTGAGAAACCTACCTTTGTGTTGTCTCTTTGCGGGATTTCGAGAAGGCTTGTTGGTTAAGCTGTGAATTTCATTCTTAAGAAAAAGAACAAAAACTTTTTATTTTGTTTTTGACTAGTTTATGATTCTGCATGAATCAGTCCTTGGTTGGATTGTAACTGAGTAAAACATCCTGGAATTATATTTTGTAGGCTTTTACCTCATTAGATTTGCTTTTAGGTAAATTTCTCTTAGATTTGCTTTTAGGTAAAATTGATTTGATTTTCATAGATTTTTTAAAATTGATTTTTGTTAAGTAGTTTTACATGCTTTGTTAAAATAGGAAAAATACAAAATCTCTTTTGAGGAAAGTTTGTTTTAGTAGCATTTGAAGTCTTTGAAAAGAGAAAGGAAGTTTTCGTGAAATAATTAGTGGTCATGTGTTGTGTGCGTTGGAAAAGATAAAAGATATTGTTTCTTTGATTTTCATTGCCAAGAAAGTTGTCTTTATAAGTTTTGCATTCTCCAACTCTCTTAGCTAGGGAATTCATTGAAAAGGAAAGATTGTTTTGTTTCATCCTAGGTGCATCTTTTTAGTGGATTTGAGTCGAGTCTACACACCATCAGTTTCATCTCCGCTACCTTTTGTCCTAAAGAAAAGCCATAAAAATTAACGCTTAAAGTAAAATCAACTTAGTAACTTTCTATTTACTAGGGCTCTGAAACACCAATATAGATCAGGCTAGTGTCTTGGAGTAGGAGAGTAATTAACTCTCCAAGACAGTAAAACCAAACAAGTAGCTTATCTTGTGGTAGGATAAATCCAACTGTTTCATTTGTACTCTGGGAAAGCTCCTCTTAAAGGAGAAGCACGAGACCGTGTCTGAACCAGTGAGGGAATCAATCCTCCTTCATTGGGAACGACGCCAGATACGCACGTACTACAAACGGTAAACCTCGGATTAACCATTGTCGAGGAGCCTGGGGTCACTTGTCAGTAAACCTTGGATTATTGTCAAGGAGCCGGCAAGGGGATTGAGCTTGTTACTCAGCCCTTGCGTGCTATCGGGTCGTAGACTGTTCCCCCAGGTATATTTGTTGCTGTTGGTAACCTTAGTGACTATTATCTTTAGGATTCTACCCGAGGTGACGGTGGAGGGAAGATCCCACTGTACCTGGAGCAGACATCGGCTAGACTCACTTGGATTTTATGGGGGGTTCACTTCACTCGAGACGGTTTAAGTGGAGGAACTTGGTCCAGTCTATTCATTAGGCAGGTTGCCGGGGTAACTGTTCCACCCGCCACTTCTGTACTGAATTCGACGATGTTGGATTTCATCACCAACTAGTGTTTTCGGTCCGGAAGGTTACTGTTTGTGTTTGGTTTGACGCCCTAGATTCTTTAGGCGTGTGATTCAAATTTGTTTGGTTCTTTAGAGACTTTAGGCGGTTTGCTTTGAGATTTTACTTTGTTTGCATGTGCAGTAGTTAAAGTTTTAACTGTGGCTGAATTACCGAGACAGTCCCGTAGACTTCGGGGCCAGTCTCCTGAGGTTGTAACCGTGGCTGATTTGTTGAGGAAGTCCCGTAGACTTCGGGGCCAACCTCCTGAAGACGTCCCGGGCCATTACGAAGGTTTGAAAGTCCTTGTAACTCCTAGTGGCAGTAAAGTAGGGTCACCTGAAGAAGGAGAGTCTTCATTGGTCGTTCATCCTGATTACCAAAGTCTAGAAACAGGTTATAATCCTGAAGCTGTTTTGGTTTCCGAGCTTGCTGGTAGTTTTTCATCTACTAGTGATATAGGCAAAGAACCTGAGATATCTGAACCTGTTACTCCAACATCAGGGTCAGTCTCTCCAACTTCTAGTGCTCCTGATTCACCTAGGGTAGAAAGAGTCATCACCGAAAATCTTCCTTCTGGTTTGATAGCTATTGAAGAACTTGTTCCGGAAGAAGAAATAGGCATCCCTATCCCTAAAGATCAACCTACTATTGATCTAAGGGAGCGTGAATCCATTTTTTACAGTCCACCTAGAAGTACTGCTTGGTATCTTTCTTTAACTAATTATTTGGACAACTCAGGGTTAAGTTTTTCTCCACCTCGTGCTCCTTATCCACCTGGAGGTCTTTATACTCCTGTAAATATGTCTGGTCAGTCGTCCATGTTTAATCAATCGTCTGAATCCTTTTTGTACGGCGGTCCTTCTGTTCCCTCTGGGTATCAGTCACTTTCTGGTACCTTTGCAGGAGCATCTCCTCAACCCATTGAACATGGGTTATTAACTGGAAACAATGGTAATAAACCGTTGAGCGTAGGAGACATTTACATGATGTCAGGTTCAATTCCTAGTTCTCAACCTCAAGGTGGCCAGTTATCGCCTGGGGGGCAGCCTCAATTAACGCCTGGGGGGCAACCTCAAGGTACACAAATTGTGTCTGGGGGGCAACCTCAAGGACAGTATGTACCCGTGGTGCAGTACATTCCTCAAGGTCAACCTCAGCCTCAATATGTACCCCAAGGCCAACCTCAGTATCAATTTATACCTCAAGGTCAACCCCAGTATTAGTACCTACCTCAAGGGTATCTACCCCAAGGTCAGTACTCGAGTCAAGGTTTCCAACCACCCCAAGGTCAATCTTATGTTCAAGGTATGGGAAATGTACCTTTTAATTATCAATCCTACCCTCAATCCGGTTATGGATCTCAATATCCTCAACCTGTTATGGGTCAATACCCCAGAATGAACATAGTGTGGGATCCATCGCAAGTTCAACAGGTATTGCAGCCAAGTGTACAGTTGTCATCTCAAACTGGACAACCCTTAGTTTCTGGTTCACCCCAGCAACCAGTCCAGTCTAATATTCAAACTTCTGTACCTTCGGTAGTTTCTTAGTCCGGGCCTATTTCGCCTCGTACTCCATCTCAAACGACTGCTGCAACTACCGCAACATCTGTTCCATCTACCGCACTTACTTCTGGAGTATCGACAGCTCCGGTTTCTACTGTCCCTGTAACTACTCCTCAGACATCTTTACCATCGTCTGGATCCACGATTCAAACTACGGTTCAGATGCCTGTAGGACAACCTGGTTTAAGTACGGTTGTCACAAGTCAACCACAATTCACTTATCAACCATACCAGGGACAATACCAATTCGGTCCTACTGTCCAGTAGCCAGTTTACCAGTATCAACCGTATCCTGGGTACACTTATCAACAATCACAGCAACCCCAGTACGGTCCGGTTAATCCTAGTTTTCCAGGAGGATACAATATCCCGAATGTGATTCCTATTCCTAGTTATCCTGGATATCCTCCTCCTGGGGCTGGTCTTGTGACCCAGAGTTTTAGGGATCCTAATCGGCAATTACCATTTATCGCAACTTTAGATTTACCAGACTTGTCGCGCCTAACGAACGATCCAATAAATTATCTTCCGTTTTGGCCGCCAATGCCAAATAAGTTGCCCAGTGACATTCCCAAGTTCGAAGGTAAGTCTGGAGAGGAATCGTCGAATCATGTGATGACTTACCACCTCTGGTGTGCCTCTAATTCCATCTCGGATGATTCGATCTGCTTACGTCTTTTCCAGCATACTCTCATTGGTCTCGCGGCCAAGTGGTACATTGAGTTACCACGGGCCTCTTTTTATAATTTTAGCCAGTTAGCTACCTCGTTTTTAACTCATTTTCAGTTGCCGGTCAGATATGATAATGGCACGGAGTTATTAACTTCATTAAAACAATCGACGTCCACATATATTTCCGATCATATTCATGAATGGAGACGTCGAAGGCGGTTAGTGAAAGTTTTTATCCCGGACCAGATCTTAGCTGAATGGTTTGTTAAATCATTGTTACCGAAGATTACTGAAGACGTAGCTAAGGTCAGAGTAGTTACTGAGGAGCAAGTGATTGCTCAAGTGCAGTACCTTGACTTAGTTTATACTCAGTCAGGTACGTTACACGAAAAGATCCCAGATCTTCCTAAGTCAAATCAAATCGCTGCTGCTCCTTCGGGATCTCATGCTGCTGATGGCATGATTGGTACGGTGAACACTAAAAGCAAGAAGAAATCCTCAAAGAATTCTTCTCCTATTATAACCTTACCAAACTCCCCGACAGGAGATTCTTCTGCTGAAGTTTCTGCTGATATTCACACTATAGAGTCATCTACGGCTAAATCAAAATCCGATGGGAAAAAGAAAGGCAAGAAGAAGAATAAAGCAGACAAAACTCCAAAGGAGAAAACTGAAAAGTCGGAAACCAATGACAAAAAGCACAAACCTCGTTATCCTTGTCTTATTTGTGAAGATGATCATTTTACAAGAGATTGCCCTCATCGGGCAGAGGTTGTGAAAATCGTCAAAGGTTCCCCAACTCCTGCTGTTTTGAAAGATCCATTTCCAAAGCAGGAGAGTAAGATGATAGGTTCTTCCTCGAGTGCCAGTGAAGAACCCATATTGATGATGTCTCATGTAAGGATTGCGACTCGATCGCAAGATTATGGTAGTAAAAGTCTTGTTGATGGCAAAGAAGCAGAATCTTCTCATTCTAATCCATCAACCTCAGCTCCCGGTTTCGATCCACTACAGATCGAGAAACCTAACCCAGACTTAGTAATCAAACTGCCCGCCAAGGGTATACTTCGAAAGTCTGCTTTCAATCCACATGCGAGAGCAGCCTAGAATTATAACATTGTTGAGGACTTAGCTGTTTCACCCTCAGCAATGTCGGCTTTGGAAGTGCTGCAATCATGCCCAGCACAGCGCAAATTACTTTTGTCGGCTATAGGAGCTGTTGATGTTCAGGACCCGAACCTAATAACCTTTGATCTAGAAAATAGTACACCGCATTTGCCTCATCAAATGGCTTTCCAGATACCAGTGATAGTCAAAAACAGGCCTATTCATCGGACTGTAATTGATGAGGGAGCTTCCACGTGTATTATGTCGATACAGTGTTGGAGATCGCTTGGTTCTCCTTCACTAAATCAATCCCCGACAATTCTTAAGGCCTTTGATGGCCGTGGGTTTCATCCTTTTGGAATTCTTCAGGATTTTCCTATAGGGGTTGAAGGAAAAACCGTTAGTCTGGATGTGGAGGTGGTTGATGCCCCTCTAGACTACAACATTCTCTTGGGTCGAAGTTGGTCTTACACTATGACAGCGGTCGTTTCATCGGTCTTCCGAGTAATAAAGTTTCCACATAATGGCAAGATCGTAACAATAGACCAGCTGGCTTACTTTTCATTCGACCGAGCCTCTTCAGAGAGTATTCAGCATGTCGGTAAAATGACTATCCCTTATAAGGATGTTGGAGTAGGATTAGTTAAAGATGCCGATTTACTGGGAACTTTTCCTTTTCCTCCAATCAACGCGTTGTCTTCATTTGCATCCATTCATATAATTACATCAGAGACCATTGTTTATGACGATCCTTGGATCGTTCTTTCTGAATCTGAGATAGACTCATTTGGTGATACTATGCCTTTGAGTCCATATGAAATTGCCTATGAGGCCGTGCAGCCTTTTACAGACCCGCGTTCAACCAAAGTCAACCAAATGAATGTGGTCCATGAGGAATCACTCTTCACGTCAACCTCAGAGTTAATAGCGTTTCCCGAAGTTGTGTCATCTGACGAACAACTTCGTGAAGTCCTGTGTATAGATGACTTACCATGGGACGATCTCCATCATAGATCTTCGTTTTTACCTGAGGTTGATCATTTTGAAAATGATTACTCATCAGTCTTTACAGCTGAATATGTCAAGGAAGCTCAGAATCCCATGAAACATCCTAATTCAGAGTTGAATTTGGGAAATATTTCTCGAACTATTCCCATTGACATTTCAGTTAAGCCCGGAATTGTTGAGAACATTCATATAGGTGCCTCGTGTACAGATGACAAAATTCAAACATACAAGGCCCTATTTCAAGAATTCCGTGACGTGTTTGCCTGGTCCTACGAGGAAATGCCAGGAATTGATCCCGCGATTGTTGTCCATGAGATCAAGACTTACCCGGACGCTAAACCTGTCCGGCAACGTTTGCGTCAGATTCACCCACGAAAAGCGGATGCAATTAAAGCAAAAGTTGAGAAGCTGTTGAAAGCAGGGTACATTTATCCGATCCCGTTAACGGATTGGGTATCGAATATTGTTCCGGTTAACAAAAAACAAGGAACAATAAGAATATGCATCGACTATAGAGACATTAATCGCGCTTGTCCAAAGGACAACTACCCAACACCCTATATCGATCAAATAATTGACGATTGTGCTGGCAGTGAAATATTTTCCTTTATGGATGGTTTTTCCGGTTACAATCAAATCAATATTCTACCTGTCGATCAACCAAAAACGGCTTTCATTTGTCCATGGGGGACATTTGCTTATTGCAAATTACCTTTTGGGCTAAAGAATGCCGGAGAAACTTTTCAAAGGGCAATGTCTTATGCGTTTCATGACATCAAACACATTGTGCAACCGTATCTCGATGATTTGCCCACTCATTCATTACATCGAGCTGACCACCTTGTCTATTTACGAGCAATTTTCATGAGGTATAGGCATTATCGAATTCGGTTGAACCCACACAAATGTGTCTTCTGTATAGAAGTGGGACGATTGCTGGGTTTTGTAGTATCAAAAGCCAGCATTCGCGTCGATCCCTCGAAGGTCGAAGCTATCATCAAATTGCCTCCTCCTTCGAGTCTTCGCCAACTCCAAAGTTTGCAGGGGAAAGCAAACTTTTTACGACGATTCATTCCTAACTACGCTGAGGTTACAAATGGTTTTACACGGTTGTTGAAACAGAACGCTCAATTCACTTGGGATGAGATAGCTCAGAAATCTTTTGATGCACTCAAGCACGCGTTGACCCATGCCCCGTTGCTGCATCCTCCCAACTACAACCAGGATTACTTTTTATACCTCATCCTCGCCCATTCCACCATCAGGATGGTCTTAGTACAGGAAGATGAATTCGGAACAGAACATGTGATATATTACCTTAGTCGGACGTTAAACCCAACTGAGCTCAAATATTCACATGTGGAGAAATTGGCATTGGCAGCCGTTCAAGCTGTCCAACGTTTCCGTCACTACATTTTACTCCGTAAAACTACAGTCATTTCGGATTGCAACCCTATGATCTACATTTTGACTAAACAATTGCTAGGGGGCAAGTACTCTAAATAGATTGTTATCCTGCAGGAGTTCGACTTGGAGTTTGAGAAATCTAAGTCTAAGAAATCTTTAGTTTTCGCAGAGTTAATGTGTGACTTCCCGCGTGCTGACACAGAAACTGTGGTAGAGGAGCCCATTGTGGACGAATCTTTGTTTCTAATCAGCACTTTAGATCTGTGGTATGGGGATATCATCATCTATCTCCAGACCCAATCCTTTCGGCCCGAAGTTTCAAAGTCAGAACGTCGGAAAATTCGATTCCAGTCCCAACAGTACAAAATTATTGGAGATACTCTTTATCGTCGTGGGGCGGACTTGGTTTTTCGACGTTGCTTAACACACGAAGAAGCTAAAAGGGTTCTAAATGACTATCACTCTGGAGTGTGTGGCGGTCATATGTCTGGGTATGCCATCACCCAAAAGGTGTTGCACGCTGGCTACTTCTGGCCGTCCTTGTTTAAAGATTGTATTACTGCGGTCCGAAAATGCCACAACTGTCAAGTGTTTGATCGAAATATGCGCGCTCCACCTGCTCCTCTCCACCCTATAATTGCCGTTGGTCCTTTTGCCAAATGGGGTATCGATTTTATTACATGTAACCCTCACTCGGCCGGGGGGCATGCGTATATCATCCTTGCGGTTGATTATTTTACTAAGTGGGCCGAGGCGATGCCTACATTCGAGGCAGACGGCAAGACAACTGCAATTTTCATATTCAATCACATAATTGCTAGGTTTGGTGTCCCACAAGCGATAATCACTAACCATGGGCGCCATTTTCGAAACGTTATGATGACAGAACTTACAGGCCAGCTTGGTTTGCGTCACGATAGTTCAACTCCTTATTATCCACAAGCAAATGGTCTGGTTGAGTCCATCAACAAAGTTTTAGTTATCATGATCCGACGAATCATTGGTATTCATCGGTCGAATTGGCACAACATGTTATTTTCAGCGCTTTGGGCGTACCGAACCTCAGTGAAAACATCAACAGGGTTCACTCCTTTCCAACTAGTTTATGGTTTGGAAGCTGTGCTACCCATTGAATGTGAAATCCCATCACTGCAAATGGCCATCGAGTTACTTACAGCTACTTCCGAAGAGGAGAAGCATTTATTATACTTAACTCAATTAGATGAGAATCGACGCGATGCCGCATTGGCAATCGAGACTCACGCAAAACGGATGAAAGCTCAGTATGATCGAAATGTGACCCCTCGAAATTTTTCGGAAGGAGACCTAGTGTTACTATATGATCAAGCTAATGATAAATTAGGTGCTGGAAAATTCGTTCCTATGTGGCATGGGCCCTATATTGTCAAGCGAAAGCTAGCAAAAGGGGCCTATGAGCTGGTAGACTTTGACGGGGACTCTTTGGGTAAACCCAGAAATGGACTTTACCTAAACAGGTATTATGCTTAAAAGATGGGTATGGAGATTTTAGTTAGGTTAGGTTTTTCTTTGTAGCTGGTGTGTTTGTTAGTTTAGACAGTGTGCTTAGCTTAGAAAGTGTGTTTTTGTCGTTATTCTAGCTTATCTTAGTTTTACTCTTGATGATGCAGATGTCGATGCCTCTCCAAACATACATTGGTTTTGCTGATGGTGCTTGTCGTAGTACACGAAATATCTCTTCCGCAGCTTGGGTCATCTATTCGCCCTCTGACGAGTTGGTTTCTATGCATGGGGTGAGCCTCGGTCAAACAACAAATAACATTGCAGAATACAGTGCAGTGATTGACTTATTGTCTGAATCTATTTCATTTGGGATTCGGAGTTTGATAGTGAGGTTAGATTCTGAACTCGTTGTATTACAGCTTAATAGAGTGTATGCCATTAGAAATCCAGTGTTATTAAGGTTATTTTTGAGAGTGCGTCTCTTGGAACGTGAGTTTGATTACATTGAATATCAACATATTCCAAGGTCTTTAAATACATTAGCAGATGCAATTGCTTCTCGAATGTTAAATAGACATTTAAAATAATCATATATGTAAATTTAAAAACATTTCATCACACATGTTTGACAAGATAAGCCGGTAATAATGATATATATAGATAGGAGTGTGTCAAAAAATACATCGTCTTCGATCATAGGTTGAAAAACACCTTATGATCGGCAAAAATGATAAGTACAAAAACCAAAATGTTGCATGTGTCTACAAAACGACCATCCAATCACTGGTGATGCTCTCTATACGACACCACTGCACGAGCTACCCTACACAAGAACCTTCTAAAAGGTCCTGGGACTGCAACTACATAGCGCTGAAGCCTGATAGGAATATCATCTATAGTAGTCTCTGGTATATCTGCTGTAAGACGCTCTAGGTCTTGTTCCAACTCAGCTAAAGTCTCTGTGGCCTCATCCTGTGGGGCCGGCGCTGCTGCAACTGGTAGTCTCCTCTCGAAAGGTCGGAGATTGGCTGGATGACGTGGGCCTACATCTGCATTTTGAAAATTATTACTGTCATTTTTGAGACGATAAAAAACAAACAAAAAAAAATAGATAGTTTAAAAAACTTGTAGAAAATGCAGTTACCTGTATCATCCCATTGTTCTCCCGGTGGAAGAATCATGTCCGGATCTCCACGAAAATCAACTCTGGCATAAGGAAAATCCTGTATCGAAAAGACCTGGTCCTCTAACCAGTGAAAGTACTCCGGAGTAAATCGAACAACCTCCGTTCCCTCATCAGGATGACGGGCCATAACCGCAACCCATCGCATCAATTTGGGCTCTCGAGGAAGCCCAACACCAACAGTGAGCTGCTGTGGGATCAACATCGGAACCCTCTCTAAGCCAAAACTGACAACTAAAGGCCCATAACCAAAAGTCTTCAGCTGTCCGTTTTTGGCTCGAGTCAGTTGGCCTTTTACATTGGCCAACACAGCATCACACCAGTTAAAAATGGTACCTCGATAGCAATCAATCGCCATCCGCATCTGGGACCCAGTGGCAATGTGTAAAGCGGCAGCCCCGCAAAGTCTGGTAACTGTAAAGGCAATCACCATAAGTTCAGGTTGGGATATAGTTTTGATCTCTATCCCCTTCTCCTGGTTCTGAGTGTTACACCACTCTAGTCGGAGACTAGCGATGGACTGGCCACCCGGCCTAGTCCCGAACAGAGTCAAGTGTTTGCCTCTCTTGGGAAAACCAGTGAGAAAGTAAATATTTGAGGGCTCTATCTCGAGCTGGTGCCCTCCGATATAAAAGCACTGATCCTGAACATTCCACCTTTCTACCAGCCACTCTAGAAATCTCACCTGGGCCCTCATGCCAAATATGGCCCAGTATTTATAAAGGCTGCATGCCTTCAAAGCATCAATTGACAGTTGATGATTAATGGCAGCCAAATCAACATCTTCGTGCTCTCTCTCACGCCAATCAAGCATGGTGGGAAATCTACACACCAAAAAACATCTGTTAGATTCCATAAAATCAAAAAAAATTGGTCCATTTTGAAGAAATTGGGGTTTGAAAACTCGTTTTGCGGGGTACACACCCCGCCTTTAGGAACAGAGCGTGGGTACACGGGTTCCCTTAAGGCAAGGTGCGTACACCCGGAAACCTCCTTTACATTACATAAATCAACAATTCTTGGCTGATTCAAATGACAAAACCTCCTTTCTATATATAGGAGTCTAAGCAGTCACAATATAACTCAGCCAACCTAACAATAATAATATAAAGCCACAAAAATAAGAATAGAAGGATTCTATGGGGCATAGTAATAACAATATGGGGACAATAGGGGCACAACAATATTAATAAGGGATACAAATACAATAGTAATGGGGCAATCACTTGTATTATAGGGACCTAACATGCCCCTCTCCTTCAAAAAAAGTGTTGTCCTCAACGCTTGAGTAGTTCTGGATGCTTCTGTATAAAATTCTCATCCTCCCATGTGGAATCTTCAGTGGATAAGTTCTTCCACTTAATGAGATACTCTGAAATTGATCGATTTCATAGCTGTCGAGTTCTTATTTCAGTGACTTCTTCCGGTTCCAATATAATTTTTCCTTCCTTGTCAAGTTCTGGAAATATTGTTTGAAATGGGAGCTTGTCGCCTATAACCTTCTTTAAACATGAAACATGGAAAACTAGGTGCACTCGAGAAACTGCAAGAAGCTCCAATTTGTATGCCATAGTACCAATCTTTTGCAACACCTTGTACAGATCATAATACTTTGGTGATAATTTATTATCCTTCTTAGCTTGCTTAAGGGACATTTTTTTATATGGTTGTAGCCGTAGGAATACCCAATCACCTACATCAAAACTTCTTTCACTGCGATGCTGATCTGCCTATTGTTTCATTCTATTCTATGCCAACATGAGGTTATCTTTTAAGAGTTGGAGGACTTGTTGTTTATGTTCGACGTGATGTTCCACTGCTTGAACCTTAGAATTTTCTCTTAAATATGATGTGATGGATGGTGGTTGATATCCATAAAGTGCCATAAATGGGGTCATTTTTGTTGTTGTATGGAAGGAAGTGTTATACCACCATTTAGCTAGAGGCAACCATTTGACCCATTGTGTCTATTTATCAAATACAAAGCAACGAAGATATCCTTCCAGACATTTGTTTACTATCTCAGTTTGCCCATCAGATTGAGGATGATAAGATGACCTATGAGCTAACTGAGTACCAAGACAAGAAAATAATTTTGTCCAAAAATTTCCAGTGAAAATTGGATCTCTGTCACTTACAATAATCTTTGGATTTCCATGTAGCTTTTGAATTGTTTCCATAAATGCAGTAGAAACTGTACTGGATTTAAATGGATGTGATAATGCACAAAAGTGTGCATACTTTGTAAGTCTGTCAACTACCACCATGATGACACTCTCTCCCTCATCCTTGGTTAAACCTGTGATAAAATCCATCGAGACCTCCTCCCAACGTTGGCTTGGAATGGATAAAGGCTGTAATAGACCCGGAGTCTTAATTGTTTCAACTTTATTTTGTTGGCAAACCAAACATTCCGCCACAAACTTTTGAATATCCGATTTAAGGCCATCCCAAAAAAATTCCTTCTTAACCCTGTGGTAAGTTTTTAAAAATTCTGAGTGCCCTCCTAAGGGAGAAGTGTGCAATTCCATAAGAATCTTTTGTTTGAGTTGGGAATTCTTACAGAGGTATAAGCGATCTTTGTACCACAATGAATCATTTTTCCAGCTAAATGTATCAGATGTACTGGAATCTTGTTGTAACTTTCGAATAAGTGTCCACACTTCTTCATCATTCTTCCATTCCTCCCTTTCTTCGTTTATCCAATCTGGTTGGATAATAGAAATGACACACAATAATGCTTCCACATCCTCATCCTTTCTTGAGAGTGCATCTGCCACCACATTTTGCTTCCCTTTTTTGTAGATGATTTCAAAGTCGTAACCCAACATCTTTGTGACCCACTTTTGTTGCTCTTCAGAGGATAATCTTTGTTCTAAAAAGTGTTTAAGGCTATCATGATCTGTTTTTACCTTGAAGTGTCTCCCCATTAGGTAGGGTCACCATTTCTTAAGTGCATGTAGTATTGCCAACATTTCCTTCTCATAAATAGCTTTGTGTAAAAACTTTCCCTTGATTGGATGACTTTCAAAAGCAATGGGTTTTTCATCTTGCATTAAAACAGCACCAATTCCATTTCTTGAAGCATCACATTCCACAATGAAGGTTTTTGTGAAGTCCGGTGTAGCTAAGACCGGTGCTTGGCACATTGATTCTTAAGATGTTTGAAGGCCTTTGTTGCTTCTGGAGTCCATGAAAATGCATCTTTCTTCAATAATGTTGTCAGAGGTGCTACTATTCTCCCATAATTCTTAACAAACTTGTGATAATAACCTGTCAACCCGAGAAATCCTCGCAGATGCTTTATGGATGTGGGGATTTTCCATTCCTTAATGGCTTTAATTTTGCTAGGGTCTACCTTAACTCCATGAGATACAATATGACCCAAATATTCCACCTCTTGTACTCCAAAGAAACATTTGGATCTTTTTGCATATAATTGTTTCTCCTCCAATAGTTGTAGCACCCTGTCAACATGTTCAACATGGTCCTTCCAAGACTTGCTGTAGATTAGTATATCATCAAAAAATACTAACACAAATTTTCTAAGGAAGGGTTTGAAAATGGAATTCATCAAACCTTGAAATGTAGAAGGTGCATTGGTAAGGCCAAAAGGCAGGACCAAAAATTCATAATGACCCTCATGAGTTCTAAATGATGTTTTTGGAATGTCTTCAGTCTTCATTCTGATTTGATGATATCCTGAATGAATATCCAACTTGGTGAAGTAAATTGATCCATGCAATTCATCTAGTAATTCATCAATGACAGGAATGGGAAACTTATATTTAATAGTGAGCTTGTTAAGCTCTCTATAATCCGGACACATTCGCCATGATCCATCCTTCTTGTGCACCAATACTACTGGAGCAGAGAAAGAACTTTGATTAGGTTGAATTATACCAGCCTCTAGAATTTCTGCAACCATACGTTCAATTTCACTCTTTTGGGCATAGGGATATCTGTACGGCCTGATGTTTGGAGGAACACTTCCTGGAGTCAGATGAATAGCATGATCATAATCACAAATAGGTGGGGGACCTTTGGGAGTCTCAAATACTTTGGAATGATTGTCCAAGACTTTTTGGAGATCTGGAGAAATAGATGATTCTGATGTGGAAACATCCAGCGAACATAATTGTGTAATTACACCTGTTTGTTCCTTTTTTAGAAGCTTTGTCATACCGTTAGAGCTGATTATCTTTCCTAGTTTCCCTACAATACCCCTTAATTCAACTTCCTTTCCTTCCGCAGAAAATTTCATGAAAAGTTCTTGAAAATTAAAAGCTATTGTACCCAAGGATTGTACCCATTGGACTCCTAGTACAACATCAGCACCTCCCATTGGAATGGAAAGCATTGGGCTAGTCAATACATATTCTCCCATGGATAGCTTGATATTATGTCACTTTCTAGAGCAATTTATCGTTCCTCCATTTGCAATCATCACTTGACACTCTGGTGCTAGATATAGGAAGCAATTCAATTATTTTGCTACCTTACAATGAATAAAATTGTGGGTACTTCCTGAATCAATCAAAACTATTACCTTTTTCTTCTTCATTTGTCCTTCTATCTTGATGGTTTGAGGAGTGGTAATTCCAGCCAATGCATTACAAGATATGGTCAGATTCATTTCTTCTTTATCTAGGATTTGTTCCTGGAGTATATCCTCTTCTTTTGACCTTTCTTGCTCCTTTTCTTCTTCCTCTTCACAATCTATGTAGAAGAGTTTCTTCTCAGCTCTTTTTTCTTCCAATTGTTGTGGTGTCAACCTTATAGGTTGTGGAATACTAGGGGTAACAACACTTCCATCTTTATAGTTGTGAATGGTATGCTTCCTATTTGCCATAATTTTGCTTTCCATTTTTCTTGCTAACCTGAATGCCTTCTCTAATGAATCAGGTTCCCAAAGGCAAACATCATGTTGGATATTATCCTTTAAGGTCCCTATGAAGACATCAATCCCATGCTCCTCTGGAATGTTTTTTACCCTTATGTTCAATTCTTGGAACTCCTCAATGTGCTCCATTATTGAACCCTTTTGTTTGAGACTTATCAATTGGCTAAAAAAAGTGTTGCTTTTTGTATCCTCATAATGTGCTGTCAATTCTTCCGTAAAAATTGCCCAAGTGATAATTTGTTACGAGAGAAAAGCCATTGATACCATATAAACTGATTTGGTTCCAAATCTAAAGTTGCAATACGTACCTTTTGTGTGTTTTGCACATTATTGAGATCGAAAAACTACTCCATCTGTAATATCCATGTTGCGGGATCCTTGCCATCAAACTTCCTCATATCGATTTTTGGAATATGGTGGGTCTTCGATCCAACATTAGAGTCTATGAAATCATGATTAACATTTCTTTTGTTCTCATCATGAGTTTCCATTACTACCCTTTCACCATTAGTAAGCATTTCTTGTACAAACTTTGTTAAATCTGTCTTCAAATCAGTCTTCAAATCTTCCATGCTTGTCTTCAAGTCTTCCATCTTAGCTTCCACGTCATTCATCTTAGTTTCTACACCTTTCTTTAAACAATCCATCTTAGCTTCTACGCCTTTCTTTAAACCATCCATCTTAGCTTTGTTACACTAAAATTTGTCACCATGACTATTTGCAGTCAATATGGCTCCATCAATTGTCATACTGTCCTCCTTGGCAAGTCTTATACCTCTGCTACTCATGTCAAACTCCAAGAAAGAGAGAAAGTCCTTAAAAAGTCAATTAACTCTGGTTACGCAGTTTCTCTTAACCTTACCTGCGTGTACGCACCTCAAGTTCACAATACCTGCGTACTCGTACGCTCTGTCTGTAAAGGGCTGGGTGCGTACTCCTGTAAAGGTCAAAAGGTGCAAGTTTTACTTCAAAAAAGTTACTTGTGGTCGATTCTAGAGCATTCTAGAAGATGGTTTGACGTGTATTGAGCGCCTCCAGATGGTTCATGCATCCCAAAGAAAGAGGAACTTATCCCATCAAGATGGGAGCTATCCCATTGAAAGAGGGGCTTATCCCATTGATGGTGGACCTGATTAACTTCCTCCAAAGCATTATAAATACAGGCATTGGGCCAGAGGGAGGGGAAGTTGAAAGCAGAACATTCCTAAGGGTAGATGCTGCTGAAATTAGGACTCCTTTTTAGAGCTTGAGAGGAGAGATTCCAATCCTTTCTTAGCTTCATTTGGAAGTGGGTGAGCTGATCAAAGTAAAGGAGAACTCTTGTTCGACCCTAGGAGGGACCTGCACAACACCAAGGCACTGGTTGTAATGGTTTCTTTTGTTTCCAATTAATACAATTAAGTTCATTTTTCTCAACAAGTTGTTATATATAATTTGTTTCATAAACTCCTTGGTCTTTATGATGAATATGTTTTATTATATGAGTTATTCAGGTGCTATGTAATCGTTTTCTTGTTAGTGAATGAAGGTTTCAAAGAGAAGGAGGAGCTCATCTGGATCGGAGAGGCTTGGCTGCTGCAAACAAGCGTTGGACTAGAGGTAAGCCTTAAACACCTGGTTGCTTTTATTTTAAATGCATATTTAGGGAAAGATAGTGCTTGATTGTTTTGTTTGTCACTAGAAAGCCTTAGCTTCTAGGGAGCTCTTTCCGCATGACAAGCTTCTACATCTTTCTTTAAACCATCCATCTTAGATTCTGTTGCTTTTTGTGCAAGTGACACTTGTTGCACTTGGTCTCATAATTTTGATATATCATGTTGCATTTCTTCCTCTTCTTCATGATTCATGCTGGAGCTTTCAGGTTGCTTACTAGGTGTTTGCATTTTCTTTCCTCGGGGCATCAATTAATAATAATAATGCTTTACTATGCCCTTTCAATTCCTTCAAACTAATTTTTCAAACCAAGCTTATTACAAAATTTGAAAAAAATTACAAACCTTTTTTCACTTTGTAGGAGCTAGATATTGAATCTGATGTATCTTTGTAATTTCGAATCATCCAGTTCTGAAATTGCGATCTGTAGTAGCTCTCTATGTCCTCTTTCCAATTCCACTAGTTTGATCCAAATTGGATTCTCCAGGGAAGAGTTATGCCAAATCTCCCACAGTGACCTGATTAAAGACTAGTTTAGTAGAGCGAACTTGTATGACGTGCCACGAGACATTGTTTCAACCTTTGGCTCTGAAAAATATATGAAAGAAACTAAAGTCTGTCCTCTTTCTATACCTTCTTATGAAATTTCAATCTGATGCTCAGAGAGAAAGTTATGATGATTTTCCCCAGGTCACCTATTTGAAATGTAATTCAAGAGTCTGCGAAAAGACCAAATTCCTTAGATCATATCTCTGAAAATATAGCACAAAAATCTCTGAAATTCAGACCCAAGCTTCAGCGCGATGTCTTTTCAAATGGTTTTTTTTTAGCTTCTGAAACATGCAGAAAAAAAGTTATAGCGAAAATGCCACGATGACTTATTTGGGGTAGCGAGACCCTAGAATCCAAAGCTCCGATACCAAATGTTATGAAACCAGCTCACAAAAAGATAGAAAAGATAGATCAACGCCTTAGAATTCAGCCTCTTTGAGGGGGCAACCTCCTTTAAATTACATAAATGAACAATTTTTGGATGATTCAAATGACAAAACCTCCTTTCTATATATAGGAGTCTAAGCAGTCACAATATAACCCAGTCGACGTAACAATAATAATATAAAGCCACAAAAATAACAATAGAGGGATTCTATGGGGCACAGTAATAACAATATGGGGACAATATGGGCACAAAAATATTAATAAGGGATACAACTACAATAGTAATGGGGCAATCACTAGTATTATAGGGACCTAACACCTTTGGACTCATTAACGCAGGTGCTACATTTCAACGTGCTATGGATATTGCTTTTAATGGTCTGATTAATAAATTAGTTGTTATTTACTTAGATGACATCACAATGTTTTCTAAGGATAGGAACAATCATTTAAGTGGCCTGAAGCATATTTTTCAAAGATGCAGGAAATATGGAATTTCCTTAAACCCCAAAAAGACTTATTTTTCTTTACCGGAAGGCAAATTCCTTGGATTTATAGTATCCAAGAAAGGGATTTACATTGATCCCAATAGAGCCCAAGAGATCGAAAAGGTTCCTCTCCCACATAGCAAAGAGACCATGCAATCATTCCTAGGCCAAACTAATTTTGTAAAAAGATTTGTTTGAGACTTTTCACAGATTGTCTTACCGCTTCAAACAATGATATGAAAAAATGCAGTTTTCAAATGGGGCAAACATGAAAGGGAGTCATACTAGTTAATAAAAAAAACCTTTATTAATGCTCCTTCACTAACAACTCCTTACTTTCTTAAACCTTTTGTATTATATACTTTTTCATTCAATACATCTTATGTAGCAGTTCCGACACAGATAAATGATGAAAATATTGAAGCACCTATCTACTTTTTCAGTTCTAACTTGCAAGGTGTCGAGTTAAATTATTCAGCTGTCGAGAAACAAGCATCTGCTGTTTTAAAACCTTGAAACATTTCAGACCTTTTCTTCCTAAATCCCATATAAATATAATAACACCCTACCCCACAGTAAGGCAATTATTAATCCAAAGAGAAGTAGGGGAGAAAAGAGCCAATTGGATTACTACGCTTCAAGAATATGATGTGGAAATCCAACGGGCTAAAATTGTTAGGGGTCAAGGTTTTTGCAGGATGTTAATAGGAGCTTTCGAGTTATCACCAGAAGAAGATCAAGGTAATGAAGTACAAATATCAGAGGTAATCCTCAATGATACACAATCACAATATGCTGATTTGAAATTTTACTTAAAGAATAGATATGCTCCTATACACCTTAATTACAAAACAAAGTGTGATTTAAGGTTGAAATCAAATCAATATCAATTAGTCGATGATGTATTGTTTAGGAAAAATTATGATTTAGTATTACTAAGATGCTTGGAGAAACCTAAAGCTGAAAAGGTCATGCATGAATTACATGAGGAACCAGATGGAGGACATTTCAGAGGAAATACCACAACTCGCAAAATCCTGCATGCAGGATATTATTGGCCAATGATATTTAAGGATGCACATGAATACGCAAGAAAGTGTAAAACTTATCAAAATACCACCGGAAGAGAAAGGAAGCCAACATTCCCTTTACAACTAGTAAACATCTAACAACCATTTGAACAATGGGGATTAAACATAATTGGTGAGATTGTTCCTAACTCTTCCAAACTGCATAGATTCATCCTTACAGCTACTGATTATTTTACAAAATGGGTAGAAGCTATCCCCTTAAGGATAGCCAATACAAAAAAATTAGGAACTTCATTGATTAGTGCATTATTACTAGATTTGGCTTACCCTCAGCTTTAATGTTTGACAATACATCTTACTTTTCTGGAAATGCAATGGTAGAATTTTCTCTAAAGTGAGGTTTTAAACTAAAATATTCAGCCAACTATTATCCACAAGGTAATGGATTAGCAGAATCAACAAACAAAAACCTCATCAGAATTATCAAAAGGACTATTGACCAAAATCATAAGAATTGGCACAAAGCATTGACATTTTCTCTACGGGAAGATAGAATTACACAGAAGGAATCTATCAGTTCTTCTCCTTTTTCTTTGGTTTATGGAAAATAAGTTGTTCTTCCCACAAACATAGAAATCCCATCTCTTGCCCTAGTGAAATTCATCGATGAAAACCCTTCTTCTTCTCTCCAAGCTAGACAGTTTCAGATTCTTAAGCTTGAAGAAGAACGAGAAAAGGCCAAAGCAACCCACTTCCATCATCAAAAATTAGTCAAAGCCTCTTTTGATACAACCTCTACCAATCAAAAAACTTTTGAAGTAGGGGATTTAGTTTTGAAATGGGATAAAGAACATGAAGATAAAGGTAAACATGCAAAATTTCAAAGACTGTGGCTTGGCCCTTTTCAAATTATTGAGAAAATTGGGCAATCAATGTTTCTTTTACAAGACTTAACAAGTAAGAAGGATTCTTTACCCGATAATGGGAAAATCTTGAAAAAATAATTTTCTTAGAAGAAAAGCTCTTCCAATTTTGTTTCATATCGTCTTTCAAATTCCTAAGAAAATAAAGTTTAAGTAGTATTTACTTTTGGCTTTTCAAAATAAAATCTTTGATAATATTTCTGATTTTTCGCTTCTATAACTAAGTAAAAGTTAAAAGAAATAATTAGAACATTTGAGTACCAAAGCAAACCTCATTTGTTTTTTTAAAACTTGATCTTGCTAAAAGCATTTATTCTATCGACAAACTCTTATCTTTTAGAGTATGAATGTTTTGTTATTAGTCAAGAAAATAATCTTTAACCTAGTAAGGACTTTCTATAGATCAATATCTTAAAACTCTATCATTATCATCCAAAAATATCAAAAGAGCCAATGATTCACTCCATCTGATAAAATTTTCCTTTTTCAAAGTGTAATAGTAAAATACACAAAACTTAGAAGATAAAAGGTCTCATTGTGAGCTTGTTTACCATGGTCATAGGGAAATAATTAAACTGATATTACCAATACTGCATATCAAAGCAGGGTAATAGTCGATGATCTCATGGATCAGAAGACAAGGGGTCTCATCAAGAGCCAGCTTGTTCAGTTTAGTTACAACCAGTGAATGGCATTGTCATTATTAGGTTACCAAGCCTAGACGATGTATTTTAAGAAACCTCAAAGAAAAGATTATATTAAAAAGGAAAAAGGGACAAAATCCAAGTGAGATTCAAAGCAAGTGAATATCATTTCGAAATTTGAAAATTGATTCAAATGGGATAATGAATCATTGTTGGCTAAAAGATAACCCTATCGAGGCTATGAACGCCCGCTGGTAGCAGAGGCTTTATCTGTGCTAAACGAGTAAACATCAAAAACTAATCTGTAGAAAACACCTGCTATATCACTTTAACTCTTATTATTGACTGATGCAAACATTTGTATTCATATCATTACAAGAGAAAAGTAATTGAATAAATAGATTATGTAAGTGATAACGATTCTAGAGAAATGTCGTTTACTTTTATAACTCATGTTATTATTATTACTATAACTCTAATTACTTTGAAAGTTTTAGAAATTTTAGAAAACTACTCAGAGATAGCTGGTTCTCCCAAGTGAATCGCCAATTGTTGTACTATGTAACAACCCCGCCCCTACAATTTATGGATAACAATAGCTAGGTTAGATATATAAATGGGGACCCTTTTTAAATTTTTAGTCTTAGGATAATAAAACCTAACTCTAAGAAATTGACATAAAAAATCTTTCAAAACAACCCAAGGATGAGATCCTTATCACAAATAGCAAATCGCACTTTTCCATGTGACTATCATAAAACACCTTTAAAAATCTGTGATATGCAATCAAACCTCCCATTGTGATATCCCGATTATAAGCACCTTGTCATTTTTCAAATCATACATCACAAACTTCACAAGTAATTAAGCTATGCCATTACAATGCCCATTAACGATTTGTGAAATGCGATATTGCGACAATCACAATCGCATTTTGCCTTATGGTAAGCACAACGCTGTATTGTATCCATTTGAATATTGCGATATGCGAATAAGAGCGGTAAGCGTGTGAAATAATTGCGTTTTAAATACAAAAACGAACGAATTGACAGGATAATAAATATTTAGCGGCTCGGGGAGAGCTAATCATTTTCCAAGTTATGGGTAGTTAACGTTGAGTATTTCATTAAACCTTTCTCATGATCCAAGGTCATTTCAGAAATGATTTCAATCTTAATTGCCCAATATTTTCTGCACTGATATATCTTGTCCATTTCAGGCAAGCTACAAAAGACATGTCATTGAGGAAGGTGATGTAGAAACAAAAGAAATAGAGCGTTGCAAAATCCAAGTTTATGGAGATGGCTCCCATATTCTCTGATACAGTTTGCATCTCTGATGGAGGAGCAACAACCTGGAAGGTCATTTACAATAGGCTTGAGGACGAGCATCCCAAGATTACTGTTACAAGAGAAACAACTGACTCAACAAGAGCTTTGAGGCTTCAATTCAAGGAAGCTGCCTGTTCTTTCCTGCATAGGATAGGAACAAGGGCTAAAATCCTCCCATACATAGATATGATTAGGTGGGTGGTCGAAAACCTCACCATTGAAGATAGGAAATTCAAGAATTCAAGAAACAAACTCATGGGATCATTCAGAGCAGAGGACATGAAGAAAATGTATCATATACCTGATCCTTAGGATATATATGATAAGACATACATGGCCAGCTTCACAAAGAAGAACCCAAACCCCTTCAAGCTAATTCAGGGCTGGAGAGTATTAGACAACAAATTCAAATTTGACAAATCGGGTATGTATGCTATAGCCTCTTTGGCAAACCCTTATAACTATGCAGCTGCTATGTTATGTAGACTATATGGGTTGCCCAATAATTCTAAGTTTTCCATAGAATGGATTCCTCTGATTGATGCCTGCATTAACTCCCACATCATGAATTGGGCCACCATCCTATCTGATAACCTAGCCACCATCATTATCGAGTATCGACAGAAGAGAGCCTCCTCTCCAGAGAACCTTCCCCCCTTCTATTTTTGTGCCTACATTATGGATGCCATTTGTTTTTGCACTGCATTTCCGACCATGGGTTGGAAATGGACCTTACAGGACCCCTACCCTATCCACCTCAGTCATAAGAAAATATGGGAATCCCATTATATACCTCATTTCTATAAGATATGTCATTCTGTTATTTTTCCCCTACATCAAATGATTTTCAATAAGAAAGCCCCTAGGTTTTCCCAAGAAGTCACAACAGACCTTCTAGCTGTCGGAAAATATTTTATTGAAGAATGGTTCACCTACATTAGGGTTTTTGGTAGCACATCTGACCCACAGGTCCTTCCTTTATATGTTTTTGATAAATTTTTAGCAAGGGAAATTGCCCACTAGACCATAGGAAAAGGCCTAAGTAAAGTCCTCAAAGAAAAGAAGAAGTTATTATGGCCCTCTTTTCCTGTCAAGTGCGGTTCTCTTGCTTTAGAAAATTTTAATCATGCCATTAAGGAGTCAACAAACATGGAAGCCCTCAGGCTTCATACTTTGCGAAAAAGTAAATTCGATCCAAACAATGTAGCACATAACATCACTACTGCAGTAAAGCTTAAGCCATACAACCTTGAGGATAATGATTTTGAAGACCTGTTACAGTTAGCCAAGTCCTTTGAACAAGAATTCGAATGGGCTAAAGCAAACCTGAGTATTGACAATTTTGAAAGATTTCAGTAATTCAGAAATGAAAGGCTCGCAGTAATCCCACTGCACTTATTAAAGATCGAAGATAAGCCCACACCAAGTGTGATTGTTAACAGTGAAGGACCTAGTTCTCACACAACTTCTGAGGTGAATACTGAGAAAACACCAAATATGACCAAATATGGGGAAGGCCCAAGAGACAAATAATATAGCAAAGTCAAGCAGGAAGTCAGCTGAGAAACAAGTTCTGAGCACCCCACCTAAAGAATTCAGTTCATAGGTCACAGGCAGCAAATTGGATCATGAGTGGGATCAGTTTAATAAAAAATTGCAAGACACTCCCAAAACTACAGATACCCAAGAGGCAATGGAGTGTCAAACTCCTCAACATATTCATTAGAATATAGAGTCCAAGTCTATGGACGAGAAGCCCAAACCCATGGATGAGCAGTCCAAGCCTATGGATGAGCAGGTGACAACATCCCAGCAGATTGAGATTATCCCTACACTGCCCACATCAGAGATCATCTTGAAAGTGTCAGAAATCCCTCCATTTGATGTGTTCTATAGCCTATTCCACAAGGCAATAATAATAAGACAGAGAAAAAGTAAAAGGCTAGAAAGACCTAAGCTCCCACCTAGAAATGAGCCCATGGACATAGTTTGGAGGGACATTCCTTTCAACCTAGGTGAGAACTTGACTAGATTGTCATAGTTCATGGGAGCATACGCAACAACCACTATGGACAAAGCCACTGAAGTCTCTACTTTGTTGAGAGAAAAGGAGGAGAGAATTGCATAGCTTGAGCAACAACTCGAAATAGAGAAAGCAAATGTGGACAAGCAAGCAACTGAGTAGCTCGCCCAATTGCAACAGAGCATGGAGGTCCTGAAAATAAGCCACGAAGCTGATATATCGGCTAAAAACATGCAACTCTAGGAATTGCAGCAAGCCATGGAAAGATATAAAGATGTTCCCACTATTGAGGAGTTTGTTAAAGAGGCTCTGGAACTAAATTCCCTCCTAATGAAACAACAGGAGCATTTTTTCCAAAAGATGTCACACATTACTCCTTATCTGATCACTAGTGATCAGCTAATAGATAAGGTGATCGACCAGAGAACCAAGTTTATTGATCTCAACACCAGAATCTCAAAGTTCATCGAATGGTAGGAAACAAAAGATAGAAGGAAGGCCAATCTACCTGAAATCGAGGAGACTCACAAAGACATTCTTTTCACAGATTGGGACACGAGAATCAAGAAAGATGAGCTAGCAATGACAAGGGTAGTTGGGGTATTGAAGAATATAATCAAGGTTGTTTGTCACCAACTTGCTAAAGGAAGGCAACCTAAAAGAAATGCCCGATTTGGGTGCTTTATATAAAAGCTGGCAGGAAAAGGCAGAGACTTAAAGGGAGGCAATCAAAAAATTGACCAAGACCAACTGGGAGTCGTATTAGAAATACCTCGTAAAACCTCGGAGCCATATTATGACCCTCAACTATTCAATTCATTCGACTCAACGGATGTTGCCACCTCTCATTGATGCGATTTTCACAGGACAGCTCATGACACATTTTGGGGCACCTCCTCAACTCAAACAAATGACCGATATTTGTGATTTGAAGGACAATTTGGCATACAGCAAGTCATCATATTAGTTCTACTCATCAGGGCACTGTTTATTTTTAGAGTTAGTTAACTAGTTAGGAGGAAGGTTGTTTGAAACCTCCTCAACTTTTGCACATTATTTAGAATAGTATTTATACTCTTCTCATGCATTTAGAGAAGGATCAAAAATTTTACCAAAAACATTTGCAAAGAATAAACTTTTGTAAGTTTGTGAATGCTTTGGTGGAATTATGGAACATGATCATTTCTTTTAGCCTTAAGACTACTTTCCTTTGTTGATGCACTATTGTGTTCTTGGGAGATAATTTGATTTGAAGAAGGAGTTGATCCATGTCATTAATTAAATGAGCAGAACTTCGCAAATATGGTACTATTATCTTGTATGGTTGTTTCTATTTTCTTTTAATAAGTGACAACACTTTACTTTCATGAATTGTGTGTGAGAATTATTCTTTATGTTAAGCGTTAATTGCACTATTGTATGATGCCTAGCTGAAATTGTTAATTTTCATATATATAATTCATCATATATGTTATATATTTTATAAATTTCTTTGACTAATTATTTAGTCAAAGAAATTACCTTATAAGTTATCATCTCTGTTTATGCGTGATTAATCTTTATTATCACATGTCAAGCATATATCTATGTAGATCGCATACCACACAGAAATACCCAGGTTTATATTAGAATAAGTTAGTTAGAATATTTTCATGATATAATAGGTCATTTAGATTATCATTATTCTATTTGCAAATGCTCATGAACCACCCACTCTCGTATTAAAACCCACACTGGGAAACTGGTCCCATTATCCCCAGTTGGAGCCACCACTTTAAATGGAAAAGGAGTTGTTTTAAGGTCTAGACCGGGCGGTTATCCCCCATGTTGTCGCAGTGATTTTCAAGGCCTCAATAGTGTGTAGACTCAACCAAGCGGTGTATCGTCTCAAATAAGCACCCCGTTTTTGGTACACCCGGATCGACAATTATCTCACCAGTTTTGGTTTCACCAAAAGCAAAGTGGATGCAAACCTCTATCACATATTGTAAAGGGTAAATTGCTTATTATTATCTTATATGTTGATGATTTCATTTTGACTGGTGACGAGCAGTTGATTAGATCTTGCAAGGAGGACCTTGCAAGGGAATTTGAAATGAAGGAAATGGGTCTCATGCACTACTTCCTTGGGTTGGAAGTATGGAAAAGCGATGGGGAACTATTTGTGTCTCAAGGCAAGTATGCAAATGACATATTGCAGAGATTTTGCATGGGGAGTTGTAAACCCATGGAGACACCTCTAGCGACCAACTGGAGGAAGGAGGATGCCACTTCAAGTGATGAAGTGGATGTTACCATTTATCAGCATCTAGTGGGTTCACTATTGTATCTTGTGAACACATGACCATATATTTGTTATGAAGTCAACTAGCTAAGCCAAGTTATGGCTAGGTCAACCAACTTATTTTGGAAGGAAGCTAAGCATGTTTTATGGTACCTTAGAGGCACTACCCAATTTGTACTATGGTACAACTGGACAGAGGGAGTGAAGTTGTGTGGCTTCACATATTCAGATTGGGTAGGGAGTCCATCTGATCGAAAGAGTACATTAGGTGGAATTTTCAGCATTGGGTCCACAATGGTTTCCTAGTACAACAGGTGGTAAATATTTGTGGTGCTTAGCTCGACAGAGGAAAAATACATGGCTGCAAGTCAAGCAGCATGTGAAGAGATCTGGATGAGAAAGATACTTGTAGGATTGTTTGGTCAGATGATGGATCCAATTGTGATCTACTATGATAATCAGAGTTGCATCAAGCTCTCTAAGAATCATGGATTTCACGATCTATCCAAACATATAGATATCTAGTATCACCATTTATGGGACTATGTGCAGAGGTGAATAATGTTGGTACAATAATTCCGACAGAGGAATAAGATGTTGACATTTTGCAAAAGGCCTTTTCAAGAGGGAAGTTCAAGTTCCACATGTGCAGGATAGGGGTGGTTGATAATCCTTTTCTTGATGAGAGGGAGTGTTGGAAATTGCAGTAAGAAATTCTCAATTTGATTTGCCTTGATTAAATTGAGAAAATTCAAATTTACACATCAGCAAACAACTTGGATGTAGTTAACTTGGTTGAGGTCTACTGACATAATATTTACTTGCGCCATGACCAAGATTCAAATCCAAACCACTTTGTTTGTGATATTCAATTATGTGCATTTACATCACTTTTACTAAACCATGTTTAATGGAAGAAATCCTTTTTTTGTGGCTCAAAAGAATCAAGAATGAAACCTCTAAGTGGGGGTTGAAGTTCATCAACCTAGGACTATCCTCCAAAATAATTATACATTAATTAATTCTTCCATACATGATGACTTCATGTATATCAATAGATGAGAAGCCATGATCCTATACATAGGTTTAATAGAGTTTTTAAAAGAAGATTCTATGGAAGGGTGCACACGGAGATGGGAATAGGCTGTAGGAGAGATGAGGAGGAGGAATGTTATCAATTACCTCAAGCTCAGGCTTATCCTATAGTGAGTGAATGGGTATATCTAGTGCATGAGGAAATGAGTAAATAAATGCATTGGATTGGTGTTCCATTACCCTCTAATCCAGTTACCCACAAATCAATTACAATTTGATTACAAATTCGGAGCAAGGATGGACATTAGCTATTGGTAGGATATTTTGTCCAATAGGGAATATTACCAAGCTAATCACAAGGGATACCCAAATTTCAACATTAAAAACATTTACTCTAGGAACTCCTACTCTGATAATATTTTAACCGATTGATTGTTTACATGATGACATGCAACATATCAAGTTGGGGGGAGATGATAGGCGCATGAAATGTCATCTTCTACACACCTATCTTTTGTCTCTTTCAAAATATTTTAGTACTATTCTATCTAGTTTTTAGCTTACATTAGCTTATAATAATATATTTTTCCCAAGGTATGTTTCCATGTAATTTAAGTCATTTTAGTACATTTATTCTAGTGTGATTAAGAGGAATTATCCTTTTATTCTCACTCACAATGGGTTCATGATCCAATACACTAGGATGGTATGTGTACGACTCTAGATGCCATTGTTGTTACAACGATGGAACATTTATGCTATTATAGTGCTAATACACTATTATTGTTACATTGATTTACCATTGTTATTGTTACACTACTATGGTTTTCGTTACATTATCATATACCATTTTTGTTATACCATTGGTACATTTTTGTTATTACACTAATAATTATCATTATTATTACAATGATGAATAACATTGTTGTTACACTTACGGGATGTTGATGACAACACACTAATGGTGAGTGTCATCCCCAACATATCAACATTGTTGAGCAATATCGATGTAGCAACAATAGGGACCATCAATATAAATAAAAATGGTATCAATCAATGATGTTATTACACCAATGATCACCATTTTTGTTATAGTGATGTCCACCATTGTTGTTACATTGATATTGCTCACCAATGTTTCTATGTTTGGCATGACATTGTTTCTCAAATGACATAGTGTTGTTGTTTGGTAAAATACAACCACACTACAAGGGACCCTTACTTTTCAACACCAGTTAAAGGAAATAGGTACATTCATTTGTTAGCTCTAACAACCATGATGTCTTGAGTATTGAAGTTTTGTCATTATTATTGGTAGTTAAAGGAGCATTGTAGATGCCTTACGATGAACTATAACCTCATTATATTTTATGGAATCTATTGGGAGTGGATGTTTGTTTTAAGTCAAGAATTTAAGGATAGCTTAAGAATCATAGACTTTGATGCCCATCTTGAAGATCCTTTGATAAGGATAAATTATCATATAATTGTATAAGTATCACACTCAAGTCAAGAGGGAGGAGGAGATTTTATTATTGTAATGCCAATACATTTTGAACCTTCTATTGTTTAATAAATAGTTGTTTGATTTTTGCAGACTTATTTTGTTATGGTGAATGAACACATCAAATAGATCAGTTATTATTCATCTTTCCCAGTGGAACATTGTTGTAGCAGCTACAACCACCCTCCAAATTTTTTTCCTTAGCTTTGTTTTGGAGCCTCCCTACCTACCATCCTTAGCAACATGTCTTGCATTGTCAAGCACATCAACTTCAGTTGTTTCATAGAGTCTTGTCAGCCTGTGCATGCAATTTTGTTCCACCTCCTTCACAGGCTACTTTCCGGACTTAGTGTCAATTTTTGGTTGAGCATCTCCCTCTGGGAATTGCAAAATTTTGGAGGGGAACTAGCCTTCCCTCCAGAAATTGCGCAAACCCAACTAGGCTCTAGAATTGCGCTATTCATCCCAGGATAGTTGCTCAGCCTAGAAATTATGAAATTCTGGGCAACAGTGGCCTGCTTCTCCCAGAAATTGTGTAATACCTCTGGGACAACTAGCCAAGCAGCTAACAGAAATTGCACAAATCAGCTAGGCAACCTATTGGGCTTAGAAATTGCGCAAATCAGTCAGACATGCTTCCTTGATAAAATTGCGCAATTTGACCCAGGATAGTTGCTCAGCCCATAAATTACGCAATCCTAGGAGACAATTGCCTGTTTCTCCCAGAAATTACGCAATCCCTCTGAGACAACCATCTCTTCTCAGCCTAAAAATTACGCAGATTTTCATCCCAGGCATGTAGACCGAAGCATGTGCCTTCAGGTTGACTGGTTCCCTCCTGGACTAAGCAAAACTAATTTGCATGCATGGACTGATTTTCCCAAGGCAGCATGCAAAGGCATCCCTATATTTAGGGATCTATTTTTAGCAGCTAGAGGTTACATGCATAGATCACTTTAGAAACCTCCCGCTAAGTGTCGCGTTTCCTAGATTTGTGGAATGCATGTCATAACCTCGATTTTATCAAAACTCATTTTCCGGACACTGCAGAGATCATTCCTCATGTCGATCTTGCAGCTCTGACATCCCAAATCACATCTAGGAGTCGTCGGCACATTCAACTCAGCTATTATGTCATAAGCCCGCTTCACATGTCTTGCGCTGAGTTTCTGTCGCTTTTTGTAGGCCAGGCTAGACTGTCCATTGTGTAGTTCCAATAGTCAGTCAGCCTCTCGGAAGCCCGAATTGTGTCGTCCGAAATCTTGGCAATCAATCTCCCAACCTCCTAGTGAAAATTGTGCAACCTTCATGATCAATCACACATGTATATTGCAAGCCAGTCGTCAAGTTTGTTTCAGTTTTCGACTAACAGATTGCTTGCCATGAATGTTTCTATGTCTCTAGGCATCATAAATGTTCGTTTGTCTCTCAGCAACACAAGTACAATGGCCTTCAGGAGAGCAGAGTCAAAGGAGACCGTTGGGAGCACAACTGGGGATGCAGTCAATCAAGTGTCTATGAACTTGCCTATCTACGAAGACGCCAAGTTGTTCATAGACAAGGACATCAAGATGAATGGAAACGACATCACTAGAAGCAGCACCATCAACAACAGCAGAAGGCAACACACCTACACATGACGAATGTAAGAGGAAGGTTTTTGACAACATAGAGGCGGAGCAAAGCTGTAAGTTCAAAGTAGATCCACTCATGACAAAAGCAACTTTGGAGATTGAGGCTATGAGGTGACGGTGCGACATGAAGATCACGCGAAGGCAGAGAAAGGAATAGAGAAGGAGCTACAGGTGATGAAGTGACAACTCAAGGAAGAACATGAGCTGTATAGAAGAGAGAATAGTTGCAGCAGGAACATGTACAACAGGGGGTGAAACATGCACAAACAGATGAAACTTTGCTCGTACAAGTTATAGGAAAATCCCAACAGTTGGCATGAAGCAGACAAGGTGAGAAGTGTTGTTGATTGCATGCAAGGGAATTTAGCAGCATGCATGTCATTATGCACACGCATGCGATCCCACCCATTTGGCACACTCACCGAGAAGAAGACAAGAACTACGTTCGATTGGGTCTAAACATGCGGTTTGATAGTTGATGCATGTGACCACCAGCACACACTTGGAGATCAACACGGACACTATGCATCAATGTGTTTCTGGTCTAGCCGCATCCAAGACGACCATGCACATGTTATCAAACAAGTTGGAGAGAGGATCCATATCAGTGTACCTGGATGCAATGGAGGCAAGAGTTCACTTTCAGCGAGATGTCACCATTGAGCGCACGGATACCATCACGAACAACCAAGCTTGACATCAGTTCACCACTATCGACCATCATGAGGATGTCGAAGAGTTGGTCTCACCACAACGGTCCAAGTGTTAGTGATGTCTTGCATGGCCTGCTCAAGCCATTTTGTCTCACATGGGTACACGTGCATATTGTATGTAACGTCTTTTCAAGTGGAAGTTCAAGTGTCGATAGTTGAATGTAATAGTCATAGAATATTTAAAGAGTGATGAGGGTAGACGAGAAGTCACAAAGGGGAATGTCAAGGGTCACCCCAACATTTTCTATTTATAGTACCTCATAACTCATTAGAGGCTTTTGGTTAGCCAAGCTTCCGATAGGAGTATCTTAGAGAAAGCTTGGATAGTATTGTAATGAGCCTTGGTTTCTCCACTGTGCAAAGGTAGTATATATCTTTGGAGGAGTAGGCGGAAATGACTATAACGTTCCGTTGTTGGAACTAATGGTTGGTCATGGTTGTATTGTATGACTGGGACTTACACTTCTTAATATAACAGAGCCAACATGTTTCATGCATATGTTGTATTGTATTTAAGCTATATTGTTTACTCTAAATTATATATGTATATGTTTTCTTAGGCATTCAAATGTAGCTATTTTTTGTATATGTATGTATGAATCTTACTAAAATGTGTTGTTGGTTTAACCATCACTTTGTGATGCATCTTCGCTTGTGCGTTCCCTTCTTAACTCTGTGCTTTCACAGGTTTCCAAGGGAAGCACTCACCTCACCCTCCGTGTGTTAGGACCTCTCATGCACCTTCCTTGACTTGCTGCATATGTCACACCCTTACTACCAACAGGGACATCTTACTTGCCTCTGTGCGAAACCGTGGTCAAGACGATATCGTACGACCCACTGCTGGGACTCCTACACCAAATGGTCTGAGGTCTAGTTGGGACTTCTTACCGGGGAGATCCCTTGATATGTTGGTGGGTCTAACACCGTCAACGCACATCTAAGGACAGAGGGGCCCTTCCGTAGATAACTACTACTATACCTTGTTAGGATTTTGTTATGTCATGATTGATTTCTATATTTCAGGTTTTTTTGTGAAATTAATTTTTAACTCAATATTGCAATTTCAAGAATCAATAATTATATTAGAAGAGTCCACCTATGTGCTTTTGTATATGATAGTTTTCCTTCTATATATGGTTTAATCATTTTTTGAACGCTTAGTTACAAATTGTATTGAGTATATTAAAATTTAATATTTTATAATAGGACTCCAAGCATGGTTTATTTTACTATGCTCTGTTCAGAATCTAGTGCTTATCTAATTACAAATAGTATGAAAGTATAGATTGGCAAGGTCACTTCATGATTATTTTCCTTCTTTGTAAACGAGTGGTTTCTTTGTGCATTCATTTCCTTTTGAGTAGAAATTTTCTCATTTCCTACAATTACGATTAAGAGAGTGTAGTCTTTTAATTCAATTAGCTGAAAAATACTTCCTTTTTTTTGCAAGCAAGTTCATTTTATAACCATTTACTTTCAAGAAAATAGTTTTATTAGAAAGACTACTTCTCTTCCAAATTAAAATTGTTTATTTCCTTCTCCAATTAGACTAGTCTTCTACAAATTTCCATTTTAGAATTAGCTAGGTGAATTTAGTGCTAGTAACATTATTAAAAGTATTCTAAGGCTCCTTGTCTACAATCATCTTCCAAGCTCCTTTACTTAAAATACTATATCTAAAATAATGTGTGAATTATATCCCTCTTTTATAATTAAATGAAAAATTCTCTAGTTACCTTTTTGAGAGTATTAGGAAGGTGACTTAAAAAACCCAATATAATCTTATCCATGCCACCGAAGTACCTAGCCACTCAAGGGCATTCTTCTCAGCTGCTACTCTTGGTGCCACTATAAAAGTCATGTAGTTGGAATGTTTATCTAAGGATGTTTTCAAGATATCTACAAGACGTTTTATATACTTTAGGGTAAATGGAAGTGAAATTCCATGTACAATTGTTTTCTGATGCAATACTACTCAAAGCAATACCAAAAGGGGTTATACAGTTTCCAAATAGGTGAATCCTTCTATAGTTCCTACGTGTATTCTACCATACCTCAAATTTAACTTCTTATAGTTCCTATGTGTCTCTATGTTCTTTATCTACAACAAAACATGTCTCTAGCTTGAAAAAAATTCTAAAAGAATTTCCAAAGGAAAGTTCTCTCATATCAATTATAAAACATATGTTATCCAAATATAATGTAGAAAGAAATAGAATAGTGAAGTCAATAACAATATGTTGTCGAAAAATGATAACTATATTAATATGGAAACATTGCTCACTTGCCTCTTTGAAGAAAATAAATAGAGACCCTCATGATACTTTACCCTAAAGGAAATGCTCTCTTTCAAGCCTAAATCTCAACAATTGATAACAAAAATTATTTGAAAAATTTATGTATTGGAAAATTCACATGATCAAATCGCTATGTTGGCCTTTTGAGATGGCCTATACAACTCATCCCACCATCTTCTAATAGTGTTGAGGTTGAATCTTTCCATGTAGAGATTGGAGGGTAAATTGACACTGGAGTAGACCAAACAATGGGTAAATATACTCCAAATAGTGGGTAAGTTGGCACTAGAGTAGACCAAACCAAATGGGTAAATATACTCCAAATAGTGGGTAAGTTGGCACCAGAGTAGACCAAACCAAATAGTGAGGGAGTGAGTAGACAATCTAGAGAATTTTGATTTCACCATTTTCTTGACCAACCATTCCTTGATTGCACCACTTCTAGAATACACCACCACTGGGTAAATATACTCCAAATAGTGGGTAAGTTGGCCCCAGAATAAACTAAACCAAACCAAATGATGAGGGAGTGAGTAGAGAATCTAGAAAATTTTTCATTCATCATTTTCTTGACCAACCATTCTTTGATTGCACCACTTCTAAACTACACAACCACTTTCTCAGCTAATCATTCCTCGACTACACCATCACTATAAGAGTTACTCTCAGAAAGTACAACCCAAGATCACCAATCACAAATATGTTCTTTAAAATTGATTTATTAAATATAACAAATCCAAAAATTGAATTTATAAGATTCAATAAATAAAGACATAAAATTGTTTTTGACTATTCATAGAAACTATATTCGTTCAGGGACATTAAAAATAATTCATAGAATCTAGCCCTTCGGACATTAAAAGGATAGCATGGGAAGATAGTATCCCGAAGGGCTTGCATACCTAAAACCTTCTCGGATACTATCATTACCAACAATGGGTCCGTTTGAGAAATCCAGAATCTCTTGAAATTGTTTCAAAGGAAAAACTAAGATTCTCTTAACTCTCGTGTAAGTTGACATTTGGATTTGCAAGTCCTTTATCTAGCCCAAAGGGAAAATCGGCAAACCACATTAAATATTTAAAAATTATGAAAGCTAGAAAAATGTTCAAAGTACGTTGGAGATATAGTTAATTTCAGATTCATTGAAGTTTAATAGGAATTCAATTCTTTTGATATTAAGCTATTTATTTATGTATATAATTTTTTTAAGAAAGAAAAATCATCTTGTTTTTATTAGCGAAAAAAATTGGATATATTTTCCAGAATAACATATCTCATGACTTCGAATCTCTGAATCGTAGAAAGGTCTTACAAAATATATGGCTTTTACGTCTAAAACACCATGATACTACCAGCGGTTTTGTAAATCAATTTTTTTTTAACAAATTACTTCTCTAATTTTTTTTATAAACATAATTTCTAGTATGTTCCAAATATTTATCATGATGAAATGAAAAAAAAAATTGGAACAAACTAAAAACCATGATTGATTTTCACGGAGCTATTTAGGGTTGTCTTTTTTCACGGAGCTATTTAGGGTGGTCTTTTATATACTGATACTTCAAGAACTGAAGATAATTTCATTGCCAATGGTCGTATAGGAAATCTTTCTTATCAATAACATCCCTTCTTTGATAGTAAGTCTCCCACTTGATTATGTTCTATATAGGCATGATTGATAGACACTTTCCGAAAGGAGATGATCAAAGTTCTGATGGGTTGCATCTAGAAAGTATTTAGGGAAGGTTGCCCAAATGTAGACATCTGTTGTACCCAATCCAAGATCAAGTTCGAGTCTCCAAAAACAGCTAAGTCCTTTATTGCAAGCCAATTAGCACATAAAAGAACCCCCGAAAGTGTTAATAGCTTAGCTCTATTATTAGACCCTAAACCATTATTCCAACATAAATGAAAGGAGCTTTCTAGCTTCAAAACTAAAAAAGCCCCACTGCCACATACCTTATTAGTAGATGCCCCATCAAAAAAGACAACAGGAAAATGTGACTAGACCTCCTTATATTAAATGTGTCTCAATGGAGGCTTCTCTTTCATAGGCCCAATCTCCAAGAAGTATGCAGAGATCTTTAAACATATACCTCATATATATGGGATAGTCTGGTTGAAAATCTTCTCATTCCTACTTCTCCAATTGCCCCGTATGATGTAGAATGGTAAAGGTTGATATGTCTTATACCCCTCAAACCACAAAGATAAACACCTTTCTATGGACCTCGAATTTCATTCTACTTGAATGTTAAGTGAAAATAAAATTCCACTCCATACGGAAACTACGTAAGGGTAGGACAGAAAACGATGTATCACATCTTCTGCATTTTCATTGCATAAGGCACATCTGCCGGGACCATGAAAACCTCTTGTGAGGAGATTTTCTAAGTTAAAACCCTGTAATGGATTACCAACCACATAAAACATTTGAATTTCATAGGAATATTCCATTTCTAAGATTTGTGAAACCATGTTGAGCTATTGGCCAAAGATCGCCTCATTATTATGTGTTTATAAATCTCTTTGACTGCTACATACTCTTTTTCCATATTGTGAGCCCATGTCATCTTGTCATCTTTCTTGGAAAAAAGCTATACTAGCAGACATAGATGTGTAGAAAATAGGGCCCATTCCGACAATAGTGTTCTTAACAATCAAAGATCATTTTGAGTTAAGCCATATATATTATGTGTTAACTCCACTTTAAACATGGATGGAATTGTATATGGATGAATAAAATATTATGTCCATACAATTTTTAGTGATATGTAGTTATTAATTGCTTAAATTGTATCAGTAAATACCTATCTTAAACACAGATCTAGCATGCACTTCGAGGGGCCAAATATCTTTAGGTGTACAAACCTCTTTTAGAGTAAAAAAAAAAATTTCTCTCTCTCTCTCTCTCTCTCTCTCTCTCTCTCTCTCTCTCTCTCTCTCTCTCTATCTCTCTCTCTCTCTATATATATATATATATGCTATATTAATCCAGATATTTTCACTTCAATGATGCATATAGAATTGCATTTGAAAGAGAATGTAACCATATGATGCATACACATAAAATAAATAGAATTTAAAGCCAACCATGAGAAAACAAAGGCACAAACAAGTTGATAACGGAGTTCAACTCAGTGTGGGTTATGCCTGCAGGCCTTGCTCAATGTGGGGACACATCTTTCACTAATCATCAATGAGAATCAAATTGCATATATTTACAAAAGACACTTTATAACTCCACTTCCCGAGGATGGTCTGAAAATGCACACTTTTGCTGAAAAATGGACTGCACTGTTGAGTTCCTAGTGAAAAATCATGAAAAATGACTGTAAACTCGACCCCTTTCTCGTTCGGTAAAAATCTGGATCCCTGGGAATCTCAAAGATTCCATAAAGATTCTTTCCCATGGGTTGACTGAAATTTGGCTGCCCATATGACAAATCTACCCTCATGACTGTGCTCCTTGCAAAACACTGAGAAGAATGAGTATAAAGTCAGCGTATTTCTGAGCTGGTGAATTTTTGGGCTCTAGGGAATCTCTAGATTCCCTACAAGATTCTGCAAGAATATTTCTCCAAGATTCCAATGGATTCAATCTCAAAAAACATGCCCGACAGAGTGTGGTTGTGGCATGTTGAGGTTCCACAGGGTAGGTTCCACTAGTTAGGCCTCTTCTCCCTTGCTCTATGATCAAATAGGTTTATATGAAACTTGTTGGGCGAAGTTCCCAACCGAGGGTCATTGGCCCAACGGTCGCTAGTCATATTTAAAGAAATTGGTTGGGGAAGGTCAAGGTTCAAACTCCATGACCCCCCCCCCCCCAACTTGCATTATTTTAAACCACCACGAAGTGGTATTTGCTTGTCGCATATTGTGAAATGGCATTGGAGTTTGGTGTTGGTGCTGGTTTTTGACACCGCCAACGGTCTGACCGACAACCCCATCGGGTAGATTTAACTCCCACTGGGTGGGTTCAACTCTCATTGGTGTCGTTTAATATATGATATAGGTGTATTGGTTGGGCTCGATTAATCGGGTTTGATCGCCGGTTAACCGACCGACTTTTTTTAATATATTTCAAATTTAAAATAACCACCAAAACCGTTCACTGGGATTTAGGAGTTACCGGACAAAGTAAGTAGGCAACAATTTGGTCACCTTCGGTTTCCAAAAAGATGCAAAATGTCACCTCCTTAAGAAACTGACCGACTGCTAACTAGCATCACATGGCACATTTCAATTTGTCCATACTTCCGACTGGGTTGTTGATGTCACTTGCCATGCGTCACTTTCTGATTGGCTTCTCATCAGCTGTACTGCCAAGTGACCCTTTTAATGTCAGAAAACGTATGGTTAGTGTCGGAAACCATACGAGTGACATCAACATATGTATGTCTGATGTCAACATCCATATTACGAACGTCAGTGCCACATCATCATCCCAATGGGTCCTGCGTCCCAATTTTTTAGTTGTTTCTCAAAAACTTCAGTGAGCCATAACTTTCTCATACGATGTCAAATTGAGGTGTCATTAATGTCGTTCGATTCATAATGATGATCTCTTCAATTTTAGAATGGTTTCGCTGCATTTCGAGGACTTTGATTTTTTGGCCTTTTAGGATCTTCTTGGATCATTCCTACCCAATGAGGAGCTTTTCTTTCACCAAAATCATGAACACAATCTACAACCTTCTACCATTCCCTCATTTGCATAACAATTTCCTTTTCAAGCCACACTTCCTTCTCCTTCACCTTTGTATTTCAGAACCCAAAGTGATGAACCGACACCTACATTTTATATAAATATGTAGTACATTCTTTTCAAATTACATACAATACCAATCATGACTCAAACAACCCCATACTTTCCAAGAGTTGATAACACACTCTTTGGTCAAGTTTACATCTGAATCACAACATAATCCAACACCCCAACTATCAACAAAAAGACCCAAACGATCACTATGATGCATTCATAAGTGATGGAAAACACTTCATCAATTTTACAAATATATTGCAACATGTGATTTAAAAAATGCAGCCATAAAAATTTAATATATCTAATAAAACCAATTCTCAAAGTGAAAGGGTCATCTTGCTGCGGCTGATTTTCTTGTTCAACAACTTCACTAGCTGGTTCCTTCATAGGTTCTCTCTGGTCATGGAGTATATGACATGTGTCTCTTTGATGTCCATCCTTGTTGCAGTGACTGCAATGATTCTTTCTCCTCTAAATTTTCCGTACCTTCTTTGAATGCTTGTTCCTGATGAGTCCCTGATGAGGAGAACTTCCTGTGGAATCCTCACTATCACTGGAATGTTGTGATGTGCTCCCATCTTCTGTTGTTGATTGGTCACTGGTTGTCTTGGAACATTCTCCAACCTCCTTTCTCACATAACCAAGTCCTGCATAATGAGGCAATTCATCCACTTTGATGGGGTTCACAATGCAATGACCATTAATGCCGAGGCCCTTTCCTTCATACCCCATTTTCTTCATCAATTGTTAACCAGTTCCTGTAGTATGTTTCTTAAAATGAACGAAATCATCATCATAAAGAGAACATTAAATTGAGGAATCACTTTTTACCTTAGGATTTTTATGCTACAACCTTTCCAATGACTGCTCCTTGGCTTATAACTGACGTTGTAACTGTTGTTTCTCCTCCCCTGCTTCTTGTAGTAGTTTCTGTTTTTCATCATTCTCTGCTAGAATTATTTGATTGATCTCCTCAAGTTCTTGGAGCCATTCAATCTTTGGTGCCCTTCTAATCTTTGGCACAACATCTGTTGAAATATTTGTCTCATCACCTGTATCATAACCTAAGTCAATAGGTCCAGCTTTTGCAATCCCAAGTGATGGAATTTTCATCTCATCCCCTGAGTTTGATCCTAGGTCAATTGGTCCAACACCTACAAATCCTATAGTTGTGATCTTCTCCTCGTCCTCTGATTCAGATTCTTAGTCTTGTTGCATGATAGCAACCATCTCCTACTTCTCTTTTATGTCATTCGTCTTTGGCCTCAATTCTGGATGAAATTTCTAGTAATGCTCCTCATCATGCCCTTTATTCTCACAATGAGTACAAGAGGGATTTTCTCCCTTTCTCTTAGTTCTTGCTTCCGTCTTTGGGCGATCATCTTGCTCGTGCTTCTCCCTGCTTTCAAGATTTACAATCTTCACACTAGCTTCACCAAGGGTGTTAGGTTCAAATAATAACAATGAATGACGCAAATAACCATGCAATGAGCCAATGAATTTCATCAATGTTTTAGGAGAGTCCAATGGAACATTTAATGCTAACACTTGTTTCCTAAATTCTTTTGTAAAATTTTGAACATTTTGACCTTTACTTTGTTTGAAATGTTGTCATTCCATCATGGCCTTCTTCCTATATCTCGATGGGTAAAACTGTCCTCTTAAAGAAAAAACAAACTCAGACCAAGATTAAAGAACTTTATGATTATTCTTACCACCTTTCTACAACTTTCCTTCCCACTATACAAGAGCAGTGTCACTCAATATAAGGTATGCTATGTAACACCCTCCTCCCAAATCTACCCAAGTAACCGGCCAACCGGGGTAAACATTCGGCGAGAGGCTACGATAATTAGATTCAACTTCGTATGTGACCTTAAGGAAATGGAATCAATGGAAGTGCAACATACATACTTTCCACATCAACTACATGACCCCTCAGAACCACCCCAACACTTCAGACAGCTTGCCCCTGGGTCCCACTAAAGTTTTTGATCACTTGACCTCTAGATGCTCTCACAGCATAGGCGTGCTAGCTTCCAGAAGGCTCTAGATGATCTCATGCTATAGGCATGCCAACGTCTAGGGACTATTTTGTCTAGTTTTGTGCAAGGATCCCTAGTATTTAAGCCACTTTTTCAGGCCCATAGCCCAGGTCACTACCCAAAATGGAATGACATCTTCAAAATAGTAAAATAACAGGGAAACAATGATGCAAAAGCAATTAAGTAAAGATGCCCTTAACCAAACCCCTACTAGCCATGATAGGAATTTCATCAAACATATCACAAATATGTAATCTACAGGTGTAAACAATCATATTTAAGAATAGGGATCTCATAATTATCTGACAATCACTAATAACCATTGTTCCCTCATGTCATTTGTTGCATTATCATCTATTAGGTCGTAGATTCATTGTCCATTCATTTACAAGGAAAAACATGATGAGAGCCATACATAGCTGCTGTCATAAAACATATACATAACTAGCATAGTAACAACAAAAATACCATAAATACATCATCCATACAATCCACATATAAACCAATACATTTACACATGAAAAACCAAGGGAATAAATTTTTCATTAATGAATATAGAAACCAACTAGGGATGGGACTACCATGTTCCATCCGACCATAGATTAGCTAAGCCAAATCTCTCTTTAGCCAATCACCCCCGTGCCATATTCCAAGCATGAATGTGGGACTCATAACCAATCGAAAAGAACCAAACGAGCATGGATGATACTGGAGTTTTTCACCTACACCCTAAGGAATTTGAGTGCCTCCTAAGTGATTTACTTGTATCTATCTGCTAAGAGAATTTGCAACCATGTTCTCTTTACCTCTAATGTATTTGATCTTGAAGTCAAACTCACTGATCATGGGCACCCACCTAGCCTGTCCGACGTTATGATTCGGCTGGTCAAAAAAATACCTCAACCCAATGTGATCACTCATCAGTACAAACCTCATGCCTAGAAGATAGTGCCTCCACATCTTTAAGGCATGTAGGATCACTGCTAACTCCAAATCATGTGCCATGTGGTTCTGCTCGTGCTCGTTTAGTTTTTGTGGCTCATAGCATACCACCTGTCCATCCTGCATAAGGAACCCACCAAGTCCTCTCTTGCAAGCATCTGTGCATACTACGCACTCCTTGTCCAGATATTCAATCTTTAACACTGGAGCATGTGTCAACAACTGCTTAAGCTTCTCAAAACTGGCCTCACACTCCTCCATCCATTCCAACTTCTTACCTTTCCTCTCCAATGATGTGATAGGATACGCAATCTATGAGATGTTCTTAATGAACCTCCAATAATAACCTGTCAACCCCATGAAATACCTCACCTCTTCTACATTATTGGGATCTACCCACTCCATGATGGCCCTTATCTTTTCTGGATCTACTGCAATGCCCTCCTTGGAAACAACATGTCCCAAATAGTGTAACTTAGTATGAAATAAAGTGCACTTGCTAAGCTTAACATATAACTGGTTCTCTCTCAACAACCTTAAAATTGCTGCTAAATCCTCGACATGCTCTTCCTCATTTTTAGAATATACCAATATCTCATCAATGAATATAATAACAAACTTATCCAAATACGGCCGCAATGCATTATTCATCAAGCACATAATTGTAGCTGGAGAATTAGTCAAACCGAATGGAACTACAATAAACTCATAATGCCCATACTTGGTTTGGAAATTTGTCTTGTTGATGTCTTCCTCTTTGATGCGTACTTGGTGGTATCCTAACCTCAAGTCAATCTTAGAGAACATTGTAGCTCCCTTCAACTAATCAAACAAATAATCAATCCTTGCTAATGGGTACCTGTTCTTCATGGTCACTTTGTTCAACTACTTGTAATCAATGCACAATCTAAGAGTCCCATATTTCTTCTTCACAAACAATATTGGTGCACCCCAAGGTGATACACTTGGCCTGATGTATCCCCTGTCCAACATTTCCTTTAACTACAACTTCAACTCACCCAACTCTAGTGTGCTCATCCTATAAGGTGTCTTTGATGTTGGAGTTTCCCCTGGCACTAACTCAATATAAAAGTATACCTCCCTATGAGATGGAAACTTTGAGATGTCCTCAAGAAATACATCCTCGAACTATTGTAAAATTGTGTAACTGCTCAACACATCTGCATCCTCAACTTCCTTACCCTTGTAATTAGAAATGTGCACTACAAATAACATACACCCTTTCTTGCGACTACGCTTTGCCTACATAGCTATCACCATCCTAATTGATGTGGCTTTCTTCTTACCCTATAAGACTCTTGGTTCCCCATTTTCATCAACACACTCAATGGATTTGTCATAACAATCCACTTTGGTTCTATGAAGATACAACCAATCAATGCCCAACAACATACTATATGATCCCAACGGTAATACATTCATATGTGTTGTGGTAGGCATACAATTCAAATCAAATGCACAATCTCTTACCCAATGATGCAATCGCTTCTTTGTACTCGTAGCCAACTACATTAACCAAGATTTTGCATGCAATTCCTTACTCAAACCACACTTATCCACCAAGTCAGGACTAACATAGCTATAATTAGATTGAGGGTCAATCAAAATAGAAATAACTTGATCACAAATCTTACCATATGTTGTCCACGACTACATAAATACGAGGAATACTCTGCCGCACATCCCCGACAGTCTACGGCTTTTGTGCACTATATATATTAGACCTACCACACTGGCTTTGTGGACAATCTCTCCTAAGGTGTTCCTCACCACGTGCCTAACACTCCAACTGTCCAGTACCATTACCTTTATGTTTTTTTTGTGATCCATGTCCCTATATATCTACATTAAACTTCTTTGGAGGTGCCACATTTTCTTTCTCCTCTGTATTTTGAGGCCTTACTCTCTTAGGCTTCCATTTATCTTTACCTTTGTCTTTCCCTTTCCATCCTGGATGAGATTCATTCTTATGCTTTGACTATTCGTAGCAATGCTTCAATTTCACAATGACTTCCTCAAGTGACTGAGGTTCATCATACTCAATACGATCTCTAAATGTTAATGGATAACCATTGAAAAATCACTTAAATTTAGCCTTCTCATCTATAAGATAAGTTACATAGCTCAATAGCTCCAGAAACTTGGTCATGTACTCTTCATCTGTCATTGACCCTATCTTTAACTCATAGAACTCTTTGGCCTTAATGTCGTAGTACGGTTCTAACAAGTATTTCTTCCTAAAAAGCCTCTTGAACTCATGCCAACTCAAGTCATTCGTCCTGAAGTCTCTGACCCACTTCACGTCTTCCCACCAAATGTCTACTTTACCTTCCAAGACGAAGATAGTGATTCTGGCCTTCATGTTATCTGTGTACTCATGCAACTCAAAGAATTTGTTCATACCAAGTATCCAAGCCTCTGCGTCTTCCGACTTCTTCACATCTCCATCAAAAGTAGGTGGCTTTGATTTCTTAGATTCATCTGGACAACATCCCCTATCACTCCTCCTGTAAGGATGAAAACAATGGGGATCATGATGCTTATCAGAACCAGAACTAGAATAGTACTTGTGTCTATCCCCTCTCCTATTTGGAGTGTCCAACAATATTCCATCTCTAACCATGTCATCTCTATCTGACCTGTAACCACCATGTGATCTACTACCATATGCCGCATTAGTTTTTTCCTCCTTCTCATAGATGATCTGACGTGGTCCCTGTCATTGCAAGTATTACAAACTCTGAAGTATCACTAGATTTACCTCTACTTGTTTATCTTGTGCCTACATGATTCCGTCATTGTTTGCTTTACAACTCCTTATTTCTTCCTTTAAGCTTCTCAATGTATTTGCCAAATCGGAGGAATTCCCAACACCATATTTCTCATTTGATTCATAGGGAAAGTCTTTGTAGTCTACCATCTTGCTAGTCATTTGATATTTCTCTATGAATGGTATATCATGTTAGCTAAACCAAATCAAAATAAACCAGCGTACCTTAGTATAACTCAGGGAGGATACCTTGTCTACAAGATCAACAAATCAGCATGATACATGTATAACATAAACATGACATCATATAGAAACATAACATGTAAGTATATAACCATGCAACCATCATTCTAGCTAGGGTCCAGTCATCAATGCATGACCTTATCAACAACTCATACCACGACCTCATGCATGACAACAACCACTACATCACTGTACACTTGACCACATGCAAACATTAACATACATGAGCAATGTGTAACCAACCATACACATGCATAAACACATGTAATAAAGAATAAACGAAAAATACTTGTAACCAAACCTACAAGAATGATACACGTAACTAAGCATACAAGAATGTAACCAAACATACAAGAATGTAACCAAGCGTACAAAAATTATACATGTAAGTGACATATAACAACATGTAACCAGTCATATACTCATGACAATGGATCCCATAATAACAACATCAACTTCCACATGGTGACATCACTACAACCATTATTAACATTATGCAAATGCAACAATCACATGGAATTCAAGTGTAAGAGACACACATGCAACTGACATGCATGCATGACCAACACACAACCCATCTAGTCTGAGGGGTGAACCATGCTCTGATACCACTCTATAACACCCTCCTCCCACATCTACCCAAGCAACCGGCCAGCCAAGGTAAACATGCGATGAGAGGTCATTATAATATGATTCGACCTCCTAAGTCACATTAAGGAAGTGGAATTGACAGAAACACACCATACAGACATCCAACATCAACATTAGGACTCTAAGGAACCAACCCAACCTTTCTGCCAACCAACCCATGGATCCCACTGGCATTTTGGACTACTTTACCTCTGGACGCTCTCATGCTATGGGCATGCCAGTTTCGAGGGACCTATGGATGCTCTCACAAGCCTGAAAGCCAATGTCAAGGGACTCTTTTTGTCAGTGATGTGCCAGCATCCATGGGATTTGAGCCACTTTTTCATTCCTAGAGCCCAGGTGACTGCCTAGAGTTGAATCACATCTTCAAAACAACAAAATAACAAGGAAATGACAATATAAATGCAATCGCTTGAATGATATCTTGACTAGACCCCTACTAGCCATGACATGAATTTCATCAAACATATCACGAACATGTAATCTACAAGTGTAAATAACATATTTAGGCATAGGGGTCTCATACTTAGCTGAGAATTACTAAGAGACATTGATGACTCAACATATTAACTGTCATTTCATCCACTAGGTCATAAGTACATTGATCATTCATTTACAAGTAAAAACATGATGAGAACCAACGTCTAGGGACTATTTTGTCCACTTTTATGCCAACGTCCCCAGGATTTAAGCCACTTTTTTCAGACCCAAAACCCAGTTCACTACCCAGAATGGAATGACATCTTCATAATAGTAAAATAATATGGAAATAATGATGCAAAAACAATTATTTGAACAAGCCCTTAACCAAACCCCTACTAGCCATGATAGGAATTTCATCAAACACATCACAAATATGTAATCTACAAGTGTAAACAATCAGATTTAAGATAGGGATCTCATACTTATTTCAGAATCGATAAGAACCATTGTTCCCTCATGTCATTTGCTGCATTATTATCTATTAGGTCATAGATACATTGTCCATTCATTTAGAAGTAAAAACATGATGAGAGCCATACATAGCTACTTTCATATAACATATACATAACCAACATAGTAACAACATAAATACCATAAATACATCAACCATAGAATCCACATATAAACTAGTACATTTACACATCAAAAGCCAAGGGAATGAATTTATCATTAATGAATATAGAAACCAATCGGGGATGGGACTACTGCATTCCACCCGACCATAGATTGGCTGAGCAAAATCTCTCTTCAGCGAATCACCCCCGTTCCATATTCCCAGCATGAATGTGGGACTCATAACCAACCAAAATAAACCAAACAAGCATGGATTCTACCGTAGTTCTCCACCTACACCACGAGGAATTTGAGTGCCTCTTAGTCTCTTAGGGTTTACTATAATCCACAGTCCGATTTAGGGATCACTAGGCCCTACACCAAGACCCACTGTCCAGGCTTTACCGTACATCCCATCTCAACACTACTAGGCCCAAATAAGAGAAATCCACCTCTTGGCTTTAATGTATACCGATCCATTCACCGACAAGGATTCTTAGTCCCACTCAAGCACTCAATCCTGGATTTACCATAACCCACAGTCTGGCTTAGGGGTTACTAAGTCAGTGGCTTTACTGTGATCCAAAGTATGGTTTAGGGACCACTAGGCCAAGTGTTTTTCATTTTGGAGATCCACCCAACTTAGTTTTGAATCCATTCAGCAATCTAACTCAACTGAAGTATCAGAACCCATCTCATCAAGGCTATCACAAAATGGTAAGGCTAGGCTGAGAAAACACTGTCACACTTGGAAAAAACCATTCCATGATAGAAAAAACCACATGCAACACCATGCATGCAAAATCTAGCAAGGAAATCAAACATGCAAATAAATACCTACAAATAATCCTGTTGTAGCTGCTTCATCATGCTTTTCCTTGCTTGATCTTAGCTTCCTCCTGCCTTCTTTTCCTTTCTTGGTGCAATGCTCAAGTGATCCAAGAAAAATTTAAGTGTCCAAGAGTGAGAGAAAGAGACAATAATGAGATATCTCCAAAAATGAACTGAAAAAATATTACCAAATGATCCTCAGAAGCCTTTTTATTAATAAGGCCTCTATTATCTTCATTTTCCATTATTTTCCTTCAATTTCCTCCTCACATGAAACTTGTGACCTTTCACCTCCCTTTTCTCCTAATTTCCATTATTCTCATAAATAAATATGCCAAAAATGCCATTTTTCCTTTCCAAAGCCTTAGCCATTGCCTTTGCTAATTTCCTTAGCCATAATAAACCAAATGAACACCCCCTAGGATGTCTTGCCCAAGATTTAGCTTGGAATAAGTGTCCCATCAACCATGGTTAGTATTTTGCCTTTATTAACTTTTATTACATGGAATTTTCACCATGGTTGTTATAGGCTAACTAGATCTTGCCTCATCTTCGTTGATTCAATGTATGTGGCAATATACTTCAAACTGTTTGATCTAGTTATCTAACTTTTCTGCATTAGATTCTCCATTAAACATAGGAAAATCAAACTTGTCATCCAACTTGAAAAGATTTTTTCTACTTTTAAAATAACGAGAAGATGAGAAATAAGTGGAGGATTCATTAGCAGATGGAGAGGGAGATTCGGGAGGCTCTTATCCTCCTCCTTCATGATTTACCAAGGCATGATCTTCTAGTCCTTCTTTCTTCTTTGGTTTCGCCATTGTCTTCTCATATTCTACAAACAATTTGTCCAGTTTTTCTGTCATGGTGCAGAAGATATTGCGATAATTTCACTCTTCCTCCATCCAAGCATCTTCATATTCCATTTCCCTTCTTCATGTTCCATGCCCCACTTCTGGATCAAAGGACTTATGTTTTCCTTCACCTCTTTGGAGCTTTGCCTTGGTTATCATAGACTTGCAATTCACATCAACAAAAGACCCGCTTTGATACAAAACTTGATCCAAATCTTTTCACTTCAATGATGCATAAAAAATTGCATTTGAAAGAGCATGTAACCATATGATGCATACACATAAAATAAACGAAATTCAAAAGCAACCATGAGAAAACAAAGGCACAAACAAGTTGATAACGAAGTTCATCCAGTGTGGGTTACATCTTCGAGGCCTGCTCAGTGTGGGGAGGCCTCTTTCATTAATATTCAAGAAAATTAAAATTGCATACATTTATAAAATACCCCTTATACCTACACTTCCTGGGGATGGTTTGAAAATGCACACCTTTGGTGAAGAAATGGACTGCACTGTTGAGTTTCTGGTGAAAAATCATGAAAAATGATTATAAATTCAACCCCTTTTCTAGTTCGGTCAAAATCTGGACCCCCAAGAATCTCAAAGATTCCCCAAAGATTCCTTCCCATAGGTTGACTCAAATTTGGCTAGCCATATGACAAATCTACCCTCACCACTGCACTTCTTGCGAAAAATTGAGTTGAATGAGTATAAAGTTGGCCTATTTCTGACCTAGTGAATTTTTGGACTCTAGGGATTCTTTAGATTCCCTACAAGATTATGCAAGAATATTTCTCCAATATTCCAATGGAATCAATCTCGAAAAGCATGCCCGATAGAGCACATTTCTGGCATGTCAGTTATGTTTTTCGGGCCTCTCCCCCCTGCCGCTCTGCGTTTGAATGGGTTTATATGAACCTCGTTTGGGAGAGTTCCCAACCAAGGGTAGTTGGCCCAATGGTCTATGGTCATATTTAAATAAATTGGTTTGGGAAGGTCGGGTTTCAAACCCCACTACCCCCCTACTTGCATTATTTTAAACCGCCGGTGGAGTGGTATTTGGCTTGTCGGGTATCGTAGAATGGTGCCAGAGGTTGGTGTTGGTGCCAGTTTTTTACACTGTCGGCGGTCTGGTCGGAAACCCTGTCGGGTGGTTTCCACTCTTGCTAGTGTCATTTAATATATGATATATATGTGTTGGTTAGGCTTGGTTGGATGGGTTTGACCTCCGGCCAGCCGACCAACTTTTTTTAATATATTCCAAATTTAAAATAATTGCCAAAACCCTTCATCGGTATTTTAGGGGTTACCGAACAAACTAAGTAGGCGAAAATTTGGTCACTGCCGATTGCGGAATAGATGCAAAATTTCACCTCCTTAAGAATCCAACCGAATGCTAACTGGACACCACGTGGTGCATTTTGATTCGTCCATACTACCAACTGGGTTGCTGACATCATGCTAGCGTCACCTACTGTTAGGTCCCTATAATACTAGTGATTCCCCCATTACTATTGTCATTGTAGCCCTTATTGTTATTGTTGTGCCCCTATTGTCCCCATATTGTTATTATTGTGCCCCATAGAAGCCCACAATTTTTATTATTGTGTCATTATATTATTATTATTATGTCGGCTTTGATTATATTGTGACCCCTTAGACTCCTATATATAGAAGGGAGGTTTTGTCATTTGTATCATCCAAGAATTTTTCATTTGTGTAATGTAAAGGAGGTTTCTCCCTCGAAGAGGATGATTCTGATGTTGTTGATATATCTTTTCTATCTTTTTGTGAGCTGGTTTCATAAAATTTGGTCTCAGAGGTTTGGATTCTAGGGTTTCACTACTCCAAACAAGTGATCGTGGAATTTTCTCTATACCTTTTTGTCTACAATGTTTCAGAAGATAAAAACAAAACCCATTTGAGCCAAAATCGTTCTAAACCTTGGGTCCGAATTTCAATATTTTCGGAGATATGATCTCAGGAATTTAGGGTTTTTCCAAACTCTCGAATTACATTCCAAACAGGTGACCTTGGGAAAATAGTCATAATTTTCTCTCTCAGCATTAGATTGAAATTGTGTAAGAAGTTACAGAAAGAGGACAGACTGTAGTTTTCTGTGTATCATTTGCAGATATGAAGGTAGAAATAGTAGTACATGGCACGTCGTACTAATTCACTCTACTGAAAAATTATATAATGAGGACATCTTGGATGATTGGGCATAACTCTTTCTTGGAGAATCCAATTTTGATCAGACGGGTGGCATTGGAAAGAGGACTCAGAGGGCTACCATAGGAAGAAATTTAAGACCTTGGAGATCCGTAGTTACATATTTACAATAGATTCAATATCGAGCTTCTACAAAGAGAAAAAATGTAGAAATATTGAATAATAAACACTTATTCACAGAGATTATCCCAATTATACACTATTGCAGAATACATGCACAATACATAATCTCCTCTACGTTGATCATCAATTGAGCAGCATTAAAAACAATGAAACATCAATCACATGCACACATTAACACAGTATGTAACCTGGGGAAAGCTTATAGCTGAAATCCCCACACTATCTATATATTAATGATTGAGAACATGTAACAATACATAGTACAATACTCCTCACAAGTATCCAGCACTATCTCCACCTGTTACACACAAAACTAGCTCAGATCCGAATAAGTCACAGGTTCAAATCTCTTCCGCTGCTTTGCCTGCCTCTAATGCACAATACCAAGTGAAAATCACGTGAGCACAGGCTATTTCACTGGGCATATACTGTGCAATCCTCATGGGCATACTCAATCCATTGATTGTGCAAGATCTCATGCACAACTATAGTCACAACTGATAGCAATCTCAACCTCTAACACATGTCTCCACTGAACTGTACATGCACTGAGTTAACTGATGCATTCTTCAGTTGCATTATGAGTTAATAATTAGTGAATTAATTTAATCAATTAATTCACATCACTCATCACTAGTCTATTTGCTGTTAGACTAATTACAACTAGTTTAACGAAGTCAAACTGAACACAACTCCATCAACTCCACAATCAACTCCACCAAACTCAACCACATGAGTTCTAACTGAAGTCCTGCATGCAATAGCTCAACTGACCCACAAAGAAAGTGTATTTCCTTATGACAGCTGCATGTGCCACATCTGTAGCTCAAACTGAAGTGCTCCAAGAGGTTAAGGTAATGTTTATAGTCCAAATATTACTAAGGGCTAATAATATATTACTGTTTCTATTTTTAGCCTGGTAGTCTAAAAATAGACTTTGATCACTCCGCTGTGAATCAGAAATAGAAGTCCATCTATTTTTCCCAACATGACCAATCATCCATAAACAACATCCTGCAACTCATAGACCATGATCCATATGTCTAAAAATAGACATAGTCTAAAAATAGACTTTGCACCAAAAATACCCTGCGGGCCCACTTAGTGAAGGCAACTTCTTTCCACTAAGCTCCATTATCTTGTTGCATTCTCAACACTCTCTCTTAACAAGATATGGATTATCAACAACCCCTATCCTGCCTCGGTGGTATTCGAATTTTCTCCTAGTGAGTGCCTTCGTCAAGATATCAGCAGCGTGATCCTCTGTTGGAATGTATGAAAGTAACATAATTCTCCGCTGCACACAATCTCTGATATGATGGTACCTAATGTCAATGTGCTTAGATCTATCATGAAATACAGGATTAGCCGGGAGTTTAATGCAACTCTGGTTATCACAGTAGGCTCCAAGTAAGAACCGAACAAACCGACCAGGATCTTCCTCATCCATATAGCCTCGTATGCAGCCAAACTTGCTGCCATATACTCGGCCTATGCTGAACTGAGTGCCACAGATCTCTGCTTCCTGCTATACCAAGAAAATGCTGTCAACCCGATACTGAAGACCCCTCCTGATGTGCTCTTTCTGTCCGTTGGGCTCCCTGCCCAATCTGCATCCGTGAAGCCACATAGCTTCACCTCATCCTCCTGTCTATACCACAATCCATATCCCGATGTGCCTCTCAAATAACACAATACATGCTTGCCTGCCTTCCAGAAGAGCTTGGTTGGCTTAACCATAGCTTGTGAAAGCTGGTTAACAGCATAGCATATATAGGGTCGTGTATTGACCAAATACATAAGCGACCCCACTAACTGTCGATAAACAGTGGCATCCACTTCTTCTGCTGAAGTGGCATCCTCCTTCCTCCAACCTCTAGGAAGAGGAGTATCAACAAGCTTGCAGCCATGCATGTTGAACTTCTCTAGTATCTCCCGAGCATACTTACCCTGAGAAACAAATAGCCCATCACTACGTTGCCAAATTTCCAATCGCAGGAAATAATGAAGGAGGCCCAAGTCCTTCATCTCAAACTCCTTAGCAAGATCATCCTTGCATGAAAGTATCAACAGCTCATCACCCGTTAGAATCAAATCATCTACATAAAGTACAATGATAAGCAACTTACCCTCCACTACAATCTGGTATAGGTTAGGATCCGCCTCACTCTTGAAGAATCCAAGTCTGGTGAAATAACTATCTATCCATGTGTACCAAGCATGTGGTACTTGTTTCAACCCATACAACGCTCTCTTGAGCCTGCACACATGCGACTCGCTACTGAAGATCTCAAAACCTTTGGGTTGTTCTATGTACACCTCCTCCTCAATGACTCCGTTGAGGAACATAGTCTTCACATCCATCTGATGAATGTGCCATCCCATCTGTGCTAAGAGAGCAAGAATCATCTGTATGGAAGAATACCTTGTGACAAGTGCAAAGGTATCCTCATAATCGATCCCCTCTATCTGTGAAAATCCTCGGGCAACAAATCTTGCCTTGTACTTCTCCACACTCCCGTCAACTACCTGCTTAAATTTGCAGATCCATCTCGAACCCACCACTGATTTCCCTTCTGGTCTTGGGACAATCTCCCATGCACTGTTTCTGACAATCGAATCATACTCTTTCACCATGGCATCTACCCATGCGGGATCCTCCACAGCTTCCTCGAAAGAGGATGGCTCAGTAACAACACATTTGCTCATAAGAGCCATGTATCCAGTGTACCGATCAGGTGACTGTCTCTGCCTGTGTTGGGCTGTAGGTGGTCCTACAACTTTCTCTGCATCTTGAGCCAGTCGCTCAGCTTCTGTCAAGCGCTTTCGCCCTCTGATGGTTGGCGCCGCATGAGTGGTCTCTTCCACTCCATAAACCTCGTCCTGTGGCTGATCCACGTCCTGAAGCTCATCCTTAGGAACTAATAGCTCCCCATCTGCATGCAAGTGTGGCTCCCTCTCAAGCGAACACTTCATGGCTTTCTCCTCCTGAAATTTTATATCCCGTCGCACAATAGTCTTACCACTGTCTGGAAAATACACACGATAGTTCTGGGGCGTATCAGTGTACCCCACAAATATCCCAACCTCTACGGCCAGCTCCAACTTCTTCCTGGCATCCTTCGTCACATGCATGTAAAAGTTAGCACCAAAAATCCTCAAATGAGAAAGATTAGGCTTCTTACCAGAATACGCCTCCTCGGGTGTACTCATGCCAAGTATCTTGTGAGGACAACGGTTCTGCACATAAACTGTTGTATTGCATGCTTCTGCCCACAAGTGAAGGGGTAGGCCCTGATCATGCAACATCGCCCGTGTAGCACCCACAATCCTTCTGTTATTCCGCTCAGCAACCCCGTTTTGCTGTGGGATATGGGGAGCTATGAGCTCTCTTTGAATCCCTTCTGCACTGCAGAAATCCTTGAACTCACCAGAGATGTATTGACCACCATTGTCACTCCTAAGAGCCTTCACTTTCTTCCCTCACTCCTTCTCGACCAGTGCTTTGAACTCACAGAATTTTGAGTATGTTTCGCTCTTCTTCTGCATGAAGAAGATCTAGCACTTACGAGAGAAATCATCAACAAAGATCACATGATACCTGTGTTTTCCTGTCGAAGGTACTAAGAAAGGTCCACACATGTTTGTGTGAATTCTCTCAAGGATCGTCGTGGCGCGACTATCCTTCTCGTGAAAGGTGGCTTTCACAAACTTTCCCAAAGTACACCCCTTGCACTAATCTGATTGTGCAAGAGTGCCTTTAGGAAGCCCTATAGTGATCTGTTGCAGTATCTTCAAGGCTCCATGGTGAAGGTGACCCAATCTCCTGTGCCATAGCTCGCCATCATCCTGGCTCACCAATCCTTTTGCCTTGCATGCCATTGCTGCGCAACCATCTACATGCAACTGATAAAGGTTCCTCACTCAAACCCCTATCTTCCGGGTTTCTCCAGTTGTCTTGCTGTGCAGGAAAGCCTTTCCCTCTCTAAAAACAACATCATATCCCTTTTCTTCTAACATCACCACAGAGATAAGATTCTTCTTCAATCCTGGAACATGCATCACTTCCTTCAATACGAAGGGTTTACCAGACTCCCTCTCAAAGGAAATGGTACCGATACCGGTCGCACTATATCTACCATCATCGCCCATCTTGATGTGCACTCCAAGATCTTTGTCCTCCAGATCCAAAAGCAAATCTCAATCTCTTGTCATGTGAAAAGACGCACCACTATCCAAGAACCACACCGATCCCATCACACTTGAAGCCAAGCATGCGATCAATGAAAAATCAAGCTCAAATGTGAGGCTAGAGCCTCTCCTGCTGCAGATCCAGCAGCTTGCTTGTTCTTCTTCTTCTGCGGATAATTAGTGGCATAGTGTCCATGTTGGTGACAGTGAAAGCACTTCACCTTGGACATGTCCTGCTTCTTGCCTTTCGCACCAGACTGAGAAGCTTTCTTGTTCTTCCCCTTCTTTTCTTTGTCAGCCAAAGCACAATTTTCTTCATCGGTTCCGTTTGATGAAGATCCGTCCCTGGTGTTCCGCCTGATCTCGTCCTGCACAAGATCTGACCAAAGTCTCTCCCATCCTGACAATTTCTCCCGACCATTGACAGAGTCCTGATAGGAATGCCAACTCTTCGGAAGACCATGGAGAGCCAAGCTCACCAAGTCCTCATCATCGATAGTCACCCCCACACTTCCCAGCTCATCCCGACACTGAGTGAACTTCGTGAGATACTTGGGCATACTGTCTCCCTTCTCACATTTGATGTTTCTGAGTTTATCCTTGAGCACTAGCTTCCTCAAATCGCTCTTGCTTTTGAATAGATCTGTCAACGCTTTCCACATCAAGTATGGAGAAGCCTTTCCATGCAGGCTGGACACAATGTGATCCTTCACGCCCTCCAACAGAATCCTTCGACACTTTGCTGTCCTCTTTTGCCAAGCATCAACTTGAGTAGCATCAGTAGGCTTTGGCACATCAGCCTCTATGAAATCCTTCAGCCCATTATCATCCAACACTGCCTCCATCCTGTCCTTCCATGCAATATAGTTCGAGCTGCCCTCAAGAGCATACTCCAATCGCAATCCGTTGAAAGACATTGCCACGTTGATACCAAGAAAACACTGCTGCAAACTCGAATTCCACCAACACCAAACTCAACCACCTCGGATCTAAAATTCGTCAGAACAAAGTATTTCTCATACAGAGATTGACTGTATGGGCTTTTACCAGATATCTCACCTTCCAAAGGAAGGATGAATCCAGAGGCTACCTGGCCCGATTACAGACTCTACCTGAAGAAATAAGATGTAAACACTTTCTGAATAATAGATCTGATGATAAACAACTCTGATACCATGTAGAATCTTGAATAATAAACACTTATTCATAGACATTATCCCGATTATACACTATTGCGGAATACATGCACAATACATAATCTCCTATACGTTGATCATCAATTGAGCAGCATTAAAAACAATGAAACATCAATCGCATGCACACATTAACACAGTATGTAACCCGGGGAAAGCTTACAGCTGAAAACCCCACACTATCTGTATATTAATGATTGAGAACATGTAACAATACATAGTACAATACTCCTCACAAGTATCCAGCACTATCTCCACCTGTTACACACAAAACTAGCTCAGATCCGAACAAGTCACAGGTTCAAATCTCCTCCGCTTCTTTGCCTACCTCTATTGCAAAATACCAAGTGAAAATCACGTGAGCACAGGCTATTTCACTGGGCATATACTGTGCAATCCTCATGGGCATACTCAATCCATTGATTGTGCAAGATCTCATGCACAACTATAGTCACAATTGATAGCAATCTCAACCTCTAACACCTATCTCCACTGAACTGTACATGCACTGAGTTAACTGATGTATTCTTCAGTTGCATTATGAGTTAATAATTAGTGAATTAATTTAATCAATTAATTCACATCACTCATCACTAGTCTATTTGCAGTTAGACTAATTACAACTAGTTTAACGAAGTCAAACTGAACACAACTCCATCAACTCCACAATCAACTCCACCAAACTCAACCACATGAGTTATAACTGAAGTCCTGCATGCAATAGCTCAACTGACCCACAAAGAAAGTGTATTTCCTTCGGACAGCTACATGTGCCACATCTGTAGCTCAAACTGAAGTGCTCCAAGAGGATAATATAATGTTTATAGTCCAAATATTACTAAGGGCTAATAATATTTGACTCTTTCTATTTTTAGCCTAGCAGTCTAAAAATAGACTTTGATCACTCCGCTGTGAACCAGAAATAGAAGTCCATCTATTTTTCCCAAGATGACCAATCATCCATAAACAACATCCTGCAACTCATAGACCATGATCCATATGTCTAAAAATAGACTTTGCGCCAAAAATACCCTGCAGGCCCACTTAGTGAAGGCAACTTCTTTCCACTAAGCTCCATCATTTTGTTGCATTCTCAACAAAAAATGTGTGTAGTCTTTTAAAATTTTGCATAAGTTTGGGTTGAAAAATTAGTTTGAAGTTCAATGGGCATAATGAAGCATAATTATCATTAATTGATGCCCTGAAGAAAGAAAATGGAAACACCTAGTAAGAAACCTGAAAGATCTACCATGAATCATGAAGAAGAGGAAGAAACTCAACATGATATATCAAAATTATGAGACCAAGTGCAACAAATTTCACTCTCACAAAAGGCAACAAAAGCTAATATTGATGATTTAAAGAAAGGCGTGGAAGCTAAGATGAATGGCGTGGAAGTTAATATGGATGGAATGGAAGCTAATATGGATGCCATGGAAGCTAAGATGAATGTCATAGATGCTAAGATGGATGATATAGAAGAAAAACTGAAAGGCGATGTGGAAGATTTGAAGATAGATTTGGCTAAGTTGCTACAATAAATTCTTGCTAATGGTGAAAGGGTGTTGTGGGGTAAAATGCACGGCGTATGGAGAATGAAAACTACCCTCAAAAGCCTTCTCCGGACCTTTGACAGAATGTAATATTATTTGCAGAAGCTACCAAGTTATACACATGTTCATCTATCAAATATCAATTAACAAAGTATGGAAAGAGGATTACCTCAAGTCTCCTTATAGATTTGTTTGGAGATTGCAATGCAGCCAAGAAGAACTCCCTCAAAGATGGCTCCAAATCAATTCCTACACAAAGGAAAGGCAAACACAATCACAACATACAATCTTGAAAACTAATATATGAATGCACAATGAACATCTATTTGCATACAACTAAACTACTCATCTAAACAAGTATCGAATGAACCACTTAATGAACAATGTTATCGACACTATGGAGTAGGGAACACAACTGCAGTTTTGTATTAATAACAGAAGAGTGATTACAACCATCCGTTGTATCAGTCTTCCTTTGCCCCTTCCGCTTCTCCCTCTCTCTTCTAGCTCACTTCTTCAAGTATGTGACAGTTCACAACAACTTAGTAGGCTATCCTTCCAAATGCTCTAACCCCTTTCACAATGACCCTCACCTTGCTTATATAGCAATTGAGTTAGGGTTTCCAAGTTCCTCATAGAGTTCACTAGGGTAAAAGAAATGAACTTGCTCTGCTTTTTAGCTCTTTCCCATTTGCCTTCTTTTCTTACATTAGAAATCCTCCAAATATCTCAATTTTGGATGTTTCCTTACTTTTCTTGAGCAAATTTAGGGATAAATATCTAGATATTTGTGAGTCAATTCATTGGTTTGACCCATTGAACTTCCCTTAGTTTCACTAATGCTGCCCCTGGTCTAACAACTTGAGTTAGTAGGGTCACTAACACACCCTTAGGCTTGGTAACAAGCTTTATAAAGCAGGTTTTCAGTGTGTAACCAGCGTTAGTGTGGAATCAAGGCCTGCAATTGTGGTCTTTGCTTCAGTCATCATGTCTTTCACCTCTGAGTTGATGAGGAGGTCATTTTGTTGTATAACAGATGCCCCCTAAAGTATGAGATTAGAGGCAGAGACGATGGTCGAAATACTTTACTGAAACTGTAATTTTTCCTGTCAAAATGTAGAGAGAGAGAAAAGCTTTGGGCAGCAAGGAAAACCTGATACAACACATATATATAAAACTACTAAAATCATGTCCTGAGTCGGGCATTCCCATGCTCAGAAGTTATGTCAGAGTAATTTTATCAAAGAGATATGACAATATTGGCCACCGATAAGCAGAATGAAGATCTAGTGTCATAATAGAATCATCCTAAAATAGTGGTCTCCAAAAAACAATATCCGCAGCTTGGGAGAGGAAATAAGGCTGAATGATGCAAGCCTCTACCCAAGGTCTTGATTTCCGCTTCACCGAACAACATAGATCAATATATGTGAATATATGTGTTTATGTCGAACATGCACGAAATCGTCAGATTACCAGTCAATAATGGAGACGTTAACAGACGCGAGGAAGGCTATTGATAATGGTGATGGTCTCCAAGATGCATAGTGCAATCTAATGAGTGTGAAAAATGTCTTTGTCGTCAAACACCCGTAGAATCGCTTGATTAGGAGCCAATAATGAGAACCCCTGACCAAGCACAAGGCAACCTGCCACTAATGTCTGCAAGTACCAAGGCACTAAATGTGTTTCTGGGTTATCTTCCTAGATAGAGTGTTGAAGTCGATAGGAAGAAACCTGTCGAAAGGTAGGCAATAATGTATCCTACATCAAACGACACGAAACGGGACAAGAATGATTTTGTTTTTTGAGGAATATTTTGAGAATTTCAGTCTAAACAACGGACGACATGATGAAAGGATATTTTTGATCGTTTGATGGAGGAAACAAATGGGTAACCCTTGAACAATAGAAGGCACGACAACGGTTTTAACCAAACAACACTAGACTCATGAACACTACAAAGTGTTAGGATACATAGATGCAATTACATCATGGTATATAGGCTAAAACTCATAGGATGGTAGGGTTCATATTGAGAGGCCATCAAAAGGAGGTTTATCTGAGGGAGTGCCATGTTCAAGGGAACGATTGCTGCCAAACCATGCTTTCAAATACGAAATACAGTTGTACTGTCCACTTTCCCCGTCTGATTAATTTTATGAGTCTAGAGGGGTAAACTCATCAATATTTTCAACAAACTCGAGGAAATAGGGATGAGGACTTGTAGGAGGAGTGTCTCCTTCATTAAATACCCCTTCCTTGAATTCTCCATCAGCAACTCGGAGTATAAAGGCCCACATTGATGATTCCAAGGGGAAGCCGAGCAAGTCAAGTAGGGTTGTTGTTATCTTCATTTTTAGGCAGCTGAGTTCCTTAAGTTTAGGAGGACCGTTGGGAGTCCCCATTTGTATAAATAAGAAGGCTTCAAGCCTTGGTAGTTTAGCCATTTCTTAGTCTATTTTCGCACTTTTGTGCAGCATTGTACTCAACTCATTTTTGAGCTCCTTTTGAGACAATTTTTATGTGATGTAACTACTATTTTTTGATAAATGAAGATGAACCAAGTTTTGAACCAGCACTGATCTTTTCCAGAGAGCTGAAGCTCTTGGGTTAGGGCCGAACCCAAGTTTCCCAGCACCTCCTTTGTGTATTTATATGTTTTGTTTCCATTCATGATTTAATTTATACTACATATACTCATTTTGCTTCATTAGATTAGGTTGCTTTTGATGGTTATAATAGTTGTTTATGCTTCAAGTTGCTTAAGTAAGTTACTGTAGTGATAGAAAGAGATCTAAAAAGGCTACCAACATGTCTTGATCTCCTTTCTGCCTTCCTGGAACTATGATTTGAGGTCAAGGTACTACTGCTGCCACTAAAAACACAATTTTTGCTCTTTCATGCAACTGTTAGTGTGATACTTGGATTTGGAAGAGTTGATATTTGTTCAGATTCAATTGCTTAGATAATTTCATGTCCTTTTATCATAGATTTCTTGCATGCTTTTCTGTTCATAAAGTACTGTTCAACATTTTTCTGGTTTAAGTCAGAATTTAGGGTAAAATAGACAAAACTCTGTTTTTTTGGTTCTTGCTTTGGTCAGTTTTGAGAAGTAAGTGTGCATCTCTCTTGTAGAACATTCCAGCTCACCATCCCTCCATCAAACAGCTAGCACCAACTTACTTCTCCTAGATTTCCCCACTCCTTCACCACATTTCACCAATCTACCCTAATTTTTGCGTTTTTTTCACAAAGTTACTTTCTTGACCTTTAAACAAATCCAACCATCTCATTCATCCCTGATCTTCCTTGAAAATTTATAGACCCCTCAACACCTTCATCCAGCCTTCATTTCCCTTTTTCCATCAATTTTCCACCTTCAAACCTCCAAAAACCACTTTTGGCCTCCTCCTGTAGATCCTCCTATAGAACCTCCTGTAGATCCCCTGCAGCCTCTTGTAGAATTCCCTGTGAGTGATTTTTCGAATTCTGACCGCAATGGAAGTCTTCAGAAGGGTACTAGGGGCTTCTTAGGACCCCTCCACACCTTCCTCACCTTTTGTAAAAACCAATTCCATCATCCTTTGCCACCAAACCTCTGCACAACCACAACCAGTCAAAACACAAGCATAATAATTCCACATAAAAATGCTCAAAAGTACAAAAATATGATTTCTTCTCATTTCTCTTCAGAAGTAGCTTGAATAAATGAAATTTACTTTTTCAGTAGTCAATGACACCCATTTCAGTAGTTTCCATCTCTTTTCTTGCAAAAGTAGCGTTAGTGGGTAAACTAGGGTTTGCTAGGGTTTGCTAGGGTTCACGTTACATTTTAGTTTTTCTTCTCTTTCTGCAAGTAGAATAACCTCTTTCAAGTTAGGTTTCTTTCATAACAGTTAAAATCTTCTTCTGATTATTCATAGAAGTTGGCTTAAGCTCCTAGTGAACTTGCGCCGGCTGATCAAGTGACAGCGTGCAATAAGAGCTAGTACTTGTGCATACAACACCATCGCTTCCAAGTTTGTTATGAACTACCGGGTTGATAAAAGTAAAGTACGGAGCCCCAGGAGTTGCAGCATTATTACTACAATACTGGAGCTCACCATCATTTTGGCGCCATTGTTGGGGAAGCGTCAGAGTATTTTGTGATTACTGCTTTTATTCTATTTTCTACTGCAACATTCTGCTAAGTAGTTTATTTCAACAAAATAGAGTAGCTGTTTTATTTGAATTCTGCAAAAGTAGATTAAGCATTTCCTACTTTCATTTCCATTCTGCAATTTCATTTCAACAAGCGTAGATTAGGCATTTCCTGCTTTCATTTCCATTCTGCAATTTCATTTCAGCAAGTGTAGATTAGGCATTTCCTGCTTTCATTTCAATTCTGCAATTTCCATTCCAGCAAAGTAGATTAGTCATTTCCTGCTTTCATTTCAATTCTAAAATTTCATTTCAGCAAGTTCATTTCAGTTTTGCAGGTACAAGAAAAAGAAAAAAAAAAAAATCACCCAAAAAGAGATTTCCTTTCATGCTTCATAGGAACAGAGACAATTCAGGAAAATTCCTACCCAACACCCCCACCACATCACTAAGTCACCCTTCTCTCTTCTTTGGTGGCAGTGATCCAGAAGAACCTATAGGTGAACCTCCAAAGATATACGAAGATCCTATAATAGAAGAAGAGCAAAAAACCATTCCTCCTGAGACCATGGCTGAAAACAGAAACATTAGAGGAAATGGGGAAAGAATAGAAGGTGCCTTTCCTATCCGAGAGACCAATGGGGACACAAAAATGAAAAACATAAGTCCCTCAGCCTTACCTCACTTCCATGGATTGACTACTGAAGATCCTGATACCTTCTTGTTTGAATTTGATGTTCTCTGTCGAACCTATGAGTATGTAGAAGACAAGCAAAAGTTGAAACTGTTTCCTTCTACCCTCAAGGATGCAGCATTACGTTGGTTCATGGGGTTATCTGGAAACAGTATCACAACTTGGGCTCAGATACAGCAAGCCTTTAACAACAAATACCAGGACTACCGTAGGTCAAAGGATACCAAGGAATAAATCTTCTGAATGACCATGGGAAGTGATGAAACTTTAGAAGACTATGAAGAAAGGTTTCAGCTTGGTTATAAAAGGGCCAGGTGCACACTTGACCTCGAATCTCTGAAGTTGGTCCTGCTCAGAGGAGTCCCTGAAGACCTTCTAGATACCCTCCATTTGCTGGCTGGAGGAGACATCTACCAACTGCCTTATGATGACATAAAGACTGTGTTTAGAAACCATTCTAGGGCAGCCAGAAAGAGAGGTAGGGGAAGTCAACCTTTAGCCAGTACACCCTTATCCAGTTCATCCCTTAAAAACGAACTTGAGAATCGGTTGGAAGATTTCAAGAGCGAGATGAGGCAAAATCTTGCCATGCAAATTGATACCTTTCATATCAAAAGGAAACAAGAGGAAGCCAAGAGGGCTTTGGCCATCTTTTGTGCCAGGTTCACTAGAAAGCATCTTAGGAATGAATGTCTATTGCACTCTATAGAAGTGTGTCTAGTTTGTGAAGAATACCATCCTAGGAATCAGTGTCGTTCCTTGCCCGGAATTAAAGCTACATATCAGGGGGCTGAAGGAGCCACTGAACCACTCTATTTCATGAACCAAAGGAGGCCACATGGACCCAGACCTTACTAACTAGGAATGCAAGGGACATCCCAAACTTATTACAACCCCAATCAAGCCACTTCCATGCCTTCTTGGGGTCCCCCTGCTCATCCTTCCTGGTCCACACCCCCTCCTTGGTCGTATCCATCTCAATATCATACTCAACTAGTTGCTCCTCCATTTCACTCTTATGCTCAGCCACAGCCTCAGTGTAATGCACCTCATTAGGGGTGGAGGCCCCAATACAACCCTCCTCCCGCTCATTTTCCTCCACCACCATTACCTCATGCTCCACCAACACAACACCAAATACCTGCTCAACTGAACCCGAACCACAATAACAGACACGCCTAGTAGGTATATACTGGAGAAACATCATGCCCGACCTATGCTATGGAGATTCAGGAGATTAACCTACGATCTGGGAAGGCTCTCCTAGACAGCCAACCTCCTCCTAAGGAGGATGAGGAAGAAAAACAGGAAAGTGAACTGGAAGCCATTCCACCCTTTCCTGAGAGACGAACTGGAACCACACAACCAACCCCAGAAGAAACTGAACTTCTGGGAGAATTGAAATAGTTATGTGTAAAAATACCACTTCTCCAAGCCATAAAGGATGTGCCTATATACAACAAGATGATTAAGGAGAAGTGCTTCAAGCACCCAGGCAGGCGCAAGAGTGATGCTCCAACTATCAATGTCATAGGGCAACTATCCGACCTGATGTTGGGGTAGGTAATCTGTCCATAATATCTAGACCCTGGGAGTATTGTAGTCGATGTCCACATCAATGGAATTATAATCCCCCATACCTTGATTGATCTAGGGGCTACCATTAATGTGATGACCACAGACACTATGCTCAAACTCAACCTTTAGGGTTCCCTGAGAAAGACCTCTATAGTACTGCAGTTAGCAGACCGCTCCACCGTGACCCCTAAGGGGATTATGGAAGATGTAATGGTCTCTATTGATTCTTGGGAGTACCCTATTGATTTCCTGGTTAACCAACCAAAGGAAAAACTCACTGGGTATCCTCTCATCCTGGGAAGACCTTGGTTGGCTACTGCAGATGGTTACATTAGTTGTCGAGCTAGGAACATGACAATCAAGAATGGGCATATGTCAAAACAGCTAGTCCTATATCCTCCTGCCCAACCTCTGTTAGAACATGATTTACCTCTCTGGTTGGAGGAGGAAGATGAGGATGAAGTCTATTCTGCACCATTGTGTATAGTAGAGGCTACCATGGGGGATCCACAAACTGAGGATGATTTTATTGAGAACTTGATTCAGAATCCACCCCCTAGTGAGTTGAAATTAGAAGAGTTGGTGGAAGAAAACCAAGTCAATCCTTTAGTTGATCTCTATGTGGCTGATTCGACCTCTCTCTGAGTTAAGAATGTGGAATTCAACCCAGAAAGAACCTTGAAGATCGACTCATCCTTATCCACCTCTCAAGAGAAAGAACTGTGTAGCTTATTGAAAAATCACTTAGATGCTTTTGCTTGGAGCTATAAGAAGATGAAGGGAGTCCACCCTTCAGTCTGTACTCATCACATTTACATTAAAGAAGATTTTAAACCAGTCAGGTAGCCTCAAAGGAGGATGAATCCAACCCTTAAGGACATTGTCAAAGAAGAACTACAAAAGTTGTTGGATGTGGGATTCATCTACCCCATCTCTGACAGCGAATGGGTCTCTCCTTAGGTGCTAGTGCCAAATAAAAATGGGAAGTGGAGAATCTGTGTAGATTATCGGGAACTAAACAAGGCCACCAAGAAGGACCATTTCCCTTTGCCTTTCATAGATCAAGTGCCAGATGGCTTGGCAGGGAAGAAGTTCTTCTCCTTCCTAGATGGGTTTAGCGGGTACAACCAGATCCAAATCAACCCGGAAGACCAAGAGAAGACCACTTTCACTTGTCCTTGGGGTACTTTTGCATACCGGGTCCTTCCTTTTGTGTTGTGCAATGCTCCCACCACTTTCCAGAGAGCAGTATTGAGCATCTTTGCTGAACTGGTTCATGACTCAGTGGAAATCTATATGGATGACTTTACCCCTTATGGTTCTAACTTCCAGGCAGCTTTGACTAACCTAGGAAAAGTTTTAGCCAAGTGTATTGAAATGAACCTGTCCCTCAGTCCTGAAAAATATGAATTCCTGATGACTGAAGGGACCGTGCTAGGTCATACAATTTCTCTGCAAGGATTACAGGTGGATCCAAACAAGATTGTTATCATCCAAAGGGTCCCACCTCCTCAAAAGGTAAGAGATGTTCAGAGTTTTCTAGGCTTAGCAAGGTATTATAGAAGATTCATTAAGGATTTTAGTAAGCTATCCTCTCCATCGTTTGGTCTTTTGGGAAAAGATGCTGAGTTCATATGGACTAACAACTGTTAAGAGGCTCTGGATGCCTAGAAAGGTAAACTGGTAACTTCTCCAATTTTGAGAGGTCCAAACTAGGCCCTAGCTTTCCACATTCACACAGATGACTCGAACAAAGCGATAGGATCAGCCTTAGGGAAAGTTGACGAGAAGCTACCTTATGCCATATATTTTGTAAGTAAAAACCTATCCAAGGCAAAATTAAACTACACTGTCACTGAAAGGGAGCTCCTAACTATAGTCCATTCCCTAAATAAGTTCAGACACTACATCACCGGCTATCAAACATTCATACACACTGTTCATGTTGCAATTAGGTGTTTGATGAATAAACCAGATGTAAATGCTCGTATCATTAGATGGTTACTTTTGTTGCAGCAATTTTATTTGACCATTGTTGATAAATCGGGTAAGGAAAATGTTGTTACTGATTTTCTGTCTAGACTAGATCTTCTTGCAGGTGAAGAAGGAATGGTGGATGATCAAATGCCAGATGAACACCTATTTGCTATTTTAGTACTCTCTCCATGGTTTGTTGATATAGAAAATTACTTGATTTCAGCACAGTTTCCGCCACACCTGTCCTCAAAAGAGAAGATCGTGAGGAAAAGTGCCCCATTCACCTAGATTGGGGGAAATCTTTTTAAACTTGGCCAAGATCATATTTTGAGGCGATGTGTCAGGGAGGAGGAAGTTTTTGATATTCTCCTAACCTTTCATGATGGGCCCTGTGGGGGTAATTTTGCAGCAAAGAGCACTGCCTTCAAAATTCTGCAAGCAAGTTACTATTGGCCCACTCTTCATCAAGATGTCAGAAGATATATCAGCCAATGTGAGTGATGTCAAAGGATGGGGAAACCTACTCCAAGGGATGACATTCCCCTACAACATAAAGTGACTTTCAAACCATTTGAGAAGTGGAGCATGGACTTTGTGGGTCCTATCAACCCTCCTTCAAAACATAAATCTTACATCATTGTGTGTACTGATTATCTAACAAAATGGGCAGAAACAAAGGTGATCAAGGCAGCAACAGAAGAAAAAGTAGTTGTGTTTTTGAGGGAAAATATCTTCTACAAGTTTGGTTATCCAAGAGAATTAGTCACAGATCAAGGAAGTCAGTTTACTTCCGATCTGATTGAAGACCTGCTCACACATCACAAGATTAAGCACATAAATTCCTTCCGTTATCATCCGCAAGGAAATGGACAGGTGGAAGTCACTAACAGAGCTTTGGAAGGAATTTTGATTGAGGCAGTGAGCAGCAGTAGAAAAGATTAGGCAGATCGATTGGTTGGGGCCACCTGGGCCTATAACACCACATGGAAAACCACCACAGGGTTCACACCCTATGAGCTGGTCTATGGGAAGAAGGCTCTACTGTCAATAGAATTTGAATATAGCACATTAAGGATGGCAGCTCAGCTGGACCTAGATCTCAGCCATGCACAAAAGGAAAGGTTACTTCAGCTAAATGGATTGGATGAGCAGAGTTTGCAGGCCCTTCTCCACTCAGAGATAGTCCAACTTCAAAGAAAAATATGGCATGACAGACACCTCAAAGAAAAACAATTCCAGGAAGGAGATTGGGTGCTAATGTATGATTCGAGATATAAAGATTTCAAGGGCAAATAGAGGACGAGATCGTTGGGACCCTACACAATAGAAAAATGCAATGACAATGGGTTAGTCCTGATCCAGACCATCGATGAAGAAGCCATCCCCATGCTTGTCAATGGGCATAGGTTGAAAATCTACAGGAAGCCCCTTTCCAAGCAGGAATTCATTGAGAATCTGAGTAAAACAGTGTTGGTAGTGGAGTAGGTCTCTGCCTCCACTCCACCCACACCCTGAGCCAAAAAAAAAAAAACGGAAAAAAAGAATAAAAGATCCCTGGGTGAAAACCTCTTGGAGGCACCCAGGGTAGGCAGTGAGGGTGAAAACCTCCTGGAGGCGCCCCAGCTGTCTCATAAAAAAAAAGGAAGAAGAAGGAAAAAGAAAAAGAAAAGGATGAAAAGAAAAAAACAGAAAAAAGCTAACTTCTTTTGAATGCATTGTAGATTGCAAGAGGGTCACACAAGAGAAAAAGGACATGGCTAGGCTGCATACACCCTTGATAGCTCATTCCTCCATCGCCATTGTCTTTTCCTAGGCCTTGGTCTGAAGATTTTGCATCCTACAGGAAACATTGTGCATTCTACAGGAGGCTCCTGTAGAAACTACAGAGAGCTCAAAATCAAGTTCAGAGAAGAATCCGAGGGCTAGAAATTTGTCTAGAGGGCTTGTGGACCTCCCTGCCACCATTAATCATCCTAATTCTCCATTCCATCCCTGCACACCTACATTTCCACTCGCTTTTTCTTCCCTGCACAAAAAACCACAGAAATTCTATTTCTTTCGTTTTGTAAAACAAACAAAAAAATGATGAATAAGACAACAACATTCTTCACTTGTTTCTTACCTGATGTATTCTAGCTATTATTCCTTCCATTCAAAACCTTCTTCAGTTGTCTCTTCAGTCCCTACTCAAGCATCAACCAGAAATTTTAGAGGGAGAAGCAGCTACAGGAAATCCTGCAGGATTCCTGTAATAGCTGATCCCTTTAAAAAAACAAGCTCCAGAGGAAGGGTCAGTGCAACCAATATGTTAGCAACATGCAAGGAGCGATGCCTGATCAAAAAATCACCAACATAAGCCACCAGTTCAGAGGCTATGAACACCCACAACAGTGGCAATAAAAAAACGAAGTGCCAAAGTCTGAGCATGCAAAGCACAACAACGACTAACCGGTAAAGTGGCTAAAACCCATTCCTATATTGAATGAATATTATTTAGTAACTACATGAACTATTGAGATGGTCATGATTAAACAAAATTGGTGGCCAAATAACTGGCCACCCTCATTCAGTTCAAGCCACCCTCGTTCAGTTCAAACCACCATTGTTGAGTTCAAACGAGCCTCGTCCAATTCAAACATCAGTTCAAAAGATGCAGTCAGTACGTGTGGTCCATCAACTCGGGAAGAAAAAAAATCAGAACCGGCAGTGGTGGCAGCTTATAATGGGAATGATGGAAGTGATGGTAGGTAGGCGACATGAAAAACCATTATGACACTGGAGTAGGACCAACGGTCTGGATGGGGATAACGTACCCATCCTGCCACCTCACCTTTTCATTGCAGATCATGCCATCAGTTTAAGTACAGTGCGGTCAAAGCCTCCACCACCTTTTGTTTCATTTGAGTTGACAAGTTCTCGACTGCAGCACTCACCTACCACCTTCAGAACAACGAACCAGTTGTTCTCTACCAATTTTCAAAACCCTCCTACTTATCGCATTCTACAGGAGCATTATTGCATTCTACAGGAGCAGGAACACCGTCTATAGGAGCCTTTATACAGGAAGGCCAGAGAGCAGCTCTATAGAGGAAAAACTCGAAATTTTTGCCAAATTCGAGCTTGAAAAGAGGTAGGCTCAAAAACCCACTCTGCATGTGATATATCTATACAAGGTGGTGGAATTAGAAGCAAAGTATTGGGTTGAAAAAGGCAAGGAATGTGAGCACAAAAGTCTACTTGTGTTTTTCTGAATTCTATACAGTCTCTCCATTTTCTTCTCTGCACTCAAAATCTGTCCTTTTTCTTCCTCGTATTCTTCTATAAAAAAGAGATGCAACCATAGAAAATCAAGCCTGGAAAAATGAATTTGCAAGTCTGTTTACTCTGTGAGAAAAAAGAACACTGTTTTATATATTCTCTATTCTATCAAAATATTGAGTTCCTCCAAAAGCTGAGAAGTAAATTCAGGTTGAAAACAGTTTGAAGGGAGGGAAAAATTGCAAATTGATGTTGTGAAAAAAGAAGAACACGAGAAATTCCCTCTCTGGTTTCAAAAAGACAAACATCAGTTATTCCTCTATTTCCTCTTTTGAAAATTGTTGCCATGTTCCTCACCTGAGCATTTTCGGAAGTCACTAAACACCATGCTAGGAGGTTTTATGAGAAAGGAGCCTTTGAACTCCAACAAATTGCATGAGCACCCAGAAGTGGTGGCCCTCTTCACTAGGGCAAACTAGATGTCTTTCTTTGAGAGAATTCATGGATATGATGAGGAGGTGACCGAGGAATTTCTAATGTCCTTAAGACCCCATTCGAAAACACATGCTACAGTCAGTTTCAGGGGTCTGACCCTAGAGCTTACACCAGAATTTATCAGCAGAATCACAGGTCTTCCACTTGGGCTCCCTTGGAGCAAAGAGGAAAAACCACTAGGACAAGTTGCTAAAAAGACATTTTTTTAGCCTGATGAACATCCTGTAGAAGATAAGAATGGGGTCAGAAGGACAATTTTACCTCATCCATGGGGTGAGGTCAGCTACCAGATCATGAAATATATCTCTTGTGAAGGAAGATTCAGTATAGTTTATGGTTATCACTTCAGATTATTGCATGAATTAAGATATGGAATGGACCTACCTGCAGCTAGAAAACTCAGTCTGCCATATTTTCTCCTCCAATCTTTGATAGAGTGTGGCACCAAGTTGAATGCAGGGGTTCCAGACCAACTGGCCCACCATGGGCTCATCAAATTATTGGTAGAGGATGCCCTACACACATACACCATCCCTATAGCCTGGGAAATTTTCAGGAACATGTCTAGAGAAGATGACATCAAAACTCTTACTAATGACCTTAGCCCATCTAGCAGTGAAGAGGAGGAGCAGAAAGAGGAACATGAGAAGGAAATTCATGAGGAGGCACAAAATATTCAAATAGAAGAAGAAAAAGAGGAAAAACAGAAAGAAGAGGAGAAACCGGACAAAACCATAGTTGAACCTAAGGCAGAAAAGAAAACAGCATCAAAAGTAGAGAAGAGGAAGATGACAAAAGTTGAGAAGAAGAAGCCCAAGAAAGCTCAGAAAAATACTGCCATAGGGAAGCCAGAGACTCAGCAAGAAAAGGAGAAAACACCAATAGAAACAGCAAACACAGTAAAAATTGTAGAGCATGAAGAAGAAGAACAGCAAGAAGAAGTGTCCCTTGAGACACTAGCAAGGGAAGAAGTAGCTGTCCTTGATGCATTGAGCACTCCAGCTAAGAAAAAGGGGAAAAGAAAAAGACAGACATCTATGTATTTCAAAGCTCGGAGGAGCACCAAGGTTAAGGTGGGCAAGACCCAGCCACCATCAAAAGAACCCATTATCATTGAGGATGCACCTACTATGAAAAAGGAGGAATCTCCCTCCAAAATCTCCATCGCCTACAAGAGAGGGAGGCCGAAGACCTCCACCTGGAAGGAAAGAATCGAATTGATGGACTCTAAAGCCATCCTACAGGAGACACTAGCCAAGCTCAAATAAATTGAAAAACTGGAAAATAAGGCAGAAGAACAGTCCCAAGAGGAGGGTAAGGAAAAAGAGATACCTGAGCCAAGGTCTCAGCCTAACTTAGGCTCCTACTATAACCTTCTGGAAGGTGGGAAGATCATCCCACAAAAATTCGATGTGCCTCTTTTCTTCAAACTAGAAAAAGAAAGAGTCAGGACCTACACCTGGATGCAGATTGCTAAATCTAAAGGAGTCGAAGATATAGGGAACATGGAAAAAAAGTTGAGAGAGATGAGCAGGGAGTTGAGCATGGTAAGGCACACAGAGAGCATCAGAAGAGCTCAACTACAGGAAGAAAATGAACTGTTGAAAAAGCAGTTACAAGAATGGGAACCTCAAAAGAGAAATAAGCTACCAATCTTGGAAGGAAAGCAACAAATAGAGGGACCCTAGGCAGATAATGAGGCAGCAGAGAAATAGCAACAAGAAGGAGAACCACAGACAGATAGTGAAACATTGATGAAACAACAACAAGAAAAAGAATCTCAGGTAGAAACTGAAGTGCTGATTTTGAAAAGGCAGCTGCAGGAAAAGGAAGCCCAGATGGCCTGCATGGCTAGCTAGGCAATGGAGGCATTACAGTGCAGACAACCAGCTAAATCCTATGCACTGTATCTCAAAGACCAGTGGCTCCAATTCCAGATTAAGACATTGGCCCAGAGGGGCACAATCCCATTCCAAGATTATGGTCAGTTTATGCATTTATGTGATCATAGTTTAGCCGAGGATAAAGCAAAACTAGCCAAATTTTACCTACACAACATGGCACTTCCTAACATGAATTTATGGGATCCAAATGTTGCATTGGGAGACTTACAGCTAATGGCTATGGCTTCCTGGATGAGCCATGAGGAAAAGAGAGCAGTGGAAATTCAAAAGATAATGGCAAAAGAGCTAAGTGAGCCCCTGATGATAAGGGCAGAACCAGCAGAACCATTGGCTCTCATCTATGCCCATGAACACCTTGCAGCCAATCCCCAAGTTCTCCCTGATTATGTTGATAGGCAAGCACAAGCTATTGCTCATTTTGAAGATATGGAGAGATTGTTTGGCAATGACTGCCTTCATGCATGCATGAGAAGGTGGAATACATTGCCACATAGCTTAAGGATCAGGGAGTATCACTCCCCAAACAGAATGAGGGAGGCCATGAGGAGAGTACCCCTATACAAACACTCAATGCAAAACTTGAAAGCCAACTAGATTGGTCTTAAATTCAGTCCTCCACTACTGTTAGGACTGTTGGAAGGAGTTAAGGAGGAGGAAGAACAGAAACAATGGGAGGAAGTGGATAGGAAAGCAGGTTTCCATGATAGAGAGGAGGACATCACATTAGAGGCTTGGGATGTTAGGGAGTCTTTTAGAGCTATTAAAGATGAAGAGCTAGATTAGTTGCTCAGAGGATGAGCAACCCATTCAACGGGGGGGTGATGATGAGCCCCAGAAATGGGTAACTATATGGGCTCATTTTTCCTATTATTTTCATTTAATCCACTATTCTCAATAGTTTTTTCCATGTTTTTGAATATATTTATGTCAATAGAGTGAATGTGGATAGTCACTTTGCCATGTAGTCTAATGAATGTTTATTGCAGATTTTTTGGACAATTTTGGACAAAGACAAGGCAATTATGAGCAAAATGGCAGCCAAACTCGAGGAAATAGGGATGAGGACTTGTAGGAGGGGTGTCTCCTTCATTAAAGGCCCCTTAAATTCTTCATCAGCAGCTCGGAGTACAAAGGCCCACATTGATGATTCCAAGGGGCAGCCGAGCAAGTCAAGTAGGGCTACTGTTATCTTCAGTTTTAGGCAGTCGAGTTCCTTAATTTTAGGAGGACTGTTGGGAGTCCCCATTTGTATAAATAAGAAGGCTTCAAGCCTTAGTAGGTTAGCCATTTCTTAGTCTATTTTCTCACTTTTGTGCAACATTGTACTCAGCTCATTTTCGAGCTCCTTTTGAGACAATTTTTATGTGATGTAACTGCTATTTTTTGATAAATGAAGATGAACCAAGTTTTGAACCAGCACTGATCTTTTCCAGAGGGCTGAATCTCTTGGGTTAGGGCCCAACCCAAGTTTCCCAACACCTCCTTTGTGTATTTATATGTTTTGTTTCCATTCACGAGTTAATTTCTACTGCATATACTCATTTTGCTTCATTAGATTAGGTTGCTTTTGATGGTTAGAATAGTTGTTTTTGCTTCAAGTTGCTTAAGTAAGTTGCTATAGTGACAGAAAGAGATCCAAAAAGGCTACTAGCAGGTCTTGATTTCCTTTCTCCCTTCCTGGGACTATGATTTTAGGTCAAGGTACTATTTCTGCCACCAAAAACACAGTTTTTGCTCTTTCATGCAACTGCTAGTGTGATACTTTGATTTGGAAGAGTTGATATTTGTTCAGATTCACTTGCTTAGATCATTTCATGTCCTTTTATCATAGTTCTCTTGCATGATTTTCTGTTCATAAAGTATTGTTCAACATTTTTCTGGTTTAGGTCAGAATTTAGGGTAAAATAGACAAAACTCTGTTTTTTCGGTTCTTGCTTTGGTCAGTTTTGAGAAGTAAGTGTGCAACTCTCTTGTAGAACATTCTAGCTCACCATCCCTCCATCAAACAGCTAGCACCAACTCACTTCTCCTAGATTCCCCACTCCTTCACCACATTTCGCCAATTTGCCCTAATTTCTGCGTTTTTTTCACAAAGTTTCTTTCTTGACCTTTGAACAAATCCAACCATGTCATTCATCCCTGATCTTCCTTGACAAGTTATAGACCCCTCAACACCTTCAAACCTCCAAAAACCACTTTTGGCCTTCTCCTATAGATCCTCCTATAGAACCTCTTGTAGATCCCCTACAACCTCGTGTATAATTCCTTGTGAGTGATTTTTTGAAGTCTGATCACAATGGAAGTCTTCAGAAGGGTACTAGGGGCTTCCTAGGACCCCTCCAAACCTTCCTCACCTTCTATAAAAGCCAACTCCATCATCCTTTGCCACCAAACCTCTGCACAACCACAACCAATCAAAACACAAGCATAATAATTCCACATAAAAATGCTCAAAAGTACAAAAAGATGATTTCTTCTCATTTCTCTTCAGAAGTAGCTTGAATAAATGCAATTTACCTTTTCAGTAGTTTCCATTTCTTTTCTTGCAAAAGTAGGGTTAGTGGGTAAACTAGGGTTCGCGTTACATTTCAGTTTTCCTTCTCTTTCTCCATGTAGAATAGCCTCTTTCGAGTTAGCTTTCTTTCATCTCAGTTAAAAGCTTCTTCTGAGTATTCATAGAAGTTGGCTTAGGATCCTAGCGAACTTGCGCTAGCTGATCAAGTGACAGCCTACAGTAAGAGCTAGTAGTTGTGCATACAGCACTATCGCTTCCAATTTTGTTACGAACTACCGGGTTGATAAAAGTAAAGTAGGGAGCCCCAAGAGTTGCAGGATTATTGCTACAATACTGGAGCTCACTAGTCGTATGGATTTAATGAGCGCAATGATGAAAACTTGGAGATGTTTCTTATTTTTTAAAGAGAAATAAAATATCACAAAAAGTTCTCTAACTATCGTCGCATAGATTTAACGAGCTTAATGATAAAAACTCGAAGATGTTTATATTTTTTAAAGAGCAATAAAATATCTCAAAAAGTGCTCTAACCATTGTCGCATAGATTTAACGAGCTCAACGATGAAAACTCGGAGATGTTTATATTTCTTAAAGAGTAATAAAATATCACGAAAAGTGCTCTAATCTTCGTTGTAGTAGTTTAACGAGCCCAAAGAAGAAGATTCGAGGTTTTTCGGATTAACGAGCAAGAAAAATACCATAAAAATAATGCTCGATCTTCTTCACGAGCTTGAAGAAGGAGACTCAAGGATTTTTCGGATTAACGAGCAAGAAAAATACCATAAAAAGAATTCTCAAACTTCCTTGATCTCATGCTTGACAATAGAAGGGTCTATGCCATGCATTTCCTCATAAGACCAAGGGAAAATATCGTGCAAGTCCTTAAAAGGGCAGGTGAAGCTCACGATTTCCTCAGGATTATGATTGGCTCCAATCTGTATGTTTTCCACGATGCCTGTCATGATAGAAATATCGATGAGCAATGTTTTTGAAATATTTCTCATGTTTCCTTCGGCTTTCAAAGTTTGGAAGATCATATAGGGTGAGGAAACAATTTCTGGTATGTTAGGGGAGAGGATTTGAAGACGCATCATGTCCGAATTAGATATTGAAACATGATGGTGCGAATCCTCCCAAGGTTGCTCTTCTAAACTCGTGATCTCTCTAATAGCTTCATCCATAGGTAGGATTTGATTGAGGAGATCGAAAGAAGGCATGGTTACGGAAGGGGTGGTGGTACCGTCGGCAGTAACTGACATGACCAAAGTTTTAGATGTGGATTGAATGGATTGGTAGGCCAATTTAGTTGGTGATAGCAGCATCTGGTCTCCAATTGTGTCAAGGTATGAAGGAGCTGGCAGGATCCATGGATCGGTTTGTTCATGACAAAAAGATGAAAGCATGTTGACCGATTGTGAAACCTTGGGTAGCTAAAGAGGAAAACATCCCATGAGGGAAGAAGCCTTCAGTAGACCGGTACCTAAACTGACATAGCCGTCAGTTCCACCTCCTACTAGGGGTACGGAGCCACTTGGTAATGGTGAATAATCAGGGGTGCAGAAAGACAACTGATCTACTATAATAACCTTTCCATCCAATGGAAATTGGATGATGCGAAAGACAATAGATACGAAGGCCGTCATGGCATATGTCCAACTGCGACCCAGCAAGAGATTATATTCAAGTTTCTTGTTTACGACTTCTATGTCCACCATTACAACTTTCCCATACAACGTGATGGGAAAACTGGCTAGGTATCCTTTTGAGATAAAGGTGTGGCCATTGAAAGCTTTAAGGGAGTTCGATGGCGGGGATAGGGTTGGGGAACCCAGGGTGAGCTAGCATGAAGCCAACATGACACAGGTAGAAGCACCCTCGTCGATGACATTTCTGTGTATACCTTTACCTTTCGAAGTTATATGCACCTCGAATGCAAGCTGGTGAGAAAGGGGAGGTTTACACTTTTCCATGTCGAAAATAGAAAGCGTGGAATCCTTTGGGTCGATACCACCAATAGCTGAAAGTAAAGCTTTCCATTGTGTTGGGCATGTTTGTAATACTTCAACCGCCGACATAGCCGACGGCGCTTGCACCAAATCTTCTACAATGTTGTAGTGTTGGGCGGCACGTGCAGTTGTATTGTGTGTTGTGCGTTGAGGTGCCCCTTTTGGGGGTCGAATTACAAAGTCCTCAGCCGGCCTTTCGATATACAAATCGTTAGGCGGCGGTGGGTTTTGACCTAAGGATGGTTATGCTACAGGAGTGACAGGAGCTCCATAAGATTTGGCTCTTGTGGTGAGTTCTACCGTTTGAAATGTGAAAATGGTAGAAGATCCTTCACTAGCTGAAGGATGTTGTGAACCATCGTTGCCCCCTTGTGGGGGTTGCGGTTGGTTTGCAATAAGATTTTGCTGCTGTTGAGTGGGAAAAGGATTTCTAAGAATAGCAGGGGCCTTACCAGAATCCATTTTGGCAAGGTATTCTATGCATTCCTAAAGCTGCGGACAACGCCAAGTCATGTGGTCTTCAGCACAGAGTTTGCATGGATATCTGGTGGTTTTATCCTTTTCCTCGTCAGTAGGCGCAACAGCCTTCTGTTTTGGGTTGGGCTGCTTTGGTGACTGCTCTTCAGAAGGAGCAATCTTTTTCTTATTCTTCTTGTTATTGCCACTGGATTTTTGTGTAGAATACACAGAGTTTATCGTAGTGGTAGGAAAAGCAGTCGTATTGGTAGAGGGGTCCACTTCCAGCTTGGCAATGGAACCACTGAGTTTTTTTACAGCCGCCCCAGAGGTTGCGCCGATAATCCCACCAGCGTGCACTCTGGGGTGCTGAGTGGCGAAAGCATTGGGGTTACTAGGAGCATTGGGGATTATGTCGTAAAGAGTTCCAAAATGTGCACATATCAGATCTAAGTGCTGGGCACAACGTATGGATTGGTCTTCTATGACCACACCACCTAGAGTGACATCTCTAGTGATTTGAGGAAGTAAGGACCTGCAGAACCAGTCCGTTAAGAGAAAGTCTGGGATGGGAGCTTTCACTAACCTCTGCCTACGCCTCCATTCATGAATATGATCAGAGATGTGGGTGGCGGTATCCTGACGAAATGAAGTGAGGAGCTCTATCCTAATCTCATAGCGGATAGGTAACTGGAAGTGCTTTAGGATTCTATCGCTAAAGTCTCAAAGGTGTTTACTCACGCGTGTGGTAACTCAATATACCATTTCGCTGCATTTCCAGTGAGGGTGCGGGGAAAAAGATGTAACCAGACACTATCATCCACCATAGAGTTTGAAACACACCAGAGATGGTAGGTGGTGATATGGGTGCCTGGATCCTCCCCTTGTTTTCCATCAAACTTTGGGATGTCCGTTGGTATTTTATGCGGGATCGGTGACCATTGTAAGTTGTGATAGATTGGGTCGTTTGTCAACTTGTATGAGTTGGGTATATCCAAACTTGCCAAGAAAGGAAGAGAGTTAGGTGCACCTGACTTGGACCATGGTGATGATGGATGACTTGAGGAGCTTTGCACTCCTCCCATCGTTTGGTTCCCCATATTATACATGGGTTGCATGGTGTAGCAGTTGCTTTGAGGTATGGTGTTGTAGAGTGGATTTCCATGAGGATTTTGATACTGGGGTATGATATTGTCCCCAATATAAGCGGTGCCCTCTTAACTCATTTGAGTATGTGAGTAGGGTGCCCCCATGGACTGGTTGGGAACCCCTTGTGGATTCCCGCCTGACACAGAACTGACCATTTTGCCTTGATTGATAGAGGGGACACTCATGTCAATTAGTGACTGACAATGCATGCCTAAGAACAGAGGGGGAACTCTTACATTCCCTACCGGCATGTGCATATTACAAACCCCCCCAGGTATATGAATTTAGGGGTTTGAACTGTACATTGGCGGCCGACCATGTTGTTGGTAAACGGGAACCGTGCCCATAGTGCCGCATTGAGTGTTATAGGGAGCACTATATGTGGCACTTGTTGAAGGTATGGATTTTGGCACCATAGGGGTGGAACCTGGCATCTTCTAGGTTCCAATCATAGAGGGTGTCATGTGAGTGGTTGTACTTAGGAAAAATGGGATAGCGGGATTCCACATTACTGGTGTTGTGATGACTGTCGACTGGGGGAGTGGTGAAGGACCAAAAGTGTCCCTAAAGTTCCACAACCCATTAGTCATCGACTGGATAGATGGAAATGTTCCAACTACCGAAGCAAGAAGTACAGGTACCACGAGAGCCAAGACAGGTTCCAACGGATTCATGAGCGGAGGGTTAAAGGGGGGAAGAAATCCCTTGGTGAAGAAATCCTCCGCAAACTTCAATCGTCGGTTGTCCAAACAGATCCTATGTGAGATTTAGGAGGTTGATCCCCTGAAGATGGGGAATTCGGTTCAGTGGAACTCGGTGGATCTTCCACAATGAGTGGAGGAAGTCCTAACAATCGTTTAGAGTGACGACGAGGGCCGGATGTAGCCACGGTGACCGTTAATTTTTATCAAATAATTTTATCGTGATATTCTTTAAAGTCTCAAATGATAGCACTCAGGTACCTAAATAAATATATAAAAATGCACTAAATGGATCAATCAACAAACAGAGGGAAATTACCTTGTCTGATAAGCACCGATCATTGGAGATGAAACCCAGTATCTCAATGAATAACAGAGAAGGATGGCCAAATGTATGGTACGGTTACTCTAGAGCTTCACCCGAACCTTAGATTGAGGGGCCACGTACTCTTGTGAACATGAGCACCCTCCCAAAAACTAAAGACATAGTAGATCCATCCATGTTAGGTACTAGGACAGCCTGTCCCAGTCACCTTCTATAAGTCCCTATATGTATGGCCACTAAAGATACCTCAGATCACAGACACCACCGGGGGGACATAGTCGTAGATAGCACGTTGTGTGGGTAGGATACCTGAGTCCCTGAATGAGCTCCAAAATCCCCAAAGGGATCCCCAATACATAGAATACCCAAAGGATTTGTAAGAGAAGGTGGACTACCTTCACTTACAATCTGATGTTGTCTCGTATTTAGCTCCGCTTTGACTAGAGTGGTCCTGGTAGTATGAGCGCAGAAGGAATTTTTCACTCGTTAACGACACTAGTTTGGTTTTTGACCTTGGGTAGTTCACTCACATGCTTATCCCAAGATCCTAGCCTAGCTAATGTTGGTTTGCTCAAAAGAGTAACTGATTGATTTTAATGTAAATTTTATTTGTACTTGATTAGTGTCTTTAGTAGGGGTGTTGACGTATGAAATATGGTGAGACTCTTGACTCAATAAATCATGCAGAAACAATGCTTTGATTTTTTTTTTTTAATATGATTCATACAAGTTGTATTCTACATATTCATATTTTCAAATATTCATAGTTTCGTCTGTGCATCTATAGTCTTTCAACACATGTATAACCAAAAGATTCTTTTCCAATATTCCCTAACAACTACTTAAAGCCAAAATGACGCAACTCACAACTATTTAAACAGAAGGATGAACACAAATTATTGGTCTTTCTTTCAGAAAAAAATGTTTTTAAAGAGAGAAAAACCAAAAAATTTTCCTAAAAATAAATTTCTAGGACACCAATTTTGCTGACATAATATAGTTACAGATCTTATTTTAGCCCATGAGAAGATTTTCCATCCCTTTTGGTCCACAGATACTACTGGAAATCAAGGCAAAGGGAGACTAATGCTCTGTAACAGTGGCTACAGAGAGTTAGTAGGGTCACTAACGATCCCTGTACATAGGAACATTGCTTTATAAGGCTCTGTGTAGGCTGGTAACCTGCGTTAGTGTGGGAAATCTATCACAACAAGGGTTTCCAAGATCAGTTTCTGAGATGAATGTATACTAGTAGGATGCAACAAGATATTTGGTGGATCAGAAAAAGGATTGCTGAAGAATAGGGAGCTCTTGGAAGGAAGAGGGAACAGAGAAGACTCTGGGTAAACCAGGAACTAGATGTATAGTCCCCAGTGGAGTCACCAATTTTGCTGTGGGGTAAAATGCACAGTGTATGGAGAATGAAAACTACCCTCAAAGGCCTTTCCGGGTGTTATAGACATATTTGGGCACTGCAACCCCAATCACATATGTCGATAAACCAAGGGCTCTCAAACCCCTAAAAGTGTTTTTTCATACCCTAAAGGATCAAGGTCAATTGATTACATCATTTCCCAGAAGTTCTCCCTGAAAAACTGCTCAGAACTGGTCAAAACTGGACCATACAGATTGCTCCATGCTGAGGGTGCGATGCATCTCACCTACTACACACAAAGGGTGTGATGCATACTGAAAAGCCCTTCTGTAGGGTGCGATGAGCGAGAGCAGACAAATGGCAGAGGTAGTTTGCTAGGTGGAAACTCAGAGAATCTTCTAGAAACTGCTGATATGACACTTGCCTCTATGAATTCACCCAGGGATGAGTAAGAGATCATGAAATCTCCAAGTGGAACGACGAAATATCAATGAAATGACACTAATCAAAATCCCAGAAGCTAACTCACTCCACTGCAAACATCTATATATGGATCCCTCATCCTAGAGATCCAAGGGCTGGAATTTTGTAATTTGTAAGGAAGTGTTGTTGGTTTCTCTTTGAGACATTGTATTGTTGGGCGATCTAGCTTTTCATGAGGTGAAGAGGGCTTTCATGCTGGGAGGATGATGCTGGATCAAACAGATGGGTTGTAATCCTCTCTTCTACTACTTCTATCAATAAAGCCATTTGGGTTTTCCTCCATATACTTGTATATTTCTGAATCTTGTATTTGTGTATGCATTTGTATGGTTAATGTACATCTGATTCTACATTGTTTATGGTTATAGATCTTTATGCTTTGATGGTATTTTGCTGCTTTGACTCTACAGGTGTTCTTTGAAGCGGGACAAGTGAGAAAGGAGTGGCAAAGCTCTATCAAAGGAGAGAGGAAACAAGAAAGGAGCCAAGCGAAAGACTGAGGTTGGTACTCTCTGCTTCTCTCTCATCTATCTCTCATAAAGGAAAACACAAGCTACTTTGAATTGTTTGTTTCTAAGATAGCTACCCGTCTTAGTGGGACTAGCAGCTTTGAATGGACACTAGTTTTCCTGGAAATAGAATGGCGACTCTGCTGGGGAACGAATAGTTTGTTTTTTTGTTACTACTGTTTGCTTTATAAACTACAGACGGAGCCTCAAGTTAAGCCAGCTAGCCTTCGAACTGCTTTTGCTATGCTACTGCAAAGTAGATCAACGCTGCTTCAGTAAATCTTCGGGTTGGTTTATGAACTAAACATCTGACTTGCAAAAATCCTAAGTGCCTTGGTGGTAGCTCAGTAACCTCATTAGATCAGCCCCTATACTTTGTGTTTACTATCATTCATAAGCTCAACCAAAATCCCTGAACTTAGCTACAAACTGTGGGTGAAAACCAAGCTCAGTCTCGTCCCAGGACCGTCGCACTATCTCTCTGGTAGTTTGGATGCATCGCACCTCCTATGTGCTGTAGGTGAGATGCATCCATGTTTTCCTTAAGGACAGGTGCAATGATTGAATGAGACTGTTTTTGCCTCTAGATTTTGGTTTTTTCTTCATTGTTTTCAGCTCTATTCAGTAGTTTTGTTGTCTATGATCAGTATATCACTGTTGAAACCTTCTTCCTTCACATTATTAAGCCTCCATTGATAAGGAATTGTGAATGTTTTTTATGTATTTTTCATCATTTACAGTCCTCCTTTGCAAGCATTAGCTTAATCAAACTGTCATCTTTTGATTCGAAAGTGTCGCAACTATCGTTTTCAGTCAAGAAAAAGGGTGTTTTAAAGTCTTCCTCTTTTAGATAGTCCATTACACTTTTTCCATAGTACTTGATTTTAAAATTATTAGTATTTCAAGTGTCGAAAGTAGTTTTAAATTCGAAATCGTAAAGTGTCGTCTTAGTCTTCCTTTCATTTCAAAAAGAGAAAATTGTTAGTACTGTCACTTTGAAAGAAAATAGTTCAGATCTGTACTTAGTTTTCTTTTTGTCATTCTCACATTAAGGGAACTGAAAAACAAATACATGCATGTGCATTTGCATTTAGACTGCATGCGGAAATTGATTTAGGAAAAGTGCATTTAGTGTGTGCTCTCTGCTCTATGTTGAAAGAATCATATTTTTCTTTCCTTAGTAGCTAGGATTTTCATTGCTAAAAGAAAATAAACGTTTGTTTATCATTTTAGATTGCATATTTAGGAGTTATACGTCTACATCACGCGGTGAACCTTGAAAGGAAAACTTATTAAGAAAGATCAACTATAAAATAAACCTCAATGAACATAAAAACACTTTGGAACCTAACGCACAACATCTAGAAGTCTAGGATAGAGACGTATTCCAGCGTCGTAAAGCTTGGTAACTATTGTTTTCATCGTAGGTTGGGTGATTCCTCCTCTTTGATACGACAAGTGCCAATACGGACTTGTGCTCCCATGTATTGTCGAGTATATAACGGGAGACCACAATAGGCTGATATCCTTTATGCTTAGGAAGCCGTGTATGCTGCCCTATCGATCGCAATGCACTGAACACAACATTCGGGAAGATTTACTGTCGTACGTAAAGTCCTCAGTAATTTCTCTCTAATTATAACCGAGGTGTATATTGCAGTTTTGCGATTTGTTTGGTAATCCCTCTATCTAGATTTCCAGAGTAGTCACTTTCGTTCATTTTTAGACTCCTTAAAATAAAAGGTCCATCTAAGAACTTGTCACTTCAGGCTCATTAAAAATCGAAGGCGACTAGATTCATCTTTAGATTTTTCTCGACACTTAAAAATTGAAAAAGTAAGTTGTGTCAAAGCGTCATAAAATTCATTTTATTCGGAATAAAATCACTGTTCCCTCGTTGGTCTTAGGTTGAGAAAATGGAGTCCACTAATCAAGGATTTCCCCTTGGGGGGAATCCGAGTCCTTTCTCCTCTTGGGGAGATATTGGTGCTCCACACATGGCTACATTGTCCCTTCCAGGACTCACAATTGGCCTGCCAGTATGGCTATTCTCGACCTTTGTCATTCAAAACACCATAATTCCTTAGCAATCAAATCAGCAACCAGATGATACTGAAGTTGCTCCCCCACCTTCCACTTCGTTTTTTTCTCCCTCTCCTTCTTCTTCTTTGCTTGGTGAAGCTAGTAACACTAAAAACCAAGTAACTAAGAAGAAGAAGAAGAAAGGGAAGGAGAAGAGGAAGGAGAAGCCAACGGTGAAAGGGGGCAACCATGCATCGTCTAGCAAAAATCCACACACTACACCATCCAAACCCAAATCTCCATGTGTCATTTGCAAAGGAGACCACTATCATCGAGATTGTCCCTGCATCCCATGGATCTTGAGGGATTGGTCTCCCCACTTGCACAATCCGGTGTCTTCAACCTCTGTCGATCATGTTGAGAGTACATCGTCAACTAGTGAAAAAGAAGTCAATGGGAAAAAAGGAAGATCTAAGTTTCCTTGTAGATTGTGTGAAGGCGATCATGCCCTCCACCATTGCCCTTTCCTAGATGAAGCTAAAAGAGTCTTGGATAACTATCCTGCTTCACTGTAGCGACTTCCTCCTTGATACAAGAAACTCTTGCCAAGCCCATCGCTAGTTGAAAACTTGACTGACACACCTCTGTTGTTAGTCGAAACACCTATCATTGAAGATAAACCCTTTGAGTCCACACCAGACCAAAGTCAATAGGTCGAGACGGCAGTCAACCTAGTTTTGTCTTCAGAAGGTCCACCTTCAGATGATACAGTCTCCAAAGAGAATGAGAATGACACCATTCAAATTCTTTTTGTTAACACAGAATCCGATGAACATGGGGGCAATCTACCCGTTCCTTTACCACAGGAGGGAAGTTCCTCAATTCAAGAGATTCATCTGGCCGTTTATTCGGTCCCTCCTCCAAGTAATCTAGTCATTTCCTTTGATTGGAATCTACTAGCAAGACCCCGCCTACCATCTAATGTACCATTCTGAATCATAGTACAAGCTTACAGAATGATCATGGCTGGTACTATCATAGATGAAGGGGCTTTTGTGAGTATCCTTTCCTCAACTGCTTGGAAAGTGCTTGGTCTACCATCACTTCTACCTGAGATTCGAAATTTGTCAGGCTTCAATAAAGGAACTAGTCGACCACTAAGGATCCTTCCAAATTTGCCTATAACTTTGAGAAGGAAAACCGTTCATCTAAACGTGATGGTAGTCCAAGGGCCACTAGATTAAAATCTACTCCTTGGGCGTGACTACATTTATAGAATGGGAGCTATTCTTTCCTCACTCTTTCGGGTGATGTGTTTCCCGTATGAAGGCAAAATGGTCCTGCTCGTTGACTAGCTTTCATTCCCCAGTTCAAACATAGCTACTAGTCAAATGCCATCCTTAAATGGTCTTTTTGCACAAGGAATGTCTCATCAACCTCCAGTCCATCCACCTGATGATCGTGAGTGATTCGATGAATGGGACTAAATCCAAGGGGTATGTGCCCTGGTCTGCTTTGGCAGGAAAACTCCAGATATAAGGTAGGTTTCCTCATAGGATATATGACTAGTCTGACACACCCATCTGTTTAGGAAAATGGGATCAGTCTGGAATAATATTTCCTCGTCGAAGGTTATGTGATTGGAAGCTCACACCATTCACCTTTGTCTATTTCAATGGACAAAGCCAAGGAAGTGTTTTGGCTGCTATGTGGATGAAAAAACCTTGCTTTAATGCAAGAACTTCCATATGGTAACTTGGAAACTCTACTTCTCTTTATACCTAGGGGCATGCAAACCTTTTTTACGCAAGTGAAAAGTGATCAGTGTAACTCTAACCCCATATTTTTACTATCCTCAACTGCTTAAGTTAGGTGATTGGTCTGATCCACCAATCACCTTTGTCGAGACCGACGGTGATGGAAAAGTAAAGGAAATGTTTCTCGTCGAGAAACTATCCTACCTAACCTCAGTATTTCGTTAACCCTTAGGACAGTAGTTGGTCGTTCCTAGCTTGCATACGAAAGGCTCGGAGCAAAGTTTCGCATGGGGAAAGCTCCCTAAAAAATGAACCTACTGATGAGAGACATCCTTATTATATGACTCGCACAAGCACGTTTCCGCAGAGTTCAAGCTCATTAAAAAATAAACCTAGCAATGAGCATATGTTCCACTAGAGTTCAAGATCATTAAAAAATGAACCCACGTTCGGTAAATAACCTTTGTGATCGCATTGCTATCAGATTTTGAGCCTTGGTCATGTTCTTACCATCACCTCCACCTTTTTATCCGATCATACACCTCCACTTGATTGTTTACCCTTTTGAGGAACAACTGCGACGAGTGATTCTATTAGGCACCTTCTTTACACTGCCATGATTGAAAAGTTCCAAACTTACCTGGAACCAGTTTCTATCCGAAAACATCACTCGTTCCTCAAAAAATGAGTCTCCTTTAAGATCTTTCTAGACTCGTAAAATATGAAAAGATTGTCGAGCAATTGGCCTCTCCAGCTCGTTAAAGTGATTGGAAGTGCCATCCCTCCTCTATATTTTAATATTTTTGGACCTGAGGGATCATCACACAAAAAGATCGAGCGATTGTCTTTTTCGGCTCGCTAAAGTGATCGAAAAAGTCATTCTTTTTGTATTCTTTTATACTTTTTTCAGACTTAAGGGATTATACTACGAAAACGGACTACTGGACTTTCCTTTCCGTCTCTTTTTAGACTCTCTAAAACTGAAAATGACTGAGTTATCTTTGTCATTAAACTCGTTAAAACAATAGTGACAAACTTGTCCATACGGACAAGAACGAGTTTCATTGTCGCTAGGCTCGCTAAAACATAGCGACAGGTTCACCCGAAGGGAAAATTATAGAACAAGCATATGTTATCCTCCTCAAGCTTGACAAAAATAAAGAGGTACTGGTCAGCAATGATTGCGGAACAAAGGGAAGAAAACTTGAAGAACTTCACTAGTAGCAGGTCGCTCTTGAACATGACACTTTCACTCCATCACCATGGTTGAGTCGGGTTGGGTTATTCCGTTCACCAGTCACATCACCATTGGTCCTCCATACCATCCATTTTGGGATTAACGCTACCAATCCATTCCAGTGTCGCCGATATGTTCAAGAGAAGTTGCTCAGAGAATTCACCAACCCAGCTAACACCTCATCCGCTGCAATACCTTCACACTCCATTTTTCATGACTGCCACCCTGAACCTTGTATCATCAGATCGTTTTCACCTCCACAAAATCATTTGCTCCATTCTGTGTCGTAGATGTGGGATTCATTAAGGCCCTCCTACGACGGGTCACTTCTTGTCGACATCAGCTCATTATCCAAGAAGTTGACTTAGGAACAACCCTTTCAGTACTTTGAAGCTTACATGCCTCAATGGCAAGTTTCTCACTTCCAACGACAGGTTTACATCAATGGCCTTCGACCGAAAGATTTTACGTGGTGTTCGACATTGACTCATTTATTCACACCATGTGAATTTTACTGCAATACCTTGAGGGTCATTATCATTATCGGTGATTCCTCTTGCGCCTGTTAATAGCTTACATCATTAGCTGGTAATCAGGCGATGTCTTTCCATGTTCGACACCAGAACATCTTTTCACATGGATCAACTTGTACATCAGGCGAAGATTGAATGAGTTTGAAGACCCCGGATCTAGTTTCATCCATCTGGGCTGCGATATATTCAGGAAAATAAAACATCAAATGTACTACATAGCTACACAGATAATCATCCAAGCTAAGGATGATGGCTCTACCATAATCATCAGTTTGCCACACAGACAGCTGTCTATCCTATGTACATGAAAATGAATTTATAAAGTTGAGCATAGGAATGCCCACCTCAGTTAGATCATGAAAATATTATGAAGATAATGTATTGTATTGTATCTTATTATAGGTCACCTTCCAGTTCGGAAAACCTCGGATCCTCATGATAAAGCATTTTACTTGACATCAGAAGATTTACGACCTCATGCTTTAGGGGGCAACTGTTATAGACATATTTGGGCACTACAACCCCAATCACATATGTTGATAAACCAAAGGCTCTCAAACCCCTAAAAGTGTTGTTTCATACCCTAAAGGATCAAGGTCAACTGATTACATCATTTCCCAGAAGTTCTCCCTGAAAAACTGCTCAGAACTGATCAAAACTAGACCATACAGACTGCTCCATGCTGAGGGTGTGATGCATCTCACCTACTACACACAAAGGGTGCGATGCATACTGAAAATCCCTTCTGTAGGGTGCAATGAACGAGAGCAGACAAATGGCAGAGGCAGTTTGCTAGGTGGAAACTTAGAGAATCTTCTAGGAACTGCTCATATGACATTTTCCTCTCTAAATTCGCCCAGGGATGAGTAAGAGATCATGAAATCTCCAAGTGGAACCAAGAAGTATCAGTGAAATGACACTAATCAAAATCTCAGAAGCTGACTCACTCCCCTGCAAACATCTATATATGGATCCCTCATCCTAGAGATCCAGGGGCTGGAATTTTGTAATTTGTAAGGAAGTGTTGTTGGTTTCTCTTTGAGACATTGTATTGTTGGGTGATCTAGCTTTTCATGAGGTGAAGAGGGCTTTCATGCTGGGAAGATGATGCTGGATCAGACAGCTAGGTTGTAATCCTCTCTTCTACTACTTCTATCAATAAAGCCATTTGAGTTTTCCTCCATATACTTGTATATTTCTGAATCTTGTATTTGTGTATGCATTTGTATGGTTAATGTACATCTAATTCTGCATTTTTTATGGTTATAGATCTCTATGCTTTGATGGTATTTTGTTGCTTTGACTCTACATGTGTTCTTTGAAGTGGGACAAGTGAGAAAGGAGTGGCGAAGCTCTATCAAAGGAGAGAGGAAACAAGCAAGGAGCCAAGCAAGAGACTGAGGTTGGTACTCTCTGCTTCTCTCTCATCTATCTCTCATAAAGGAAAACAAAAGTTACTTTGAATTGTTTGTTTCTAAGATAGCTACCCGTCTTAGTGGGACTAGTAGCTCTGAATGGACACTAGTTTTCCCGGAAACACCAGGACCTTTGACAGACTGTAAGATTATCTGCAAAATCTACCAAGTTATTGTTATGTACCTAGGGGGGATAATATGGGGTACCAAGGGACGTACCCAAGGTAATAATGTAATAATGGGATGGGCCATAGTAATAAATAAGGTGGTTAACCCATGTCATGTAAGGGACCACAAGTAGTTAATAATAATGTAACGGGCCCATGGTATTAGTTGATGGTATGAGGAAACCATGGTAATGATGCATGGTATTGTATGTATGAGGCCTATATAGAGGCTAGAGACTCCACATGGAGAGATATGAAGATGAAGATGGAGTGAAGTATTATTGTATGAATGGGCATATGGCTTGTGGAGTGCTCTCCTTCCTTAAGGAGTGAATGTATGGTGTTGCCCTACCATAAGGGTTTTGATGATAAAGAAGCATTTTATATCTATTTTGATCTTGCTATTATTGGGTATATTTGTTATTTCTCTTATATTCTGGGTCAGATCTACAACAATTGGTATCAGAGCACTTTCTTGGGCAAATAGTGGAGAATTTTATTTTTTTTTTTTTGCAGGGTTTCGGGGGCGGCGACTTTGCAGGTCAGATCTGTACATTTTGGTGCAAGATCTGTAAAATATAATTACAGATCTGGATTCTTTGTGCAAAAATAGTCGAATTCAAAAAAAAAAATCAGTTGAATCGGAATCCGGATGAAGGAGATATCACTGATCTAAAAATCAGTGGGGTTGTAGACAATTTTCAGGGCAGCGATTTTGCGGCGCAGATCTATACGTCCTGGTACAAGATCTGCAAAATCTAATTACAGATCTGGATTCTTTGGGAAAAAATACCCAACTTCAAAAAAAAAATCAGTCGAATCGGAGTCCGGATGAGGGAGATATCGCTGATTTAAAATCAGCTCTTTTTGCAGAAATTTTGGGTGACGGCGGGAGAGTAGCAGCGCAGATCTGGAATTCTAGTGCCTGGATCAGGATTTCTATCACATGGGCAGATGCAGAATGATTGTTCCATTTTTGAAAACAGGTCATAATAAGGATTCTGAGCAATATTGACGAAACTGTGACCATTTCAAATTTTCGCCAATTTTTGTGATGGCAGGCCGAGATCTGAATTTGAATGACTTATATCCATTTGATGGCTCTCATCCAGCCAAATGGCTAGCACAAATGGAGAAATGTTTTAGATTGAATTACATCATGGATGATGAGACTCAGCTGAATTTGGGAACAATGTACTTGGACAATGAAAGATTGCAATGGTGGCAAGGGCATCAACGTCGCTATCGTTGGCCCTTGACTTGGGACAAATTCACTAAAGCTCTTATGGACCGCTTTGACCGAAAATCTAATCTTGTGGATAAGCTCACACAGACAGACACACAGCCTAGCAAAGATTTTATTTTTACGGGAAAGAAGGAAACCAAGGAACCTAAAGGGTTATTTTCTGCTAGTATCTCCTTATTGCAGGTTCATGGATTGATTCAGAAGGAGAAAATCATTGTGTCTATAAATCCAAGTTGCAAGCGAAATCTCATAAATTTCAATTTGGCAAAAAAATTGCAAGTCCCAGCAAAACAAATTGCACATACACAAGATGATGATAAGGATGTTCAAATCTATAAGGATTTGAAGCTTTCGATGGATAAGTATGTGTTTCATGGTGATTTTTATGTTTCAGAGATGGATAATATCGATGTTGTTTTGGGATATCCTTGGATGGAATCTGTGGGTACTATCAATATTAATGTGCAGAAGGAATTCTTGAAGCTATGGTATAAAAAGAAGAAAATTACATTACAGGATATTTCCATCCATAAACAGGTAGAGTCCACGGAGGTTGACGCACAAGATGTTACAGGGACTGACATATCAGATGATGAGCAGTTGATGGTCGACAATCAAACACAAACAGAGGCTGAAGCAGAAAAGGTTACAGGTGCTGATACATCTGAGGACGATTCAGTGGTTGAAGTCATATTGAAAAAGAAGACACCACAAGAGGCACCACAGCAAGGTGAAGTAAAGAAAAAGCCATCGTGGGTTAAAACTTCAACATATCATCACCCACATCACCCAGCAAGACAACAATCAAGATGGCAACCAATTAGCCACATGGACAACAAACCCCGCAGGACAGATCGAGAGGAACAAAGATCCACCTACTACACTTCCACACAGAAGAGCTACCGCAGTCAACTTCCATCTCAAGCGAGCGAGGCACCAGCGAGATCGAGGGTTCACCTTTCTCTTGGATGGCTAGATGCACGTGCATGGTATCAGTGGACTACTCTCTTGAGTAGATCTTATTATTTATGTTCTTCCCATGTTTCGGGGACGAAACATGTTTAGGGGGTGGAATGTTATGTACCTAGGGGGGATAATATGGGGTACTAAGGGAGGTACCCAAGGTAATAATGTAATAATGGGATGGGCCATAGTAATAAATAAGGTGGTTAACCCATGTCATGTAAGGGACCACAAGTAGTTAATAATAATGTAAGGGGCCCATGGTATTAGTTGATGGTATGAGGAAACCATGGTAATGATACATGGTATTGTATGTATGAGGCCTATATAAAGGCTAGAGACTCCACATGGAGGAGATGAAGAGGAAGAGAAGTATTATTGTATGAACAAGCATATGGCTTGTGGAGTGTTCTCCTTCCTTAAGGAGTGAATGTATGGTGTTGCCCTACCTTAAGGGTTTGATCAATAAAGTGAATCATTTCTATCTAATTCTGGGTTTCTTTGCATTATCTTATATTTTCTTATCAGATCTATAATATTTCTGGGTTAGATTTACAACAGTTATGCACATGTTCATCTATCAAATATCAGTTAACAAAGTATGGAAAGAGGATTACCTCAAGTCTCCTTCTAGATTTGTTTGGAGATCGCAATGCAGCCAAGAAGAACTCCCTCAAAGCCAGCTCCAAATCAATTCCTGCACAAAGGAAAGGCAAACACAATCACAACATACAATCTTGAAAACTAATATATGAATGCACAATGAACATCTATTTGCATACAACTAAACTACTCATCTAAACAAGTATCGAATGAACCACTTAATGAACAATGTTACCGACACTATGGAGTAGGGAACACAACTGCAGTTCTGTATTAATAATGGAAGAGTGATTACAACCATCCTTTGTATCAGTCTTCCTTTGCCCCTTCCACTTCTCTCTCTCTCTCTCTTCTAGCTCACTTCTTCAAGTATGTGACAGTTCGCAACAGCTTAGTAGGCTATCCTTCCAAATGCTCTGACCCCTTTCACAATGACCCTCACCTTGCTTATATAGCAATTGAGTTAGGGTTGCCAAGTTCCTCATAGAGTTCACTAGGGTAAAAGCAATGAACTTGCTCTGCTTTTCAGCTCTTTCCCATTTTCCTTCTTTTCTTAGATTAGAAATCCTCCAAATATCTCGATTTTGGATGTTTCCTTGCTTTTCTTGAGAAAATTTAGGGATAAATATCTAGATATTTGTGAGTCAATTCGTTGGTGTGACCCATTGAACTTCCTTTAATTTCACTAACGTTGCCCCTGGTCTAACAACTTGAGTTAGTAGGGTCACTAACGCACCCTTAGGCTTGGTAACAAGCTTTATAAAGTAGGTTTTCAGTGTGTAACCAACATTAGTGTGGAATCAAGGCCTGCAATTGTGGTCTTTGCTTCAGTCATCATGTCTTTCACCTCTGAGTTGATGAGGAGGTCATTTTGTTGTATAAAAAGGGTAGTAAAGGAAACTCATGATGAGAACAAAAGAAACGTTAATCATGATTTCATAGGATCTAACGTTGGATTGAAGACCCACCATGTTCGAAATATCGATATGAGGAAGTTTGATGGCAAGGATCCCATAACATGGATACTACAGATGGAGCAATATTTCGATCTCCATAATGTGCAAAACACACAAAGGGTATGCATTGTAACTTTATATTTGGAACCAAATTAGTTTCTATGGTATCGATGGCTTTTTTCTCATAAACAAATTGTCACTTGGGAAATTTTTATAGAAGAAATGATATTACATTATGAGGATACAAAAAGAAAAACTTTTTTTAGCCAATTGATAAACCTCAAACAAAAGGGTTCAATGATGGAGCACATTGAGAACTTCCAAAATTTGAATATAAGGGTAAACTATATTCCAGAGGAGCATAGGATCAATGTGTTCATATGGACTTTAAAGGATAACATCCAACATGAGGTTTGCCTTTGGGAACTTGACTCATTGGAGAAGGCATTCAGGTTGGATAGAAAAATGGAAATAAAAATTATGGCAACAGGGAAGCCTACCACTCACAACTATAAGGATGGAAGTGTTGTTCCCCCTAACCTTCCACAACCTACAAGGTTGACACCCCAGCAATTGGAAGAAAAAAGAGAAAAAGGGCTTTGTTACAGTTGTGATAACAAATACACTAAAGGTCATAAGTGTGCTGAGAAGAAATTATTTTACATAGATTGTGAAGAGGAGGAAGAAAAGGAACAAGAAACATCAAAAGAAGAGGATATACACTAGGAACAAACCCTAGAGAAATAAGAAATGAATCTGGCCATATCTTGTAATGCATTGGCTAGAATTACCACTCCTCAAACTATATGGATAGAAGGACATATTGAGAAGAAAAAGGTAATAGTGTTGATTGATTCGGGAAGTACCCATAATTTTATTCATTGTAAGATAGGCAAGGAATTTAATTGCTTCCTATATCTAGCACGAGAGTGTCAAGTGATGGTTGCAAGTGGAGTAACCATAAATTGCTCTGGAAAGTGCCATAATATCAAGCTATCCATGGGAGAATATGTATTGAATAGCCCAATGCTTTCCATTCCAATGGGCGGTGCTGATGTTGTACTAGGGGTCCAATGGCTACAATCCTTGGGTACAATAGCTTTTAATTTTCAAGAATTTTTCATGAAATTTTCTTTAAAAGGAAAGGAAGTTGAATTAAGAGGTATCGCAGGGAAACCAGGAAAGAAAATCAACTCTAATGGAATGACAAAGCTTCTAAAGAAAGAACAACGAGGCGTAATTGCACAATTCTATTTCTCCAGATCTCCAAAAATCCTTGGACAATCATTCCAAGGTATTTGAGACTCCCAAAGGTCTCCCACCTATTCGTGATCATGATCATTCTATTCATTTGATTCCAGGAAGTGTTCATCCAAACATCAGGCCTTACAAATATCCCTATGCCCAAAAGAGTGAAATTGAACATATGATTGCAGAAATGCTAGAGGCTGGTATAATTTAACCTAGTCAAAGTTCTTTCTCTGCTCCAGTAGTATTGGTGCACAAGAAGGATGGATCATGGCACATGTGTCCTGATTATAGGGAGCTCAACAAGCTCACTATTAAAGATAAATTTCTCATTCCTATCATTGATGAACTATTTGATGAATTGCATGGATCAATTTACTTCACCAAGTTGGATATTCATTCAAGATATCATCAAATCAGAATGAAGGCTAAAGACATTCCGAAAACATCATTTAGAACTCATGAGGTTTGTTATGAATTTTTGGTCATGCATTTTGGCCTTACCAATGCACCTTCTACATTTCAAGGTTTGATGAATTCCATTTTCAAACCCTTCCTTAGAAAATTTGTGTTAGTATTTTTTGATGATATACTAATCTATAGAAAGTCTTGGAAGGATCATGTTCAACATGTTGACAGGGTGCTCAAACTATTGGAGGAGAAACAATTATATGCAAAAAGCTCCAAATGTTTCTTTGGAGTACAAGAGGTGGAATATTTGGGTCATATTGTATCTCATGAAGGTGTTAAGGTAGACCTTAGAAAAATTAAAGCCATTAAGGAATGGAAAATACTCACATCCATAAAGCATCTGCGAGGATTTCGCGGGTTGACAGTGTCTTATCGCATGTTTGTTAAGAATTATGGGAGAATAACATCACCTCTAACAACATTATTGAAGAAAGATGCATTTTTATGGACTCCAGAAGAAACGAAGGCCTTTGAACATATTAAAGAGGCAATGTGCCAAACACCGGTCTTAGCTACGTCAGACTTCACAAAAAATTCTACTGTGGAATGTGATGCCTCAACAAATGGAATTGGTATTGTTTTAATGCAAGAAGAAAGACCCATTGCTTCCGAAAGTCGTCTAATCAAAGGAAAGTATTTACACAAAGCTACTTATGAGAAGGAAATGTTGGCAATATTACATGCGGTTAAGAAATGACGACCTTACCTAATGGGAAGACACTTCAAGGTAAAAAAAGATCATGATGGTCTTAAATACCTTTTAGAACAAAGATTATATTTAGAAGAGTAGCAAAAATGGGTCACAAAGATGTTGGGTTATGACATTGAAATCATCTACAAAAAAGGGAAGCAAATTGTTGTGGGAAATGCACTCTGAAGAAAGGATGAGGATATGGAAGCATTACTTTGTGCCATTTCTACTATCCAACCAGATTGGATAAACGAAGCAAGGGATGAATGGAAGAATGATGAAGTGTGGGCACTCATTCAAAAGTTACAACAAGATCCCAGTACATTTGATACATTTGGCTAGAAAAATTATTTGTTATGAGACAAAGATCTCTTATACATATGTCAAAATTCCGATCTCAAACAAAATATTCTTATGGAATTGCACGCCTCTCCCTTAGGAGGGCACTCGGGATTTTTAAAAACGTACCACAAGGTTAAGAAGGAATTTTTTTGGGATGGCCTTAAATATGATATTCAAAAGTTTGTGGCGGAATGTTTGGTTTTCCAACAAAATAAAGTTGAAACAATTAAGACCCCGGGTCTATTACAACCTTTATCCATTCCAAGTCATTGTTGGGAGGAGGTTTCAATGGATTTTATCACAGGTTTACCCAAGTCCGAAGGAAATAGTGTCATCATGGTGGTAGTTGACATACTTACCAAGTATGCTCACTTTTGTGCATTATCTCATCCATTTAAAGCCATTATAGTTTCTATTGCATTTATGGAAACAATTCAAAAGCTACATGGAAACCCAAAAATTATTGTAAGCGGCAGAGATCCCATTTTCACTAGAAATTTATGGACAGAATTATTTTCTTGTCTTGGTACTCAGTTAGCTCATAGCTCATCTTATCATCCTCAATCTGATAGGAATTGAGACAGTAAACAAATGTTTAGAAGGATATCTTCGTTTCTTTGTATCTAATAAATAGACACATTGGGTCAAATGGTTGCCTCTCGCTAAATTGTGGTATAACACTTCCTTCCATACTACAGCAAAAATGACCCCATTTATGGCACTTTTTGGATATTGCCCATCATCCATCACATCATATTTAAGAGAAAATTCTAAGGTTCAAGCAATGGAAGATCACATTGAGCATCAACAACAAGTTCTCCAACTCTTAAAGGATAACCTAACTTCGGCACATAATAGAATGAAACAACAGGCATATCAACATTGCAACAAAATAAGTTTTGATGTAGGTGACTGGGTATTTCTATGGATACAACCATATAAACAAATGTCCCTCAAGAAAGCTAAGGAGGATAATAAATTATCACCAAAGTATTATGGTCCATACAAGGTGTTGCAAAAGATTGGTACTATGGCATACAAATTGCAGCTTCCTGTAGCTTGCCGAGTGAACCTGGTTTTCCATGCTTCATGCTTAAAGAAGGTTATTGGTGACAAGATCCTAGTTCAAACAATATTGCCAGAACTTTATGAGGAAGGAACAATCATATTGGAACCTGAAGCAGTCACAGAAACAAGAACTCGAAAACTATGAAATCGATCAATTTCAGAGTATCTCGTCAAGTGGAAGAACTTACTCGTTGAAAATTCCACATGGGAGGATGAAAATTTTATATAGAATCATCTAGACTATTCAAGATTTGAGGACAACACTTTTTGAAGGAGAGGGGCATGTTAAGTCCCTATAATACTAGTGATTCACCCACTATTATTGTCATCGTAGCCCTTATTGTTATTATTGTGCCCTTATATTATTATTGTTATGTCGGCTTTGATTATATTGTGACCCCTTAGACTCCTATATATAGAAAGGAGGTTTTGTCATTTGTATCATCCAAGAATTGTTCATTTGTGTAATGTAAAGGAGGTTTCCCCATCGAAGACGCTGATTCTGAAGTCGTTGATCTATCTTTTCTATCTTTTTATGAGCTAGTTTCTTAACACCTACCACACATGTCACTTTTTGATTCGCTACTCGTCAATTGTACTCTTACATCACCTTGATGATGTCAGCAATCGTAGGTTGATGTTAGCATCTATATTGCTAATATCAGCACCACATCATCATCCTTGTGGGTCCTGTCTGCAAAATTTTTAGTTGTTTCTCAAAAAATTCAATGGGCCATAACATTCTCATACGATGTCGAATTGAGGTGTCATTCATGTCGTTGGATTCAAAATGACGAGATTTGAGATTTTAGAATAGTTTTACTGCATTTCAAAGACTTCAAAATTTTGGTCTTTTAGGATCCTCCTAGATCATATACAGAGTATATAACTTAAACTTGTAGGTAGAAAAATATTTTTTGGAAAAAAAATATACCTAAAAAGGAACTAAAATGTAAAATAGTCAGACTAATTCAAACATTTTAACTATAAAGCTTATTTTTATCAATTGCTATATATATATATATAATACATGCACTATTTTGTCCACATTAAAATGGTTTTTTTTGTTATTGCTGTATTTTTAAGTAGACATCATTACTTAATCATTTATATCAAAATATTTTGTTGATGAATGACATTGATTTTTTTATTATTACAAATATTTTTAAATGTCACCTATTAATTGTATACTAAAAATTGATTCAATTACACATATTCCTCTTGTTATTATTTTTAGGAAGTACTTAATATTTTTTATTTTCAATATTTTATTAATATTTTAATATATACAACATTAAAATAATTTATTTTAACATTTTCTTGCTCTATATATATATATATATAGATATATATGAAGTTGATATCCACATAAATGAATTAATATAGATATTCAAATAGTTTATTTAACATATTTTTACCACATTGGGTTATAATATCAACCAACCTAGATCCATCTTAACCCTGGATCTATAGAGCACCGAAAGGGATTAAATATCTAGATGTGCAAAGCTCTTTTTTTATTACAAAACTTTAGGAAATGTTAGCACCTCGAGAGATTTTATCCCTCTCAGTATTTGATAGGTCTAGGGTTAAGATGGATCTAGGTTGGTTATATAATACTATATAATATCTAATTTATATCTATGTCTCTTTCTTATTCCCTCTCTCTATCTCACTGCCAAGACATACACTCTCTCTCGATATCTATCTATCTATGTCTCCCTCCCTCCCTCTTCCTCTCCCTCTCTCTTCCCCTTCTCTCCAGATATTAACTATGTATGTTGCCCAGTTTTGTTTAACCCTACTCTTATTAAAAGATAAATGAAATGCATATCTCTCAAGCTTCAACCCATACATACACGTTATGTATTCATCCATTCAACCATAGAAACAAAGAATACAACATGACATAGGGCCACCAAAGATATCCATATAAATGACCAACGCGAACATATCCATAAAAAAGTTTTACCTTTCTGGGCTACATGGATTCAACACTATCATTTTTTACAACTAATTATGTATCTAAATATAGCATCAAACTAATATGGATCTAAGCTAGTTTAATTTCCCCCTTAAATAGGTTATATTCGACATGAATACCATGGGTTATTTTTATTTTTTTATTATTTATTTTTCATAGGTTTATTTTATTTGGTTATTTTTATTTTATTTTCATTGAGTTACATATCTCTACCATACTTTAATTTTAAATTTATTTTGACTGAGTCTAAATGTTACGTTATGATACATATATGTAGCATATTGGGTTGGAGAACACCTCTTCACCCAATAAAAAATGAATAATTGTTTTTATATCGTGTTTATACATTACATTATATCAATTTTATGGATTTTTAATTAGGGCCGACATTGACATTAGAATAAATTTGTTAAATGTTAAACATTTACGCTACTACCCCAAACTGAGTTGTAGAGCACCTCTCTGTGCAACAACAAATTGAGTAACCATAGTGAGATGGAGATTATTTATGTTTTATTATGCTTTTAAATATGCATATTTATTTTTGTTTTTTTATTATAGTTGACATTGCTTTTCTATTTAGAGAATACTTTATATTTATTTTAAGAGGGACATGTGTCAACTCCACATTCAACATGTACAAAATCACATATCACCCACATATTGGGTTGTAGAATGTGCCTCTCTACACAATAAATGGATTTACTGCCTTGGAAATCCTATCAGGCACTAAGATTGCTTATACTACACAACTTAAACTTGCAATTCCAACAAATCCTTACTAGATTTTGAATAGAATTTACTGAAAAATAAATCTAAAAAAGGGCCAAAAGGAAGAATATTTAAGCTACATGAAATATTTATGGTACACATTGTCCACATAACTTTTTTTGTTTTTAATATTTTTAAATATGCGTCTCCTTATATTTATAAGTAGCTCTTTCTCTCTCTCTCTCTCTCTCTCTCTATATATATATATATATATATATATATAACGCACACACACTAGTATAGACCCATCTGTTGAAAATGCAACAAGATGATGGAGTTTAGTGAAAAGTAGTCGTCTTCACTAAGTGGGCCCGTAGGCTATTTTTGGTGCAAAGTCTATTTTTAGACATATGGATCATGGTCTATGAGTTGCAGGATGCTATTTATGGATGATTGGTCATGTTGGTGAAAATAGATGGACTTCTATTTTTAGACATATGGGCAGAGTCTATTTTTAGACTGCCAGTCTAAAAATAGAACAGTCGAATATTATTAGCTCTTAATAATATTTGGACTATAAACATTATCTTATCCTCTTGCAACACTTCAGTTCAAGCTACGGATGTGGCACATGCAACTGCTAGAAGGAAATACGCTTTTCCTATGGGTTAGTTGAGCTATTGCATGATGGACTTCAGTTAGAACTCAAGTGATTGAGTTTGGTGGAGTTGATTGAGGAGTTGATGGAGTTGTGTTCAATTTGACTTAGTTGAACTAGTTGTATTTAGTCTAACTGCCAAATACACTAGTGATGAGTGATGTGAATTAATTATTAATTAATTCACTAATTATTAACTCATAAATCAACTAAAGAATACATCAGTTAACTCAGTGCATGGATAGTTCAGTGGAGACAAGTGTTAGAGGTGGGTGAAAGGGTGAGACTACTATCAGTTGTGACTATAGCTGTGCATGAGATTTGCACAATCATTGATGGAGATTTCCAATGAGGATTGCGTAGTATAGGCAAGGGAAAACGAGCTTGGATCATTCCTATTCTCAAATTGGATTGCGCAGTAGAGGCAAGCAAACAGTGGAGGAGATTTGAACCTGTGACTTGATTCAGATCTGAGCTAGTTTGTGTGTAGCAGGTGGAGATAGTACTGAGTACTTGTGAGGAGTATTGTACTATGTATTGTTACATGTTCTCTATCATTATAATATACAGATAGTTGGGGGTTTTCAGCTGTATGCTTTCCCCATTACATACTGTGTTGATATGTGTGATTGATGTTTCAATGTGCGCATGCGATTGTTTCTTAATTCCACAAATTGATGATCAATGGTAGAGGAGGTTATGTATTATGCATGCATTCTGCAAATAGTGTATAATCAAGATAATATCTGTGAATAAGTGTTATATTATTCAAAATTTCTACACCATCTTAACCACCTATCTATCAAGCTTCTAAAGGGATCAAATCTATTAGTTCTTCTATACTTCAAAACCTAAAAAATGTTTTTCACCTCTAGAAATTTAATCCCTAGTTATGTTTGACAGGTTGTGGTTTATATATATATATATATATATATATATATATATATATATATATATATATATATATATATATATATATAACATTTTTTAATATATAAATGTATTCAACACCTTTAAAATCTCCTTGAACACTATGATTGTGTAAACCAAACGACTTAAACTTGCAATTCTAATAAATCTGTGTTGGATTTAAAACAAAATTCACTTACAAATATACTTTCAAAATAACTAAAATGTAGAATAGTAAGAATATATCTTAACAATGAGTTTTTTTTTCAATCAAATATAATATATCCTTGACATTGGAATCTTTTACATAACATGGACATTACATCATTTTATTTATGAAACATATTGTCCACTCACTAAAATGTTCTTTTCATTATCCATATATTTTAAAATACTTTTCTATATTAATTAACCCTAATTATTGAAATCTTTTTATTTATAACTTACACTAATATTTTTTTTATTAATGTTGTTTAAATGCCGCATATTGATTTTATATTTACAATTGAATGAATTAAACATCTACATCTTATTACTCTTATTAGGAAATATTTTCAATTACCTTTTCTCTTTGGGAATTGAATTTTATATATATATATATATATATATATATATATTCTTTTTCTATTTTTATATATAAAAAATTGGTATTCAAATAAATTAGTTAACATCCATATTCAAATATTTTATTTAAATAATGTATTAAAATATCTTTTAAAAGTATAAGAATTATATATTTTTCTCACACACTCAATGGTGAAAAGATAAGATTTTTTTGCTTTTAATTATTTTATATCTCTTTAAAGTTGATATAAAATTATGTTACTTATTAACAAGTGCAGTCATGAAAAAATATATGACTCTCATGTTACTACTCAAGAATCCATCCCAATCCTAATTGGAAATTAACTCCTTTTGGAGTAGTGATCCCAAAAATCTTTTCCTTGTGATGCATTAAAGAATTACATATTATGCTTGCATTTAACCATGAAATTACAAGTGCATAAATGAAGAGGAAGAGAAGAATAGCAAGTCACGCATAGAAGACACAGGATTGATATCGGAGTTCGTCCAGGAAGGACTACGTCCCTTGGCCCTACTCGAATTAGTGGGGAGGCCCTGTTTTCATTAAATGGCAAAATAATGAAAGTACATCAAAAGTAAAAATGATGACCTTATACCTCCAAAATTTAAGAAGCCCAAAAATTGCAGATCTCTAATGGAGAAATGGACAACACCGTTGAGTTTGTGGCATCGAGAAATGCTGAAACCATATAAAATTTGTCGAAAACTGACAAAGTGAAAATCTGTCCCCTGGAGAAATTGCTCAGATCATGGTTCTAGCCTCCTCTTTGCACTGCTTATGGTTCCACCTGCATAGAAATGCATGCCCCCCTCCTACCTGCCCCCGAGCGCTTAAATGAATGACAATTTAAATACAATTTTGGCGGACGGATATTCCAAAGGCGGACTGTTGGGCGCATTGGTAAGTTTAGAAAATAGTTGAGGAGGGGTTAGGGGATCAAATCCTGCCCCTCCCAATTTAACACACATAATGCGTTGTTTAACCTTTTTTGGGTGGCGAGTCTGCCATACTGGTGGCCCATTTCCCCATTTTCCCACTAGCCGTTATGTAATTAGGGTGGAGGTGGAGAGGGCGGTGGGGTTGACAGCCCGCGCCCCCATCTCTGATTATGTGTTGTTATGTGAGCTCCGGGGTGGCGGGGTCATGGTCGCCCACCCCACTATATATATGTGCCACGGTTGAGGGAGGGTGGACAGGGGTCATGGCCCATCGGTCCATAACTATTTTTTGTTTGGTTTTTATACATTGGATGTTGGGGGTGGTGGGGTTGGTGGCCCGCCAGCCCAAAATTATATTTTTTTGTTTTATAATAATGCCATGGCTATTTTTGAAAAATTGGAAAATTGGCCGAAGGAGACAAATTAAATAGACCACAAATTCGCCCACAATCTGGCCCAAGTTTGCTGGAATCCAGTGGCCGGATTTTGTCCAAATTAATGCCTCCTTAAGCCTGCCCAGTCGTTATAGACATTTTTGGGCACTGCAACCCCAAGCATAAAATGTCCATAAACCAAGGGCTCCTAAGTCCCTAAAAGTGTTGTTCCAACCCCTAAAGGAACAAGGTCAACTGATTACAGCTTCTCCCAGAAGTTCTCCATGAAAAACCACTCAGAACCGGTCAAAACAGGATCATTTCACCTTCTCCATAGGAAAAGTGCATTGCATCTCACCTAAGTACACTCTATGGGTGCGTTGCATTTCAAAAAGCCCTTCTATGGGGTGCGATGGGCGAGAAGAGACAAATGGCAGTGTCAATCCGCGAGGTGGAGAAGCATGGAATCTTCCATAAACTTCTTCTGTGACACTTGCCATTCTGAATTCGACCAAGGATGCGTAAGAGATCATCAATCTCCAAGTGGAAGCAAGAACTATCAGAGGGAAGACACTAATCAAATCACAAGCTGACTCATCTCCCTTACAGATATCTATATATGGATCCCTCATCCCAGAGATCCAGAGGCTAGAATTTTGCATCTTGTAAGGAATTGTTGTTGGTTTCTTGAGGCAACATCATAGTGTTGGGTGATATAAGCTTTACATGAGGTGAAGAAGGGCTTACTTGCTGAGAGGATGATGCTGGGTCAGAACAACTGGTTGTAACTCTCTTGGCTCTTTCTTGATTATCAATAAAGCTATTCAAGTTTTCCTCCATACTCTTGTGTCATTTATGTTTCATGCATTTGTATGGTCAATTTACATCTGATCCTAGATTGTTTATGATAATAGATCCATGTTCTTGTATAGTATTATGCTACTTTGATTCTACAGGTACTCTGTGAAGCTGGGTGTACAAGGAATAAAGTAGCAAAGGACTATCAAAAGAGTGAGGAATCGAACTAGGAACCAAGCGCAAGACAGAGGTTGGTCTCCTTTATTCTTCTCTCATCTATATTTCATAAAGGAAAACGAAAGTAGCTTTACTTTGTTTGTTTCTAAGGTAGCTACCACACCTTAGTGGGATTAGAAGTTCTGCATAGACACTTTTCCCTGTAACACCAGTCACCCAAGTCAACCCTGAACTTTGACTGCTCCTAACTTTCGCATATGGACTCGGTTTGACAAAACGTTTGCACCACCGCGATCACAATGACGAGATATTCAACATGAACCTAGTTCAAGCACAATCCAAGAACTTTTATTTTTGACCCTTCCTGAGCCCTCCTGGACTTCTGCATGTGTCTAGAGCCACCTGGATCAATCCTCCCCACTAAGGAGCTTTTGGACCATAAAAGAATTTACACTTAGCACACTATTTGTGTCCTTTTCAATCCACACTTTCAATCACCTGTAAGTGAAACTAGTACATTCTTTGCAATCATGCACACCACACATGACTTAACAACTCTTCCTTGCCAGGAGTTTATAGCACGCACTACTTGGCCAAGGATTACACAAAAAGTAATAAATACCTCAAATACTAATAAATAAAGGCCAAAATATCATCGTTGTGTTTTGAAGTGATGGGAAACACACCATCACTTTTACATTTACTTGCAACGTATGGTTTACAATGGTGGCCATAACAAGCTACTACATCTAAAAAATCCAACTTAATAAAGCAAACCACTGTGAATGGGGTGGATTCATTTCTTGAACATGTTCACCTTTCGGCTCCTCTAGCAATGTTTCTAGAGCATGGAGCATCGGACACATGGTTTTCTGGTGTCCCTATTTATTGCAATGACTACAACAATTCCTTTTCCTCCAAACTTTCGAGGTTGCCTTGGGGCACTTTCCCCTGGTGTTCCTCCGATAATTGTTCATGGAGACCTCACTATCACTAGACTATGAGGAAGGAGTTTCATCATCTGTCGTTGGCTGGTTACTAGTTGTATTGGAGCTTTCTCCCATTCCCTTTTTGGCGTATCCGAGTCCTGCACGATGCGACAATCCCTTGACTTCGATGGGGTTTACGATGCCTTAGCCTTTAATGTCGAGGCCCTTTCCTTGATACCCCATATTCTTTAATAGTTTGGATCCAATCCCTGTGGTACTTTTTTCAAAAGAGGCAAATTCATCGTCATGAAAGTCATATGAAATCGGAGAATCCATTTTTACCTCCAAATAGCTATGCTGTCGCTTTTCCAAGGCCTCATCCTTAACTTGCAACTGGTGTATTAATATTTGTTTTTCTTCCCTTGCCTCCTATAGAAGCCTTCTTAGCTCAGCATTCTCTGCTTGGATGTGGTTGTGTTACAGCTCCAAATCTCACCCTTGATATTTGTGATGCTACATTTATGGCCTAGGGCAACCCCTCCTTCCAGACTTGGTCCAAATACTTAAAAAATAGTGTTTTACTCCCTATACGCAACATTGACCTGAGCTAAACGTGTGTGTATGCGGGTTAGTGTATACCCAACCCGCGTATATGTCTTAAAATACTTAAAAAAATTAAATCTCCTTAATTTTGGGTGGAGATCACATGTTCTACCTGTTGATTACCTATTAGTGCCCGTGGCCCAACTGTTCCCAATGAATTCCCAACTAAAAAATTACTTTGGGAGAAGTATAAAAAGGCTTCAATTAGAAGGCCTAAGGAGGAGAGAAGAGAGAGAATTACTCTGCTGAGATTATCCCTGATCAAGTCTGAAGATCCCTATGCTTCCAGCACTTCCCCCACTACAGGAAACCCTTGTTTCCTTGATTTATGATGTCATTTCACTAGTTGAGATATCTTTGTGTGAGTCATGGAAGGAGCCTTTTGAAGAATTGGGATTGGATGGACCCAGAGGACGATTTCGCTTGGAGCCAGCAAGAGGAAGATTCAGGTGATATCATTCCTTGCTTTATTTTAGTTATCTGCAATAAAAGAAACATTTGTCTTGTTCTTGAAATCAATCTTCTTCATGCATATGATGTTATTGTTATGGTTTACATATGAATAATTGTTTCAATGTATAATTAACCATCTTTCAATAAGTTATGAAGTTGATTTCTATATGATACTTTGTCTATATATGGCTATGCTTCTTTGAATTGGCTGTTTTGCAGGTTCAAGGATCGAGAGGAACTCCAAGAGGGTTTGGACCCTGGCTGGATCTACCCGAATGAAGGACCCCCAGGTGCACCTCTCTTTGCGTAGTTTGCTTATTTAAGTATCATGGCTATGTGGAATGCTTGTTTTTTTACTATAGATAAACCCCGCTCTGCTAGGGTGTTGACCCAAAACCCTAGGGGACTTTGTCCCTTAACAGAATTGGCGACTCCACTAGGGACAACAGTATTGTTGTTCCTAGTTTGGGTTAATTTAAGCCAATCAGGGCTCAACCATTGTTTTTCTTGCTGTAACTGATTTTTCTGTTCCTATAGGAACTTAGACTTTAAGTCTGAGTAGTTTCTTCATACATTTTTTTGTTTTTCATGTGAATTGTTATATATGTAGTTTTTTCAGGTTACAATAGCGTATGTACGCAAGTTTCCCCATATGAACCCGATTATACGAAGGCTTCTTTGGGCTGAGTCACATATACATGAAACTGTGTATTGACGCAATCGCGTATACCCTAATTTTCCAAGATTTTTTCAAGTCTTTCTGTCTCAAAAGATTTGTTTGCTGGTCTGAGTATTTCCTGAGCAGTCAGTTTTTGTTGTCAATCTTTGGTTTTGGTCTGAGTATTTTGCAAGTGTCATCATTTGTGTTTGAGCACACAAGATTTCTTTCTGAGAATCTTGGCTATTCTGGTCTTCCAGAGCAAAAAGATTGGTTCCAATCTTTGTGACAAACTTTATCTTTGTGATCTTCTTGCTTTGTGTCGGAACTGCATCTTGTGGCCATTTGATTTTCTCGCTTTTTCAAAGTTGTTGATTGACAATTTTGAAAGCTGTCTTTCTTGGTCTTTTTATCATTGTCACCAAGCTCTTTTTGCTGCTTTTTAGTCGTTCAGGGCATCTTGAAACACCTATTTTGTTGAGTTTTCGCTCATATTGAGTTGATAACTTGCAAAGTGTTTTGTTGCCTATTTTTTGGTCTTAAAATATTCAATAGTATTTGGAGCACTTTTGAAAAGTTGTGTTTTGCTTTTGTGAAAAAGAAAATTTCTTAAAAACTTGGTTTTTTCTTTTTTTTTTGCCTTGTTTTGATTTGGTTTCTTTTTGCGAATGAGAGTGCATTTTGTTTGTCTTAATATTTGCTTTTAGTGTTTGGATGAAAATTTGCATTAGCAACTTATATTATATCTGAACATTTAAGGTGGCTAATTAGAAGCGATAAAAAATTTGCTTTCATTCTTTGCTTTAGAGTAATCTTAAGTTTCTTGCATCTTCATTACACCTTGCATTAGGATAATTTTGCATTGTTAAAGTATTCTAGCTTTTGCATGTGTGAAGTATGTTGCAAGAAAAGAAAAGGAAAAAGTTTTTTGCTTTCTAGGTGTTTCTTAGAACCCAAGTAGAAATTGCTTTTCATTGAAAGAAAAATGATTGCATTCATGTAGTTACTTTTTCTTTGATTTTGGTTGAGTTATACACACATCATCAGTTTCACTCCCATACCCTTGAATTAAAAAGAACAACCTTTAAAAACAGCGCTAAATAAAATATACTATAACTTTTTATATTGTCAATTTAGACACACCAACAAGTTTTAGGATATTTTAGGGCCTTGGATTAGGCAAGTGGAGAGAAAACTCTTCAAGGCCACTTTAAACTGTCAAACATAGAAGCCTTAATAAAGAGTGTAAATCCAATATCATTAGGGAGACCAGGAAAGCTCCGGATCTGGGAGTTAAGCACAAGGGTTTTTGAAGATAAGGAAGAGAGATACCCCCTCTCCTACTTGTTGAATCTTACCTCAAGATTGTTTCACTTGGCTTCTGACATGAGTTGGTAACCTTAGTGCTTATCCTAGGGAGCTACACAGGTGGCTGCGAAGGGGAATCCCATGGCACCTCAGGTCGACATTGTATCACTCTCAGCAGTACTTCTGGAGGGCACCCTTTGCTAGTAGGCGTAGGCCGTCATTATCCCAGACTATCTTTGGAAGGCCCCTACTTCACTTTCTTGTATTTTGGTGTCTGGTCCTAATCACCCGGAGCGGAAACACTTGGAAGTTGTTTGACTGGCTAATTTCTTTTAGGGACTTTATAGTTGAGTGCTCTTTTCTCCTTGTATATAGTTGGCTTTAGGTATTTTTGTCTGGTCACTTTTGGACTTTAGATTTTGAGTGACTGACTTGCCACTCTGCCAATCTTGAAAGGCTTTTGGTTGTTCCTTCAAAATTTGTGGAGTTGCCTCCTCAAGGGCAAAGGTTTTGATTGTGTGTCTATCTTCCTTGAAAAGTCATTTGTACATTCCCGTAAGGGAAGGGTCTGCGAATCAGTTAGATATGGCCCATATTCTTGTGGAAACCAACCAAGGTACCCTCCCAAAAGGCGATCCTTGTGATTTTCCTTTCTTTGGAAACGTTGGTACTCCCTTGATGGCCACCTTGAATATTCCTAGATTGAATGTTGAACTACCAATTTGGCTGTGGTCCACTCCGAATATTCCAAATGCTCTTGAAGCTTCTCAGTTGAATGCTTTATTTCAGTGGCATCACATGGATGTTAATTGTTCATCTTTTTTCAAAGAGAAATCTAGGATTCCTCTTTCTCCTCCTTGTAATAAGAAATCTAAAAAGAGGAGAAAGAGGAAGATGAAGAAGAAGAATAATTCTATCCATTCATCATCAACCTCTACTAGTCATGTTGAAGATGAGCCTTCAGCCATTGCAAATCATGTTGGGGGCATAAGTCTAGTCACTACAAGTCATACTAGCACTTCATCATCAACCTTTGCTAGTCATGTTGAAGATGAGCCTTCAGCCGCTGCAAGTCATGCTGGGGGCACAATTCTAGTCACTACAAGTCATACTAGCACTTCATCATCAACCTTTGCTAGTCATGTTGAAGATGAGCCTTCAGCCACTGCTAGTCATGTTGGGGGCACAAGTCTAGTCACTGCGTGTCATACTAGCAATTCATCATCAACCTCTGCTAGTCATGTTGAAGATGAGCCTTCAGCCACTGCTAGTCATGATGGGGGCACGAGTCTAGTCACTGCGAGTCATACTAGCAAAGAGTCACCAACCACTACTATTCATGTTGGTGAATTAGAGGTTGATAAGAAACCTGGACATAGAAGTTTTAAACCTAAGTTCCCTTGTAAAATATGCAAGGGAGACCATCTTACTCATTTATGCCTTGGTATTCCAGAGGTACAAGGGATACGGTTCGAGTCTGAAATTTCTTCTACTCCTACATGCAATATGGTTTCTCGTCAATCCCATCAACCATTGGTTGATAATGTGGTAGAGCCATTTAATCTCTGGCTGATTACACTAATCTTTTGGGGGGTGAAGTGCCTAACAAAAGAGTCTGTTTGATTTCTAGTACAGAGTCTTCTGGTATAGGGGGCATTCCAGTTTCTTCGAATGTTCCCCCTCCAAGCTCTAAGAGTGTTTCCCTTGATTGGGATAGTCTTGTCGAGCCTCATCTTCCTTCCACTGCACCTTTCCAAATAAAGGTCAGAGTTAATTCCATAAACATCTATTGGTGTATGGTGGATGAAGGATCCTCTGCAAGTATTATATCCTCTTTGACTTGGAAAGCTTTGGGTTCCCCAAAGTTGCTTACAGCTCAGAGTCAGTTGATAGTTTAAAGTGGCCTTGGAGAGTTTTCTCTCCACTCGCCTAATCCAAGGCCCTAAAATATCCTAAAACTTGTTGGTGTGTCTAAATTGACAATATAAAAAGTTCTAGTATATTTTATTTAGAGCTTGCTTTCAAAGGCTGTTCTTTTTAAGTCAAGGGTATGGGAGTGAAACTGATGATGTGTGTATGACTCAACCAAAATCAAAGAAAAAGTAACTACATTAATGCAATAATTTTTCTTTCGATGAAAAGCAATTTCTACTTGGGTTCTAAGAAACACCTAGAAAGCAAAAAACTTTTTCCTTGTCTTTTCTTGCAACATACTTCACATAGGCAAAAGCTAGATTACTTTAACAATGCAAAATTATCTTAATGCAAGGTGTAATGAAGATGCAATAAACTTAAGATTACTCTAGAGCAAAGAATGAAATCAAATTGTTTGTCGCTTCTAATTAGCCACCTTAGATGTTCAGATAGAATATAAGTTCCTAATGCAAATTTTCGTCCAAACACTAAAAGCAAATCTTAAGACAAACAAAATGCACTCTCACTCGCAAAAAGAAACAAAATCAAAACAAGGCAAAAGAAAGCAAAAACCAAGTTTTTAAGAAGTTTTCTTTTTCACAAAAGCAAAACACAACTTTTCAAAAGTGCTCCAAATACTATTGAATATTTGAAGACCGAAAAATAGGCAACAAAACACTTTGCAAGTTATCAACTCACTATGGGTGAAAACTCAACAAAATAGGTGTTTCAAGATGCCCTGAATGACCAAAAAGCAACAAAAAGAGCTTGGTGACAATGATCAAAAGACCAAGAAAGACAACTTTCAAAATCGTCAAACAACAACTTTCAAAAAGTGAGAAAAGCAAATGGCCACAAGATGCAGTTTTGACACAAAGCAAGAAGATCACAAAGATAAAGTTTGTCACAAAGATTGGAACTAGTCTTTCTGCTCCAGAATACCAGAACAGCCAAGATTCTCAGAAAGAAATCTCGTGTGCTCAAACACAAATGATGACACTTGCAACAAAACCAAACAAGACCAAAAACTTGCCACAACAGGAGAGAGTTCGTAAGTGTTAACTTGCTACAAAACCAAAGACTGACAACAAAAATTTACTGCTCAGGAAATACTCAGACCAGCAAACAAATCTTCTGAGATAGAAAGACTAGAAAAAATATTGGAAAATTAGGGTATACGCGACTGTGTCAATACACAGTTGCGTGTATATGCAACTCATCCCAAAGAAACCTACGTATACTCGGGTTCATATGGGGAAACTTGCATACATACGCTACTGTAACCTGACAAAACTGCGTATATAACAATTCACAAGAAAAACAAAAAAAGGTCTGAAGAAACTGCTCAGACTTAAAGTCTGAGTTCCTATAGGAACAGACAAATTAGTTACAGCAAGAAAACCAATGGTTGAGCCCTGATTGGCTTAAATTAACCCAAACTAGGAACAACAATATTGTTGTCCCTAGTGGAGTCGCCAATTCTGTTGAGGGACAAAGTCCCCTAGGGTTTTGGGTCAAGACCCTAGCAGAGCGGGGGTTATCTACAGTAAAAAAAAAAAAAGCATTCCACATAGCCATGATACTTAAATAAGCAAACTATGTGAAGAGAGGTGCACCTGGGGGTCCTTCGTTCGGGTAGATCCAGCCAAGGTCCAAACCCTCTTGGAGTTCCTCTCGATCCTTGAACCTGCAAAACAACCAATTCAAAGAAGCATAGCCATATATAGACAAAGCATCATATAGAAATCAACTTCATAACCTATTGAAAGATGGTTAATTATACATTGAAACAATTATTCATATGTAAACCATAACAATAACATCATATGCATGAAGAAGATTGATTTTGGGAACAAGACAAATGTTTCTTTTATTGCATATAACTAAAACAAAGCAAGGAATGATATCACCTAAATCTTTCTCTTGCTGGCTCCAAGCGGAACCGTCCTCTGGGTCCGTCCAATCCCAAGTCTTCAAAAGGCTCCTTCCATGACTCACACAAGGATATCTCAACTAGTGAAATGACATCATAAATCAAGGAAACAAGGGTTTCCTGTAGTGGGGGAAGTGCTGGAAGTATAAGGATCTTCAGACTTGATCAGGGATAATCTTAGCAAAGTAATTCTATTTCTTCTCCTCCTTAGGCCTTCCCTTTGAAGCCTTGTTATACTTCTCCCAAAGTAGTTTTTTAGTTGGGAATTCGTTGGGAACAGTTGGGCCACGAGCACTAATAGGTAATCAATAGGTAAAACCTGTGATCTCCACACGAAATTAAGGAGATTTAATTTTTTAAAGTGTTTTAAGAAATATACGTGGGTTGGGTATACACTGACCCGCGTACACACACGTTTAGATCAGGGCAATGTCGCATACAGGGAGTAAAACATTGTTTTTTAAGTATTTGGACCAAGTTTGGAAGGAGGGGTTACCCTAGGCCATAAATGCAACATCACAAATATCAAGGGTGAGATTTGGAGCTATAACAGGTGGTTGATCTCCTCAAGTTCTTGGAGTCCTACTGCAGGGAGTGACCTTTTCGTTATGTCTGTTGAAATCCTTAATTCATTGCCGGAATCAAACCCCAAATCTATGGGTCCTCTTGCCACGATCCCAAGGGTTGAAAACTTCGTTTCATCACTAGAATCAAACCACAAGTCAATGGGCCTACCTCGTGCAAATCCCGCAGTTGTGACCTTCTCATATTCCTTTGACTAGGAATCTTGGTTTTGCTGCATGGTGGTGGTGGCCTTTTTCTTCCCCTTTCTGTCATTCCTTTCAAGTCTCAGCTTAGGGTGCAACTTCCAACAATTTTCTTCGTCATGCCCCTCTTTCTCACAATGTGTACAAGAGGTCTTTGCTCCCCTTCTCTTGGCTACTACGATTCTCTTTGGGTGGTAATCTTGTCCATGTGTTCCCCTGTTTTCCAGATGAATGGCCTTCACACTGGTCAAGTCAATGGTAGTAGGTTCAAACAATAATAATGAATGTAAAATGTAACTATGTAATGATCCAATATACTTAGTTACTACTTCAGGCGAGTCAAGTGCAATGCCCAAATTAAGTGGTTGTTTTCTAAATTCCTCGGTAAAGCCCTGAACATCCTGACCTTTGCCTTACCTTAAGTATTGCCAATCCATTAAGGATTTTTGCTTATAACCCAAGGGTTAAAATTATTCCTTTACTGCAAAAATGAAACTAGGCCATGAGGAAAGAAGATTACCCACACTCTTACTCCTTCACAATTTTCTCTCCCACCAGACGAGAGCAGTGCCACTCAGCCGAAGAGAGGCCAACTGAATCTTTGCCTCATCCTCTTCGATCTTTTGAATCTTGCAGTAGATAAAGAAAGGTTTTTTAGATGCACCCCTTAAATTTATATGATGATGGTGATGAGAGGAAGAAGAACTTTCACTCGTGGAAGGAGAAGGAGGGGGTTCTTCTCGACCATTTCCATGCATTGAACCTTGTCCTTCTGCCTTTTTCCCTTCTGCTTTCTCTAGCCTTGAAAGAAACTGACCAACATTTTCTTCCATTGTATAGAAGGTTTTGCGGAAAGTGAGCTCCTTTTCATAACGAGCCTCTTCATCTGCCATGCTTCTCCTTTCATGTGCATGCCCCACTTCAGGATCGAACGACTTTAGTTTCCCTTCACCTCTTCGAAGCCTATTTCTTATTAGCATACAAACATACAATTCACATCTACAAAGACCAGCTCTGATACCACTGAGCCCAAAAATCTTTTCCTTGTGATGCATTAAAAAATTACATATTATTCTTGCATTTAACCATGAAATTACAAGTGCATAAAAGAAGAGGAAGAGAAGAATATCAAGTCACGTATAGAAGACACAAGATTGATATCGGAGTTTGTCCAGGAGGGACTACGTCTCCGAGCCCTGCTCGAATTAGTGGGGAGGCCCTGTTTTCATTAAATGGAAAAATAATGAGAGTACATCAAAAGTCAAAATGGCGACCTTATACCTCCAAAATTGAAGAAGCCTGAAAATTTCAGACCTTTGATGGAGAAAAGGAGAACACCATTGAGATCGTGGTGTCGAGAAATGCTGAAACCATATAAAATTTGTCGAAAACTGACAAAGGGAAAATCTTGCCCCCTAGAGAAATTGCTTAGATCATGGTTTCGGTCCCCTCTCTACACTGCTCATGGTTCCACTTGCATCGAAATGCGTGCCCCCTTCTACCTGCCCCTGGGTGCTCAAATGAATGATGGTTTAAATACAATTTGGCAGGTGGATATTCCAAAGGTGAACCGTTGGGCGCATTGGTAAGTTTAGAAAATAGTTGAGGAGGGGTCAAGGGATCAAGTCCTGCCCCTCTCAATTTAACACACATAATGCGTTGTTTAAAATTTTTTGGGTGGTAGGTCCACCATGCTGTGGCCCGCTTCCCCATTTTCCCGCCAACTGTTATGTAATTAGGGTGGAGGAGAGGGCGGTGGGGTTGACAGCCCGTGCCCCCACCTATGATTACGTGTTGTTATGTGAGCTTTGGGGTGGCAGGGTCATGGCCGCCCACCCCACTATATATATGTGCCACGGTTAATGGAGAGTTGGCTAGGGTCATGGCCCATTGATCCATAATTATTATTTTTTTGGTTTTTATACGTTGGATGTTGGGGGGTGGCATGGTTGGTGGCCTGCCATCCCAAAAATTATATTTTTTTGTTTTATAATAAAGCCATGGCTATTTTTGAAAAATCAGAAAATTGGTCGAAGGAGACAAATTAAACAGGCCACAAATTTGCCTGGAATCTGGCCCAGGCTGGCTGGAATCTAGTGGCCAAATTTTGTCCAAATTGCTACCTCCTTAACACTGCCTAGTCACCCAAGTCAACCTTGAACTTTGACTGCTCCTAACTTTCGCATACGAACTCAGTTTGACGAACCGTTCGCACCACTATGATCACAATGACGAGATATTAAACATGAACCTAGTTCAAGCATAGTCCAAGAACTTTTATTTTTGACCCTTCCTGAGCCCTCTTGGACTTCTGCATGTGTCTGGAGCCACCTGGATCAAATAGAAAAGATCTATGATTTACATTTCCTTCAATTTTGTGTTGCAAACCTATTCGGTTTTACATTTTTCGATGTCCCTATATGACAGATCACCCAACCCATCTATCAAATTATGTTGATAATAATAGTAAATAAATAATAAATAATGAAGATAATATAATAATAATAATAAATAAAATAGTAAATGATAATACTAAAGTTCTAAATAAATATATGTAAAATTAAACTATAAAAATAGTAAAAGTAAGTAAAGGTAACAAAAAGTAAAATAAAATAAGAAAGAGTTAAATTAAGAGAACTATAAAAATAATAAAATAAGTAAATTTATCAAAAAGTAAAAAGGAATAAAATAAAAAAGAGTTAAATTAAGAGAAATATTAAATTAAGTAAAACTTAAAATAAAGAAATAAAAGTTATATGTTGACACAGGAATGTGTGCATCCAAACTCTTTCCATTGTTTGATCTATTTAATGGACAATGAGGAAGATGAGAGACATCATTCATCCATTCATTCTCTTGGGAGAAAAGTATTGTGAGACAAAAGATTCACTAGCAGTAGCACGTTGATTGAGCGCTCGGGGGTGGACAACTGTAGAAAAATTACGTGCAGCTGAGGCTATGGTTGGGTGGAGAGATGTCCCCAACAATTTTACATGCACTTGAGCCTATGGTTGGGTGGAGAGACATCCTCGACAATTTGTTGCGATTCACGGGATTCAAATAGCATTCGACTCTGAAATTACAAGTAAGGAATATCATCGCTACATGTAAGTTGTGTTTGCTCATATTTCTCAAAAATTCTATGCTAATTAGTTGAATAATGGTGTGTTGATTATAAATCTCATAATTTATCTAATTAGTTGTATATTTAAATTGTGGGTTGTTACATAAAGTGAGTTTATACTTTTAATATAGATATATATATATATATATATATATATATATATATATATATATATATATATATATATATATATATATATATCTAGATAGAAAAAATACAATATTAAAATCAATTATTATGTGTTTTCTTAAGTTGAATTAAATACCTTATTTATATAAAATAGAAATGTTGCCATTCACTAAATTTGCTTTTGAATGTGCATATCAAAGAGAAAAGTCATGATGAAGAGTTGTAATAAGTTATTAAGAGTGATGAGACTCACTATATATAGTTAGTTTAGTGATGTTTACTAGATTATGACATAGATTTATGTTGACATAGTGAGATTCTTTCTGTAATTAATATTGTAGTTAACATAAAATTACTTTTAGTCTTATATCACTTTAGGATAATTTAGTAGGGATATGATGAAAGGATAAAGTAAAACATATTTATGGAGCTTATTCATGCATACTAAAAGATTAATTGGATGGATTTTCTTTCATGATGTTGCATTTAAAGAGGGAAGAATGGTAATGAAATATTAACTATGGACATTAAGACAAGGTCATTAGATATGAAGTGATATGTAATCATATAATATGCTCAGCTCGTTGAAGACATTAGCTATTAATGCAATATGTGAAGAAGTTATAAGAGGTCAAATTTAGAGAATAATGGTACAATTCACTAAAAATACACATCAAATGAAGTTGAAACTAGGAGGAAAAATAATTTAAGATTGTATGCAACAAATTTGGAAGGAAAATAAATATATTATTAGAATAATATGACAGAATATTATTGTATGCAACTAGCTTATCTAAGAGCACAATAAAAGTATTTTGGGTCACCTGGTGGAAAATGGACTTGGAGTTACAAAAATATTTCACATAAAAACATGATCGGGATCATTATGAAGTCTAAATGAGGACGATGCCTACTAAGAAGAAAATATTTCCAATCCATGGATGATGTTAACTAATCATAATTCATTTCAAGGAACCACAAAAAGAATAAAAATATGGTGGTGTTGGGTTAAGGAGGTAATTAACCCATGAATTCCTATAGGATGAAGATGAATAGGAATGACATTCTTAGTTGGGAAGTAGTAGCAATATTCTCAATTTTCAACAATGCATGCATATAATAGAGAAAAGAAAGAAATCACAAACACTGGAGATGAGAAATTAAAGCCAAATTGATAATATATTTTTAAAATTGAACAAAGTGAAGAAGTTTCCATTGTTGAAGCTAGTATGTATGGAATATTAGGTAATTGAGACTAGGGGGGAATAAATTATATCTATGAATATTCAACATGAGGAAGTGAAGGGTGATTAAATCGAGAAGAAAATTCTCTTAAAGATATGTGGATTGATCAACATGATTGGTAAGGGTCAAAGTGATGACCTATAAATTTAGAAGTGTCAAGGTAGGAAGTTTTGAGCACTTGTTATAAACTAGGAAAGTATTTCAAGGATAATGATTGTTTAACTCTTGGAAAAAGAAAGGAACTATGTAAACTAATGAGAAAACAATGAGAATAAATTCTATTCAAAATTCTATAATGAGACTTTGAGAATGACTACACATAAATTGGCACAAGAAGTGAGAATCAACTAATAAAGGGTGTACTTGAAAAACTTACTAGTGTGTATCATTAGTATTGAAAGAAAGTATTGCCAAACACATTGAGCATACCAAATCATTCATGGATGATAATGGTGGTAGTGGTTCCAAGCATTTAAAATTATAAACTAAAGATTTAATGAGTGAAAATTAAGGTGGAAGAATCCTTAGTCCAACTTGAAGATGGATGAATCTACGATAAAAAAGATCAAGTGAGAACTTGATGAGATAAGCAAATATTTTTAAGATGAACAATGACAATTATGTGAGTGATGGATAGATCACTAGGGGACATAAATGCCTCATGCGGGTGCATTAAGCATAACACAAGACTTAAATAAGGATGACCTCGTGTATGTGTGCCATTTGGATAAGCATAATATGTATAGTGATCATGAAATTTTAACTTGATATTGATGATTTAAAGGATTGTACAAATGGTAATATCTTAACAATGAATTTCACTAAAATTTCCTTGGGGAAGGAATAATATTTGATGAGATATTAAGGCTCAAGATGATGAGACTCATTTGAAATTTAACGATGTACTTAGATGAGTATACCTAAAGTTTAAATGGTCAACTTCCTAATAGAAAGAATAAGAAATGATTATTGAAAAGCAATTGGTACCTTGTTGAAAACATGACACTAATAGTACTCATGAGATAAGATAGATCCTACAGGGATTAAGAGAAATTCTTCCGTGTAAATCACAAGATAAATCATTTGTCGACGCGTTTCGAACCAACTAGTGTGGTTCATCGTCAGGACAAGTCAAAATTAGCCGTTAGTCAAGATAGCCGTTGGAGGCTCTGCTCACACTATTTAACATGCTAAGCTGGATCTGTTTCTTCAACTTGTCCTGACGATGAACCACACTAGTTGGTTCGAAACGCGTCGACAAATGATTTATCTTGTGATTTACGCTGAAGAATTTCTCTTAAACTTAATATGGATCACAGAAGCCTCAATTCAACAATCCTACAGGGATGTTGAATAATCTTAATTCATAGTTAGCATTCACTATTTATATAAGTAAATTAAATTAATTCATGATAAGAATGCTTATAGTGTATTGTTGTTCTATATTTGATAAGTATTGAGATGATTCTCATATTAATGGTGTTTCATGATATGATGGTAGGTGGTAAATGTATATGGTTCCAATGAGAGGTTAATGATGGATATGTGGTGGTTATTTACTTATTTGTTGTGATAATGATTTTGAATGCTCATGATAGATATGATATGCATAGGGATCATGATGTTATGATATGATGTACATTGACATGTGGTTCATTTATTATGTGATGCCATGATATATCTTTAATGCAAATATGTCGATGTTATAACTTATGAGGGTATTTTATGATGTGAATCATGTGGTAATCACATGCAGATTTTACGACATGCAAGAGCATGTAGTTCTTTGCTATTTATAATGTTGTGATAACAATGATGTTATGTTAACATGATAAAATGTAAGATTTGGCATATGGATTATTTTTGTTATGATGTTATGATTATAACTAATGCATTGGATGCATGTTGAGATGTGGTGGCTAATAGGAACTCCACAAATGGGTCAAGAGGGACGGTTTATTTGATGAGCTCATGGGATCCCATACCTGCGATGGAAAATAAGTAACACCATAGGGGTTGGGGACAAACTCAATAAACACTACATATGTCTGTGGTTCCTTTGTCTTGTATAGTTCTTGATGGATAATTCTTAAGGGGCTATAGAACCATCTTGAGGAGGCCAAGTGCCTGATATTATAGGCAAAATGCCTGATATTGGATTGAGATGATGAATTCTAGTGGGGATGTAAGGAATTCGATGCCTGGGGTTGTTCACCATAGTGAGTGTGGAGGGAGTGGGCCAGCCTTGTGAGATGTCTGTAGTCATTGAGTACTGGGGCTAGATGCTTGCCTTGGGGAAGATGAGGTCTGAGTTGGGTGCGATCCTTAGGGCCAGCCATGGGCTATGGTATAGACTGATGAGGCCTATGTCTAGTTTTGAAAGTGGAAAAAGGATAGAAATTCCTTGGGATTTACCAGGTGTTGTGGAAACTTTTGATGTGTGCCAGTTATACTAGTTCAACAGAGGGTGTAGGGAAAACATGAATTAATAAATAACTAAATAAATAAAATTTTAAATGATTCAAATTAACTTCAGGACAAAATTCCTTAAAGAGGAGGAGTATGCAATGTCCCCCTAATGATAATAAAAATAATAATAATAAATAAAATAATATAATAAATGCTAAACAATAAAGAAAAGATAATAATGGAAATAAATAGTAAAAATTAAAGAAAATATAATAATAAAAAGTAAATAATAAATAATGAAGAGAATATAATAATAAAAAATAAATAAATTAGTAAATAATAAAACTAAAGTTATAAATAAATATATTTAAAATTAAACTATAAAAATAGTAAAAATAAGTAAAGTTAACAAAAAGTAAACTAAAATAAGAAAGAGTTAAATTAAGAAAACTATAAAAATAGTAAAAATAAGTAAAGTTATCAAAAAGTAAAAAAGAATAAAAAAGAAAGAGTTAAATTAAGAGAAATATTAAATTAAGTAAAAGTTAAAATAAATAAATAAAAGTTCCATGTTGACACATGGAATATGTGCATGCAGACCCTTTCCTTGTTTGATCTATTTAATGGGTGATGAGGAAGATGAGAGACATCATTCTTTCGTCCATTTTCTTGGTAGAAAAGTATTGTCAGACAAAGGATTCCATGGCAGTAGTATGTTGCTTGACGGCTTGGGGATGGCTAGCTATAGAAAGATTATGTGTAGCTGAGCCTATGGTTGGGTGGATATTTTTCCCAAAAAATCTATTGTGGTTAGCAAGATTCAAATAGCGTTCAACTCTAAAATTACAAGTGAGGAATATCATCGCTAAATGTAAGTTGTCTTTGTTCATATTTCTCAAAAACTCTATGCTAATTAGTTGAATAGAGGTGTGTTGATTATATATCGTACAATTGATCTAATTAGTTGTATATTTAAATTGTGGGTTGCAATATGGGTACAAATATATTCATCTTTGACTAATACATTTTGGATTAAATCCACTCATGCACCCTAGTTTAAATGTCTTACGCTTAGCATGTGTTATTTATTAATGACACAATAAGTTCTTAGATTCGGTGCTTCGTGGTTTTTAGACTCCACTTGATAATGTTCCTATATTGTCATCCTGCATTGTACCTTCCTACCAATTTTCACTAACAAACCCTCATATTAATGATATTATTCAAGCTTATATTCATTTTTATGGTTTTTATGTCAAACCTATCAAATATTACCTAATTACATGATATTGTCATTCTCTAGTTTGTTTCCACTACAATGCCTCCTCTCAATTCATAAATCCTCACTTGTGCACACTCAAAAGGCCTTGGAACATTTGTTATTCTTATATCTTTAGGCTTCACATAATTAACTCTGCTTGAGGAATGGTCTCATACTCATCAACCTAAGTCAAAAAACATATATTATAAATTGAACCAAAGAAGCTAGAGGTTACATATTCAAGAATAAGATCGAGGTTGATTAGCCCTATTGTAGCATCCATTGTTATTTAAGTTTTATTTTCAGTTTTATCACAATGAAAGAAAAACAAAATATTAATGGCTTTTGAAAGTGATAAACTTGCGAAAATATCTGGGTCGTCCGATCAACAGGCCACAGATCCAACGGCAATCGAGTAGTTAACTAGAATGGGGTTTATTTCGGAGATCGGACGCGATGGTGTATCAGATACAATTTAATTCATTGAAGTCCGAGCCAATCTCAGTCATCCATTGAAAGAGAGAGGATCCCATGGACATCAAGTCCGATATCGGGCCAAATATCGGATCGGAATATCAGGTCAGAAAGTAATCAGGTTTCATCTTTTAAATCGGACCTGATAAATCATTAACCGAGAGTTTTAATTTCCTATCGGGTCGGGATATCGGGTCGGGATATCGGGTCGGTGAGTAATCGGGTTTTGTCTTTGAAATTGGACCCGGTAAATCATTATTTGGCAGTTTTATTTCCTATTGGGTCTGTATGGGAGTCAAAGGGGCATTGAAAAGGTGGACGTGACAATTTTATGAACCAGAGTTTTAACTTTTTGAGTTCTGTAATAACCTATCCATTGTCTAAAGGACATGTAGGTTCAAGGGGCACGAACAAGCGATAGCTTGATAAGTACCATGAGGTGCACTACGGGGGAGCAATGAGCATGAAGATTAATTAAAGCTCAACCCCCACAGTTGACCATGACGTTAGCATGGTTGACTGGAATGTGTGGCTAGAAATTACTGTGGGGGTTCAACCTCATTGAAAGCTCCCGTACATTCTTTACCCCCGCAGTGAGCTACCAAATCTTTTCACCCCATATCGCTCATTCCACATCTTCCGCCGCTTTCATCTGTTAATTTCCCACATCACTCACCATACCCCGCCACTTCATCCACTACTCCATTAATGGATGGTAGAGCAACATAGAGATACATCAACATAACCATAGGCTCAAGCTACATATTCGAATAGTGAATAGCCATCACCTTCTAATTTTCGTTACTTCCTGTTATTTATTTTCTTGAGAATGAGGTATCTTTTACCCTCTATGTAATATTCTGTAATAATTTTTACTTCAAAGCAGTTAGAGGGTAGTTAGGTAGTTTTACAGTTTTGGGTGGTTATTAACTATCCTATGATGTATAAAGAGTGAAGATTATAGGAAAAATGGGTTCAAACTTTGGAGAACATGGATACTAGGCCAGTGAATTCCTGATACAACTGTTGATTAATGGAAGAAACAAAAGTTTTCCATACATTATTGGGTATGATTTTGTGACTTCTCTATTACGTGTCATCTTATGTTTTCTTCCTTTAAGTATGGTAATGAAGTTGCAGGTCTTTATTTTCTTATGTAAATGAAGTTAAAATCCCTTAAAATAGCGCTCCTATACTTGAAGTTCCTACCTCTACAATTCTTCTAAGTTACAGATAATAGTTTCTGTGTAAGAAAACATGTTATATTTAACTTCTCCTTGGGTCACAGATAGTAGATTCTGTGTAAAACAACATATTTTCTCTGACTTCTTCAAGCTTCCTTCATTCATCATTTATATTCAACAATTAAATGGCATTATGATATTTTCATGTCACCTAAGTATTTAGGGTTAAAAACCAAGTCTTTCAGGCCCTTCATTTGAGAATACAACATACAATTAAGTGAAAAAAAAGTGACAATAATTATAAACATTAATGTATTAAGCACAATTTCTACACAACCAGGAAATTGGTTTCTTAAGGTACAACATTAATTGGCGTCGTTGCTGGGGAGAGAAGACAACAACACTTTTCCTTGGGTTTTCAATATTTTCCTCTGGTTGTTCAGTGAAGAGGATATATTTGGTTGTTTTGAACAAAAGCAATAACTCTGGCTCCAAAGAGACCTCATACAAGGTCTAATACCTCACAGTAGAAAGTTCAAGACCTTTTAGATCCTGAGAGGATAGTTTCCAAGAGGGTTGGAAGGCCTAAAACTTCACTTACACCAAGTCCTACACTATCTGCACCATGCAGCAGTTCATCACAATCAAATTGATGAAGGTTGGAAGTGGTTTTCTGATTTTATGCATGCAAAACTACATAAAAAAATATGACTTGAGATTAAGGAAAAGATCTGGAAGTCAAGAAGATGAAGGTAAGAAGCAAGTTCCAGCTCCCTTACAAAAGGCGACTCCAGATGAACAAGAACCACAACCTGCAAAAAAATTGAATAAGAACACTTTTCCTTGGGTTTATTAAGTTTGAAGCTGATTCTTGAAGGTGACAAGTTTCAGCAGTTGGTTGTACATTCACTCCTGTGATCTTCACTTTGGAGTTTTCTTTTCTAGGATTTAATGGCTATCCCTGCATTCTTGGCCAATAAATTTGACCCACTAGATTTTACTGGGATCACTGGTGTCGAGCAGTAAAAAGGGTCTTTTCACCTCTATTTACCCTACATTAATTGTCAATCTAGGCACAATTTGTTATCTCAAAGAGTGTACTCAGTCTAAGGCAGTCATTTGTCAGAGTAATGATAGTAGTATATTGCTCTTAGATACAAGAGTAAATGGATGCTTGAAATAAAATCTATTTTCAAAAAGAAACTTTTAGCACTCTAAGATCTAAATCATTCACTTAGAAAACTACAACAACTTATCAGTCAAGGGTGCAGTAGTAATAACTCATCCCTTTGTAAACTGATGTAATTGAGAAGCAAATTAAGGAAAAGATCATCAACCTGGGAACTGGACAACAACTGTCAATATTCACTACAGTTTCAGATCATTTGTGCACATTAAAGCAATGATAATTCAAATGTCAAAAAATAGAACAACAACTAATCTATTTAACTCAATTGAACAACAAAGATTTAACCTACGAAAATGGAACAATAATTACAATCTTCACTCAGAAATGATTTAAACAGCAAATGGAAATGGGACAACAAATTAAAGGAAGCTATGAAATACTGAACAACAACTTAAACCAAATGTAAATGCACAGCAACACTTTCTGTTAAAGGAACAATAATCTAAGTTTCGGCATAACAATAGTTAATCCCAGTTATGAGGGAATAGAAATTGCGATCACGGTGGAACAACAGTTCCAATGAACAACAATCACATTTAGAAGTAAACCATAGATAAATAGACAGTGATACCGATTTATAAATACGCAACACTGTTACTCTGTAATCAAACAACAACGGTAATATGTTAAGGAACAACAATGTTATATGATAATATCAGTTTTTCAAAGGAACAACAATACGATATAACTTCAGAACAAGTAGCATAACATTCCTGTGCAAAGAATAACCTTACTATTCGAATGGGAATCAAAATATAATAGAGCTAATACATGAAATAAGGAACAACAGATTACTGAACAAAATAGATAAGCGAAAGCAAACCACACATGACTTGAAATCAAGAATTAATGGTACAGGAAGCAAGTGATCCACCAAGGCTGGGCCCGTAGCCTCTAGGGACGCACTGCTTATAATTACTCCAGAATCAGAGATGGAACAGCAACAGGATTTATATATTAAGCATCAAAACAGAGTTACAGCGAATCGCTTTTTTAGAGAGAGTCGATGATCAAAGTTTCAAGTACAATAGAGAATTTCATAAAAACAACAGTAGTCTCTCTTTGGGCTAGCAATGCTGCCTCTTCTTATAGTAGCCGAGTGGAGATATCAATGATACAGAGAATCATTAAGGTAGCGATCCCTCAGGATCAAAGGATCTTGAGGGATTCTCCATATTATTAGCCCTCAATTATCCTCTCGTTTTCTTGCGCCAATTTGCTATCTCCTCTTCATTTTCTTGGTTTGTATGCTCCAATATGGACCTTCTTGTTTGGATGTAGTTCTCTGTCAAAGGGATGGCAGTTGATGGTGTCTTGTCATGTCCTTCAGATTGGTGATTTTTTGTTTTCCCCTTTTTCTGCATAGAAAAGGGTAATTATTAGTCATCTTCATTGCACACAAATCTTCTAGATTTTATCATAATCTCCCATCATATACCAATTTCATAATGTAAAGAAGTTATGAATTTAAAGAAAGGATGACAAAATAAGTGATAATAACATACCTTCTCTAGTGCTCAACACACCCCCCTGCTTACCCTTTTCATGCCATCATGAAAACATTATAATTGACATGCAAGGTAGTGAGGGAATAGGCTAGAGAAGGGATCTCATGAGGTGGTCTACAGCCATGATGCCTAGCTAGGTGTTCAAAAAGATGTCCTGTCTGACCTTCAGGCATTTCATATAAGGCTTGGTATCCTGGTGCAGGGTGCCAAATGACCGGACTTCGGAATCTATAGCTTAACCAAGATGGGCCTTCTCTCAAAATAAGGTCACCATAAAGACCCAAGCGGTTAGCAACTAGCTTAAAGTTCTCATAATTAAATGGTTCCTTGTTTTGGATGTTTGGATTAGAAGTCTGATATTGGAATTTGGCAGCTGCAATGGCAAGGTCTTTGATGGTAAAGAAGTATTCTATCCCTTACCGATTGATTGCTATGTGAATAGGTCCCAATGCCTCAATCACGCCCGGAGTTCTCATTAGGTTCCTATGTTTATTCCATAACTACAGTGGGTCTCTAGGTTCAGCTCTCACCCATAAGTCTAATCCATTTTCTTGTCTTCGAAAGTCATTGTAGACTTTAAAACACTTTATTTGATTAACACCAAAAGAAATAAATGCTTGCAGTTGGACATCACCCACGAAAGGGCTAGGATTCTTCTATGTTTCTCCATCTAATACAAGACTGTGCAAATAAAATTCACATAATAACCTCTGAACCTTCACCCCGTAATGCTTACAACAGATTATGAAGTCATCAATGGTTTTTATTTCTATAGGAACTCCTGCTTTAACAACTTTAATTTTCAATTGTAAATATCTTTCCATTAAAAACAAAGCATAGTTCCTAGCAGGTGCTCTACATGCTAGCACATCAGTATACAGAGAGCATAAGGTATCCATTTGTTTGATGACTATGTCTAGTCTATGATTTACATTTATGACTCTTTCTTCTACTTTTTGCCATCCTTCAAAGGCCTGAGTTTCTAATGTATTAATGTCTTTCAACTGCTATTGCAATTTATCATATTTTTCTCGAGGAACAGTCTGCTCTGTGAGTTTCTCTATTGTTTGTTGGGCCTGTGCCAAATCTTTTCGTAGAGTTGTTGTCCTTGGGTCCTTTTCCAACATAATAGTTGTAGGCAGGAGATCTACTTGGGTTTTCTTATCATAGTGTCTTATCTTTACGGTCTGAGTTTCCTTAGAGGATGGTGCCTCTGTCTGGATTGCCTTATTACAGGCCGATACGTTCTCTGTTTGTACCTCGACATGGGCAACAGCCGGATGCTGTTCCTTTTGGTTTTGAATGGTAGGCTGGACTTGAGTCCTCTTAATCTTTTTCTTAAGGGGTTTCGCCGGGGCAGTTGCATGTTTTACCACAGAGGTCCTTTTTGCTTTCTTCCCCATTTTCAAAACCCTTATTTGTTGTCAAAGTTGCGCGATCACGTTAAGCAGTCTTTGTTGTTCCTTTCGTAATCTTTTAATTTCCTCTATTTTCTTGGAAGGAACAGTCATTTGTTTACTCAGGCCTGGGCTTTGTACCTCCAATATTGTATCTTCGCCTTGACCAATTTCTTGATTTTCTTCTTGGGGTGCTTCTTCAGTGTTCTGCTGATCGGGTTGTTCAAGGGAAGAAACCCTAGCTTGTTTTGTTGTCTCCTAGGTAACTTTTTCTTCTACCCCTTCTTCTTCGTGGAATTCCTTCGGTGTATTCTGACTAGGAGCAGATTGTTCCTCTCCTTCATCTTCGTCACTTTCCTCTCCAGATACACTCTCATCATGGGCAAAGTGATCCTCTTCTTCCTCTTCCTCGTCACACAGTTCTTCGAATGCACTTTTATCATGAACAGTGTGCTCCTGCGGTCCTTCTTCCTCATCACACAATTCCTCAGATGCACTTTTTTCATGAGCAAAGTGCTCCTGCAGTCCTTCTTTGATGTGGAGGTTAAGTGGGCTGAGAGGTTGAGCATATTTTCCCATATTAGCTAGAATCTGGGCCAATTCATCTTCTTGCAGTGGGTTTTGTAGTGGACTTCCACTGCGTTGCTCTGTTTCCTCTTCCTCCTGACCAGATTGCTCAGTCTCTTCCTCTGGTTCTCCTTCATCATCTTCCTCCAATTATTTTCCGTTCTCCTCTCCTTCCAATTGTGGGGGTTTCTCGTCTCCTAAATCGTCTATTTCCACTGGTTGACTGATGTTCCCTTGGGAATTTTCCAGCCTTCCTCTAATCCATGCCAATCTAACAGATTTTCTTCGTTTTAGTGGTCTATTCAATGTACTGGCAACATGTTTTCATTTTGGGGCTGGCAAAGCCAGTCCCCCATCTATCATGAAAATCAGTTCTTCCCAACTGCTCTGTTGTTGAGCAAGAATGTAGCTAACTATTAGTCATATTAACCCGTGGTGGCTTACTACTGACTCTACATGGCGATATTTCTTCATGCTTCGGGAAACATCGTGTAATAAAGAATTTAAAAATACAGGCAAATTCACAGCGCATTTTTGCTTTAACACAACTAAAAGTATAAGATGGCGTGGTCTTACCACGTCTTTCCTGCCCTCACAAGTGATGTAGCTCAGGATGATTCTTGCCAATTCTTCCCATGACTCTCCCAAGGCTACTGGTAAAACTCCCTTTCCTCTTACAGTCAGGTTCTGTCCTTCATCCTGGAAGATTTTTATGGCGTCTCGTAGTCTCACCTTTTTCAGAGTCCACACAGGTCTAGTGGTTGGCAGTCCCGAAACCTCTGCAATTATGTTGTCAGTGACTGCTATTTGTCTCCATCTCACCATGGAGTGATGTTCTTGCAAGTTCTGCAAAAATTCAATTTCCACCGTCTCGTTGGATTGTTGTAGACGGTTGAGATAAACTATCCATCCTGCCCTCGCTAGGATCTCTCGTGCAGCATTAGAGACCATCAACACCTGTGGTTCTCTATGAATTGATCTTCCTCCCATGCTTAGCACACTGTAAAAAAATAGAGATGGCAATGGAACAGCAGGTTGTTCAAACTATTAGCAAACACAGAGAAGATGACGAAACAGCAAGCTGTTCGAATTTCGAATTTACTGCTAATTGTTGCAGAGAAAAACACGGAAATAGCTTCGGAACAGCAAGCCATGCAAATTGGGAAACAAAATACCGTTAAGCTTTGCTATTCCCGAGTCATAATTCTCCGAATGATAAGCTGACACGTATGCCAACAAATTATGAGGTCACCTACTCCCCCCTGCAATGTGATAGGCCATCCTCGGCCATCAAATGAAGGAGCAGCGTGCTGAACTGCCATAGTACAGAGTCATAAAGGAACAACGTATACAGAAATGCCATGTTTACAATGACAAGCGGATTGCCAAAATCGAGGTGTATAATAGAATCGCTTAATAAATAAGAAAATGCCGTGATATGATGCGAGAATTGGAGGATAGGACAGCTGATGTGCATAAAAGGTCCTATGCAATCATTATCGACTTTTGTCGTCATAATTGATTGTAATAGATTTTCATGTATTAAAGGTTTGGAGGGGTTATACACATAATCTCATTTGACCCATTTATAAAGATATAAGAAGAAGGGTTTTATAATTGCTATTGGTGTATAAGGAATATGACTTCAATACCATCAACAGAGCTCTGTTGCCCACAGGTGTCCATAACCTTGACAGAGTTGTTTATTTCACCCATGGAACCATAATCCTTTGTGTATGCCTAGGAAAGTGTTGTGCAATGTCAGAATGGAGGCCATTATGTTGGCTTAGTAACCAGATAAATCATAATGACATTCACCAAGAAGGAGTGAAAGGTGGGCAGGTCGGCTCGTGATAAGACATCCTGTTCCAAGGAATTTTTATTTTTTGCTGATGTGTCTCTTGGATCATATCCCTGGTGTGGTGGCCATAATGGGAATGCCACTTCACTTTCTTCCTTATGATCATGGTAGGCTGGCTCTTGATGAGGCCCCCTATCCTTCATTTGACAAACCATATTAGCAATCATATAAACATTTTTCTTTTTTTCTTTTATATAGCACTTTTCTTATTTATATACAAAGGGTGGTTCAACACTCCTTAAGAGTAGGGATGGTGGAAGAAGTCTTAACATCTCAATAGAAAAATATGCCCTTTATTCTTATTCATTAATAATGATCTAAGAGAATTATGGGGATTTAGGAAGAATCATTATGTTAAGAATAATCAATCATATTGGTATTAGTAGAATAATGACAGCAAGGTGATCAATAGTTGTGTCCTTTCCTCTTTTCTCTTATCAATTCAAAGCAATTTTTTGTAAAGATACCGATTTTTATGTAATTTGTTGACTTCAGTATCCTCTAGTTTTTGTATTCGTTGCATGAATGTATAGTTGTGCTTTAAATGAGAATGACTCATAAAATGATCTAAATGGTAAAACACACAAAGAAGAAAATGACCTCTAAAAATTTTGTTCCCAAGATAGAAAAACTACTGTACAAAAAACGCAAGAAAAAGGAAAAAAAAAATATGCTCGAAATTGTTGTTCATTGAAAAAAACAACAGTTGTCCCTTAATTGGAACAGCAAAGAAAACAAGCTCAAACAAAAAAAATACGAAAATGTTATTCGTTCGGAAAGGAACAACGAAAAAATAAAAGTGTTTTTCCTTCGAAAAGAAACAACAGAAAAATGAAAGTGTTGTTCCTTCGGAAAGGAACGATAGAAATGCAGAAGTGTTGTTCCTTTAGGAAGGAATAGCAAAAATTCGAAAGTGTTGTTCCTTCGGAAAGGAACAACAAAAAAATGCGAAAGTGCTGTTCCTTCAGAAAGAAACAGCAAAACATGAAAGTGTTGTTCCTTTGGAAAGGAACAGCAAAAAGGCAGAAGTGTTGTTCCTTCGAAAAGAACAGCAAAACGGTGCCAAAATGTCGAGCAGTAAAAAGGGTATTTTTCACCTCTATTTACCCTACATTAATTTTCAATCCAGGTACGATTTATTATCTCAAAGAGTGTACTCAGTTTGAGGCGGTCATTTTTCAGAGTAATGCTAGTAGTATAGTGCTCTTAGATACAAGAGTAAACGGATGTTTGAAATAAAATCTATTTTCAAAAAGAAACTTTTAGCACTCTGAGATCTAAATCATTCACTTAGAAAACTACAACAACTTATCAGTCAAGGGTGTAGTAGTAATAACTCATCCCTTTGTAAACTGATGTAATTGAGAAGCAAATTAAGGAAAAGATCATCAACCTGGGAACTGGACAACAACTGTCAATATTCACTACAGTTTCAGATCATTTGTGCACACTAAAGCAATGATAATTCAAATGGCAGGAAATAGAACAACGACTAATCTATTTAACTCAATTGAACAGCAAAGCTTTAACCTACGAAAATGGAACAGTAATTACAATATTCACTTAGAAATGATTTAAACAGAAAACGGAAATGGGACAGCAAATTAAAGGAAGCTATGAAATACCGAACATCAAATTAAACCATATGTAAATGCATAGCAACACTTTCTATTAAAGGAACAGTAATCCAAGTTTCAGCATAACAATAGTTAATCCCAGTTATGAGGGAATAGCAGTTGCGATCACGGTGGAACAACATTTCCAATGAACAAAAATCTCATTTAGAAGTAAACCGTAGATAAATAGACAGTGATACGGATTTGTAAATACGCATCATTGTTACTCTGTAATCGAACAACAACGATAATATGTTAAGGAACAGCAATGTTATATAATAATGTCAGTTTGTCAAAGGAACAACAATACAATATAACTTCAGAACAAGTAGCATAACATTCCTGTGTAAAGAATAACCTTACTATTCGAATGGGAATCAAAATATAATAGAGCTAATACATGAAATAAGGAACAACAAATTACTGAACAAAATAGATAAGGAAAAGCAAACCACACACGACTTGAAATCAAGAATTAATGGTACAGGAAGCAAGTGATCCACTAGGGCTGGGCCCGTAGCCTCCAGGGACACACTACTTATAATTACTCCAGAATCAGAGATGGAATGGCAATAGGATTTATATATTAAGCATCAAAACAGAGTTATAGCAAATCGCTCTTTTAGAGAGATTCGATGATCAAAGTTTCAAGTACAACAATGAATTTCATAAAAACAACAGTAGTATCTCTTTCGGCTACCAATGTTGCCTCTTCTTATAGCAGCCGAGCAGAGATATCAATGATACAGAGAATCGTTAAGGTAGCGATCCCTCAGGATCAAAGGATCTTGAGGGATTCGCCATATTGTTAGCCCTTAGTTATCTTCTTGTTTTCTTGTGCCGATTTGGTATCTCCTCTTCCTTTTCTTGGTTTGTATGCTCCAATCTAGACCTTATTTTTTGGATGCGGTTCCTTGTCAAAGGGACAGTAGTTGATGGCGTCTTATCGCTTCCTTCAGATTGGTGATTTTCCGTTTTCCCCTTTTTCTGCATAGAAAAGGGTAATTATTAGTCATCTTCGTTGCACACAAATCTTATAGATTTTATCATAATCTCCCATCATATACCGATTTTATAATGTAAATAAGTTATGAATTTAAAGAAAGGATGACAAAATAAGTGATAATAACATACCTTCTCTAGTGCTCAACAACCGGCTATCCTCATCATATGCCTACATTTCATGAGTGGAATGAATATCTTCCAAGATTCAGTGGAAATGAATATGAAGATCTGGTTCAGCACCTCCAAGAGTTTCATGAATGCATGGAGTAGCAGAGTATCATTCATGAATATGTGTTGATGAAATTGTTTATGTTTTCTTTGGACCAAGAAGCTAGGGTTTGGTATAGGTCTCTGCCTCGTTCAAGAATTTCATCTTTGAAAGATTTCCATTCAATGTTCAAATCTTTTTATAGAACTTCTTATGCACACAAGTTTCTTTTTGAAGGTTGTTGTGAATATTATGATTCTAAAGAAACTTTAAAAGCTCATGATAATCCTGCTGAAGAAACTAATGATCATGTTGATAATATATCAAGCATTCAGAGAGGTTATAGCTAAATTAATTATGAGCAAGTCTCTGAAAGAAAAGAACTATCATTTTCTCAAAATGATGCAGAAAAGTTAAAAAAAGACTCTTCTTCAATAATCTCACAAGCAGAGAATTTGTTGACCCTATTCCAAGCAAATCAAGAGAGCATTAAAATGGAGAAAAGTTCAAACATGCATCAAAAATTTCTACCCACCGGTTGAGAAGAGGGAGAAATAATTAAGTTGCAAATAAATCTCCAAAGATCTTATTTTGTTAAATTTGATGGTCCTCCTATTTATAATAAAAATGGTTCATATGAGGAACAGGATGAAGGTCTTCAAGTTCATCAGTTGGGTGTTGGACATAAAGAAGAAAACCAGCAAGTGGGAAATGTTGGACAACAATATGTTGAGCCATTTATCATATAAAAGGAGGCTATCTTATGTAAAAAGAAAGCTGATAAAGAGATTGTATATCATTGCATTGAATAACACAATGGTGCCCATGGATTAGAGGTAAACAATCTATTTGAAGTTTGCCATATGTGATATAGTGATGTGAAAAATTTTATTTTATTTCCTGAGGTCATAATTACAAATTATTTTCAATCAAAGCTCAAAGATGAAAAGTGGAGACATAAAAGTGACATAGATCATTTTCTTAAAGATGTTGCTGATTGTTCTATTGAGCATATTATCCTAATAGAAGGTTTATTCGAGCAAGAACCTTCATACATATAGATTTTTTCTTTTGGAGCTGATCAAGACCATATTTTTTCTTATACTTATGAAGATCCCATGGCAAATTACATGGAGAAATCTATTAGAATCATACACATACCATTTTGTGGATATATTCCTATTTTTTGTTGTGAACTACCCTTATGCATAGTTTATTTTCTATTCAGGATGAATTGTATTTTCAAAATTCACTGGTAGAATGGTTCTAGATCAGGCACTCAAATGCTAACCTAGTACCATTGGAAGATTGACTTCACCTAATTAAGATCAGTCATGTACATAGGTAGAAACTTGTACATAAATAAGCTCAGGTGTTGAGAATTTGGTTTCTAGTTGCAGTTCTTCAGTTTAATTTTAGCTGATAAATAAAGGTGATTGTCTCAGTTGGAAACTGGTTTGCAGAGGTTTCAGATTTCAAGAATGTCAGGTTTTAGTCTTTCAAGTTTCAGGGTTTTAAGAATTTTTGACTCCATGCCCAACCAAGGCTACTAATCTACGATTCTCATCACTTTTCTATCAAAGAACAAGCATCCTATCATTGTAGATACCAGAGTGAATTCATTGTACAAATGTCATAGAATTTGAATTGGTTAAGAAATATATGACTCCATGCTCGAGGTGAAGGAAATGATGTACGGTTCTTAGTGCTTCTGTGGCAAAAGAACTATCCCCAGGTGGAGCCAAATGTTGTAGCATCCATTGTTATTTAAGTTTTATTTTCAGTTTTATCACAAAATGAAGGAAAAATCAGAAATATGAAAGAAAAACCAAATATTAATGGCTTTTGAAAGTGATAAACCCGCGTAAAGATCTAGGTCATCCGATCAACTAGCCACAAATCTGACTGCAATCGCGTAGTTAATTAGAATGGGGTTTATTTCAAGATCGGACACGATGGTGTATCAGATACAGTTTAATTCACTAAAGTCCAGGCCAATCTTAGTAGTCCATCGAAAGAGTCGAGATCCAAAGGATATTGGGTCGAATATCGGGCCAAATATGGGGTCAGAATATCGGGTCGGAAAGTAATCAGGCTTCATCTTTTAAATCGAACCCGATAAATCATTAACTGGCAATTTTTATTTCCTGTCATGTTTGGATATCGGGTCGATGAGTAATCAGGTTTTGTCTTTGAAATCGAACCCTATAAATCATTACTTGGTAGTTTTATTTCCTATCGGGTCTGTATGGGAGTCAAAGGGGTATTGAAAAGGTGGACGTGATAGGTTTATGAACCAGAGTTTTAACTTTTTGAGTTATGTAATAACCGATCCATTTTCTAAAGGTCATGTAGGTTCAAGGGGCGCAATCAAGCGATAGCTTGATAAGCACGATAAGGTGCACTACGGGGGAGTAATGAGCACAAAGATTAATTAAATCTCAACCCCTGCAGTTGACCATGATTTTAGCATGGTTGACCGGAATGTGCAGCCAGAAATTAATGCGGGGGTTCAACCTCATTGAAAGCTCCTATACATTCTTTACCCTCACAGTGAGCTAGCAAAGCTTTTCGCTCGACGTCGCTCCTTCCAAATCTTCCACCGCTTTCATTTGTTAATTTCCCACGTCACTCACCATACCCCACCACTTCATCCACTACTCCATTAATGGATGGTAGAGCAACACAGAGATACATCATCATAACCACAGGCTCAAGCTACATATTCGAATAGCGAATAGCCATCACCTTATAATTTCCGTTACTTTTTGTTATTTTATTTTCTTGAGAATGAGGTGTCTTTTACCCTCTATGTAATATTCTGTAATAATTTTCACTTCAAAGCAGTTAGAGGATAGTTAAGTAGTTTGACAGTTTTGGGTGGTTATTAACTATCGTATGATGTACAAAGAGTCAAGATTATAGAAAGAATGGGTTCAAACTTTGGAGAAACTGGATACTAGGCCACTGAATTCCTAATACAACTGTTGATTAATGGAAGAATTAGAAGTTTCCCATACATTGTTGGAAATGATTTTTTGACTTCTCTATTATGTGTAATCTCATGTTTTCTTCCCTTAAGTGTGGTAATGAAGTTGCAGGTCTTTATTTGTTTATGTAAATGAAGTTAAAGTCCCTTAAAAGAGCGCTCCTATACTTGAAGTTCCTACCTCTATAATTCTTCTAAGTTACAGATAGTAGTTTTTGCGTAAGACAACATATTATATTTAACTTCTCCTTGTGTCATAGATAGTAGATTCTATGTAAAAAAACATATTTTCTCTGACTTCTTCAAGATTTCTTCATTCATCATTTATATTCAACAACCAAATGGCATTCTGATATTTTCATGTCACCTAGGTATTGAGGGTTAAAAACCAAGTCTTTCAGGTCCTTAATTTGAGAATACAACATACAATTAAGGGACAAACAAGTGACAATAATTATAAACATTAACGTCTTAAGCACAATTTCTACACAGCTAGGAAATTGGTTTCTTAAGGTACAACATTAATTGGCGCCATTTCCAGGGAGAGAAGACAAGAACATTTTTCCCTGGGTTTTCAATATTTTCCTCTGGTTGTTCAGTGAGGAGGAAATATTTGGTTTTTCTGAACGAAAGCAATAAGTCTGGCTCCAAAGAGACTCCATACAAGGTTAGATACCTCACAGCAGAAAGTTCAAGCCCTTTTAGATCCTGAGAGGATAGCTTCTAAGAGGGTTGGAAGGCCTAAAACTCCACTTACATGAAGCCCTACACTGTTTGCACCAGGTAGTAGTTCATCATAGTGAAATTGATGAATGTTGGAAGCGGTTTTCTAATTTTATGCAGGAAAAACTACATAAGAAATATGACTTGAGATCAAGGAAAAGATCTAGAAGTCAAGAAGATGAAGGTGAGCAGCAAGTTCCAACTCCCTTACAAAAGGCGACTCTACAAGAACAAGAACCACAACCTGCAAAACAATTGAATACGAACACTTTTCCCTAGGTTTATTAAGTTTGAAGCTGATTCACACCTGTGATCTTCACTTTGGATTTTTCTTTTATGGGATTTAATGGCTATCACTGCATTCTTAGGCAATAAATTTGACCCACTAGATTTTACTAGGATCACCAGCTATCCTCATCATATGCCTACATTTCATGAGTGGAATGAGTATCTTCCAAGATTCAATGGAAATGAATATGAAGATCCGGTTTAGCACCTCCAAGAGTTTCATGAATGCATGGAGCAGCAGAGTATCATTCATGAAGATGTGTAGATGAAATTGTTTATGTTTTATTTGGACCAAGAAGCTAGGGTTTGGTACAGGTCTCTACCTCGTTCAAGCATTTCATCTTTGAAAGATTTCCATTCACTATTCAAATCTTTTTGTAGAACTTCTTATGCACACAAGTTTTGTTTTGAAGGTTGTTGTGAATATTATGATTCTAAAGAAACTTTAAAAGCTCATGATAATCCTGCTGAAGAATCTAATGATCATGTTGATAATATATGAAGCATTCAGAGAGGTTATAGCCAAATTAATTATGAGCAAGTCTCTGAAAGAAAAGAACTATCATTTTCTCAAAATGATGTGGAAAATTAAAAGAAAAAACTCTTCTTCAATAATCTCACAAGCAGAGGATTTGTTGACCTTGTTCCAAGCAAATCAAGAGAGCATTAAGATGGAGAAAATTTCAAGCATGAATCAAGAATTTTTGCCCAGCAGTTGAGAAGAGGGAGAAATAATTAAGTTGCAAATAAATCTCCAGAGAGATTATTTTGTTAAATTTGATGGTTCTCCTATTTATAATAAAAATGGTTCAGAAGAGGAACAGGATGAAGGTCTTCAAGTTCATCAGTTGGGTGTTGGACATAAAGAAGAAAACCAACAAGTGGGAAATGTTGGACAACAATATGTTGAGCCATTTATCATAGAAAAAGAGGCTATATTATGTAAAAAGAAAGCTGATAAAGAGATTGTATATCATTGCATTGAAGAACACAATGGTGCCCATGGATTAGAGGTAAACAATCTATTTGAAGTTGGCCATATGTCATATAGTGATGTGAAAAAATTTCTTTTATTTCTTGAGGTCATAATTACAAATTATTTTCAATCAAAGCTCAAAGATGAAAAGTGGAGACATAAAAGTGACATAGATCATTTTCTTAAAGATGTCGCCGATTGTTCTATTGAGCATATTATCCTAATAGAAGGTTTATTCGAGCAAGAACCTTCATACATATAGATTTTTTCTTTTGGAGCTGATCAGGACCATATTTTTTTCTTATACTTAAGAAGATCCCATGGCAGATTACATGCATAAATCTATTAGAAGCCTACACATACCATTTTGTGGATATATTCCTAATTTTTGTTGTGAGCTGCCCTTATGCATAGTTTATTTTCCATTCAAGATGAATTGTATTTTCAAAATTCACTGGCAGAATGGTTCTAGATCAGGCACTCAAATGCTAAGTAGGTACCATTGGAAGATTTACTTCACCTGGTTGAGGTCAGTCATGTACATAGGTAGGAACCTGTACATAAATAAGCTCAGGTGTTGAGCATTTGGTTTCTAGTTGCAGTTCTTCAATTTAATTTTAGTTGATAAATAAGGGTGATTGTCCCAGTTGGAAACCGGTTTGCAGAGGTTTCATATTTCAAGAATGTCAGGTTTTAGTCTTTCAAGTTTCAAGGTTTTCAGAATTTCGGACTCCATGCCCAACCAAGGCTACTGATATACAATTCTCAACACTTTGCTATCAAAGCACAAGCATCCTATCATTGTAGATATCAAAGTGAATTCAGTGTACAAATGCCATAGAATTTGAATTGGTTAAGCAATATATGACTCCATGCCCAAGGTGAAGGCAATGATCTACAATTCTTAGCACTTATGTGGCAAAAGCACTATCCCCAGGTGGAGCCAGATGTTGTAGCATCCATTGTTATTTAAGTTTTATTTTCAATTTTATCACAAAATGAAAGAAAAATCAGAAATATGAAAGACAAACCAAATATTAATGTCTTTTGAAAGTGATAAACCCGTGAAAAGATCTGGCTATTCAATCAACAGGCCACAGATCTGACAGTAATCATGTAGTTAACTAGAATGGGGATTTCAGAGGTTGGAAGCGATGGTGTATCAGGTACAGTTTAATTTGCTGAAGTTTGGTCTCAATCATCCATTGAAAGAGACGGGATCTGACAGATATCAATTCGGATATCAGGCCAAATATCGAGTCGGAATATCAGGTCGGAAAGTAATCAGGTTTGATCTTTTAAATCGGACCCGATAAATCATTAACCGACAGTTTTTATTTCCTATCAGGTCCACTTATCAGGTCAGCGAGTAATCAGGTTTTGTCTTTGAAATCGAACTCGATAAATCATTAGTTGGCAGTTTTATTTCTTGTCGGGTCTATATGGGAGTCAAAGGAGCATTGAAAAGGTGGACGTGACAGGTTTATGAACTAGAGTTTTAACTTTTTGAGTTTTGTAATAACCGTTCCATTGTCTAAAGGTAATTTAGGTTCAAGGGGCATGATCGAGCGATAGCTTGATAAGTACGATGAAGTGCGTTGCAGGGGAGCAATGAGCACGAAGATTAATTAAAGCTCAATCCCCGCAGTTGACTGTGACGTTAGCATGGTTCACCAGAATGTGTGGCCAGAAATTACTGTGGGGATTCAACCTCATTGAAAGCTCCCGTACATTCTTTACCCCCGCAGTGAGCTACCAAAGCTTTTCACCCCACATCGCTCATTCCACATCTTCCACTGCTTTCATCTGTTAATTGCCCACGTCACTCACCATACCTCACCACTTCATCCACTACTCCATTAATGAATGGTAGAGCAACACAGAGATACATTAGCATAACCACAAGCTCAAGCTACAGATTCGAATAGCGAATAGCCATCACCTTCTAATTTTTGTTACTTCCTATTATTTTATTTTCTTGAGAATGAGGTGTCTTTTACCCTCTATATAATATTCTGTAATAATTTTTACTTCAAAGCAGTTAGAGGATAGTTAGGTAGTTTTACAGTTTTGGGTGGTTATTAACTATCCTATGATATATAAAGAGTGAATATTATAGAAAAAATGGGTTTGAACTTTGGAGAACCTGGATACTAGGCCACTGAATTCCTGATACAACTGTTGATTAATGGAAGAACCAGAAGTTTTCTATACATTGTTGGGTATGATTTTTTTACTTCTCTGTTACGTGTCATCTTATGTTTTCTTCCTTTAAGTATGGTAATGAAGCTGCAAATCTTTATTTTCTTATGTAAATGAAGTTAAAATCCCTTAAAAGATTTCTCCTATACTTGAAGTTCCTACCACTACAATTCTTCTAAGTTACAGATAGTATTTTCTATGTAAGACAACATATTATCTTTAACTTCTCCTTGTGTCACAAATAGTAGATTCTGTGTAAAACAACACATTGTCTTTGACTTATTCAATATTTCTTCATTTATCATTTATATTCAACAACCAAATAGCATTCTTATATTTTCATGTCACCTAAGTATTGAGGGTTAAAAGCCAAGTCTGTCAAGTCCTTCATTTAAGAATACAACATACAATTAAGTGACAAACAAGTGAAAATAATTATAAACATTAATGTCTTAAGCACAATTTCTACACAGCCAGGAAATTGGTTTCTTAAGGTACAACATTAATTGGCGTCGTTTCCAGGGAGAGAATACAATAACACTTTTCCCTAGATTTTCAATATTTTCCTCTGGTTGTTCAATGAGGAGGATATATTTGGTTGTTTTGAACAAAAGAAATAAATTTGGCTCCAAAGAGTCCCCATACAAGGTCAGATACCTCACAGCAGAAAGTTCAAGCCCTTTCAGATCCTGAGAGGATAGTTTCCAAGAGGGTTGGAAGGCCTAAAACTCCACTTACACCAAGTCCTACACTGTCTGCACCAGGTAGCAGTTCATCACAATGAAATTGATGAATGTTGGAAGCGGTTTTCTGATTTTATGCAGGCAGAACTACATAAGAAATATGACTTGAGATCAAGGAAAAGATCTAGAAGTCAAGAAGATGAAGGTGAGCAGCAAGTTCCAGCTCCCTTACAAAAGGCGACTCCACAAGAACAAGAACCACAGCCTGCAAAACAATTGAATAAGAACACTTTTCCCTGGGTTTATTAAGTTTGAAGCTAATTCTTGAGGGTGACAAGTTTCAGCAGTTGGTTGTACATTCACACCTGTGATCTTCACTTTGAAGTTTTCTTTTCTGGGATTTAATGGCTATCCCTGCATTCTTAGCCAATAAATTTGACCCACTAGATTTTACTGGGATCACTGGCTATCCTCATCATATGCCTACATTTCATGAGTGGAATGAGTATCTTCCAAGATTCAGTGGAAATGAATATGAAGATTCGGTTCAGCACCTCCAAGAGTTTCATGAATGCATGGAGCAGCAGAGTATCATTCATGAAGATGTGAAGATGAAGTTGTTTATGTTTTCTTTGGACCAAGAAGCTAGGGTTTGGTACAGATCTCTACCTCGTTTAAGCATTTCATCTTTGGAAGATTTCCATTCAGTGTTCAATTCCTTTTGTATAACTTCTTATGCACACAAGTTACTTTTTGAAGGTTGTTGTGAATATTATGACTCTAAAGAAACTTTAAAATCTCATGATAATCCTACTGAAGAAACTAATGATCATGTTGATAATATATCAAGCATTTAGAGAGGTTATAACCAAATTAATTATGAGCAAGTCTCTGAAAGCAAAGAACTATCATTTTCTCAAAATGATGTGGAAAAGTTAAAAAAAAAAAACTCTTCTTCAATAATCTCACAAGCAAAGGATTTGTTGACCCTGTTCCAAGCAAATCAAGAGAGCATTAAAATGGAGAAAAGTTCAAACATGCATCAAGAATTTCTTCCCTGCAGTCGAGAAGAGGGAGAAATAATTAAGTTGCAAATAAATCCACAGAGATCATATTTTGTTAAATTTGATGGTCCTCCTATTTATGAAAAAAATGTTCAGATGAGGAACAGGATGAAGGTCTTCAAGTTCATCAGTTGGGTGTTGGACATAAATAAGAAAAACAGCAAGTGGGAAATGTTGGACAACAATATGTTGAGCCATTTATCATAGCAAAAGAGGCTATCTTATGTAAAAAGAAAGCTGATAAAGAGATTGTATATCATTGCATTGAAGAACACAATGGTGCCCATGGATCAGAGGTAAACAATCTATTTGAAGTTGGCCATATGTCATATAGTGATGTGAAAAAATTTCTTTTATTTCCTGAGGTCATAATCACAAATTATTTTCAATCAAAGCTCAAAGATGAAAAGTGGAGACATAAAAGTGACATAGATCATTTTCTTAAAGATGTTGTTGATTGTTCTATTGAGCATATTATCCCAATAGAAGGTTTATTCGAGCAAGAACCTTCATACATACAGATTTTTTCTTTTGGAGCTGATCAGGACCATATTTTTTCTTATACTTATGAAGATCCTGTGGCAGATTACATGGAGAAATCTATTAGAAGCCTACACATACCATTTTGTGGATATATTCCTAATTTTTGTTGTGAGCTGCCCTTATGCATAGTTTATTTTCCATTCAGGATGAATTGTATTTTCAAAATTCACTGGCAGAATGGTTCTAGATCAGGCACTCAAATGCTAACCTGGTACCATTGGAAGATTGACTTCACCTAATTGAGGTTAGTCATGTACATAGGTAGGAACCTATACATAAATAAGCTCAGGTGTTGAGCATTTGGTTTCTAGTTGCAATTCTTCAGTTTAATTTTAGTTGATAAATAAGGGTGACTGTCCCAGTTGGAAACAGCTTTGCAGAGGTTTTAGATTTCAAGAATGTCAGGTTTTAGTCTTTCATGTTTTACGGTTTTCAAAATTTCGAACTCCATGCCCAACCAAGGCTACTGACCTACGATTCTCAGCACTTTTCTATCAAAACACAAGCATACTATCATTGTAGATACCAGAGTGAATTCAGTGTACAAATGCCATATAATTTGAATTGGTTAAGAAATATATGACTCCATGCCCGAGGTGAAGGCACTGATCTGTTGTTCTTAGTGCTTCTGTGGTAAAAGCACTATCCCTAGGTGGAGCCAGATGTTGTAGCATCCAGTTTTATTTTCATTTTTAGCACAAAATGAAAGAAAAATCAGAAATATGAAAGAAAAACCAAATATTAATGGCTTTTGAAAGTGATAAACCCGCGAAAAGATCTTGGTCGTCTGATCAACAAGCCATATATCTGACAACAATCACGTAGTTACCTAGAATGGGGTTTATTTCGAAGATCGGGCGCAATGGTGTATTAGATACAGTTTAATTCGCTGAAGTCCGGGCCAATCTCAGTCATCCATCGAAAGAGACAGGATCTGACAGATATCGGGTCGGAAAGTAATCAGGTTTCATCTTTTAAATGGGACTCGATAAATCATTACCCGATAGTTTTTATTTCCTATCAAGTCTGCAAGTAATCGGGTTTTGTCTTTGAAATCATACCCGATAAATCATTAGTTGGCAGTTTTATTTCCTATCGGGTCCGTATGGGAGTCAAAGGGGCATTGAAAAGGTGGACGCGACAAGTTTATGAACTAGATTTTTAACTTTTTGAGTTCTATAATAAACGATCCATTGTTTAGAGGTCATGTAGGTTAAGGGGGCACGATTAAACGATAGCTTGATAAGTACGATGAGGTGCGCTGCGGGGGAGCAATGAGCACGAAGATTAATTAAAGCTCAACCCCTGTAGTTGACCGTGACATTATCATGGTTGACCGAAATGTGTGGCCAGAAATTACTGTGGGGGTTCAACCTCGTTGAAAGCTCCTGTACATTCTTTACTCCCAAAGTGAGCTACCAAAGCTTTTCACCCCATGTTGCTCATTCCATATCTTCCACCGCTTTCATCTGTTAATTTCCCACATCACTCACCATACCCCGCCACTTCATCCACTACTCCATTAATGGATGGTAGAGCAACACAAAGATACATCATCATAACCACAGGCTCAAGCTACAGATTTGAACAATGAATATCCATCACCTTCTAATTTCTGTTACTTCTTGTTATTTTATTTTCTTGAGACTGAGCTGTATTTTACCCTCTATGTAATATTCTATAATAATTTTTACTTCAAAGCATTTAGAGGATAGTTAGGTAGTTTTACAGTTTTGGGTGGTTATTAACTATCATATGATGTATAAAGAGTGAAGATTATAGAAAAAATGGGTTCAAACTTTGGAGAACCTGGATACTAGGCCATTGAATTCCTGATACAACTGTTGATTAATGGAAGAAACATAAGTTTTCCATACATTGTTGGGTATGATTTTGTGACTTCTCTGTTATGTGTCATCTTATGTTTTCTTCCTTTAAGTATGGTAATGAAGCTGCAGGTCTTTATTTGCTTATGTAAATGAAGTTAAAATCCATTAAAAGAGCGCTCTTATACTTGAAGTTCCTACCTCTACAATTCTTCTAAGTTACAGATAGTAGTTTCTGTTTAAGACAACATATTATCTTTAACTTCTCCTTGTGTCACATATAGTAGATTTTGTGTAAAACAACATATTGTCTCTGACTTCTTCAAGCTTTATTCATTCATAATTTTTATTCAACAACCAAATGGAATTCTGATATTTTCATGTCATCTAAGTATTGAGGGTTAAAAACCAAGTCTTTTAGGTCCTTCATTTGAGAATACAACATACAATTAAGTGACAAACAAGTGACAATAATTATAAACATTAATGTCTTAAGCACAATTTCTACACAGCCAGGAAATTGGTTTCTTAAGGTACAACAAGCCCCGTGATTAGTAGATCAAAGTCTGCTAAAATTATCAATGCCTCAAGGAAAATGACTCACATCCAGTCTCATAGATTACCACCTTCAGATACATGTGCATATTTCCTAGAATCATCCAAAAGCAAGGAACTTATTTCTAAAAGTCCTACATATGAAGTTTCGGAAAGTTCTTCCTCTTCTAATTAGCATAATGGCCAGCACCCTAACTATAAGAAACGTCTCTAGATAGCCATCCTTGTCAGAGATATTAATATGATAAGTTTACCAAGAGAAAAGGAAGATGAGAAAGAATATATTTTCTTAAAAGAAAGCTTGGTCCAAGAAAATATGCTCCTAAATTCAAATATGGTACTTTGATTTTTTATTTTGAATGTTTTCATTACAAGAGACCATCAGATAGTGGTCCATTTGATTCTGTCAAGCTTCAAAATTACAATAATTATCATTATATTTTGTTAATGAAAAATATTGATGATATGGGCTAGGAGGTTATCAAGATAAAAGAACGTTTAACATATCTTCATTCTTTAAATTCTTTCTATGAATAGTCAGCAAAAAAAGGTATTAAAGGATATAAATGTGAAATTAGATATTATTATAGAAGCTCTTGCAGATCTCAAGAAATCTCATCATGTATCATCAGAGCCTAGTTATCCTATAGATTATCCTCAATTTTAAAGGAAAACATTCGAACTCCATTATCTAGGGCCTTTCTCTAAAGAGTTAGCCCTCAAATTGCTAAGTCCTTATAGTGAAAATAAATGATGCTCTCATATTAGCAAAGGAGAAAATTGACCTCCTTAAGGGAAATATTAATGAAATTAAAATGTTTGGAGTGATACATGAAGAAGTTGAATCTTCAAGGAGAATAGAGCATTATGACTTTGAAAATTTTGATATTAAAATTCCAAGAATCTTTGGTCAAGATAATGGCCAAGAACCCTTTGAGTCTACTTGAAAAAAATGGTGTAAAAACAAATATGGATATGATTCAAAGAAAGTTCCTTTTAATCCTTTGAATATAGAAAATTATCTTGCTTGGAGCAAATAAAATCAAGATATTGCTCAGATGATTAATGTAAATTGTAAATCAAAGGACGAGATTCTTATGATCGTTAAAAAAATTGAATGCATGGGCTTTGACATAGAGGGCCCAATATAAAAATAATGTTTCCTAGCAATATCTAGCCTTAAGAATCACATGCGGTTTTACTGGAGTTGTAAGAATGTGGTGGATAGGTTGAAACATGAAGACAAAATTAACATGATGGAAGCAAATAATCCAATAGAGGAATTATCAAAAGCATTAGTTAAAGATTTTTATGGCTTAGATCCTCCACCCATAGAACATTTTTCCTAGATATTCATGTCACAAATACTTTTACAATATTGAACAATTTCTTGAGTTCTACTCTAAAATTCAAACTCTATTATACCAAACCCTAGATCTCGAAACTATTTCATATCTTCGCCATTATTTAGTAGCCATTCCAGTAAAAATTCTTAAACTTGTTAAAAATTATTTAGAATTAAATAATATCGGCATTGAAATTTTGTCCCTTGTTGGATTACAAGATTTCATATTACAAGCCTTGCAAAAATCTTATTTAACAAGGAAAGTAAAAAAGAATGTCAAGAAATAATTAGGCTTCGATCCATTGGTTTGTGATATATATATATAGATATATATATATATATATATATATATATATATATATATATATATATATATATATATATATATATATATATATATATATATATATATATATATATAGATATATATATATATATATTCAAACTCTATTATACCAAACCCTAGATCTCAAAACTATTTCATATCTTCGCCATTATTTAGTAGCCATTCCAGTAAAAATTCTTAAACTTGTTAAAATTTATTTAGAATTAAATAATATCAGCATTGAAATTTTGTCCCTTGTTGGATTACAAGATTTCACATTACAAGCCTTGCAAAAATCTTTCCTAACAAGGAAAGTACAAAAGAATGTCAAGAAATAGATAGGCTTCAATCCAAAGGTTTGTGATATATATATATATATATATATATATATATATATATATATATATATATATATTATATATATATATATATATATATATATATATATATATATATATATATATATATATAAACTTATAATTTTGGTTGTGGTAAAAAGAGAAAAGGGATTTTTTTAATGAAAGAAAAATAATTTTCTTTTTCTTGCCCATAATAAAAGCAAAAGAGGAAATTTCGAAAATCCCAGAGGTACAACCAACAAGATCCAAAAACTCTTTTTAGAAGAAAAGGAATTCCAAAAAAATATGTTGGATGTTTCATATGCAGAAAAAAAAGGACATTGGGAAAATAATTTTCCTATGAAGAAAAAATCCCAGCACCAACAAAAATTGATGGATCTTTTTAGTACAACATATGATCATGTTGATTGGGAAATGGTTCGCCAATATAATTATGATGATGAACATTTTCCTTTCATTTATTCTTCTTCTTCAGATATTGAAAACCTTCAGTATGAAATGGCCCAAGCTATTATATTTGACAATTCATCCTTTCGAACATAAGAATCTTCTCTTTCTAATTGTTTCATGTTTTCTAATATTTCTTCTCTCCAAATTCTCTTGAGTGACTTCAAAGATTTCATGCAGCATTGACACCTTGTGATTTTCTTCTTTGTCAAATCTACCAAGATTAAATCGTCTTCAATATTAGCTCTACAATCTACAGAAGCCGAGTGTGGTGTATTCTTCAGAAGTCTATTCTTCATATGCTCCACTGGACTTGCATAAATGATTGCTTGAAGAACAAACAAAATTTGATAATCAACAAGATACAAAGGAACAACCAGAAAGAAACCAAAAGGTATTCATTAGATGCTCAAGTAGTTACAGGGGATATGAATATTTGTGCAAATTTTAATGTCATTCATAATTATTATTGGCAACCCACACAAGTGCATTTTAGAGCAGTCAATAAAACAATAACAACCATAAGGGGATTTTCTCCAGATTTTCCTATAATATTGGATTGTCATGTTACTAGTGTAAATTTATATTGTTTTGATGTGGGATGTGATATACATCTTGGAAAATATTTTGTCAGGAGACATAGGCCATTTACTATTAATATTGATTTATTAGTAATTCATATTCAAGGAAAACCTATCAGGATTCAGTGCAAAAATGATTTTATAGTAAGATATTTTGATAAACAACTTAATCTTGTAAAGGAATCAATTAGAAAATTATAAAAAATTAACAAAATTGTTAGACATGAAAAATTATATGGAGAAGAAGAATTGGAAGTGTAACACCCTCCTCCCACATCTACCCAAGCAACTGGCCAACAAGGGTAAACATTCGTCGAGACGACACTATGATATGACTTGACCTTCTAAGTAACCTTAAGGAAATGGAATTGATGGAACATCACACACAATCATCCAACATCATCAACGAAACCCTTAGAAGACAAGTCAACCACTCAGACAACCTATCCCAAGGTCCTACTATTTTTTTGGACCTCTTAGGCCATAGTCGCTCTCATGCTATGGGCAAGGGAGTGACCAGAAACCCAAAGTCGCTCTCATAGGCCTACCTGCCAGCGACTATGGACCAAAAGTGCAAGTTTTGTGCCATGGACCCCGGAATTTAAGCCATTTTTCAGGCCCAAAGCCCATGACACTACCTAGAATGGAATGAATGCCTAGAATCAGGAAAATTACAGGGAAACAGTGATGCAAAAGCAATGAGTTGATCAAGACCTTAGCCAGACCCCTACTAAGCATGACAAAAATTTCATCAAACATTTCGTGAACATGTAACCTACAGGTGTAAACAAAAAAATCAAATGTAGGGATCTCATAGTTATTTGAGAATCGCTATGAACCATTGATTCTTCATGTCATTCACTGCATATTCATCTATTAGGCCATAAACACATTATCCATTCACATACAAGTAAAAACATGTTGAGAGCCATACATAGCTGATGTCATAAAATATACATATAACCAACATAATAGGGAGAAAAATATCAATAAAATCACAACCATATACACTGCATATAATCATCATAATTCTCATAGAAATACCAGGACATATCACCTTTCATTAATGATGCAAAATCATAACCCAGGATGGTAAATCCACGTTCCACTCGACCTAGAATGGCTGAGCCAAATATCTCTTCAACCATTCACCTTCACGCCATATTCCAAGCATGGATGTGGGATCTCATAGAACACATCAATCAAAAGCCATCAAGGGCTTCCAGAGGCCATACACCTCAACCCCTCAAATAGTGATTCCACCTCATGGTCAGACATCACCAAAACCATCGTTTGATCAGTCTCTACCCCAACCTTCCAGGGCTCTAGAGCATTTATTCCAACCCGAATCCCAGGACTAGTAACTCAACCCACAGTTGTCACCAGGCTCCATAGTGTTTCTTGAACCAAGGCTTCCAGCACTAGTAACTCAACCCACAACATTTTTCAAGCTTCCAGAGTGTTTGTCAAACCAGGGCTTGCAGGACTAGTAACTCAACTGACTAAGGTCCTCAAGAGCGTTTTTCCAACCAAGGCTTCCAGGACTAGTAACTCAACCCAAGTCATTACAAGGATTCCTAAGTGTTTGTCCAACCAAGGCTTCTGGGAACTAATAGCTCAACTTAAGCTAAGGAAACATGAGAATCAACCAAAAATAAACAATCAAAGTAAACCCACAATCACCATGGATATCTAGGAAATGGAAAGGCTAGGAAATCCACTGTCAATCCAGGTGATACTCAATGACAATGGCAGATCACAACCAAAATCCACGTGTATATTCCATGCATGCCAAAACTAGTGAAGGAAACATACATGGAACTCGGTACCTGCAAGAAAATTTGGTGTAGCGGCTGATCCCAATGCCCTCTTATGCTTTCCTACTCTTACTTTGCCTTCTTGCTCCAAAATTTCAAGTATGCCACACCCTCCAAGATTTCTCCAAGAAAACTCCAAGTATCCAAGAGTATGTGAGAGAGAGAATAGAAGAGAGCTCCAACACTGAACTGACCAAGTCCGGCCCACTGATTCTCAAAAGCCTTTTTATGAATGAGGCCTCTATTATCTTCATTTTCCATTATTTTCCTTCAATTTCCTCGTCACATGCAACCTGTGACCTTTCACCTTCCTTTTCTCCTAATTTCCATTATTTTCATAAATAAATGTGCCAAAATACCTTTTGCCTCTTTAATACCTTAGCCATTGCCTTTTCCAATTTCCTTAGCCATAAAAAACCAAACGAACACCCACTAGGATGTCCTACCCACCATTCAGATTAGAATACATGTCCCATCACCGTGGCCTTTTATACATTTTTACATGGAATTTTCACTAGGGTTGTTATAGAACCCTCCCCCTTGGGGGAAGATTGTCCTCGGCGTTCATTGACACCTATAACTAATAAGATTGCTGAAAACAAAACATACTTCCCATGGAGCTTTATAACATAGTTCATTGTAGTATTTTCAATTACCACTTGCTAAAACATGACAAACATACGTTTACTGGAGCTTTATAACTCACTACGGTATTTACAATAACCACATATACACATACATATTTTCTTCAACCAACAAAAAACCATCTTGTCTATGGAGCTTTATAAATCTATCTCGATATAGTATCTATAATAATATATGCATATACACATTTTCTCAACCAACAAATAAAAGATACGATGCCTACATCCACAACAAGGGAATCCACAGGCTCACACCTCCACCCTCAAAGTAATATCAGGATTCACCTCCTTCCCAGGAATTCTAGAATCCACTGCAAAATCAAATCTGCATCCAGTGTCCAGCGCAATAATCTAGTGCCACTTGTCCTCTCAGTGAACAATTACCAGCTCATTGTTCTAGGGCGCACTCCCAATGTGCATGTGATTCCATCTTGCAATGCTAATGACCAAAATAAATCCATTTGTGACCTTCCCTTCTCTGCTACACAGTCCCTCTGGAATCAAGTCACCCATTCTGTGCAACCACTCACCTTCTAAGTTTCACTAGCACCCCCATCTCAGGCAGTTCATCCCTTAGCAAGGCTTCCTCGCATCGGAAGATACAAATCCCTTCCTCAAAACCATCATACTAGTCATAGCATTCTCATGGCAATCAATGGAAACTATTGGGTACCAGTGTCCCATAATGGCCCTGTTCCTGAATGCTTTACTAGCATACTACTGCATGTTCCAATTCCTTTTGTTGTTGCAAATTCTTGCAGTTGATTTCAATCACCCAACCGGGCATTTCATGCATTCCTGTACCAATCACATAACTTCCATTAGATTCAAAATAAAATGAAATAAATTCACATCATACATCATTGGTAGCATGTCAAGAAGGTACATTTGCAATCATGTTCGCTTCCTGTCACAATAAGTCAAACTAGTATATTTGACAAAATCAACATGTATAAAAATATATCATTAGGTTATCTCAAAACATAATTGTAATAGATCAAAATCATAAATCACATGTAACCATCATAAACTATAATCATAAATCACATGCATAATAAAATTGAAATAATATAATGATAGTTATCCTATAATTGATCCTTACTTCCACCTTTGTTCTTATTCTATACACACTCTGGACTGGTTGACAGACCCGACAAACACCAAGCGCCTTCTCCTCAACCATTTTCACACACACATAGCGTAAGTCCCACACATACAATCACACACGACATACCACACCATGCAATACATGCATCTACACCTGACATACAACACATACAACTACACCTAGTGTACAACACAACATGATACATACTCCTACATCTGTTGTACGACACAACACAACACGTATATGTACACAATGTACATCACAAGATATACATCCACACACAACATGCGACACCAAAAATGCATACACATACACCCGATATACAACACAACTCATACATATATACCCGATGTACAACACCACACAATACATGTACCCACACAATGCACATACCTAGTACCACATACCCTCAACACAACATGTATGACATGCACACAATACCACACGTGCACCAGTACCATATCTACAAAATGTACACAGTACCACCTGTACACCGCACCACCTGCACCACATGTGCACAACATCACATATACACAGTTCCACCTGCACAACGTGTACACAATTCCACATGTACACTACACCACTTGTACAATGTGTACACAATACTACATGTACATAGTACCACATGCACAACATGTACATGAAACCACATGTACACAACTCAACCTGCACAGAACACTACTTGTACAACATGTGCACATCACCATATGCACACAACACCACTTGTACAATCATGCACACCACACCATATGTACATAGCACCACATGCATGCAACACCACATGTACATAGCACTACATATCCAACATGTACATAGCATCATCTGCACACAACACTGCATATCCAACACGTGCACAACACCATATGCATACAACACTGCATATCCATCATCCACACAGTACAATATGTACACATCACCGTATATCATCACTGAATATGCAACATTCATACAACACTATGTATACTAACACCCTATACATAATATTGCATAAACAACATGTACACACACTACTTATGCACAACATTGCATGCACACAATCATCACATATGCAACATGCACAAAATATACAACATATGCACAACAATAATACCATGCATCTGAAACCACAATTTCCTTGCCAAGAAACCTTGCTTCCAATGTCTTATTCAAGCTTATCCTATCATGTCGCAGACCGCACTTCTTTCATTTTGGTGTTCTATCTCTTGGTATAACATGTCCATAACATAGACATAATATAATAACATAATATCAACTCATAACTAGATGATACTGACCTCATAAATCTGTGAGGCTACTCTTACCAATTGATTACTCGTAATACTAGGAAACTCATCGTGTCATTCTCCTACATAAGCAATCATTTCTCCACCAGAATGATCCTTAAAAACCCTATCAAACAGTGACATAGATACATACATACATCCATATATAATCATTAGCATAAAAAAATCATGATCCTGTCAGGAAATGATATGCATACATACACATACATACATATAAACATCAACATAAAATAATAATGATCTAGTCAGCCAACAACATACATATATACATGTATACACATATAGACATCAGCATAATCATGATCCCAACATAATTACCTAAGGTCAAGGTTAAGAGAAGTTCCTTTATTCATACACAACACTAAGAACAATCGTTCCCAACCTAGCCAAGGCAACTGACACCTCAGATCCATTTACTTTACCCTTTCCAGTTACCTTTCTCATGACTGTACTGCCACCATCCATTTATCGCAATGGACCCAACCAGTCCAACCGACTGTCATAGTCTTACCTTCTGTTGTGCTTACTCATGCACTGAGCTTCATCTGTGTCTTGCATTACCTTCTGAGTACCACACAACTCTCCCAAACAATTGCCAAGACACTCAAAACATAAAAGGCAAGACAAGAAACAAGCAAGAAGGAAACCATGAAACCAATAATGATACCACAACCCAAGTGGCATGGCCATGCACAAGATGCAAACAAAACCGCAATCAAGCACAACAAAGCACCAAAATACTAAAATCACAAGACTAGCAACAAACACCATGACTCAATCCCCATGGTTCCCAAGGAAGGCTCAACCCAAGCCTTCTTCAAGATTTCATGGCGATCCGTTTTCCATGCAATACCCTACATAATACTATCATCAATGCATAATTTTTAGTGCATAAATAAACATAACAATACACTAGTTACCTTACCTTGTTGTGCCAAGCACATTGCTTGCAACTAAACACATCCACACCATCTCTCAAGGGACTCCAATTCCCTTGACATAACCTCCTACAACTAGAGACTGGATAATATATATGTCAATTACATGTTCATGACTATAGCACATATCCACATAATGTCAGACAATATCAAGGTTAAGAAGACTCCCTGTATGCAAGGCACTCATTCATTTGGAATTAGGGTTTCCAAACATAGCCAAAGGAAATCTTGTCTAATTCCTTTCTTTTACCCTTTTTACCTTGTTGCAATTCGAGGCTTACTATGTATTGTCACATCACCCAACTGTTAGTTATATAAACACATCAACTGTTACCTTGTCACGCTAATACCTAACATGTTACCCTGCAACTGCTCACACATGTCAACCACATGTTCCAAATATCAAAAGAATCATAGCTATCAATTTGAGATAAAACTTTACCAAGACTATCAATCGTATGATGATACATAGTCAACTCATAGTCATTAGACATAATGCTACAATTATCACCTACTACCATCAAGTATGTATCAATTGTCTCAACACATGTGTTAGTACAATCATCTCAAAACAAGATCATTGGAACACATACTCATATTATGCAACTCATCAAACATTAAACCAACTTGCAAGCATACCATGTTAAATACATCAACTAGATGAAATGATAGGCACCAAACACTCAACATCAAATAGACGACATAATCAAGAATGAAGCACCAAGTATACTACATATTAAAACACATACCATAGTGTACCTCAGGGGAGGCTTTCTTGTTTGCACAATCAATCTAGTTAGTAAGATATAAATTTACAACATGTCAACTCAAACATAAATAAGATCACGATATCCATAAAACTAACTAACTAACATGTTCACTTCATAAACTCATAAGAATTTATCATTTATGCATAAAAATCACACATGTACGATCGGTCTAGATTATTACGACACCATATCACAAATATGTCGGCTCATACCTAAATACCACAACCATAACCATCTGCATAGGTCAAACCAAGTTAACACAATACATATAACATCAAGGTCTTCAATGCAATGAACATAACCACCACACATATGACCAATCAAAATTACAACATCAAGATCTCAATGAAATAACCCTATTCATCAAGTTGACCAACATATAACAAAAACAAGTTAAGCTATATCATACTCATTAACAACATATAACATGATCATAAAGTTATCTAACATAAACAAAACTAGCAATGCATACAACCATAGGTTATTATCATTCATGACTATCGGACACATGTGCATACGACTATACTAATCAACTATCATCTATCATGTATGTAACCATAGCATCAAAAACATGTACATAAACCTCATGTATATAAAAAAATGCATATAACAATTCTTAACTTACATACATGCATGCCAAACATGCAATACCTATATGACGATCTTCTCTTGCCTCGAGATCCAATGCTACAACTCCACTTTAATTATCTACATCTTCTGTTCTATCTCAGCCAACACATTAGCATCATAACAACCAATAACATCATGATTACATAAATTGCATACCATGACTTCACAAGGCATGTTTGACCTACTATTCATGCATAACTATAACCAAGACCATACATGCATAACAACTGCATATAGACATATAACACATGAGTACAAAACCATATACACATCATTCTAGCTAAAGTCTAGTCATCAATGCATGACCATATCAACTACACAAACCATGACCTCATGCATGACAACAACAACCACATCACGTGCACTTGATAACATGTGAACATTGACGTGCCTAACACTGCATAATCAACCATATACACATGAAGACATACTCCACAACCATCGACGACACCTTCAATCTTCTCATGGCAACATCACTACAACCAAGATCAATACCATGCAAATGAAAAAGGCACATGGACTACATGCATAAGGAATGCACATGCAACCAACATGAATGCATGACCAACACACAACCCAAGGAGATAAAAACCATGATTTGATACCACTCTATAACACCCTCCTCCCACATCTACCCAGGCAACCGTTCAGCTCGGGTAAACATGCGATGAGAGGCTACTATGATATGACTCGACCTCCTAGGTTACCTTAAGGAGATGGAATCGACAGAACATCACATACAGTCATCCAACATAATCAACCGAACCCTTAGAAGACAAGTCAACCACTCAGACAACCTATCCCTGGGTCTTACTATTGTTCTGGACCTCTTATTCCATAGTTACTATTATTCTATGGGAAAGGGAGTGACGAGAAACCCAAAGGCACTCTCATAGGCCTGCCTACTAGAAACTGTGGGCCAAAACTGTCAGTTTTGTGCCAGCGACCTCAGGATTTAAGCCACTTTTTTAGGCCCAAAGCCCAGGCCACTGTCTAGAATGGAATGAATGCCTAGAATCAGGAAAATTACAAGGAAACAATGATGCAAAAGAAATGAGATGATCAAGACCTTAGCCAAACCCCTACTAGCCATGACAGGCATTTCATCAAACATATCATGAACATGTAACCTACATGTGTAAACAACATAATTAAATGTAGGTATCTCATAATTATTTGAGAATCACTATGAACCATTTATTCCTCATGTCATTCATTGCATATTCATCTATTAGGTCATAGACACATTATCCATTCACATACAAGTAAAAACATGTTGAGAGCCATACATAACTACTGTCATAAAATATACATATAACCACCATAATAGGTACATCAATATCAATAAAATCCTAGCCATATAGATCACATATAATCCATCATAATACTCATAGAAATACCAGGAGATATCACCTTTTATTAATTATGAAAAATCCAACCTCGAATGGGACTTCCACGTTCCACCCGACTGTGGAATTGCTGAGCCAAATCTCTCTTCAGTCATTCACCTCTGCACCATATTCCAAGTATCAATGTGGGATCTCATATAACACATCAATCAAAAACCATCCAAGGCTTCCAGAGGTCATCCACCTGTTGTGGCCACCAACAACCCCCCTCCTTATTTAGTATTAGTAATAACACTAGGTAAGTGGGGACCCTTAGTAGAAAATTCAAAAAATTCAACTAAATCTCATGTATGTTACTCCTTAAGAAAACATCGCATCGCGCGAAGAATGATAGGACATTTCCTTATGAGCAAAAATGATAAACTGCGAGAGTGCGACGTGAATTCCATCGCATCACATGCATTAAGAAACACTCACATTGGAAAACCTTAAAAAATCGCCGATATCCGATATGCGATATCGCATATCACATTGTCGCATGAAAAACACATAACCATTTAACGATTATAGCGATCTGCGATCTTGCGATAACGCGATCTGCGATCTTGCGATAACGCGATACTGCGATCCGCGATCTTGCGATAGCGCGATCGAGCAACCCTGCGATAGCACATCTTAATGAAATTTGCGGTAGTGCGATACTGCGATGAGAATCACAGAAACATTCCATTGCAGATTTTCCCCAGCTCAACATTCAAGAAAAGCTTTCCATAAACTAAGAACTGGATACGCACTTTAATGATAATTAATTAATGATATGCCAAGTGTTAATGAAAGACGGTTTTGTGTTTTTCAAAGAGTCAGATCACGTCATATTGCATGTTTTGTATATCCGTAGAGTTTAAAGCTTTTCTGTTGATTTTTTTTATTATCATTACTCTCTCCTTATGTGTGAACTGCAGGAACAAAAAATAGAAGTAACACAAAGCAATGTGCAGGTAGCCATGAAGGAAAAGTGTAAAGTTCCAATGCTCAGAGACAGAGAAGAGATGCCCTCATAAACGGATACCACATGCAACAGAGCCACAGATTCACAGAACGCTGCTGAGCTATCCATTATAGATCTTTCATTCACAACCATGGTTGAATGAGTAGTTGAACAATGTTGATATCAACAGGTGATTTAACGCTCAAGGTCAGAAGCTCACGAAAACAATATGTTTACAAATTCTGAAGCTTATACCCAGTAAAGGAAAAGGCGAAAAACGCATCAGAGAGGCCTAGATCAAAGAACGGAGGCAGTTTCCGATGCGCGATTAGCACCTAGCGCTAATCGCGCATCGCTGAGAAAATTGCTCAAAAAGAAAAGCCTCTAACTGCTCAGTCACTGGTAAGCCCGGAAAAAGCTGAAAGAAGAGGCAGAAGCAATTCGAGGATTAACCAAGTGGAACTTGGATTATTACTGGGCATACACGGTAAATCCACATAGCCAGAGGATGACTCTCGAGCATATCATCGATTTTGCTGAAAAGATGGTGCCAGCTCTTACCATTTCTGTTTGCTTAGCTCAACCAAAAGCGGAAGACAGTCAGCCGACTCTACCCAGGCAAATATTGAATGCTCGCAACATTAAGGAGCAAATGCATAAATAGTTAGATATTAGATTTAATTTTTAGAAATAGATTTGCTTAGAAAAATGGCGGTCATTTAAACCGTATCCTGGATCTGTGTAATTAAGTTATTTAGTTAGTAGTATTTAAACCCTTCTCATGCATTTAGAGAGGGGTCCAGAAATTTATCAAAAACTTGTCCTCAGAACATGCACTTTTGCACCCTCAGAGGAGGTTTTGGTGAATGAATGGATCAAGATTTGTTGATGTTTGCATTTGATATCTGCTACTGATGTTGCACTTTTGTACTCTTAGTGGATGTTAGAGCAAGGAGAAATAAATCATTGTTGCTTGAAGCTTATGAGTAGGACTAGTCATAAATGGTACTTTTATCTCTTGACCATTTCTGCTTATATGTTAAAGTGATATACAGTTTTTAGTTGTTTATGTATTATTGCATGAATGCTTGAGTTATCATTTGGCACTTTTGTACGGTGATAGCTATTTATTTATGCCTAATGTATGAATAGCTCATTATGCGATATGCTGTTCACAACTGTTTCGTCTAACTTTTTATGCAAAGTGGTTCATCTTGATTGATTTCCTTTCTTATAATCACTGAATGATCTTTATTACTAGTTGTTATTTGAAATCTCTTTAGATCGCATAATAGAAGAATTACATCCCGGGTTAGTATAGATTTAGATGTGCTATTTATTAGATTACAATAGCATAGAATTAGATTAAAAGTTTGAATTAGAATATCTTAGATAGGAACTGTTAGATCAGCAACATCAAATTCTACACACACACACTCATAGATTGGGAAACTGGTCCCATTATCCCCAGTCAGACCCACTATACCAAATGGATAAGGAGCTGCCAACCAAGGTCCGGACCGGGTGGGTATCCCCCTTGTTGTCGACCCGATTTTTGGGGCTTCAACATATTTGGCGCTAGAAGGAGGGCCTGAACTATGAATGGCAAGTAAATCCAAATATGAATACCATTCTGAGAGTAAATCGCCCTCATCATCTCCCTCGACTTCTCCATTACATTTAAATCCAGAGTCAGAAGTTGCTCGAGTATCAACCGCTGCTACACACCCTAATATTTCAGAATAATCTACCGTAGAACTTCCTGAAGTCGAATCCCTGATTCACAAACTTCAGCGATTTTCCATTTCCCCTCAGAGGTCTGATAAATCTCAAGGCAGTGTGACTTCGCAGTACAACCCTGCTCATCCCCTGACCAGGCTAAAGAGTGAAAAGTTTGGCATCCAGCTAACCGAATTACCTCTTCCCACCAGGAAAAGAGCAAGGAAATCATTGCAAGAGTTCGACAGCAAGACTCTTTCGTCAACATTCTCCATCTCAACTACTTCACCGCGAAGTCAACCATCCACTCCTCCGCTCCAGATCATCGTCCATCCATCCACCGGAACCCCCACAACCCCTCTTCAATCATCTACAATCGTAGTATCCTCATCCTCCCAGCCGCAGGGATCATCTTCTGCACTTTCCTCTGTTAGCAGTTCAACAATGGCCCAGTCTCCATGGAATAACCCTGGGGCAATCTTAATGCCTGCACCCTTGAGTCAAATACCGGCCCATCCTCAGAAATGGCTGCCTAAATTCAATCCCGAGGTAGGCATGCTAGCAGAAGATCACATAAACAACTTCATGCTTTCCATTAATCTCAATGGGGTTACTAATGAAGATGTTGTTGTTCGGCTTTTTCCTTATACACTGCAAGGAACAGCCAGGTCATGGTACTTTTCATTACCCTCCGGATCTATCACAAGTTGGGACATCTTTGAGGACCAATTCCTAACCAAGTTTGGCGATGACAGGTCGACGGCAACGTTAATCAATGACCTATCCAATCTTAAAGCCAAAACTAGAGAGCCCATCAAGGATTTCAATTTACGGTTCAACAAAATTTTCAACAAAATTCCTACTACTTCCCAGCCCAGCGAAGAAGTACGATGTGAATGGTATATTACCGCTCTACCATCGAACATAGCAATCTTCGTGGACAGGGCCAATAAAATAACCTTAGCTGATAACATGAAAGAGGCGATAGTAGTAGAGAAACGAATAATAGCCCTAGAAAAGAAATTCGCGATAGAGGAACGAAAATCCAAAAAATCACCTTCAAGGAATACTCCAAGAAGAAACAAGCAAAAGATCCATTTGATTTGGAAGGATTGTAGAAAGTTCTAAAGACCATGTCCAATGAAATGGTCGACATAAAAAAGCAAGTGGCAGAAACTTCTTCAAAAAATCCCTACAGAGCTTTTAAAAGAGGTCCTTCGACGGATGCAAAGCCACCCAATGCCATTTCAAATGTTGAATCCGAGGAAGAAGAAGAGGAAATTACCACTGAAGGGTAGACTGATGATGAAGAAGTTGTGGAATTACAAGGAATGTGGGATTTCATCCTCCCACAAGAAGAAGATCAAGAAGTATTTCCAGTTAGCACACGAAGCAAAAATTAGCTTGATCCTCCAAAAACTATCCCTAAGCCGAAGAGCACAAGCTCTGCAACAAAGGATAAAGTCGCAACAAAGAAAACGACATCTAAAGCGACTCAAACCAGCCCAGTCCAAACAAATGAAACGACTCCATCTAAAACACTGATAGTGTCGGATGAAATGGAGTACAATATTATTGAAGACATGAAGAAGACTAGGGCTAACATCACCCTTTACGAACTGAGCAAGTTGAAACATCAACAGAAGATAATGATGAAAGAATTACATGCCGTGCCAGTTGCACCTTTGCTTGTCGCTGTACTTTCTCAAGCTTCCCATAACATGGGAAGACCTCCAACTAACACGATCAATAAGATTGATCCAAATTACATCACCCTAATTGGAGGAAGATCAAGATCTCACACTCCCCCGTTTCTCCTTACTTATGAAATCTTCAATAAAAATGTGCACAATTGTTTGGTAGATTCCGGTGCTTCATCGAATATTTTACCCAAATCTATATGTGCCAAGTTAAATGTTCAACCACAGAAATCCGCAGTGCGTATAGTTCAGCTAGATCGATCTCAAGTCGAAGTGATTGGCGAACTAAATCAAGTAACCATAAGGTTGTCATCCAACCCGAAAGTATGTCAGGTTATTGACATTTTAGTTGCCGATATCCCAGAATTCTATGGCTTAATTCTTAGCAGGGATTGGTCAGAAAAACTCCATGGATACTTCGCAACCGACTGGTTGCACATGTGGCTGCCCTACAACGGTAAACCGAATCAAATAAAAGTTGAACGAGAGCTACACCAGAAGTACATAGTAACGGAGTTAGAGGGAGAAAATGAACCAGTAGCGTATAACAGCAACATTATTGGCAATTACTCGGTAGATTCTTTCCTCGGCAATTTCAATGCTCATGCGTCACCCTATTTAGAACACTCTGTTTTGTCCCAAGTCGAAAATTTTTCTCGAACTGATAGTTCGAAATGTATCAATTTTTTAGATAAACTTGTAAATAAATCTCTGTTTTGGAAATTATTTTTTGATGGTTCTAGATCTAATGAAGGAGCAGGAGCAGGATGCGTTCTGATTAGTCTAGAAGGAGATAAGATCATGCTTACATGCAGACTCGAATTCGATTGCACAAACAATACAACAGAATACGAGGCCTTGGTTCAAGGCCTGTACAAAGCAATCGGGTTAGACGTCAAGTATCTTCAAGTTTTTGGAGACTCTGAGATTGTGGTTAAACAGGTACGTAACACTATACATTGCTTATCAGGTCATTTAAAACATTATCAATCCTTAGTACAAGATCTGACTGAGAATTTCATAGCGTTTAATATTTCTTCAATCCCCAGACTCCAAAATGCAAGTGCAGACCTTTTGGCTAACGTAGCTTCTAAGCTTATTCCGTCCGAAGATTTTAGTCCAGATAGATTCTCAATAGAATTAATCTTTAGACCATCCATTCCTGACAACATCACAAATTGGAGAGTATTCAATGACGATCCTGATATCGTAAATTTCCTCACGTCTGAAGGATCCTACTCCAATCAAATAATTGACGAAGACCAGCATGATCGACAATTGCAACAAAATAGCACTAATAATGCTATACCTAAGTCGGTGGTCAAGTTAGAAGACTTGTACGATTTGAAAGATCGGTTTAAGAGGTCTACCAATTCAAAACTCCAAATTTCAACCTTGAATTACGAATTAGTAAACCTAGGGACTGATGCTAAACCACAAAACATTAATCTAGGCCTCGGCCTAGCCCCTGAAGAGAAACTAGCGTATATTCATCTTTTGAGACAATATAAAAATGTTTTTGCCTGGAATTATGATGAGTTGAAAACATACGACGCTTCCATCATCCAACATACTATTCCCATGATCGATAATGAAAAACCTGTCCAACAAAAACTGAGAAAGATCCACCCCAATTTAGAAAATCAGATAAAAACTGAGCTCAATAAGTTATTGAAAGCCAGGATAATCTTTCCTGCCAGACATTCCAGATGGCTCTCCAATATGGTACCTGTTATAAAGAAAAACAAAGATATTAGGATTTGCATTGACTTTCGGAACCTTAACAAAGCCTGTCAAAAAGATAATTTTCCTCTACCACCTATGGAACAGATACTGCAGGCAGTGGCGGGCTCAGAATTAATGTCTTTCTTGGATGGATTTTCAGGATACAATCAAGTGTTGGTACATCCTGATGATCAGTTGAAAACCACATTCAGAACTAAATGGGGCACATACGCATATCGAAAGATGCCATTTGTTTCGATTAATGTTGGTGCTACATTTCAGAGAGCCATGGACATCGCATTCAAAGGTTTAGTCAATAAATCTGTAGTAATTTATTTAGATGATATAACAGTGTACTCGAAGAAGCAAAGTGACCATCTCAAAGACTTGAAACAAATCTTTCAACGGTGTTTAAGGTATGGAATTTCACTTAACCCAAAGAAATATTTTTTCGCGTTAAGTGAAGGGAAACTTCTAGGATTCATAGTGTCAAAATCTGGTATTCACATTGACCCTGACAGAATCAAAGAAATTTCTGAAATATCCCTACCTCATAACAAAAAATCCATGCAATCTTTCCTTGGTCAGATCAATTTTGTAAAGAGTTTCGTTCCAGATTTTTCACGAATCGTGTCTCCTTTGCAAACCATGATTAAAAAGAATTAAAATTTTAAATGGGGTCAAGATGAACATAAAGAATTCAACCTGATCAAACAAGCTATTATTAATGCTCCATCTTTAGCAACCCCGAATTTTTCAGAGCCTTTTATTTTATACACATTTGCCTCAAATAAGTCATATGCTGCGATTCTAACTCAAGCAAATCAAGAAAAAGCGGAATCTCCAATTGCGTTTTTCAGCTCAAATTTGCAGGGTGCTGAACTAAATTATTCAGACATGGAGAAACAGGCTTATGCTATTTTCAAAGCGGTCAAATACTTCAGACCTTTCTTACTTAAAACCCATACTAAGATCATAGTACCGTTTCCAGCGGTAAGGAATCTTCTAGTACAGAAAGATGTGGGTGAGAAAAGGGCCAATTGGGTTACTGCCTTACAGGAATATGATATTGAGATCAAACCAGCAAACATTGTAAGAGGTCAAGGCTTCTGCAAAATGCTGGCTGGAGCATCGCAAATTTCTGAAATTCCATCTGAAGAGGTACAAATGTGTGAGGTAAGCCTAAACGATGCAGAATCATTATATGCTGATGTCATTTATTATCTTAAGAACATGTATGCTCCTTCACACCTTGATCATACCAAGAAAAGAGCTCTAAGGTTGAAAGCGAAGCAGTATCAGCTCATAAATGATATTCCTTTTAGGAAAAATTATGATTCTATTCTTCTTAGGTGTCTTGAGAAAGTTGAAGCTGAAAAAGTTTTGCAGGAACTCCACAATGGGCCAGCAGGCGGACACTATGCTGGAGATGCTACTGCACATAAAATCTTACGCGTAGGATATTACTGGCCCACGCTGTTTAAAGACTCGCACAATTACGTGAGAAGATGTCAAGTCTGCCAAACTACTGCTGGAAGACAAAAGAAGCCGTCCCTGCCACTACAGCCAGTAAACATCGAGCAACCTTTCAGTCAGTGGGGCTTGGACATAATAGGTGAGATCGTTCCTCACTCTTCTAAGCAGCATAGATACATCCTCACAACAACAGATTATTTTACTGAGTGGGTAGAAGCAGTTCCACTCAAGACGGCTAATTCTGAAAATATCATTGAGTTCATAGATCAATTTATAATTACCAGGTTTGGATTTCCATCCGCTTTAATGTTTGATAATGCATCATGTTGGCATTATGAGACAAGTGTTGTCCTTGATGGCAAATCACACTGATGACAAATCATAGTGAAGAAGGATAGCAGCAAGGAATTGATGATCAGACTATAAGAAGAAGAGAAAATTAATATACGCAGGTTCATTAAGCCCAAGTCACGTATACACGCAGGTTCGCTATATACCAAGTCGCGTATACGAGGGTTCGCTATATACCAAGTAGGGTATACACGCAGGTTCATGAATGGAAAAGAGCATACGTGTCGGAAAGCTTACTTTTGGTCCGTGGTAGTTAGTCCTCGGTACTTGAGCCTATGTTTTTGGACCAAAGTATCTCGACAGACGTGTTGATCCCTAGTATTGAGTTGATGGTATTGTTTTACTATGGTTTTGGACCGTGGTATTATGAAAGGCCTAAACCTATATAAGGAGAAGATCATTAGGCCAAAAGTTAGTGAGTGAGCAATGAATATCTGATGAAGTGTGAGATCCAAATGCTGGTTATGGGTTGGTGATCTGAACCATGGTTTCACTCATGTGGAGGATGATGAACTATGGAACGGGATCTCAAGGCTTGGAATGATTATCTCCATCTGGTTTGACTGTGGACAGACTAGATCTATTGACGCATGTTTATGGTTATGATCTGGGTATGTTTTGATGTCTGATATAGCTGCGGAATTATAAGTTAGGATTTGCAGATCTGTACGCAGGTTGTCTTTGGCAAAAGAGCGTATACACGCAGGTTGGGTTTGTCCAAGTAGCGTATACAATGTGATGTATGATATTTGAAGATGAAGTTGGATCTGGTTATTGTTATGTTGTCTATGTTGTTGACAGGGTTTCAGTGATTCAGTATTGGGTGATTCAGAGATTGAAGATGCAGGTTGTTTTATGGATCCAGTATGAAAATGTATGAAACGTGGTCCCGGGAAGATCGTAGAGTTCAGTAGGCTGGCGCCTACGTACTGGTAAACATATCAGCCAGTACAAGAGTCAAGGGGGTTGTAGCTCCCTTCCAGGAGCAGCTAGAGAACGAGTAAAGGTTGAAGCATTCTGTAGGCAGGCACCTACGTACTAGTAAATGGATCGGCTAGTACAAGAGCTAAGAGGGTTGTAGCCCTCTGTAGGTTGTAGCCTGCGTGCTGGTAAAGGACTGCACCAGTACATTGTAAAAGAAGTTTCTTATTAAAGGAAGATAGAAACAAATTGCAGCAGGTGGTTTTCACCCACATTGGGTTTCCACCTTATATCATGGTGTTCATGTGTGTGCCTTATGTGTGATGATCTGTTCTATTATACTGCACCTGTTTACTGTTAATATGGTTAATAATGTTCTGATGCATTTACTGAAGATAAGCTAACTGAATCATAAGATTACTGCATGTACGCTAGTTGCCCTTAACGAAGTCGCGTATATACGCTGATATCCTTAACGGAAGCTGCGTGTATGAATCTGAGCATGAAATTGAAAAAGTTTTATTGATCTGATAATACTGATTCACCCCCCCCCCCTCTCAGTATTATTTCCAACACATCATACTTTTCTGGAAATGAAATGACTAAATTTGCACTTAAAAGAGGATTCAAACTTAAATATTCGGCCAATTACTACCCACAAGATAATGGGTTAGCTGAGTCAACAAATAAAAACCTAATCATGATTATTAAAAGAACAGTTGACCAAAATCAAAAGAATTGGCACAAGGCTTTGATATATGCTTTATGGGCAGATCGGATAACGCAAAAATCTTCTATCGGCACTTCTCCCTTTAATTTAGTTTATGGCAAAGAAGTGGTTCTTCTGACTCACTTAGAAATTCCCTCTTTGTCTTTAGTACAATACATTGATGAAGTACCCACTTCCTCCTTACAGCTAAGACAAATGGAAATAATTAAATTAGAAGAACAACGAGAACAAGCTAGGAAAACGCATGCTCATCATCAAGCACTAGTAAAATCCTCTTTTGATTCAAACATGATGACCAGAAAAGATTTTCAGATGGGAGATTTAGTTTTAAAGTGGGACAAGACTCATGAAGAAAAGGGCAAACATACAAAATTTCGAAGGATGTGGCTTAGTCCTTTTCATATTTTTGAAGTTGTAGGTCCATCAACGTTTGTGTCACAGGATTTAGCAGGTAAGAGGGATCCTTTGCCTGTTAATGGACAAATTCTCAAGAAATATTTTCCATATAAGATTATTCTTCTATTTTTGTAGAGTAGTTGTTTTTCTTTTTCATAATAAAACCAGTTGTGAGTGGTTACATTAGGCATTTACGAAAAAGACACCAATTCTCTTTCAGATTTTGAACTTTTCGCTTGTATAAATAGAAAATCTTTTGGAAAACTGATCTTTATTATTGATAGATACAGTTAAAAAATTTAGCCTAGATATGATACTAATTTCAACTTCAAAAAATTTGATGAAAGCAACCTTTAGTGAAGAAATTGCTTTATCTCAGTACAATGAAAGGTATCAATAACAAAATAAAGATTCTTTGTAGAACAGTTGTTTCCAAAAAACTCTATTATTGTCGTCCAGAGCTATCTTAAGGAAACAATGACTTCCTCCTTGCTAAGGAAATCGCAACTTTCAGAGGAATGATCCAAGGATACACTTTATCTTGAAGAATGAGAGGTCTCATCACGAGCCAGCTTATCATTATCACAGATATTATAACTTGCTGACTTTGCCAATACTGTACACCACAACAGGGCAATGACTCAAGATTATTGCAATCAAAAGACAAGGGGTCTCATCACGAGCCAGCTTGTTTAGCAAAGTTATAAATCAAGTGAATGACTTTGTCATAATTTGGCTACCAAACCAAGACATTGTTCTTTAAGAATAAAAAGAAAATCAAAGCAATAAGTGTGGATATGGATTCTTATTTGAAAGCTGTAGGTCACCTTAAGTAGGATACAGGATCATTGCTGGGTAACAGGTAACCCTGTCGAGGCTATAAACGCCTGCTGGCAGCAGAGGCTCTACCTACGACAAATGAGCATATTTAAAACTGGTTTACAGAGGAGATTTTGTTTTATCTTTACAAGACCAAGTAATGGCTGATGTAAATACAAGGACTAGCCTGAGGAAGTAAATAGTCAAAGTAAAAAAAGGTTGAAACAAAATATCGTTGACAGTTTAGAGCATAATGTACTTTATCTTTCCATAATAAAGTTTAATTTTCTGAAAATTTTTATGTTTTGGAAGTTTGAAAAATTCAATAGAAAAACAGAGATAACTGGTTCTTCCAAGTGAATCACCAATTGTTGTGGCCACCAACAACCCCCCTCCTTATTTAGTATTAGCAATAACACTAGGTAAGTGGGGACCCTTAGTAAAAAATTCAAAAAATTCAATTAAAGCTCATGTATGTTACTCCTTAAGAAAACATCGCATCGCGCGAAGAATGATAGGACATTTCCTTATGAGTAAAAATGATAAACTACGAGAGTGCGACGCGAATTCCATCACATCGCATGCATTAAGAAACGCTCACATTGGAAAACCTTAAAAAATCGCCGATATCCGATATGCGATATCGCATATCGCAATGTCGCATGAAAAACACATAACCATTTAATGATTATAGCGATCCGTGATCTTGCGATAGTGCGATACTGCGATCTGCGATCTTTCGATAGTGCGATACTGCGATCTTGCGATAGCGCGATCGAGAAACCCTGCGATAGCACATCTTAATGAAATTTGTGGTAGTGCGATACTGCGATGCAAATCACATAAACATTCCATCGTAGATTTTCCCCGGCTCAACATTCAAGAAAAGCTTTCCGTAAACCAAGAACTGGATACGCGCTTTAATGATAATTAATGAATGATACGCCAAGTGTTAATGAAAGACGGTTTTGTGTTTTTCGAAGAGTCAGTTCACGTCAGATGGCATGTTTTGTACATCCGTAGAGTTTAAAGCTTTTCTGTTGATTTTTTTTTATTATCATTACTCTCTCCTTATGTGTGAACTGCAGGAACGAAAAACAGAAGTAACACAAAGCAATGTGCAGGTAGCCATGAAGGAAAAGGGTAAAGTTCCAATGCTCAAAGACAGAGAAGAGATGCCCTCATAAACGGATACCGCATGCAACAGAGCCGCAGATTCACAGAACGCTGCTGAGCTATCCATTACAGATCTTTCATTCACAACCATGGTTGAATGAGTAGTTGAACAATGCTGATATCAACAGGCGATTTAACGCTCAAGGTCAGAAGCTCACGAAAACAATATGTTTACAAATTCTGAAGCTTATACCCGGTGAAGGAAAAGGCGCTAAAGGTGAAAAACGCATCAGAGAGGCCCGGATCAAAGAACGGAGGCAGTTTCTGATGCTAGGCGCTAATCGCGCATCGCTGAGAAAATTGCTCAAAAAGCAAAGCCTCTAACTGCTCAGTCACTGGTAAGCCCGGGAAAAGCTGAAAGAATAGGCAAAAGCAATTCGAGGATTAACCAAGTGGAACTTGGATTATTACTAGGCATACACGGTAAATCCATATAGCCAGAGGATGACTCTCGAGCATATCATCGATTTTGCTGAAAAGATGGTGCCAGCTCTTACCATTTCTGTTTTCTTAGCTCAACCAAAAGCGGAAGACAGTCAGCCGACTCTACCCAGGCAAATATTGAATGCTCGCAACATTAAGGAGCAAATGCAGAAATAGTTAGATATTAGATTTAATTTTTAGAAATAGATTTGCTTAGAAAAAGGGCGGTCATTTAAACCGTATCCTGAATCTGTGTAATTAAGTTATTTAGTTAGTAGTATTTAAACCCTTCTCATGCATTTAGAGAGGGGTCCAGAAATTTATCAAAAACTTGTCCTCAGAACATGCACTTTTGCACCCTCAGAGGAGGTTTTGGTGAATGAATGGATCAAGATTTGTTGATGTTTGCATTTGATATCTGCTACTGATGTTGCACTTCTGTACTCTTAGTGGATGTTAGAGCAAGGATAAATAAATCATTGTTGCTTGAAGCTTATGAGTAGGACTAGTCATAAATGGTACTTTTATCTCTTAACCATTTCTGCTTATATGTTAAAGTGATATACATTTTTTAGTTGTTTATGTATTATTGCATGAATGCTTGAGTTATCATTTGGCACTTTCGTATGGTGATAGCTATTTATTTATGCCTAATGTATGAATAGCTCATTATGCGATATGGTGTTCACAACTGTTTCGTCTAACTTTTTGTGCGAAGTGGTTAATCTTGATTGATTTCCTTTCCTATAATCGCTGAATGATCTTTATTACCAGTTGTTATTTGAAATCTCTTTAGATCGCATAATAGAAGAATTACATCCCGGGTTAGTATAGATTTAGATGTGTTGTTTATTAGATTACAATAGCATAGAATTAGATTAAAAGTTTGAATTAGAATGTATTAGATAGGAACTGTTAGATCAGCAACATCAAATTCTACACACACACACTCATAGATTGGGAAATTGGTTCCATTATCCCTAGTCGGACCCGCTATACCAAACGGATAAGGAGCTGCCAACCAAGGTCCGGACCGGGCGGGTATCCCCCTTGTTGTCGACCCGATTTTCGGGGCTTCAACACCACCTCAACCCATCAAACATTGATTCCACCTCACGGTCGGACATCACCAAAACCATCATCCAATCATTCTCTATCCCAGCCTTCTAGGGCTCTAGAGCATTTGTTCCAACCCAGCTCCCAAGACTAGTAACTCAACCCATGACTCCCACTGGGATCCAGAGCATTTGTCCAACCCAGGCTTCAAGGACTAGTAACTCAACTCATATCATTTTCTAGGCTTACAAAGCGTTTTTACAACCACGGCTTCCAGGACTAGTAACTCAACCCACCAAGGGCTTCTAGAGTGTTTGTCCAACTAAGGCTTCTAGGACTAGTAACTCAACCCAAGATGTTACAGGGCTTCCAGAGCATTTGTCCAACCAAGTCTTCGAGGACTAGTAACTCAACCCAAGATGTTATAGGTCTTCCTGTCTGTTTTTCTAACCAAGGCTTCCAGGAACTAATAACTCAACCCAAGCTAAGGAAATATGAGAAACAACCAAAAACAAACAATGAAAGTAAACCCACAATCACCATGGCTATCTAGGGAATGAAAAGGCTAGGGAATCCACTGTCAATCCAGTTGATCATCCATGCCAATGACAGATCACAACCAAAATCCACATGCATATGACATGCATGCCAAAACGAGTGAAGGAAACATACATGCAATTCGGTACTTGCAAGTAAATTTGATGTAGTTATTGATCTCGATGCTCTCTTGCACTTTTCTGCTCTTCCTCTCCCTTCTTGCTCCAAAAGTCCAAGTATGCCACACCCTCCATGAGTGTTCCAAGAAAACTCTAATTATCCAAGAGTATGAGAGAGAGAGAGAATAGAAGAGAGCTCCAACACTGAACTAACCAAGTCCTGCCCACTGATCCTCAGAAGCCTTTTTATGAATGAGGCCTCTATTTTCTTCATTTTCTATTATTTTCCTTTAATTTCCTCCTCATGCGCAACCTGTGACCTTTCGCATTCCTTTTCTCCTAATTTCCATTATTTTCATAAATAACTATGCCAAAATACCTTTTTCTTCTTTAGTGCCTTAGCCATTTCCTTTTTCAATTTTCTTAGCCATAAAAAGCTAAATGAACACCCACTAGGATGTCCTGCCCATCATTCAGCTTGGAATATGTGTCCCATCACCGTGGCCTTATATATATTTTTACATGGAATTTTCACCAAGGCTATTACAGAAAGAAATAGATGACAAATTAAAACATGATTGTACAACTAAATATCCTGATGCTTTCTAGTTCAAAGAAAAATATTTTGTAGATTTGACTTACAAGGAAGGGTTTAATGGTAGAGCACAAAATGATTCAACCAATTCCATGTCTCCTTGATATTTGCAACTCTGCAAAGAAGAAATAAATGAGCTACTCAAAAGAAATTTGATCGATCCAAGTGGAATCCCATGAGCTTGTCTTACTTTTATGCTAATAATAATTCATAACAAAAAAGGGGAAAGAAATAACTAGTTATCAACTATAAGGCTCTAAATGATGCAATGCTACCCATCATGTATCCTCTTTGAAATAAAGAGCTCTTATTTTGCTAAAATTGACCAGAATAATAATATAGTAAATTTGACTTAAAGAATGGTTTCTGGAAAATTCAGATATCTCCTCTAAATCGTTTCAAAATATCATTTGTTGTTCCATTTGGCCAACACTAATTATGTGTTATTCCTTTTGGATTGAAGAATTTCCCTTCCAAATTTCAATAAAGAATAGAAGATATTTTTCAATATTTATAAATTGTTTTTTTGTAGATTGATGATTTGTTAGTATGCTCAAAGGATGTAAGGGAACATCAACATCATTTAGTAATTATAAATAAGGGGATTTATAATCATGGTCCAATTCTTTTTAAATCAAAATCTAAATTCATCATTTCCAAACAAGGATTGAGTATCTTGGTTTGATACTAGCACAAGGAAAGTTTGAACTCCAAGATCATATCTTGAAATCTTTACTGAATTTTCTAGATGAAATCCAAGATAAGAAGTAGTTGCAAATATTTTTTGGAAGTCTTAGTTACATTTTTCAATTTTATGAAACTCAATCTAAATATATTAAATATCTGCAAAAAAATTGAAGCTGGGTAACTTGTGGATAAAATAAATGAATGAAGAAGCGCAAGTGGTAAAGCAAAAGATAGTGAATCTTCCTAATCTACATCTCCCAAATTCAAAACACCCATTCATCTTATAAATAGATGCATATGATGAAATGTGGGCAAGAGTATTGTTGCAAAAATAAGCTAATAGGGAAGAAGTATGTTTGTATACATTAGAGAATTCTAAGGATGCAAAAACAAGGCATTCATCATCTCACAAATAAATCTTAGCAGTAAAAAATGGTAAAAAAGGGTTCACATTGTTCTTGAAACCAATACATTTCTTGGTTAGAACAACTTTAAAGCATATGAAGGTAATTATGACACATAGAAGACTGCTAGAACAAGGCAATCATAGAATACCTCGATGGGGCTTGTGGCTTGATGGGTATGATTTTGATATAGAATACAAAGTTGGGAAGGATAATTGTCTTACAGACCTGCTCACACATGAAGGCTAAAATATAACATACATCAAATTAATGACATGATAAGGTTGTGTTAATTCTACACCACCTAAAGCTCCTAATGGCTTTCGATGGGTTCTCATCTGTGAATCTTGTACATGGAAAATTTTAGGGGCTAATGTTCGCCCAGTGGGCTAATTTTCCATGATTTTTCCACAAAAAAGATTCGCCAATTTCCAATTTTATAAAAGACGATTCGCCCAAATTTTAGAATATAAAATTATTTTACCTTAAAAATCGCCAACATTATAGAGAGACTATATATAAAATAATTATAAATTTGATTAATTTTACAAATATATCAATAAACATTTATAATTTGCATATTAGGGATTAGTGAGATTTGCCAATGTTTTAAACTTCAAGAAAATTTTCCATCCTTAAAATTTTCCTTGATCTTGTAGATATTGTATGTGTTGGTTATGTTTTGGTCAAACATTGTATTGTTTACCCTCTCTAGTACTCCATAAAATTTTAACATACTGGGTTAATAAGAGTCTAAATGATCCTTATTATAGGTCCATTAGGCTAGTTTATAGTCATACCCACAATCCTTATATATATATATATGTATATATATATGTACATATATATGTAGATATAGATATATATATATATATATATAGATATCTATATATATATGTATATCTATATATATATGTATATATATATCTAGATATATATATACATATATATATATATATAGATATACATATATATATATATATATATATATATATATATATATATATATATATATCTATATATATATATATATATATATATATATATATGTATACATATATATATATATATATATATATATATATAGATATATATATATATATATATATATATATATATATATATATATATATATGTATTTGTCTTTGATCCATATATCAGTTATATGGACTATTGCACCTTGTTTAGATATGTAAATAAGTATAGGCATGTCACAATGTATATGTCATGTGGAGAAGTCTCAAGTCCTTTCTCCCTTTGGAGTCCATGGTTTCAAATTGTAATGTACAAATATTGTCCCAGAGATGAGTCATTTTTATCTTTAACTCCCCCATAATTCATCTATTTACTACACCAAGATATGGAGGAAGCTGTAAAATCAAAAGCATGGTTCAATTCCATATCAAGTATGAAGGATTAAGATTAGAACTAACTCATGAAGAACCACCTATTTATCCTCATTGTAAGGTTCAAAGCAACTCCTTTGGAGAAATTGCAGTTCCATCAGATGAATATGTGCCTAGCATGTATATATCACCTTCCTTCAGGAATTTTAATATGTATGTTTCACCTTGGGTAGATGACCTGAATGATCCAAGAGATTTTAGACAAATGTCTTCAGTTGATGAAGCATGATTTACCCGCATGCAAGATCTTCTCAATATTATGATGTACATAAAATCCTAGAAGGTATTCTATCACATGGTTTTGTGGGTGACCAAAATCACTCCATTTTGTATTGTTGAGTTTCCATGGGTTTTCTAATCTGACAATGTCCACTATGTAAATATTTTTTGTACAATATTCTCTTAATTAGTACATATATGATATGATATGATGTACTACTACAATAGTAAGGGAAAGCTCTAGTAGTAATTTAAGAGGCTTCTTCCACCACCTCAACTCTTCTATAAATAAGGGACGAGCCTCACCATTTGTTCATTGCATCCCAGAGAGTATTCAAGAGTTAGTGTGCTTTCATTGTGTCCAAGATTTGTATACCCCGTGTTATAAGTCTTTTATATTCAGAAGTGTATTCTCTCCTCGTGCCTCATTAAGAAGATCTTAGAGGAATAAAATATTTCTTAACAAATACTTCTGAAGCCTTGTATATTCACAAGCATATTCTCTCCTCTTGCCTCATTAGAGGATCGTGAGGAAAAATAACTATTGTAACGTTCATATAATAATAAGAAGAATTATGTTTTGGTTCTCACTTTTGTATCATGTATTCCAAGTTTCCTTTATAATGGGTTGTAATATGAACATCTAATACTGAAAGTATCATTATTGATGTTTTATAATGCTTTTAATTAATACTAACCAAACATGTATATTCATTTTTGTTTGTTATTATAACAAAAGACACGTGTCAACTCAGGGTTGAGTATTGAAGGAAGGACACATCTCCTTCATACTAGGCTATAGAATTAGCCTCACATCACAATGATATAATATTTAAATATTTTACTTAACTATGTATATTAAAATATATATATATATATATATATATATATATATATATATATATATATATATATATATATATATATATATATATATATATTGATTGTAAGTTGGGTAGGACCTTTCTTTTCATTATCATTCAAAAAATAGGCAGGTTACATCCATAAATTATGTGGTTAGGTGGCCTCAACTTGCCCAGAGGGAAACTCGATCTATTGGCCACCTAACAGCATGATAAGCCATCCAAAAACAAAATAATATGAGTATGTATATTCAAGCTAGATAAGATTGTATGTCCTAAAATTTCCTAGATTCTAGATAACTATAAACATAAGCATACAAAATATAAGACTATTGCATACAAAACTAAACAGTAAACATCCAACTATTCATCATCAATTGAATCCATAGGAGCAAGATCCTTAGCACTGCAACCTTGAAGCTTAGAGTGAAGGATAAATAGGATATGTTGTTCAATCTGGTTGAGGCAACCATTCTTCCTTTGGAGATAAAATTGGATATGCAATAGATCTTTGTTGTAATCCGGGAGCATCTAGGAAGACGAAGTTGAGCCAGAAGGAACATCTACCAATGATTTCACCAAGAGATTCCTCATCATCTAATATATATGGAAAGTTTTCTTATACTAGGAGGTTCTTCCCCACGAATGTTCTGGGTCTGACACCAAAGATTTCCAATCTTCCAAACCACTATCCATAAGGTCAACTTGTTGGTTAAGCTCGACTTCCCAAGCTTCTATCTACTGACGGACCTGGGCTGAATTGTCCTCATGGTACATAAAGACAGCTTCATTGATAATACAGGAGACTGATTTGTGACCTCGGGGTTTAACTTTATATTCATTTGTGAGATGAGGGTCAAGCGCACCTTGGGATTTCTTGCCTCAGTCACAAGAGCCCCAAGTGGCCTTTCCTTTTCTTGCAGTGACACGAGCCATAATTTGAGGAGAATAGAGATAGAAATTTACAGAAGGCGGAGATGTTGTTAGCGAACCTGAGAATGGGTCACATCAGACCAAGGTACTTGCCACAGTAACCAGAGAAAATAAGCTTATTTGAATCAAAACCCCTTGCCTCCCTCTACTGTGGGCTTCCACCCATGAGATTAAACAATTTTGGAACCAGAACAAAAGGGTCCCTTTCTGCCTGGTGAAAATGATGTCATGAGAATAAACCGAGCCCCTCCAACACTGAAAACAAATAGTCACAGAACCTATACTACCAGCATTCAAGAGTAAACCACCGTTGCGACAAGACACAGGCCCAACCCACCAAATACCCATACGCAACAGGAGAATTCCAAAAGAAAGAGACACAGATGTAAAGAAAACAGAGAAACTCTCATATCACATAGTGATTTCCATATATAATTTCCATTGAATCTTCCTCCAAACCATCGAGTAAAACAAACTTCCATTTGTTGCACAAACCATCAAAACTAGGGAATTAACCATGACCACAAAGAGACAGAAATGAGAACCAAGAACATAATCATAAGTGCTAGTCTGAGGCGGCGGTGGATGAGCCAATACCTAGTGAAGTATCACGGGGTGCACCTTCCCTGGGCCACAAAGTTTCTTGAACCAAGGTGGAGTTGACCAGGGACTACCAATAGAACAATGACCAAACTTACTAGAATCAAAATCCGCAACATTCTTTTCAAGATTGTTGTTGCCACCTTCATTAATGCAATTACTAAGAGGCATGCGAGAAGCCATCACTCCATGTGCCTCATGCATGTGTAGGGTGTCGGAGTACCATGTCAACATCATTAAGTTAATTGGCTGGCAGGGGCAGGGCCTGCTCGATCGTGCTCACACCCCGATCGAGGAATGTATATCGAAATATTTTATTTCCATTTCACATTGAAAAGAATATTCTATTAATCTTTTTTAAATATGAGATATTAATTTACCACTCTTATACCAAAACCAACTATTTCATAAATGTCAGAAACACTCCTATAGTTACAACATGTATCTGTAGACTTGAACCCACGTAGCTAGGAAATCAAGCTATTCACCACACTACTCAAGATAAGATCCTTTGACATATCAATTAAGAAATACAAAATATCAATTTCTTATTAAAAATTGAATGAATTACACATCTCATTGCTATGAAGTAACTGAAAATGAGGGAGGTGTGCAAAATTTGGAAAAAAAAAGCATCTCTCTCTCTCTCTCTCTCTCTCTCTCTCTCTCTCTCTCTCTCTCTCTCTCTATATATATATATATATATATATATATAGAGAGAGAGAGAGAGAGAGAGAGAGAGAGAGAGAGAGAGAGAGATTGTTTAAATTGTACTTTTTAATGCTATATAGAGTACAAAATTTAAACTTATCGGTCCAAAAAATATGTGTTGGATTTAGGGAAAATTGAATATATATATGTGTGTGTGTGTCTGTGCGTGTGTTCTCTCTCTCTCTCTTGCTATATATATATCTATATATATATATATATATATATATATATATATATATATATATATATATATATATATATATATATATATATATATATATATATAGATATAGATATACTTTTTAATGCTATATAGAGTACAAAATCTAATCTTATCGGTCCAAAAAATATGTGTTGGATTTGAGGGAAAATTAAATATATATATGTGTGTGTGTGTGTGTGTCTGTGCGTGTGTGTGGAATACATTGCATATTAAAATGATATTTTTTTATTAATATATATTTTAAGTGTACGTCAATATTACTATTAAAATATTTTTAAACGTCACATATAAATTTTATATTAAAAATGGAATTAATTACAAATCTCTCTCTTATTATGGGGGCCTAATGATTAAGAGCACCTGTTTCCTCCTAAGAGGTAACAGGTTCAAAACTAGAGGGGGTAGAGTATGTATGCCTTCCACATGCCTTCATAGACTTAGTAGTCAAATCACTTCGCGGAGGTGTGTCCCTTGTCCCACAAGCAAGGGGGTCTCATACACCAATGTCGTGTGTGTTCCCTTGTCCCACAAACAAGGGGGTCTCATAAACCAATGTGGTGTGTGGCCATGACCTTAAGATTTCATAATAATAATAATAATAATGAACTATTGGATATATTTTATTTTATTTGTTAACCTTCAATTACTTTTTTCCTTTAGACATTAAATATTTTATTATATGCAACATTATTTTATTTATATATATATATATATATATATATATATATATATATGAATGAAGTTGATAACAACATAATTTAGTTAACATAGTTCCTCAATTATTTATTTAAATTCTTTGTCGAAATATTTTTGAAAAGTCTTAGGTTTAAAAGTCTTACTCACACTCTTTTTTCTTTTCTAATTAGTTTATTTATCTATTATTACCACATTGGATTGAAATATCAACAACAAATTTAAGTGACCATTTGATGTTCTAATTATTGATGTTTTATAATTCTTTTAACTAAAACTAACTAAACAAGCATATTTTTTTCTTCTTTTCATTATAGTCCAAAATGATTTTATCTTTAAAGAATAATTTCTTTTTTATTTAAGAGAGACAATTGTCAACTCCATATTGAGCACAAATAGAATCATGCATCCCTCTCCTCCCAGATTATAGAATGAACCTCCCAGATTATAGAATGAACCTCTCCGGGCAAAAAAGATAAACAATGTTGACTATGGTAAAAACAAAAAAAAACAAAAAAACATATATATTTATTGAAATATATTAAAAACAATTTTATATTAAGAATTGAATGAATTACACAACTCCTTGTTATAAAGTATTGGGAAGTTTTTACTCTTAATTATTTTTGTTTTTATATATGCTAAATTATTGTTTGTTTAACTTGAAGTTTACCAGAAAAATGAAATATTCACTAAATGAAAAAAAAGTTGTTGCTTATAATAAAAGTTTAAAAATAAACATATATATTTATTGAAATATATTAGAAAAATTTTATATTAAGAGTTGAATGAATTACACATTCTTTGTTATGAAGTAATTAAAAGTTTTTATTCTTTATTTATTTATTTATTTATGTTTTCTTTTTTTCTTTTTTTTCTTTTTTTTTTCTTTTTTTTTTAATGTATGTAAAATTTGTGTCTAGAGGTACATTATGCAATCCAGTATGAGGAAGGATTACACCAAGTCAAAAAATGCACCATAAATAAAATATTTCAATGTTTAAGTTGAATAAAATATTTCATTATTAACTATGTATATATCATATAAAATAATTAAAAATTAATTAGTTTTTATAGTTAAAACATTTTATTAGTGTGTTATTCAAAATCAAAATGGTGTGTAATTCCTCCTGCTATCATATTGAATTTGATACATGATATATATAAACACACATACATATATTAAAGAAGGAATCAAGCTAAATCTATCTTAACCCTACATATATAACAACCTTTATGAATTAAATAAGTGTAAGCATTTATTTATCAACAACCTTTAGGGATTAAATAGGTATAAACATTTATTTTAATTTTTCATTATAAAATAGGTTTGCACTAAAACCCTTTATAAATATAAATTAAAATAAACTTAAATTAATTTATCAATATTAAAATATTTTATTTTAATATAAAAAATGATATCCGTACTAAATTTTAATATCAATAACCAATTTAAGTAGTATAATTATTTTCTCTCTCTCTATATATATAGATAGATAGATATATATATATATATATATATATATATATATATATATATATATATATATATATATATATATATATATATATATATATATATATACATGCACTCTAAGTAAGGGTTGGTTCAAGTAGTCTAGAGTTATTCTAATATAAAAAATTATATCCTTACTAAATTTTAATATCATGCACTCTGAGTAAGGGTTGGTTCAAGTAGTCTAGAGTTATTCTAATATAAAAAATTATATCCTTACTGAATTTTAATATCAATAACCAATTTAAGTAGTATAATAATAGTAAAATATATATATATGCACGCTCTAAGTAAGGGTTGGTTCAAGAAGTCTAGAGTTTAAGTTCTCTGATATTAGTATTAATGGTTGATAATCACTAGTTCTACTTTTTTCAATTTTCTAGGCAAGGCCTTGTAATCAAACTACTTTTTTAGATTTCTTTCTAAAACGTGTAGTAATTAAAAAAACCATTCACTAAATTTACCATCCAAGAAATGTGAAAAAATACTCCATAATATTTTATACTTTGATTTCATTTCATATATATATATATATATATATATATATATATATAATTTAAAAAAACACACAATTACAAATACTCCAAAATGTTTCTTACTTTAATTTCATATATATACATATATATATAAATTTATTTTAAGCGAAACACAATTACAAATAAAGAGATAGGTCTTTCATATTAAGTTCCAACGAGACCTCTTTATGCAACTAGTCAATATAAACTTGCGACGAATATAAACACGAATTTTTATGGTATCTTCCCCCATAACACGTTTACACATTCGCTTGTAGATGAATTGGTTACGGTAATGTTCTCTACTTGCTTATTTCTTTTTATTTGAAATGAACTGTTTTTCCCAGAGAACGATGGATTTAGACCATAGAACGGAAGTTGTACATTGTTTACAAATTAAAATAATCAGGATGGCATCTTACACACGTAAATTTCGAAACAGAGATTTGTAAAGTCGTAGTATATTTTGCCAAAACATTTGTTCTCTTCCTATACCAATCAATATCCACAAAACTTCAACTCCAAGTATCTTACTCGCATGTTTACGATATTTCTTTACCCCAATTCCCATCAAACTCTGCTTTATTAGCATTTATAACAGATAATTCGAGAGCGCATTACATTAATGTAAAAATCAGAACACGGCCTACTCAGAAATGGCCACAAAAATTAGGTTAAACGCCAACAGCTTTAGAACCGAGTATTCCTTATCTACAGTTTGTTTCAAGGAGTATATGTTAATACTGTCAGTAGCCATGATCTTCTTCACTAAGTTTGTCCAGAATGGCAATCACTCCAAAAACGAATGCTTGATCAACTCCTGCTCGCACTGCAACGCTGTATATGTCCTTCACATCCGTAAATGCAGTATTCACAAACACCTGCAAACCATTCAATATTTGGATCATTTATCTGAATAATAAGCAGAAACCCAGAGAAAGATAGTGGGCCCACCTCTGCAGCAATTGCACCGGAATGATCGTAGATGCCACAGTCTCGTTGAGTGAAACTACCCACAACCTTGTAGTCCCACCCCCTTTTATTCTTCTCTGAATTTGTGAGGGAGACCTTAATGGGGTCGTCCTTCTGGCAACAACTCACGGCCGAAGCGATGACCTTAAAAATGGGTTTCTGGTGCTCATCTATAATCTCGTCCTTCACGAACCCTTTCCATTGAGTCCGAAAGCAGAGCACCTCCACAAGACCCACCTGGAAAATGCATACATACATCCTTATTACTTTCACAATTATTATAAATTTTGAAAAATGAACTTGGTGTTTTCCAGTCATATAACCTTGCGTTTCAGGGCTAGTATGGAATTCCCTTCATCGTCTTTGAGAATAGCTTCGTTTTTAAACATTGGACCGCATCCCTCCACTCTGAAAACTTCGTTGCCTCCGCAATTAGTGACCACAAAGCCGCCACCATTAACAACACACGGCCTCTTCCTCACAATGAATTGGGTTTGTGAAATGGAGCAGAACTGTTTGCTAACCACAGGCAGAATAATCACACTGCCACTGTTTCTATTCATATTTTCTTGTTTTTCAGTCCCCGGCTGCTTATCACATTCCTATAGCCAGTGATCTCCACAGCTTTGAAGCCATGGGGATTAAATGGGTATTAAATAGAGGCCATCATACTCCATTTTTCTACGGCAGATCTACTTTGGAAACTTAGAAGTTAAGTTACCTTTGAACTATAAAATTCTATATAAGTTTTCATTGGGCAATGGGATCGATCGGATATTGCGTATAAAATTCTATATAAGTTTTCATCGCGCAATGGGATCGGTGGGATATTGCGTATAGACATAGTTATTGCGTACCGGTTACATATTTCTTTATACATATCGTTGTGTTCTATCTTTTTATGTAAAAGAAAAACACGAATCTTTGCAAATCTAGACTTATCGCACAAGCTTTTTGACTCTGCTCCCAAATTGGGAAGCAAGACCTGTAAGGCACCGAGATTACGTAATACTGAACTTTCAGTGGCTTTCAAATCAATCCCGTCTCTAGACGAAAATCAATTTATATTACGCACACCCTTCAACTTTGTCAAGAGCGTCATTTTCACTCAATATTTTAAAGCCAATTATTGGAAAAAAAAATGGCAGATAGAAAGTAGTACAAAGAAAACTTTGATCATGATTTGAAAGTGCCCGAGACCAGTCAAAAGTATAATGGCAACTGCACGAAAGGTTCATAACTTATTCATTAACCATGGTTAAATTTTAAAATATCCTCATGTATATATATATTTCCCCTCGACTTTCTCAAGAGCGTCATTTTCGCTCAACAATTATTGGAAAAAGGGAGGTTAAAAAATAAGATAATTATTAACTACAAAGAAGATCTTGATCATGGATTTCACAGTGCGTTGGACAAGTCAAAAGTGTAATTCCAACTACAAGAAAGGTTGATGATGGATTTGACAGTGCATTGGACAAGTCAAAAGTGTGATTCCAACTACAAGAAAGAAGACATGAAAGGGGACATGAAAGGTTTAAAAGCATATATTAAATTGAATATAAAATGGGATATGGAAGGTTTGAAAATTTTGCTACAAGAAGGGCTTTCCAGTGGTGACAAGGTATTCCTAATCGAAGTATTTTTTATAGGGGAAAACAACCATATTCTGAGTCCCCATAGTCCAAGTGCTCCTAAAGTTTATTTTTTTTTGGGTATTTCATGTTAGATTTTATCTTTTTAGTTGTTTATGTCATAAGAGTATCTAGTTCAGGAGAAGATCGAGATAGATCATGGAACTTATACATTTCATTATTGAAGTTGAGAATACCTTCAACGACAATTGACTAATGTTTCTTCAAATATTTAACAATGAAATGATCCAACCAAAACACAATAGTATCACTAGTTTGTGTCAATTGTGAAACTGACAACACACTTGCACTCAAACTAGGCACATGATAGACATTTAGAATTTTACCATGTTGACAAGGGACATCACCATGACTAGAAATTGTAAACAGAAAAGTCATCTACGAAGTAAATATTTTTCTCAACAGTTTTAACCAAGGAGGAAAATAGAGAAGCATCCTTTTCCATATGGTTGATATAACTAGAATAATGACCCACTCATTCTATGTGGTATGAGCATGCAGAGCTTGCATTATGATTAAGAAAGTGAATTTTCTGTCAGATCAATTAGTTGGGCATTCCATTTCAACTGATTTGACACCATGTTGGGTATGTTATGAAACGGAAATCAAATAATAGAGAATAGAAACATAATCTAATAATATATTTTAAAAAAGAGAAAGTAACACTCCAAGAAGATGGGTGGCTTCAAGAGACATCATTATATCACTCAAGCACACAAATTATGTTCAAAACATCATAATACATAATGAATAAGATCTCAAAATAAATGTATGATTTTAATCATCATATTACTTCTCTATTACACTATATTCAACCAACACGGTTAGTTATTTATACGTACCAAATCTAACCAATCTCCTTGAATTATGAAGGATTTGTTCCAACCACGAGCTTCAGTCATTACAATTGTTTCTAACAAATGCATGTTATCTCATAAACAACATTATGTAAATCTCTTGACTCCTCAATTCGATCCAAAGATATAGTTGATTCCTTTAACCATTTAGTCAATGCTCCCACTTTTGAACCGCAATTTTCTAGTAAGTTAACCTACCAACTAAACAACCACTCAGTTGACTATCCCACAAGGTGATCATTTGACTAACTGCCTAGTGTTAGTTGACCCTTCAACTAACAATCTTCACAAGCTCTAGAGATTTCATGAACCAACATAAATTTAGGTTCCAACATGTTCTCCTCCAAGGTTTAGATTCATTTTATTGAATAGAATCATTATGTTCATCAATAGGGTTTTCTTAGAAATTTTCACTTCTTTAGAATTTGAGGATTGTAAAATGTAGGGTTTATATCTACACTAGCTATGGATTCAGTGTTGGGAAATTTTTCTATTATATTGAATGCTACTTTTTCTTTATGATTCCTTGGTTGTGGGTTGTTAAATTAGGTTCCTGAGGATCCCTCTCTTCCTTCTCTTCATACTTGGATGGCAATATTGTTGGTGGCTCCTACTACAATATGGAAATGATTTATTTTTTCCTTTAGTTATTGATCTTCTTACGCATCTAGTATGAATTAACACATGGCACCTTAATAGAATGATATCCAATGGGTAGTTGATAATATCTCGAGGTCTCTTTTAGTCTAGTACCTTTCCAAAATTCATGGAAATCTTAATCCTTTGAGTGTCTCCTAGCAATGGTGCAAAAAATGATAGTGTTTTTGTTTGCTTCCCTATTGTTGGAAATTAAATCAATTACTAAAAATAAAATTTATCAAATTAGGGTCATCTACACTTGTAATGCACTTAGTGTAGTATACACAAGAAAATGGTTTGACTAATCTAAAATAAATTGTGTAAGAACTAGTCTTTCTTTCACATAATTATAAGAATAAAAGGAATTCTAATTTAAATACAAATGAAATGTAAATGCTATGACAAAAAATAAAATAAAAAACAATTAATATTACTTAGTGGCACCTCTCATGCCCAAGTCATTAGGAACAAGACCTATGATTTCAACATATAGCTCTAGATACTAGGCTTAACTAAGAATAAAGTGATTCTATAGCACGCCAACTCTATAGAAAATGTAATACATAGGAAAGATAAAACTGGAAATTAAATTATAACCAAAGCTAATGCAGGAAGGAAATAAAGCATTATACATATATGTATATTGACATAGAATAGTACCTCAAGTGGGCTCTACCTAAGGCATGGCCAATTTGTTATCTACAAAATCACCAAAACGCGCTCAACTTGAAACCATACAAAAAAATATCATGTTTGTTATATAAAGTTTACAAGAGATTTTTTGAAACAACAATTCTCTAAGCACACATTTGTTACTCATTATATGGAAGGTGACTTATTAATCTATGGAAAAAGTTCATCTTCTTGTTACATAAATGGAGTGGCAAGAACCATCAAATTTATGGCATATAGCTTTTCATTGCAACAACTAACAAAGTGGTACGATCTCTCGTTATATCATGCACATCAAATACAATTAAGAAAAAACAACCTTCTGTTGGTTCAATCCGTTGAATCATTGAATACTTTTTATCTACCATCATGAGGAAGGGGAAATATAGTGTTGGAAGTTTTGTTTTGTTGGATCATGCAATTTAAGGCCATTACAATTCCATCTTAGGTTAATTATGCTACCATTAGTTGGTTAAATAATGTCATGTCGTATACTTAGTCATGACCATCTATTTGCATATATTGTGCAGAAGTGGGAACACACTAATGCAAAACCAAAGAATATACTAATCCAAGAACCTCTTTGATGATGTGGAATATGCTTGGTATCAAAAGCACCTAAGATGACCTAGAATATGATGACATGCTTCAGAGATAAGTGTAAACATTTTTTATTGATTTTAAATGTGCAAATGGACCTTGATCTATTATTAACGATGTAAGAAATCCTAATACAGCCTAAATTAATTATGCAAAAAGAAAAAGAGATAAAATGTTGGACCATGGTTGCATTCAATAATATTTGGTAGTTAGGATAAGATAATGAATTTAGTTTTTTACATAGGAGGCAAAATTGATCTATGAGGTTAATGAACCACAAAAGGGTATTCAACTATTAAAAATATGTTAAAAATATGTCTCATTAGAATGATTCAAGGTAAGAATTGAGAAAGAAAGATGAGGAAATATGTAGACTACAAAAACATAATAGAAAACTATTGGATGACATCAAGAGATTAAAGGAAGTAAATAAATAATATTAAAGTCAAGAAGAAACAAGGATCTTAGATGAAGAGACTACCAAAAGGCTTGAAGTTGGAATTTGTAAAAAGATTAAAGGATCCCTATACACTTATGCGATGTGATCGGAAATATAGTATAGAATTGAAGAATGATGTTAGAATTTGTTAAATGGGGTCATATTGGAACTTAAAAAGGAGAAATAAGACAAGATTCAAAGGGTCAGTAGAAGATAATTGAAGATGTCAAAATATATCCAAAGAAGCTACATGTCAAATATCATGGTATTATCTCCAAGGCTAGAGTAATCAAAGACCAAGTAAAGAGGATATAGGATGTCATTTTCTCTAAAAAGAAAGAAAGATGAAATGGATATTTGGAGTAAAATAAATCCATCAAATGCAAAACCATATTGACACCCTTATTACTAAGAATGATTCCAAGGAGGACAAGAAGATAAATATCAACATTATCAAGGAAGAAGATGGAATACACCTCAATATTGATGTAATAGATTATTACAAAACCATTATTCAGAACGGTATTATCAAAGAACAACGACTACTACAAATTGGAGAAGTCACAATAACTATACATGGAATCAAATGAAAGAAAATTATGAAACCACCAACCATAAAGGATTAAGACTAAATAGAATTGAGTTTAGATGGATGGATCATGATCAATGGTAGGAAGAAAGTAGGAATATAAGGAAATCCATTATTTGTTTTCGTCACTTCTAACACCCTTGATTGTGAAGCTTTGAGGTTAAATCTTTCTGAAGGAGGGTACTATTGTATGACCTCAATGGGGTCATATACGAGGCTAAATATAAATGATATTACCCCAAGGGGGCCATATATTGGGTTAGATGTACATGTAATGCATTAATGTATATGCAATATGGTCATCTTGATAATAAATAGGCCACATGTGCAATGTGTGAATAGGTATATATAGATATCATGTAGTCATTATTGAGGACATGTGATTTGGATTATGAATATATTTGGATATGTAAAGGAATATATCCTATTATTTAAGGTGTTATTGACTTATTTCTCTTATGTATATTAGATTTTTCTCCACCCTCACATTGGTGTACATGGTGTGTACCTTTATTTATTTACGTATTTTGGATCATAACAATTTTTGGTGCACAAAGACCCATGTTTGAGGTGACATTATTAGCCTTGAATGCCTAAAATATTTCCTTCAGACCCAAATCATTTCAATACATGAAATTAACCAATTAAACAAATATTTCACACCTCTCTCTCATCATGGCAATGTACAAGCATAAATCCATCGATGCACACATGAGAATACACTCCTCATTAATCAACACACACATTTTAACAATAAAAACAATCATTTACATTATATTTGAATACACATTAACGCTATAAAGCAACTTATCTTATGAGTAGATGACTAGAAACTAAGAGTGGGACTTCAACTCTCCACCCAACCATAGGTTGGATGCACTGTTATTCTTTCTTACATCCAACCACCCCTGGGCCTAATTTAGATCTCGTGAATGGAAGTGCTCAAGGGGTCATTGCACCAGTCAAATTCACATTCACATGGGAATCCATAGTCCACAATTGCTCCACCTGGCATTTATGAATCTAAAGTGCATTATGTTTCCACCTAAACACAACCAATCCACAAAGTCAAGAAAGTCTAAAGCTCCACCTGATAACTCGTCCATGGAATACAAAACTCTAGTTCTCCACCCAAATTACCCTATAGGAGTCTAGAGACCTAATACTCTCCACCAAATTTTCACATCAGGAATCCAAAACCTAGTGCCTCCACCTCTCTCTTGCAAGATTATAAAGCACACTAGCCATTCCACCTGATGGCCTCCATGGGAATCCAAAGAGTTGGCCTCCACATATTAACCAAAGAACTAGAAATCCAAGGATTTATTCAAGCTCTACTGGATACATTACAGGGATCCAGAGCACTTGCACCACAATCTTATTTGTATTCTCTTCGTTTCGACTTGTAGACACCGCTTTTTTCGTCTCTGGGTCTATGTGTCCTCTCCTCTTTTCTCATCTTATTACGCCTGTGTGCTCTTTGCTTATGTCCTTTTTCCATCTAATAGTTTGTGAAGTGTCAAGGAGGGCCTTCTCTTCCACGAGAGTGGAACAATTCATCCTCTCTCCTTAGCACCCATTCGTTGTATTAAATTCTTGAACATTTTCTCTACTCCCAGTAGTGGCCCATACACAGGGTTAAATTCGTGACACTCATGTCTGCACTTCTTTTGTAACAACCCTCGTAAAAAATCATGTAGAAAATATAAGGCCAAGATCATGGGACACATATTCCAAGCTTAATGGTGGGAAAAACATCTTAGTGGGTGTTCATTTCAATTATTATGGCTAAGGAAATTAGCAAAGGCTTTGGAAAGGCATGAGGCATTAATTGGAATTTTATTTATGAAAATAATGGAAATTATAAGAAAAGGAAGGTGAAAAGGTGTAGGTTTCATGTGAGGAGGAAAATGAAGGAAAAATAATGGAAATTGAAGAAAATAGAGGCCTAATTAATTAAAAGGCTTCTGAGGATTAGTTGGTATCCTTTTGTCAATTTAGTTTTGGAGCTCTCTCTATTCTCTTCCTCTCTCTCACACTCTTGTACACTTAGAGTTTTCTTGGAGCACTTCAGCATTGGATCAAGAAGAGAAAATAAGTCAAAGGAAAGCAAGGAAAAGCAGGATCTATCATCTACAACAACATTATTTGTAGGTATCGATTTGCATGTCTGATTTCCTTGCTAATTTTGGCATGCATGGTTATGTATGTGTGTTCTTTTTTCTCTTGTTATCATTGGCATGGGTTTTTCCAGGTGTGACAATGTTTTTCAGCCTAGCCTTTCCTTTTCTAGATGGTCATGGTATGATCGGGTTCTCATGTTTTGGTTGAGCTGGATTACTGGATGGTTTTGAAACTGAGTGAGTTGGATCTCTGAAAGGAAAAACACATGTCTTATTGATCCCTGAACCATACTGTGGATTTCAATAAAGCCTTGGCCTAGTAATCCCTGAACTGGATTGTGGATTATGGTAAAGCCAAATTTTGTGTTGCCTTGGTAGGCCTAGGAATCCTTGACCAGAGAATGGTGGGATATACGATAAAAATTAAAGGTGGGTGCCCTTGATCAGACCTAGGAATCCTTGGCTAGTAAATGGAAGGATGTACAGTAAAGCTGGGAGGGTGGTGTCTTTATTATGACCTAGTGATCCCTGAATCAGACCATGGATTGTGGTAAATCCTAGAGACTAGGAGACAATAAAATTCCTCATGGTGTAGGTGGAGAAATTTGGTGGCATCCATGCTTATTTAGCTTTTTTTTGTTATGAGTCCCACATTCATGCTTGGAATATGGCATGGCGGTAGTTGGATGAAAGAAATATTTGGTTCATCCAATCTATGGTCAAGTGGTACGTGGAAGTCCCAAACCTGGTTGGCTTATGCATTCATTAATAAGAGTTCCTTCTCCTTGGTATTTCATGTGGAAATGTATTGGTTCATATGTGGCATTTATGGTTGTTGTGTCCTTGTTATTTATGTTGGTTATATGTTGGTTATGAGCATATTTTATGATGGAGGAACATTCAGCGGCTTTTAAATCAATCCTGTCTAGAACCAAAATCAATTTCGCTCAATATTTTAAAGCCAATTATTTAAAGGAAAAAAAGGGCAGTTAGAAAGTAGACAAAGAAAACTTTGATCATGATTTGAAAGTGCCTAGGACGAGTCAAAATTATAATGCCAACTACACGAAAGCTTCATAATTTATCCATTAACTATGATTAAATTTTAAAATGATCCTCGTTATATTATTCATCCCTTCAACTTTCTCGAGAGCCTCATTTTCGATCAAACATTATTGGAAAAAAGGCTGTTAAAAAGTAGTATAATTATTAACTATAAAGAAGACTCTGATCATGGATTTGACAGTGTGTCTCACAAGTCAAAAGTATAATGCCAAGAATTTATCCATTAACTATGAGTAAATTTTACAGTTATATATATATAAACTAATTTTTATTACTGCATGAAAAAAACAGATTACAACATAGATAGACTTTTCTTGATGTCAAACCAATAACAAAGAAACAAAACTTTCAGATTGCCCTTATTATGTTTGATTTGTAGGTCTCAGAGTTTAAACCAGAAAGAGGGCTTAATATAGACCTGAAGACATGTCCAGAGAGACAAAAGAATACATTTGCAACCAATCGAAAAACAAAATTTAAGCTAAGTGTGTTATCATGTTATTGGGTTGAGCTTGAGTTGAAGAAGGAGAGTCTTCGCCCATGGGTGGTGGTAGCACGGTGGTACCAAAAATTTTCTTGTAGAGTTGATTGAACTTGTTATCCATATTGTTCATTTTGTTCTCTATTAGGTCCCCATAATATTAGTGTAGCTAGCCCCCATATTGTTATTGTTGTTCCCCATAGAAGCCCTCTATTGTTGTTGTTGAGCTCTTACATTATTATTGTTATGTAGGCCCTAATTATATCTTGACTATTTAGACTCCTATATATACAAAGGAGGTGTTGCCATTTGAATCATCCAAGAATTGTTAATTTATGTGATGTAAAGGGAGGCTGTCCCCATGAAATGGCTTATTATCTAGTCGTTGATCTATATTTTCTTATGTTTATGTGCTATTTTTGATCTAGACACATAACATTTAGTATCAGAGTTCTTGATCCTGGGGTTTTTCTGCTTTAAACAAGTCATTATGGGATTTTCACTATAATTTCTTTTTATGAAGTTTCAGATCATGAAAAGAAGACATGGAAGTATTTCCTCTCTTAGCCTCCCAAAACCTACAATGTTGACACCACAACAAGTGGAGGAAAAAAGAGCAAAATAACTTTGTTACAATTGTGATAGCAAATGCACTAAAGGTCATAAGTGTGCTGAGAAGAAATTATTTTACATATTTTTTGAAGGGGATGAAGAAAAGAAACAAGAAACATCAAAAGAAGAAGATATACACCAAGAACCAACCCCAGGGGTTGAAAAAAAAGAAATGAATCCAACCATATCTTGTAATGCATTGGCGGGAGTTACCACTACTTAAACTCTCAAGATAGTAGGATATAACAAGAAGAAAAAGGTAATAGTGTTGATTGACTTAGGTAGTACCCATAAGTTTATTCCTTGTAAGATAACCAAGGATTTGAATTGCTTTCTATATCTAGCACCAAAGTGTCAAGAGATGGTTGCAAATGGAGGAACTCTAAATTGCTCATGGAAGTGCAATAATATCAATCTAATCATGGTGGAATATGTATTGAATAGTCCAATGTTTTCCATTCCAATGGTTGGTGCTGATGTTGTATTGGGAGTCCAATGGTTGCAATCTTTGGGGATGATAGCTTTTAATTTTCAATCATTTTTATTGAATTTTTTTTGGGAAGGAAACGAAATTGAATTAATGGGTATTGTAGGGAAACCTCGAAAGATAATCAACTCTAATGGATGACAAAGCTTTTGGAATGACGAGAGGTAGTTGCACAATTATGCTCACTAGATGTTCAAACATATAAGTCATCCAATTCTCCATATCTCTAAAGAGTCCTTGATAATCGTTCCAAGGTTTTTGAGACTCGTAAAGGTATCCCACCTGTTCGTGATCATGATCTTCACTTGATTCTAGGAAGTGTTCCTCCAAACATTATATCTTACATATATCCTTATGCCCGGAAGAGTGAAATTAAATGTATGGTTGCAAAAAAGCTAGAGGAAGGTATAATTCAACTTGGCCAAAGTTATTTTTCTCCAGTACTATTGGTGCACAATAAGGATGGATAAGGGTGAATTTGTATTGATTATAGAGAGCTCAATAAGCTCATTATTAAAGATAAATTTCTTATTCATGTCATTGATGAATTACATGGAGCAATTTACTTCACCAAGTTAGATCTTCATTCAGGATATCATCAAATTATAATGAAGATAGAAGAAATTTTGAAAACAACATTCAAAACTCATGAAGTTCATTATAGATTTTTGACCATGCCTTTTGGCCTTACTAATGCACCTTCCACAGTTCAATTTTTTATGATTTCCACTTTCAAACGCCCCTTAGAAAATTTGTGTTAGTATTTTTTGATGATGCACCATCTAAAACAAGTCTTAGAAATATCATGTTCAACATGTTGACAGGGCACTACAATTATTAGAAGAAATTGTATGCAAAAGCCTCAAAATGTTTATTTGGGATACAAAAAGTGGAATATTTGGGTCATATTGTATTTCATGAGGGTGTTAAGGTAGACTCTAACAAAATTAAATCCATAAAGGAATGGAAAATCCCCACAAACATAAGGCATATTCAATGATTTCTTGGGTTGACAAGGTATTATCACATGTTTGTTAAGAATTATGGGAAAACAACAACACCGTTAACAACATTATTGAAGAAAGATGCATATTTTTGGACTCTAGAAGCAACTAAGGCCTTTGAACATCTTAAAGAGGCAATGTACTAAACTCTGATCTTAGCTAAACTAGAATTTATATAAACCTTTATTGTGGAATGTGATGTCTCAGGAAATTGCATTGGTCTTGTTTCAATGCAAGAAGGAAGACCCATTGCTTTTAAAATTCATCCAATCAAGGGAAAGTATTTACAAAAACCTATTTATGAGAAGGAAATGTTAGTAATACTACGTTCCCTGAAGCAATGACACCCTTACCTAATTGGAAGACACTTCAAGGTAAAAAAAATAATGATAGTCTTAAATACTTCTTGGAACAAATATTATATTTAGAAGAACAACAAAAATGGGTCACAAAGTTGTTGGGTTATGATTTTAAAATCATTTACAAAAAATGGTAGGAAAATGTTTTTTCATATGCACTCTCAAGGAGGGATGAGGATGTGGAAGCATTTCTCAGTGGAATTTTTATTATATAACTTGATTGTATAACTAAAGTAAAGGATGAATGGAAGAATCATGAAGAGGTGCAAACACTCATTCAAAACTTTCAGCAAGATCCTGATGCAAATGATACATTTATTTGGAAACATTATTGACTATGGTACAAATATCACCTATATATATGTAAGAACTCCCAAATCAAATAAAAGGTTATTTTGGAATTGCACGCCTCTCCTATAGGAGGGCAATCAGGATTTTAAAAAACTTACCATAGGGTCAAGAAGGAATTCTTTTTGGATGGCCTTAAATCTATTCATAAGTTTGTGGCAGAATGTTTGGTTCACCAACAAAATAAAGTTGATACAATTAAGACCCTAGGTATTTTACAAACATTATTCATTTCAAGTCAGTGTTGGGAGGTCTCAATGGATTTTATCATAGGTTTATCCAAGTCCGAGGTAAAGAGTGTCATCACAGTGGTAGTTGATAGACCTACCAACGATGCACACTTTTGTGCACTACCTCATCTTTTTAAAGCTAGTACAGTCACTATTGCATTTGTGGAAACAATTCAAAAGCTACATGGAAAGCCAAAGATTATTGCAAGTGAAAAAGGTCCAATTTTCACTGAAAAAATTTGGTACTCAATTAGCTCATAACTCATCTTATCATCCTTAATCTGATGGGAAAACTAAAATTGGAATGATATCGTTTTTGCTTTGTATTTGATAAATAAATGCAATGGATCAAGTTGTTACCTCTAGCAGAATGATGTTATAACACTTCCTTCCATACCAACAAAAAAATATCCCCATTTATGGCGCTTTATGGATATCAGCCATTGTCCATCACATCATATTTAAGAGACAATTCTAAGGTTCAAGCAATGGAAGATCACATTGAGCATCAATAGAAAGTTCTCCGCCTCTTAAAGGATAACTTGAATTTGACACCAAGGAAAATTTTAGGGGCTAATATTCACAGGTGGGCTAATATTCCATATTTTTCCCAAAAAAAAGATTCACCAATTTCCATTTTTCTAAAAATGAATTCGCCCAAATTTTATAATATAAAATTATTTTACCTTAAAAATCACCAATATTATATATTGTCTAATATAAAATAATTAGAAATATAAATATTTTTACAAAATTATCATCAAACATTTTAAAATTTGGATATTAGGGACTAGCAAGGTTCGCCAAGTTTGTTAAACTTTAAGATAAACTTTCATCCTTAAAATTTTCCTTGTTTGACACATAATCAAATAAAAAAATAGGCAGATGATCATCATAGTGAAAGAAGTTTTGATGTGGGTGATTAAGTATTTTTATGGATACAATCATACAAATAAATGTCCCTCGATAAAGCTAAGAAGGATAGTAAATTATCACCCAAGTACTATGGCCCTTACAAGGTGTTGCAAAAGATTGGTTTATGGCATACAAATTGGAGTTTCCTGTAGCTTCGCAAGTACACATAGTTTTCCATGTTTCATGCTTAAATAAGGTTATAGGTGACAAGCTTCTGGTTCAAACTATATTGCCCAAACTTGACAAGGAAGGGAAAATAATATTGGATCCTGAAGCAATCATAGAAATAAGAACCTGACAACTATGGAATCAATTAATTTTAGAGTATCTCATTAAGTGGAAGAACTTAATTATTGAAGATTCCACTTGGGAGGATGATTATTTCATATAGAAGCATCGATAACTACTCAAGAGTTGAGGACAACACTTTATTGAAGGAGAGGGGCATGCTAGTTCCCTATAATACTAATGTAGCCCCCCATATTATTATTGTTGAGCCCTTACATTACTATTTTTATGTAGGTACTAATTATATTTTGACCCTTGAAACTCCTATATATACCAAGGAGGTCTTGTCATTTGAATTATCCAAAAATTGTTCATTTATGTGATGTAAAGGGAGATTTCCCCCTTGAAGTGTCTTATTATATAGTCATTGATCTATATTTTCTTATGCTTTTCTGCGATTTTTTATATGAATACATAACATTCTCCATGTTCTCCATTATTTTCATGATTTTGACTTACAATGAGGAGATCCTATTGGGTGTCATCGTTGTTGATTAGGACCCAACCCATAATATTTTTGACATGCTAATACATCTTGATTATCTGCACGTAGGAAAAAGTCCTTGCTTTGGTCGAGTTTCTAGTGTTTGGAATCTAGTCTCAAGTTTCTCTCTCTACATGTTGATCTTGGACAAATCCTCTTACTTGATGAACCTACATTTCAATGTCGGCTATTGCTTGTTGCACAAATTTTGGGATGATATGTTAGTACCTAACCATTTCTTCTCTGGTGGAGGTGTGTGCACGAGTGGCATGAAAATACAGTGGGTAGGAGAGAGTGGTGGATTAAGCCTGGAGCTAGAAGGAGTCATAAGAGAGTTGGGTGAGCAATGATGAGCCATGCTACAGAGTGTAAGATTAAGTGAAAAAGGGAAGAAAAGAGAGATGGAAGAGTAGGACTGGGGGGAGTAAGCTTCTTGAGCTGATAGAAATGGGATAGAATTATAATTGCAAGGAGGCTGAAGTGAGGAATCATTCTACAAAAAATGAACCAAATAAGGGAACAAAGAAGCAAGAACCAATCTTCCAAACTGGAGAGAGTAGAGATACCATGAAAATAAGCCAATCCTAGAATTAATTCTAGGGGGTGTGAATTAGAAATCCAAACTTGAGTGACTACTTGCCTTAAAATGGAGTGATGTGAATGATAATTGAAATTCAAGATCCTAGAGGTTGATGGAAAGCGTGAATGTTAGGGAATACATTGCGCTTGCTACCTAGATGTTGGGGCTTTGCATTTTTGGTCCACTAAATCTATCTCCATTTTTTAAAGGTGGTGATAACTAGTTTTAAATTTCCCTGAGTGAGATCATAGGCTAGCCCCCTCTGCATGAAATAATGGTTACATCCTCAACCTTGCATAGCCATGAATTCCTACATGATTCTTATGGCGTGAAATCTATAGATCCACAAGTAGTCCATTGCCCTTCACATGATTTATTTTGATGCCATTAAGTTGATATCTTACTCAAAATTAGGATGGTGGTGGTGAGCTTGCCATGTAGGCTACTAGGTGTGGGCATCCTACAACCCTTTCTTATGATGATGCAACATCCTTATCGATTGAACCCTCCGTTGATGCACACCTTCTGTGGGGAATCCTATATTTTTAAGAAATTTCTTGACATTCAATCTTCCATTGGACTAAGGATATCTGCTCCCATCGAGAGTTCAAGACCTCGTAAGTATAATTCAACCCCTCATTTGCAAGTATTTCCACCAACATGTTCCCTTTTGTTAAGATGTTTTGGAGGATGATTTCATTGAAATTTAGGAGTTGCTCTGAAATGTTCTATAGACTAGATAGAAGTCTCCAACTTTTTATTACATTAGCCAGAGTGGAGCCATTTTTTATTATTTTGAGCATGTCGATCATGACCATTGAATCCCCTTCCATAAGGAGCATACCAATGCCTAATATTTTTCCAATTTTTATGCCTATTTCTACTACATAGAGATATGTTTTATTATTAGTATCATGGACAATGGCCCCAATGTATACATGTTAAATATCCCCTACCTCATTTCTTATCACTTCGCCATAACTGGTAGGCCTTAGATTTCCCTTGGATGCTCCATCAAAATAAAGTTTTATGAAACTTTTCGAAGTAGGTTTTTAGTGGTTTCGACTTTCTTGGTCTTGGGGAGTGGTTTTACATCAAATAGGTTAAGCATAGAGGCTTTGGATGGGTCACAATCGCATAGCCATGAATTCCTAATGCATATCAAATAGGTTAAGGATAGAGGGTTTGGATGGGTCACAATCGCAGTATTTATCATGTAACAGAGAGATGAGGATGGTTTCTTTAACTTTATCCATACATTTTTGCCAAACCATATTTAAAGTATTTGTGGAATCTTTGAATATCCTTTGGTTACTCTCCTTCTAAATTTCCCAGACTATGAACTTGAGGATGAGCTTCCATGCCCTGTTGATTACTAAATTCTTGAAGGGAGCATAATGCTAATCCTCTAAAGTTTTCTTCATGTGGGTTTTGTCTTTTTGAGTTTGTTGGAATATAATATCTATTTGGTCCCATATTTTTGAGGCAAACTGACAGTCATTCAACATGTGTTCTACTATCTCATTATTGGAGTAGCATAGAAGGCATTGTGTAGAGCCATGAAAGCCTCTTTTTTGGAGTTAGTCCCAAGTTAGAGTTTTGTTCTTAAGAAGTAGCGAAATAAAGAGTGATATTTTTGGACAATGTTGCATATTCCATAGCTTTCTCCACGATTTCGCCTTCATATGATTTGTTGTGTCCACCACTATTTTTTAGTCCTCTTTGAGGTTGTTGTCTCCTTTGTGGTTTTTTCACCATCTTCGAATGAAATTTCCATTTTGGCTCTTGATTTTTCTATTTTCTAGTTCCTTGTGCAAGATTTTGTAAGAATCTAATATGATATCAGAATCCTATTTGTTTCCTTTGTCCCGTGGTCTCCATTGGGGTTGCTCAGTGGTGTTATTCGAGTAATCTTTGACTAATATTTTTTTCGGATGTTGCATTTCAAGTTTGACAGTGATTATATCTACATTTTTTTTTAATCTGGGGCATTTTTGCCATGAGCCTTCCCAGAACAAGGCTATATTTTCACTGTGAATTTCCTAGAAGCCAATGGTTTTGTATAAGATGCTTGTTGTTCCATGCTTGATTATAGAGGTATGATCCTTTTATTTGACCCGACAACCCAATGATTTGATTATTGTTAATATTAGGAACATATTTTCTTTTCCATATTTTTCTCCATAAAGCATATAGATTTTTAATCCATCTCCACCAAATCTTAGCTCCCATTGCATTGTTAGATTGATGGTAATGAAGGTCCAACAAGATAGTTTGTTTTCTAATTTAATGAACAAGTCTTCCAAGACCTTAATGCATAGGGGTTTTTAAACAAGAAGGGTGCCTAAATATTTGATTCGAAGGGAGCTCCACTGAAACCAAGGAATCTGGGGATGTGCGATTAGATGGGCGTAAGGGTGATGAAGAAAAAATATTGTGATTTTATTAGATTTAGGTCCTCCCGAGGCATCCGTGAAATCAAAGAGAATGGTTTTGTATGTCGAGACTTCTTTGATGGTTGGTTGGCCCATGAGAAGGGTGTTGTCAATGAATTTCTAGTGAGATGAAAGTGGATAGTTGGGACCATTAGGTAGGCCTTTCAGGGATCCCATGGAAACAACATGCTTTATGTGTCTTCCTAGGCCTTCATCCATGATTAGGAATATATACGGGGAAATAGGATCTCCTTATCGAATGCCTTTGGATGTGAAGGAAGTGGGGGATGGTGATCCATTTACAGGGATGGAGAAGAAGGCTTTTGAAATGAGGGTGTTGATCCAGGAGATCTGAGAGTCTTGAAAACCAATGGCTTTTAACATTTGAGCTACATACTGTGAGTTGAGCTTGTCAAGAGCCTTTGACATGTCTAGTTTGATAATCATGCCTAATTTTTTTTGGTAAAGAGTGAATGAATTTTTTCCTAGGTAATGATTATTTTTTCTAGAATGTGCCTTCCTTCAACATAACCTGATTTTTCGTGAGACATCATAAGTGGATGAAGAGGATTTATTCAGTTTACTATGATTTTATAAATAATGTTGCGGAGGGAGATGGGTCTAAAGTTTGCAGGATATTTTGATTGGGTGTGCTTGGGAATGAGAGTTAATAAAGTGATGCTAAGGGAAGTGGGATGATTTTTAGTTTTTTGGCACTCTTATACTAGTTGAGTAGCTTCATTGTATATAATATCCTATCATTCTTGAAAGAATTTGATTTTGAATCCATCAAGGCTAGGGGATTTATTTTTGGGCATGCTCATAACCATTTCTTCCACTTCAGTAGTAGTAATTTCCCTCATTAGCATTTCATTCCTAATAGCATTAGCACTTAATCATAATAGCTGGTTTTCAGTCCTCAATGGGCTTTTTCATGAGACAATGGAAGTAGCTATTGATTTATTGGGTTATATTATCATGACCTTCTAATATTTGATGCTACTTGTCTTTGAGGTAGATGATTCAGTTTCTGTGCATATGTTGTATGATAGACATGTGAAATAATATAGTGTTCCTCTATCCTTCTTTAAGCCATTAGATCCTAGATTTTTTCCTCCATAAAATTTCCTCCTACTACAATCTTTCACTCAACTGAATTTTCAGGTTGGTCTCTTTTATGGTGAGGTCCTCTGTTTTCCCTATATTTACAATGTCTTGTTGGATTGCTTTTATTTCCAAGTCCAATTGTTTTTTTTGTTCATGGATGTTGTCAAATTCATGTGCATTCCATCTCTTAAGGTGTTTGTTGATGGTTTTTGGCCATTGATGAAACTTGTACATAGCGTTTCCCGCTAGGTAGGCAGTTTCTTGCCACAATTGTTTAATACGGTTCTTGAAATCTAGGTGTCTAATCTAGAAGTGCTCAAAGCAAAAGGATCGTTTTTTGGGAGTACCTCTCCAATATATGAACAAATGGATTGGCTAGTGGTATGAGGCATGGCTAGGAAGGATATTAGCAAAAACATTTAAACTAGAGAGGAAGATATTTTTAGAAATTAAGAATTTGCCTAGGCAGGAGGCTATAAAACCCAATCCACCTCTTTTAGTGTTCCAAGTATATAGGCCATTGTTGGTTTATATGTCGATAAGGCTAAAGGATTGGATAATATTTGAGAAGTGTTGGGGGTCTTCCTCAAGTTTTCTTGTTCCTCCTTTTCTTTCATGCAAGGATTTAATTAGATTGAAATCTCCTCCACTAATCTAGTGGTGAGTGATAACAATCTTTTCTAGATTTTTTAAACAATCTAGGAAGGTTTTTTTTGTCTCTGGGGGAGGTTGGACCATAGAAATTGGTGATGTGGCCTTTATTGGGGGAATCGATAGGTTGGAATTTATTGAGGGTATCACTAGTAGAAAATGGTGAAATTAGTGACTAGGTGACTAAAAAAGTTAGTCACCACAACTTTTCCAAGTGAAATACTACCAAAAATTAGCAATATTAAGAGATCCAACTAAAAACGACTAACATAAATGACTATTTTAGTCACTAGTTAAAATATATGACTAGATAATAAGCAATACTACTAAAAATGACTAACATAAATGACTAATTTAGTCTAGGAAGAAAAATATGACTACCTAACAAAAACTACAATAATATGAATTAATCGTTTATGTTAGTCATTTTAATTGCATCACTTCAACAAGCCAAACCTACAATTCATAGGGGACTCAAAGGTTGTTTTAGATTGGATGAAAGGTTATAATTCTTTGTACACTTATTTATTGGATCAAAGAATGATTAAAATTATGGAGCTTATTAGAATCTATAGGGTCATATCATTTGATCACATTCACAGGAAATCAAATCCAAAGGTTGACAAATTATTGAAAAGGGGAGTGGGCCAACACCTCCTTTTGCAACACGACATGACTACCTATATATATTGCAACAACCTTTCCAACTTATTTAGTTTTTTGCACATATATTTCACATTTCTTCTTCCTCTTGCAAAGTTTTAGTGCTAAGGAGAGAGTATGAACTTTGATCAAAGAATGTTCACTTAGTACCACTACCAAATTTCCTTCATGAAACTTGCGTGATGATAAATGGATGACATTTGAATGTTACAAATGTGTAAGTAGTCCACATTCAACTTTGTTGTCTTCATTTTCCTTAGTAACAACGACGAGTTTGAATATTTCCTTTATTTATCATCGCAAACACATAACTCTTTGTTCTCCCGAACATAGTTAATATTGTTGGTGTATGATCTCTTAATTATGGAATGGTCTCTTGATGATGATAACGAACTCTCAATCTCCAATTCTCATGAATACAATGAATGAATGATCTAATGTCTTACTTGTATAGACAATTTATGATTCATTTTCTATTTTTATTATGCCATTGTATATATGCTTCACTAGCATCTCATGCTATATGGTTAATTGAGCAATCCTTATCTTTCATTTTTCAAGTATAATTTGGTTGCATGAATAAGCATAGTTGTGTAATTAAAATCATTCAAAATTTGTTAATAATTCATGGTTTGTTTGACTATTCACACACTTATCCCTAACCTTTTACTTTGAGAGTGAGTAGTGTCAAATCACTAGTCTTCGTTAAGGAACTTCCTTTCATTACTTAATGACCTAGCTTAGCTCGATATTTAAGGATTGTCCCCTAGATAAGGATATCCTTCTTGTAGTCTAAAGAGTGAGAGAAGGCCACCAAGGGGACATTGGGTGGCTTGCTTGATGGGTGGGGTCAAGACTTTTTTTTCTACGAGAGTGTTTGAGTGGAGATACAATTTAGAAAATGCTTACAAGAAAATTAGTTTCCTTTATTTCAATCAACTAAACTACTTCCAATAAAATAATGTGATTTTAATAAAATCTAATTTTGATAAATAATTAATTCAACAAAATTTAAAAAAAAAAGATTATTATTATTATTGTTATTTTTTTGTATATGAGAGAATAGACAAATATAGCATGTTTGTACTTAAGGATCAATTCTATCCACTACCACAATCATCTCCAAGTGTACCCACATTGCCTCACACGTGGCACACTGAGCTAATCGAAGTTTAAACTAATAACATCATAAGAAATTCCTTAACAACCCATTCTATCATAAACTAACCTACACCATGGGGCAAATTAAAAATAACTTTTAATATTAAAAAATATAGCCAATATATTTTATTTGAAAATCAATTTTAACATCTAATTTGAGGAAACTCTGTAAAATAAAATTTAATGTGAAAAATGTTAAGCAAAATAAAGTTGCGGTAAATTATTAAAATAAAAATAAGTAAAGTGAAATATAAAATTAATAATTATAATTATAATTAATAATTCAATCATATTACTCCTAATTTACCAAGTGTTAGAGGCATAAAATCTCTTCATATACAAACCTTTTTTAAAGTGAAAAGAGATTTGATCCCCTATGCCCTTGGTAAATCCAAAATTAAGATCTAAAATTAAGATAAATCTAAGCTAGTTTTATATCAATTTATGTAGTTGAAAGTAAAGAATTATTATTTTAATGAAAAATTGCTTTCAAAAATATTTGTAATTTCCTCAATTTTAAAATAAAGCCAGCCTATCAAGTGATGAGAGGGATCACATCTCTTGAGGTGCAAACATATTTTTTGAGTGAAAAACTTGAGGAAAGGTTTCTACCTCGAGAGATTTGATCCCTCTCGGCGCTTGATAGATCCAGAGTTAAGATGGATCTAGGTTGGTTTCAGTCATGTGCGGCCAAAGAAAATATAACGAACATATGATCAATTTTATCAATAATACGTAAATTCATCTAATATTAATATAATTACTACGAGAAAAAAGGTCATTGGTGAGGGTCATGCTTGTGACGGACCTTTAAGGTCCATCACCAATGTCGCATATGGTGACAGTCTTTAAAAAAACATTGTTATAAGTGTATATAGTGATGGTCCTTTAAGGTTTGTCACCAAAGCCATTTTCAATGAAACTTTTGGTGAGGGTCGTTAATTGCCCATCACTAATTCTCTCTTTGGTGACACTTTTGGTGAGGGTCATTAAAGGCCCATCACTAATTCTCTCTTTGGTGACATTTCGAGTGATGATCTTTTATTGACCCTAACCAATGCTCTTTTTGGTTACTTTTGGTGATGACCAAGAAATGTTCGTCATCATTGATCATTCCAATGAGTTTTTGATGACGCTATGTACCTGTTACTATATTTTTTGTCAAAATATAATGATTTAAGACCATTGTTGTGGAGTCTTTTTCATTATGTGTCCAAAGTCATAGTGGTTATAATAGTCAGTCAACTTGTTAAGAAGTAATGAGTGTGTATCATTTCCCTCAAGTCATAAGAATATAGTCTTCCTATGAGTCAACACATGATTCATCTCTATTAGGTTTATTATCTAGCAAATTTCCTTTAAATAAAGTTCCACTAATGTGTGTAGGAACTATATTATTTAATACATAATCAAGCTTTGTCAATTATATTAATGGGAGAGACCTAGCACTCCTCAACACTCATGGCACACCTTAACATGCTTTGGAACAATACACTAACATTCCTTTGCACCTGGAATGTCTTGGAACATCTTTGTACCTCGAACATATTTGTACCTAGAACATCTTGCCATGAGTAGGATGCAAAAGCACATGTTGGCATGCCATAGCATAGCATAACACTCACCTATCATATGTTGGCATTCCCTGTAGTCCCTAGCATGCCCTGGAACTCCTTGGCATAATATTGCATTGACAAAAATTAGCACTTGGCAGACATTGGCACTTGGCATGTATTGGAACATATTATTAGTGTGCCTAGCATGCCCCTTTCGAAAAATATAAAGTCTCAACTTATTAACCCTCTTATGTGTTCATTTCCTTTCATTTTAGCTTGGTTATTCCTTTTGTTGCCTTGAAACTCCTTGACACATATTGGCATGCTCTGGCACCCTGCACATCCTAGAATGTCTTAGCACCTGGAATGCCTTGGCACTATTTGGCACATGTTAGCACACCCTAGAAATACCTAACACACTCTAGCACTTCTTGACATTCCCTGGCATGCCTTACCTATTCTTAGCATACCTTGTCACTCCCTCCTTGGCATGACAACTAGCACTGATTGACACTCCCCAACACACCCTCATATTCATTCACTTCCATGCATTTTGACCTACTGCTCCCTTATGTTGTCCTAGTACTCCCTAACACTCCTCAACATGCATTGGCACTCTCTAGCACACCTTAGCACTCATAAGTGAAGAATGAAACTTGTAACCAATGTTACCAGACTCGAAATAGACAATAAATCGGCGAGGCAAAAGAGCTAAGAGTTTTAATCAGATTGGGGAAAATCAGAAAAGAATCAGGAAAAAATAAGTGAATTAAATAAATAAAATATACACATATATTGAATTAAAAAAAAAAAAAAAAAAAAAACATTTTTCATTGATATTCAATAAAGCCATGTCTAAACAATTCATAATATAAATAGATGTCCAAAATATCATGAATGAATAAGAATCTCATATATGTTATGATTCCAAACATGATCCAAAGTACTGAATCATGTCTCCTAACTATTGACTACATAGAACTAGAAACAACTACTTCTAAACGTTTACATCTAACTACATACTAATTAGAAAAAGTCAGTAACTAAGAGTCTAAGACTCATAAGAGTGAGAACTAGAAGCAATTCCTCCCACTCCTCTGCTTGCTTGACTCTCAAAGTTCTTCAAGTCATGTAGGCTTAAAAGAGGAGCCTCCTCTAATTGGACCCAATCTATTGCATTTGTAGTTTGCAAATATATCTCTTCAAGGTATATGTTGGGCATGGAATCCCCCCCAAGGCATGTTTTGGGGCTTAAAGCCCAAGTTTTGACCAAATCTTGTTGTAAAAGCTTCGTGAATTGCGGGCGCGGGGCGCGAAAGTATGATGGAGTCACAGGGTTGTCCACCCTCGTTTTGTAAGGTAATGTCGGCTGGATAGACCTACCCATGGTCCGTGGACCATGGGATTGTATAAATAGAGCAAGGCTCTAAGTGTAAAAGATAAATAATAACTAAGAACGAAGAGAATAGAAATGTGAGAAGTCTAAGTGATTGAGTCAAAGTGTAAAGTGTGTCTGTGGGTCATAAAGTAGGAGAAGGCTCTGCAGTTGAGTGCGCAAAGGCCTAGTAGTCCACAGCTGAGTGCATGGACCACTGTAGCTGAGTGCGCAGGGCGGGTCAAGTCTGTTACCGTTGGAAGAATCAATAAATAGAAGTTTTTCTATAATTCTATGTATCTTTTTCTAGGTTAATGCATGATTGAATATAATTTGCAAGTATATTGTGTATTTACTGCGCGAACTTGTATGAATGTTTTATATTGTTAATTATAACATAAACATTTAAGTAGGCGAAGGTGCATAATTAATATTGGAAGGTAAATAATATCTCGGGTAATAGCACAGAGCATGGCACAACACTTGGTTAGGGTTGCGCGAAGGCAGGGAATCAGGCTGCAAGGAACGAAAGGTGCGCGAAGCCACCTATGCATAGGAACAAACAGTGGACCATTCGAACTTAACGGACATCTCCAGGGTGCAGAAACCTAGTTCTAGCACCCTCCCATACTACTTCGGGTGAGACCTCAGTCCGCGCTCCGCGGACTGTTGCCGAAAGGGCTAGGAGTACTGGGATTTGTTTGGCTAATTAACTCCGAACCTGGGTCAGGCCCCAACAAGCCAACAAATGGTTCCGTTGTCAGGATTGGGATCTGCATAGAGATGTATGATGTCGTATCACTGGAATCCAACAAATAAAGGAATTGAAGAGTGGTTGGACAGAAATATTCACGAGTTCACGGTGTAAGAAAACATGAATCCATGACTGTCAAAGGAAGAGTGGTTAGATTGCTACTTGTATACATAGATCCACAAAATTTTCTTTTCATCCTTCCCTACTAAGTTGTACGAGTGGATCGTGAAGCTATTAGATAGCCAAGGAAGGTGTAAACTCGACAAACCTATTGTGTGGACTCCAGAATTGGTACATAGACTGGAAGCATCGAAGGATAAGATCGCACGCGCTATCGATCACTGGCTCGATTGGATCATAGGAGGATTCATCACCGAATTCGTGGTAGATACTTCAGTCAGTTATAGTGAGGCAGAATGACACATTCTCAAGGGACCGTGAGGTAAGTACGTTAAATCTTTGAACACTTGGATTAAAATGCTACTGTGTGAAAAGAGGGTTATGCGAATAAATTAATGTTTGGGGCTACGCAAAGTGGTAGAATCTACAGAAATGAAGGTAGCACAGAACTAGAAACTAGCCCCTTGATATCACCTCCGTGAGGGGGTGAAGAAGAGCTCGCGAAGGTTTTTCCAAGAAGTGTGATCAATCTTATAAGGCAGAGAATTCCGTGCATACCACCCCCACCCACACCACCACCAGTTTCACCATCTTCACCCCCAACTTTGCCCATACCACCTTTGCCACCACCACGAAGCAGTATGGCCAGCACGATAAAGCTACCAGTGTTCAAGGGAGTAGGGAATGAAGATGTGGACCAATTTTGGTTCATGGTAAAAGCTGTATGGGAAGCACAGGGTGTCATGGACGACAATATAAAGAAGGCAACATTGGTCAGCACTCTATAGGATCGCGCGCTGACCTGGTACATTAAGCATTCCAATGACAATCTGAATGCGGGGATAGCAGATATCCAAGCTACGCTAAACAAGGAATTTAGCAGGCCAAAATCGAAGGCAAAATCGATCATTAGATTCAAGGAAATCACAATGCTACCAGGAGAAACCCCGTGGGAGTTGAATTAAAGACTGAAGTGCACAATTCGCGAAGCGAACATGACCTCAACAGATGGGCAACATCGCGAATGGTTTGTAGCCTCGTTAACACCACATCTGCGGAACACACTGTTGCAACAAAGGCTAACCACTCAGGCTAAGGATTTAGAGGTCGCAATGTGATTGCACGAGACTTTGATACAAGATCCTAACCTGGGAGTCTAACTAATTCACGTGCAGTTGAAAAACTTTTGCCCTAAGATGCAGAGTTTTAAACAAGACAGGACGACCTGTCCAGAATTGTGTGACGAGGTATGGTGCTTAAAGTGCAAGGGTAAGGGGCATTCCAAGGACCATTGCATGGTGTTCACGAATTACCTCGCGAGAGGAGGACCAATGCCATTGAGACCAGAGGCACAAGTAGGACCAAGCGCAGCGGTTGCATTATGGTGCACGATTTGTCAAATAGGAGGGAAGCATGATATAGATAACTGCCATCTATTGCAGAAGTATACACAGAATTCACAGCAATTGCTCTATCATTTCTGTAGATCAGTAGGCCATGATGAGCGCACCTGTAGAAGTTATGAGTTGATGATGGATCAGACTACTACCTACATATTTCAGGTCGAAACACGACCCCTTGACCAGAATGCAAGGATGGTGCGAACCGGATTTCAGGGGAACGGACGAGGCCGAGGTGGAATGGGACCAGAAAGGGGTCGCAGACAACTGATATGTTACAATTACGAATGGCCAGGACATTATGCCCGCGATTGTACAAATCCAACGTGGACATCATACTTGTATTGTACATTGTTTGATCATGAAATAAAGGATTGTCCAACACTCATAGTGAGGTTGCACGATAAAGGAGTACTTCAACCTCCCCTGACTCAGAACCTACAAATGATGAGGTCTGAGCTACATGAGGAAGACCCTAATGTAAATATCGTGCTTCGGAGTGGTATTACGACAGGGGATGACAAAGTCAAGCAACCTCAATAAAGCACCTGGGTTTGCAAGGCTCTAACGAAGGAACAGATACAGATCTTAATCTTCATGCTTATACAGATGCAGATTGGGCCTGAAGCATGGATGACAGGAAAAGCACAAGTGGTGGTGCGTTTTTTATGGGTTCCAGACTGGTATCTTGGTTCAGCGAGAAACAGAGTTCAATTGCCTTGTCTACAGCTAAAGCGGAATATGTTGATGCTGCATCTTGTTGCACCCAACTCCTTTGGATGATGCAGACTTTGCAGGATTTTCAAATCGCTTGTACACCACCAATATCCATCTTATGTGATAACACAAGTGCAATCAGCATCTCAAAGAATCCTGTTATGCATTCAAAAACCAAGCATATACCAATCAAGTACCATTTTCTCCAGGAACAAGTACTTGAACAGAAGGTCAAGTTGGAGTATGTTCCTTCTAAGGAACAAGTTGCTGATATTCTCACCAAACCATTGCCCAGGGACACTTTTGAATACCTCAGGCAAAAGCTGGGGGTTGTTGATGCATCATCTTATTGTTGAATCTTTTCTGATTAATGGTACAGGTTCAGGGGGAGCATATAATGCATTGTTGGCATTATGGAGGATGGTCAGAAGGAGATCTTGGAAATAGTTGCAATATGTCTCTATCTCTTTCATGGTGGATTATGGTTCTTTGTTGCAGATCTGGTTCATATTCAGGGAGAGCATGTCTTTAGGGGGAGCATACCCCTTTGCCCATGATGTCAAAGGGGGAGAATAAAGCTGAAGTTTGTGAGGTTGCCATCAAGTCCAAAGGGGGAGATTGTTGGCATTATGTTTCTGGTATGACTATATGTTACAGATATTGTACTTGATGGCAACTCCCATGACATGGCTCCCATTTTATTGAAAAAAATTAAGAAGGACACAGAAAATCAGTTCAGAAGGCGCGTACCCGCAGGCACATCATGCAGGGACCGCGTCCAGTGACGCAGGCCAGCCGTTCAGGAGGTGCGTCCACCCAGTGCACACATTTCAAGGTAGAGAAAGGCACACGTGGGGGTTTCTTGTGATTTACTCTTGGTATCTAGCCGACGGTATTGTGTTATTAAGGTGTCGGCTCGTGGTATTGTTCCATGATTTGAGGAGGAGCTTGCCTATATAAAGCAAAGGAGATCATTTGGCTCAAGTATGTCTTTGGTTGAATATCTTATGGGGCTAGATCTGGTCTAGATCTAAAGAAGGCGAATCTTCTGAAAGACTGAGATCTCTTTGGTGCATGATCAGATCTGTAGATCTGACTGTTTGGGTTACACTTAAAGTCTTGAAATCATTCATACCCGAAGGTACACAGGTACAGTGAAAGGCAAGTGCGCCGGGACGCAGTGCAGTAGGAAGAGACCTGCGTGGGGACGCAGGGCAGAGTAAGATTCAGGTGCGCCCGGGACGCAGTACAGTAACAGGCGCACTGCGTGGGGACGTAGTGAAGAATAAGGATCAGGTGCGTCTCTGAGCAAAAAGACGCGGCGCGATAGTATCTCTGGGTGCGTCCTTGCAGCAACAGGACGCGGCGCGATAGTGTTTTTGGGTGCGTCCCTGCAGCAAAAGGACGCAGTGCAGTTGAAGAAACAGTGCGTGGGCACGCAGTACAGCAGAAGGATACCTGCGGGTGTACGCAGGCAAGCAGAAGGTTAATTGCGTCGCGACGCAGGCCACAGAAGGGAAAACTGCGTCTCTGTCTTAAAATGTTCTGTTGATAAGGTGTTCTGGGTTAGTTCTGTTATTGCTGATCTGATAACTGTAGTGGACTGTAACTGTTATATTCTTGATGATCATTTGATGCTTTATGAAAAGAAGTAGGGGGTTGTAGCTCCCTTCCAGGAGAAGACTTGAAAACGAGAGAGAGTTGTAGCTCTCTGCAGGTTGCAGCCTGCGTACTGGTAAAGGACTGCACCAGTACAAAATCATTGTAAAAGGAGTTTCTAATTTGAAAGAAGATAGAGACATATTGCAGCAGGTGGTTTTCACCCACATTGGGTTTCCACCTTACATCTTGTGTTCCTTGATGTGACTATCTGTTTTCTTTGTTCATGCTCATTATTTTATGGTACTGACATGCAAAATAATTCAAAGATCAAATAAGGAAGATTTATTAAATTGCTAGATAATACTGATTCACCCCCCCTCTCAGTATTATTTCCAACAATTGGTATCAGAGCAGGTCCTTCAGAGAAGCTTGATCGCTTGAAGGTAGATCGTTCATCATGAGCAACTACGAGAGAGAAGCATCAATCAGGCCACCGGTTTTTGATGGGACAAACTTCAATTATTGGAAGGTAAGAGTTACTGCATATCTTCAATCTCTTGGTACAGAAGTTTGGGACATTGTAGAAACAGGCTACGCTTTTCCTTCAGCTACTCCTACAGATCCAGCTGAGAAAAAGAAGTATGAAACAAATGCAAAAGCAGTCAGTACTCTGTTAGGATGTATATCCCAAACGGAATTCATGAAGGTAATGCACTACAAATCCGCAAAAGAGATATGGGACAAAATTGTCACAAGCTATGAAGGAGATGAACAGGTAAAGCGTGCTAAACTTCAAACTCTCAGGATTCAGTATGAGACTCTCAAGATGTATAATGATGAAAGTGTGGCTAACTATTTTCTTCGGGTAGATGAGATTGTTAATTGTATGAAAAATTTGGGTGAAGAAATAAGAGAGGCTATAGTGGTTGAAAAGGTTCTAAGATCATTGTCCCCCAAGTTTGAATCTAAAGTATCTGCAATAGAAGAAAAGGAAAATCTACGAATTCTCACTATGTCTCAGCTACATGGAATTCTAACTGCTTATGAAATGAGAAAGGGAGGTCCATCAGACAGAAGAGAAGCTGCTTTCAAGGCATCAGGTAAAGAAGATTATTATGAAGCAAGCCACGTCCCAGAAGAAGAGGAAGAAGAATCAAATTTTGTCAGAAATCTTCAAAGAGGTTCTGGAAGGTTCAGAGGTAAGTTACCTTTTAAATGCTTTGCTTGTGGAAGAGTAGGTCATTATGCTGCAAAATGTCCTTATAAGGATAAAGGAAAGGAACCTGCTAGATGGAACAAGAAACAAAGTGCAAATAAGAAAAGCTACTACACCCATGAAGATAGTGATGGTCTATCGAACAGTGATGAAGATGAACGAGGTAATGAATATAAGTTGTTAATGGCATTTGAAGATGATGATTATGTGGATGCTATAGATGTGGATAACCTTTATGATGAAATTACTAGACTCAAGAGATGTATAGAAGAAAAGAATGTGATCATTGATACTCTACAATTTCAAATTGATGAAAAGGAAAAACATCTTGAAAAACTAGAAGGAGAAATTGTTGGTCTTAGAAAAGAGATTGAGAAAACAAAAGCTATTAATCTTAAGTTTGCCAAAGGATCTGAAACTTTAGATAAGATTATCAATGTGCAGCGGTCTCCTCTAAACAAGACAGGTCTCGGCTACAATGGAGAAACCTCTCAAGCATCCACCTCAAAGAGTTATCTTGATGCAGCAAGAAGAAATGAGCAAAAGAACAATGAAGATCATCAGGTAAAGCAGGGATGAATTACAAACAGAAACTATCAGGGGCAATCCGTCTTAAGGGTGAACCAGCCACAGGTAAAATCTTCTCAATTTGGTTCAAGAATAGATGAAAATAGAAATTACAATCAGTTGGTTGGTAGATTCGATAACCGCAGAAGTTTCTTCAATGGGCAATGCTTTTCTTGCCATAACTTTGGTCACAAAGCAGCTCAATGTGTTGCATATAAAACGATCATGACTAGGGAAGCTCAAAAACAAAGAAGTATGACAGGGATTACAAAAAGGACCTATAACAACTTTTCGGTTCTTGAAAATGAAGTTGAATGTTCTATTTGCAATAATTTTGGTCATGAAGACTCTGAATGCAGGAGCAGGTTTCAGCAGAAAAAGGAACAAGCCTCAAGCACCAAAACATGGAGAATAAAGGAACCTCAAACAGAAAGATGCGGGATAGCTTTTTATGCAGAGGGACAGGAAAATCTATGGTACATTGACAGTGGATGTTCGAAGCATATGACAGGTGATAAAGAAAAACTTGAATCTTATTCTGCTCTAGAAAAGGGAAAGAAAGTCTCTTTTGGAAATGATACTCCTGCAACTATAAAAGGAAAAGGCATTGCTCAGTTAAAAGAAAAGGTCAAGGCTGGAAATGTTTTGTATGTTGATGGATTGAAGCATAATCTTCTAAGTGTCAGCCAGATGTGTGATCAAAGAACCGAGGTTATATTCAGATCAAATGGATGTCTTGTTCGTGATCTTGATACAGGTAAAACAGTGCTCAAAGGCAAAAGAACTCCAAATAATCTGTACATATTTGAAGAAGGACAACAACAATGCTATCTGAGCAAGGATGAAGAGCACTGGTTATGGCATCGAAGGTTGGGACATCTGAGCTTCTCACAAATAAGGAAAGCATGCAAATATCAGGCAGTTCGCGATCTTCCAGATATCAAAATTCCTGACAACACCATATGCAAATCATGTCAGTTTGGAAAACAAACCAGAACTAACTTTCCAGAAAAGCAAGGATCAGTTAGCATGCCTCTTGAGCTAGTACATACAGATACATGCGGTCCCTTCAGAAAAAGAACACCTCGAGGAGAAGAATACTTGATATTATTCATTGACGATTTCTCCAGGTTTGTCTGGTTAGGACTTATGAAGCACAAAGATGAAGCATTCGAAAAATTCAAATCCTTCAAAGCCTTGGTGGAAAATGAATCAGGTCACAAAATTAAGTGCCTCAGATCCGACAGAGGTGGGGAATTTACTTCAAATGAATTTTTCGATTTCTGTGAAGAACATGGGATAAGAAGGGAATTCTCTACAGCAAGAACTCCCCAGCAAAATGGAGTTGTGGAAAGAATGAACAGAACAATCCAACAAATGGCTCGTGCTATGCTTGATGAATCAGGAACTCCCGCTACTTTCTGGGGTGAAGCTGCACATGCTGCAGTTGTTATTCTCAACAAAACGAATGTCCGGGTGAACAGCACTCAAACTCCTCATGAGCTTTGGAATGGTAGGACTCCTTCGGTAAAGCACTTCAAAATCTTTGGGAGCAAATGCTATATCAAGAATACTGATGAGCAGCTTGGCAAACTTGAACCTAGAGCAGATGAAGGCATTCTTCTTGGTTATTCTCCATATAGCAAAGCATACAAATGCTACAATAAAAGACTTGGCAGAATTGTTGACAGCATTGATGTAGTGGTTGATGAGAAGGGATACATTCCTAGGCAAGTACATCGTGAAGACATCGAAGAAAATGAAGGCTACCCTCAAAGACAGAATGATGAAGAAGAAGAATCTCAAGAAGAACCTCAAGAAGAACCAGAGGAGCAAACAAGAATAGAAGAAAAGACTCCATCCAGATATGTTCAGAAGAACCATCCAGAATCTCAGATTATGGGACAGAAAGAAGCAGGTGTACAAACTAGAAGAACAGTTGCAGAAGCTTCAAGCTATTTGGCATTACTCTCCTCAACGGAGCCACAAAATGTGAAAGAGGCATGCAAAGATGAATGTTGGGTAAAAGCAATGGATGAAGAACTTGAGCAAATCGAAAAGAACAACACTTGGGAGCTGGTTCCTAGACCAAAAGATAAGAATGTTATCGGGACAAAATGGGTCTTCAAAAACAAATTGAATGAAAATGGAGAAGTAATTAGAAACAAAGCCAGACTTGTTTGTAAAGGGTATGCGCAGCAAGAAGGAATAGACTTTGAAGAAACCTTTGCTCCTGTTGCAAGACTTGAGGCCATCCGAATGTTTCTTGCTCTCTCAAGTTTTCAAAACTTCAAAGTATTTCAAATGGACGTGAAATCAGCCTTTCTGAATGGAGACTTGGAAGAAGAAGTATACATTGAACAGCCAGATGGGTTCATTCTTGGAAATGATCCAAACCTTGTATGCAGATTGAAAAAGGCCCTCTATGGTCTCAAACAAGCTCCAAGGGCTTGGTACTACCGCTTGGACAAATATCTTCATCAACAAGGTTTTTCAAAAGGTTCAGCAGATAGCAATCTTTATATAAAAGTTGAAAATGACAAATTGCTAATACTTGTTGTGTATGTAGATGACATTATTTTTGGCAGCAATGAAGAAGCTATGAGTCAAAGCTTTGCCTCGGTCATGCAGAAAGAATTTGAAATGTCCTTGCTAGGAGAACTGACATATTTCCTTGGTTTGCAAATCCAACAAAAGGAAGGAGGAATCTTTTTATCTCAAACCAAGTATCTCAAACAGATTTTGAAGAAATATGGTATGGAAGATGCAAAACCAGTATGTACACCCATGGTCACAGGATGTAGTCTCAGTGCAAATGATGAATCTGCAGCAGTACATCAACCAACCTACAGATCTATGATTGGAAGTTTACTTTATTTGACAGGTACCCGACCGGACATCATGCATGCAGTTGGAATAGTTGGAAGATTTCAGGCAAATCCGAAGGAGACTCATCTTCAGGCAGTGAAGAGAATTTTCAAATATCTTCAAGGGACTCAAAATTATGGCTTATGGTATCCTAGAGATACAGATCTTACTCTTCATGCTTATACAGATGCAGATTGGGCCGGAAGCATGGATGACAGGAAAAGCACAAGTGGTGGTGCGTTTTTTATGGGTTCCAGACTGGTATCTTGGTTCAGCAAGAAACAGAGTTCAATTGCCTTGTCTACAGCTGAAGCGGAATATGTTGCTGCTGCATCTTGTTGCACCCAACTCCTTTGGATGATGCAGACTTTGCAGGATTTTCAAATCGCTTGTACACCACCAATATCCATCTTATGTGATAACACAAGTGCAATCAGCATCTCAAAGAATCCTGTTATGCATTCAAAAACCAAGCATATACCAATCAAGTACCATTTTCTCCGGGAACAAGTACTTGAACAGAAGGTCAAGTTGGAGTATGTTCCTTCTAAGGAACAAGTTGCTGATATTCTCACCAAACCATTGCCCAGGGACACTTTTGAATACCTCAGGCAAAAGCTGGGGGTTGTTGATGCATCATCTTATTGTTGAATCTTTTCTGATTAATGGTACAGGTTCAGGGGGAGCATATAATGCATTGTTGGCATTATGGAGGATGGTCAGAAGGAGATCTTGGAAATAGCTGCAATATGTCTCTATCTCTTTCATGGTGGATTATGGTTCTTTGTTGCAGATCTGGTTCATATTCAGGGAGAGCATGTCTTTAGGGGGAGCATACCCCTTTGCCCTTGATGTCAAAGGGGGAGAATAAAGCTGAAGTTTGTGAGGTTGCCATCAAGTCCAAAGGGGGAGATTGTTGGCATTATGTTTCTGGTATGACTATATGTTACAGATATTGTACTTGATGGCAACTCCCACGACATGGCTCCCATTTTATTGAAAAAAATTAAGAAGGACGCAGAAAATCAGTTCAGAAGGCGCGTACCCGCAGGCACATCATGCAGGGACCGCGTCCAGTGACGCAGGCCAGCCGTTCAGGAGGTGCGTCCACCCAGTGCACACATTTCAAGGCAGAGAAAGGCACATGTGGGGGTTTCTTGTGATTTACTCTTGGTATCTAGCCGACGGTATTGTGTTATTAAGGTGTCGGCTCGTGGTATTGTTCCATGATTTGAGGAGGAGCTTGCCTATATAAAGCAAAGGAGATCATTTGGCTCAAGTATGTCTTTGGTTGAATATCTTATGGGGCTAGATCTGGTCTAGATCTAAAGAAGGCGAATCTTCTGAAAGACTGAGATCTCTTTGGTGCATGATCAGATCTGTAGATCTGACTGTTTGGGTTACACTTAAAGTCTTGAAATCATTCATACCCGAAGGTACGCAGGTACAGTGAAAGGCAAGTGCGCCGGGACGCAGTGCAGTAGGAAGAGACCTGCATGGGGACGCAAGGCAGAGTAAGATTCAGGTGCGCCCGGGACGCAGTACAGTAACAGGCGCACTGCGTGGGGACGCAGTGAAGAATAAGGATCAGGTGCGTCTCTGAGCAAAAAGACGCGGCGCGATAGTATCTCTGGGTGCATCCTTGCAGCAACAGGACGCGGCGCGATAGTGTTTTTGGGTGCGTCCCTGCAGCAAAAGGACGCAGTGCAGTTGAAGAAACAGTGCGTGGGCACGCAGTACAGCAGAAGGATACCTGGGGTGTACGCAGGCAAGCAGAAGATTAATTGCGTCGCGACGCAGGCCACAGAAGGCAAAACTGCGTCTCTGTCTTAAAATGTTCTGTTGATTGAATTTCTCTGTTGATAAGGTGTTCTGGGTTAGTTCTGTTATTGCTGATCTGATAACTGTAGTGGACTGTAACTGTTATATTCTTGATGATCATTTGATGCTTTATGAAAAGAAGTAGGGGGTTGTAGCTCCCTTCCAGGAGAAGACTTGAAAACGAGAGAGAGTTGTAGCTCTCTGCAGGTTGCAACCTGCGTACTGGTAAAGGACTGCACCAGTACAAAATCATTGTAAAAGGAGTTTCTAATTTGAAAGAAGATAGAGACATATTGCAGCAGGTGGTTTTCACCCACATTGGGTTTCCACCTTACATCTTGTGTTCTTTGATGTGACTATCTGTTTTCTTTGTTCATGCTCATTATTTTATGGTACTGACATGCAAAATAATTCAAAGATCAAATAAGGAAGATTTATTAAATTGCTAGATAATACTGATTCACCCCCCCTCTCAGTATTATTTCCAACAATTGGTATCAGAGCAGGTCCTTCAGAGAAGCTTGATTGCTTGAAGGTAGATCGTTCATCATGAGCAACTACGAGAGAGAAGCATCAATCAGGCCACCGGTTTTTGATGGGACAAACTTCAATTATTGGAAGGTAAGAGTTACTGCATATCTTCAATCTCTTGGTACAGAAGTTTGGGACATTGTAGAAACAGGCTACGCTTTTCCTTCAGCTACTCCTACAGATCTAGCTGAGAAAAAGAAGTATGAAACAAATGCAAAAGCAGTCATTACTCTGTTAGGATGTATATCCCAAATGGAATTCATGAAGGTAATGCACTACAAATCCGCAAAAGAGATATGGGACAAAATTGTCACAAGCTATGAAGGAGATGAACAGGTAAAGCGTGCTAAACTTCAAACTCTCAGGATTCAGTATGAGACTCTCAAGATGTATAATGATGAAAGTGTGGTTAACTATTTTCTTCGGGTAGATGAGATTGTTAATTGTATGAAAAATTTGGGTGAAGAAATAAGAGAGGCTATAGTGGTTGAAAAGGTTCTAAGATCATTGTCCCCCAAGTTTGAATCTAAAGTATCTGCAATAGAAGAAAAGGAAAATCTACGAATTCTCACTATGTCTCAGCTACATGGAATTCTAACTGCTTATGAAATGAGAAAGGGAGGTCCATCAGACAGAAGAGAAGCTTCTTTCAAGGCATCAGTACAATCCTCCTGGATGCTCACAGACAAACAAGGCTCACAAACCTTCTCCTCTGCCCTCCAAACCTCCTATTTCCTTGCGCTATTTCCCCTGGGCGATCCTACTATTACCAAGTGTAACACTGATCTCACACCTTGTAAAACTGTGCAATCCTCAAGGAACCTTGTTCCTTCTGCATGGATGAGTTTCCTTTATAGGAAAATTTCTACAACTGATAGTACAATGTCCCTGTCTTTAATCTCAACTGGGTCTTTGTCAAAACTGACATGCATGAGTTATTTATGAGAGAATCCTCAGTTATCTGGAGTACACTAGTTGCATGCATGCATGCATTAACTGACTGAACTCACAATTAGTTCCTCCAACTGTTTGGAACTAATTTAACTTGACTTAACTTAGTTAATTGAGCTAACTAATTATAGCTCAAATACAAATCATCCTTATCTCCTTAACTAAGGGATAACTTCCTTAATTTAAGGGATAACTGTTGCATGACTTCACAAAGACTTTTAGCTTGAATTTCTCCAACTAATTAACTCAAGATGAATTAATTAATTATTTTTTAAGCAACTGGTGAGACTAAATTCGAATTTAATTCACAATTTTAATTCAAGGAAAAATTAAAATTGGAATATTTTGAATGCTATTTTTAGCATTGCTTGTTGTTATTCTCAACACTCCCTCTCAACTAGAAAGGAATTCAACTCAATCTCGATCCTGAACCTTTGGAATGTTCTGCATGCAACACTTCTCCCTAGTGTTGTTGCTCCAGAAACTCCAGAAACAAAAAATATCCAACCTGAATCAGTATGATGGCTCTGCCATTAAAGTCTATGATTGTTATTGCCTCTGTCGACTGAAAACTCTGCACTTCTGCTGACTCGGCCTTTCTACACTGTTGTCAATCCTTCTCTGTGCTTTTCAGTATCTGACTCCTATAGCCTCTGTCACTTTGATCTCTAACTGCATCAATCTCACTGATTCCTCCCACTACTATGTACTTTGGGCTCTCGTAGCAAGGTACGATCCATGAGATAAAACCCCTCAATGAACCCTGCCTAATTTCATCCTTTTTGGGACTATCACTTCACATTGCCCCACCTCACACCTGGAGGTATGGCTGCATGTGATCCCTCTGCCCACTTGGCTCAAAATTCCCCCCTACTGGAGGTCTCTGCATGAGTGGATGTCTCCACTCGATCTCCTCTCAGCATCTCCAATTGTGGCTCCTCCACAATTGTGAGAGACTTCTTCTGGGGCTGCATGTTGAGAGGTAATTTACTCTCCTTCTCAACAACCAAGTCTCTAACATTTGCCTTGCTCCTCAAGGCTTTGCATGCATCTTGAACCTCAAGAGCATATAGGTTCTGTACATGTGAACCAATCTGTTTCACTCGTCCCGTGGTGATGTGTCTAAGGAAAACCTTTCCCTTACTGAAGACAACATCGTAGCCTTTGTCCTCCAACATCGCAATCAATACCAAGTTCTTCTTCAGTCTAGGCACATATTTCACATTTGTTAAGGTGATAAGAGCTCCATGCTCCCTCTAAAAAGCAACCGTGCCCACTCCTGAAACACTATACCTTTCATCGTCATCCATCTCTATGAGTATCTGGAGGTTTTTTTCCTCCAAGGTACTGAATAAAATTTTATCGTTGGTCATGTGGAATGAGGCTCCACTGTCAAGAAACCAACCACAACCCATCATCGATGAAACCATGCATGCGATGAGGGTGAAGTCCATCTCAAACTGAGAGGTTAATGCCTCACCTTCAGATCCTTCCGAGGATCCCTTCTTGGACTTCTTTGATGGGAAATTAGTCGCATAATGACCCATCTCGTGACAATTAAAGCATCTCACTTTAGATTTGTCAACCTTCTTCCCTCCATGAGAAGAATTTGATTTGGAATGAGAATCCTTCTCCTTCCATTTCCTTGCCTTACTTGCTAAGGCCAGATTTTCTTCATCCTCCTTGGATGAAGAACCATCTTGTGTGCTTCTCCTGATCTCCTCCTGCATGAGATCCGACCACAGTAGTTCCCAATCTCACAGTTTCTCCCTTCCATTCACAGAGTCCTGGTAGCTATTCCAGCTCTTTAGAAGGCCAAGGAGAGTGAGGCTCACCATATCATCATCGGCAGTAGTTATTCCCACACTGCTAAGCTCATCTCTGCAAGTGGTGAGCTTGTTCAGATATGTGGAAATAGTATCGCCGTTCTCCATCTTGATTCTTCGAAGCTTGTCCTTGAGCGCCAATTTCCTCTGGTCGCTACTGTTCTGGTAGAGGTCCTTCAATGTCTTCCACATTGAATATGGAGTATCCTTCCCATGGAGACTTGAGACAATATGGTCTTGAACTCCCTCCAAGATGATCCGTCTTGCCCTCGCCACACACTTCTTCCATTCAGCCAATTCTTGTGCATTAGCTGCAGCTAGTTTGGGGATTTCTTGATCAATGAAATCCTTCAAACCATTGTCTTCTAATACAGCTTCCATGCGATCTTTCCACGCTATGTAATTCGAGCTGCCATCCAAGTCATACTGGAGTCTCAAGCCATAGAATGCCATTGACCAACCTGAAGTATGAGATGAATTCGATTTGTACCTTCAATCTCGAACTTCAAACTTAGAATTTCCCTTCTCAGTATATTGTTCACAACTTCGATCACCTTTGCTCTGATACCATGTAGAATTTCCTGCAAATTCTCTACAAATCTACCTCTAAGATCTATGTAGAAAATTTGATTGTAGATTAACTTGATAATGCAATATACCAAAGCAAAATACTATAATCTACTTCTACTATAAAACTTGCGGAAGCTGAATCAATTTGAGCAAGATCAAGCAGAACACATATAACCAGAACTAGAATCAATGCACATGAAACACAGAAGAATACTCAAGGGAAAGCCTCAGCTAAAACCTCGCTATCTGTATTATCATACAAGGTGTAAATACATCAAAACTATACAAAGCCTTAGCTTTCACAGCTAGCCAGCTCTCAGTACAATCCTCCTGGATGCTCACAGGCAAACAAGCCTTCTCACAAACCTTCTCCTCTGCCCTCCAAGCCTCCTATTTCCTTGCGTTGTTTCTCCTGGGTGATCCTACTGTTACCAAGTGTAACACTAATCACACACACGGATCTAACACCCTATAAAACTGCGCAATCCTCAAGGAACCTTGTTCCTTCTGCATGGATGAGTTTCCTTTATAGGAAAATTCCTCCAACTAATAGTACAATGTCCCTGTCTTTAATCTCAATTGGGTCTTTGTCTGAGCTGACATGCATGAGTTATTTATGAGAGAATCCTCAGTTATCTGGAGTACACTAGTTGCATGCATGCATGCATTAACTGACTGAACTCATAATTAGTTCCTCCAACTGTTTGGAACTAATTTAACTGGACTTAACTCAGTTAACTGAGCTAACTAATTACAAGTCAAATACAACTCATCCTTATCTCTTTAACTAAGGGAAAACTTCCTTAATTTAAGGGATAACTGTTGCATGACTTCACAAAGACTTTTAGCTTGAATTTCTCCAACTAACTAACTCAAGATGAATTAATTAATTATTTTTCAAGCAGCTGTTGAGACTAAATTCGAATTTAATTCACAATTTTAATTCAAGGACAAATTAAAATGGGAATATTTTTCATGCTATTTTTAGCATTTCTTGCTGCTATTCTCAACACCGGGAAGTTGGCTGCCCAACTAACCCCAATGGGGCTCACAAACGCTTGGCGTTACATCTCCTGGGGTTTTCTCATGTTTTTCAATAATAAATAGGCCCTTGAGCCTAATTGTAACACAATTCAAAGGCATGTAGCCGCCACATCTCTTCTCAGAGATAAACTAGCATCGCCTGAGCTAGTCTTATTTCCATTCTGTTCATAAGAATAGTTTAGTGTTTGATATTAATGAAATGAATTGTTATTTCTACTTCATCTCTGTATTTATGGTTATATCTGTATTTTGTTGCGTTCCTGTTTAAATTTGGATCAACGGTATCAGAGCGTTATGCTCTTTCTCTACTTTTCTTTCCATGTCCCCAACGAGGTCGAGATATAAGGAGTTAGGGCTTGAACTGGTCGAACCTTTGCAAGACCAGCCTTGCAAATCCCCATGACCTCCCATGGAAAAATAAAAGAAAGATGAGGGGGCAGGAGATCCTTTCAAAATCTTGTCGAAGAAGCCCTCAAGCGACAAAGGAACACGATGATGGACAACTTTGGCCAAATCCTTCAGCAGCTAACCAAGGGCGACACATCTTCTTTCAACAGCTACTCTGGAAGCACCAAACCCTTTAAGGTACAAGTTAACTTTGACATTCCCATATTTGAGGATCAGATAGATGCAGAAGCTGTAGATAAATGGTTAAATCTGCTAGAAGGATATTTTTTTATTCATGATTTTTCCAGCCGAGAAAATATTACTTTTCTCTTCTCAAAGCCACCCCCCACATCAAGGACTGGTGGGAAACCTACTGTGATAAGGAGGATGAAAGTATGCCCTCAGTATTTTTGTCCTCACCCACTTGAAATCCATTTCGGGACGCCATCAAGGAGCAATGCTACCCTGTCAGGAGCTATGAGGATAAATACATAAAGTGGACCATGCTACGACAAGGAAGGGACAAAGATGTGCCAGAGTTTACCAATGTTTTTCATACCCTTCACACGAAGTTGGGTATCAAGGACTTTGAGGAACATTTGGTACTTAAGTACCGTGACTACCTACACAAGTATATCTAGGATGAGATGGAGTTCCTAGACATCTCCTCACTCGACACGACATACCAATACGTTGTCAAGATTGAGCATAAGTTTAAATAGAAAAAGCGAGACTTTGGATCTACAAATCTGAAGCAAGGGAAAGGTGCCCCCAAACCGCAAAGCAAAAGGAAAAGCCAAGGCAAGGCGACCTAGGATAACCTACCGAAGCCGCAAGCAAAGAACAACACCACGAAGACAAAGAAGGACATGGGAAAGTGATGTGAGTTCTATAAGAGCTCCACTCACAACACAAGTGAGTGTCGGGCCAAGTAGTTACTAGTGGCCGAGCTGAAGGATTCTGATTCCAATGCTTGTTCTGACTCTGAGTTAGAACCCGACAAGGGGAATGACAAAGGGAAGCAGATCATTGATGCAGAGCCCAGTGCCACTATGGCCACCACCAATATCTAGAATATTGAGCTACAAGATCTAGAAGAGGGGGAACACCTATTCCATTCATAGATGTGGGTGAAGGGTTCTCCGCTCTAGTTCATTGTTGACACCGAGAGCAAAAAGAACCTCATTTCAGCAAAGGTCGTGAAGCAGTTGGGCCTACCGACTACAACACATCCACAGTCGTACACCATCGAGTGGCTTCACCAAGGATGAGATCTCCGCGTCAGCCAACAATGACACCTTCCCTACAGCATCAAGCCCTTCATGGATGAGGTATTATGTGATGTTGCTCCTGTTGAATTTTGTGATGTATTATTAGGACAACCATACTTATGGAAGCAGCATGTTGTATATGAGTCTAGACCTCACGCTGTTATTATTTCTTTAGGTACTAATTTATACAGGATAGCAGAGGTAGCCCCAACTACTACCATCTCTTTGATCTTTGCTAAGAAATGCAGCAAGGTAATCTCCCAGACTAAGAAATTTGTTTTCTTTCTGATTCGCTCTCAAAGTAAGGGGAAGGTCGTAGCCACATCCATGGCCCCCAAGAAGGGTTCCTCCAAGCAGTAGAAGCAAGTGGATACAGTCATGGAAGAATACAGGGACATCTTCCCCTCACCCACAGGGGTACCCTTGCATTGTTAGGTCAAGCATTCAATCGATCTGACTCCCATAGCACCTCTACCCAACGGGCCGATATATCGTTGCTTCATTCTAGAAAATGAAGAGATCAAGCGACAAATCTAGGAGTTGCTGCAAAAAGGGCACATTTGACCAAGTTCCTCGCCTTGTGGGAGCTCGATTGTACTTCTGCAGAAGAAGTATGGGACTTGGAGGCTCTGCATTGATTATTGGGCACTAAACAAAATCATTGTAAGAAACAGGTATCCAATCCCACAGATTGATGACCTATTGGACCAACTCAAGGAGGCCAAGTATTTCATCAAGATCGATTTGAAGTCTAGTTAACACCAGGTTCCAATAGAGCCCACAAATGTATGGAAGACCGCCTTTAAATCCAAGGAAGGCCTTTTTGAATGGTTGGTTATGCCCTTTGGGTTGACAAATTCCCCTACTACTTTTATGAGGCTAATGGATGACATCTTGCAACCCTTCACCAACACTCTTGTGGTGGTTTATATGGATGACATCCTCATCTTCAACAAGACTTGGGAAGAACACTTGCAACACATTCGACAGGTCCTTTAAACCCTTCAGCAACACAAACTATGTGCTAACTTGGAGAGATGCACCTTTGGCATGAGCCATGTCCAATAGTTGGGTTACATCATAGATGAGTATGGCGTTCATGTGGACCCAACTAAGATCCAAGTCATTTGGGATTGGCCAGCCCCGACCACTCTAATGGAGCTTCACATATTTTTGGGCCTTGCAAACTTTTATCGGAGGTTCATGTTGGGATTCTCCCATATCACTTGGCCTTTGAGTCAAATTACAAAGGGCGGGGTGAAAGCAAAGTTTTCCTGGTCCATGTTAGGCCCCTATACTACTAGTGTAACCCCTTATTGTTATTAGTACAACCCACTTATTATATTGATGTACCCATGTAGTGCCCATATTATTACTCTTGTGCCCCATAGAAGCCGACTATTGTTATTATTATGCCCTTACATTATTATTGTTATGTCGGCTCTGATTATGTTATGACCCCTTAGACTCCTATATATAGAAAGGAGGTATTTTCATTTGTATCATCCAAGAATTGTTCATTTATGTAATGTAAAGGAGGTTGCCCCCTCGAAGAGGCTGAATTCTAAGGCGTTGATCTATCTTTTCTATCTTCTCTTGAGCTGGTTTCATAACATTTGATATCAGAACTTTGGATTCTAGGGTTTCGCTGCTCCAAACAGGTCATCGTGGCATTTTCGCTATAACTTTGTTTCTGCGACGTTTCAGAAGTTGAAAAACAAACCCATTTTAGAAGAAATCACGCTGAACCTCAGATCCAAATTTCAGAGCTTTTCGCGCTATATTTGTGGAGATATGATCTAAGGAAGTTGGTCTTTTTGCAGACTCCTGGATTACATTCCAAACAGGTGACCTAGGGAAAATCGTCATAACTTTCTGTCTGGGGATCAGATTGAAATTTCGTAAGAAGTTACAGAAAGAGGACGAATTGTAGTTTCTTGTATGCATTTTTCAGATCCAAAGGTTGAAATAGTGACTCGTGTCACATCGTACAAGTTTGCTCTTCTGGAAAGGTCTATAATCAGGCCATCTTGGAAGATTGTGCATAACTCTTTTTTGGAGAATCCAATTTGGATTAGACTAGTGGCATTGGAAAGAGGACACAGAGGTCTACTACAGGTAGCAATTTTAGAACTTAAATATTTGAAATTATAGAGTTACAGTCGTTTCAAGATCAAGGTCCTAAAATCAAGAAAAAGAAAGATGAGGAAGTTTGATGGCAAGGATCCGGTAAATTGGATACTTCAGATGGAGCAATATTTTGATCTACATGGTGTACCAATGTTACAAAAGGTATGTATTTCATCTTCATATTTAGAACCGGATCAATTTTTATGGTATAAAGGGCTTTGTTCTCATAAACAACTTGTTACGTGGTCAATTCTCATGGAGGAAATGATAGCACATTATAAGGATACAAAGAGCAACACCTTCTTTAGAGCAACACCACAACAATTGGAAAGAGTAAAAGGGCTTTGTGACATATTGGAAATTAAAATTATGGCAACAAGGAAGTCTACCGCTCACAACTATAAACATGGAAGTGTTGTTTCTCCTAACCTTCCACAACCTACAAGGGTTACACCACAACAATTGGAAGAAAAAAGAGAAAAAGGGCTTTGTTACAATTGTGATAGCAAATGCACAAAAGGTCATAAGTGTGCTGAGAAGAAATTATTTTACATAGAGTATGAAGAGGAGGAAGAAAAGGATCAAGAAACATCAAAAGAAGAGGATATATGCCAGGACTCAACCCCAGAGAAAGAAGAAATGAATCAGACCATATCTTGTAAACTATTAGCAAGAATGACCACTCCTCAAACTCTCAAGATAGAAGGACATATCAAGAAGAAAAAGGTGAAAGAAGTGAAAGATCACATCAAGAAAGAAGAAATGAATCCAACCATATCTTGTAATTCATTGGTGGGAATTACCACTCCTCAAACTATCAAGATAGAAGGACATATCAAGAAGAAAAATGTTCAAGAAGTGAAAGATCACATCGAGCGTCAAGAAATGAATCTGACCATATCTTGTAAAGGATTGGAAGAAATTACCACTCCTCAAACTCTAAAGATAGAAGGACATATCAAGAAGAAAAAGGTTCAAGCAGTGAAAGATCACATCGAGCATCAACAACAAGTTCTTCAACTTTTAAAGGATAACGCCACTTTGGTGCAAAATCAAATGAAACAACAGGTAGATCAACATCATAGTGAAAAATGTTTTGATGTAGGTGATTGGGTATTTTTACTGCTACATCTAAAGAAAGCTATTTATGAGAAGGAAATGTTTGAAATACTACATGCACTTAACAAATGGCGACCTTACCGAATGGGAAGACTCTTCAAGGATGAGGATGTGGAGGCATTGTTTTGTGCTATTTCTATTATCCAACCAAATTGGATAAACGAAGCAAGGGATGAAGGGAAGAAGGACAAAGAAGTATGGCCACTTATTCAAAAGTTGCAAAATATTCCAATGCAAACAATATTTCCAGAAATTGAAGAGGAAGAAAAAATCATATTGGAACCTGGAGTAGTCACAGAAACAAGAACACGACAGCTACGAAATCGATCAATTTCAGAGTATCTCATCAAGTGGAAGAACTTACCTGCTGAATATTCCACATGGGAGGACAAGAATTTTATACGGAAGCATCAAGAACTACTCAAGCATTGAGGACAACGCTTTTTGAAGGAGAGGGGCATGTTAGGCCCCTATACTGCTAGTGTAACCCCTTATTGTTATTAGTACAACCCACTTATTATATTGATGTACCCATGTAGTGCCCATATTATTACTCTTGTGCCCCATAGAAGCCCACTATTATTATTATTGTGCCCTTACATTATTATTGTTATGTCGGCTCTGATTATGTTATGACCCCTTAGACTCCTATATATAGAAAGGAAGTATTTTCATTTGTATCATCCAAGAATTGTTCATTTATGTAATGTAAAGGAGGTTGCCCCCTCGAAGAGGCTGAATTCTAAGGCGTTGATCTATCTTTTCTATCTTCTCTTGAGCTGGTTTCATAACAGTCCGAGTCCCAATAGAAGGCATTTGTTGAGTTGAAGCACCGCCTCTGCTCTGCACTGGTACTCACACTGCCAGACCTGAAATAACCATTTGAAATCGAGACAAGCGCCTCAAACTATGCTATTGGTGCATTCCTCACCCAACACAGGAATCCAATGGCCTATCATAGTGAGACACTTTTCAATACAATTCAGAAGTACCCCACCTATGATAAAGAGATGTATTCCATTATGCAGGCTTGCCGATAATGGAAGCAATACATTCTGGGGAAGGAGACGGTCATCCACAGCAATCACCGACCTCTTCAGTTTATACAGACATAGGGGAAGTTACAGAACAATCACCATAAGAAGTGGTCTACATATATGCAACAATTCCACTTGAACATTAAATACAAAAATGGCAGCACCAATCATTGGAAAACTGCCTCAGTCAGCCCCCCAGTTGCAACACTAACTACTGTTCTCAACTCTTGTGGCCACGAGACCTTTGGATGGCCACAACTATACAAAAATGATCCAAAGTTCACCTCGACATACTAGATGCTAGTAGCTCGAAAGAAAGTTCCTGATTTCCACCTCCAGGATGCATTATTATGCTACCTGGGCCACCTTTGTGTTCCTTCAACAAAGCGTGCTAAGATGATTTGGGAGGCACACTACAGTCAGGTCGCAGGACACTTTGGTGTGGAGAAAATTGTGTTTGTTCTACAAAATTACTTTTATTGGTGCAAACTCTGGCTGGATGTTGGGAAATATATCAGATCCTGCACTGCTTGCACCATCGCCAAGCCAACAATTAAGAAGCAAGGCATGTACACTCCTCTGCTTACTCCCAACTAGTCGTGGGAATCAATCTCCATGGACTATATGTCTGGCCTCCCTTCTACCAAGCATGGTAATGACTGTGTATTTGTGGTCGTGGACAAATTTTCTAAGATGGCTATATTGGCAGCCTGTAAGAAGAGTATCATAACAGAGGACACTACCAAACTCTTCTTTGAACGAGTATGGGTACATTTTGGGATCCCGCAAACCATTATATCAGATCGGGATAGCAGGTTCCTGAGCACATTCTGGTAAAGCCTCTGGACACTATTGGACACCAAGCTCACCAAATTGACTGCTTTCCATCCCCAGACTGATGGCCAGACAAAGGTCGTCAATAGGATGATAGTGCACATACTTCGCATGTACAAATCCAAGCATCCTCAAACCTGGGATGAGAGTCTTCCATATGTGCAACACAATTATAAGAGAGCTCTCCATAGCTCGACTGGTCGTAGTCCCTTTCAAGTGGGTCTAGGATTTCAACCATTGTGTCTGATTGATGTTGTCATGCCTCATACGACTACACAGACCAAATCCACACATGGACTGTCCGAGGCTAATACAGCGACTAAATTTATTGAACGCATCCAACACATTTGCCAACAGGTTCACGACATCTTGGAGAAGTCAAATTCCAAGTACAAGAAACGACATGATCAACATTGGGTGCCACACAAGTTTCAGGTGGGTGACAAAGTTTGGTTGCATATGCTGAAAGAAAGCCTTACCGGAGCCCATCGGAAGCTCAAACCACTCTGATATGGTCCTTACACCAGTACCAAGGTTGCGGTAGACAATGCTTTTGAGCTCAGCATTCCCCCATTCCTTGGCCTGCACCCAATGTTCAATATGGACTACCTTCAACCATACTTCTCACCATTGTTGGACACATCAGACATTGCAGAACAACTCACACCAACAGAGTTAAACCCAGATGGCATGGAACAGGCCACAACTGATCAGATTATGGACACACAGGTCAAGAACACTCACCAACAAAATATTCAACTATATCGGGTTGTCAAAGCTGGCCAACTCCTGCACCAAGGCAAGTGGCTCACTAGGGACCAAGTTCAACATAAATTTCCGCACCTCATGGAGGCTCTGCACACAATGGGGACCATTGCTTCCTAAGGGGGGAGGAATGATCCAAGTGGATATTGGTGGCCAGCCACCTATCCCACCTAAACCTCCAGTTAGTTTCATTTGTTTTCTTGTTTATTTAAGAAATTATTATTTTTAGCAGTTTTTCAAAACATGAACTTCCAGAGCAGTTTTGACCCCCTAAACAATGTTTTTTTGAGGTCCGTTGCAGGTCGATAGCCAAAGGCAGGAGCTTGCGGCAAATCTTGTAGTACTCGGAGAGACCTTTCCAATGCATCAAACAAAGATAATATGACCAAGTTATGACCCCGGGAAGTTGGTTGCCCAACTAATCGCAACAGGGCCCACAAACTCTTGGTGTTACATCTCTCGGGGTTCGGGTTTTGGTTGTTTAGGGTTTTCTCATGTTTTTCAATAATAAATAGGCCCTTGAGCTTCATTGTAACACAATTTAGAGGCATGTAGCTGCCAGATCGCTTCTCAGAGATAAGCTACCATCGCCCGAGCTAATCTTATTTCCATTTTGTTTGTAAGCATATTTCAATATTTGATATCAATGAAATGAAGTGTTATTTCTGCCGCATCTCTGTATTTATGGTTATATCTATAATTTGTTGTGTTTCTGTTTAAATTCAAATCATATTTATTTTATTTTTAAATAATAATAAATTTTCTTGTAACAAATTTATTATGTATTTCAAATTTATTTAGTCATAAAAATATTTTTATTGGAGACTTAACAACTTTATTTATATATTATATATTTATTGTTTTGCATTTCTATTATCATGTCAATGAGTCAATAGTTGCAATGAGAGATTGGTCATCTTTAAGTCTTTACAACATCTTAAAATCAGAGAAAGGTTTTATTATAGAGAATGCCAATTATACAAAATGATAAGATTGTCCCTTATAATAATAAATATAAAACCTTAATTTCTATTGAATGGGTGTACAATATCTCTCCCTCTTCTTCTTCTTTTTAGTTTTTAAGGAGATTGCAATATCTCTTAAAAAAAATGTAAGTTGTTTTTTAATCAATTTGTTTATATACACAAATCCAACTTTCCAACATGGGCTATGATCAACCAATCAAAAATTTATTATTATTGTTTTTGGGTAGGATTGGATTCTCCATGGTGAAAATGTTGAATTATAAATAACTAAATATCTCAATTTACCAACTAGTAGAATCTAAAATGACCCAATTCTAAACATTAACACTAACTTGAATTTAATATGTTTACTTTAATTTAGTTACATTTAAACTAAGCAGCGGGCACTAGCTACTATGTAGCCCTTATTCTTATGGTGAAATGTCTAAACAATAATAAAAAATAAAAGTAAATGATCTTAGAACATGAATGTTGCAATCCTAAGGTTATGATGGTCAAATAATAGGAGAAAAGTGTTACTTGATTTAAGATGAGAGGATGGCTACTTGGCATATGATGGAATGAATTTGATATTTTAAAATGGATGGATGGTGTGTTAAGAAATTTAGTAGCATATTTAATTTCAACTAACTATGACCAATTTTCTCATTAGTCTAGATCATGAGATCAATCTCAACTTGTGGAATCCATCAACTTTTTCCCAAAGGTAATTCATAAAGCATATTGAATGTGAAGGGAAACTCTAAAAATTAAAGCCATCAACCTAAGAATAGTGTCCATGATAGATTAAATCAAGGGTATAATAGTGTCATTGTCATAAAAAGGGATGTTAAAATATAGTAATAGAGACATTAATATATAGCTAAGAGGGAGAGTGTTTAACGGTGCAATCTCACCATGAACATGTATTTATTACATGTCAATATGGTATAAATGCACAGTATGGAGAGCACGTGTAAATATATGGGACAAGACACCAAACAATATCCAAGGGTGAGAAGTTTATCAATTTTTTGCTTTGACCATAAAATACTCCCAAAATTCTTGAAAAATTGGTTGATTAGGATCTAATAGGGATACTAGAAGGACCTAAGGGAATTTAATAATCATAAAGAAGATTCCAAAAGGGGCTAGAACAAGAACTTAGGCAAACTATGAACCAATCCATGCATAGTTGCTATAAAATATTATATGCACACTGTTAGCTCTGCTATATAATTCAACATTTGAGGGTCAAAGACAGCTTGGCCGTGTTGTTTTGTGCTTGAAGAAAGCTCGCATCAGTCCATTCCTCACTTCCCCTTCATTCTCCTTACTTTCCCTTAACCTCGTCATCTCTACTTTTCCTCCCAAAACTCAACATGAGCCCCATTTCATTAAGCCCCAAAGAGCTAAGCTTGAAGCCCCATAGCCCCGTCACCATATGACCCTGCGCTTTCATCGCCATAGCCACCTTTTGATCGCAGCCGTTGATTGCCACATCGTGATCTAATGGTCCCCGCTGCATTCAACGAACCACCCGCGCGTTTGTTTCCTCCACTGTCGATCACATCCACAGTGAGATCCAACGGTGATCGCTCGTCCTGTGCCCGTAACTTAACCACATGATAACGCGCAGGGAAAGCGGTTTCCCTCCCATCACGTCCTCCACGTGTCGCAAATTGAATGGTATCGCGCGCCCGCGTACAAATACCGCTCGACCCTGTAAGCAGTGCGGGGAATACCGCTTACAACCTACTCGCCCGTTCCCCGCTTGCTATTGTCCGTGCACCTTTGTTGTCCGATTGTCGTCAGATCTGTCCACCCAAGATCCGATGGCACACGTTTAATTGACTTGCTTCTGCCCGTTTCCTCCTGTCGCCTCCCGCCAAGAGTGCTACGTCGTTGATCTGCGCAATCCGACGGTCAGCCTCATTCCTCTGTTCAGTTCGTCCGCCTGCCAAGAAGTCCAAGCTCCTGAATTTCTTTGTGCATCCGAAGGACGAGCATAGCCAGTCCCTCTACTGTTTGTATCAGATCCTCAACAACTGCATTTAAGGAAGAGGATGGCCGAGAAGAAAAAGGACAGCCTCGAGTAGATCATAGCATTTACTGGTCATGGAACTTCTTCTATACGGCACTCCACCTGCTCAAGAAGGACAACAAAGTATCTCAAAAGATCAATTTTGTTCATTAAAGCAAGCAGATTGTAGCAGAGACTCCATCAGAGAGTTAAGGTGGTTGGTGGTCCATTATGACCCCTCCACACATAGAACAGCAGAATATTTTTGTAATCAACCTCTATATATACCCTGAACACAAATGTAATGAGGGTTGATGGTTGTAGTTTTGATGTAAGGTTCAACTTCTGGAGACTGTAACTACTGTGATACTTGCAGTGTCTGGTCTTCATTTTCAGCTAATATAAGCTTCTTTTGCTGTTAATTGCTCACTTTCCATTTCTGCTCTGTTCTAAGTTGTGCCTGTTATGCATTTTTCATGTGCTCTTGATGTTTAGCATTAAAGGGGCTGTCATCCCACCTCTGTGTTAGAATCTGGTATGTATCATTGAATGTGTTATGCAGGTTTCTGTTTACTTAGTGCCAGAGAGCTGTCATCCTGTCTGTGCATTAGGAAATAGATTTGCAGACCTCTTTTATTGGTTGCAGCCGGCCATCACATGGTCTTGTGCATCTGCTGGTGTGGTCAGTATTCTCCATGTTCACCTAATCCCCAAACTGTGAGTAATTGGTGGTCTAAAGGCTTGTAGTCTGGGAGTATTCACCCATGTCTGGAGTTAAGCATAGTAGAAGTGGTTATCTGGCTTGAATATGCATCCATTCATCCATTTCCAACATTTTGTTGAGTTTGTAATGTTCCCGAGCATCTTTGATATACAACCTAGGAGAGTTTCTTGGGGTGATAACATTAATTGGCGCCATTGCTGGGGAGAGGGGATTGAAGCTCAGCTTCCCTGGGAGATGACACAGTTCCAGATTTTGATGATAGACAAGGTCTGGACACATTTCTGGTTGTAATCATCTATCTGGAAACTCCACTGGAGGAAGACCAACCTTTGGCGACTCCACGTTATAGTCCTGGCTCAGTTTGTGAGGAATACTCGAAGAAATCCTCAGAAATCACCAGCTGACCCAGTGCCTGACCCTGAGAAGATTGTCAAGTTGAAGAAAACATCACAGAAAGGAGCATCAGGATCAGGTAAGCCTTAAAGGTCCCAGGTATCTCTGCTAGTGAAAAATCACCTCCAGAGATTCATAAAGCTCCTGTTCATTCATTTCCCTTTTGGATATCAGTCCAAAGAAAGCATCCCATGCTATCCATCATATTCCTTTATCTCTGCTATTCATTTCATTGATCCATATCACTCAGTTTACCAGTATCATTCCACCCACCTCAGTCATGGCAGTTCAACAAGCTCTTACAAAGATAGAAAGAATCGTTGCTGCTAGGTATGGACCCTTGGTCTTGCCTGCCCCTTTGAATGCCATGCCTGTAAGAGATTATCAGGAATTTATGCCTAAGTTTACTAGTGCAGAGGGAGTAGCAGCTGAAGAACATCTAGAGTCCTTTTATAGTTATGCTGATAACTTAGATATCAATGAAGTGGATGTGTGGATGAGGGTTTTTTTCCAAAGCCTAGATGGGGAAGCTAGAAAATGGTTCAGAGAATTACCCCCTAGGTCTATTACAGACATTGAGGCTTTAGATGATGTGTTCCTAAAGCATTGGGGGGATAAGAGAAATTTGCTCTACTATCATACTGAATTTGGGAACTTGCAGAGAGAAGATGGTGAGCTGCTATCTGATTTCAACAAGAGATTCAACCATATGTACAACAGAATACCATGTGAAATAAATCCTACCCCTACTTATGCTATGATTACTTATGCCAATGCCTTCGATTCTCAGTTCTGCCTGTTGTTAAGAGAAAGAAGATGTGCTTCTTTGGCTGATATGAAAAATGCAGCCTTTGAAGTAGAAGCAAACATCATTGTTGCAGAAAGACTCGAAGGTGATGTTGAAAGGAGAAGACATGGAGGTGAGTCCTCATCATCCTTTGATCCTAAGATCAATAAATTGGCTAGGATGATAGAGCTATTAGCCTCTGAAGTTTCCAGATTGGAGGCTGAGCAGTATTCTCAGGAAGCAGGAGCTCCTTGTTCCTTTACTCTTCCAAAGTAAAATACATATAGAGGAGCACAGGAGCAGTTGCAGATTTTGCAAAAAAGGCGAGAAACAAATGAAGAACAAAAGGTTAAAGCTCCTTTCCAGAATGCAGTCATGGAGGAGGAACATTTTGAAGAAGAGGATGAAATTCATTGCATGGAAGACAAGGGCAGTGCCCCCTTCTTAACCAGAGTCTCTATGAAAAGTCATTATCCAAAGGCCCTGCTCATAATTTTGTTGTACCTGCAAAACAACAAGCTTATAAGCAAAAGCGACTAGCAGCAGGTCCCACCATCCTTGAAGAGCTTGAGCCTAAAGCTTGCCCAGCTTCTGATGACTATGCATCTCTGCAAATTGACCAACCTGCTAACATCCTCAGCCCAGTGATCAAAAAGGGTGAAGAAAGCTCCCCATCATCTTGTGCTTCTATGTTTGTTCAAGATAAAACCACTCATAATTGCCTCCTAGGTTCTAAGGCCAGTTATAACTCAATGCTCAAGGCTGATATTGATAATCTCAGTCTTGATATCATGAAGCCTGCCCAGATGGACTCAACACAGCTTGAAAGGCCAGTTTTCCAGATCACAGAGGGAGAGGGTGCACAGTTTTGGGACTCCTCCTTGGATGAAGACTATTCTAAGCAAGATGCAGGAGTAGGTGATGTCTGTGTGCCCTCCACACAAGAATACATTGGTTTGCCATTCATGTTAATTGTGCAGGCCATAAATGACAAAGACAAGTACACAACAACCGTGGTTATTGGTGTACAGAGGCTCCCATGAAGAACATCCGAGGATGAGAGCACACAGAGAGGGGATGAAATTTGAATCATCTATACCTGATAAGGCCAAATGCCCTAAATTTTTTGAGGTAGATAATCAAATAAATCCAGTTTTGCAGCTCTTTGATAAACTGGCCGAGAGGAGGAGAAACAGTTTTGATGGTCCTGCAGATGGCCAGTTTTTGAATATTTATGTTGTTTAAAGTTCTCAAGCCTTAATGATTGTAAGCATTTTCTTTTACGGGTTTTAGCATAGACTTAATTAGACTCCATGCCTAATGTAATACTAGGCGATATTTTTAAGCTTGTTTTGTATGAAGGCATTGGTCTGCAGTTCTTGAGACTTCACAGGGAGGATCTCCTCCCCAAAAGGAGCCCGTGTTAGCTATGCTATATAATTCAAAATTTGAGGGTCAAAGACAGCTTGGCCATGTTGTTTTGCGCTTGAAGAAAGCTCACATCAGTCCATTCCTTGCTTCCCCTTCATTCTCCTTACTTTCCCTTAACCCTGTCATCTCTGCTTTTCCTCCCAAAACTCAACATGAGCCCCGTTTCATTAAGCCCCAAAGAGATAAGCCTGAAGCCCCATAGCCCCGTCACCATATGACCCTGCGCCTTCATCGCCATAGCTACCTTTTGATCGTAGTCGTTGATTGCCGCATCATGATCTAACGGTCCCCGCCGCATTCAACGAACCACCCACGTGTTTTTTTCCTCCACTGTCGATCGCATCCACTGTGAGATCCAACGGTGATCACTCATCCCGTGCCCGTAACTTAACCACATGATAACGCGTGGGGAAAGCGGTTTCCCTCTCGTCACATCCACCACATGTCGCGCGTTGAAAGGTATTGCGTGCCCATGTACGAATACTTCCTGACCCTATAAGCAGTGCGGGGAATACCACTTACCGCTTACTCGCCCGTTCCCCACTCGCTATCATCCGTGCACCTTTGTCGTCCAATTACCGTCGGATCTGTTTGCCCGAGATCCGACGGCACACGTTTAATTGACCCACTTCTGCCCATTTCCTCCCGTCGTCTCCCGCCAAGAGTGCTCCGCCATTGATCTGCGCAATCTGACGGTCAGCCTCGTTCCTCCGTTCAGTTCATCCACCTGCCAAGAAGTCCAAGCTCCTTAATTTCTCTGTGCATCTGAAAGACGAGCATAGCCAGTCCTTGTACTGTTTGTATTAGATCCTCAATAAACTGCATTTAAGGAAGAGGATGGCCGAGAAGAAAAAGGACAGCCTCGAGTAGATCACAACAGTTACCATTTATGGAACTTCTTCCATACGGCACTCCACTTGCTCGAGAAGGACAACAGAGTATCTCAAAAGATCAATTTTGTTCATTAAAGCAAGCAGATTGTAGCAGAGATTCCATCAGAGAGTCAAGGTGGTTGGTGGTCCATTACAACCCCTCCACGCATAGAACAACAGAATATTTTTGTAATCAACCTCTATATATACCCTGAACACAGATGTAATGAGGATTGATGGTTGTAGTTTTGATGTAAGGTTCAACTTCTGGAGACTGTAACTACTGTGATACTTGCAGTGTCTGGTCTTCATTTTCAGCTAATACAAGCTTCTTTTGTTATTAATTGCTCACTTTCCATTTCTGCTCTGTTCTAGGTTGTGCTTGTTATGCATTTTCCATGTGCTCTTGATGTTTAGCATTAGAGGGGCTATCATCCCACCTTTGTGTTAGAATCTGGTATGTATCATTGAATGTGTTATGCAGGTTTATGATTACTTAGTGCCAAAGAGCTGTCATCCTGTCTGCGCATTAGGAAATAGATTTGCAGACCTCTTTTACTGGTTGCAGCCGGCCATCACATGGTCTTGTGCATCTGCTGGTGTGGTCAATATTCTCCATGTTCACCTACTCCCCAAACTGAGAGTAATTGGTGGTCTAAAGCCTTGTAGTCTGGGGGTGTTCACCCATGTCTGGAGTTAAGCATAGTAGAAGTGGTTATTTGGCTTGAATATGCATCATTCCTTCCATTCATCCATTTCCAACATTTTATTGAGTTTGTAGTGTTCCCGAGCATCTCTGAGATACAACCTAGGAGAGTTTCTTGGGGTGATAACACACACTATCAAGAGTACAGAGTACACACATTATGCTTTGTTAATTCTTGGGCTCAAATAGGTTGCATGAAAAAACCAATATCTAAGGCCACATTTTCCCCTCAGCAAAAGAATCTCATATGGCATAGACAATTATATCAGAAAGTGTCAAAATTATATGCTAACAATCTAATGTAATCAGGCAAATGAATGCCTGTACTAAGATAAAAAAAAAATATATAAGGGAAGAAACCATACCAAAACATCCTTATGATGGGGCTTCTCTAATTTTGTTGCTAAATTGTTTGACCATGTCATATTAGGCTAAAAAAGTGTGTAGAGGAGAGTTGGAGATCAAGAGAAATAAATATAGTGACTTAGGTAAAATTGGTGGAAGGAGTGATCAGAGGTCAAGTTTTCCACAAATTAAGTGTGAAATGATGTGAACTTCATTAAACCTTGGGTTAATGTGACATAAGTATGAGGTGCACTTATTTATCCATCTATAATAAAAATGTGTTGTGAGAGTGCTAACCCATTTTTGTATAGGCTAAAGACACCATATACCAATGTGAAAAATCTAAAATTTTATAAATTTGTTAGAACTTTTTAATTTTAATCAAAGAAGTAATAGTACACTAAATGTTTTAGTGATCATATCCAACCCTCGCTAATACTAATATAAATCATGACATGTACAAATTTCAAGGAAAAGCACATCTTCTTCAAAGTAGTTGGGCGGCACATCAAAATCCTTTCTCAAGCTCCAAAACAATTGCATGTTCATTATTCAAAGTGTTTTACATCACAAAATACTTCTTCTTTTTTTCACATCAAAATCCTTTATTAATTTCCAAAACATTTATATGTTGATTATTCAAAGTGTTTTTGCATCAAACAACATTTGAACACCACTTGTGTCAATTAAAAATGATGCAAAAGTCGACGAACAAAACTACATTTTATACAAGTCAGAAAGTTTACATCAATAATACATAAAATATTAATATTTAATTATATAATTATTTATTTGAGACAAGTTAAAAAGTTAATATAATAATTCAAACATATGAATAGTAAAGTATTCACCACATACATGAAAAAAATGTTTTACGAAAATATTGTATAAAAGATCGTTTTTATTAAATATAACAATGAAAATGGTACAACAACCTATAGTATAATCGTGGCATAAATGTTCCCTGAAGGGGGTGTCCCGCTGAAAGATGGTCATCAGTTTCCTCGTTCTCAAGTGAAAGAGTCTTTTTCAGTTAATCATTATCATGCACACCACCTATTTGGCCAAGCCAAAGGCTTGTCTCGAAGGTAGTGCCCTAGATTCCACCTAGCGTCACTTACTCCACATGTGGAAACTTCTTGTTTTTCGTATAACTTTTGTATGGTGGAAGAGGTGGCACATTAAATTCACAAGGGCAGGGAGGAGGCATGCCTGTTTGCATAATTACCAAGAGAAAATCTGGTTTTTTGAAGCAAGTAAGTTAATGAGCATATTCGTGGGGATGGATACGACAGGGAATTGTCCTGATAGGAGATCAAGCCCCATTTATGACCTCACCTCTCGACATTTTCTTCGGATGTTGGCTTTCTGGGAGAAGTTTAACAGTTGGTGATTGTTGAGCTCTTGTTTTCACCTTCAGCTCGCGACTGTTAACTGGTCCATTGAGCGTGCCTGATCATATATTAGATTTGTGCATGAACAAAGGTGGCGAACGCTTCAGGTGGTTGTTGCTCCGTCTCTTCAGCATTTGGGTTACTCTACTTTCTATCCATGGTTATTTTTAGAGGTAAATTTCATTATGCGTTAGGTTAAGTGTTGTTGTTTTTCACTGGGTTTAGTTTTGTTTTGGTTGCAATTGCATTGTCTGGGTGAATTGGCGTCGGCTCACATGACACTGCTCCATGGTATTTTCCTAAAGTGTTTATTGGTTAAGCGTTATGTGTCACAGACTTAGTGCAAATGGTTTTTGTATGATTTCTCCATAACAATTCCTTAGGGCCTTCGTTTGAGCTTGTCGGCATCTTACCCTCTACTGATATCCAATCCCTTGAGTCGTTTGGTACTTAGTTTAACTATCTGGTGTTGGTGGTGGGTGTCTGGTATAGTGGGTCCTTATCAATTTGGTTTTGACCTCATACTCTTTTTATCTTCTCGGATGACTCAAGTGGCTAATTTTGGGTATTCAAGCTCTGAATGGTTTCAAGTTAGATTGGGCCAGCGTCTCTCTCTCTCTGTACCTTACATTGGTGACATTTAATTTGGATCCCTTATTTACCATCATGGCTCTCGGGGCAAGTCTTGTCTAAGAATTATGAAAAGTCCTTGATTGTCATGCCCCCCATCAATATTTAACCAACCAAAGAGGAGGATCACATATGGAGTCCTATTCTAGGCACTGTAGACTCTTTAGCTGGGAATCCGTTGCAAATTTCTTTGATGCAGTTCCCTTTGAAGTTAGGAAGGAAATAAGAACTCTAGAAACCAAAGAGTTCAGAGTCCGCATGTATTTCTCTGATTCTGAGGTCAGTATTGGCAACACCAAATGGGTGCCCAATCCTGGAAAGCTTCAGAAGAGGAGGTTCTACTTCATGAATTCCATATTCACCCACAGGTAGATGGAGACTCTCTTGAACATGGTTATCCGAGATAAGCATATTGACAACTACAAGCTCTTTCTGGGTCATGAGGACTTGAAACGGATTTACAGGGACCTTCGCTATGATATGGATGAGATCGCGATTCGGTTGAGCAAGATAGAACACTACATCCTCTCTGATTTAGATACAGATTCAAATGCCCCCAGATGGTGAAGTGGTTATAAATGCTACACCAATCAATATGGTTACTGCAAACTCTTATCCGGACCAACCAGTGATTATCTTGGATGGCTAAGTCTCTCTCAGGTTATGTTTCTGGTTCACGGGCTTATCATACATGGTTGTTCCTTTATTTTGGTTATCCTTCTTTGGTTAGGCAATGGTGAGTCACTTATTAGAAATTTGCTGCAATTTTCTCTCTTTGTTCTATCTTCGTTTTGTATGCTAGTCAATTCCTCACAGTGGAATCTCTTGGCTTGTTTTGTCACATTGTCTAGTTAGTATCTCTCCAATGGTGATTTTTGTACTGAAATTATCTTCATTTTGGTCTTCTGACCAGGACAATATTGGGCTAAGCATGTTGATCCTATGTAATTTTTCTTATTAAATATAAATAGAAATTATAATCAAATTTTACAAAAAAAAAAAAATCAGATTATTGTGTTATTATAAAAAGTGTACCAAAAAGAAGTGTTTCTTAAGGCATGGTGTCTTACCTAAAAAAAAGTGTACAACTTGACTTAACTTTATGAGAAATAAATTTAAAATGAATTTATTAATATTAAAGTTAATTTTTTTTTTCAAATATGTTATATGGATTTTTATCTTATAGAAGAAGATTACAATTCCAATAATTTATAGAGAAATTTATAATTTGTAGATAACATTGTACACAACATTATGGGAAATGACTTTAACATTTAATTTATAATTTCTGGTTCTAATCTATGTGTGAATAAAGTATTTACATATTTATATATGTATGTGTGATCATTGATCAAGTCTTTAACAAGCTTTTTGTAAAATATAACAAGCGTTTGACTAACTAGTAATGAGAGTTAATATAGTCAGTTATTTTTTTATGAAGTCAAACTTCACTTAATGATCACTTTCATATAGGTTATATATCATATGCCACCTTTGCACCAAAATATTGTTGTAATCATATTTGAGATGGTGTTGTTTCACTTGTGTTAATTCTACACCTATGTTGTAATGCTTTGCACCTCTATAAAAATGCAAGTGCACTATACATTTTTCAACATTCCTTTTTCATGAAAAATCACTCTCCTTTTTTCAATATATATATATACAATTTTGTATATTATTATTTTTGATATTGCAATTAATTTTGTCTTTTGCTTGAATATGATTTTGGTAATAAACATGAATTTCTCAATACATCATCTTACATTAAAAATTTATTTCTTTGTTGAGTGCGGTATTCCTTAATCGTAAAAAAATTAAATTGTTGTTATTATAAAAAAAATGTTTATAAATTGCATTCAATATTATTTTGTAATTTTCCTTTGTTGAAGATAGTGCAACAATCTTTTATTTTGTTCCAATTAATGGCTTTAATCCAATGCGAAATGCATAACTAAATGTAGATTTATTTCATTTATTTATTTGATTCAATGAAAATGTGTATTTAACGAATTTTATTTCATTATTTACAATGTATTTTAAGTATTATTTTGTTGTTTATTTTTGTTGAAGAAAATGTAATTAGGTTTGGTATTTATAAATATAATTTTGATCTTTGTGTTTGTCAAGAAAAATAAATATTATTTATGTAAACTATAAGAATGAGTTTCTTGCTCATTTCATAAGTCTAGGAAAGTCAAAGAGTCAAAGTCATGTATAAGGAGCTTTTCTTGAGCCTATGTGTAATGTATACAAGTCTACTGAAGCAAACAAAGTTCCTTCTAAAAATTAATTACTCCAGAAGACTTGGAATATCAAGATATCCATGAGGGTACAAATATAATATTAAATATGAATAAGAATAAGAATGAGAATGAATGAATTACAATTGAGAACAAGAGGCTTGCTTATATATCAAGCAAGTGTCTCTTCATGAAGAGTCATGTCTCATTTAAACATGCCTCTTCAACCTAATTACTAGTTAACTAATCATTATTAAAATTTATCTTTATTATTTATATATATTTTATTTGTTACATTGCCTCCTTCCTTAAAGAGCTTTGTCCTCAAAGCTTGTCGATGAAAAAAGGCTTGATCTCTTTTTCGGCTTCGAACGTCTTTCTCTCTTGGAATAGTCATCCTCGTTGATACAAGTTGATATGATCTTCTTAGTGACAAACAAAATTGTCGCATTGAGAAGGGATCGGACCATCACAGATTAATCTTCTGTATAGTACTCTGATCACTGGAATTTTGTAATGACTTGTTAGCATAAGAATAGATTGATTTTACGTCATTATTCTCTGAAACATTAATTTGTTGTCTACGGTTTGAATGGTCCTGATACACAGCTTGTTTGATTTGTCTATTCTCATGATTCAGATGACAATATAAAGTTTTTAGATTTTCTTTTGGCGAAGATGTTGTTGAATTGGTTATGGAACATTCACTTGGGATGTCCATTGTCTGAACTGCAACATCTACATGTGTCATTTCTTCAACTGACTTGTCTTCTTGAGTTGTCATATTCACTGGATCGGTATTCGTTCCCTTATTTTCAACTTGAACTATTGTGACTAGAGATTTCGATACTTCTTCTTGAGTGACTTGTTCCAACTTATCTTTTAATGCTTTCTTTTCCTCCTTAAGTTTCTTAGTTTGATTGAGTAGACTTTGATTATGGTTTCTCAGACGTAAAAGTTCTTTGGTTTTTGATTCATCAACCTTATTTTCAGTGTTTTGAATTTCAAGTTTTACTTCTTTTAGATCTCTGATTTGTTCTAATAAATTTTTATTAAGGAACTTTAAACGTAAATTTTCCTCTTCTTGTTCTGATAAATGTTGCTTGAGTTCTTTATTTGAGACTTTAGTCTTCTTCACTTGTGCCAGTAATTTTTCGACGTGGTCCTTGAGACAAGAAATTTCTTCGTCCTTTTCCATTATTTCTTTGTAATGTATATCCACAATATTTTTATGTTCGCGTTTTAACACTTCCTTGCTTTGTTGAATTTTGGCTATTTTGTCATTCTCTTGATCTTTTAGCTGCACTTTCTCGGTACACTAGATAACAACATTTTGTGGAAGTGATGATGGATGTAGAGAATGGAAGAAGGAACTCATTCTCTTTCTCTGCTCACCCTCTCGCTCAATTATTGTAATTAATTGTTCTATATCTCTTGTGATTGATTGTTTTTGTTCCTTACTCAGGGATTCCATATTTTTTCTTTTTCTTCACTTCTTTTAACTTTGTATGGATTTTTTTTTTTTAACTTCTTTTATCTCCCTTATATATATATATATTTCCAATATTCTCCCTTAATGTGGATTGTTAAAACTTGAATACCCTTTTATTAAAAAAAAAATACTCCTTTATATTGTTGCCCTCTATATATGTATGTATTTCTTTATACTAAGACCCCTTTTCAAAATAACTTTATTATCTTAAAATAATAATAGTTTCACTTTTTTTTTTAATAATAAATTGGTCCCTTTTTTATATACTTAATTACTCCCTTGATACCTTTTTAATGTCACCCCACTTAATAAATATAAAGGTCACGTCTTTTCGTCACGATGTTCACAATACTTTTTAAGTAAAAAGTAATATTTACATTTCACGTTAAGAGCTTTTGCATCCCTGTTTTTTCCTTAACTTTTAAAATACCATGGGCTATTACCATGGGTTGTTTCTAAAAGCACGTGCTTCTCCACGTAAAGAGTTTTAAATATACTTGGTATGAGATTTTGTATCTGTTTTGTTTTTTCTTTTACTTTTTTTTTCTTCTTTTTTATTTTTATTTTTTTTTAATTTTATTTACTTATATATATCTATATATCTATATATATATATATATATATATATATATATATATATATGGTTAATTTTTTATTTTTTTTATGGCCAAAGGCCTAGAAAAATGGAGAAAAGGAGAAACTCCCAAATTCTGAGCAAAATGCTTCACTTGTACGGCAACACGGTTGACGAATTTCGATAGCCAAGGACCTGGATCGGAGAATGAGTTCTATGCACCAATTAAGCGACCTAGAGGACCGAACTGCTCTGATACCAAATGAAGCGAACAAAGTTCCTTCTAAAAATTAATTACTCCAAAAGACTTGGAATATCAAGATATCCATGAGGATACAAATATAATATTAAATATTAATAAGAATAAGAATGAGAATGAATGAATTACAATTGAGAACAAGAGGCTTGCTTATATATCAAGCAAGTGTCTCTTCATGAAGAGTCATGTCTCATTTAGACATGCCTCTTCAACCTAATTACTAGTTAACTAATCATCATTACAATTTATCTTTATTATTTATATTTATATTATTTATATATATTTTATTCGTTACATCTACAAAATGTCTAGATTAGCCCTCCAAGACAAGCACAATCCTCTTGATGAAGTCGACCGTTGAAAATCAGTCATGTCGGTTTGCATAAATGACACAGCTCTTCAATGGTTCAAGTCGGCTTATTATGGAAAACAAAACTACTATATATACCCTATAGGATTTGCGCAAAAGAAGAAATCGATTTCCTTTGTGATTTTTCGTGGATACAACTACAGGATCGCGGGTGTCTCTGAAGTTTTCAACAAAATCACAATAAGTAAGCATAAAGACCTTGCAATCTCATTTCTTCATATGGGTAATATAATAAGGATCTCGTAGCCGGCATAGAGCACACTTACTCTCAGCATACTAGATAGACACGACATATCTATGATGACAGGAGGACGCAATCTTGGGTACCTCTGAGTAATTACAATCTCCGCGTAATGATGATCTTGATGCAATGAAAATAATTGAGTCATGGTGATCAAAGTTCTGGAATTCTTACAATTTCGGCCTCTTCACTATCTTGACATCCTTCACTAAAGCATCTCCTCTATCTTGGCATGCTTGTGGACACACTCTCGACATACCAACAGTCTTAGCATAGTTATGTAATGAAGATCTTGGTGCAAGTAAGGAACACACTCAATGTCTCGATATATTTAATAATGATCTCTATCTCGGTACAACTATGATCCTACAGTAACACATTCATAGCATACTCTGTCTCGACACATTGGTGATGAACTGAACGAAGTCATGATCTCGGTCTCAGTATTTCTCAAGAAAAGATCTCGATGCAACTGTCATATATATCGAGATCTCAGTGAAGATGTGACAATATAACTTCAATGATGATCTCATTGTGAATATCTCAGTGAAGGTGCAACAATGGTGTTGCAATAGTAATGAAGATCTTTGTGGTGCAGTGAAGATGAAAATCTCAATAGTGACAAAGAAGAGGATTGGTGTCTTGGTCTTGGAGTGGCTTAACTAGGTCAAGGGTCATGGTCTTCACTAGAAGGAAAAGGGTTTCCATTCTTTTGAGTGCATTTGTTCCATAGATGAAAAAATAGCTAAGAGGGGTAGGAGATAGAACACATAGAGAGGATTTGTGTATTGTAGCAGCCCACGAACCATAGGCCATACTTCTTTGTACTCACAACCATTTTCTATTTAGAGAAATAGAGTAGAGCAACATCAACTTCCAGTTGGGTTTTTATTCAGAAAGGGTTCCCAAGTCATTTCTTGTGTCAAATGTGTTTGTGAGGTTTTATTTCATTGTTCTCCAATTTCTACATAATTTTAATTCACATGCATACGCTATTGACAATAATCTACATATCCTAAATTCTAAAAGTAACTATTGTGAAGAATTGTCTAGTTGAATATCCATGACGGTTTATGGGTCACCCTGTGGCACATGACATGAGATAGTTGCACCAATGTCACTAATGTGTGAGGTTTACGTGTATGATAAATCACGTTTCTGTAGCCTATCTAGAAATAATGTAAAAATGGATATATTTGAGAAACATCTTGAAAAAAGTGAGGTTTTATTGTTTTTTTAGTTCTAGTTGTCATATCATTCTAAAGTTATAAAATGTATGCTTGTTCCAAAGTGTCTGTGTTATAGATTATGTGCCTATTTTTAGAATGTTCATGTGTTATTGTTTATAAAAATTCATATTCTCATATTATCCTTGCCTCTTTTCATAATTCTTATAATACAATAGAAGTTACCCTTTATGTTTTTAGAATGTGCACATGCTATTATGAATAAAATTTCATCATCTCATATTATTCCTTCCCTTGTCTAACTCTCATGATACAGTAGAATATACCCTTCATGTTAAGTGCTATGATACCTCCTCTCATGCCCATTAATTCAAATAAGCGTTGTTTAGGGTGTAGTGCCCTTGTTTGCCTTCCTTAGCAATGGTAGGGCCTAATGCAATTGTTTCCACCCTTGGTGATGATAAGGGTCCCAAGATTCATTTTAACATGAAAGGATATTAATGATGTGGAAATTCATAATGGTCAGCCTTATTCATGGTCATTAAGCATGAGAAAACTTCTTTAAGGGCATGTGGCCCTTGTTTTCCCCTTGTACCAATGGTATAGGCCATGATGCACATATGTGTTGTCGAAAACCCCTAATAGCACCCAAGTCCACTTGGAGGCCAAACATACATTAGAAAATATCAATATAGTTGTTTGAGTACTAATTCATGGCTCTTTAAATTGAGAATCTTTGTTTTGCATCTCAAGTCCTTAATTTTCTCCCTAGGCCATGGCATATGTCTCAATAACTGATTTTTATTATGAAAAAGATACTAACAATGCCAAAATTACCCCATGGAGACAAAAAATTCCTCATAGATGGCTTATTTGGTTGTTTGAGGAGAACTACATGAAGCTTTATCTTGAGAAGACTTAGTTAGGTCATTAACACCTTACATTTCTTACCTAACCATGTTTAAGGCCCCAGCTACATTGCATTATGTATAAAAATACCTAATGAAATTAACATCCAACATGTAGGCCTTGAGACCCAACTGTGGTGCTCAAAACTTGCAAATGGACCCCATATACAACATGGGGACCAATATCCCTTGGAGAGAATTTGTGTAGTTCTGTGAGGCCTTTTTCATGCTCATCAAGATAAATAATATTGTTTATGGCCTAAGGTTGTTGTCTTCCTTACTTAACCATGGTAAGGTCCTAATACTCATTCTTATTAGGCAAAACATATAGTATTTCTTATACTTCTACTTAGAGGCCTTTCTTATTTAAATTGAGTATGATAAAGTTTTTTTGATGGCTTAAGGGCCTTATTTTCCTCCCTTAACCATGGTATAAGAATTAAATACCACATGTGTTGCTAAATACTCTTCATGGAACCCATATCCCATCCATGAGCTAAATATCCCTTAGAAAGGACTTGTTCAGTTGTTTGAGACCTAATTCATAGCAGATGAATGCAATAAGCTTTATTTTGGGCCCAAGGTCCTTGTTTTCTTCCTTTTATTAGATATGCATTGTACACTTTGAAGGAAAGATTTATCTCATCCCAATGAAAAAGAGATTAGGGAGGGTGATCACCCCCTCAAATGAGGGGGCATGAAACAAAATGAGGCACTAGTATATATGGTGTGAATCTATCATTGCCAAAAAAGAAAAAAATGTTACAGCAAGAGGGGCGTTAGATTCTTGTTTATTACAAGAAAGCCCTCCAAATTACTAGATTAGCAACTTTTTCATGAGATTTAAGATTCATAATATTTTTTTTAATTAGATTAAAAAAAAAAAATTACATCTAATAATATTTGAAAATAAACAATCTTAAGAGTTAACTCTCAAAATATAGAAATATCTTTAGATATTCCTTAAAAATATGTAAAGTAATTTTATAAAAAATCATTATTCTAATAAAATAAAAAATTAAACTTAAAATACAAATTAAATTGGTGTAAGATAAATCATCAATATTTAACGAAAGAATAAAATAATATAAATATTTTTATTAGTTCATACTATCCAAACTCAAAAAAATGGTTTTTTAATAGTGAAATAGAAAAAATAATAGACCGTATACATGAAATCTTATAGCGATAAAAATATTTTGCCAATGATTAAATTTTCAGCTAATTAGTGTATCTGAAATAGTAATTTCGTTTAGGTAATTTAACCAAAAAAAACCTGATCAATTTTTTCTATTAAATACCATTTCAAAAATTGATTATAATAATAATCATTGCTTGTAGAGTGAACAACACGTTTGCTTCCCAACTATTTTCTTATCCTATTTTTCAATCAAAAAATAATTTTACCGGATATCCTTTTTGGGAAAAACATGCGACTTTGTGGGGCTGCCAAAAGTGGTATTACTTTATTAAACCTTTTAATAGTTTTCTCAACCCTGTGGGGTTGTAATTATTTATAAAAATTTTCAATATATTTCTCTAACTTCGGAGAATATGTTGAAGGCACATTTAACTTGAGTTTCTTAGCTTCATTAGTTATGGATTGTTTTCAACCTTTGATATTTCTTGTACTTTATACATTAGTTTCTTCTCAAGTTTCTACAGTAATTATCACCCCACCACTTAAAACATACTCTAGAGCCTTTACACAAACAAATATATATATATATGTAAAAAGTTATGTAATTAATTTAAATATTAATTTATTTTAATTAATATAAATAATAATGAAATTTGATTTTGGGTTTTAATCTTGTGCTCTCCCTCACTGTAGCTGAGTGAATCAGTCGAAAATTCGAATTAATTTTTTGCTACATTTAAAAAATATAATGAAATTTTAATTAACTAATCAAAAAATTAATTTATATATTAAATATTATCAGATTGATATTCAGATACCGCCATTTTAAGGGTCACTTATAATTTAATCATGGTTAGTGGATAAATGGTGAACTTTATGCGGTTGGCATTATACTTTTGACTTGTTCTGGGGGCTTTCAAATCCATGAGCAGATTTTTAATTGTAACTAATAATTATGTTACTTTTTAGCTACTTTTCTTTTAATAGATTAGTTTGGTGAAAATGACTCCCCTAAGAAAATTGAAGCGCGTGCACAATAGAAACATATTTTGCCAAGAAACTGTATTTGATTCAAAAGCCACTGAACATTGATTATGACGCAGAGCCCGTGATTTGACAATTCAGGTAGACTTAGAAAGCTGGCTCGATAAGTCCACATTTCTGAGATTCTTCGTCTCTTCTGCGTTAAAAAATTATAAAACAAAGCGAAACATGTAATCGATACGCAATACCTATGCCTATACCTATACCTATACCTCGTGCAATATTTTACCGATCTCATACCTCGTGCAATATTTTACCGATCTCATAGGGTAATGAAAACGTAACTTCCAAGTTTTTAAAGCAGAATTGCCGTAGAGAACTGAAGTATGTTGGCCTCTATTTAATCCCCATGAGCAGCTGATAGATGAATGTGATAAGCAGCTGAGAACTGAAAAGATGAATGGAAACGGTGGTACTGTGACTATTCTGCCTGTAGTTAGCAAACACTTCTGCTCCACTTCACAAACCCAATTCATTGTGAGGAAGAGGCCGTGTGTTGTTAATGGTGGCGGCTTTGTGGTCACTAATTGCGGAGGCACCGAAGTTTTCAGAGTGGAGGGATGCGGTCCAATGTTTAAAAACGAAGCTGTTCTCAAAGACGATGAAGGGAATTCCATACTCGCCCTGAAACGCAAGGTTATATGACTGGAAAACACCAAGTTCATTTTCAAAATTTATAATAATTGTGAAAGTAATAAGGATGTATGTATGCCATTTCCAGGTGGGTCTTGTGGAGGTGCTCTGCTTTCGAACTCAATGGAAAGGGTTCGTGAAGGACGAGATTATAGATGAGCACCAGAAACCCATTTTTAAGGTCATCGCTTCGGCCGTCAGTTGTTGCCAGAAGGACGACCCCATTAAGGTCTCCCTCACAATTTCAGAGAAGAATAAAAGAGGGTGGGACTACAAGATTGTGGGTAGTTTCACTGAACGAGACTGTAGCATCTACGATCATTCCGGTGCAATTGCTGCAGAGGTGGGCCCATTATCTTTCTCTTGCTTTCTGCTTATTATTCAGATAAATGATCCAAATATTGAATGGTTTGCAGGTGTTTGTGAATACTGCATTTACGGATTTGAAGGACATATACAGCGTTGCAGTGCGAGCAGGAGTTGATCAAGCATTCGTTTTTGGAGTGATTGCTATTCTTGACAAACTTAGTGAAGAAGGTCATGGCTACTGACAGTATTAACATATACTCCTTGAATCAAACTGTATATAAGGAATACTCGGTTCTAAAGCTGTTTGGCGTTTAACCTAACGTTTGTAGCGATTTCTGAGTAGGCCGTGTTCTGATTTTTACATTAATGTAATGCGCTCTGGAATTATCTGTTATAAATGTTAATAAATTAGCAGAGTTTGAAGGGAATTGGGGTAAATAAATATCGTAAAAATGCGAGTACGGTAGTTGGAGTTGAAGTTTTGTAGATATTGATTGGTATGGGAAGGAAAGAAATGTTTTGAGAAAAATATAATACAAATCTCTATTACTAAATTTACGTGTGACTTACGTGTGTAAGACACCATCGTGATTATTTTTACTTCTAAATATTGTACAACTTCCGTTCTATGGTCTAAATCCATCGCTGTCTCGGAAAATCGATTCATTCAAATGAAAAGAAATAAGGTTCCAGAGAACATTACTGTAACAAATTAAGTAAACGTCTTATCGGAGAAGAGACCATAAAAATTCTCGTGTTTATATTTGCATAAAAAGCTCTAGCCTAGAGCTAGACGGGAAAGATCTATCCCTTTATATTTCTTTTAAAATAAAATAAAAAATATATATATAAATATTATACATCATCAATATTTATTATTATTATACAAGTGAGATTTGTTATATATATAGGGTATAGAATAAAAACTTGTTTTCCTGTAATTTAAGATTTAAGATCCAGACGTATTCAGAAGTATTGGGCATAAGTGAAAACTTGTCCTTTGACAAACCACCAAGTCATTCTAGGAGATATGACTGTACTTGAATAATGGTGAGGAACCAACTTGTATTGGCAAATCGCTGCTAGAATTTAAGTGTTAGACGATAGAAATAACCTTGACCCATAATTGTATTAGTTCGTTGCAATTCTCTATGAAAAAAACAATATTAGTCCATTGTAATTCTCTACAAAACTTATGAATATTCGTCATCGTCTCTGGTGTACCAGAGTATTTGTCAGAGATCGTTAAAGCTCTGTGTGCCATATAGCCATGAGTGCCTCGCTGGAATGTGTCAGTCTTTGGATTGTAGTCTGGCCGGTGACCGGAAATGCATATACAATTGCTCGGCTTGCACTGGATCTAGGCCCTGCTCCGAGGCAGGGTGGATTCATTAACTGTGTGGGCCAAAAAGAGTTCCTCAATTCGGACTCCTATAATTGTTGCAGAGATGGCATGGGGATGGGGATCATGTTTATGAGCATTCTGGTATGCATCGCTGTCATCTAGGTTCGGTTCAACTTCAGCCGACCCTTCTGAAAGCATGACAACCACCTGCAGGAGCAAGTCTACAACCACCTGCAAGAGCAAGTCTACATCCGACAACATCAAAGTGTCCGAGAACCAGTAGCGAGATAAGATTTGTTGCGTGCAGGTCTTCAGCTACGAGGAGCTTGAGAGAGCCACAGGTCGTTCCAGAAAGACACCGAGGTAGGCTGCTGAACCTACTCTTGCATTTTCAACGAGGTGCTATCCGACGACTGTGTCATTGCTGTGAAGTGCGTGATCGTGGCTACGGATGTGCAGAAATAGTACAAGGAATTTCACGATGAAGTTGACCAGTTGTCACATCTAAACCACCCACACCTGCTGAATCCCGGTTAAATTTGACGCCCGTATACCAGTATTTCACTTTTTTACCCGTAAAAAACGTTTTAATTTCAAATCTCCACGTCATCTGCAACTTGCCATTAATTTTAAAAAACGTCAATATGACGGGCATGTTTAAAAATTAAAAGTTTTAAATTTTTTTTTTTATAATTTTTTTTTTATATATATATTTAACCTTACGGTATATATTCTTTATACCGTATAATCCATCCACCTGGCACCCGTAAGTTAAAACTTTAATTGAATATGGACCGGTTCGAGCCTCGAGGTACTGGAACTTGGATTCAAGAGGACGAAGGCGATCGTCGGCGTCGTGGGAGTCGTAGGCGGTTCCCGAGTTGTTTATCAGGATTGGAGATCTTGTTCCTAAGTTCGTATGATCGAAGAGATCAAACCCTAATCTTGTTGCAGAAGATCACGGACCCACTCTGCTTGTAAATCGCTGGCAAAGATTTCTTAGCTTTACAACTCCCACGCTTTGCAAATTGCAACATCCATCTGAGTTTTAACCATAAATATGAGTATTCCTTCTGGGTTCCAAACAATATTCCTCTCCTGTAACGATGGCATAAACATGTCTGTCGATGTTACAGAGGGTGTATCTCGTTCTAGTCCGTTACAATCGACCGAAGATCCTCCATCTTATAATAATCATCATGCCCAAAGCTCCAATTTCATCAGCTGCTGCATATTTGAAACCCCAGTCGATTATCAGGACCATTTGGATAATCCTTGTTTAATGAGCGCATTCTGCAATTCTGGTTTGGCAATTCATGGTCCTTACCGGGATACAGTATCACAAACCGCTCCGACCGATAAAAGGTGGAATCACAGTTTGATTGAAAAACAGAGGCGGAAGGAGATGAAAACGCTCTTTTCCAGGCTGAGGGCATTGCTTCCAGAAGAAAATCTTCGGGTACGTTTTCTTCACTTGGTATCTAGGGTTTTCTGCTTTAGAGGCATCCAGCTTCAAAGTATTCGTTAGGGTTTTTTTCACTTTTTTCATCTCCTTTGCTTCAGTTTTATGAATGGGCAGCTCCATATTTTGTTGAGCAGGGAAAACGTGCAGAGTCAGACCAAGTGCTTGGAGCTGTTAATTATATTCGTCATCTACAGCAAAAAAATCGAAGATCTCTCAAGAAAAAGAGATAGAATGAAGACCAGTTTAGCTAGAAAAGAAGAATTTCCCTTTGTGGGCATTCAATCCTCATCTAACCAGAATTTTTGCAGGAAACATCTGCGATTCCAGGGATTGGATGGGGAAATCCCTTCCATGAAAATAAATTTCTCCCATTCCAGTGTTGAGGTCTCCGTTAACGCGTTCCAAGATCAGATTGTCTACTCCGATCTTCTAATGGTGTTGGAAGAATGTGGGCTTGAAGTTGTGAACGCTACGTCTTCTGTCATCGATAATGCAGTGTTTCATACCATACATAGTAAGGTATTTTTCTTTTCTCGCAAGGTATTTTTCTATTCTCGCGGGAACACTATGATGCCCTTTCTGCTTTACCAGAATCTGAACATAGATATTTCTACGCTGCTGCAGGTGACTGATGTTGATTATTTTAACATGGACGACCTCTCTGACACGCTTCGGCATTTAATCTCGGGTAACAAGGCCGAACTCCGGTCTCTGGAAGCTCGAGACGAAATACATGTTGAGCACGCTGCACAAATGAGGGCTAAAAGGTTTGACCAGCTTACACCAAGAATAAAACTCAATTAAGGATCTGTTATATAAATACATCATTTTCTTAGACGAGTGGAACTTAGATATAAATGATTTGAGGTAGTGCTCTATCGATGATTGCTTTGATTTTTATGAATAGGAATGGATAAAATAGGACACGTAAGAAATCGGGCCGCCTCGGTTTTGAGTATAGTATGAATTTGTCATATTTTCATGAGAGTTATTAGTAATTAGTATTAATTTATGAAGTATGGACTAGGTTCAGCTTTTGAGAAGCCATTTGTTATTAGGTTTTTTTTATGGTTAAAACTCTCTCTTGAGATAAAAAGTGAAAGATTATTTGAAAGTTATATTGATTTCTCCTCTTTAATATTGATAATCAGTAAATTAAAATTATATGATGATTAATCAAAAGTGTAAGGTAGAAAAAAGTTTATAACTTTATGGTGAAAAAAAATCATCAATTCAAAATCGTCGATGGGGTGAGGTCTTTGTAAGACATGGAAGAGGAGCCTTATTTGTGAATACGGGTGGAGTGAGGTGAGGGACAGTCTTTCCGGTCACTTCATCAAAGTGTATGTAATGGGAGGAGTAATATCAACATGTTAGAAACTCGTGTGAGGATTAACATCGCGTTGGAGTTTGGGGGTGGCGAACGATTAAGGCGTGGGAAGATGAGGGAGCCTGGCATGCATATCCGCGCTCTGGTTTGGTGTTGGTCCTTTTGGTGGCCTCCAAGGGGGAAATGAAAGCATCGCAGGAGGTTATTTGGTAGGAGTGGTTTGTGTGTAGTCGTCATGGACATTTGTTGAGCAGTGTGTCAAGCTAGACCCTATTACAAAGCTTCTTTGTTATTTTAGGTAAATTTGACGCCCGTATACGCACATGTTAATTATCTAAATTTATAGATGCCTCTAAATTTGGCTTTCTAGAAATTTGTGATAAGGAGGGGCTTGTTCACAAGCATGAATTACGATCTGTAGAAATTCCACATGCATATGTTGATTGTGTTGATATACAGAAACAATCATGGAAACTTGTACAAATAAATTTTAAAAGTCATATGATGGGCAGTTTAAAAATAAAAACGTCATAAAAAAATTCCTTGACGGGTAGGGTCACCCGTCAAATTTAACCCCTGCTTGAGGTACTGGAGGAAAATGACGAGCAATTGCTGGTCTACGAGTCCATGGCGGATAGTACGCTGCACAAGCACCTGCAGGGAAAGTGGCTTTAATTTATCTTTCTTTTTTGGACACCTATTTTTTCAAATTTTATAATCTTTAATTTCAAAGTTTTTTTTTAATTTATCTTTCTTTTTTGGACACCTATTTTTTTCAAATTTTATAATCTTTAATTTCAAAGTTTTTTTTTAAATGAATCTCATTTATCTTCGAATATTTTATTTAAGATGGATATTAATTTTTTTATTTAATATGGGTATTAAAACATTTTACTTATAGACTATATGGATTATATTAAAATTTTATATTTTATTTTAGTGATTAATATATTTTCAAATACACATCAATATTAGTTAAGATATTATTTAAGATTTTATAATGAGATATTTTACTTGATCAAAATTGAATATTTTTGTTATCAATAATATTTTTTAAATGTTGTATTTCATTTCAATTTTATAGTTATACTTAAATGAATTACACATTTCTCTGAATTATTTTACTTTTAATTCCAAAGGCAAATCCAATCACCTTTAGAGCAAGTGCTAAAAGAATATAAGCTTTTGATGTGATAAAGTTCAATATTGACAAATGTATGTCTTCATGTGATTTACGCCGAAGTTATTCTTTCAGCATCTTTTTGATCAAATATTTGTTATTGGAACTTCAAAGAGCATCTTTGAAGATTGGGAGGCATTCTATGTTGGAAAGGTTATGGAATCTGTAAATTTGGCATTTGGAATAATCTAAATGATTTCTCTTGATCTTCTAGCTATGAATGACATTTTGCTTACTAATTTTTATATTCAGTGATCTTCTATATCTCAAGATTTTTCTAAAATTTACATTTTGTTTACTAATTTTTATATTCAGTGATCTTCTATATCTCAAGATTTTTCTAAAATTTATGCCTTACAGCATTTCCTTTGCAACATCTGGTTCTAGTAATATCAATTTCATATATATTTATAGGTATAAAAACAACTAAAAAATTAATTATAAAATAAAATATTTGAATATTTATCTTAAATAAAATTAGCCTAAATCTATCTTAATTTTTTATTTATCAAGTCCGTTCTCTAACTTCAAACCTATTTTATAATGCAAATCCCTAAAGATTTTTGATAGAATTGGATGGATCTAGGTTAAATCCTTCTTTATATATTTATCTCGATGTATATATCATTTATAAACTTTGTATGACCGTGTAAGAAATTAGATACTTCTTTCATTTTGAACAAGACACTAATAAAATGTTTTAACTATAAGATTATTTTATTATTATCTTCAATTGCGGTAATAATTTACGATCTCTGCGGTCATAATTTACGATATCTCTGCGGTAATAATTCATGATCTCTCTGCGGTATAGAAAAACAATCTGGGGCACGTGCGTCTGCACTCCGGCTTGCTGATATCAGGTACACACATTCCTTATATTTTTCTAATACATATCTGCTCATATATTTTCAAGTATGAATAATTCACCACAATTACCAAAGATTACCAAAGGTAGACCTAGCACAGTTACTCTACATAGTCTCTATGAATATATAGATTCTTTAGAGAAACGCATTGAAGAAAGAGAAGTTAAGCTACAAACAGAGTTAACAGTGCTAGAAAATAAATTCACATCTCTTGAAGACAAGATCCAAAAACAAATAGAAAATAAAATAGAACTATTGGAGAATAAGACGGAGGCAATGGAGACTAGGTTGCAGGTTATAGAAAAACAAAACCAAGATATGAACCAAACATCCCAGCAAGTATATGTTGATACTTTAGAGAGTCTTAAAATGAAGGACATGATTAAAGAGCTAGAAGAAAAATTTAATAGCTGCCTCACCCTAAATAGTGTGGCAGGCAAATTAGATATCAAACCAATTAAATATGAAATGAAAAAATTGATAGAATTAGATCATGAGCATAACAAAAGGGCCTTGAACCTTATAATATTCAGTTTGAAAGAGGAGGTAGACGAGGATACTTTAGCCATAGCCCAGACAGAATTACATAACAGATTACAAATCAAAACAACGTGTCTCACAAAAGCAACAAGGTTGGGGAAACTAACTGAGAATAAAGGAAGGCTAATCTGAATAAAGGTGAGCTCTACTGACCATAAGTATGACATACTTAGTAAAACCTCAAGTCTAAAAGGAATGGGAATATTTATAAATGAAGATCTCATTCCAGAAGATCAAGCAGAATTGAGAAAGGAGGTTCAAAAGGTAAAGGAAGCTAGGAAGGAAGGAAAATGGGCAATAATCAGAAATAGAAAAGTCGTTATTCGAGATAGAAACCAAAAAGATAATAATAAATAGCAATTCAACATGCTCCGAATTCTTTCTTGGAACTGTTGGGGCTTTCCATGGAACAAAGGCCCCAAGCTAAGTTGGATCTCGAATGATGTTGATATTATTTTGCTTGTTGAAACTTGGGAGCACGAAGAATCTAAGGTCCCTAACATAGATGGCTTTACATTATGGTCTACCTGGAATAAGTGATCCTCTCATAGAGGCATTGGGGGTATAGCTTGTTACATTAAGAAGAACATCTCTCCCCATGCTAGGATCTATAAAAACGACCCTTACAACCAATATAGTTGAATAGAAATTATTGAAATTTATGATAAAAAGACCTACATAGAAATCTGTTATTCCCCCCCATCAATTCTAACTTCTATAAGAAAAAGAATCTAGATAAAAATAGGCCTTACAATGGTTTAGAGAATGATATTTCTAGCCTAAGTAATGAAGGTAATATCCTTTTAATAGGTGACTTTAATGCTCGAACTTCAAGCAACCAAGCTATTCTTCTAAGCAAGCATTCCAACCCTAATCCTCTTTGGTTAGACAAAGACCTTCCTTTGGCTAGCTGGTACAAAAGGAGCTCTGAAGACCTCAGGGAGAATTTGTTTGGGTCGGACCTAGTCAAGCTCTGCAGTGCTCAGGATCTCATAATTTGCAACGGTCTAAAGAAGTGGCCCAATTCTAGCCAGATGACCTGCATCCATGGGCTTGGTAGCAGCGTGGTAGACTATGTTATCTCTGATCTCCCTCTATACAATGAAATAACAAATTTTGACATTTTAAATGACCATGAGTCTGAGTCTCATCATAGGCCTTTACTTATAACTCTCAATTTTGTCATGCATAGAGATCCCATAGAAGATAATCCTTATAGCCAAAAGAAGTTAATCTTTGATAGAAATAAAAAAGATCTCTTTCTAAATGAATTAAAAACTAATTTTCTTCCTTTATCTAGTATAGACAACATAGAAGATCTCTATCATAATTTTACTACAACCCTCTCATATTCTATTAACAAGTTCTCAATTAAAGTTTCAAGTAATAAAAGAAATAACAAAACGAACCCATGGTATGACAAAGATTGTAAAAGTGCGAGGAGAGCAATTAAGGAAGTTGTTGATGAATCTCTTAAAATTAGCAAGATAAAAATATACAAAGCCCTAACTAAAAGGAAAAAAAGGCAGTATATTCGTAAAAGATAAGAGAATCTCTTACACCTCTCTAAGGTAGCTCCTAAGAAATTCTGGAGGCAGATTCTAACTAGGAAAACTAAAGATAATAATAAAATTGCTTTACAGGACTGGAATTCCTATCTTAAAAAGCCTTATGAATCAACAAATGTCATGGATAACTTTGAAACCTTGCTCACAATGAAAGAATTTTTCTCATTAGAAGACATTGATTTTGGGGTTAATCGCTTGGCCAATGGGAAAGCTAAGGACATTGAAGGTTACCAAGCAGAAATCTTAAAAATTGGAGGTCTTGTCCTCATCCCCCACATTCACAAGATTTTCAATCAAGCGGTCAAGCAAGGGTTCCCTAAAACATGGACACAAAACCTCATTATCCCTATTTTTAAAAGTGGGGATACAAATAACCCCTCTAATTATCAGACAATTATGATCAGCCCTCTCCTAGTCAAGTTATATGGTATTATTTTGGAATGGAAGTTGAGCATATGGCTTGAAAGTGCAGGTAAGCGGGCTAAAGACCAAGTGGGTTTTAGAAAGCAGCACTCAACAACAAACCACCTTGTTATGCTTAGGATCACTATGGAGGAATGTCGCAATGATAAATCCAATCCCTTTTGTTGCTTTGTGGACTTCAGAAAGGCTTTCGATCCGGTTCCTAGAAACAACCTTTGGAACAAATTAGAAGAGATAAAGGTTCCTTTTGAGTTGAGAACTGCCACTATAAGGTTATACGAGAATGTAATTGCCAAGTTAAAGAGCAATGAGGGGTGGTCGAAAGATATTGTGTAATATCAGAGTTAAACAAGGTTGCCCCCTCTCCCCTGCCTTATTTGGCATTCACATCGATAAGCTAGAAGGTTGTTTAGAGGAAGCAGGACGTGCTGGCATGATCTTAGCTGGGATAGTCATCATTCTTCTTCTCTATGCTGACGATATTGTTCTTCTCACAAGGTACCCATTTGATCTTGATAAGTAACTTATACTTCTTAAGGATTTATGCTTTACCATGGGTATGATTGTTAACACTGACAAAAAAAAAGTTATGATTATCAAATCCAAGAAGGACACTTACGGTAATTTTATGTATGACAATAGTAACTTGGAGGAAGTGTCTTCCTACAAGTACCTAGGAATTGATATTTATCACAAGCTCAATTGGAACTATAGCATTGAGAAAAGGATTAATGGTGGATGGAAATCTTATTTTGGTCTTGATAATAATTGTAAAATAGCAAACCTCGTAATGTGGGATAGAAAGAAGTTCCTCTTTGAAACTTTAGTCACTCTAGTTATCTTATGTGGATGTGAGGTTTGGGGTTGTGGAATCTCTAGAGAATCCTGGAGAAAGATTGAGCAAATCCAAAAGCGTTTTATAATGTATAACCTCAAAATTAAAAGCAACACACCCTATCATATTCTCCTTATAGAAGTGGGTCTTTCCCCTATCGAGAGCCTAGCTATGACTAGGCTTCTGTTGTACAAGCACAAACTCGATAACATAAGAGACCATAGACTTCCTAAGCTAGCTTTAAATTCCAGCCAAAACCACTTAAGGCTCAAACAAGGTTCGTATAAAGACACCAGGGCCTGGTTAAACCATTGGGAGATCGACGAGAATGTTGCATTGCTAAACATTGATAACATTAAAAATATTGTTACTTCTAAGTTCAAATAAAAAATGTGGTGTGAGAAAGGTTTAGTAGCTAAAAGAAAATTAAGATATTATAAGGAGGTCATCAACCCCACCCTAGAAGATCAAAAGTATCTCTCTGTTTTAACTAGATCAAAGAAGAAAATTAATATAGCCAATAGTAGAATGAACTCTCATGAACTCCATAATGAAACAGGTCGTAGGGCAGTTCCTAAAACACCAGGGATGGAAAGGTTCTGCCATCTCTGTGAGAATACGAACACCGAGGATGAAAATCACTTTCTCTTAGAGTGCTCCGCATACAACCACATTAGAACTCAGTTTCAAAATCTTTGTCACAATACTGACCTTCCTAGCCTTTTACGTTATCAAAATTACAGTGAGCTCGGGAGGCTTCTCTCCAAGCTTTTTGAGCATAGGAATAAAATCAAACTAAATAATTCGTTTCTTTAGGTATGATAGACCAAAGTTTGGTCTCAATGGACATTAACCATCATCATCATCATCATCATCATCATCATAATTGAGCAGAGAGGCTCATTCTACATCCCAGTATGATGTGTAACCCTGTCCATCCGTCATCACGGTTGAAATTTTGCTTATCTCGGTCAAAAAAAATAAAAATTACTATATAAAATATTTAAATTATGTTGGATCATAAAAAAATTTGAACGTGAAGAAATTGGATCCTTAGTTGATGTCAAGTCCCACTAGCACAACTTATTGAGGATGGGACTCATTAGCAAGGGGACCCAGGATCAAACATCATGGGGGTTGGTTGTGCCCTGTGCTAGGGGAGGAGACATGCTAAAAAATCGAGTCAACTAAGGGCTGCGGTGACCCACGCTGGGTGCTATATATGGGTGAATTTGATGGATTAGATGCCTAGTCGATTCCCAAGGGTCGCGGGCCATAGATCAAGCCTAGAATATCACAAACAAATTGACAAAAAAAAGATATATACATAGTTGACAATTATTGGATCGCCATTTCAACTGATATGTCTTACAGGGTTCCCTGGATATTTACGGAGATTCCAAGATCATCATCAATCAGGTAAAATGCAATGCAAACATCAACAATCCCTTGCTACTCGGCTAGCTGGGGAGAATTGATCTTCTATGGAAACAACACAACGATTCTACAATATATCACATTGGCAGAGAACAACACAACAATTCTACAATATATCACATTGGCAGAACAAAACAAGGAAGCTGATGGACTATCAAAGAGGGGACTGCAAGGTAATTTTGGTAATATGCACATGGAAATATCTTGGGGTCACAATGTTTTAGAAGTTGGAGAATTTCCATTTCCTGGGTAACTTCCTTTTTCCCCTCCTTTTTTTGTATAATTTTGTATGGTGTACTAGTTTTATATTTACCAGTTTCTCTCTCACTTGGATGGATGGATGGACAAACTACTTGCCCACTTGCTTGGATAGATGGTATGGGTTTTATGCACCTTGTACTGTTGATAATATCTTTGTCTACTATCTATTTTCTTGGAACAACACTGGGCTGATGGACTGTACAATTTTGTAGTATGTAAGCTCTGATATTTTTTGGATGGGAAGCATGATATGCTCACCCAGATGGCCTGAATGTTGTAATGGCTTGGCAAATGATGAACATATCCTGTATATTGAGCATATGATATAATATTATGCCTTTTTCGTACTAATTTTTTTTTTCAATAAATATGTAAGTTTATTTTTTTATTTTTACTTTTTTTTTTCCCGGTAGATAACATAAGAAAAAATATTTATGAAAAAATAATTTCAATTACTTTATAATAAGTAGATGTGTTAAGTTTATTTTTGGTTTATACTATATGGACATTGTTTTGAACATGAAAGGAATTACACCTCCCTCATGCTAGGATGGAACCTTAGGGAAATAATTTTACATATATAGAAAGAAAAAATAATTAAGAATAAAAAAATCAATTACTTCATAATAAGGAGATGTGTAATTCATTCATTTTTTAATATGAAATTGTTTTTAATATATTTCAATAAACATTTACATCTCTTTTTTTTGTTTCTATGTACTTTTTTTTTTTTTTAATTTAGTGAATATTTTATTTTTTATGTCAATTTTAGGTTGAGCAAGGAAGGAATTACATCTCCCTCGTAGTAAGTTATATAATGGGTCTTTTGGTACAATAATTTGACATACATGGAAAGGAAAAATAATTAAGAATAAAAGATTTCAATTAATTCATAACAATGACATGTGTAATCTGTTCAACTTTGAATATGAAATTGTTATATATACGTTGTTTTTTATGTAGTGAATAATTTTTTTTGTCAACTTCAAGTTGATTGGAAAGAATTACACCTCCTTTTTTTTCAACTACTTCATAGTAATTCATTAAATTTTTAATATAAAATTGATATGTCATATTTCTTAATTGTTATGTCAAATTATGTTAGCTCTAGTGGTTTTGTGAACTTGTTTTCCTAGATACATGGGTTTAAATCTGGGAAGCAGAGACATTTTTTTTAGCATTTTTGAAATAGTTGCATTTAGTGTAAGAGCAGCAGACTTGCAATTTTTCTTTTTATATATCATATATAAATAAAGATTAATAATAAAAAGAAAATCAATGTGAAAAAAAAACAAAATATTTACATGTTTAAGTAAAATAGATTATTATTAAGCATTATAAAGCATTAATAAAAATTTGTGATAAAAATATATCACTTTCATTCTTAACCATATAAAATATGCTAAATGTTCATGAGAAATAGCATTATTTTATATGAACTTTAAAGAGAGATAAAGTATTTAAAAAGTGAAAAAATCTTACTTTTCACTTTTGAATCCAAGAAAATTATATAATTTTTATACTTTAAAAAATATTTCTATTAATTACTTAGATAAACACGTATTTCAATGTCTATGAACTAATTTATTTCAATATGTGTGTTGATCATAATTAAAATTTCAATACCTAAAAGAGAAAAGTAATTGAAAATACTTTTTAATAAAAGTAATAAGAGGGAGATGTGTATTTAATTTAACTTTTAACATAAAAATATTAATATTAAAAAATTTAGTGTAGATCATAAATAAAATATTTCAATAATTAGGGTTAAGTAATATAGATGTAAATTTAGAAATATATGAATAACAAAAAAACATTCTAATGTGTGGCCAATATGGTCCATAAATAAAATCATTTAATTTCCATGTTAAGTAAAATATTTCAATATCAACTATGTATATATTATATTTAATCGGAAATATATATATATATATATATATATATATATATATATATATATATATATATATATATCTGTGTGTGTGTGTGTGTGTGTGTGCTATTTTTTAGTCAATTTTGTTTAAAACCCAACAAAGATTTATTGGAATTACAAGCTTAAATTATGTAGTTTACATAATCTAAGTCCCCAAGGAGATTTTCAAGGTGTTGAATCCAGATATATATATATATATATATATATAAGCCACGACCTATCAAACATAGAGAGGGATTAAATTTCTCAATGTGCAAACTTTTTTGCAAGTTTTGAAATATAAAATAACTTTACACCATAAGAGATGTGTTCTGTCAATGCTTGCTAGATTCGTGGATAAGAGAGAGAGAGAGAGAGAGAGATTATGTGTACAATTGGGACCATAAATATTTCATGTACCTTAAATATTCTATCTTTCACCTTTTTTAAGGCATATTTTGGAATTAATTTCATCTAAAATATAATAAAGATTTTATTACGATCCTTGCACCTTAAAAATGATAAGAAACCAATAATTATAGTCCACTTTTAGGGGAAAATATCCTTTTACAATAAATACAATGAACATGACAATATTTGATGGTCCTAATAATATGGCTCCTTAGTGTATATATAGGAGACAAATGATACAATTATAATAAAATGGGATGATAAGGGGTTCTAGCCTATATAACAATATAACAATAGGAATGTAATCAATTAATATCTAGGGCTTAGCAAGGGGTTTTTGGGTTAACATGGGCTTATATAGGGTTTAACATTCCCCTCCCTCTCAAAGAAGTGTTTTCCTCGACACTTGACTATTTGTGGGTGTTTTTGCATGAAAAACTCATCTTCCATGTTACTTCTTCCACTAATAGGTTCTTCCATTCGATGAGGTACTCAATGATTGTTCGATTTATCATATTCTTAGTCTTTGTTTCCAAAATTGTTTATGGTTATATTATTATTTTCCCTTCTTCATTATTTTCTAGTAGAAGAGTTTGTACTAGGATCTTATCACTAATTACCTTCTTTAAGAAAGAAACATGGAAGATTGGATGTACACATGAAGATGGAGGTAACTACAATTTTTAGGCCATACTTCTAATGTTTTACAACACCTTATAGGGGGCATAATACCTTAAAAGCTAATCTATTTTCCTTCTTTTGTTGCTTGAGGGACATTTGTTTATATGGTTGTAGTCTCACAAATACTCGATTCACCACCTCAAATTCTCTTTCACTGCAATGTTGATATGCTTGTTGTTTCATCCTATTTGTGAAACATGACCAAGTTGTCCTTCAGTAGTTTGAGAACCTCTTGTTGGTGTTGTATGTGGTCCTCTATTGCTTGAGCATTTATAGTCCCTTTCAACGGTGATGCGATGGAGCAGGGTGATATCCATAAAGTGCCATAAATGGTGACATTTTTTATAAAGTATGGAAAGTGTATTGTACCACCATTCTACTAAAGGTAACTATTTGACCCATTGTATATGTTTATCAGATGAAAATAAACACAATATCCTTCTAAAAATGTATTCATAGTCTCAGGTTTCCCATCAGAATGAGGATGGTAAGATGACCGGTGAGCCAATTGAGTACCCAAATATGAAAATAATTTAGTCCAAAATTTTTGAACAAAATTTGGATCTTTGTCACTTACATTCCATGTAGCTTTTGGATTGTTTCAATGAATGCTTCTGCCACAACGCTTGCTTTAATAGGACAAGAAAGATAGAAAAAGTTGGCATACTTTGTGAATTGATCTACCACTTCAATAACAACACTCTTTCCTTGATATTTGGGTAAACCTGTAGTAGAATTCATTGAAATGTTTACTCAACACTAGATTCCTATGGCTAATAGCTGAAATATCCCTCAGGTCTTGATAGTCTCTCCTTTATTTTGTTGGCATACAATTCATTCTGCCACAAAATTTTTCACAATTGCTTTAAGACCTTCCCAAAAAATTATTTCTTGATCTTATGGAATGTCTTCAAGAACCCTGAATTCCCTCCTATAGGAAAAATGTGTAATTCTAATAGGATCTTCTATTTGAGTTGAGAATTCTTACATAAGAATAAGCAATCTTGATACCATAACAAATCATTTTTCCAAGTAAATTTTTCTACTGCATCAAGGTCCTCATATAGCTATTGAATGATCTAGCATATATTCTCACATTGTTGTCATTCTATCCTTGTTTCTTCCCTCCAATCATTTTGGAATGGGAATAATACATAGTAAACCATTTGTGTCTTCCTTTTTCCTTTAGAGTGCATTTACCACAATATTTTGTTTTCCTATTTTTTAGATAATTTCAAAGTCATAACGCAACATTTTTGTGATCCATTTTTGTTGCTCTTTTGAAGATAATATTTACTCCAAGAAGTACTTCAAACTATCATCATATATTTTTAGTTTGAAGTTTCTTCCTATTAGGTATGGATACCATTTCTTAACTGCATGTAGTATGCCCAACAATTTTTTTTCATAGGTGGGTCTAAGTAAGTTCTTTCCTTTAAGTTTGATACTTTCAAAGGAAACAAGCCTTACTCATTGCATGAAATGTACATCAATTTTCCCATTTGGGTTGGGTTTAGGTGGAACTCATAAGATCTATTATCAGTGACTAATCACCTCACACATGAAAAATGAAGAAAGAGAAGCACATCCGATATATATAGCCAAACAAAGTAATAAGAGAGATCCTTGAGTCACTATATAAACAATGAAATCTCTGTTGGATATCATAGGAATGCACGATATGATCTGTAATTAAAAAAATAAAGTGCCATATTCTGACAATTAATAACTTGGCATCCATTCAAATATTGTTTCAATACCTGTGTTGAAAAATTGAAAAGTGTTGAAGCCCCCGATTCACCTCCTTCCTTAAAATTGCTTCAAATTCTCCTAGAAGGCTCCTATAAGAATATCAATAAGGAAAAAAACATCTCTTGACATAGTATTTACACTACCTATTTATGATTTATCTTTATGTGTCTTATTCTCAAAGCTAAATTTTGTTTAGTAATTTTTATTTTCTTTGTATATGGTTTTACTCACTCATGATCTTATGATTAAATTCTTATCATCCACTGGTGTATATCAAAGTCAACTTGAGAATTAGTATAACTATTTACATATTTAGGGTAGAATAATGATAACCCCATATAGGTCTTCTTAACCCTAACAACAACATTAGAGATGAAGAGGAAGCTTTTGAAATTTTCTGAAATCCATCATCTCCAGACTTCATGTATGGTATACCTATGTTTATTTTTGAAAGGTTTTAACATCTTTGAAATCATTTAGATACTAAATGTAGTAAGATTATGATAAAAAAATACGCTTGCCACCATAGGTGAACAAAAAGAATTTTAGAAAGAAACAATGAGCTCTACCAAAGTCATAATTTGTTCAATCTATCAATCTTTTACACCATATAACTAACATTTTCACTCTGTCAAGTGCATGCATGCTACTTACCTTTTCACTTTGTCAAGTGCATGCATGCAACCACTAATGTTGTTTTCCTATCCTCCATCCTATATTATCATGACATTATACCATTAACAATTAAGATAAGATAAGATAATTTGATTAATGTCCAATGAATGACCATAAATATGTCAATGGGACTGAAGGATACAACTAGTACGAGTACAATGTAGGACTGTAGATGCAACTCCTAGAAAATTCCAAAGCTAAACCTAGGATAAAGTTAAGTAAATTGTGTTTTCTAAGACTATTTCATAGCACACTTGATTTTTTTTTCTTGAGAATGATGGGAGACCAAGAATTCGTCACCCATGACTATATTGTGGTAGTAGGGAGTTCTGATCCTCCTTATCAATTGGATTGGATCATTATATTGTTTCTCATACATCTTGATGCTTTGAAAGTGGAAAAAAATGGAGGAATCAATGCTCAGGACTATTTTTACTGGTGGGACCTAGTTGGAAAATTGGGGTCTTAAACCTTCTGGGAGCATTTGAAGGAATCAAAAAAAATTGTTTAGTGGTAAAATTTTATGCTCTAGTGATGCACATTTTTCTCCTATTTTGCACATAATGATCTTTTCAATGACAAAAGAATTGTTTCAATTAGAGTCTATATGCGAAAGTTATGCCACTCAGAAGTTGACCTTCTTGTTTTTACCACCATAATTTGGGAGGATGCCACATGAGTCCCCATTATTCATGAAAAAAGGGATAATGATGTGATTACGATAAACAATACTCTAGAAGAGTCTGTATTGTAACTCTAGGTAACAGTTTAGATAGTCAAACCTAACCACTAGTAGGATATTGGGCTATGTTATAACTAGGTCACTAGGATGAAAAGGGGTTCCTTCTTCCAAGTGAATTTATTCCATAGATGAGCAAAAACATTTGTGAGCGATACGATATAGAACACACAAAGAGGATTTGTGCACTATAGTAGCCCATGGGCCACAATCCATACTTATTTGTACTCACAACCATTTCCTATTAAGAGAAAGAGAGTAGAGAGACTTCACCTTCAGCTGTGTTTTTCTTCAAACAGGGTTCCCAAGTCATATATTGTGTCAAATGTGTTTGTGAGATTTTATTTCATCATTCTCGATTTTCTACATAATTTTAATTCGCATGCATATGCTATTAACAATAATATATAGATCCAAAATTCTAAAACGAAATAAAATTGTAACAATGTAGATTTTAGATATTTAAATATAATTTTATCATATATGTTGTGACAAACTGTCTAGTGAAATATCCATGATAGTTACTAGGTCACCCTATGGCACATGCCATCAGATGGTTGCACCAATGTCACTAATGTGTGAGGTTTACATGTATGTGTTATAGCATCTACAACCACCCTCCAAAATTTTTCCTTAGCTTCGTTTTGGAGCCTCCCTACCGACCATCCTCAGCAACATGTCTTGCACTGTCAAGCACATCAGATTCAACTATTTCATAGAGTCTTGTGAGCCTGTGTATGCAAGTTTGTTCCACTTGCTTCACAGGATGATTTTTGGATTTAGTGTCAGTTCCTGGTTAAGAAGCTCCCTCTGGGAATTGCGGAATTCTGGAGGGGAACTAGTCTTCCCTCCAAAGATTGCAAAAACCCAACTGGACACCCAGCTAGGCTCCATAATTACGCAATTCTTCCTTTCAGTATTCCTCTAAAAAATTGCGCAATTCATCCTAGGATAGTTGCTCAGCCTAGAAATTGCGCAATTCTGGGCAGCAGTCACTTGCTGCTCTTAGAAATTGTGCAATCCATTTGGGATAGCCAGCCCAACAGCTAGCAGAAATTGCATAAATCTAGCCAGGTAGCCTGCTAGGCTCAGAAAATTGCGTTGTCTGACCCAGGACAGCTGCTCAGCCCAGAAATTGCGTAATCCTGGGAGACAGTCACCTGTTCCTCCCAGAAATTACACAATCCCTTTGGGAAAACCATCTCTGCTCAACCCAGAAACTGCGCATATTTTCATCCTAGGCTTGCAGACCGATGCATGTGCCTTCAGGTTTACCGGTTCCCTTCGAGATCGAGAAAAACTGATTTGCATGCATGGACTGCTTTTCCCAAGGCAACATGCAAAGGCATCCCTTGATTCAAGGATCTATTTTTAGCAGCTGGAGGTTACATGCAAGGATCATTTCAAAAACCTCCCACCAAGTGTCGCTTTTCCTAGATTGGTGGCATGCGCATCACAAACTCTATCTTATCAAAAATCATCAATCAAACACTGCAGATCTCATTCCTCACATCGACCTTGCATCTCTGACATCCAACATTCTATCTAGGAGTCGTCAGCACATTCAACTCAGTTGTTTCGACGTTAGCCCACTTTTCATGTCTTGCACTGCATTTCTATAGTTTTTTGTGTTTCATTTTATGTGAGCGTTGTCTACTTGATTTCAGTGAGCGCTTGCTATCATTTTGATGTATGTTAGCATGTAGAAGTACCGTTTCAGTTTTCGTTCGCATCTCACTGCTGTCGCATGCATGACACTGTTTTTGCACTGATGGTCGTCGTTATGGCGACTAGCTTCACACACATGCATGCTTTCCCATTTTATGTATCATGCACTTTTTATTTTCATGTATGATAATTCAATCTTGTTTGCACTAATCTTATCATGCATTTAGACTTCTCATGTTTTTAGTCGCCCGGCAGCCGGTCTAGGTGGGCAAGGCTCGGACCGTGCCTTACCTGGCTAGCACTGTGCATTTCCGAAAGCAAAGGCTCTGCCTTCCCTCCACAAATTGCGTAAGTTTGGCCCATAACTGATCTTCAGGCTTGCATTGCGCAATTCTTGGAAGCAGTGTCCTGCTGGCCCCAGAAATAGCGCAATACAGTTTGTTGGTTGCATGTCACTGCTGATTGAAATTGCGCATTGCGCAGTTTCAGTCCTCAACAAGCCAGGCTGGATTGTGCATTATGTAGTTCCAGTAGTCAATCAGCCTCCCGACAGCTTGGACTGTGCCTTGTGCAGTTTTGGTAGTCAGTCTCCCAGCCTCCCAGTGAAAATTATTGCGCAATCTTCACAGACAGTCACACATGTATGTTGCATGTCAACCCTCTAGTTTGTTTTGGTTTTCAACTGAAAGGTTTCTGGTCATGATTGTTTCTATGTCTCCAGGTATCGTAGGTGTTCGTCTGCCTCTCAGCATCACAGGTACAATGGCTTATAGGAGAGCAGAGTCGAAGTCACTGTTCAGAGCACACTTGGGGATGCAGTGGATCAAGTGTTTATGAACTTGCCTATCTATGAAGACATCAAGTTGTTCATGTACAAGAATATCAAGATGAAATGGCAATAGTGTCACAACGAGTAGCAACATCAGCAGCAACAGAAGGTAGCACACCCACACATGACGAATGCAAGAGGAATGTTGTTTACAACATAGAGGCGGAGCAAAGCTATGAGTTAAAAGAAAATTCACTTGGAGGTTGAAGCTATGAGGTGATAGTGCGACACGAAGATCGTGCGAAGGTAGAGAAAGAGAAACAGAGAAGGAGTTGCATGTGCTAAAGCGGCAACTCAAGGAAGAACAAGAGCTGCACAGACGAGAGAATGAGTTACAGTAGGAATAGGTACAACAGGGGGCACAACATGCACATACAGATGAAGCTGCGCCCGTACAAGTTATATACCCATCCAACAGCTGCCATGGAGCAGAAAAGGTGAGCAGTGTTGTCGATCGCATGCAAGAGTACTCAGGAGAATGGATGTCATTATGCACACGCATGCAATCCCACCCATTTGGAACACTCACGGAGGCGAAGATAAGAAGCAAGTTCGACTTGAGTTGAACATGTACTTTGACAAGTTGATGCACGTGGTCACCAGCACATGCTTGGAGATCAACACAGATAGTATGCATCAGTATGTTGCTTGTCCATCCACACTCAAAATGATGATGTGCATGCTATCAAACGAGTTGGATAGAGGGGCCATATTAGTGTACCCGGATGCAACGAAGGTAAGAGTTTGCTTTCAGCATGATATCACCATTAAGCGCACAGACACCATCATGGATGACCAAAATTGGCATTAGTTCAACACCATCAACAAACACAAGGATGTCAAAGATTTGGTCTCTCCATAATGGTCCCAGTGTTCATGATGTCTTGCATGGCTTGCTCAAGCCATTTTGTCTCACATGGGTACATGTGTAGATTGTGTGTAACATCTTGTCAAGTGGAAGTTCAAGCGTTGATAGTTGAATGTAACAATCATAGAATAGAGTTTAGGCTTCTGTGACCCATATCAAGTTTACAAAAGATTTTTCAGCGAAGATCACATGAAACATCATTTGTCGACGCGTTTCGAACCAACCAATGTGGTTCATCGTCAGGACAAGTTGAAGAAACAGATCCAGCTTAGCAAGTTAAATAGACAGAGCAAAGCCTCCAACGGCTAAAAAGACCAACAGCTACTTTTGACTAGGTACCGGGATCAAAACCTTTTTTAATAATTTAAGGGAAAAAGTTACCCTAGGGGGACCAATCCCTTAAAATAAAATAAATAAAAATAATTTTATGATAATAGTTAGTTAAAAATATTAATAAATAATTAAAATATTATGTAAAAATTAATTCATAGTTAGTTAAAAATAAAAATTAAAAATTATATTTAAGGGAAAAAATTACCCTAGGGGGACCAATCCCTTAAAATAAATTCAATAAAAATAATATTATGATAATAGTTAGTAAAAAATTATTAATAAATAATTTTATGATAATAGTTAGTTAAAAAATATTAATAAATAATTGAAATGTTATGTTAAATTAGTAGTCATGAATATAGTTAGTTAAAAATAAATAATTAAAAATTATATTTAAGGGAAAAAATTACCCTCGGGGGACCAATCCCTTAAAATAAAATAAATAAAAATAATTTTTTAAAAATTATTAATAAATAATTAAATTTTTATGTTAAATAAAAATAAATAATTAAAAAGAGTAAGTTAAATTAGTATTAGAAGGAATTAAAAACAAGACTATTCTTATATAAATAAATGAATATAAAAGAAAGAGAAGGTTAAAAGTATGAATGAAAAAATTAATATAAGTCAACTTAAAAATAATAAAGTAAGTTAAATAATAATAATAATAATAATAAATAAATTAATAAATAAAATAAAATAAAATTAATAAATAAATAAATAAATCAAATAAAAAACAAATAAACTAAACTAAAAAAAAAAAAAGGACGACTAGGTCGAGATTGTTGGGACCCAACACCGACTGATTTTCCAGCCATCATCTCTACTGAGGTTACTCGGCCTCTTTTCAATCTCAAGCGCCTCCCTAAATTTCTGATGATGGAAGTGCGAAACCTTAGCAATAACACTAGCTTCCTCAATACAAACATGATGATTGGTTTTCTCAGCATGCTTAGCTAAAGCGGAAGACTTAGTTCGCCTTTGGTATCTTGCAGTCAACCTTCAGGCCGGTTGGTCAGCGTGATGTCTCCGGTGGTTTGCAGCTCCCCGGTGCATAGCTTGACCGCAGAACCGGGTATCGGTTTGGCTCGCAGGTCCGTTGGGATCAGAGAAGGCTCGACCCCCTCTCCCCGTCCGTTGGTCCTTGACAGTCACCCTTCGAGGAGTGCGCTGTCTTCTAATGATATTGATAATATGTGTATTGATTATAAGTATACTAGCATTTGCACCAGATGTTGCAAAGAAAACGTCGTAAGGCAATAAAAAAAAAAAAAAACTAATAGCTTGAAGTGCCTTGTAAAATAAATACAATCTCTACACAACATTATAATGCAATGTTTCAAAATTATATATTTACAAGATCAGAGATCATTCATTACTAAATCATTATATCAAAATAGCCTTAAATAATACGCTGACATTACTAAATTGTTATATCAAAATAACCTTAAATAATACACTCATAGAGAATAAAAACTTAATAATCCCAGGTACCTTCAATAAACAGAACTGCTATATGGCGTACTCTCGAATAATTAAAAAAAACATAAAATATAAACCCAAGCTTATACACCTACTCATGAATAATTTAAAAATCCAGAAAATACGAACCCATGTTTACACAGAAAATACAAACCCATGTTTACACGCGAAGAAATGAGATAGTCATGCATATCTTCCATCATTATTTTTAAAGCAATAGCAGTTGTTTTGAGATACTATTGCCCTTTTTAAAACTTATTAATTCACTTATTTATTACAATTATTATAATCATTAGAAAATATAAACATGGTTTTTAAGGATCTATGCCCAATTATAACTTGTACATATAAAAATCGATAATAATTTGAGTTCTCTTCTTTGTAGACTACTTTTCACTAAAAAGTGATACAAGTATTGCTTATGTTAGATATAACATTTCATAAGATCTAGTTTATAATAATTTGAACTCCCATCTTGCAGCAGCCTAGAAGTGTCTTCCCTCATCAAAAGAGAAGAGATATCTAAATGATAGCTCCCACAGAAGTGGCAAGACGTTTGGTTCCTGAAACAAATACATTGATACATTGAGTTCGTCGCAAAACCTTTAACTCTATGTTGTTTCATTCAGAGACATACTATTAAGTGGATGCTATTAAGTGGATGGGATCATACTTCGTACGATACTCTTACTCTTGGTTCTGTTTTCCAATTTTTTCACACACAGTTATAATCCAATTCAGGTTGTGTAGGTTGTTTAGTTTGTATTAGTAAAAAGGTAAATATTAAGTACATTGTAATAAATTAATGATTGATTTACTATTTTATTTGGGCTAGTCAAACTTAGAGTAAATAGTGATAAAGTGTTCTATTAAAATATTGCACTATGTAAATCTCACTCTCACGCTCCATTATGTAAAGTTCACTAATTAACTCTGTCAGCAAAATTCTAGCCATTTGCCATGTCCTTCATAATCTATACCAAATATGATTAGTTCTGAAGATAAATTAATACGAAATTTCTATTGACAGAGACAACCAAATAATTGTTGATTTATTAAAATCCATGAAACCAAGATAACCAGGGCGAGCCCAGTCCGAGTACCTTCCATAAAAATGCTGCACTCCATACCATATCCTGCAATAGAAAACAAATTACACAATAGAAATCTGATATTGTCAACAAATTTAACAAACTCCCAAATCTATAAAATCGTGATTAATGTTGCATTATGAAGTGGACTCTGTAGTTTGAAAGGACATCTGATCCTGACCATGACAGAGACATATAACAACTTTGGCTTCCCTTTCTGTGGGAACCCATCTGCAAGTAAATAACTTCACTCCTAAGGAATTGATAATGAATTCCTGCATATGGATTTAATTTAAACAACATTAGTCATGGAAATCTATGAGCATTAGGAAATTTAGTTTAAAGAACATCAATTATTTGTGATTATTATGGTAGTTTTCCATTATTCACCTCTTCATATCTGACATGCTCCCCTGACATGTCGAGAGGCACCTGAAAAGAAAATCCAGTAGATTGAGAGATTGTTTTACAAAAGTTCTCCACTACTATCAACCGAATATTTTTTGAAATGTAAGGTTGACCATCAAGAGAAAATTGACAAAAACTCAAGGCTAAAACCTCATGCATGAACAAAAATTCCATTTATAAAAAATTGACTTTTCTTAGTTTCTTATCTAGAACTAAACTTATTGGAAACAACCTAAGAAATACAATAATACTTATAATTCTTATTATGGAGTCAAATCTTAAATTAATTTATCTTAAACCATAAATGGAAACAACTTTATAAAAATAGCAATAGCTTTGATGCTTATTATGAAATCAATCTTAAATTAATTTTCAAACCTTGGCATGTGATAAAGAATACTCTCCCCACCAAGGTTGGAATTTGGATTTGTTTTTACTTGTCATGCAAATTTTTTTTGACGTTTTGGGTTCTTATGCTCTCTTCAAAAATGTTATGTTCAAAATTTTTTCCGTCAAGAGAGATGTTTTTACAATGAAAGACCCTTCACCAATAATGTTTTGATTAAAAAATTACCCTTAAATAACATAATTATGTTAAATTTTTCACATAATTACCATAAGGAATAAAACAAAAAGACCATAATAAACAAATGACTTATTAAATCTTGAATCTTGGTTTGAAATTGCATGGAACACTTACAATAAAAATTTTGGAACTTGAAATCAAATGTCCTTGCCCTGAACATGCCATAGCATTTGTATATATGAGATATGACTAAGAATATCTTATGTGACATATAAGATGACAAACATAGTAAAACTATTTTATGTTATCAATAAAAACTCGAAAGTAGATGAATTAATATGATTTATGTTATGATTTATTTAATCTAATATGTACTAGTGGATATAAAGATAAAGTACATTTTACCTTATATATTTTAGCATTGCTTTAGATCATGTGATATACACTAATGTTAATAAGATTGAATGCATAGTATTTGAACCTTTAAACGTTAAAATACTAAAATTATAATAATTGGACATTGTAGATCTCTTAACATCATATTATATTATTTCCTCCATTATTACATTCTCAGAGATCAAAACACTTATAAGTATTAAATCTGGAAAATCAAATCCTCCATTTTATTTATCACCAAAATGTAGTGAAATCAATATATATAAACAAAAAAAAAAACTTCTTATCCACGAAATGACTTTTTTCATGGTTTTTTTTGTTAATTTTAATTGAAAATTGGAAGAGATTTTTAAGATTTAGAGTACTAAATCCAATTACACATTCATAAAAAAAAAAAAAAAAACAACAACAACAACAACAACAACAAAAAACAAAAAATCACAATCTTACTTGAAATTATATGACATAGTGCAAAAAGCTCTTTCATGTATAAATTAAAGTCCAACAAAAAATCACGATCTTACTTGAAAATTATATGAGGTAGTGCAAATAGCCCTTTCATATATAAATTAAAGTGCACCTTTCTTATCTACAATTTAAAAGAAAATAAATTCTCTTCCATTTTATTTATCACCAAAATGTAGTGAAATCAATATATATAAACAAAAAAAAAAACTTATTATCCACGAAATGACTTTTTTTCATGGTTTTTTTTGTTAATTTTAATTGAAATTTGGAAGAGATTTTTAAGTTTTAGAGTACTAAATCCACTTACACATTCATAAAAAACAAAAAATCACAATCTTACTTGAAATTATATGACATAGTGCAAAAAGCTCTTTCATGTATAAATTAAAGTCCAACAAAAAATCACGATCTTACTTGAAAATTATATGAGGTAGTGAAAATAGCCGATTCATACATAAATTAAAGTGCACCTTTCTTATCTACAATTTAAAAGAAAATAAATTCTCTTATAATAAATTCAATTATAATCATAATTATTTTTTAATATAAATATTAAATTTTTAGTACATAATTTCAAATAAAAGTCAATAAATATTATTATATTAATTAAAAACACTATTTTCATAATTATTTGTATAAATATTTTAATTTAATGTATTCAAAATTGAGATTATGCTTTAAATCTTGCTAGATTAGCAACGCCAACATGAAAATCTTGCTTGAAATACATCTCCACACATTCAAGTATTCATTACTACTTGCAAATTCCACACATTCAAGTATTCATTACTACTTGCAAATACCAATACTACGTTCAAATAAATCGCATTAATCTGAAACCCAAGATACCCAATTTACAAAAAATTTGAGATACATCTCCACACACTCAAGTATTCATTACTACTTGCAAATACTAATACTACGTTCAAATAAATTGCATTAGTCTTAAACCCAAGATACCCGATTTAAAAAAAATAAAAATTAATGCGTAAAATATGACATCATGTGCATTTACATGGTCATTGATTTTTTTTCCAATGAATTGCTCAGGTTGACTGTTTGCATGGGCCATTGTAAAGCTGTATTTATATGGTGAATATATCTTTAATGTGTGAGTCGTCCGTCTTCCGTTTCCGTTTGGGCACGATAATTTTTTTTTAAGCCCATTGTAATTTATTATAGGGATGTTAACTCTGAAACCCGGGTCAGAAACTTCTAGTTCAAGTAAGGTATTATGCTTCAGTTTTTTGATCTAATGGGGAATCTCTTGTCCACTCTAAGCCTTCTACTTCAAGTTTTCATCTAGGGAAAATAATTCATTCAGGAAGGATTTTTGGTTTGTAGTGAACTAGGGCAATTTTCTAGGGTTTCCATCATTCTTTCATGTCAACAGTATTGTAGGCTAATGTAGATAAAATTCCCAATAAACAGTGCTATTCAATAAACTATTCAGTGCAAGCTGTAAATTTGTCATTTAACCAATCAACTCGATACAACCCAATTCCAACAGTCCAGCACGAATCCCTTTATTTATCCAACATTTCAACAATGACAGACTAATACATGAATGGGTAATTACAGTTCTAAAATCCACAGTAAATAATATTATCCAATCAACAACCGGAAATCCAAGCACAGTATTGTATTCAGCAACAATTCTAACGCTTCAACTAATATTATCCAATCAACAACCGGAAATCCAAGCACAGTATTGTATTCAGCAACAGTTCTAACGCTTCAACAGAATTTGACTAGTATGCAAGATTCAAGTGACCCGAACCCTATCATACTAATCCATAACCTATGATTCCTTATAGAAGAGATATCCGAGTGGCTGCAGGATGAAGCCCTGACTCTGGTTACAGAGAGCTGGCAATCAAACCCTGCCCCTAAATCGACCTCCGAATTAACTTAGTAACTCCTCTGAATTAGCCCAGTAACTCCTCTGATTTAGCCACAGTGCTAATATGATTGCTTCACACAACATCAATCTATTACAGGTTTGATCTGTCTCTTCACTGACCTCAGAAAATTGATCCTCGTCCAGGCTCAGGAAACCCTCAGATTAATGCTGAAGGATTCTCGTTGTCCACCAAAAATAGGGCGGTTGTACCTACCTGAAATTTTCAGCCACATAATATGATCAATAATAACAATTTCAAGATTAATTTTACAACTAAAATTATAATAAATTTTCTACAGTATTTAGAACAAAACTTACAGAGAGCTGGCAATCAAACTCTGCCCCTAAATCGACCTCCGAATTAACTCAGTAACTCCTCTGAATTAGCCCAGTAACTCCTCTGATTTAGCCACAGTGCTAATGTGATTGCTTCACGCAATATCAATCTATTACAGGCTTGATCTGTCTCTTCACTGACCTCAGAAAATTGATCCTCGTCCAGGCTCAGGAAACCCTCGGATTAATGCTGAAGGATTCTCGTTGTCCACCAAAAATAGGGCGGCTGTACCTACCTGAAATTTTCAGCCACATAATATGATCAATAATAACTATTTCAGGATTAATTTTACAACTAAAATTATAATAAATTTTCTACAGTATTTAGAACAAAACAAAAATCCCTGTCATAAATACTTGCATTGACTGAGTTGAAGTAATATATTTTGTGCTCATATGTTGTATGACCGGGGAAACTGAAAACCCCATATCTGGAATTGGTGACGATATGAAAGTGGTGAAGATAAAGATACATAAACATAATTTTTAACATAAAAGAACATTTCTGTAACGCAATATTTACACATACTACTCAGTGAAGCAGAGAGACAATGAAGCCCTAACTCTGGTTACAGAGAGCTGGCAATCAAACTCTGCCCCTAAATCGACCTCCGAATTAACTCAGTAACTCCTCTGAATTAGCCCAGTAACTCCTCTGATTCAGCCACAGTGCTAATGTGATTGCTTCACGCAATATCAATCTATTACAGGATTGATCTGTCTCTTCACTGACCTCAGAAAATTGATCCTCGTCTAGGCTCACGAAACCCTCGGATTAATGCTGAAGGATTCTCGTTGTCCACCAAAAATAGGGCGGCTGTACCTACCTGAAATTTTCAGCCCTGTGGCCCTTGCAGTCTCTGCAGCCTCTGCGACTTCCGAAATCCGTCAAGGTGGGCAGCCTTGAAGTATTCCTGGGCAGAAATCCCATGCACAAGGCTACGCATGCAGGGAAGAAAGACACGAAGAGTCTCTGCAAAGAGTCTCATCGCCAACAGGCAGTCTCTGCGAAGAGTCTCATCGCCAGCAGGCCAGGCCTGGCCTTTCATGGCCCATTACCATAGGAAAAAAACCATTTTTCTATGAAAAAAAAAAAATTAAACGAACGACAGAAAACACTCCAATCATCTAACACACAGAATCAATGCCTCAGGATCGCACACATCACATTTTAGGGATGTCTTTCTCAGAGGGAACGCCTTACGATGTAAACATCATCAGTAATAATCATAATCATTGTGATATGAATTATAACTATAGTAATAATGATAATCATTGTGATATGAATAATAACTATAGTAATAATGATAATCATTGTGATATGAATAATAACTATATTATTAAAAGCGATAATAATGATATGTATAATAATAATATTATTAATGAGAATAATAAGGATTCGAATATTGATATTTGTAATAATAATGATATGGATAATAGTATTAATAGTATTGATATGAATAATAATAATAACTTTATCAAGAATAATAATAATAGTAATATTTATAATAATAATATTAATAATATTAATATTTATAATAAGAATATTAACAATAATAATAATCATTATAATAATAAATATAATAATAATAGATTCATTAATAATAAAAACAATAAAAATTCGAATAATAAGTACTCATTTTTTAATGCTAATATTTCTAGCATGGAGAATAATAGGAATGATGTTTATAATCATTGCCTTTCTTCTCGTTCTAATAATAGGGTTTTAAATCTTTCCAGTTTCTCCTTTCCCCCTTCTGTTTTTAAAGTTTTAGGCAAAGGTTTAAATTTTGCCTTAGCTCCGAAGAAAATCCCTGTAGATGATATCATTTGTGACATAGAGTTTGGGATCAGAGATTTACCTGATAGGGTCAAGGACACCATTAGGCAAGATTGTGCGGTTGTCTTAAGAAAGGCTAAGCCCCCTAAGAGCAACCTTAGCAAGGAAGAATCTGCCGCTCTCAAATCCTTAAACCAGAACAAGGATATCATTGTTTTAAAGGCAGACAAGGGTGGTGCTGCCGTCATTCTTAACAAGGCTGATTACCGCAGCAAGATGTTGGATCATCTTCATAATAGTGGTAGCTACAAAAATCTTCCTAAGAATCCGTTAAAGAAGGTTGCTAAGAATGTGGCGCTTGCCATTAAATCCATTAGCTCAATGAGTTCCCTGCACCATAAACTCATTGAAAGCAACCCTATCACGCCTAGAATCTATGGTCTCCCCAAGATTCACAAGGATGGGGCTCCCTTGAGGCCCATTGTCAACACCATTGGTGGTCCTACCTACCTAATTGCTAAGTTCCTTGCGTTAAAGCTTAAGCCCTTGGTTGGTCGTACGGAGTCCTTCGTAAAGGACTCTGCTTCCTTCATTAAGGAGCTCAAGGACATCAAGCTTGACCCTGGGGACATTCTTGTTAGTTTTGATGTTGTTTCCCTCTTCACTTGCATCCCTATTAGTGAGGCCATGGAGGTGATCAACCGCCTAACAGATCCTGACACTGCTAAGTTAGTTGAGATCTGTCTCACTTCTACGTTTTTCTGTTTTGAGGGAGAGTTCTTCGAGCAAACCTGCGGGGTTGCCATGGGCTCACCCCTTTCCCCTGTCGTTGCTAATCTTTTCATGGAAGATTTTGAGTCCAAGGCTCTAAACTCTTCCCGGCTCTTGCCAAAGCTTTGGAGAAGATATGTGGATGACACCAATGTTATCTGGTCTCATGGCCAAGAAGAATTAGATCTCTTCTTCAATCATCTCAATAATCAATCCTCTGCCATTAAGTTCACTATGGAGCAGGAGGTCGATGGTTGCCTTCCATTCCTCGATATTCTTATTTCTAAGAATAGTGATGGTTCCCTCGGCCACCAAGTTTTTCGGAAGAAAACGCATACTGAGCAGTATCTTCATGCCAGTTCCCATCATTTCCCGGCTCAAAAGATGGGTGTTCTCAATACCCTTGCTACTCGGGCTCTAAGGATCTCGGATAAGAAGAGTTTTGAGAAAGAAAAATCCCATCTCCTTGATGTCTTTGTTGAGAATGGTTATAGTAGATTCATGGGTCAGAGGGCTTTCCTTAAAGCTTCAAAGAATTCGCTGTCTAAACGTGAACCAAAGGAGCGAGTTCCAGGTGTCCATCTTCCGTATGTTCAGGGGACTACTGATAAGATTGGTAGGATTCTCAGGACACATAGTGTCCATGTGACCTTTAGGCCCCTAAACACCATTCGCATGTCCCTCCGATCAGCGAAGGATCCTATCGACCCAAAAGATATGAAAGGTGTGTAGTTGATCCCCTGTTCCTGTGGGACCCCCTACATTGGGGAAACTGGTCGCTCCATTAATCAGAGGATTAGTGAGCATGCAGCAGACCTTAAGCATAGGCGAACTAAGTCTTCCGCTTTAGCTGAGCATGCTGAGAAAACCAATCATCATGTTTGTATTGAGGAAGCTAGTGTTATTGCTAAGGTTTCGCACTTCCATCATCAGAAATTTAGGGAGGCGCTTGAGATTGAAAAGAGGCAGAGTAACCTCAATAGAGATGATGGCTGGAAAATTAGTCGGTGTTGGGTCCCAGCAATCTCGACCTAGTCGTCCATTTTTTATTTTTTTTAGTTTATTTGATTTTTATTTTTATTTTTATTTTTATTTTTATTTTTATTTTTATTTTTATTTATTTATTTATTTATTTTTTTTATTTATTTATTTTTTATTTATTTATTTTTATTTATTTTTATTTATTTTTTTATTTTAACTTACTGTATTATTTTTAAGTTGACTTATATTAATTTTTTCATTCATACTCTTAACCTTCTCTTTCTTTTATATTCATTTATTTATATAAGAATAGTCCAGTTTTTAATTCCTTCTAATACTAATTTAACTTACTCTTTTTAATTATTTATTTTTATTTAACATAAAATTTTAATTATTTATTAATAATTTTTAACTAACTGTTATCATTAAATTATTTTTATTTATTTTATTTTAAGGGATTGGTCCCCCTAGGGTAATTTTTTCCCTTAAATATAATTTTTAATTATTTATTTTTAACTAACTATTATCATGATTACTAATTTAACATAACATTTCAATTATTTATTAATATTTTTTAACAAACTATTATCATAAAATTATTTATTAATAATTTTTTACTAACTATTATCATAATATTATTTTTATTTAATTTATTTTAAGGGATTGGTCCCCCTAGGGTAATTTTTTCCTTTAAATATAATTTTTAATTATTTATTTTGAACTAACTATGAATTAATTTTTACATAATATTTTAATTATTTATTAAAATTTTTAACTAACTATTATCATAAAATTATTTTTATTTATTTTATTTTAAGGGATTGGTCCCCCTAGGGTAACTTTTTCCCTTAAATTATTAAAAAGGGTTTTGATCCTGGTACCTAGTCAAAAGTAGTTGTTGGTCTTTTTAGCCGTTGGAGGCTCTGCTCTGTCTATTTAACTTGCTAAGCTGGATCTGTTTCTTCAACTTGTCCTGACGATGAACCACACTGGTTGGTTCGAAACGCGTCGACAAATGATGTTTCATGTGATCTTCGCCGAAAAATCTTTTGTAAATCATAGAGTAGTTGAAGAGTCATGAGGGTAGATGAACGGTCATAAAGGGGGATGTCAAGGGTCACCCCACCCTTTGCTATAAATAGTCCTTCATAACTCATTGTAAAGACTTTTGGTCAGCCAAGCTTCCGATGGGAGTATCTTAGAGAAATCTTGGAGAGTATTGTAACGAGCCTTGGCTTCTCCATTGTGAATAGCTAGTATATTTGTTACACAACATTTTGTCATTGTCCCTATACTCCCCGTTCCTTGATCCTGGAGAACTTCTACAGTGAACCCTTCATGCTTTCCCATCATGAAGAACCTCCCATTATATCTCTCTTCATGAGTAGAACAATTCCCCTTTGCATCATTTTCCCAAACTCTTCCGTTTTTCCTAGTTTACAAGACCGACGCTAATGACCCGTGTCCTCCCCGTGCCAAGATGTAGGGATTACAACAATTCCTCACGCAAACCAGAGCGACTGAGCCTTTTCCCAGGCGTGCTGATCCTCTTTTGGAAATTTTTTTAACTTTGGAGCTGAAGCTTCCAGCTCTAGAAGCTTTGTAACAGAAGTCTGGTTAATGGTTAGGCTGGATGGAGCCAAGAAGGTCAGATTGGGCTCCTTTCCCCTATTAGAATGGAACTGCCTCATGTTGGAAATAATATTGAGAGGGGGGTGAATCAGTATTATCAGATCAATAATTTTATTTCCCAAACAGATTTATATACACTACTTCAGTGAGGTGAACTAACGTGTACACGCGACAGTGCTTAAAGAAACCAACGTATATGTAGAGAACTTGTGATTTAGACAATTTATCATGTGTTGAGCTTAAACCAGTATATCAGAGATTTATTAAATAGTGCAATAAAAGCAAAATAAAGAATCACACATAAGCAACACACATGAACACCAAGATTTAAGGTGGAAACCCAATGTGGGTAAAAACCACCTGCTGCTATCGTCTCTGTCTTCTTTTAATAATAAGAAAATCTGTTTACAATCTTGTACTGGTGCAGACTCATACAAGTATGTAGGCTTCTACCTGCAGAAGTTTACAACCTTCTCTCGTTCTCTAGCTTCTATTGGAAGGGAGCTACAACCCCCTAGCTCTTGTACTAGCCAATATGTTTACTAGTACGTAGGTGCTAGCCTACAGAAAACTCCACTCTTCCACCAAGGACCACGTTTCATGAATTTTTAGATTGTATACTCCTAGATCACAACACCACAATCTGAAGGCCACGTTTCATCAAATTTTCACACTGGACCCATCAATAACTTTTAAACTCAACCTGCATTAAACAATATTCAGATAATCTAAACAATCAGATCACTAACACCAAAACACTGTGCTAAACCCAAAACCCTGCATCATCATTCAAAACCATCTGTAACCTCAAAAATCATGCATTAGAGTGTATACACTACTTGGCTGCGCCTAACCTGTGTGTATACACTACTTTCATTAATTGAACCTATGTATACCTTCAAAATTATTGCAAACATAAACTTTTGAATCAAGTCTATACCAACTATCAATATACTGAATATCTACTGTCAACTTTCAGAGCTTTATATAGGTAGGGACAAAGATTACTTCTTCTCACTTCTACAATCAATCAATCAAATGCCATCCTCCTTATGTATTTAGTTATACATTCAGATCTAAGAAGACTTCATTGACAGACAACAGTAAAACAATAGAATTTGATCAGATAGTTCAGTCAAATCCGAAAAAAGAAGCTTTTCTTTTGTATACGCTACTTGAAAGAGCCGAACCTGCGTGTATACACACTTTGGCCGAGATGAACCTGCGTAAGATCTGAAAATATTGAATTAGAACTTTGCTGCAATTCCAGACTTCAGACAAACCCAGATCTTGATAAATAACGAGTAAAAAAGGCACAAAACATCAGATCTAGTCTCAACCAATATCAGATCATTCAGAATAAGTCATTTCATGTCTCATGATCCTGATCCAACATTGAACTCCAGGTGCACATAACTATTTCAGATCTAGTCCCAAACATAACCCTGCAACATCAAATATACTTTAGATAGAAGTATTACTTATAATCTTATTGCTTGCACACTTGGCCTAATGATCTTCTCCTCCTTATATACTCTTAGGACTTTCTCAATACCTTGGACCAAAACCACTTAGGACCAATACCTTGGACCAAATACCTAGGGTCAATACCTTGGACCAAATACCTCGGACCAAATACCTTGGATAAAAAATACCTTGGACCAAATACCTCAGACCAAATACCTTGGATCAAAAATACCTTGGACCAAATACCTCGGAGCAAAAACATGGTTTTCTAACATGTACGCGCTTTTCCTCCTATGAAAGTGTGTGTATACGTTATACGCTCCTTTTGTTCTGTTAACTCGCATGTATACGATCCTTGGACAAAGTGAACTTGTGTATACCTCTCTTTCTTCATTATTTGGAGTCTGATCTGTAATCTTTTGCTGTTAACATGCTGCATTGTGAACTGTCATCTGAGTGAGTTTCCATCAAGGACAACATCTGTATCATAATGCCAACAATCTCCCCCTTTGTACTTGATGGCAATAACAATACCAAGACACTCTCCCTCTTTGACATCGAGGGCAAAGGGTGGACCAAGATATTCTCCCCCTTTGATATCAAGGGCAAAGGGCTGACCAAAATGAAGACTTTCATATTTGAACAACCGATCATGCTCCCCCTAGGCACATGTTAAATTCTCCCCCTTTGTACAAGCTGTGATGAACTATACCATCCATGTTCCCCCTAAGCATATGCAAAGTCTGCAAAAATATTTTCCAAAAGAATAACACGACTCTATAACTCAACTATGTGAGTTTGACCTTCCTATCACCAATGACTCATAGATACATCAATCTCCCAACCAAGTGGGGATATACCAATTGTTTATACATGACATAAATACAATAAATATTACATCATCCATCCCATGCAAAGTGGGGATACAAATTACTTCATTTGTCCAATAGGACTCATTCAAACATATGAGAAGACATATCAGACCCTAGACTTTTACATGACTTAAGAAACAAATGGTATAAATATCTGAAGCCATAGTTGGACTTAGCAACAATAATGCCAACAATGCAAAATGTGTGTGAAGGCTAATGCTCCCCCTGAACCTGTGCTACCTATGCATTGTTAACAAGTTAATGATCAAGGCATCTTTGTCAGTCAGATAAAAATTAAAGAACAAAGCATGTCAATAGACAGTAATCATCAACATTAGATAGAGCACCCATATCAGAGCCTCCACCACTGTTTTTCTTGTCTGAAAAACATATACGCTCCTTGACCCATAGAAACCCACGTGTGTACGTGACTATACTTCATGAAACATGCGTATAATAACCTTTCTTTGAAAAATTTGGATTTAACAGCAGGAAGCTGCAGTACCTACTCCCAGCTTTTGTCTGAGATATTCAAATGCTTCTCTGGGTAGTGGTTTAGTGAATATATCAGCAACTTGTTCTTTGGAGGGAACATAGTCCAATTTGACCTTTTGTTCAAGCACTTGTTCACGTAGAAAATGGTACTTGATGGGTATGTGCTTGGTCTTGGAGTGCATGACTGGATTCTTTGAAATAATGATGGCACTTGTATTATCACATAGAATGGAGATAGGTGGAGTACATGTGATTTGAATGTCTTGCAAATTTTTCATCATCCAAAGTAGGTGTGTGCAGCAAGATGCAGCAGCCACATATTTTGCTTCAGCTGTAGATAAAGCAATTGAACTTTGTTTCTTGCTGAACCAAGGCACTAACCTGGAACCCATAAAGAATGCACCACCACTAGTGATTTTTTTATCATCAACACTTCCTGCCCAATCTGCAACTGTATATGCATCAAGAGTAAGATCTGCATCTCTAGGATACCATAAACCATATTCCTGAGTTCCTTGAAGATATTTGAAAATTCTTTTGACTGCCTGAAGGTGTGATTCCTTTGGATTTACTTGGAATCTTCCAACTATTCCTACTGCATGCATGATGTCAGGTCAGGTACCTGTTAGATAAAGCAGACTACCAATCATGGATCTGTAAGTTGGTTGATATACTGCTGCTGATTCATAATTTGAGCTGAGACTGTATCATGTTATCATTGGGGTACATACAGGTTTAGAATCTTCCATTCCGTACATTTTCAAGATCTGTTTGAGATATTTGGTTTGTGAAAGAAAAATACCATCTTTATTTTGTTGAACTTGTAGACCAAGAAAATAGGTAAGTTCACCAAGTAAGGACATTTCAAAGTCTTGCTACAATACTGAAGCAAAATTCTGACTCATGGATTCTTCATTTCTACCAAAAATGATATCATCAACATAAACAATAATAATCAGCAATTTATCAGTTTCAATATTTGTATATAGATTGCTATCTTCTGAACCTTTTGTAAAACCTTGTTGGTGTAGATATTTATCAAGGCGGTAATACCAGGCCCTTGGAGCTTGTTTTAGATCATAGAGAGCCTTTTTGAGTCTACATACAAGTTTTGCATCATTTCCAAGAATGAATCCTTCTGGTTGTTCAATATAAACTTCTTCTTCTAAATCTCCATTAAGGAAAGTTGATTTTACATCCATTTGGTATACTTTTAATTTCTGAAAGCTAAAAAGAGCAAGAAACATCCTTATGGCTTTAAGTCTAGCAACAAGTGCAAAAGTTTCTTCAAAATGTATACCTTCTTGTTGAGCATACCCTTTACAAACAAGTCTGGCCTTGTTTCTAGTGACTTCTCCATTTTCATTCAACTTGTTTTTGAATATCCATTTAGTTCCTATAATATTTTTATCATGAGGTCTAAGAACTAATTCCCAAGTATCATTCTTTTCAATTTGCTCAAGCTCTTCATCCCTGGCCTTGACCCAACATTCATCTTTGCATGCTTCATTTACATTTTGAGGTTTGGTGGAGGATACTAATGCTAGATAGCTTGAGGTCCCTGTAATAGTTCTTCTTGTCTGTACACCTGCCTCTTTTTCCCCTAAAATATGAGTTTCTGAATGATTTTTCTGAACATACCCTGACGAAGTCTTTTCTTCTACCATTATCTCTTCTTTTAGTGCTTCATTTGTTTCTTCTTCAATATCATTTTGATTTGATGTGGGAAAATAATCCTCATCTTCTTCATTGTCATAATCTTCTTTTTTATCTATTTTGGATTTTTGCATGCTTCATCAACTACAACATCAATGCTTTTAACAACTTTCCCAAGTATTTTATTATAACATTTATATCCTTTACTTTTGGAAGAGTAACCAATAAGAATACCTTCATCTGCTCTGGGTTCAAACTTACCAAGTTTTTCATCAGTCCTTTTGATGTAACATTTTCTTCCAAAAACTTTAAAGTATTTTATAGTAGGAGTCTTACCATACCAAAGTTCATGTGGAGTTTGAGTTTTATTTACCTGAACATTTCCTTGGTTGAGAATAGTTACAACAGCGAATGTTGTTTCACCCCAGAAGGTTGTAGGAGTTCCAGATTCATCTAGCATATCTCGAGCCATTTGTTGAACTGTTATGTTCATTCTTTCTACCACACCATTTTGCTGAGGAGTCCTTGTGGTGGAGAATTGCCTTTTTATTCCATGTTCTTCACAAAAGTCAAAGAATTCATCCGATGTAAATTCCCCTCCTCGATCGGATCTGAGGCATTTAATTTTTCGATCTAATTCATTTTTAGCCAAAGCTTTGAAGGCTTGGAATTTTTCAAATGCTTCATCTTTATGCTTTAGAAGACATATCCAACACATTCTGGAAAAATCATTGTTGGTAAGGTAAATCCCCTCTGCGGATAGAGGCGATCCCACTAGCCTATGACAGAACTAGCCACAAACAAACCACGCTGCTACGCAAGTTCCTAGTTATGCCTAAAAGGTGAATCAAGAAGACTAACCTGGAGTCCAACGCTATGATTGAAGCAGAGTTGATATCCTCGCTCCCTTGCTCCAACAGATCATAACGAATACCTGCACATACAAAGGAAGAGACAGATACCAACATAAAAACTACCAAGGCACAACTATATTTCAGTCAGAAAGGAAATAAATCAACATATCACCATGACAGATAATGAGATTGGAACTATAATAGCAGTCGCTCATCAATTAATAAACAGGAAAAGTTACAACCATTGTTCTGACGTCGACCCTTCTCCTGGCTGGGTGAGTAACTATATGTGTCTCGACATGCATCTCCTCTCCGGCAGCATAACCTCTCTAGCACTCATTAGCATTCTCTCCATGACCAATAATCATCACTACTATAACTCAATTACCAAATCACTAGCATAACACTAACACCAACACTCTCTCTAGCACTAGCTTGTCCAATGCATAATGACAAGCTTATATAGATGGAGAAGGGAGGAGGATGCGATGAACCGGGACACCTTTTGTGGAATTAGCAAAAGCCATAAAGATGGATAAAGCTCGACAAAAAACTGATTTTCTATCCTCAGAAAAGCTCCATGTAATGAAGGAAACAACAGTCGGACGTGCATTAAGGCAAAAAGCACGACTAAATTTGGTTGGCGCGACTGTTGCTCTAAGATAGAGCGCCAATGGTCGCGCCCCCTTTTGAGGATCTCCATCATTGGTGCGGGTAGGATACTGTGGACTTGCGCCAATGGAAAAAGAGCACTTTTTAGGGATGATCTGCAGAAGGTGTCTTCAGGGAACATGGAGTACATACTCAGGGGAACATAATGCAAGTGTTTTTAGCCCTTGTCACTTCTTATAACTCCCGGAATGAGTCCTCTAAGGTACGACAAGAGGAGTAACAGGGATGGTGACAAATTACTGTGTAATAGATGCCCCCTAAAGCATGAAGTCCGAGAGGTGGAGAGGGGTGAAATGCTTTACCAGAACGCACACAAGAGCACATATAGTTACTGCCGCCGAGGAGCTGTATTAAGAGACATGACTGATAGTTCAATTACATGATGTACGTGGCATGGTCGCAGCCATCCATAAGAGAGTACATAAATAATTTGGATCCATAGTATGGACGCAGCCATCTGGTTAGGATCAATGAACTGACTCAGGTATGGTCGTAGCCATCCAGTGAATGAGTCAAGTACCAAGAAACACGCCTGGATTACAACAGACACAATCCAGGGTCTTGCGCTCCATCTCGACCCGAACAAGAGTACAAGTCCAAGCATGTGAATATATGAGCTGAAGTCGAACATGCATGAACATCGCCTGATTACCAGTCAATAATGGAAACTGTTAACAGACGCGAGAGGTACCACCAATAATGACAATGGCCCTCAAGGTACTATAGGTACAATCTACGGCGTGTGAATCAATGCGCTGAAGTCAAACACCCGTAGAATCATTCGATCGGAGGCCAATGATGAAAACCTCACGTCGAACACGAAGAACCTACCATTGAGGCATGCAGGCTCCAAGGCACCGGAAGGGAGTCTCTAGGTCAACTTCCTGGATAGTGAGCTGAAGTCGACAGGGAGTGACCTTGATCGAAGGTGGGCCATAATGTTTCCCACATCATCGACACGAGACAGAGAGATAATGTTGTGAATCAAGATTGTGCGAACTATCAGAGGGAGGTTGTTTATTTACAGAGGTCAACTTCTCTTGAACATATCGGCGGCACATTAACGGAATTGGCAGTATTTGACATCAATGTATCAAAGGTCATTATGACGAGGCAATGAGTGAATGAGAGGTCAAATAGGGTACCCCAAATCCATGGAAGCAAGTGAAAGATATGAGATGAAATATCCCCACCCTGGACACGAAAGAAAAAAGTGCCATGTTCAAGAGCGACATACTGCCGTTACGGTAATAATTATGGTTCAAAAAATTTTATTTTCCCCCACCATTTCTGGCGAGTACCCCAGTTATTTTTAACAAGCTTGATGGGGATAGCATATGCTTGCGTTGTGACAAAATCCGATGTCATTAAGTTTTAACGAGTCTGACAAAGGAAGAACTCGGCGTCTTTTCTTGTTTAGAGAGTTTGAAAAGACAGCGGAAAAGGAAACTCCAGGGATGTCCTTTTTCGTAAAGTTGTGTCTCTCGGGCCCGAAAAAGTATAAAATAATACCCGAAAGAACCGCCCGATCATTACGATCGAGGAGTACTTTTCATGATTAGTGACTTCGACCTGAAAAAGTAAAAAAGCGGTCAAAACCACGTCGTTTCGTAACCACTAACGAGTTTGAAATGACAAAAACCCGGTAATCTTTTTATGTTTTAACGGTCGACAAAAAGAACTTAAAACGACCGCCCCTTATCACCATTTAACGAGTCAAGAGGAGCGACTCGGCAATCTTTTCCTCTTTAAATGGTCAGAAAAGAGCTGAAAGCGGACCTTCATTTTTATTTTCTTTAACGAGTAAAAAAGGGAAAAATACTCGGCAATCTTTTCATATTTTACGAGTCAGAAAAGAGCGTAAAGGCGACTCGTCCTGAAGGAACGAGTGGTATAAGGGATAGCAACTGGTTCCGGTAATGGTGGAACTTTACTTGAAACACGTAAAGGTTAAGAGGCTGGCTAACAAGACCACTCATCGCTGCGGTTCCTCAGGAAAGGAGAAACAACCAAGTGAAAGCACATGATCAGCCAAAAAGATGGTGGCGATGGAATGAAACAACCAAGGCTCATCTAGCAGAATTCTAGCGGATAAAAGGCAATCACGGGATGTAACTGGGTTCATTTTTACACAAGCTTGAACCATGAAGAACTTTGCTTGGATTCGGTTTCATTTTTACACAAGCTTGAAACGAAAAACTATGCTTGGGTTCGGTTTCATGTTTACACAAGCTTGAAACGAAAAACTATGCTTGGGTTCGGTTTCATGTTTACACAAGCTTGAAACGAAAAACTATGCTTGGGTTCGGTTTCATTTTTACACAAGCTTGAAACGAAAAACTATGCTTGGGTTCGGTTTCATGTTTACACAAGCTTGAAACGAAAAACTATGCTTGGGTTCGGTTTCATGTTTACACAAGCTTGAAACGAAAAACTATGCTTGGGTTCGGTTTCATGTTTACACAAGCTTGAAACGAAAAACTATGCTTGGGTTCGGTTTCATTTTTACACAAGCTTGAAACGAAAAACTATGCTTGGGTTCGGTTTCATGTTTACACGAGCTTGAAACGAAAAACTATGCTTGGGTTTGGTTTCATTTTTACACAAGCTTGAAACGAAAAACTATGCTTGGGTTCGGTTTCATTTTTACACAAGCTTGAAACGAAAAACTATGCTTGGGTTTGGTTTCATTTTTACACAAGCTTGAAACGAAAAACTATGCTTGGGTTCGGTTTCATGTTTACACAAGCTTGAAACGAAAAACTATGCTTGGGTTTGGTTTCATGTTTACACAAGCTTGAAATGAAAAACTATGCTTGTTAAAAAAAAAAATTGTTGCATGCCCCCAGCATGATTATACCAATCGAGATACATGCCCCCCAAGCTTCATGGCATTCACGGAGTGGATGGAATGAAGGTTTACTTGGAAAGACTCGATTGGAGGATGCCCCCCGGGCTTCAGTCACGCGCCCGGGTGAGCAGCCGTCATCAGAATGACGGGGTGGGTGCTGGGGCATTTCCTGTGGAAATAAGACCATTTAGGAATGGCAAATGGCTATATGTGAAGTGTGAACCGGGGAATGAAAGTTGGTCTACGACTTTGATCGTTCTTCCTTCATGCGGAAAACACATCACTCTGAAGAGTGAGGACACAATAGCACGTATGCGATAAATATAATCTCGTCCAAGGAGTAAATTGTAATCTAACGAACCTTGGACTACCATGAGACCCATTTGGATAGTCTTCCCTTCTAACGTGATAAGTACATTGGGAAGAATTCCTAAAGGTCGAGTGATTTCTCGATGCAAACCTACAAGGCTTCTCATCTTAGGCAGAAGCAGTGGGGAGCCAAGTGCTTCCCAAGCTGTTGAAGAAAGGATACTAACAGGAGATCCTTCATCAATAATTGTACCAGTCATAACCATGCGATAGACTTGAACTATAATTCGAAATGGTATGGAGGCTGGTAACCGAGGATTGACCAGTTGATCCCAATTAAAGGAAATAACTAGGTTGCTCGGAGGTGGGACTGGATAAACAGCCGGATATGCCTCTAATGGACTTTCTTCCTGTTGTGAAGAAATGAGAGGGATGCTCACTTGATCATTAACGTCTATGTCAATGAATAGAATTTGGACGGTGGGTTCGTCATTCTTGGCAGTGATAACATCATCTGAGGAGGTAATTTCTGAAGGCGAAACCGGGTCACTTGTAATCCGGACCGTTTGAAAGAGTCGCCAATTTGTTGGTAAGGTAAATCCCCTCTGCGGACAGAGGCGATCCCACTAGCCTATGACAGAACTAGCCACAAACAAACCATGCTGCTACTCAAGTTCCTAGTTATGCCTCAAAGGTGAATCAAGAAGACTAACCTGGAGTCCAACGCTATGATTGAAGCAGAGTTGATATCCTCGCTCCCTTGCTCCAACAGATCATAACGAATACCTGCACATACAAAGGAAGAGACAGATACCAACATAAAAACTACCAAGGCACAACTATATTTCAGTCAGAAAGGAAATAAATCAACATATCACCATGACAGATAATGAGATTGGAACTATAATAGCAATCGCTCATCAATTAATAAACGGGAAAAGTTACAACCATTGTTCTGACGTCGACCCTTCTCCTGGCTGGGTGAGTAACTATATGTGTCTTGACATGCATCTCCTCTCCGGCAGCATAACCTCTCTAGCACTCATTAGCATTCTCTCCATGACCAATAATCATCACTACTATAACTCAATTACCAAATCACTAGCATAACACTAACACCAACACTCTCTCTAGCACTAGCTTGTCCAATGCATAATGACAAGCTTATATAGATGGAGAAGGGAGGAGGATGCGATGAACCGGGACACCTTTTGTGGAATTAGCAAAAGCCATAAAGATGGATAAAGCTCGACAAAAAACTGATTTTCTATCCTTAGAAAAGCTCCATGTAATGAAGGAAACAACAGTCGGACGTGCATTAAGGCAAAAAGCACGACTAAATTTGGTTGGCGCGACTGTTGCTCTAAGATAGAGCGCCAATGGTCGCGCCCCCTTTTGAGGATCTCCATCATTGGCGCGAGTAGGATACTGTGGACTTGCGCCAATGGAAAAAGAGCACTTTTTAGGGATGATCTGCAGAAGGTGTCTTCAGGGAACATGGAGTACATACTCAGGGGAACATAATGCAAGTGTTTTTAGCCCTTGTCACTTCTTATAACTCCCGGAATGAGTCCTCTAAGGTACGACAAGAGGAGTAACAGGGATGGTGACAAATTACTGTGTAACAATCATCAATGAACAAAATAAAGTATTCTTCTCCACGAGGTGACTTTTTCCTTGATGGTCCACATAGATCAGTATAGACAAGTTCAAGAGGCTTACTAGTTGACCCTTCTTTTTCCATGAAGTGAACTCTGGTTTTCTTACCAATTTGACATGGTTTGCATATTGTATTCTATGGGATGCTGAAATTTGGAAGATCATGAACGACCTTGAGTCTGCATGCTTTTCTTATTTGAGAAAAGCTTAGATGCCCCAATCTTCTATGCCACAACCAGTTTTCATCATTTTTTCTTAGATAGCATTGTTGTTGTCCTCCCTTGAGTATGTATAAGTTGTTTGGAGTTCTTTTACCTTTGATCACGGTCTCTCTTGTATCAAGCTCATGAACAACACATCCATCAAATGATCGAAACACCACTTCATTTCCTCGATCACACATTTGACTGACACTCAACAGGTTGTGCTTTAAACCGTCCACATACATAACATTTCCAGCTTTAACCTTTTCTTTCAAGAAAACAAAGCCTTTACTGTTTATGACAGCAAGAGTGTCATTTCCAAATGAGACATTCTTTTCTTTTTCTAAGGCATTATATGAGTGAAGTTTTTCTTTGTCACTTGTCATGTGTTTTGAGCATCCACTTTCAATGTACCACTGATTTTCTTGTCCTTCTGCATACAAGACTATACCACTTCTTTCTATTTGAGATTCCTCCCTTCTCCATATCTTGGGATTTAATGGCGTTTTCTCCTTTTGAGATGTTTGCCGAAATTTTCTCCTGCATTCAGATTCTTCATGACCAAATTTGTTACAAATTGAGCATTCTATTTCATTTTCAAGAGGAGAAAATTTATTATAGGAACTTCTCATGATTCCTGTCACATTCCTTTGATTTTGTGCTTCTCTAGTCATGATGGTTTTGTAAGCAACGCATTGAGCAGCTTTGTGCCCAAAATTATGACATGAAAAACAATTCCCATTAAAGAAGTTCCTGCGACTATCAAATCTATTAATCTGGTGATTGTAGTTTCTATTGATATTCATCTTTGGAGAAAATTGAGTATGATTTGCTTGAGGTTGGTTGTAGCTTCTATTCATCCTTGGAGTAAATTGAGTATGATTTGCCTGGTGATCTACTTTATGCCTTTGCTGACGATTGTCATACCATTCACTAGTCTTTGCTGCATCAAGATAGCTTTTGTTGGAGGTTGATGACTTCTGTGATTGAGATGCTTCTTTAGTATATCCAAGACCTATCTTTATCAGAGGAGAACACTGAACTTTGATAATTTAATTTAAAGTTTCTGATCCTTTAGCAAATCTAAGATTGATATTTTTCGTTTTCTCAAGATCCTTTCTTAGACCCACAATTTCACATTCTAGAATTTCATTGTGTTTTTCTTTTTCTGCAAGTTAGTATGTCAAGGTATCTATAATCATATTCTTTTCTTCTAGAAAAATGTTGAGTTTAGATATTTCTTCATGAAGGTCTTCCTCTTCTAAATCAAAAATTATCATCGTCATAAGCCATGAGAAGTCTATAATCATCACTATTAGATAAACCATCACTATCGTCTTCTAAACTATCCCAAAAATCATTGCTATCATAAGCCATGAGAAGTCTGTAATCTTATCCAGTTTCATCTTCATCACTATTAGATAAACCATCGCTATCTTCATGAGTATAGTAACTCATTTTATTCACAACTTGTTTTCTATTCCCTTTTGTATATTTCTTTCCCTTTTCATATTTATCTTTATGAGGACATTTGGAAGCATAATGACTGACTCTTCCACAAGAAAAGCATTTGAAGGGTAGCTTACCTCTAAATCTTCCAGAACCCCGTTAAAGCTTTTTGACAAAGTTTACCTCATCTTCTTCTTCTGAAATAGGTCCTGATTCATTGTGTTCTTCCTTTCCTTTTGCTGAAGCTTTAAATGCGGCTTCCCTCATATCTGATGGTCCTCCTTTTCTCATCTCGAAGGCAGTTAAGATTCTATGAAGCTATGTCATAGTGATATTCTACAGATCCTATTTTTCTTCTATGGCAGACACTTTGGATTCAAATTTAGCAGACAAGGATTTCAAAACTTTCTCAACTAAGGTAAATTCCTTTATTTCTCCACCCAAATTCTTCATACAATGAACAATCTCATCTATACGTAAGAAATAACTAGCTATACTTTCATCACTATGCATCTTAAGAGTTTCATACTGAATTCTGAGAGTTTGAAGCTTAGCACGTTTTACCTGAGAGTCTCCTTCATAGCTCAGAATGATTTTGTCCCATATTTCTTTGGCTGATTTGAGCTGCATGACTTTGACAAACTCTGATTGTGATAGACTTCCCAATAAGGTATTGACAGCTTTGTCATTGGTTTCATATTACTTTTTACCTGCTGCATCTGTCGGAATTGCTATTGGAAATGTATATCCTCCTTCCACAGTTTCCCAGACATCCGTTCCAAGAAATGTAGATAGGTTGTGGTTCTTATTTTCCAATAAACAAAGTTTCTCCCATTGAAGATTGGTGATCTGATGGACCCCATGCTTTCTTGATTATTCATGTTGATGGACTTCCCTTCAAGCGATCAAGCTTCTTCTGAAGGACCTGCTCTGATACCAATTGTTGGAAATAATACTGAGAGGGGGGTGAATCAGTATTATCATATCAATAATTTTATTTCCCAAATAGATTTATATACGCTACTTTAGTGAGGTGAACTAGCGTGTACACGTGATTGTGCTTAAAGAAACTAGCGTATATGTAGAGAACTTGTGATTTAGACAATTTATCATGTGTTGAGCTTAAACCAGTATATCAGAGATTTATTAGACAGTGCAATAAAAGCAGAATAAAGCATCACACATAAGCAACACACATGAACACCAAGATTTAAGGTGGAAACCCAATGTGGGTAAAAACCACCTGCTGCTGTCGTCTTTGTCTTCTTTTAATAATAAGAAAATATGTTTACAATCTTGTACTGGTGTAGACTCATACCAGTACACAGGCTTCTACCTGCAGAAGGTTACAACCTTCTCTCTTTCTCCAGCTTCTACTGGAAGGGAGCTACAACCCCCTAGCTCTTGTACTAGCCAATATGTTTACTAGTGCATAGGTGCTAGCCTACAGAAAACTCCACTCTTCCACCAAGGACCATGTTTCATGAATTTTCAGACTGGATACTCCTGGATCACAACACCACAATTTGAAGGCCACGTTTCATCAAATATTCACACTAGACCCATCAATAACTTTTAAACTCAACCCACATTAAACAATATTCAAATAATCTAAACAATCAGATCACTGACACCAAAACACTGTGTTGAACCCAGAACCCTGCATCATCATTCAGAACCATCTGTAACTTCAAAAATCATGCATTAGAGTGTATATGCTACTTGGCTGCGCCCAACTTGCGTGTATACGCTACTTTCGTTAATTGAACCTGCGTATACCTTCAAAACTACTGCAAACATAAACTTTTGAATCAAGTCTGTACCAACTATCAATATACTAAACATCTAATGTCAACTTTCAGAGCTTTATACAGGCAGGGACAAATATTACTTCTTCTCACGTCTACAATCAATCAATCAAATGCCATCCTCCTTATGTATTTAGTTATACATTCAGATCTAAGAAGACTTCATTGACAGACAACAGTAAAACAACATAATTTGATCAGATAGTTCAGTCAGATTTGAAAAAATAAGCTTTTCTTTTGTATACGCTACTTGAAAGCGCTGAACCTGTGTGTATACGCACTTTGGCCGAGACGAACCTACATACAGATCTACAAATATTGACTTAGAACTTTTTTGCAATTCCAGACTTCAGACAAACCCAGATCTTGATAGATAACGAGTAAAACAGGCACAAAACGTCAGATCTAGTCTCAGCCGATATCAGATCATTCAAGAATAAGTAATTTCATGTCTCATGATCCTGATCCAACATTGAACTCTAGGTGCACATCAATATTTCAGATCTAGTCCCAAACATAACCTTGCAACATCAAATATACTTCAGATAGAAGTATTCCTTAGAATCTTATTGCTTGCACACTTGGCCTAATGATCTTCTCCTCCTTATATACTCTTAGGCCTTTCTCAATACCTTGGACCAAAACCACTTAGGACCAATACCTTGGACCAAATACCTAGCGTCAATACCTTGGACCAAATACCTCGAACCAAATACCTCAGACCAAATACCTTGGATCAAAAATACCTTGGACCAAATACCTCGAACCAAAAACTTGGTTTTCCAACATGTACGCACTTTTCCTCCTGTGAAAGTGCGTGTATACGTTATATGCTCCTTTTTTCTGTTAACTCACGTGTATACGCTCCTTGGACAAAGTGAACCTCTGTATACCTCTCTTTCTTCATTCTTTGGAGTCTGATCTGTAATCTTTTGTTGTTAACCTGCTGCACTGTGAACTGTCATCTGAGTGAGTTGCCATCAAGGACAACACCTGTATCATAATGCCAACACCTCAAGAGATAAGACCTTCTCCCATGAGAAGAGGAATCATCTCCCATCCATTCAAGCTATATAAACCTCCACTTTTCCCAAGCACAAGCTAGTGTGTGTGTGCTAGTGCTAATTAGGTTCTGTTTGGAGTAATCAACAAGTTATCCATACTTTATAGCTCTCTAGTTTGTGTTTAAGGGAGGATTGTGAGTTGGATTGGTGTGAATATTAAAGGGAAGAGCCTTGAGACTATCATTGTCAGAGGAGAAAAACAACGTCAAGACGCCGATTGTAATATCTTCTTGATTTAATAAAGATGCAACTATCGATTCATTTCCTACATAAGATTTCATTTCACATGTTTATGGGTTAATGTTTCTTGACTTGTTATGTAGGTTGAATACAATTTATATATTATCACGGTTGTTTTCTGTTGTTGTCTACTTGTTTTAGGTGTTTGCAAGAAGAAACGGAAGATAGCTAGAGCAAGGAAATAGGGTCGTCATCAAACGGATAGCGCATTAAGAGGTAGGCACTTTTAATTGGTTCTAACCTAAGGAAATATTCCATAGAATGTCTTGTTTATGGCTAGACCCACTCTTGGGTTAGAGGAATTGTTTGTGTCCACACTTAGAATTTTACTTGCACCACAAATTGTCATCTCCACTTGGGACCAATCCTTCTTTTTCCTTGTTTGTAATTCCATGGTTTTGTGTGAACTTTTCTACTATCACCCTTTCCCTTTAGTTTTATCTGCTCTGCCTTGTTTACTGCTTTGAGTTTGAAATTTACAGTAGCAAGTCTAGTCTTAGCCTTTGAAAATTATTACTTTTTCCTTGTATCCTCAGCCAGCACGCTTACTTCGCTGACAGTCGCATCAAACATTGCGATATACTCAGAAACAGACGCGCGGACCCCCTTATGGCGCTTATTTTTAGTTAGGCAGTCGCACCGATGCCTGTAGGTGAAGATTAGGGTTTACCCCAGATCTCGATCAATGTGTCTTGCTCTCTTGATTTTTGCCTTGTAACTTGTTTAGACTATTTTCTCCCTGACTGGAAAGTTGCATTTTGACTTGGTTTATTTGCTTGTTGACTTGCCTTCTTTTTACTTGATTTATTGAGTCCGTGGATGGTTTTTAGCCCTAGGGCATCTAGGTTTTCATCCATTCAGTTGATTGTGAACTCAGTGAGTCAAGTTGTTGGTGAATTTACTCCTTGCATTTCGTTTATAGTCCTTTTATTGCTTTGGTCTCCATCACACAAGTTTGAAAAGTTTTGTTTTCTTGTTTAAACATCTCTTTTCCACCATAGGTCACATTGCTTGTCTTGTTTTTGGTAGAGTCATTGCTTCATTAGTTTGAAAGACATTATTTTTGTGCCTTTTCATTTGCTTGAGGATTGATTGTCTCGAAAACTTTTTCATTGAAATATTTGATGAAATATTCATTTTTTCATTTCATGAAAAGCACATAATTCTAGTTTGTTGTATCAAGATGTTACGTTAGCTAGCATCATTGAAGACTAGGGTTGCATTTGCATTTGAAAATAAAAAAGAATTATCTTCATTCTTGAAAGAACTGTTTGGAGTGCATTTGTTAGGAAACTAGGAATTGGAAGGAGTTTTTTCATTAGTTTATTTCCAAAAATTAAAGTAGTGAAAATATCATTTTTGCTTTCAGTTACTTCGTTGTTTGCATTTGATTGTGTTTTCTACCCTATCTAGCGTAGATGATTCATCGAATTGAAAGAGTCTTGTCTTATAATATTGTTGAGGATTTGGCTCAGGCGCCATCAGCTATGTCTACTCTAGAGGTACTTCAAAGGTGTTCGTCCCAACGGAAGTCATTACTGTCGGCTGTTCGGGCTATTGATCCTACTAATTCTAATCTATTTTTTTGATTTAGAGAACCATGTTCCACGTTTTCCTCATCAGATTGCCTTTCTCATTCAGGTGATCATTAATGAGAAAACCATTCATAGGACCATCAGTGATGAATGTGTCTCTACCTACGTCATGTCAGTCGCTTATTGGAAGGCAACTTGTTCTTCTACTTTGAACCAATCCCCTAACACTTTGGAAGCTTTTGACGGGCATGATTCGTGACCATTCGGTGTCTTACCCAACCTTGGCATTACTTTGGAAGGCAAGATAGTAAATGTTGAGGTAGAGATTGTTGACGTTAATCTCAATTATAATCTTCTACTCAGACGGAGTTGGACCCACGCCATGCATGATGTAGCCTCCTCCTTGTTCCGCGTGATTCTTTTCCCCATAAAGGGAAGATAGTCATAGTCGATCAACTTTCCTTCTTTGCCTCTTCCTCTTCAGATGGAAATGTTCCATATGTCAAGCACATCAGTGCTCCTTATGAGAGTGTGGGGGCAAGACTTTTTCAAGATTATGCTTTGATGGGAATTTTTCCGCTCCCACCTCCTCATGTTGCCTCTGCCAACATGATCTCAGTAAAATCTGATCCTTGGGTCATACCTTCACCGGATTTTGTTGATACCTGGGGTGAGGTTATGCCACTTAGTCCCACCGAGATCAATTATGTGGAAATTATTTCGGCCTCAAGTTCTGTATCCTCTGATCATCTTATTTCGAGTTCATCTCTCGACGTTTTTTCTCAATCCCCGTGGCTTATTTCTAGCTCGGTGGTCATGTCTATGTGTCTTGAGAAGTTCTCTTCTCCGCTGCCTATTGACATGTCAGTTTCGCCTGCCATTATGAAGATATTTCAATTGAGGGCACATTTATCTCCTCATGGATTCAGGTTTTTTCTCCCTCCCCGAGTTTTTACCGATTTCCCATTATTGCAATGGGGTTGTCATCTCACTCGTAACCCTCCCTCACCCAGGGGGCATGGGGGCAACGCTTTATATGAGTTCTACTCTATTATTTGGCCGAGTCGATGCTTACTCATCATGTCAATGGTAAAACTCCGGTGTTCATCTGTGTTGATTGATTACTCGAGTCCGAGCATGGACTCTCTCACAAAGTGCTATTCTTAGGTCATCTTGCATGGTTACTTATGTACATTAGTGTGTCATTCATTTTTGTGCAGTGTGGTTTGGTGTGTTGGTTTTCAAGCAGCTTTCATGCTCACTATGTTTTTACCTGCTTTGCAAATGTCTGTGACTCCTCACATTGGTTTCGCTGGTGGTGCTTGCCGTAGTACTCAGAATTTATCCTCCGCGACATGGGCCATTTATGACCCCCATGGTGAGTTGATTGATCTTCAAGGTATTTGTTTAGGTCGAACAACCAATAAAATTGTTGAGTACAACACATTTATCTAATTGTTGTTGAAAGCCATCGCTCTTGACATTCGGGAATTGATTGTCAACCTAGATTCACAGCTTGTCGTCCTTAAACTCAACGGAAAATATTCCATTAGAAATCCTCAGATATTGAGAATTTATCTACGTATTTTTCTACTAGAGAGAAATTTTGATTATATTACATATCATCATATTCCTAGACATATGAATACATTGATAGATGCATTAGCTAATTATGTGCTGGATAGACATTTGCCAAACATTTGCCAAACATTTGACCATAGTAAGCAAGAACAAATCATTTGTATATAGTATAGCATATATATATATATATATATATATATATATATATATATATATATATATATATATATATATATATATATATATATATATATATATGTGTGTGTGTCCATAGTGTTTGATACATCCAAAACCTCAAAAAATAATATGTGTGTCCAAAATACATCAGTGGCTCGCAGGCCTCAAAAATATGGAATGCTAGACCTATGCACTAAACATCATGATGCTCATGATAACATGTAACTGCTCGGACTACGCGAGTCAGCAGTCGGTGGATCCGATCTGACACCCCCACTGTATGCCTCCAGTACTGGCGTGGGACATCACCCATCCGAGTGTACTCTGGGATCCCATGGGTCAAAACCTCGAGATTCTGCTCAATCTCCTCCTCGTTGTCGCTCCCCTCCTGATAAGGAGCTACATCAAACTGTCGAGCGGTGCGTCTGGAAATCAGGGACATCCCGACAGGGCGTTCTGGTCCAACATCTGCATTCATAAAATCGAAGTGTCATGAACAGATATATTTCAAAAACAGCAAAAACATCGAAAACTAAAGAAAAATTGTTTGTTTTTACCTCCATCATCAAAATCCTCTCCTTTTGGGAGCGACATATCCAGATCTATGTAGAAGTCGGTACCACTATAAGGCCAATCCTCCACTACGATCAGTTGTCACCTTAGCCATGAGAAGAAGGCATGACTGTAGGACATTTGTTGGCCCCCCATAACCCTCGACATCAAATCACTCCAATGGACCATCCGTGGGTATTGTGGCATCAACAGATCCACCTTGGTCAGCTGGTATTGTAACAACGAAACCCATTCGAAGAAGAAGGTCACTAGCACAGACCCAAAGAAAAACTGCTTCAGGTTTCCCACCTTAATTTTTTATAGCTAGCGCTTCATGTTGACTTTCATAGATTCCACCGAGTTTAAAATAGTGGGTGATGTGCACTCAATAGCATATAGGAACTTTGATTTGTTAGTCTCATGTGGCGCTTGGGACCCAGCCACTATGTTGATGGTCAACAGTAACACTCTCAATACAAGATCCCAAACAGTTGTGATCTCGATCTTGCCACTCTTGGATTTGAGAGCTTCTGGGCAATGTTTGAAAAGTAACATGGAAACACTTGCCCCAATCGGCCTCGACCCATATAGGTTGATTGGTTCCCCTCTCTGGGACAGTCCTGTGATGAAATAAATATCTGAAGTCTCCAACTCCATCTCTTGGTCACCAATGATAAAAATTTCCCGATTTATGTCCCAGAGACTAATTAAGTACCGTAGCAGCTCAGGTTGAGCCTGCATCCTTGGTGTGAGAAAGAACTTGAGGAGCCCACAGTTCCTCAAAGCCTCCAAGCAATTTGGATCAACGATGGCTTGGGTATCGATATCCTCATGCTCTCTTTCTTTCCAATCCACCATTTTCAATGCTTTTCTTCCTGCAACAAACATTCAATCAAGTCAATGATCACTTTTTAACAGAGAAATTTGGATTTATACAGTGAATTAAAGAGAAAACATCATTTTTTATTTTTTCACGGTGCCGGTGCACCTGTTTTAGAAACAGTTGCGCCGATGGCAAGGTTGGTAGCTTTAGAAACCCGCGGTCGATGTGATTCCGTGCCAAGAAATCGCGCAAACCGAGGGCAAACAATTTCTGCCAAAACCTCCCTCAGAAATCCAAAAAATGGATCAAAACAGGAAAAAGCAATATGAAAATGGAGATTAAGGTCTTGGCTCTTACCTGTAATTGACGGCTCGGTGAATGACCTCCCGGATCTCTCGCAATCTGCTCCGAAAAAATTAGGGCAAAAGTGGGTTAAAAGCTCTTCGCACAAAGGTAAAATGGTAAATGATAAAAAAATAATTACTTTTCCCTCCTTTTATTCATTTTTTCATGAAATCTTAGGGTTATTACGTATTTTTGACCTATTTTGCCTCAGGAATTGGATAATGCATTTATCTTTTTGTGCAGTGACAGGTCACGGATTTTCGATGATGGTACTGAGTCATGTTTAAGCTCTTTTCTCGACTCGTAAAACTCAAATGAAAAGATTGCTGAGTATTTTTCCCTTTTGACTCATAAAAGAGAATAAAATGGGGGGTTCACTTTCAAGCTCTTTTCCGACCCTTTAAACACAAAAATATTTTTGAGCTCTTGTCATTTTGAACTCGTTAAAGGCTATGAAACGTCATTTATTGTGTATACGTTTACCCCTTTTTTGAGCTGGGATGCACTATTTACAAAAAAGGTACTCCTTGACTAAAATGGTCAGGTGGTTCTCTCGAGTATCATTTTCTACCTTTTTGGGCTCAAGAGACACAAATGTATGAAAAGGGACCATGTGGAATTTTCTTTTCCGTGTCTTTTTCAAACTCTCTAAACATGAAAAATATACTGAGTTAAACCTTTTTCGGACTCGTTAAAACATTAAACGACATTAGATTCATTGCCATGATGAACATGAGCTTCTCCTTCCTAGGGCTCATTAAACTTACTAGGTCGGATTCGTCCGAAGGATGAACTTACTGTGCAAGCATATGCTATCCCCTTTATGCTTGCGATAAAAAATAATTGGGGTACCTGCGAGAAATGGTGGGGGAAAATTTGGAAATTTTATTAGTCATGTTGGCAACTCACTCTTGAACATGACACTTTCTACCTCGTGTTGAGTTGGGATATCCTCACTTCATCATTGACCTTCCTGGGTTGGGCCGTTCATTTTTTCCATCCATTTGATCTCTACCACGTCATCATGATCACTGATCCTATGGATCCCAAGGCTACCAAACTCCACGTCATGTCGCCGATATGTTCAAGAGTTTTCCTTTTGCAGTTACCCTTACCTCTGATTCCCTATATCATCCAAAATAATTTTCATCCCTTTGTCTCATGTCGATGATGTGGGATACATCATGGGCCTCCTTCGACACAGTCACTTCCTATCGACTTCAACTCATTATCCAGGAAGTTGATCGAGAGATCTCCTCTTCAGTACCTTGGAGCTTGCATGCCCTAACGGCAAGTTCATCGTACTCAACGATAAGTTCACATCATTGGCTTTCAATCAGGTGATTTCACGGGTGTTTGACTTCAGTTCCTTCACTCACATTCCGTGAATTGTGCTACTAGTACCTTGAGAATCATTGTCATTATTGGTGGTTTCTCTCGCGCTTATTAACAATTTACATCATTGACTGGTAATCAAGCGGTTTTCTAGCATGTTCGACGTCAACACATCTATTCACATGTTAGATTCTGTACTTTGATCGGGTCGTGTTGGAGTGCAAGACCCTGGGCTCAGATTAGAAAAGTCCAGGTTGCAAGGCGATGTGACATGGTTGTGTTGATATACATGTATCTTTTAGATGGATGGATGCGACCATACCATAAGTTGTCATATGTGATCCTTCTTATTATCGGATGGTTGCGCCCATGCCTGGATCCATTTACATGATCATTCTCTGGATGGATGCATCCATACCATGATTCATGTGTCGTTTGATAGAGTTTTCAGTAATGTATATGTATCTGTACTTGCTTGCAAGTTTTCCGACGGTAGACTCTGGTTCCCCACACTGAGTTATAAAGAATTTCACCCCTCACTCTAGTTCGGCATTCACGCTTTAGGGGTCATCTGTTACATAAAATTTTGTCACTGTCCTTGTACTCCCTGTTCATTGATCTTGAAGGACCTATACAATGAACCCTTCATGATTTCCCATCATGAAGAACCTCCCATTGTGTCCCTCTTCATGAGTAGAACAATTCCCCTTTGCATCATTTTCCCAAACTCTTCTATTTTTCCCAGTTTACAAGACCGACGCTAATGACCCGTGTCCTCCCCACGCTGATATGCAGGATTACAACTATCCCTTGCATCGACCGGAGCGACTAAGCCTTTTCTAAGTCACACCGATCCTCTTTTGGAATTCTTTTTAAATTTGGAGCTGAAGCTTCCAGCTCTAGAAGCTTCGTAATGGAAGTCTGGTTAATGGTTAGGCCGAATGGAGCTGAGGAGGTCAGATTGGGATCCTTTCCCCTATTAGGATGGAACTACCTCAAGAGGTAAGACCTTCTCCCATGAGAAGAGGAACCATCTCCCATCCATTCAAGCTATATAAACCTCCACTTTTCCCAAGAACAAGCTAGTGTGTGTGTGCTAGTGCTAATTAGGTTCTATTTGGAGTAATCAACAAGTTATCCATACTTTGTAGCTCTCTAGTTTGTGTTTAAGGGAGAATTGTGAGTTGGTTTGGTGTCAAGCTTAAAGGGAAGAGCCTTGAGACTATCATTGTTGGGGCCATCCATGGAATGCTAGAAGAAGTGTGTGGGAACCCATATTTGTCAGAGGAGAACAACAACGTCAAGACGTCGGTGGTAATCTCTTATTGATTTAATAAATATGCAACTATCAATTGATTTCCTACATAACATGTCATTTCACGTGTTTATGGCTTAATGTTTCTTGACTTGTTAAGTAGGTTGAATATAATTTGTATATTATCATGGTTATTGTTTGCTTTTGTCTACATGTTTCAGGTGTTTGCAAGAAGAAACGGAAGATAGTTGGAGCAAGGAAACAGGGTCGTCATCAAACAGATAGCGTACTAAGAGGTAGTCCCTCTTAATTGGTTCTAACCTATGGAAATATTCCATAGAATGTCTTGTTTGTGGCTAGACCCGCTCTCAGGCTAGAGGAATTATTTGTGTCCACGCTTAGAATTTTACCTGCACCACAATATCTCTTTGGAGGAGCAGGCGGCAGTGACTGTAACGTTCCACTATTGGAACTATTGGTTGGTCATGGTTGTATTGTATGACTGGAACTTACACTTCTTAACATAACATAGCCAACATGTTTCATGCATATGTCATATTGTATTTTAGCTATCTTTTTTACTCTAAATCATATATGTATCTGTTTGCTTACGCATGCATGTGTAGCTATTTTCTTTATATGCATGTATGAATCTTACTGGAATGTGCTATTGGTTTAACCATCACTTTGGATTGCTAGGTCATTTTCCTTCCAGTTTTTGATGCACCTTGGGTCATGTGTTCCCTTCTTAACTCCGTGCTTTCACAGGTTTCCAAGGGGCGCACTCACCTCATCCCCCGTGAGATAGAACCACTCATGCACCTTCCTTGACTTACTAGATATGTCACACCAATGCTACCAACAGGGACATCTTACTTGCCTCTGCGCACCATCGCGGTCAAGGAGATACCGTACGACCCATTGTTGGGACTCCTACACCAAACGGTCTGAGGTCTAGTTGGGACTTCTTACAGGGGAGATCCCCTGACATGTTGGTGGGTCCAACACCATCAAAATTTTGGCGCTAGAAGGAGGGCTAGATGACAAAATGATTCCTCAAATCAGTTTTGAATCTCTGCATATCTATCATGACTAACTACAGAGTTTCTTTTCTGGAGTGTATGTCTTATGGAAACGACTTCCTTATCTCGGAAAAGATCTCGGATAAATTGTCACATAAAACATACGATGGTGGAAGTTACGTAGCCTTGGTTAGGCACACGGTCATGCGAAAGATGTGGAATATTTGAAGAATACATGACCTGCGCAATGTTCATCTACATGCTTCGAGGGCACCCAATGCACTAGTGTGCCACGCTACCTGAAAAATATATTCATTCTCTTTCTCATCTGGTCGTAGAGATAGACCGTGATTTCAATCACTTTAACCATAAAGCACTCAACAAATAAATTATGGAATTACGAAAAGCACCCGATGAATCCGTTGAACAGTTTCACACACGCTTTTGTAATATTGCATACCGATATCCCGAATATGAAATTGATTGGGAATTTTTCGATGGAAGATTTGAGTATCTTCTTCACATATTCGGAAATCCGCAATTCTCTAAATCACTCGAACCCCGCTCAACAAACTTCGGTGATGGAGCTGCGTAATCACATGCAGGCACAGTTGCTGTCACAAGTGACTGTCCTCCTTCACCTCATCAGACAGCTCCACCACTGCAGAGTGATGTGGGAGAACATGCACACACATTTGTTGAACTATCACATCCTCCCACCCCACCTGTTCTTGATATCTATGCATATTTGGCTTGCAAGCCTGTTGGTTGTCATGTGGATTCGTTCCTTCAACCTCCGTCCCCGCATTTTGTTGATCCTACAGATTGTACTGTCTCGCATTCTTCCATTTTGAACTCCTCACCTGTTGTGATCAAGGATCAAGATGTTGATGGAGTTGGTGTTATGCAACCAACCTGTTCCATCATTCATGATGAGTGTGTGCAAGAATCTAAAGAAGAACCCACAGTGAAGGATGACTGCCTTCCATTCGTGCCTCACCCTCTCTATCCTAACATCCCTTCTTATTCTGCCACTGTGAAAACTCATTTCCGGATGTTTCTACTTCTGATCGTTCACAAGACACATTGGATGTCAGTCTGTCATTACATTGTGGAGAGGATACATCTTCCTCTGAAAATCCGTCCAATCTGTCATCTCTCATTTCTGAAAACTCAGAGTGTGAACATCCTTGCTTCTCATCTACCCTCTGCACGATTCATCAAATCATGAGTATGCCGACAAACATCCTCAATTTTCTGATCTTAGTTGTCGTAATCTCTCTACTTCTTCATCCAATCACGATATTGATTCACTCGTTGTTAAACCGTCTAAGTCACTAGTCTACAATGATCTATCTGTCAACGGAACCAAAACCCCGCAGACTATTGAGGCACTTCAAACCTGAGTTGATGGTTATGTCAGGTCCTCACTGTCTTGAGGTTGGTTTCACTTCCGATCAGGAAATTGTTAAAACACGCAAGGCTCCTCATCACTCTCTGTTTTGCATTGAAGATCAATCTAACACTCAGATTTCACTCCCTCCACTCGAACTACACGATCCAGTCGCTCATGCATCGGAGGAATATTACACAACAAGCACACTTGCACGAAGTAAGTGGTCTACCTTTCTCACATTTCTTGCATGTCACAGTCAAGAGAATGCATACACTCTACACCTGCATGCAGTGTAGCACAACACCATGGAAAGTCCACAGAGTGTATGTCATGCGCTTTCACTCATTTATGTTCTGTGGATGCTTGTAAGCTCGAAGTATGTCCGTCTTCATCGTTATATCTTTCATGGTTGCTGGTCTATGCACTGGAATGTTCTCAAACCATGCCTTCACCAACATGGGTCTACCAATGCGCCGATGGCTGCATTGGAAATATCACTTCACATGATCAGGCCCATGCACCGCTAGCATAGGAGTAGGAGTAGTATTTTATTTGAGTTGTTTGCTTGCATGCATGTTTGCTTCTTTCTTTGTTTGTTTGCTTGCTTTCTTGTTTGTTTGCTTACCCTCTTTATATACACATTTTCTTCTGCTTCTTGCTTTGCCTTTTAGTTTGTTTACTTGTTTATGTCCGTAGGTTAGTTTCGCATGGAGTGTGTGCAACTCTTGAAACAAGTTGGGTGAAGTACAAGAGGACTTGTACAAATATCAATACTTGGTTATCTATAATCCTACCTCTTATGTAAGAACTTGTTGTCTTCAGTCCATGATACATCAATGGAAAATAAGTACTCTTTGAACTGAAGCTTGGTGAAAACACAACGCTTGTGCATGAACTAGTATCACCTACTCTAGTCGTTTTTTTTGGGTTAATCCTTGTCAGCTCGATCAAGTAGAGTAAGGTGAGGGGAAAAACCTTAATAAGCACGTCAAAGGTATATAAAAAATACTTCTTTGAAGGAAAAACCTCTTCTTCTCTCAATAAGTCGGGATCCTTCTTCTGCCTCTGAAATGAATAAGTGTTATGCACAGTTACGAAAAATGAAAAATGAAAAAGTGAAAATGTGAAAAAATTGGGAAAAATGAAAAATGAACAAGGCAAAAGAAGAGAAAGGATTCCTATGCAGATAGGTGATGCAAGTAACTCCTCCGGGGTATTGACCAGGCTCGCTGGAAGTGGAGCGATGCTTGTTTTCCTGTGTGACTCCACTAGGTTATTGTTCAGGCCTACTGGCAGCAGAGAAACACCAAAGATGAAACTAAAACTCTGACGATCATATGACTTGTGCACCAATTTACCTCTCATCCCCAATTGAAACAACTGTGTTGGCTTTGCTTGGAATGTGTGTCAATTGACCAAGAGCCTGGCAGATGCTACATCTTACAATCAAGAAAGTGTGGAAACCAAGACGAACAAAGAACTAAACAATACTTCCGAAGGTGTTAGAATTGATTTTCACGAACAAGGTCCATTCAGAGAGCTGGAGTTCTACCAGTGTCTCACGAAGTGTTGTAGCAGCTACAACCACCCTCCAAAAGTTTGTATTAACTGTTGAAAATGGCAACAAGAAATGCTAAAAATGGAACTACTATAAATAGTAGTTCAGGTACCAGTGTTGGACATAGCAACAAGGAATGAATATTGCAAGTGCTAAAAATAGAATTGTTATAAATAGAATTTCGGGATGGATTCCAATTTTAGTTAGTCCCTGAACTAAAATTGAGAAGTAAAATTCGAATTTGATCTTAGCAGTTGTTTGTAAAATAATTAATTAATTCATCTTGAATTAATTAGTTGGAGAAAATCAAACATGAAGTCTATGTGGGGACATGCAACAGTTTCTCCATTGATTGAGGAATTTATCCATCAGTTCAAGAGATAAGTATCAGTTGTAATTAGTTAGCTCAGTTAACTGAGTTAAGTCCAGTTAGATTAGTTCCAACAGTTTGTGGAATTAATTGTGAGTTCAGTTAGTTAATTCTTGCATGCATGTAACTGCTGCACTTCAGATAATTGAATATTCTCTCATAAATAACTCATGCATGTCAGTTCAGTCGGAGACCTAGTTGAGATCAGAGGAAGGGACAGTGTACTATCAGTTGGAGGATTTTTCCTATATAGGAAACTCATCCATGCAGACGGAATTATCTCGTTCAGGTTTGTGCAGTTATTTCTAAGCTAAGTGAGTAGTGTGAGGTGGGAATTCACACAAGTGGAAGCATTGGACCTCAGGAAAAACTAAGTAAGGAAATAGGAGGCTTGGAGGGCAGAGGAGAAGGTTGTGAGAGCCTTTGACTGTCTATGAGCAGTATTGTTTGATTGAAGAGAGAGCAGGATAGCTTGAGAGCTGATTCTTTTTGTAACTTGAACAAGATTTCCACTTGTATGATAATACAGAGATTGGGGTTTTAGGCTGAGGCTTTCCCCGGGTTATTTCTTCTATGTTATGTGTGATTGATTTCTCATTCTCAGTTATATGTGTTCTCTTGATCTTGCTCAATTCGATTAAGCTTCTGCAAAGTGTTGTCGAAGTAGATCTTGTATTTTGCTTTAGTCTATTGCATAATCTGTTGATCTACAGTGGGAATTTCTACATGGTATTAGAGCAAAGGTGATCAAAGCGAAGAACAATATACAAGAAGGGAGAAGTTCAAAGTTTGAGGTTCTTGAATATAGAAATCGAGTTCTTATCACATATCAATTTCACCAATGGCGTTTAACGGTTTAAGACTCGAGTATGTCCTTGATGGCAGCTCGAGTTATACAGCCTAGAAGGATCACATGGAAGAAGTATTAAAGGATAATGATCTAAAGTACTTCATTGATCAAGAAGTCCCCAAGCTAATTGAAGCTACAGAATTGGCAGAATTGAAGAAATGTGTGGCTAGAGCAAGGAGAATCCTTCTGGAGGGAGTTCGAGACCACGTAGTCTCAAGTCTCCATGAGAAGGAGACACCGTTTTTGATGTGGAAAACATTGAAAGATCTATATCAGAACAACAGCGATCAGAGGAAGCTGGTGCTGAAAGACAAGCTTCGAAAAATCAAGTGTGAAAAGGGCGACACGATCTCTACATATTTGAACAAGCTCACCACCTGTAGGGATGAGCTTGGAAGTGTAGGCATCATGACCGCTAATGATGACATGGTGAGTCTTGCACTCCTCGGTATTCCTAAGAGCTAGCATAGCTACCAAGACTCGGTAAATGGAAGAGAAAAACTGTCAGATTGGGCACGACTTTGGTCAGATCTGATGCAGGAGGAGATAAGAAGAAGCACCAGAGATGGTTCTTCATCCAAGGAGGATGAAGAAAATTGCGCCTTAGCGAGTAAGGAAAAGAAAGGGAAGGAGAAGGATTCTCATCCCAAATCTAGTTCTTTCCATGGAGGGAAGAATTTTGACAAATTGAAAGTGCGATGCTTTTGTTGTCATGAAGTTGGCCATTTTGCTACAAATTGTCCACTGAGGAAATCCAAGAAGGGATCAATGGAAGGATCAGAAGGTGAGGCACTGGCCTCACAGTTCAAGTTGGATTTCACACTTTTCGCATGAATGGTTTCATCCATGGTGGGAAGTGGTTGGTTTCTTGACAATGGAGCTTATTTCTGCATGACCGACGATAAGAGTTTGTTCAGTACCTTGGAGGAGAAAGATCTCTAGATACTCATAGTGATGGGTAATGATGAAAAGTATAGTGTCTTAGGTGTAGGCACAGTTGTTTTTCAAAGGGAGCATGGAGCTCGCATTACCTTGACCAATGTCAAGTATGTACCAAGACTAAAGAAAAATTTGGTGTCGATCACCATGCTGGAAGACAAGGGCTATGATGTAGTTTTCAATAAGGGAAAGGTTTTCCTTCGACACATTACCATGAGACAGGTGAAGTAGATCGGTTCACGAGACAAGAACATGTATGCTCTTGAGGTTCAAGATGCATGCAAAGCCTTGAGGAGCAAGGAAATTGATGGAGACTTGGTGATTGAGAGGGAGAGTATGTTACCTCTCAGCATGCAACCACAGGAGAAGTCTCAGATGATTGTGGAGGAGCCACGATTGGTGAAGTAGCTTCAGGAGGTTATGGAGCAGCCACAACTTGGGAAGCCGAGAGGAGACATAGTGGAGGCATCCACTCATGCATAGACCTCCAGTAGGGGGAAATTTCGAGCCAAGTGGGCAGAGGGATCACATGCATCCATACCTCCAGGTCGGAGGTGGGGCGATGTGGAGTGATCGTCCCACGAAAGCTGAAATAGGGGTTGGATCCTTCAGGTACCCAACCTTTTGGATTTGAATTTGTTACGGGAGCCCTGATGAGGAGTAGCAAGACTAGCTGAGTGGGTAGAGATAGATGTGGATGGAGTGGCAGAGAGAGCTACAGTGCAAGAGTCCCAAGACTATGTAGAGCTAGCAAGTTGCAGTAATGTGAGAGGCACAGGAGTGTTGCACCAATGCAAGATGGCACAGAGAGGTGTGCAACGGTGCGAGATGCATGGAGTGTTGTAGTAGCTTAAAGGTCATAGAGGGAGAACTTGTCAGCGTCAGAGGAATCTTCAACATCAGAGGATGTTTCTAGCCCAACAGGGAGGTCATTTGGGAGATTTTTTTGTTTCTAGAGTTGTTGGAGCAATAACACTTGGGAGAAGTGTTTCATGTAGAACATTCCAAAGGTTCAGGATCGGGTTCGAGTTGAATGCCTTTCTTGTTGAGAGGGAGTGTTGAAAATGGCAACAAGGAATGCTAAAAATAGAAGTGCTAAAAATAGCACTGTTATAAATAGCAGTTCAGGTACCAGTGTTGGACATAGCAACAAGGAATGAAAAATGGAAGTGCTAAAAATAGCATTGTTATAAATAGAATTTCGGGATGGATTCCAATTTTATTAGTCCCTGAACTAAAATTGAGAAGTAAAATTCAAATTTGATCTTAGCAGCTGTTTGTAAAATAATTAATTAATTCATCTTGAGTTAATTAGTTGGAGAAAATCAAACGTGAAGTCTATGTGGGGACATGCAACAATTTCTCCATTGATTGAGGAATTTATCCATCAGTTAAAGAGATAAGGATGAGTTGTAATTAGTTAGCTCAGTTAACTGAGTTAAGTCCAGTTAGATTAGTTCCAACAGTTTGTGGAATTAATTGTGAGTTCAGTTAGTTAATTCTTGCATGCATGTAACTGCTGCACTTCAGATAACTAAATATTCTCTCATAAATAACTCATGCATGTCAGTTCAGTCAGAGACCCAGTTGAGATCAGAGGAAGGGACAATGTACTATCAGTTGGAGGATTTTTCTTATATAGGAAATTCATCCATGTAGAAGGAATTATCTCCTTCAAGTTTGTGCAGTTATTTCTGAGCCAAGTGAGTAGTGTGAGGTGGGAATTCACACAAGTGGAAGCACTGGACGCCAGGAAAAACTGCAGAAGGAAATAGGAGGCTTGGAGGGTAGAGGAGAAGCCTTTGACTGTCTATGAGCAATATTGTTTGATTGCAGAGAGAGCAAGGTAGCTTGAGAGCTGATTCTTTTTGTAACTTGAACAAGATTTCCACTTGTATGATAATACAGAGATTGGGGTTTTAGGCTGAGGCTTTCCCCAGGTTATTTCTTCTGTGTTATGTGTGATTGATTTCTCATTCTCAGTTATATGTGTTCTCTTGATCTTGCTCAATTCGATTAAGCTTCCGCAAAGTGTTGTAGAAGTAGATCTTGTATTTTGCTTTAGTCTATTGCATAATCTGTTGATCTACAATGGGAATTTCTACATTAACTTCATTTTGGAGCCTCCCTACCGACCATCCTCAGTAGTATGTCTTGCACTGTCAAGCACATCAGCTTCAGCTATTTCATAGAGTCTTGTTAGCCTGTGTATGCAACTTTGTTCCACCTGCTTCACAGGCTAATTTATGGACTTAGTGTCAGTTGCTGGTTGAGCAGCTCCCTTTGGGAATTGCGCAATTCTGGAGGGGAACCAGTCTTCCCTCTATAGATTGTGCAAACCTAGCTGGACATCCAGTTGGGCTCCATAATTGTGCAATTCTTCCTGTCAATGTTCCTCTAAAAAATTGCGCAATTCATCCCAAGACAACTGCTCAGCCCAGAAATTGTGCAATTCTGTGTAGCAGTTACCTACTGCTCCTAGAAATTGCGCAATCCCTTTCGGACAGCCATCCCAGCAACTAGAAAAAATTGCGCAAATCCAACCAAGGAGCCTACTACGCTCAGAAATTGCGCAATACAGTTAAACAGGCTTCCTTGAGAAAATTGCGCAGTTTGACCCAGGATAGTTTCTCAGCCCAAAAATTGCGCAATATTGGAAGAAATTCATTTGTTCCTCCCATAAATTGCACAATCCCTCTGGGAAACCATATCTACTCAGCTCAGAAACTGTGCAGATTTTCATCCAAGGTTCGTAGACCGATGCATGTGCCTTCAGGTTGACGGGTTCCTTCCGCAACCGAGAAAAAATGATTTGCATTAGCATCTGGAGGTTACATGCAAGGATCATTTCAGAAACCTCCCACCAAGTGTCGCTTTTCCTAGATTGGTGGCATGCGCGTCACAACTTGATCTTATCAAAACTCATCAACCGGACGCTACAAAGATCATTCCTCACATCAACCTTGTAGCTCTGACATCCCACATTGCATCTAGGATTCATCAGCACATTCAACTCAGTTGTTTCGGGGTTAGCCCGCTTTTCATGTATTGCGCTGCATTTCTGTCACATTTTGTGTTTTGATTTGTGTGAGTGTTGTCTTCTTGATTTCAGTGAGCGTTTTTTGTCGTTTTGATGTATGTTAGCTTGTAGAAGAACCGTTTCAGTTTTCCTTTGCATCTCATTGCTGTCGCATGCATGACACTGTTTTTGCATCGATGGTCGCCGTTGCGGCGATTCGCTTCATACACATGCATGCTTTCCCATTTTTTGAATCCTGCACTTTCTATTTGCATGTATGATCATTCACTCTTGTTTTCACTAATTTCATCATGCATTTAGACTTCTCATGTTTTTAGTCGCCCGTCGGCTAGTCTGGGCTGCCTTGGCCCGGACCGTGCCTTGCCCGGCTAGCACTACGCATTTCCGAAAGTGAAGACTCTGCCTTCCCTCTAGAAATTACACAAGTCTAGCCGAGCACTAACCTCCAGGCTTGCATTGCGTAATTCTTGGAGGCAATGTCCTGCTGGCCCCAGAAACTGCGCAATACAGTTTTTTGGTTGCATGTCACTGCTAATTGAAATTGCGCATTGTGCAGTTTCAGTCCTCAGCAGGCCTAGATGGAATGTGCGTTGTGCAATTCCAATAGTTAGTTAGCCTCCTGACAGCCCGGACTGTGCCTTGCGCAGTTTTGGCAGTCAGTCTCCCAGCCTCCCAGTGAAAATTGTGCAATATTCACAAATAGTCACACAGGTATGTTGCATGTCAACCCTCTAGTTTGTTTTGGTTTTCGACTAACACACTTATTGTCATGAGCATTGCTATGTCTCTAGGTATCGCAGGTGTTCGTCTGCCTCTTAGTGACATAGGTACAATGGCTTCCAGGAGAGCAGATTCAAAGACACTGTTTAGAGCACACTTGGGGATGCAATCGATCAAGTGTCTGTGAACTTTCCTATCTATGAAGACATTAATTTGTTCATGGACAAGGATATCAAGATGAAATGGCAATCGTGTCACAACGAGCAGCAGCAGCATAAGGTAGCACACCCGCACACGACGAATGCAAGAGGAAGGTTGTTGACAACATAGAGGTGGAGCAAAGATGCGAGTTCAAAGAAAATCCACTCATGACGAAAGCAGCTTTGGAGATTGAAGCTATGAGGTGACGACGCAACACGAATATTGTGTGAAGGTAGAGAGAGAAATAGGGAAGGAGTTGCATGTGCTGAAGTGGAAACTCAAGGAAGAACAAGAGCTGCACAGACGAGAGAATGAGTACATCAGGAACAAGTACAGTAGGGGGTGCAACATGCATAGATGAATGAAACTACGCCTGTACAAGTTATAGAACCATCGAGAAGCTGGCATGGAGTAGATAGGGTGAGCAGGGTTGTCAATTGCATGCAAGGGTATTTAGGAGCATGGATGTCATTATGTACATGCATGTGATCCCACCCATTTGGCACACTCACCGAGGCGAAGACAAGAAGAAAGTCCGACTGGAGCTGAACATGTACTTTGACAAGTTGATGCACATCGTCACGAGCACTTGCTTGGAGATTAGCACAGACAATATGCATCAATATGTTGCTAGTCCATCCACACTCAAGACGATGATGTGCATGCTATCAAACAAGTTGGACAAAGGGGCCATATCAGTGTACCCGAATGCAATAGAGGCAAGAGTTCGCTTTCTGTAAGATGTCACCATTGAGTGCATGGACACCATCACGAATGACCAAACTTGGCATCAATTAGCCACCATCGACCATCACAAGGATGTCAAAGAGTTGGTCTCACCAAAATGGTCTGAGTGTCAGTGATGTCTTGCATGACTTGCTCAAGCCATTTTGTCTCACATGGGTACATGTGCAGATTGTATGTAACGTCTTTTCAAGTGGAAGTTCAAGTGTCGATAGTTGAATGTAACAGTCATAGACTAGTTGAAGATTCATGAGGGTAGATGAACGGTCGCAAAGGGGGATGTCAAGGGTCATCCCACCCTTTGTTATAAATAGTCCCTCATAACTCATTGTAGAGGCCTTTGGTCAACCAAGCTTCTGATGGGAGTATCTTAGAGAAAGCTTGGAGAGTATTGTAATGATCCTTGGCTTCTCCACTATGCAGAGCTAGTGTATCTCTTTGGAGGAGCAGGTGGCAGTGACTGTAACGTTCCGCTGTCGAAACTAGTGGTTGGTCATGGTTGTATTGTATGACTGGAACTTACACTTCTTAATATAATAAAGCCAACACGTTTCATGCATATGTCATATTGTATTTCAACAATCTTGTTTACTCTAAATTATATATTTATCTATTTTCCTACGCATGCATGTGTAGCTATTTTCTGTATATGCATGTATGAATCTTACTGAAATGTATTGTTGGTTTAACCATCACTTTGGATTTCTAGCTCACTTGCCTTCCAATTTTTGATGCATCTTGGCTCATGTGTTCCCTTCTTAACTCCTTGCTTTCACAGGTTTTCAAGGGAAGCAATCACCTCACCCCCCGTGTGTTAAAACTGCTCATGCACCTTCCTTGAATTACTGCATATGTCACACCCTTGCTACCAACAGGGACATCTTACTTGCCTTTGCGTACCATCGCGATCAAGGAGATACCGTACGACCCACTGCTGGGACTCTTACACCAAAGAATCTGAGGTCTAGTTGGGACTTCTTACCGGGGAGATCCCCTGACATGTTGGCGGGTCCAGCACCGTCAATACTATGATAAATCACCTTCTTGTAGCTTATTTAGAAATAATGTAAAAAATTGATATATTTGAGAAACATCTTGAAAAAAGTGGGGTTTTATTATTTTTTAGTTCTAGCTGTCATACCATTCTAAAGTTATAAAATTTATGCTTGTTCCAAAGTGTTTGTGTTATATACTATGTGCATATTTTTAAAATGTTCATGTGCTATTTTGAATAAAAATTCATATTCTCATATTATCCCTAATATAATAGAAGTTTCCATTTATGTTTTTAAAATGTGAAAATGCTATTGTGAATAAAATTTCATCATCTCATATTATTACTTCCCTTTGTCTAACTCTCATGATATAGTAGAAGATGCCCTTTATGTTAAGTGCTATGATACCTTCTCTCATGTCGATTAAGTCAAAGAAGCTTTGTTTAGGGTGTAGTGCCCTTGTTTTCCTTCCTTATCAATGGTAAGGCCTAATGCCATTGTTTTTCCCCTTGGTGATGATAGGGGTCTCAAGACTCATTTTATAATGCAAGGATCTTAATAATGTGCACATTCATAATGGCAGGCCTTATTCGTGATGATTAAGCACGAGAAAACTTCTTTAAGGGCATGTGGACCTTGTTTTCCCCTTATCGCAATGGTATAGGCCATGATGTCCATATGTGTTGTGGTAAACCCCTAATATCACCCAAATCCACCTAGAGGCCAACGATCCATTAGAAAATATTAATATAGTTATTTGAGTACTAATTCATGGCTCTTTAAATTGAGATTTTTCTCCCTAAGCCATGGCATAGGTCTCAATAACCAATTTTGTTGTGCAAAACTTACTAAGAATGCAAAATTCACCCCATGGAGACCAAAAAATCCTAATAGATGCCTTATCTAGTTGTTTGAGGAGTACTACATCAAGTTGTATATTGAGAAGATTTAATTAGGTCATTAACAACTTACATTTCTTACTTAAACATGTTTAAGGCCCCATCTACATTGCATGGTGTAGAAAAATACCTAATGGAATTGACATCCAATATGAAGGCATTGAGACCCAACTGTGGTGCTCAAAACTTGCAAATGGACCGCATATCCAACATGGGGACCAATATCCCTTAGAGAGAATTTGTGTAGTTCTATGAGGCCTTTTTCATGGTCGTCAAGATAATGAATATTGTTTTCTGCCTACCTTTGTTTTCCTTAGCCATGGTAGGGGTCATAATACTAATGCTTATCATGCAAAAGCATACACTATTTCTTATACTTCTAGTTATAGGCATTTATTATGGAAATTGAGTATGATAAAGTTTTGTTTATGGATTAAGGGCCTTTTTTTCCTCCCTTAGCCATAGTATAAAGACTAAATACCACATGTTTTTCCAAAATAATCATCATGGAACCCATATCCCATCCATGAACTAAATATCCCTTAGAAAGGACTTGTGCAATTGTTTGAGACCTAATTCATGTGATTCATCGCACATGAGTGCAATAAGCTTTATCTTGGGCCTAAGGTCCTTGTTTTCTTCCTGTAAGTTTTATCTTGGGCCTAAGGTCCTTTTTTTCTTCCTTTTCTTGGATATGCATATCTTGGGCCTAAGGTCCTTGTTTTATTCCTTTTCTTGGATATGCATTGAACTCTTTGAAGGAAAGATTTATCTCATCCCAATGAAAAGGAGATTAGGGAGGGTGATCACCATGTTTGATAATGAATGAATAATAGGATAAAATAGTAAGAAGTCAACATCAGTAAACTTCAAAAATGCTATCACTCATATGGAAACTGAAAAGATAAATTACAAGCTTCAGTGTTGACATGAAGTTATGAGTTTTGATCTATAGATTTAGTCAATAGCTATGAGGTTGATGAGGTTAACCAAACCTCAATTTTTTTTTTAAAGTTCCCCAAAATTTAAATTTCAAAGTTAAAATTCTACAAACCTTATGACATGAGTTTTAACTCAGCAAAATAATTTTAGGAAATAGTCCAAAACCTTTTCACATATATAGCAAAAAAATCTATGTAATGGATTTGAAAGTTTAAATAAATTAATGGAAACATATACTTGTAAGAAATGGATTGATATATTAAATATTAATAGAATGATACTCAAATACCATCATTTTAACGGTCAAATTTAAATTTAATAATGGTTATTGGAGAAATGGTGGACTTGATGCGGTTGGCATTATACTTTTGACTTGTCCGGTCACTTTCAAATCCATGAGCATATTTTTGTTTGTAGCTAATAATTATGCTATTTTTTAACTCATGTCAAAGGTGAAAGAAATAGATGTTGACAGAAGATTTATGTCGCCAAATAATCGAAAAAGAAACGTGTTAGGGGAGCAGGGTCCATAAAAACTGTCAAGCCTATATTCGTCACAAATTTCATTTTCATTATGGTTAAGATTGAATTAGATAAGTGAACTTTCGGGCGCAGCTGAATTCTGTGTTGTATTATATTATGTACCAAGCTGTTTGAGCTAGGTCAAAATCTCGGGGAAAATAAAGTGTTATAGAACGGGAAATGTGAGGTTTAAATTCTGGTATTATTGCAATTAGGTAAATATTAAATTAGTCTAATTGAGTAGATTATATTTTTATCTTGTTTAATTTCTTTTTTATTATGTTTAATTTTTCACTTCGATGAGAAAGATAGCACAAAATTTGAATCCAAAATTTATAATTAAATTACATTTTATTTCCACTGCCATTACCAATTAAGCTAGATCAAACAAACTATTTTAAATTATCATATTTAAAAATAAAATAATTTCATTTTCATTATATAATTTTAATTTTAATTTTAATTGAATTACATGATTGAATGAAGATCTATATACGAATCTCAACCTATATTGATATCCATTGCAGAGGACGGGAGTAATCTTGAAGCACAAAAGCACTATCGAGGGTTAGTAGAGGTGTTCTTTTGGTTGTAAACCCTCACCTATGATAAGAATAGATTAACATACTTTGAATGAGTTACAAGTGAATTAAGACGAAAATAAATTGTTGTAATAAGTTTAAAGTGAATTATAATTAAGGGAAAAAATTATTTAAACATTAGTAAAAAAATGTTTTGTTTTTTTTTTTTTATTGTTTAGTTAGATATAATTTTTTTTTTTATATATGATAAGTAACATAATATATAGTGATAGGTGGTTTTGTTATTAAAAGGTGACAACATTTATTGTTGGACAATATTTATTTATGGGTGTTTTTTAGAGAATTTTAGTGGTGTTTATGTCTCTTTAAATTCTATAGTTTCAAGTGGGTTTGGACTCTAATCATGTTTCTGATTTTTCTATTCTTTTTCCCTTTTTGCTAAGACTTTTTTGTTCTTTCTTCGCTTTTCCTTTTAGTATCCTTCTTTTGAGATTTGCTCATGTCTTTCTTCAACGACTCTTCTTGTTTTGTTTAATTGGCTTTCTTTCTTCTAACATTTTTTGGTTCATTTTTCTTTTGTTCCTAATCACCTTGTTTCTTGCTTGGTCTACCTCTGGAGAGTTTTTCTTGTGTTTCTAGTTCTTTGAGTGTAATATCTTGCTCCACATCATCAATATTATGGACCTTATCGCTATTACATTATCCACATCCAAATTTTCATTTTCTTTAATTGCATGCTCAGGGTTAGGGTTTGAGGAAACCCTTCTTCAACTCCTTCTTATCCTTTTGACCTTCTCCTCATCTGAACTGTCAAAAAACTAATTTCTCACCAAAAATTCCTTCCATTATCATTATTAGTCTTTAATTTACGCTCAAAAAGTAATTTAACTAGACCGTGATGATATAAATCCTTGTCTATGTTTCTTGAATCTACTTGAATATTAAATGCCATCTTCTTTAAACTCCATAGTAGATAATATGGAAAATTTAATTCCTTCCCTTTTATGAAATGCATTAATAACCAGGCATGGTAAAACAACAAGTCCCATATATTCCTTTGCAAGTAAGAATTTTTGTAGGATAAAGAATAGATTTTTCCATTTTGGTTTTAATGTAGAAACTCAAATACCCTTTTTAAATGATGATTGTCCATACTTGGATTGTGCAAGAAAGACTTCCACATTTCATCTTTTAACCTTTTATTTTTAAACCAACTTTCACCATTTATGGGAAGCTTTGTTGCTTCCGCTATAAATGATTCAGTCAACTTTAATGTGATATCTCCAATATCCACCTCATCCCAATTAAAATATTATGCAAATGCCCTGGTCACCTCAACACCATTGTTGTGAAAGCAGTCTCACCCTCAAACTGCCCATTCAACAATCTATCATAGGGAGCAGTGGAAGAAAATGGATGGTGTAATGGAATTCAGTGAGTGATACTGGTTTAAATGGAAGTGAAATGTTTCAATGATAGTACTATGATAGGAATATTCCTTTTGAATTCATAATTTCCCATGAATCCTTTGGATATGATCCTTTAATTGCGACATAGGCTTCATAGTTTTGAATTTTTAGAATAGGATAGGGAGGATTTTATGGTATGATGAAATGAAATGATAGGGATGAGTTTGTATTTTTTCATCTTTGAAATATATGAGATCCTTTTTAGATCATTATGAATAGTCCACATATTAACACAAATATCTATACTTTATACTTTAATAAAACTGATTGACTATTCATAATGTTACTTTCTTGAATTACCTCACATATATGCTTTGATTTTACTTTGCTTGCAGGTCTAAAGTATTCTTTTGATGAATTAGCTACAAAATGTTTAATTGGATACGAAATGTTAGTAGTCTTCAAAAATTTGCTTTCAATTCTTCATAGTACTTGTAGATGCTAAGGCTAATGATGTTGATAACATTGATGATGTTGATGAATGCTAATAAATGTTAATGAGATCTCTTTAAAAGATAAACAAATTCTTCAAACTAATTAGCTTGAACTTAAAAATTTATTTGCAAAGACAAAAGGGAAAATCCAAGTTTCCAAAAGACTTTGGTGTTCAACTAGGATTTTCTGGATAATGTATGCCAACAATGTTGGTTTTCATATTTATGCATTTATTTATTTACTCATTTTATTGTTTTTTTTATAAGAAAAAAATCAAATTTCTTTTGGTAGTAAAGGAGAAGAATCTCATTTTTCTACCAATTTCAAATCAAAATTTTCTTGTAGATTTTGAACAAATCCTTCTCTTGTTAATGACTTGTGATGAAACATTAATATATGCCCGTTATCAAGAATATTGATCCCTTCTTCATCAATGGCCTTAATCCTTTCTACTCCATTGTAAAAGATAGTTTTTACCTCATATGGACCTAACCAATGTGTTTGGAATTTCCCTTGAAAATGTTTAAACTTAGAATCAAAGAGAAAGGCCCAATCACTTGGATTGAACTTTTCGAATTTGATAAAATTGTCATGTCATCTTGTCTTTTTTTATTGTATTATGTTTTTCCTTTGAATGGCATATTTTCTAATCTCGTCCAATTCATTTAGTTTTGTCAATCTTTGTTTTTGAGCTTCAGAAAGATCTAGTCCTAATTTTGTTGTTGTCTTATAGGTCTCCACTTGGAATTCAATAGGAAGTAAAACTTTCTTACCATAGACATCATAAGGAGTATGTCCCATGGTATTCATCCATGTGATTCAACATGCCTAGAGTGCTTCTAGAAGTTTGTCTACCGATTCTCTTCTATGTAGATGCATAGTCTTGGTCAGTATGGCTTCAAAAACTTCGTTTGTGGATTTTACTTTTCCATTAGTTTTTGGATGATAAGGAGTGGATTTACAATGTCTAATATTGTATTGCTCCATGATATTCTACACTAGCTTGAATGTAAATTGCGCACCCTAATCTGGTTTAATTTCTCTTGGAAGACCAAAATAAGTGAAAATATATTTAAAAATAAATGCGATGTTTTTTCATGTATTTCACATTTTTCATGTAGTAAGGTCCATCAAAGCTATGCAACATGGGTACTCCTTGGATGAAAAATTAAATTCTACATCCGAGTGCTTCTGCTCAAAATTTGAGTAAAATCATAAGGAGATAAGTTGAAAATAAGAGTTGAAAATGTGGTTTTTTACTTTTTCCCTCCAAAACTTGACGAGGTAATCTAATCTTATTTTACTATTTCCATTGTTATTTTATAATATTCCTAGGAGGTCTATTTTAGACCTAAAAATTTCTCTAATGTTTTGTCGTGACACAACTCCTAGAGCCATATCTGAGGCATAAATATAAATATGAAATGGAAGGGGCCAGTTTGGCCCTCTTAAAATAGGCACCTCAGAAATATTTTGTTTGAACAATTCAAAAGCTTTTTTGACAATCATAATTACAATGAAATTCACAATCTTTAGTGATTAATGTGAAAAGTGGTGAAACAAGCTTTGGGAAGTTTTCTATAAACCTTCTCTTATAACTTGTGAATCCAAAAAAACTTAAAACATCGCTTTGACATGTTGGTATTGAAATTTTGGAGATGACTTCAACCTTTGATAAATACATTTTGGTTCCATCACATGAAATATGATGACCCAAAACAATTCCTTCCGTAAACATCATATAGCATTTTTCATTACTTAATGAAAGATTAGTTTCTTTACATCTAACAAGGACTTTTTCCATTTTTCTATAGATTCTTCAAAATTATTCCCATAAACAGTAAAATAATCCATATAAACTTCTCTGTAATCATCGATCAAGTCATTAAAGATACCTAATACAAATCTTTGGAATGTAGTAGGTTCATTGTATAAACCAAAGGGAAGTACTCTATAAGCATACCTACCCCATGGACATGTAAAAGTTGTCTTATCTTGATCTTCAGGTGCAAGTTGAATCTAGATGTATCCACTGAAACCATCAAGAAAAGAGAAATATTTCTTCTATGCTAGTGTATCTAATACTTGATCAATAAAAGGTAATGGGAAATGATCGTTTAGATTTTCTTTGTTTAATTCTCAAGTGTGGAAGCATGAAGATGGGTTATACTTTTGGGCCAAATGTGGCTATGAAATTTCAAGTTTTCGTCTTTTATTGAATTGAAGCCCTCAAAATTCATATAATAAATGTGAATTTTGATTCAGAGTAAAAAAACAAATTATGGAGAAATATGTTGTGTTCCTAATGATATTTTATGAAAAAATATTTATTGTCGTATAATATGTCAATTTTCCATTAAATGAAATGCTTGTCCTTGTATTTTTTCACACATCTTAAGAGGTATGCGTGTGTTCACGTAGCATAATTTAGTTTAAAATTTGTAATTTAAAAATAAAATAAAATAAAATAACATATACATATACATATATATAAAAGCATGATCTACATGGAGAGAGCTAAGTTTTTTATTATTATTATTATTATTATTATTATTATTTATTTTTATGCAAAAAATAATTTTTTATTTTTTATTTTTCAAAGTTGACAAAGTAATATTTCAATTGCATTTTGTAGACACATGTGTTCACATAAGGTTTTTTTAAACTATTTAAATAAATTAAAAAAAAAAAAGTACCCTTTTGAAGAGGACTCGTAAACAAAGATAGTGGTATTTTTTGAAATTTTTTCGTTGTGTATATTTTATGATATTGATTTTTTATTCAACCTCTTTAAAACAATTCAAAAAAAATTCAAGCATTATATTTAAAATAAATTAGATGAAAATATCATACAAATTTGAAAATGTCAAACTCATATTCCATTAAATAAAGGATTCCTTCATGAATCCAACTTGATCAACTCTGCCACCTAAGGACAAATTTATCCCTAAGTCCACTAGGGTACAAAATGGTGTTGCAGGAAATTTTGCATAAGGGGTGCTAAAATTATGGATTTTAGGACTTAAGAGACTCGATTGAGCACTTAAAACACTCCATCAAGCATTTTATTTCTAAATTTAAATATTTCAATCGAAGGTTTAGGAAATCCTCGATCAAGCCCTTACCACGATTAAATAAAGGCTCAATATAGCCTATAGCTCGATCTAGCTTTAAGGTTAGATCTAGATTTAAGGTTAGATCTAGCCTATAACTAGATCTAGATTTAGGGTTAGATCTAGCTTTAAGGCTGGGTCGAGCTCGTAGCTTGATCAAACTTTATGGCTCGATGAAGCCACTTCTTTTAATTCCATGCCTAGGATGTATTAGCGAGAAATTTAAAAAACATGGCTTGATCGAGCTCCTAGCTAAGCTTGGGTTACATTGTTTAAGCCCTCAAACAACTCGATCAAGTGCTTAAATGGCTCGATCAAGCCATTAGTTTTTCCACTCAAATGCACCATCTCTCGCCAAAAAGTGTAACCCAACTCGTGCTTTTATCCACAACAAAATATATGCATACCTCCACTTTCCATTTTTCTTCAACACAATAACCAGGGGTGAAACCCATTGACTATTTGGAATTGGATAAATTAAATTCACATTGAGAAATTTATGTAACTCTTCTTTAACAATCTCCCTCAAAAAAAGCTTCCTCCTTCATTAGGGTCTTCTTATAGGTTTGACATTCTCTTGTATATAAATATGATGCATACATGTATTTGGATTGATTCTATGTATATTCCCATCAAATGCAGAGGAATGTTTCCACGACATTGTAGGTTTTAACATTGTATAGAAATTACTTGCAAACAAAGTCTTAAAAACAAAAAATATACAATGACAAGAAACACAAAACAAATGCACAGAGATTTTCCCCTGGATCCCAAAACCAGGACTACAAGATTGATTTTTCATTATGTTCCTTTCAATGTTACAATACATATATATACATGTCGAAGCATTCATATACACCAATCCATTAACCCTAGATTATAACATAATTGTAGTTCCCTTGACCATATCTACAAACTACCTTGGGTAGAAAACTATCATGGCCAAAACCATGTGCAAAAACCATGCACAAAACCATAGGTAGGTTCACCCACATAATATAGGGTCAAAAAAACATTTCTCGGGGAACTGCCCCAGACCCTGTGTAGGGGGGATACCGCCCTTGGAGCCCCTCAACAAGGGGGGCTTTGCCCCCCCTGTGACCCCTTTGTTCGCCCAACACAATGAATAAGGGGGGGTATCACCCCCCCTGTGACCCCCCCGCACATGCGACTAGCCGTGGAAAGAATATAACACACACCCAACAACCATCTTAATCAATTGTTTCCTTTGAAATTCCTCTAAGTTATTGTTGACATTTAATGTTTTCCCTAGATTAATTTCTACCAGAGAATTGCCAAAAAAATTCCATTGAGTTTAATGATATTTTAGATTATCGAGATGAAAAGTATTCAATACCACAATATTCTTGAAAAATTTGTTCTAACATATGCACAAAATAATTTTGTTCACAATAGAAAATCATGGTTATTCATTAAATTCATTAATTGATCTTCCTCATCATTCTGTGAGATAGTCAGAACTGGTTGAATGTCTTCATAATCTTCATCATGCTCTTCAATACATTTTTCATTCTCTATTTTAGTTATTTCTGTTGTTGGTGGATATAATGTGAAATTTTTAGTGGTATTGCCATCAGAAATAAACATCAATGGCTAACAATGGCCTACCAAGAATCAATGGATGGCCTCCTAGATTAGTTTTTGGAGTTAGTATTATGAAATCAACAAGATACTCCCATTAATCTAGGGATATTGATACATCCTCTAATATACCCTCTGGTTTCATAACAAATCTATCTGCTAATTGTGATGGAGTAGGAATATATTGAAAGTTAGTTAATTCTAATCTATCCATAGTATTCCTAGTCACGCCATTTATAGTTGCACCTAAATCAATCAATTTGTTTGGAATTTTAATATTATTGATGTGGATCTTTACAGTGGGACTTCATGGATGTAAGTATTTTTCAACGGTTGTTCTACCCATCATAGTATTTGCCATTTTTCCTATGGGTTGGAATTTTTGTATTCCATTTGTTTTTCTTTCAGGTTTTCTAATACAAAAGTCCTTTATTATTTTTTCAAAAATAGGAATTTCCTTTATTTCTTGAAGAAAAGGGATTTTAATGCAAATATTTTTCAAATCATCTAACACATCATAACATGCTAATGTTATTTGCTTCTTTAAACCTTTATCAACTTGTAATATTTCCAGAAAAGGTGGATTCTTTAAGGAAACATAGGGTTGCTCAGTTGGAGGAGTTGTAGGAGTTGGTCTTATTTCATTGTCATCTATTTGTGTAGGAATATATTCCTTTTGAGGAGTCTTTTCCTATTCAAGATTTTCCTCCTTTTCATGATTTTTATCCTCTTTATATTCTTGAATGACAATAGAAGGTGTTTTCTTTTGTAAAACTTGACTAGATATAAGTTGGGCATCATTTAAATCTATAGGAGCTATCATATGAGCTTGAAAATTTTAGACTTCAACATTGTAAATGGGTTGTTGAGGTGTATTATTATTGGGATTGGGGAGTGGTTTTCCAAGAAATTGGTTTTATTTTTGAGGAAATGAGGTGGATGGTAATGGAAGGGGTTGACTCCTATTCAATTGAGGTTGGAAATGTGGTTGGACAAGATGTGAAGGTTTGGTTGGAGAATAATACTGAGGTTGATATTGAGGATATTGTTGAAAAGATCAAGAGTATTGGGGATTTGTACCATAATAACCTTGCGCTCCTTGTGACTAAGATGAATTTTGAGGTTGAGGTGGCCAAGTTTTCCATGATAGGGTTGTGTTCCAATTACTTTGGGGTTATGAATAAGATTGAAATTATGCATTTAGATCTTGTGATATACCTATTTGATGGAGTTGTCAAGGTCTTCTAGGAGCAACACAAAAAATTTGTTCTATTTGAATTGTCTGAGATTCTTCTTGGTTAACATCTTTTAATCCTTGTATTGAATGGAAATTCTTCATAGCATGAGCCTCTGCATATATAACACAAACTTTAATACTATCAAGAGGAAATTCTCATAATGCATGTTTCTTTCTACATCTATGACATAATATAAACAAAGTAACATTTCATCTTCTTTCTTGCTTTGTATTCTTAGCATATCAATTTTCTCACTAAGATTACCAGGAGTATTAGTCTTAAATTTATCAAGAAAATTATTGATTTTTTCGCGACTTCCATTCCCGATGAAAATTTTCTTACTCTTGACATAATTGGATCCCTCAGATTCTTACCAGACTTTGACTTTCCTCTTGAAATATGTTTACACAATTCACAAATCTCGTGAAAAGATAGTTGAGACGCTTCTTCTTTACCCATTAGATTACTAATATAAATCCATTCATCGCTTATAGCTCTTAGTAAGAGAGTTTTTAATGTATTCAATCCAAAGTCATGCAATTTAGCTCTTTTAAAATTATATGTAAACCTCTTTACTAAATCTTCAAGACTTTCATCTTCTTTTTGAGTCATTTGAAAAATTTCTTCTCTAAGGTCATGATGCATGCAAAAACTCATTATATTCTTATAAGAATAATATTTTCATGTCATCCCATGTCCTTATATAATTAGTTCCTAAACCAATAAACCATTTGAGAGCCCCATCTTTCAATGTGGTTTGAAACAATTTCAATTTTTGAGTATCAAACAAATAATCATAATATCTACATAATACCTCAAATTCAAAGAGAACTGTTTTAAGATCCTTAGTACTCATACCATGAAAGTTAGGAAGAATGAATGGAGAAATATTCTTGATAGTAGCATTAGTATCAACATCTTGAATTGGAAATCCAAAAGGATCCTCCTCTTCATGATAATCTCCATCATTTCCCCTTCCTCCTCTTCCATCTCGACCACCACTACCACCTCCCTAATGGCTTCTATCTCTTCCTCTTCCTCCACCAATTGGTTGTCTATATTCTCCATTATGAACATATCCTCCTCCTCCTCTGGTCCCTCTATCAATGGTTCTTCAGGAAAAGTTTCTTTTTCCTTTTCTTCTCCTTCCTCACTAAGTACTTCTAACTCTTATCCAACGAGTTTTTCACATGTTGAAGAAAGGAATATAACTCCTTTGGTTGTAGATGTATGTTCTTCTACCACTACTTATGTAGATGAAGTTGGTGATTCTCTAGGTAGAATTTCTTATCTTTGTACCTCAGGGAGTGTTTTTCAACCTGTAAAATATGGAATGTATGAGATGGAGGGTGATGTGTCTCTTACAACACCATGTGGTTTAGTGGGGGTGGTTGGTGATGATGGAATTAAACTATGTCCTCTAACGAATCTACCCATAGAATCTCTTTCTCTATACATGCATCCTAAATGATATGAATTTCGATAATGCATCTAGTAATGAATGAAACTAATATGAGATGGAATTTCAATAGCTTTGGTTAGGAAGAACCCTGTAATCGTGATGTGCATGTTCTTACCTCTCGTCTTACTGCTCCTCCTAAACAAAGTTGTATAAATAAAAAGACATCAAAAGTTTATTACCTATGTATGCTTCCCCAATAGTAGTGCAAAAAATGTTGGGTAATTCAATTTCCACTTAAATTACTTAAATTAATTATCAATCCAAGGTTCATATTCTTGTGAAGCACACTTGCACTATATATAATAGGGAATTAATGTTTGATTTAAAACAAATCTAATCTATTAGAAATGAAACTGAAATGCTCTAAATCAAGTCCTATCTCTAAAATCAATACACACAACACTCTCTTAAGCAAGATGAAATAAAATCTAATGTATGGAAATTGCTAAGAAATCGATAAGGCTACAATTGAAGTGATTTCACTTAGACTTGATAACTGCTTGTGACATTCTTTTATTTTTATTGATTATTAGATTCTTCTTCTCTTATTATTATGTTGTTTTTATCATCAAACAACTACCAAAACATGAAGATCGATAGTACACAAGGACACAAGATGTAGCCTACTAGCCAGGGCCAAAACCTCTCCTAGAGAGGAAAGGCCACAAAATTATCTTCTCTTCTTATAGATTCTTCAAATGATGAAGTCCAAGGCCTCTAGACCAAGACCAAGAGCCTTCCAAGACCAAGTAAAACCTTTTAGAGGATGTTATTCTTCCTACCAGTTCAAAACAAGTAAAATCTCTTCCAATTGCAGAACTTCGACCCCCAACTTGAAATTTTCAGCCCTCACTACAAGTCTGAAATTTTTGGACCTTGTAATAGTTGTAACTTTCACATGTTTGGGAGAATTTAGGGCTTCTAATGTTTCCTCCTTCCTTTGCATGGGTTGCTTCTTCTTCTAGGACTTGAGGATACCAAATTGACTTATCTTCTACTAATTTCGACCCTTCTCTTGCAACATGAAAACTTTAGCCTTGATGTTGCAGAAACCCTAGTCTTCCTTTGCATGTGAGACAAAGAGAGAGTGCAAAAACCCAAAAATTTGTCTTCCTTATTTCTTCTAGTCCTTCACTTTCTTTCTTCTTCTTGTCCTTTGCTTGATTGATGAGTGAATGAGTGAGTGTGAAAATGAGGTCAACCAGTCTCTTATTTATAGCCCTTCCAGGGGTACGAACTACCCTAATTAGACCGACTTCTCCTTTGCCACGCTGACTTGGTCTTCGAGGGGTATTTTGAAACTATTGACTCAAAAGTAATTATTTTCACATGATACAAGATTCCCAATGGAGTATTTAACATATGACAATGACTCTTTGACATCTTGACCTTATGAAAAAACCTAGAAGCACCCAATGGGTGCTTTGACCTAAAATAAATTAACCTTGAGCATGAAACACATGCTAAAAAATAATAATAATAATTTTATTTTCATTTTACAATATACAAGAATCAAGAGTACATATGAAGGAAAAACCTAGTTACATATTTCAAAAGTAAAATATAAACTAGAAAATATATAGATTCTTAATCTATTGAATTAAAATGACGATGCAATTCTAATTCTTGTTCTAGATCTATTCTATTAAACATTAAAGAAAAACTATCCTATTGAACATAAATGTAAATTTATTCTATTGAATGTGAAAGAAAATATATTCTTTGAAAATCCGGTTAATCGAGAAAGAAATAAAATTACATTCTAAGAAAGCAATGAAACTCATATTTATAGAAAAGTAGAGTAGTTATATTCTACTGAGAAAAACAATAAACATTTATTCTAATGAGAAAGTAATAAACTCTATTCTAAAAGGAAATTGAATTCTTATTCTAAGAGTGATTAAAAAGACTGAAACTTGGTAAATTAGTGTGTAATTAGTTACAGTTCATTCACTTGTGAGTTAGACATCTAATGCAAGCTTATGAAATTATAAATGCAAGAGTGAAAGCAAGGTCAATGTTCTTTGTTTTTTATGTTTTTACTCAAGAAATTTACTTGTAAAGGAGGACAAAAATAAATAAGAAAAAGGCAGAGCATATTAACTAAATAAAAGTAGAGCATAGACTAAACGAAACATAGTATAGGAAATGGAATAAATTCACAATGGAAAACTAGACTAAGATAAATTGTACTTATGTAGGGGGCCTCCTTAGGTGCACGAGTAAATGTTAACTTCAATTCACATAATTATATCAACCACCAAAGATGATAAGAGTACCATAAATGATATTGAATTACCAAAGTGCATATAGAGTTTGAAAAATAATAATAGTTTGAGAATTCAAATCAATTTCTAGGCTATCTATTCGCTTCCAGATGAAGCATGTTTATAGAGTTTCAATATAACAACTTCAAGATTCTATTAGCTAATAACTATAAATTAAAGTGATATCTCATTTATTCAAATTGAACAAGGTTCTTCGTTTTCACGATTCTTTATTGCTGAAGTGAGTCATGAAAGGACACATTAACAACCTTAATCCATTATGCCTTCTTCATATCGTTAAATCTCATTCATATTCTCTTTCGCTTCATATGAATCTTGCTTGCTTGATATTTTGTTTCCTATAGGTGTGCTAGTCATTACTTTGACCGAGAGTTTGACTTGAGTTTTGTGTTGAATCTATGCACTTCCACTTATATATAATAGGTGGATCATTATCTCAACATTATTTGACATCTTTCTATATATTCTAGCTGATTTATAGCACATGAGATCCTATAGAACCTTTGAATTAACTACAGAATATTAGTGGAGTTGCATAATATGCAAGATTTGGTAGCTTATGCCTAATCAAGTTAATTTCATAAAGAAAAACATATAGATTTGAGATGATAATGGAATTTTAGCTTATTATTGTATTTATATAACTCTAATGACTTTGAACACAAGGTAGAGGTGTAGTGATATGAAAATAAGTGGAAAAATGAGTGAAAGGTAAGAGATAAACTGTAAAAAAGGAGGCAATTTTGGAGGCTCAATAGCCACTAATTTATGGCCTTCTTAGCATTTCAAGGTTGTTAAAGTGATTTTTTCATTGGAGCACTTTGTTTGATGTATTAGCATGATCATAGCCTGATCTTTGCTACATATTCCCTTAAGAATCCATTTCTTGCAATTGCAATTGAGTCCTATTATGTTCCAAAATATTATCTTCATTGTGTATTTTTTGGGGTAGAGGAGACTACCTATGTGATGAATGTAATGCATCTCAAATTGAATAGGATTTCCCCTAATTCCTAGAGGAGTTTCCTGTTGTTTCTTATACTTCTATTTTTTTCCTCTCTTGAGGTTTTTAGGGGATCTATAAATAAATGGGTGTATACACCCAGGTGAGGATTAACAAAGTTTAAATTTGATGTTTTTGAATAGGTGAGGATTAACAAAGTTTAAATTTGATGTTTTTGAATAGGTAAGGATGACCAAAGTTTAAATTTGATTTTTTCGTATGGGTCTGAGATTTATATTTGAGGAGGTCCATGCATAGTATTTGGACCTAATGTTCTATTAACAACTAAAGATAGTTTGCTTTCCATGATGATACCAAATCCTAGAGGTATAGGGAATCCATATTCATATATTCTACTAAATCATGTTCTTGGTTGACTGTCGAGTCTATTATAGCTACATATCTAATGAAAAAGTTCCAAGTATTTTTACTTGTTTGATATATCCTCATAAGAGTTGGGATTAAGGATTGGTAGAGTAGATGATTGGGGTCCACTATGAGTAGAGGACTAGTTTTGGGGAGGAATATTCAAGGGTGGAGTGTTTTTTAGGGGGAATCAAAGGTATCATGCGTTTTTGAACTCCCTATTGGAAAAAGAAGGGATATAAGTAGATAGGTTGTGGCAATGAGTGGGAGGTTTCACGAATCCATCAGATTCTTTATCTAGCTAGGGTGTTGGAGGCAAGATTACAACACTAAGGCAACTGTCCCTTAAGAGGTGACCATATTTGTGGAACTTCCTACAATAGAAGGGAATGGGCTCACAGTACAAGGTTTTTTCCAAACCATTTCATGGTAGGAGATGTCTAAAGGGGTTGGAACTGGCTCATAAATGTTCATTTGGAGACATATTCATGCATAGTATGTATATCTTCCATATTTTGTGGCTTATTATATTTTGAGGAACTCTCCCAACACGTTACCTATTCCTTTTATGGTTTATTCTTCTTATAATTCCTTTGGAAGAGAGAAGAGATTGATCTATATAAGGGATTCCAAGAAATACTCCTTTTCCAAGCCAAACCTCTCTATCCAAAACTGAAGATAGAGCCTTTTAGAGTTGAAGAAGTATGGTTCATTTTCAAATATTGTCATTGTATCTTCCAAATTTGTGAATATGATCATGAAGAATCCTTTTTCTCTGAGTTTCAGATCAATCTTCCCCTTTGGTTTCCATTTTCTAGATCAACCAGATAAATTCTCTTTCTAAGGGCCAAAACCCCATGAACATTCTTATTAGGGAATGATCATGCATGTAATGAATATATTCCATTTTTTGCTTGATTTAACCTCATATTTGAGATCTATTGTACCTCTAGTAAACATCATCTAGGCTTCTTCCTTTGAGTGGATATTTCTTGTTCCTAAGCTCGAACACGTGAATAGCTATTGCTCTCCTCATTTGTCTTGTCATGTTAGCCATTTTGCTAAGGTGATTTCATGAGACACTTGTGGTTTTCTTGTTGATAAAGAGGGGATTTCAAGAATTTGACACTCATGACTATATTGTGGTAAGAGAGAGCTCTGCTCCTCCCTATGACACATGCCATGAGATGGTTGCACCAAAGTCCCTAATGTGTGAGGTTTATGCATATGAAGAATCACCTTTGCGTAACCTATTTAATGATAATGTAAAAGATGGATATATTTGAGAAGCATCTTGAAAAAAACAGGTTTTATTATTTTTGTAATTCTAGCTGTGATACCATTCTCAAGTTATAAGATGTATGCACTTAAGAAAAGTCTTTCGGTAGAAATCACATAAGATAAATTTTTGGCCGACGAGTTTTGAACCAACAAGTGTGGTTCATCATTAGGACCAAATGAAGAGAGAGACCATGGAAAAGGCTTAAATGGAGAGCAATGTAAAGACATAATTTCAAGTAACGGTATATTTGAACAATAATATTTAAATTATGATATTAACTTATTAATATATTAAAAACAAATATTGTTAAGTAAAGGCTATATTAATATACAGCTTGAGTGGGCCTAATGGTTAAGAGCATGTGTTTCCTCCTAAGAGGTCATAGGTTCAAAACCAGAGGGGGGTAGAGTATGTATGCCTTCGTAAACTTAGCAGTCAAATCGCTGCACGCTTAAAAATGGATATTATTATTATTATTATTAAATGACTAGTTTTTGAAAAATAATATTTAAATAATGATATTAGTTTTATGAGTCATTACAATATCTTATTTTTATTTTTTATTTAATATAGTGAGAAAAATTATTATAATTCGTTGTGAAATTAGTAGTGAGACAGTTATCATTAATTCTTATTTTCTTAAAAGTTGATTTATAAAAATTATTCAAGGAAAACAACACTATTTGTAAAGTTTGACTCGTAATTGTTATTCAAGGAAAATTGTACCACTTGTAACTACTCTTAGAGATTGATTCATAAATGTTATTCAAGGAAAACCACACTACTTGTAAAAATTGACTCATAATGCTATTCAAGGAAAACTACACCACTTGTAACTACTCTCTTGTTCTCTTGTGGCCTATAAAAGCCTAGATACTTATGAGGACAATCTCTTAACCAAACAAAATTAATTTTTGTCAAGTTATTTGTGATCTTCCTGGCTTGGTCTATGGCCGCAGGCCATAGACCAAGCCTGGAAGATCACAAATAACTTGACAAAAAAAAAGAAGATATATACATAGTTGACAATTATTTTATTTATGGTAGACATTTTTTTTTATATTTTTAATATATTTCAATAAATATGTATGTTTATTTTTTTATTTTTACATTTTTTTCACCTGTAGATGACATTATAAAAAATAATTATGAATAAATAATTTCAATTACTTTATAATAAGTAGATGGGTAATTCATTCAATTATTAACATGGATTTTTTTTAATATAGTTCAGTTTATTTTGGGCTTTTACTATATGGACATTTTTTGAACATGAAAGAAATTACACTTCCCTTGCAACCTTATGGAAGTAATTTTACATATATAGAAAGAAAAAATAATTAAGAATAAAAAAATTCAACTACTTCATAATAAGGAGATGTGTAATTCATTTATTTTTTAATATGAATTTTTTTTTTAATATGTTTCAATAAACATGTACATCTCATTTTTTTTCTATATATATTTTTTTTAATTTATTGAATATTTTATTTTTTATCTCAACTTTAGGTTGAGCAAGGAAGGAATTACACCTCTCATGGTAAGCCATATAATGGGTCTTTTGGTACAATAATTTGACATACATAGAAAAGAAAAATAGTTAAGAATAAAAATTTGAATTAATTCATAACAATGACATGTATAATCTATTCAACTTTGAAATATGAAATTGTTATATATACATAGTTTTTTTTAGTGAATATTTCTTTTTTTGTGTTAACTTCAAGTTGATTAGAAAGAATTATACCTCCTTTTTTTTTCAACCACTTCATTGTAATTCATTCAATTTTTAATATAAAATTGATATGTCATATTTTTTAATTGTTATGTCAATGCGTCTTATCTCTATTGGTTTGTTGAACTTGTTTTGCTAGATAAGTGGATTTAAAACTGGTGAAGCGGAGACAATTTTTAGCATTTTTGAAATAGTTATATTTAGTGTAAGAATGACAACTTTTTTAGCATTTTTAAAATAGTTATATTTAGTGTAAGGATGACAGACTTACCATGTTTTTTCCTATATCATATTTAAATAAATATTAATAATAAAAGAAAATCAATGTGAAAAAAAAAAATATATATATATTTACAGGTTTAAGTAAAATATTTCAATATTAAATATTAATAAAAAATTGGTAAAAATATATCACTTTCATTCTTAACCATATAAAATATGCTAATGTTCATGAAAAGTAGCATTATTTTATATGAACATTAAAGTGAGCTAAAGTAATTAAAAAGTGAATAATTCTTATTTTCACTTTTGAAATAAGAAAAATATATAATTCTAATACTTTAAAAATATTTCTATTAATGACTTAGATAGACAATTATTTCAATGTCTATGAACTAATTTATTTCAATATTTGTGTTGATCATAATATTTCAATACCTAAAAGAGAAAGTAATTGAAAATCCTTTTTAATAAAAGTAATAAGAGGGAGATGTGCATTTAATTCAATTTTTAACATAAAATTGATACGTGACATTTAAAAATTATTAGTATTAAAAATTTTAGTGTAGATCATAAATAAGATATTTCAATACTTATGGTTAAGTATTATAGATTCAAATTTAGAAACATATGAATAACAAAAAAAACATTCTAATGTGTGGACAATATGGTCATAAATAAAATCATTTAATTTCCATGTTAAGTAAAATATTTCAATATCAACGATGTATATATAATATTTAATTGGATATATATATATATATAGGCTATCTTTTAGTCAATTTTGTTTTAAACCCAACAAAGATTTATTGGAATTACAAGCTTAAATTATGTAGTTTATATAATCTAAGTGCCCAAGGAGATTTTCAAGGCGTTAAATTCATATATATATATATATATATAATCCATGACAAGGGGTTTTTGGGTTAACATGTGCTTATATAGGGCTTAACATTACCCTCCCTTTCAAAGAAGTGTTTTCCTCAACACTTGACTATCTGTGGGTGTTTTTGCATGAAAAACTCATCATCCATGTTATTTCTTACACTAAAGGTTCTTCCATTCGATGAGGTACTTAGTGATTGTTTGATTTATCATCTTCTTAATCTTTGTTTCCAAAATTGTTTATGGTTCTATTACTATTTTCCCTTCTTCATTATTTTTTGGTAGAAGAGTTTATACTGGAATCTTATCACTAATTATCTTCTTTAAGCAAGAAACATGAAAGATTGGATGTACACGTGAAGATGGAGGCAACTCCAATTTGTAGGCCATACTTCTAATCTTTTACAACACCTTTTAGGGGGCATAATACCTTAAAGCTAATATATTTTCCTTCTTTTGTTGCTTGAGGGAAATCTGCTTATACTCACAAATACTCAATTCACCACCTCAAATTCTCTTTCATTGCAATGTTGATATTCTTGTTGTTTCATCCTATTTGTAAAACATGACAAAGTTTTCCTTCAGTAGTTTGAGAACCTCTTGTTGGTGTTGTATGTGGTCCTCTATTGCTTGAGCCTTTATAGTCCCTTTCAACGATGATGTGATGGAGCAGGGTGATATCCATAAAGTGCCATAAACGGTGACATTTTTTATAAAGTATGGAAGGTGTATTGTACCACCATTATGCCAAAGGTAACTATTTGACCCATTGTATATGTTTATTAGATGCAAAGCAACATAGATATCCTTCTAAAAATGTATTCATAGTCTCAGTTTGCCCATCAAATTGAGGATGGTAAGATGAGATGTGAGCCAATTGAGTACCCAAATATGAAGATAATTTAGTCCAAAACTTTTGAGCAAAAATTGGATCTTTGTCACTTATAATAATATTTGTTATTCCATGTAGCTTTCGGATTGTTTCGATGAATGCTTCTGCCACAATGCTTGCTTTAATAGGACAAGAAAGAGAGCAAAAGTTGGCATACTTTGTCAATCGATCTACCACTTCAATAAGGACACTCTTTCCTTCATATTTGGGTAAACTTGTAGTAAAATTCATTGAAACTTTTACCCATCACTAGATTCCTATGGCTAATAGATGAAATACCCCTCGAGCCTTGATTGTAGAAATTCCCACCTGTAGATCACCTGGTAATGCAATGTACTAAAGAAAAACACTTGATCTACTTCTACAAACAATTTAGTGGAAGCTTAATTGAACATGAGCAACATCAATAAGAACACATATAGTTGATAAGAAGGAATCAATCACACATAACAAAGAAGATATAACCCGAGGAAAGCCTCAGCCTAAAACCCCAACTCTATATTATCATACAAGTGGAAATATAGCCAGTATTACAAAAAGAATCAGCTCAAAAGCTATCCTGCTCTCTCTGCAATACCTCTACTGCTCATAGACAGTCAAAGGCCTCTATCTAACCTCTGGTCTGCCCTCCAAGCCTCATATTTCTTTGCGCAATTTTGATTGGGGTCCAGTGTAGCCACTTGTGTGAATTGACCTCTACACACACTCACTGACCTCTAATCCAATTGCGTAGGCCTGAAGGAGATAAATCATTCTCCATAGGTGAGCTTCCTTTTAGGAAATAATTCATCCAACTGATAGTACACTATCCCTTCTCTGATCTCAACTGGGTCTCTGTTTGAATTGACATGCATGAGTTATTCATGAGAGAATATTCAGTTATCTGAAGTGAAACAATTATATGCTAGCATGCATTAACTAACTGAACTTAATTTAAACAAACTGTTTAAATGAGATAACTGGACTTGACTCAGTTAACTGATCCAACTAATTACAACTCAAATTAGAACTCATCCTTATCTCTTTAACTGATGGATAAATTCCTCAATTAATGGAGAAACTGTTGCATGTCCCCACATAGATTTCAAGTTTGATTTTCCTTAAACAATTAACTCAAGATCAATTAATTAATTAATTTACAAACTATTGTTAATATCAAATTCGAATTTTACTTCCTATTTTTAGTCCAGGGACTGACTAAAATAGGAATCCATCCTGAACTGCTAAAAATAGAATGCTATTTTTAGCACTTCCATTTTTCATTCCTTGTAGCCCAATCCAACACTGGTACCCAAACTGTTATTTATAGCAATGCTATTTTTAGCATTTCTTGTTGCTATTTTCAACATTGATAGCCTCTCCTTTATTTTATTGGCATACCATTCATTCTACCACAATTTTTTTCACAATTGCTTTATGACCTTCCCAGAAAATTATTTCTTGATCCTATGGCATGTCTTCAAGAACCCTGAATGCCCTCATATGAGACAAGTGTGTAATTCCAATAGGATCTTCTATTTGAGTTGAGAATTCTTACATAAGAATAAGAAATCTTGATACCATAACAAGTCATTTTTCCAAGTAAAATTTTACACTGCATCAATGTCCTCTTGTAGCTATTGAATGCTCTTGCATATATTCTCACGTTGATGCCATTCTATCCTTGTTTCTTCTCTCCAATCATATTTTGGAATGGAAATAATACATAGTAAACCATTTGTGTCTTCCTTTTTCCTTGAGAGTGCATCTACCACAATATTTTATTTTCCTATTTTTTAGATAATTTCAAAGTCATAACCCAACATCTTTGTGACCCATTTTTGTTGCTCTTCTGAAGATAATATTTACTCCAAGAAGTACTTCAAATTATCATCATCTATTTTTAGTTTGAATTTTCTTCGTATTAGGTATGCATACCATTCCTTAACTACATGTAGTATGGCCAATATTTAGTTTTCATAGATGGGTCTAATTAAGTTATTTCCTTTAATTTTTATACTTTCAAAGGAAATGGTCCTTACTTATTGCGTGAAATGTACATAAATTTTCCCATTTGGGTTAGATTTAGGTGGACCTCATAAGATCTATTGTCTGTGACTAATCACCTCACACTTGAAAAATGAAGAAAGTGAAGCACATATGATCTATATAGCCAAAGGAAGTAGTAAGAGAGACCCTTGAGTCACTATATAAACAATGAAATCTTTGTTGGATCTCATAGGAATGCATGAAATGATCCTCCATTAAAAAAATAAAGTGCCACATTCTGACAGTTAACAACTTCACGTCCATTCAAATATTATTTCAATACTTACGTTGAAAAATTGAGAAGTGTTGAAGCCCCCGATTCACCTCCTTCCTTAAAATTGCGTCAAACTCTCCTAGAAGGCTCCTATAAGCATACCAATAAGGAAAAAAATATCTCTTGACATAGTATTTACACTACCTATTTATGATTTATTTTTATGTGTCTTTTTCTCAAAGCTAAATTTGATTTAGTAATTTGTATTTTCTTTGTCTATGGATTTATTCACTCATGATCTTGTGATTAACTTCTTATCATTCATTGGTGTATATCAAATTCAACTTGACAATTAGTACAAATATTTACATATTTAGGGTAGAATAATGATAACCCCATATAGGTCTTATTAACGTGAACAACAACATTAGAGATGAAGAGGAAGCTTCTGAAATTTTCTAAAATCCATCATCGCCAAACTTCATGTATGGTCTACCCATTTTGTTTCTTGAAAGGTTTTAACATCTTTGAAATCATTCAGATATTGACTGTAGTAAGATTATAATAAAAAAATATGCTTGCCACCACAGGTGAACACAAAAGAATTTTAGAAAGAAACAATGAGCTCTACCAAAGTCATAATTTGTTCAATCTATCAATATTTTACACCATATAACTTACCTTTTCACTATTTCAAGTGCATGCATGCTGCTTACCTTTTCACTTTGTCAAGTGCATACATGCAACCACTAATGTTGTTTTCCTATCCCCCTTCCTAGATTAGCATGACATTATACCATTAACAACTAAGATAAGATAAGATAATTTGATTAATGCCCAATGAATGACCATAAATAGGTCAATTGGACTGAATGATACAACTAGTACGAGTACAATGTAGGAGTGCGGATGCAACTTCTAGAAAATTCCAAAGCTAAACCTGGGACAAAGTTAAGTAATTTGTATTTTCTAAGACAATTTCATAGCACACTTGAGTTTTTGTTCTTGAGAATGATGGAAGACCAAGAATTCATCACCCATGACTATATTGTGGTAGGAGGGAGATTTGATCCTCCTTATGAATTGGATTGGATCATTATATTGTTTTTCATCCATATCGATGCTTTCAAAGCGGAAAAAAATGGAGGAATCAATTCTCAGGACCATTTTTACTTGTGGGACCCTAGTTTGGAAAATTAGGGTCTCAAACCTTCTAGGAGCATTTGGAGGAATCAAACAAAAAATTTTAGTGGTAAACTTTATGCTCTAGTGCTGCACATTTTTCTCCTATTCTACACACAATGATCTTTTCAATGGAACAAGAATTGTGTCAATCTGAGTCTATATGCGAAATTTATGCCACTCAGAAGTTGACCTTCTTGTTTTTACCACCATAATTTGAGATGATGCCACATGAGTCCCCATTATTCATGAAAAATGGTATAATTATGTGATTACAATAAAGAATACTCTAGAAGAATCTATATTGTAACTCTGGGTAACAATTGAGATAGTCAAACCTAACCACTAGTTGGCTATTGTGTTATGTTATAGCTAGGTCAATAGGAGGAAAAGGGGTTCCATGGTTTTAGGAGATAGAACACACAAAGAGGATTTTTGCACTATAATAGCCCATGGGCCACAAGCCATACTTATTTCTACTCACAACCATTTCCTATTAAGAGAAAGAGAGTAGAGAGACTACACCTTCTAGCTGGGTTTTTCTTCAGAAGGAGTTCCCAAGTCATATATTGTGTCAAATGTGTTTGTGAGATTTTATTTCATTGTTCTCTATTTTCTACGTAATTTTAATTCGCATGCATACGCTATTAACAATAATCTATAGATAAAAATTCTAAAACAAAATAAAATTGTAACAATGTAGATTTTAGATATTTAAATATAATTTTATCATATGTGTTGTAACAAATTGTCTAGTGAAATATCGACGATAGTTTATGGGTCACCCTGTGGCACATGTTGTGTGATGGTTGCGCCAATGTCACTAATGTGTGAGGTTTACATGTATGATAAATCACCTTTATGTAGCCTATTTAGAAATAATGTAAAAAATTGATATATTTGAGAAACATATTGAAAAAAGTGAGGTTTTATTATTTTTTTAGTTCTAGTTGTCATACTATTCTAAAGTTATAAAATGTACGCTTGTTCCAAAGTGTTTGTGTTATAAATTATGTGGATATTTTTAGAATGTTCATGTGCTATTGTGAATAATAATTCATATTCCCATATTATCCTTGTCTCTTTTCATAATTATTATAATATAATAGAAGTTACCATTTATGTTTTTAAAATGTGCAAATGCTATTGTGAATAAAATTTCATCATGGCATATTATTGCTTCCCTTTGTCTAACTCTCATGATATAGTAGAAGATGACCTTTATGTTAAGTGCTATGATACCTTCTCTCATGCCTATTAAGTCAAACAAGCTTTGTTTAGGGTGTAGTGCCCTTGTTTTCCTTCCTTGGCAATGTTAGGGCCTAATGCCATTGTTTTTCCCATTGGTGATGATAGGGGTCCTGAGACCTATTTTATCATGCAAGGATATTAATAATGTGCACATTCATAATGGTAGGCCTTATTCATGGTCATTAAGCACGAGAAAATTTATTTAAGGGCATGTGGACCTTGTTTTCCCCTAATAGCAATGGTATAGACCATGATGTCCATATGTGTTGTGGAAAACCCTTAATATCACCCAAATCCACCTAGAGGCCAAAGATCCATTAGAAAATATCAATATAGTTATTTGAGTACTAATTCATGGCTCTTTAAATTGAGATTTTTCTCCCTAAGCCATGGTATAGGTCTCAATAAATGATTTTGTTGTGCAAAACTTACTAACAATGCGAAAATCACCCCATGACCAAAAAATTCTCATAGATGCCTTATTTGGTTGTTTGAGGAATACTACACGAAGCTTTATATTGTGAAGATTTAGTTAGGTCATTAACGACTTACATTTCTTACCTAAACATGTTTATGGCTCGATCTATTTTACATGGTGTAGAAAAATACCTAATGGAATTGACATCCAACATGAAGGCATTGAGACCCAACTATGGTGCTCAAAACTTGCAAATGGACCCTGTATCCAACATGGGGACCAATATCCCTTAGAGAGAATCTATGTAGTTCTATGAGGCCTTTTTCATGGTCATCAAGATAAAGAATATTGTTTTCTGCCTAAGGCCTTTGTTTTCCTTACTTAGCCATGGTAGGGGTCCTAATACTCATGCTTATCATGCAAAACAAACAATATTTCTTATACTTCTAGTTATAGGCCTTTCTTATGGAAATTGAGTATGATAAAGTTTTGTTTATGGCTTAAGGGCCTTGTTTCCCTCCCTTAGCCATGGTATAAAATTTAAATACCACATGTTTTGCTAAAATAATCTTCATGAAACCCATATTCCATCTATGAACTAAATATCCCTTAGAAAGGACTTGTGCAATTGTTTGAGACCTAATTCATGTGATTCATTGCACATGAGTGCAGTAAGCTTTATCTTGGGCCTAAGGTCTTTGTTTTCTTCCTTTTCTTGGATATGCTTTGAACTCTTTGAAAGAAAGATTTATCTCATCCCAATGAAAAGGAGATTAGGGAGGGTGATCACCCCCTCAAATGAGGGGGCATGAAACAAAAAGAGACACTACTATATTTTCTATGAATCTACAATTGCCAAAAAATGAAAAAAAAAAAAAAAAAAAAATGTGTTATAACAAGGGTTTAACACCATAGAAGAGAGTGAATTAGATTCTTGTTTATTATAGGAAAGCCCTCCAAATTACTAAATTGACAACTTTTTCATGAGATTTAAAATTATAAGGTTTCTTTTAATTTATTTCAAAGAATTATAAAAAGAAAGAAAAACTTATTATCTGATAATATTTGAAAATAAACAATCTTGAAAGTTAACTTTCAAAATATTAAAGAAAAATCATTACATATACTTTAAATACTTTTAAAGTAATTTTATTAAAAATCATTATTCTAATTAAAAAAATTAAACTTAAAACACAAATTAAATTGGTGTAATATAAATGATATTTAAAGTAATTTTATAAAAAATCATTATTCTAATTTAAAAAAATTAAACTTAAAACACAAACTAAATTGGTGTAATATAAATGATAAATATTTAATGAAAAAATAAAAATGTTTTCCATAATAACCAAACTCACAACCAAAAATAATAGACCGTATACATGAAATCTTATAGCGATACAAATATTTTGCCCATGATGAAATTTTCAACTAATTAGTGTATCTGAAAGAGTAATTTTTATTAGGTAATTCAACCCAAAAAAAACATTTATATTACTCTTAAATTTATTTTATAAAATACTATTTCAAAATTGATTATAATATCGTGACTTAGAGTGAACAACACGTTTGCTTCCCATCTATTTTCTTATCCTATTTTTCGATCAAAAAATAATTTTACCACATATCCATTTTGGGAAAAACTCTTAATATTACCACATATCCAGTGGATTTGGTCAATGGTTATGAAATTCGATAAAGTAAAAGTTGTCATATCTTGATCTTCAGGTGCAAGTTTAATCTAGATGTATCCACTGAAACCATCAAGAAAAGAGAAATATTTCTTCTATGCTAGTGTATCTAATACTTGATCAATAAAAGGTAATGGGAAATGATCGTTTAGATTTTCTTTGTTAAATTCTCAAGTGTGGAAGCATGAAGATGGGTTATACTTTTGGGCCAAGTGTGGCTATGAAATTTCAAGTTTTTCCTCTTTGATTGAATTGAAGCCCTCAAAATTCATATAATAAATGTGAATTTTGATTCAGAGTAAAAAACCAAATTATGGAGAATTATGTTGTGTTCCTAATGATATTTTATGAAAAAAAAATTATTGTCGTATAATATGTCAATTTTCCATTAAATGAAATTCTTGTCCTTGTATTTTTTCACACATCTTAAGAGGTATGTGTGTGTTCACGTAGCATAATTTAGTTTAAAATTTGTAATTTAAAAATAAAATAAAATAAAACAAAATAACACATATTTAAAATAAAATAAAACAAAATAACACATACATACATACATACATACATACATACATACATACATATATATATATATATAAGCATGATCTATATGGAGAGAGCTAAGTTTTTCATATTAAAATTTACAAAGTAATATTTCAATTGCATTTTGTCGACGCATGTGCTCACGTAAGGATTTTTTCAACTATTTAAATAAATTTTAAAAAAAATAGTACCCTTTTAAAGAGGACTCGTAAACAAAGATAGAGGTATTTTTTGAATTTTTTTCATTGTGTATATTTTATGATATTGATTTTTTATTCAACCTCTTTAAAACAATTCAAAAAAAATTCAAGCATTATGTTTAAAAGGAATTAGATGAAAATATCATACAAATTCGAAAATGTCAAACTCATATTCCATTAAATAGATGATCCTTCATGAATCCAACTTGGTCAACTCTGCCACCTAAGGATAAATTTAACCCTAAGTCTGCTAGGGTACAAAATGTTGTTGCAAGAAATTTTGCATAAGGGATGCTAAAATTATGGATTTTAGGACTTAAGAGGCTAGATTGAGCACTTAAAACACTCGATCAAGCATTTTATTTCTAAATTTAAATATCTCAATCGAAAGTTTAGGAAATCCTCGATCAAGCCCTTACCACGATTAAATAAAGGCTCAATATAGCCTATAGTTTGATCTGGCTTTAAGGTTAGATCTAGATTTAAGGTTAGATCTAGCTTATAATTAGATCTAGATTTAAGGTTAGATCTAGCTTTAAGGCTGGGTTGAGCTTGTAGCTCGATCGAGCTTTATGGCTTGATGAAGCCACTTTTTTTAATTCCATGCCTAGGATGTATTAGCGGGAAATTTAAAAAACATGGTTCAATCGAGCTCCTAGCTAAGCTTGGGTTACATTTTTTAAGCCCTCAAACAACTCGATCGAGCACTTAAATGGCTCGATCAAGCCATTAGTTTTTCAATTCAAATGCGCCATCTCTCGCCAAAAAGTGTAACCCAACTCCTGCTTTCACCCATAACAAAATATATGCATACCTCCACTTTCCATTTTTCTTCAACACAATAACCAGGGGTGAAACCCATTGACTATTTGGAATTGGATAAATCAAATTCACAATGAGAAATTTATGTAATTCTTCTTTAACAATCTCCCTCAAAATAAGATTCTTCCTTCATTGGGGTCTTCTTATAGGTTTGACATTCTCTTGTATATAAATATGATGTGTACATGTATTTGGATTGATTCTGTGTATATTCCCATCAAATGCAGAGGAATGTTTCTGCGACATTGTAGGTTTTAACATTGTATATAAATTACTTGCAAACAAAGTCTTAAAAACAAAAAATATACAATGACAAGAAACACAAAACAAGTACACCGATATTTTCCCCTAGATCCCAAAATCGGGACTACAAGATTGATTTTTCATTATGTTCCTTTCGATGTTACAATATATATATATATATATATATATATATATACATGGCGAAGCATTCATATACACCAATCCATTAACCCTAGATTATAACATAATTGTAATTCCCTTTACCATATCTACAAACTACCATGGGTAGAAAACTATCATGGTCAAAACCATGTGCAAAAGCCATGCACAAAACCATAGGTAGGTTCACCCACCTAATACAGGGTCTAAAAACATTTCTCGGGGCGCTGCCCCAGACTCCGTGTAGGGGGGATACCGCCCCCTGCAGCCCCTCTACAGGGGGGGCTTTGCCCCCCCCTGTGACCCCTTGGTTCGCCCAACACAATGAATAAGGGGGGGGGGGGGGTATCACCCCCCGCACGTGCGACTAGTCGTGGAAAGAATATAACACACACCCAACAACCATCTTAATCAATTGTTTCTTTAGAAATTCCTCTAAGTTATTATTAACATTTAATGTTTTCCTTGGATTAATTTCTACCAGAGAATTGCCAAAAAATTCCATTGAGTTTAATGATATTTTAGATTGTCGAGATGAAAAGTATTCAATACCACAATATTCTTGAAATATTTGTTCTAACATATGCACACAATAATATTGTTCACAATATGAAGAAAAATCATGGTTATTCATTAAATTCATTAATTGATCTTCCTCATCATTCAGTCAGATAGTTAGAACTGGTTGAATGTCTTCATAATCTTCATCATGCTCTTCAATACATTTTTCATTCTCTATTTCAGTGATTTCCGTTGTTGGTGGATATAATGTGAAATTTTTAGTGGTATTGCCATCAAAAATAAACACCAATGGCTAACAATGGCCTACCAAGAATCAATCGATAGCCTCCTAGATTAGTTTTTGGAGTTAATATTATGAAATCAACAAGATGCTCCCATTAATCTAGGGATATTGATACATCCTCTAATATACCTTCTAGTTTGATAACAAATCTATCTGTTAATTGTGATGGAGTAGGAATATATTGAAAGTTAGTTAATTTTAATCTATCCATAGTATTCCTAGTCACGTCATTTATAGTTTCACCTAAATCAATCAATTTGTTTGGAATTTTCATATTATTGATGTGGATCTTTACAATGGGACTTCATGGACGTAAGTATTTTTCAACTGTTGTTTTACCTATCAGAATATCTGCCATTTTTCCTATGGGTTGGAATTTTTGTATTCCATTTGCTTTTCTTTCAGGTTTTATAAGACACAACTCCTTTATTATTTTTTCAAAAATAGGAGTTTCCTTTATTGCTTGAAACAAAGGGATTTTAATGCAATTATTTTTCAAATCATCTAACATATCATAACATGCTAATGTTATTTGCTTCTTTATACCTTTATCAACTTGTAATATTTCCATAAAATGTGGATTCTGTAAGGAAACATAGGGTTGCTTGGTTGGAGGAATTGTAGGAGTTGGTCTTATTTCGTTGTCACCTATTTGTGTAGGAATATCTTCCTTTTTAGGAGTCTTTTCCTATTTAAGATTTTCCTCCTTTTCATGATTTTTATCCTCTTTATATTCTTGAATGAAAACAAAAGGTGTTTTCTTTTGTAAAACTCGACCAAACATAAGTTGGGCATCATTTAAACCTATAGGAGCTATCATATGAGCTTGAAAATTTTAGACTTCAACATTGTAAATGGGTTGTTGAGGTGTATTATTATTGGGATTGGGGAGTGGTTGTCCAAGAAATTGGTTTTATTTTTGAGGAAATGAGGTGGATGGTAATGGAAGGGGTTGATTGCTATTCAATTGGGGTTGGAAATGTGGTTGGACCGGATGTGAAGGTTTGGTTGGAGAATAATACTGAGGTTGATATTGAGGATATTGTTGAAAAGATCAAGAGTATTGGGGATTGTACCATAAGAACCTTGTGATCCTTGTGACTAAGATGAATTTTGAGGTTGAGGTGGCCAAGTCTTCCATGATAGGGGTGTGTTCCAATTACTTTGAGGTTATGAATAAGATTGAAATTATGCATTCAGATCTTGTGTTATACCTATTTGATGGAGTTGTCAAGGTCTTCTAGGAGCAACATAGAAAATTTGTTCTATTTGAATTTTATGAGATTCTTCTTGGTTAACATCTTTTAATCCTTGTATTGAATGGAAATTCTTCATAGCATGAGTCTCTCCATATATAACACAAACTTTAATACTATCAAGAGGACATTCTCATAATGCATGTTTCTTTCTACATCTAGGACATAATATAAACAAACCAACATTTCATCATCTTTCTTGTTTTGCATTCTTAGCATATCAATTTTCTCACTAAGATTACCAGGAGTATCAGTTTTAAAGTTATCAAGCAAATTATCGATTTTTTCCTGACTTCCATTCCCAATGCAAATTTTCCTACTCTTGACATAATTGGATCCCTCGGATTCTTGCCATACTTTGACTTTCCTCTTGAAATATGTTTACACAATTCAAAAATCTTGTGAAAAGATAGTTGAGACACTTCTTCTTTACCCATTAGATTACTAATATAAATCCATTCATCGCTTATAGCTCTTAGTAAGAGAGTTTTTAATGTATTCATTCCAGAGTCATGCAATTTAGCTCTTTTAAAATTATATGTAAACCTCTTTACTAAATCTTCAAGACTTTCATCTTCTTTTTGAGTCATTTGAAAGAATTCTTCTCTAAAGTCATGATGCATGCAAAAAATCATTATATTTCTCTAAGAATAATCTTTTCATGTCATCCCATGTCCTTATAGAATTAGTTCCTAAACCAATAAACCATTTGAGAGCCCCATCTTTCAATGTGGTTTGAAACAATTTCAATTTTTGAGTATCAAACAAATAATCATAATATCTACATAATACCTCAAATTCAAAGAGAACTGTTTTAAGATCCTTAGTACTCATACCATGAAAGTTAGGAAGAATGGATGGAGAAATATTCTTGATAGTAGCAGTAGTATCAACATCTTGAATAGGAAATCCAAAAGGATCCTCCTCTTCCTGATAATATCCATCATTTCCTCTTTCTCCTCTTCCATCTAGATCACCACTACCACCTCCCTAATGGCTTCTATCTCTTCCTCTTCCTCCACCAATTAGTTGTCTTTATTCTCCATTATGAACATATCCTCCTTCTCCTTTGGTTCCTCTATCAATGGTTCTTCAGGAAAATTTTCTTCTTCCTTTTCTTCTCCATCCTCACTAGGTACTTCTAACTCTTATCCAATGAGTTTTTCACATGTTGAAGAAAGGAATACAACTCCTTCCGTTGTATATGTATGTTCTTCTACCACTACTTATGTAGATGAAGTTGGTGATTCTCTAGGTAGAATTTCTTATCTTTGTACCTCAGGGAGTATTTTTCAACCTGTAAAATATGGAATGTATGAGATGGAGGGTGATGTGGCTCTTACAACACCACGTGGTTGAGTGGGGTTGGTTGGTGATGATGGAATTAAACTACATCCTCTAACGAATCTACCCATAGAATCTCTTTCTCTATACATGCATCCTAAATGATATGAATTTCGATAATGCATATAGTAATGAATGCAACTAATATGAGATGGAATTTCAATGGATTTGGTTAGGAAGAACCCTATAATCATGATGTGCATGTTCTTACCTCTCGTCTTACTTCTCCTCCTAAACAAACTTGTATAAATAAAAAGACATCAAAAGGTTATTACCTATGTATGCTTCCTTGATAGTAGTGCAAAAAATGTTGGGTAATTCAATTTCCACTTAAATTACTTAAATTAAATTATCAATCCAAGGTTCATATTCTTGTGAAGCACACTTGCATTATATATAATAGGGAATTAACATTTGATTTAAAACAAATCTAATAAATTAGAAATGAAACTGAAATGCTCTAAATCAAATCCTATCTCTCAAATCAGTACACACAACACTCTCTCAAGCAAGATGAAATAAAATCGAATGTATGGAAATTGTTAAGAAATCGATAAGGCTACAATTGAAGTGATTTCACTTAGACTTGATAACTGCTTGTGACATTCTTTTACTTTTATTGATTATTAGATTCTTCTTCTCTTATTATTATGTTGCTTTTATCATCAAACAACTACCAAAACATGAAGATCGATAGTACACGAGGATGTAGGCTACTAGCCAGGGCCAAAACCTCTCCTAGAGAGCAAAACCCACAAAATTATCGTCTCTTCTTATAGATTCTTCAAATGATGAATTCCAAGGACTCTAGACCAAGACCAAGAGCCTTCCAAGACTAAGTCAAACCTTCTAGAGGATGTGATTCTTCCTTCTAGTTCAAACCAAGTCAAATCTCTTCCAATTGCAGAACTTCGACTCCCAACTTGAAATTTTCAGCCCTCACTACAAGTCTGAAATTTTTGGCCCTTGTAATAGCTGCAAATTTCACATGTTTGGGAGAATTTAGAGCTTCTAATGTTTCCTCCTTCCTTCGCATGGGTTGCTTCTTCTTCTAGGACTTGAGGATACCAAATTAACTTATCTTCTTCTAATTTCGACCCTTCTCTTGCAACTTGAAAGCTTTAGCCTTGATGTTGTAGAAACCCTAGTCTTCCTTCTCATGTGAGACAAAGAGAGAGTGAAAAAACCCAAAAATTTGTCTTCCTTATTTCTTCTAGTCCTTCACTTTCATTATTCTTCTTGTCCTTTGCTTGATTGATGAGTGAATGAGTGAGTGTGAAAATGAGTTCAACCAGTCTCTTATTTATAACCCTTCCAGGGGTACGAACTACCCTAATTAGACCGACTTATCCTCTAACACGCTGACTTGGTCTTCGAGGGGTATTTTGAAAATTTTGACTCAAAAGTAATTATTTTCACATGATACAAGATGCCCAATGGAGTATTTTACATATGACAATGACTCTTTGACATCTTGACCTTATGACAAAACCTAGAAGCACTCAATGGGTGCTTTGACCTAAAATAAATTAACCTTGAGCATGAAACACATGCTAAATAATAATAATAATAATTTTATTTTCATTTTACAATATACAAGAATCAAGAGTACATATGAAGGCAAAATCTAGTTACATATTTCAAAAGTAAAATATAAACTAGAAAATATAGAGATTCTTAATCTACTAAATTAAAATGACGATGCAATTCTAATTCTTGTTCTAGATCTATTCTATTATTAATGAAAGAAAAACTATTCTATTGAACATAAATGTAAATTTATTCGATTGAATGTGAAAGCAAATATATTCTTTGAAAATCCGGTTAATCGAGAAAGAAATAAAATTACATTCTAGGAAAGCAATGAAACTCCTATTTCTAGAAAAGCAGAGTAGTTATATTCTACTGAGAAAAACAATAAACATTTATTCTAATGAGAAAGTAATAAACTCTATTCTAAAAGGAAATTGAATTCTTATTCTAAGAGTGACTAAAAAGACTGAAACTTGGTAAATTAGTGTGTACATTAGTTAGAGTTCATTCACTTGTGACTTAAACATCTAATGCAAGCTTATGAAATTATAAATGCAAGACTGAAAAAAAGGTCAATGTTCTTAGTGTTTTTTATGTTTTTACTCAAGAACTTTACTTGTAAAGGAGGACAAAAATAAATAAGAAAAAGGAAGAGCATATTAAGTAAATAAAATTAGAGCATAGACTAAACGAAACATAGTATAGGAAATGGAATGAATTCACAATGGAAAACTAGATTAAGATAAATCGTACTTATGTAGGGGGGTCTCCTTAGGTGCACGAGTAAATGTTAACTTCAGTTCACATAATTATATCAACCACCAAAGATGATAAGAGTAACATAAATGATATTGAATGACTAAAGTGCATATAGAGTTTGAAAAATAAAAATAGTTCGAGAATTCAAATCAATTTCTAGACTATCTATTCGCTTCTAGATGAAGCATGTTTATAGAGTTTCAATATAACAACTTCAAGATTCTATTAGCTAATAACTATAAATTAAATTGATATCTCATTTATTCAAATTGAACAAGGTTCTTCATTTTCACGATTCTCTATCGCTGAAGTCAGTCATGAAAGGACACATTAACAACCTTAATCCATTATGCCTTCTTCATATCTTTAAATCTCATTCATATTCTCTTTCACTTCATATAAATATCACTTGCTTGATATTATGTTTCCTACAGTTGTGCTAGTCATTACTTTGACCGAGAGTTTGACTTGAGTGTTGTGTTGAATCTATGCACTTCCACTTATTGCTAATAGGTGGATCACTATCTCAACATTATTTGACATCTTTCTATATATTCTAGCTGATTTATAGCACATGAGATCCTATAGAACCTTCGAATCAACTACAGAATATTAGTGGAGTTGCAAAATATGCAAGATTTGGTAGCTTATGCCTAATCAAATTAATTTCATAAAGAAAAACATATAGATTTGAGATGATAATGGAATTTTAGCTTATTTCTGTATTTATATAGCTCTAATGACTTTGAACACAAGGTAGAGGTGTAGTGATATGAAAATAAGTGGCAAAATGAGTGAAAGGTAAGAGGTAAACTGTAAAAAAGGAGGCAATTTTGGAGGCTCAATAGCCACTAATTTATAGCCTTCTTAGCATTTCAAGGTTGTTAAAGTGATTTTTTCATTAGAGCACTTTTTTTGATGTATTAGCATGATCATAGCTTGATCTTTGCTACATATTCCCTTAAGAATCAATTTCCTGCAATTGCAATTGAGTCTTATTATGTTCCAAAATATTATCTTCATTATGTATTTTTTGGGGTAGAGGAGACTACCTTTGTGATGAATGTAATGCATCTCAAATTGAATAGGATTTCCCCTAATTCCTAGAGGAGTTTCCTGTTGTTTCTTATACCTCTATATTTTTCCTCTCTTGAGGTTTTTAGAGGATCTATAAATAAATGGGTGTAGACACCTAGGTGAGGATTAACAAAGTTTAAATTTGATGTTTTTGAATAGTTGAGGATTAACAAAGTTTAAATTTGATGTTTTTGAATAGGTAAGGATTACCAAAGTTTAAATTTGATTTTTTCGTATGGGTCTGAGATTTATATTTGAGGAGGTCCATGCATAGTATTTGGACCTAATGTTCTAGTAACAACTAAAGATATTTTTTTTCCATGATGATAACAAAGCTTAGAGGTATAGGGAATCCATATTCATATATTCTACTAAATCATTTTCTTGGTTGACTGTCGAGTCTATTATAGCTACATATATAATGAAAAGTTCCAAGTATTTTTGTTTGATATATCCTCATAAGAGTTTGGGTTAAGGATTGGTAGAGTAGATGATTGGGGTCCACTGAGTAGAGGACTAGTTTTGGGGAGGAATATTCAAGGGTGGAGTGTTTTTTTAGGGGGAATCAAAGGTATCATGTGTTTTTGAAGTACCTATTAGAAAAATAAGGGATATAAGTGGATAGGTTGTGGTAATGAGTGAGAGGTTTGATGAATCCATCAGATTCTTTATCTAGCTAGGGTGTTGGAGGCAAGATTACAACATTGAGGCGACAGTTGGTGGGCTCCAGTATTGTAGCAATAATGCTACAACTCCTGGAACTCCCTTCTTTAATTTTATCAACCCGGTAGTTCGTAACAAACTTGGAAGCGACGGTGTTGTATGCACAAGTACTAGCTCTTGCCGCAGCTGTCACTTGGTCAGCTGGCACAAGTCCACTAGGAGCTTAAGCCAACTTCTATGAGCTCTTAGAAGAAGCTTTTTAATTGATGGATGAAAGCTAACTCGAAGGAGGCTAATCTAATCGCAAAAAGAAACTGAAAGCCAAAAAGAAACGCAAACCCTAGCAAACCCTAATTCTACCAGCTAGTCCTACTGACGCAAAGGAGAGCATGCAAACTACTGAAAGAGATGCCATTACTTCTAGGAAGGTAAAATGCATGTGTCTAAGTTATCACTATCTGAAGAAAACATCTTTTTGTATTTTTGTTTAAGTTATTAGAATTATCATGCATGTGCTTTTAACTAGTTTTCCACTGTGCAGGGATGGATAAAGGGATGAAATGCTTTGGGAAAGGTTGGGATGGTACATAGAGGGTCTAAGGGATCCCTAACATTCTTTATGAGAGTTTCACAAAGTCTGGATGCCATGCAACCGTGTTTATGAACTTCTACAGGAAGTCTGCAGGGGTTTCTACAAGATGTTCTGTAATTCTTCTACAGGATGTTTCGAAATGGGATTTTTGAGGATGGGTGATTGATGGAAGATGCATATATGGTTATGGAGGTAGGATGGGGTCTGAAGTGACCCAGGAAATGATGGATGGAGTGGTGAGATGATATGTGGAAGGCTGATTTGGCTTTAAGGTAGTTGAGACAACAATGGAGAAGAAGGTAGGGTTACGTGGGCAAGAGGATGGGTGTGAAGCGGGAAGCCTAGATATGGGATGAATCAGATGGCTCTGATGAAGCTTGACCATGTGAGTGAGTGATAGAGATGCCCTGCACAATGCACATTCAACCGAATCAATGAATTCTTGCAAGCAAACTAAGTCCTAGATAACTTAATCTAACTGTCAATGAAATGAATAAACAGCAGCCTCGTTTGGAAAGAGAACCATGTACATCACGTGAGCAAGAACATTCCGAAAGATCTAAATGCATGACAAACTCCTACCAATCGATTCCCAAACATAAAAAGCTACTTTAACCAACAAAAACAACCAAAATAACAAAGCAATATCTAAAGAGCAGATTTTATTTTAAGAATGCAGCAAACACACATAAAGATAAACAAGGGAGGTACTGGGCGCTTGAGATGGGCCCAACCCCAAGAGCTACAGCCTCCCAAGAGAGATTTAGAGCTGGTGCAAAGCTGGATTCATCTTTATTAATCAAGAATGAAGAGTTACATCAAAACTGTCCACAAGGAGAGCTTGAGAATGAGCTGAAAGCAAAGCTAATCTATTGCATAAAAATCGAACTACAAACTAGCTAACTATTGGTTACAAAATGACTAATCACTAGCTACTATCTATTGGCTAACTAGCTAACATCCACTGGCTAACAAAATGACTAACTGGCTAACCAAAATGAGGCCCTAAGCCTTCTTATTTATACAATTTGAGGACCCAACAGTCCTCCTAAAATTTAGGGACTTGGCTGCCCAAGACTTGTAGTTAACAATAGTCCTACTTGACTTGCTTGGCTGCTCTTGTGCTCATTGATTTGGTGGCCTTTGAACTCCGAGCTGATGGTGGAGAATTCGAGGTAAGGGCCCATAAATGAGGGGGACACCTTCCTACAAATCCTCTAGCTTGTTCTCCCACGAATTTGGCTGCCAAGTGCTCATTAAGACCTTCAATTTTGTCTCCTAGTGGACCAAAAAGGCTACACAAAGCACCCATTAGACTTGTTGGCATAATGACTAACCAAATTCACTCTATTAACATAAAAATAATCAAAAACATGCAATAAACCAATGAGAATGGTGGATTAAGTCAACTTAGGAGGTTGAATGAGCCCAAATAATTATCCATTTTTGGGGCTCATCATCACCCCCCTACTAAAAGTGTTGCTCATCCTCTGAGCAACCAATCTCTCTCCTCGTCTTTGATGGCCCTGGTGGCTTCTTTGGCTAACATCTCGGCTGATTTCTCCTTTGGATTCCCTCTTTTCAAACTTCCTGTAGAAACAGTTCTCTGTCTTCCTGTAGAAACAGTCTGCTAACAGTTCTCTGTCTTCCTATAGAAACAGTCTGCTAACAGTTCTTTGTCTTCCTGTAGAAACAGTCGGCACTGTCTTAGCCTGCTTGGCTGAGGGTGCTTTTCCTTTCAGCTTGGCTGTGGCAGCCTTCGTCTTCTCGCCCTTCTGCTCTTCTTCCTCACTGTCTGCTGCTTTTCTTAGTGAATCCTCAGCCTTGTTATGAGTGCACAAGTATATGCAATCATATGGAAGAAATGGTGCCCTTGGCATTTGTGTTATTTTACCACCCCCTGCTTTGGCCTCAACAGCTTGTCATTTTCCCTCATTCCTCTGCCTGTTCCTTCTGTGGTGGTCTTTCTTGTGTTTGTTACATCATCATTGAGACCCTCACTGTTGCTTCTTTATCATATCCATGAAGTCTACCTGAAGGTTAGATCTCCATGTGTGTCTAAACTGTGATTGCAACCGTGGAATTTTATTTCAAATACCCATTGAGAGATATCAAATTACAGTTCACACTTAGGTATGCAGGCTAATATAAATTGAATGTTGAGATCCTTGATCCTAGGACAGATCCTTCAACTTCATCTCTTTGATGAAAACACTTGCAGGTTGACAAGATGATGTTCATACATATTCCTAGGTTTATACATCCATAGATATTTCCTTTAATCATAGGGATGCTGAGTATCACATATATTCGTTGTGATATGTCTAGACAGATCTGAATATAGAGCCGAGATGCAACCCTTGTTATTTCTGCAATATATATACACAATCTTCTCTGTCCCTCAACTGCAAGTTTCACAGTAACAATCCTTCCATCAATGGTTTTGTTTGGTTCCTCACGGGCTCACTTAGTAGCCTCCACAGTCTCGAGAGTCACAAATGCAAATCCCTTGTTGGTGAAAAATACATACAACATTAACCAAGACAAATACAGCCAAACAATCTAGGCCTCGGAAAAACATGCATAAATCTCTAAGAATAGAGACATTTTAAACTGCCCATCATAAAGAAATCTGATGTATCTTAGATTTGTAACCTAGATTTGCTGGTATTCTTATCATATGCAACTGAACCTTCTTCCATCTCTCCATATTTGGAAGAAAACTTCTAGAATATTATCATTGGCCATGTCATATGAAATACGACCAAGGTAAAGTTTCCTTTGAGCTTGATTTGCACTTTAACCAGGACCTGTTCCCACCACTGACTAATTTCTTACAGTAATCCCGCTCTTTCTTCAAGCTTCGAACTGGATGAAGAAAAACTTGGGCTTCTCTGCTCTGGAAGACTCTGCTGTGTAAAACGTCTTCCTGTAGAAACGCCTGTAGATTGTGATAGGTGGGAGATTTTTTTAAAAACGACAGAAATCTAAGAAATCAGGAAGAAAACTTGTAGAGGACCATTGGTTAACTGATCTGGAAGTGGTGGATGCGTGCTCCAGTTGTAACTGCAGTTGAACAGAGGGTGTGAGAGTCAGCCGAGCGTCATTTAATTTTGGCGTGATTCATGGTGAGGGAGTGCAGTGGCCAAGCGTACGTGGCCACATGCAGACGGCAGTGCTGTGATGAGCTGCATGGCCTCTTTCCATTAATCAGTTGCACTGGAGTTACCACTGTCTGTTTTTTTTATTTTATTTAAAAAAAAAAAATTAATTCCCCGTGACTGACTACACACATGCGTTGATGATCCCTATATGAGTGCAATCAGACTTGCTACCTTTCTAACTGAATCTCACCATCTCATTCATTCATGCCATGCTTTAGATTAGATCTATGCAAACAGACGAACAAGTTTAGTCACGTACCTGCAAGTCGTGCGTGGTTGCTTTGTTGCATGCATGTGTTGATGTAGTTGCATAGTGGCTTGATTGATGATTCATGGTTGTTTTTTTCTTGTGCAGGTGTCCTCTGGACGAATCCAAGCTGCAGGAGTTCATTTCCACGTTCAGACCTGCACGTTCAATCTGTTGCTGCTGCATTGTCACAGAATCAGAACTTGTTTTCGCCATTTCTCCCAAACGGTAAAGCGGATTGATCTGAAACTTGCTGAGCATGTTTCTATCATCACGATGCATCTCCCATAGCAAAATCATGATCAATGGATGCACGGATTTCGAGAAAAATGGAAAATGGCTGAAGATTTCAGAGATCGATTTCTCGGAAACCGTGCATCGGAATCAGCTGAAACTGCTTGGGTAGGTTACCATCACTCATATGCATATCCCCATGAAACAGGTTTTGAAACAGATGCACGATTATGGAGAAAATGCAAAAATGGCTAATGGTGATGGAGGCTGATTTCTTGGAAACCGTGCACCGGAATTGGCTGAAACTGCTCGAGCATGTTTCCATCACCCTTGTACAATTCCCCATAAAACGGTTTGTCAAATGGATGCATGTTTTTCAAGTTATGGCAAAAACAAATTTTGTTCTATGGATTTTTGCCTCAAGGCTTTTTGCAAATGTTTGCATGGAAGGAAAAACTGAGCTTGGGCTGTGATGCAGGTATGGAGATGATGGAGGAGGAGTTGGAAGATTGCATGAGGACTTCTGAACCCTTGAGGAAGCTACCATGTTCGCTAAACCACTTTTTGAAATCCATGTCTAGTTTCCCACAATTTCTACAGGAAGTTCCTGTAGAAGCACAATGAGAAGCACAATGAGGTGGAAAAAATGATGGAGAAAGGCAAGGGATGGCCACACAAGTGCTTGCAGGTCTAATCAACAGATTCCCACCATTAGATTCACTTTTGAAATTGGATTTGGCTCGTCCAAAGGTTCTACAGGATGTTTCCTGTAGAAATACAGAGCTTCCTGTAGAAGGCACAAAAAAGATTCCTTTAACCTTGATTTGAGTGCTCCTCCTGTCACGAAACATCCTTCTTGCAACCTGCAATGTCATTGCTGCAACATGAAATTATTCAATGGAGATTAGCTTTATTTTTCTTTTCCTTTTTCTATTCTTTTTTTTTTTTTTTTTTGAAAAAACAACTAGGGCGCCTCATGGAGGTTTTCATCCTAATTGCCTGCCTTGGGCGCCTCCAAGGGAGGTTTTCACCCAAAGATCTTATTCTCTTTTCTCTTTTTTTCCAACCCATTGACCGCCTCATGGAGGTTTTCAATCAATGAGCCAATCTAAGGCACCTTCGAGGAGGTTTTCACCTTAGATTTCTATTTTCCTCTTTTTTCATTTTTTTCTTTTTCTTTTTTCTCCTTTTTTTTTTCTTTTTTCTACCCTACCCTACTTGAAAAACAAAATCGTTCTCAAGTATAAGAATACTTCCAATGGAGCCATGTGCACATTGAGATTAGAGAAAAAATGATGTGAAGGCTCGAAATGCATGCTTTGATAGGTATCCAGATCTCAGAGACCAAATGATCTGACCTTGAAGGGATCAAACATAGCTGAGGAAGAGAGTACTGCTGCAACTTAATGACTATCTGGAACCATGTCTCAATATAGCTTTGATATCCTTGGTCCTTTTGCTGATCTGGATCATTCTTCATGTCACCTTCTATCATGACTTTCTCATCTTCCTCCTTTTGCTAATCTGGATCATTCTTCATGTCACTTTCTATCATGACTTTCTCATCTTCCTCCTTTTGCTGATCTTTCTCTTGAATACATGGAAGATTTGATGGTAACCACGAGGAAACTCTCTCGATCTTTGATTCTGATCTATTCTCTTCATCAAGTGCAGCCCATGGTTCTTTGATCTCCTCTTTTGAATCTTCTTTTGTTGGATGTGATCCTTCATTGCTTTCAAGATCATCTCTTTTTTGCAATGCTTTTCCTGAGCTATGGTGAAGATCATTGAGCTCAAGAGGAGTCATTTGGATATGTTGTGCCTCGGCTTTGCAATTGGGTTGAGCTGCTCCATTGTATGGTTTTGGGAATGGTGGCACGGGTAGTTGAGTGGAGGTGTGTAATTGAGATGGAGATGGATGGAATTGTGGTTGGGTAGGCATTTGGGGTTGCCTTGGTGGAGGAGGAGGTGATGGTTGTGGATGAGCAGGTGGTGGAGGAAACGAAGTGGGATGAGAGTTGTACTGGGGCCTCCACTCTTGATAAGGTGCATTCCACTGAGGCTGTGGCTGAGCATAAGAGTGAAATGAATGAGCAGCTGGTTGGGCGTAATATGGATCTGGGAAGGAACAAGGAGGAGGTGTGAACCAGGAAGGATGAGCAGGGGGACCCCAAGAAGGCATGAAAGTGGCTTGATAGGGATCATAATAGGTCTCGGGTGTCCCTTGCAGTTCTTGCTGGTAAGATCTAGGTCCATGCAGACTCCTTTGGTTCATATAATAGAGTGGTTCAGTGGCTCCTTTGGCTCTCTGATATGCAGCTTTAATTCCGGGCAAGGAAGGGCACTGATTCATAGGATGGTATTCTTCACAGATGAAACACACTTCTAGGGAGTGCATTGGACATTCGTTCCTAGGATGCTTTCTAGTGCACCTAGGACAGAAGATGTTCAAAGCCCTCTTGGCTTCCTCTTGCTTCCTTTGGATCTGTAAGGTATCCAGTTGCATGGCAAGAAACTGCCTCATATCACTCTTGAAATCTTCCATATGATTTTCAAATTCGTCTTTGGACAAGGGACTGCTCCCAACATTTCTGCTTGTAGCCATTTGCTCTAGAGGAATGGTTTCTTCTTCTTCTTCCCTTGAGGTTCTTCAAATATGTCTTGTTGTCCACCTAAGGGTTCTTTAATCACAGCCATCTAAGAAGAGAGAATGTTGGCTATGTGAAGCAGTGGGGGTGTTGTGCAATCATTTTTCTAACTTATCTAGACTCCTACAAGGCAGGAAATGAAATCTTTTTGGTTGATTTTTGTTTTTTCTACTTCTACCTGCAAAACTGAAATAGATTGAACTGCAACTAACTATCTTGCTAAAATGAAAATGCGGAATTGAAATGAAAGCAGGAAATGACTAATCTATTTTGCTCAAATGAAATTGCAGGAATGAAATGCTAGTCTACGCTTGCGGAATTGAAATGCTAATCTACGCTTGCATAAATGAAATTGTGGAATTGAAATGCTAATCTATGAAAGCGGGAAATGCTAATCTTCTTTTTCAGAAATGAAATTGCATAATGGAAATGAAATAAACTACTTAGCAGAAGATTGTAGTGGAAAATAGAAGAAAAGCGACAATCACCAATACTCTGACGCTTCCCCGGCAACGGCGCCAAAAAGATGGTGGGCTCCAGTATTGTAGCAATAATGTTACAACTCCTGGAACTCCCTTCTTTAATTTTATCAACCCGGTAGTTCGTAACAAACTTGGAAGCGACGGTGCTGTATGCACAAGTACTAGCTCTTGCCGCAGCTGTCACTTGGTCAGCTGGCACAAGTCCACTAGGAGCTTAAGCCAACTTCTATGAGCTCTTAGAAGAAGCTTTTTAATTGATGGATGAAAGCTAACTCGAAGGAGGCTAATCTAATCGCAAAAAGAAACTGAAAGCCAAAAAGAAACGCAAATCCTAGCAAACCCTAATTCTACCAGCTAGTCCTACTGACGCAAAGGAGAGCATGCAAACTACTGAAAGAGATGTCATTACTTCTAGGAAGGTAAAATGCATGTGTCTAAGTTATCACTATCTGAAGAAAACATCTTTTTGTATTTTTGTTTAAGTTATTAGAATTATCATGCATGTGCTTTTAACTAGTTTTCCACTGTGCAGGGATGGATCAAGGGATGAAATGCTTTGGGAAAGGTTGGGATGGTACATAGAGGGTCTAAGGGATCCCTAACATTCTTTCTGAGAGTTTCACAAAGTCTGGATGCCATGCAACCGTGTTTATGAACTTCTACAGGAAGTCTGCAGGGGTTTCTACAGGATGTTCTGTAATTCTTCTACAGGATGTTTCGAAATGGGATTTTTGAGGATGGGTGATTGATGGAAGATGCATGGATGGTTATGGAGGTAGGATGGGGGTCTGAAGTGACCCAGGAACTGATGGATGGAGTGGTGAGATGATATGTGGAAGGCTGATTTGGCTTTAAGGTAGTTGAGACAACAATGGAGAAGAAGGTAGGGTTACGTGGGCAAGAGGATGGGTGTGAAGCGAGAAGCCTAGATATGGGATGAATCAGATGGCTCTGATGAAGCTTGACCATGTGAGTGAGTGATAGAGATGCCCTGCACAATGAACATTCAACTGAATCAATGAATTCTTGCAAGCAAACTAAGTCCTAGCTAACTTAATCTAACTGTCAATGAAATGAATAAACAGCAGCCTCGTTTGGAAAGAGAACCATGTACATCACGTGAGCAAGAACATTCCGAAAGATCTAAATGCATGACAAACTCCTACCAATCGATTCCCAAACATAAAAAGCTACTTTAACCAACAAAAACAACCAAAATAACAAAGCAAGATCTAAAGAGCAGATTTTATTTTAAGAATGCAGCAAACACACATAAAGATAAACAAGGGAGGTACTGGGCGCTTGAGATGGGCCCAACCCCAAGAGCTACAGCCTCCCAAGAGAGATTTAGAGCTGGTGCAAAGCTGGATTCATCTTTATTAATCAAGAATGAAGAGTTACATCAAAACTGTCCACAAGGAGAGCTTGAGAATGAGCTGAAAGCAAAGCTAATCTATTACATAAAAATCGAACTACAAACTAGCTAACTATTGGTTACAAAATGACTAACCACTAGCTACTATCTACTGGCTAACTAGCTAACATCCACTGGCTAACAAAATGACTAACTGGCTAACCAAAATGAGGCCCTAAGCCTTCTTATTTATACAATTTGAGGACCCAACAGTCCTCCTAAAATTTAGGGACTTGGCTGCCCAAGACTTGTAGTTAACAGCAGTCCTACTTGACTTGCTTGGCTGCCCTTGTGCTCATTGATTTGGTGGCCTTTGAACTCCGAGCTGATGGTGGAGAATTCGAGGTAAGGGCCCATAAATGAGGGGGACACCTTCCTACAAATCCTCTAGCTTGTTCTCCCACGAATTTGGCTGCCAAGTGCTCATTAAGACCTTCAATTTTGTCTCCAAGTGGACCAAAAAGGCTACACAAAGCACCCATTAGACTTGTTGGCATAATGACTAACCAGATTCACTCTATTAACATAAAAATAATCAAAAACATGCAATAAACCAATGAGAATGGTGGATTAAGTCAACTTAGGAGGTTGAATGAGCCCAAATAATTGTCCATTTTTGGGGCTCATCAACAGTCCCTTAAGAGGTGACCATATTTGTGGAACTTCCTACAACAGAAGGGAATGGGCTTCTAGTCCAAGGTGTTTTCCAAACCATTTCATGGTAGGAGATGTCTAAAGGGGTTGGAAGTGGCTCATAAATGTTCATTTGGACACATATTCATGCATAATATGTATATCTTCCATATTTTGTGGCTTATTATATTTTGAGGAACTCTCCCAACACGTTACCTATTCCTTTAGGGTTTATTCTTCCTATAATTCCTTTGGAAGAGAGAATAGATTGATCTATATAAGGGATTCCAAGAAATACTCCTTTTCCAAGCCAAACCTCTCTATCCAAAAGCGAAGATAGAGCCTTTTAGAGTTGAAGAAGTATGGTTCATTTTCAAATATTGTCGTCGTATCTTCCAAATTTGTGAATATGATCATGAAGAATCCTTTTTATTTGAGTTTTAGATCAATCTTCCCCTTTGGTTTCCATTTTTCTAGATCAACCAGATAAATTCTCTTTCTAAGGGCCAAAACCCCATGAACATTCTTATTAGGGAATGATCCTGCATGTAATGAATATATTCCATTTTTCGCTTGATTTAACCTCATATTTGAGATCTGTTGTACCTCTAGTAAACATCATCTAGGCTTCTTCCTTTGAGTGGAAATTTCTTGTTCCTAAGCTCGAACATGTGAATAGATATTGCTCTCCTCATTTGTCTTGTCATGCTAGCCATTTTGCTAAGGTGAGTTCATGAGACACTTGGGATTTTCTTGTTGATAAAGAGGGGATTTCGAGAATTTGACACTCATGAATATATTGTGGTAAGAGGGAGCTCTGCTCCTCCCTATGACACATGCCATGAGATGGTTGCACCAAAGTCCCTAATGTGTGAGTTTTATGCATATGAAGAATCACCTTTGCGTAACCTATTTAAAAATAATGTAAAAGATGGATATATTTGAGAAGCATCTTGAAAAAATCAAGTTTTATTATTTTTGTAATTCTAGCTGTGATACCATTCTCAAGTTATAAGATGTATGCACTTAAGAAAAGTCTTTCGGTAAAAATGACATAAGAGAAATTTTTGGCCGACGCGTTTTGAACCAACAAGTGTGGTTCATCATTAAGACCAGATGAAGAGAGAGACCATGGCAAAGGCTTAAATAGAGAACAACGTAGAGACATAATTTCAAGTAATGGCTATATTTGAAGGATAATATTTAAATTATGATATTAATTTATTAATATATTAAAAACAAATATTCTTAAGTAACGACTATATTAAATGGATAGTTTTTGAAAAATAATATTTAAATAATGATATTAGTTTATTAATTTATTAAAAAAATATTAATAAGTAATAACTATATTAAACCACTAATTTTTAAAAAATAATATTTAAATAATAATATTAGCTTATTAATTTATTAATTTATTAAAAAATAATAATAAATAAATACTTAATTTATTATGGATCACAAAAATATATACAATTATTTATCTATTCCATAAATATAAAATATTATTCAACTCTTTATTCACTCCATAAATATAAAATATTATTCAACTCTTTATTCACTCCACAAATATAAAATATTGTGCAAGTATTTATCCACTCCATAAATATTGATATTCAATTTCATATTTATTAATTTCACTGTGGCCATCTCAAATACAATCAATAAATCAATGCTTTATGATTTACAAACGATTATCAAGGTCATGAGGTATTTGGATCATAATTGATTACGAGATTGGAATTTACATTTTTTTTAATTTAATTATATTTTTAAATTTAAATATTATTTCAAATTTATTATGAGCGATCATAATATTATTTTATGATTATTTTATTTTTATTTTTTATTTAATATAGTGAGAAAAGTTATTACAATTCGTTGTGAAATTAGTAGTGAGACAGTTATCATTAATTTTTATTTTTTTAAAAGTTGATTTGTAAATATTATTCAAGGAAAACCATACTACTTGTAAAATTTGATCCATAATTGTTATTCAAAGAAAAATGCATCACTTGTCACTATTTTTAGATGTTGATTCATAAATATTATTTAAAGAAAACCACACCACTTGTAAAAATTGACTCATAACTATTATTCAAGGAAAATTACACCACTTGTAACTACTCTCTGGTGGTCTATAAAGACCTAAATACTTTTGAGGACAATCTCTTAACCAAACAAAAACAATTTTAAAACATACTCCAATCCTTAACATTTTATTTATATATATATATATATATATATAAATATTTAAAATCACAACTAAATCACACATCAAATTGATATATAAAACTTATATATATATAAGTGACTTAAATATTAAATTATTTTAATTAATATAAATAATATCAAATTTTAATTAAAATAATTGTAAGAAAGAAATTGATTGATATTATAAATATTAATAGACTGATACCATTTTAAGGGTCACATTTAAATTTAATCATGGTTAGTGGATAAATGGTGAACTTTATGCGGTTGGCATTATACTTTTGACTTGTTCCGGGGCTTTCAAATCCATGAGCATATTATATTTTTGTTTGTAGCTAACTATTATGCCACTTTTTAACCATTCTGTTAATAAATTCGTTCCGTGAAAATGACGTCCTCAGGAAAATCGAAAAGCAGATTTCGCTTGAAGCCGGATTTGACTGAAAAGCCACTGAACGTTGATGATGCAATTTCCGTGATTTGGGCATCCCACTTCGGGCTAGTGTCAGAAAGCTCGCTCGATGAGTCCACATTTATAAGATTCTTATGTCTCTTCTACATTAAAAAATTATAAAACAAAGCGAAACATATAACCGATACGCAATACCTATGCCTATACCTATACCTATAGCTCGTGCAATATTTTACCGATCTCATAGGGCAATGAAAACTTACAGAGAATTTTATATTTTAAAGGTTACTTTAACTTCTAAGTTTTTAAAGCAGAATTGCCGTAGAGAAATGAAGTATGTTGGCCTCTATTTAATCCCCATGAGCAGCTGATAAATGAATGTGATAAGCAGCTGAGAACTGAAAAGATGAATGGAAACGGTGGTACTGTGACTATTCTGCCTGTAGTTAGCAAACACTTCTGCTCCACTTCACAAACCCAATTCATTGTGAGGAAGAGGCCGTGTGTTGTTAATGGTGGCGGCTTTGTGGTCACTAATTGCGGAGGCAACGAAGTTTTCAGAGTGGAGGGATGCGGACCAATGTTTATATATATATATATATATATATATATGCTATTTTTGAGTCAATTTTGTTTTAAACCCAACAAAGACTTATTGGAATTACAAGCTTAAATTATGTAGTTTACATAATCCAAGTGCCCAAGGAGATTTTCAAGGTGTTATATATATATATATATATATATATATATATATATATATATATAATCCATGACCTATCAAACATATAGAGAGATTAAATTTCTCAATGTGCAAAGGTTTTTGCAAGTTTTGAATTATAAAAGAACTTTACACAATAAGAGAATTGTTCTCTCAATTCTTGATAGATTCATGTTTAAGAGAAAGAGAGAGATTATGTGTACAATTGGGACCATAAATATTTCATGTAGATTAAATATTCTATCTTTTGACCCTTTTTAGGCATATTTTTGAATTTATTTCGTCCAAAATATAATAAAGATTTTATTATGATCTTTGCACCTTAAAAATGATAAGAAACCAATAAGTATAGTCCACTTTGAGGGGGACTCCTCCTTTTACAATAAATACAATGAATGTGACAATATTTGATGATCCTAAGAATATGTCTCCATAGTATATATATAGGAGACAAAGGATACAATTATAATAAAACAGGATGATAAGGGGTTATAGCTTATATAACAATATAACAATAGGAATGTAATCACTTAATATCTAGGGTTTAGCAAGGGGTTTTTGGGTTAACATGGGCTTATATAGGGCTTAACATTCCCCTCCCTTTCAAATAAGTGTTTTCCTCAACGCTTGACTATCTGTGGGTTTTTTTGCATGAAAAACTCATCTTCCATGTTACTTCTTACACTAATAGGTTCTTCCATTTGATGAGGTACTCAATGATTGTTTGATTTATCATCTTCTTAGTCTTTGTTTCCAAAATTATTTATGGTTCTATTACTATTTTCCCTTCTTCATTATTTTCTAGTAGAAGAGTTTGTACTGGAAGCTTATCGCTAATTATCTTCTTTAAGCAAGAAACATGAAAGATTGGATGTACAAATGAACATGAAGGCAACTCCAATTTGTAGGCCATACTTCTAATCTTTTACAACACCTTTTAGGGGGCATCATACCTTAAAGCTAATATATTTTCCTTCTTTTGTTGCTTGAGGGACATCTTTTATATGGTTGTAGTCTCACAAATACTCGATTCACCACCTCAAATTCTCTTTCTCTGCAATGTTGATATGCTTGTTGTTTCATCCTATTTGTGAAACATGACCAAGTTGTCCTTCAATAGTTTGAGAACCTCGTGTTGGTGTTGTATGTGGTCCTCTACTGCTTGAGCCTTTACAGTCCCTTTCAACGATGATGTGATGGAGCAGGGTGATATCCACAAAGTGCCATAAACTGTCACATTTTTTGTAAAGTATGGAAGGTGTATTGTACCACCATTATCCCAAGGGTAACTATTTTATCCATTGTATAAGTTTATTAGATGCAAAGAAACATAGATATCCTTCTAAAAATGTACTCATAGTCTCAATTTTTCCATCAGATTGAGGATGGTAAGATGAGATGTGAGCCAATTGAGTACCCAAATATGAAAATAATTTAGTCCAAAAATTTTGAGCAAAAATTGGATCTTTGTCACTTACAATAATATTTGTTATTCCATGTAGCTTTTGGATTGTTTCGATGAATGCTTCTGCCACAACGCTTGCGTTAAAAGGATGATAAAGAGAGAAAAAGTTGGCACACTTTGTCAATCGATCTCCCACTTCAATAAGGACACTCTTTCCTTCATATTTGGGTAAAATTGTAGTAAAATTCATTGAAACTTTTACCTAACACTAGATTCCTATGGCTAATAGTTGAAAGATCCCTCGGGTCTTGATAGCCTCTCCTTTATTTTATTAGCATACCATTCATTCTACCACAATTTTTTACATAATTTCTTTATGACCTTCCCAAAAAATTCTTTCTTGATCGTATGGCATGTCTTCAAGAACCCTGAATGCCCTCGTATGAGACAAGTGTGTAATTCCAATAGGATCTTCTGTTTGAGTTGAGAATTCTTACATAAGAATAAGCAATTTTGATACCAAAACAAATCATTTTTCCAAGTAAAATTTTCTACTGCATCAAGGTCCTCTTGTAGCTATTTAATGCTCTTGTATATATTCTCACATTGTTGTCCTTCTATCCTTGTTTCTTCCCTCCAGTCATATTTTGGAATGGAAATAATGCATAATAAACCATTTGTGTCTTCCTTTTCCTTGAGCGTGCATCTACCACAATAGTTTGTTTTCCTATTTTTTAGATTGATGTAGGAGCATCTAGTTGAAGGGGATCATCATGACAGAGGGTCATTTGGTCTCTGTGAGGACTGAGGAGAAAATTTCAAGTGAAAATTTTAATTTCTTAGGGATGTAGCATTTAGGAAAGTAAAGGTTGAGTTAAAAGAACTGTTGTAGTTAACTGTTTTTTATTTTTTATTTTTTATTATGTTATCTTTTACAAATCACAGCATAGGAAAAATAGACAGTTTTAGAAACTGGAGAAACCATCAAATGTAACTAACAACAGTTAAGGAAAAACTATTTTCCAAAAATTATTCAAAAGACAACAGAATGTATTGTAACGGGTTCGATTTTGAAAAAGAAATAATAGAAATCTCTGAGCACACATAAGTTTACATTCTGACATCCCATAGCAGTCCATTTATAGTCCTTCATTCTGAATTACCTAATACAGTAAAAGAAAGTCCTTTTTATTTTTATTCTACAGAGCATGCATATTTTTCTATCTGTATAAATTTAACAGGCCTATAGACAGCAAGACTTTGTAAGTGTCAAAGCTGGAGAACCTACAGAAACCTAGACGAATATTGGAGTCCCAGAAAAATTAAAGCAAAATGAGCGAAAGGAAGTTTTGATAACACACAAGTTCCAGACAGCGAAGATAAAACGAATCAACATATGTACTTCCTGAGTAACGGAACCCTTTCCATTTATTCACAAAAAGAAATAATACGGTTTCTGTCAATATAAATTACAGTCCATAAGGAATTTAATGTTGTATAAGTTCAACAAATTCACAGTAGGAAAACGGGTTGAAAAAACATAACATGTAAACCCTACGGTCACAACCATAAACTGTGACAACGCAAGCGTGAGGCCTATAGTAACCCTATGCAGAATTAGAGATAGAGAACTCTATGCCTAAACCTAACCATGCCATCACTGAAGCAAATGACGACAGAAGCAACCAAATAAACAAAGTTATCAAGGAGCGACCCTACCGGGTCTTGCCAGCACGTGTCGTAGAGGGAACCAGGATCTCCAGAGTGAACCCACCTGCAATCATTCACCAGAACAGAGTGTAAGAATTACGTGGAGGAAAAAAGACTGAAGGAACAAAACACCAGAGAGTCTAGGGTCTGGAACTTACCAGCGAAGAAACAGAGTTTCGAGGTCGCGGTCACCAAAGGGTTTCTCTGCTCACAAGGAGCAACTGAGTCAGTTAACGGAGTAAAAAGCAAGAGCTGATGATAGCATAGAACAACGACTTACCTCGTTGCTGTGGAAAAAACCAAAGCCATAAACCCCCGAGACCACAACCTGCAAACGCAACAGAGCAGCATAACCTGATAAATTTCGAGAGCAACTGAATGAAAGAAACCGAGGAAAAGAGCAATCACTAACAGATAGGTGGAATAACCAGCTGAGAATGTATGCAGAGGAACTGAAAGCCTCCACGACAAGCACACTTTCCACAGAGTGATAGAGCTCATCAAGCGCGGAGACAGAGGAACAAAATAAGCACAGAACAACGGGCATACTTACCAACCAGTAGAGCAGAGCACGTACCCAGGCCAAGGCTGAACAAAACAACAGTAGTAGCACATTCACATAGAGAAACCGCACTAGAGAACAAACAGTAAAACCCTCGAGCCACCATAGAACAATGCACAAATGACCAAGTGAATAGGGTTTGTGAACATTAACCAAGGCGGGAGTGTGTTTACCGAGGAAGGGACACATGTCCATCATCCAACGACATAGGTACAAGCAATAAAGACCATAACCAAAATATTTGTGCAAATCATTGTAATCGCCCATTGATTAAACTAATCACACAATTAATCACCGTTGAAATCATTATATTAATCCATATCCACTTTATAAAGTTTGTTAAGGGTAAAGAGGGGGCTGGACCCATCATAGATAATTTCAAAGTCATAACCCAACATCTTTGTGACCCATTTTTGTTGCTCTTCTGAAGATAATATTTTATCCAAGAAGTACTTCAAACTATCATCATCTATTTTTAGTTTGAAGTTTCTTTGTATTAGGTATGGCTACCATTTCTTAATTACATGTAGTATGGCCAACATTTAGTTTTCATAGATGGGTCTAAGTAAGTTCTTTCCTTTAAGTTTGACAATTTCAAAGGAAATGGGCCTTACTCATTGCATGAAATGTACATCAATTTTCCCATTTGGGCCGGGCTTAGGTGGACCTCATAAGATCTATTATCTGTGACTAATCACCTCACACATGAAAAATGAAGAAAGAGAAGCACATATGATCTATATAGCCGAAGTAAGTAGTAAGAGAGATCCTTGAGTCACTATATAAACAATGAAATCTCTGTTGGATCTCATAAGAATGCATGAAATGATCTTCCATTAAAAAAATAAAGTGCCACATTTTGACAGTTAACAACTTCACATCCATTCAAATATCGTTTCAATACTTATGTTGAAAAATTGAAAAGTGTTGAAGCCCCTAATTCACCTCCTTCCTTAAAATTGCTTCAAATTCTCCTAGAAGGCTCCTATAAGCATATCAATAAGGAAAAAAATATCTCTTGACATAGTATTTACACTACCTATTTATGATTTATTTTTATGTGTCTTTTTCTCAAAGCTAAATTTTATTTAGTAATTTGTATTTTCTTTTTATATGGATTTATTCACTCATGATCTTGTGATTAACTTCTTATCATCCACTGGTGTATAGCAAAGTCAACTTGACAATTAGTATAAATATTTACATATTTAGGGTAGAATAATGATAACCCCATATAGGTCTTATTAACCCAAACAACAACATTAGAGATGAAGAGGAAGCTTCTGAAATTTTCTGAAATCCATCATTGCCAGACTTCATGTATCGTCTATCCATTATGTTTTTTGAAAGGTTTTAACATCTTTAAAATCATTCAGATACTGACTGTAGTAAGATTATGATAAAAAATATGCTTGCCACCATAGGTGAACATAAAAGAATTTTAGAAAGAAACAATGAGCTCTACCAAAGTCATAATTTGTTCAATCTATCAATCTTTTACACCATATAACTTACCTTTTCACTTTGTCAAGTGCATGAATGCAACCACTAATGTTGTTTTCCTATCCCCCATCCTAGATTAGCATGACATTATACCATTAACAACTAAGATAAGATAAGATAATTTGATTAATGTCCAATGAATGGCCATAAATAGGTCGATGGGACTGAAGGGTACAACTAGTACGAGTACAATGTAGGAGTGTAGATGCAACTTCTAGAAAATTCCAAAGCTAAACCTGGGATAAAGTAAAGTAATTTGTATTTTCTAAGACGATTTCATAGCAAACTTGAGTTTTTGTTCTTGAGAATGATAGGAGACCAAGAATTCATCACCCATGACTATATTGTGGTAGGAGGGAGATTTGATCCTCCTTATGAATTGGATTGGATCATTATATTGTTTTTCATCCATCTCGATGCTTTCAAAGTGGAAAAAATGGAGGAATCAATTCTCAGGACCGTTTTTACCGGTGGGACCCCAGTTTGGAAAATTGGGGTCTCAAACCTTCTAGGAGCATTTGGAGGAATCAAACAAACTTTTCTAGTGGTAAACTTTTATGCTCTAGTGCTGCATATTTTTCTCCTATTCTACACACAGTTATCTTTTCAATGGAACAAGAATTGTGTCAATCTGAGTCTATGTGAAATTTATGCCACTCAGAAGTTGACCTTCTTGTTTTTACCACCATAATTCGAGATGATGCCACATGAGTCCCCATTATTCATGAAAAGTGGTATAATGATGTGATTAAAATAAAGAATACTCTAGAAGAGTCTAATTGTAACTCTGGGTAGCAATTGAGAAAGTCAAACCTTATCACTAGTAGGCTATTGTGTTATGTTATAACTAGGTCAATAGGAGGAAAAGGGGTTCAATGGTTTTAGGAGATAGAACACACAAAAAGGATTTCTGCACTATTATAGTAGCCCATGGGCCACAAGCCATACTTATTTCTACTCACAACCATTTCCTATTAAGAGAAAGAGAGTAGAGAGACTACACATTCCAACTGGGTTTTTCTCCAGAAAGGGTTCCCAAGTCATATATTGTGTTAAATGTGTTTGTGAGATTTTATTTCGTTGTTCTCTATTTTATACATAATTTTAATTCGCATGCATATGCTATTAACAATAATCTATAGATCAAAAATTATAAAACAAAACAAAATTTTAACAATGTAGATTTCAGATATTTAAATATAATTTTATCATATGTGTTGTGACAAATTGTCTAGTGGAATATCGATGATAGTTTATGGGTCACCCTGTGGCACATGTCGTGAGATGGTGGCACCAATGTCACTAATGTGTGAGTTTTACATGTATGATAAATCACCTTTCTGTAGTATATTTAGAAATAATGTAAAAAAATGATATATTTGAGAAACATCTTGAAAAAAGTGAGGTTTTATTATTCTTTTAGTTCTAGTTGTCATACTATTCTAAACTTATAAAATGTATGCTTGTTCCAAAGTGTTTGTGTTATAAATTATGTGCTTAGAATGTTCATGTGCTATTGTGAATAAAAATCCATATTCCCATATTATCCTCACCTCTTTTCATAATTATTATAATATAATAGATCTTACCATTTATGTTTTTAAAATGTGAAAATGCTATTGTGAATAAAATTTCATCATGTCATATTATTCCTTCCCTTTGTCTAACTCTCATGATATAGTAGAAGACGCCCTTTATGTTAAGTGCTATGATACCTTCTCTCATGCCCATTAAGTCAAACGCGCTTTGTTTCGGGTGTAGTGCCCTTGTTTTCCTCCCTTGGCGATGGTAGGGCCTAATGCCATTATTTTTCCCCTTGGTGATGATAGGGGTCCCGAGACTCATTTTATCATGTAAGGATATTAATCATGTGCACATTCATAATGGCAGGCCTTATTCATGGTCATTAAGCATGAGAAAATTTATTTAAGGGCATGCAGACGTTGTTTTCCCCTGGTAGCAATGGTATTGACCATGATGTCCATATGTGTTGTGGAAAACCCTTAATATCACCCAAATCCACCTAGAGGCCAAAGATCCATTAGAAAACATCAATATGGTCATTTGAGTACTAATTCATGGCTCTTTAAATCGAGATTTTTCTCCCTAATCCATGGTATAGGTCTCAATAAATGATTTTGTTGTGCAAAACTTACTAACAATGCGAAAATCACCCCATGACCAAAAAATCCTCATAGATGCCTTATTTGGTTGTTTGAGGAATACTACATGAATCTTTATATTGTGAAGATTTAGTTAGGTCATTAACAACTCACATTTCTTACCTAAACATGTTTAAGGCCCGATCTACATTACATAGTGTAGAAAAATACCTAATGGAATTGACATCCAATATGAAGGCATTGGGACCCAATTGTGGTGCTCAAAACTTGCAAATGGACCCCATATCCAACATGGGGACCAATATCCCTTAGAGAGAATCTGTGTAGTTCTGTGAGGTCTTTTTCATGGTCATCAAGATAAAGAATATTTTTTTCTGCCTAAGGCCTTTGTTTTCCTTACTTAGCCATGGTAGGGGTCCTAATACTCATGCTTATCATGCAAAACATACAATATTTCTTATACTTCTAGTTATAGGCCTTTCTTATGGAAATTGAGTATGATAAAGTTTTGTTTATGGCTTAAGGGCCTTGTTTCCCTCCCTTATCCATGGTATAAAACTTAAATTCCACATGTTTTGCTAAAATAATCTTCATGGAACCCACATGTTTCAAGCATTATGTTTAAAAGAAATTAGATGAAAAATATCATACAAATTCAAAAATTTCAAACTCATATACCATTGGATAGAGGATTCCTTCATGAATTCAATGTGATCAACTCCACCACCTAAGGAAAAATTTAACCCTAAGTCCGCTAGGGTACAAAATGGTGTTGCACGAAATATTGCAGAAGGGGTGCTAAAATTATGGATTTTAGGACTAAAGAGGCTTGATCAAGCACTTGAATTCGAAATTCAAGTACCTCAATCAAAGGTTTAGGAAATCCTCGATTGAGCCCTTACCGTGGTTAAATAAAGGCTCGATCAAGCAACTTTTTTTATTTCCATGCCTAGGTTGTATTGGCGGGAAATTTCAAAAACATGGCTCGATCGAGCTCTTGGCTAACCTTGGGTTACATTGTTTAAGCCCTCAAACAAATTGATTGAGCGCTTAAAAAATGCTCTATCGAGCCATTGTTTTTTCCACTCAAACACGCTCTCTCGCGCGAAAAAATGTAACTGAGCTCCATGCTTTCACCCTCTAGAAAATCTATGCATACTCTCCACTTTCCATTTTTCTTCGACACAATAACCAGGGATCAAACCCATTGGCTATTTAGAATTGGATAAATAAAAATCACATTGAGAAATTTCTGTAACTCTTCTTTAACAATCTACCTCAGAATAAGATTCCTCCTTCTTTGGGGTTGTCTTATAGGTTTGGCATTCTATTGTATATAAATATGACACATACATGCATTTTGCTTGATTTTTTGTATATTCCCATCAAACGAAGAGGAATTTTTATGAAACATCTTAATCAATTGTTTCTTTTGAGATTCCTCCAAGTTATTGTTGATATTTGATGTTTTTCTTGGATTAATTTCTACCAGAGAATTGCCAAAAATTTCCATTGAGTTTAATGATATTTTGGATTGTTGAGATGAAAAGTATCCAGTACCACAATATTCTTGAAAAAATTGTTCTAACATATGCACACAATAGTTTTGTTCACAATATGAATAAAAATCATGGTTATTGATTAAATTCATTAATTGATCTTCCTCATCATTCCATGAGATAGTCAGAACTGGTTGAATGTCTTCATAATCTTCATCATGTTGTTCAATCCAATATTCATTCTCTATTTCAATTATTTCTCTCGTTGGTGGATATAATGTGAACTTTTTAGTGGTATTGCCATCATAAATAAACATCAATGGCTAACCATGACCTACCAAGAATCAGTGGATGACCTCCTAGATTAGTTTTTGGAGTTAATATCATGAAATCAACAAGATACTCCCATTAATATAGGGATACTGACACATCCTCTAATATACCCTATGGTTTGATAACAAATATATATGCTAATTGTGATGGAGTAGGAATATATTGAAGATTAGTTAATTTTAATATATCCATAGTAGTCCTAGTCACAACATTTATAGTTGCACCTAAATCAATCAATTTGTTTGGAATTTTGATATTATTGATGTGGATCTTTACAATGGGACTTTCTATATTTTATTGATCTTTATTCACGTTGATATCTGCCATTTTTCCTATGGGTTGGGAATTTTTGTATTCCATTTCTTTTTCTTTCAGTTTTTCTAATGCACAACTCCATTGTTGTTTTTGCAAAAATAGGAATTTCCTTTATTGCTTGAAGAAAAGGGATTTTAATGCAAATATTTTTCAAATCATCTAACATATCATAATCTTCTAATGTTGTTTTATTCTCTATACCTTTATCAACTTTTAATCTTTCTAGAAAAAGGTGGATTCTGTAAGAAACTGAGGGTATCTCAGCTGGAGGAGTTGCAAGAGTTGGTCTTATTTCGTTGTCATCTATTTGTGTAGGAATAATATATTCCTTTTGAGGAGTATTTTCATATTTAGGATTTTCCTCCTTTTCAGGATTTTTATCCTCTTTATATTCCTTAATGACAATAGGAGGTGTTTTCTTTTGTAAAAATCGACCATATATAAGTTGGGCATCATTTAAATCTAGAGGAGCTATCATATAAGCTTGAATTTTTTTTCCTTCAGAACTGTAAATGGATTGCTGAGGTGTATTATTATTGGGATTGGGGAGTGGTTTTTAAGGTAATTGGTTTGAGTTTTGAGGAAATGAGGTGGATGGTAATGGAAGGGTTGACTTGTAGTCAATTGAGGTTGGACAATATGTGAAGCATTGGAGGATAATACTGAGGTTGATATTGAGGATATTGTTGAAACGATTAAGAGTATTAGGGATTTCTACTATAGGAACCTTTCCATCCTTGTGACCAAGATGATTTTTGAGGTTGAGGTGGCCAAGTTTTCCATGATAGGGGTGTGTTCCAATTATTTTGATATTGTGAATAAGATTGAAATTGTGCATTGGGATCTTGTGCCATACCTATTTGACGAAGTTGTCAAGGTCTTCTAGGAGCAACATAACAAATTTGTTCTATTTGAATTGTCTCAAATTCTTCTTGATAAACATCTTTTAATCCTTGTATTGAATGGAAATTCTTTACAACATGAGTCTTTGCATAAATAACACAAACTTTAATACTATCAAGAGGACATTCTCATAATGCATGTTTCTTTCTACATCTAGGACATAATATAAACAAAGAAACATTTCCATATTTTTTCTTGTTTTGCATTCTTAGCATATCATTTTTCTCACTAAGATTACCAAGAATATTAGTTTTAAATTTATCAAGAAAAATACCTAGTTTTCCCAACTTACCATTCCCAATGCAAATTTACTTACTCTTGACATAGTTGGATCTCTTAGATTCTTGCCATAATTCAACTTTCCTCTTGAAATATCTTTGCACAATTCACAAATCTCGTGAAAAGATAGTTGAGACACATCTCCTTTACCCATTAGATTAAGAAAATAAATACATTCATCCTTTATAGCTCTTAGTAAGAGAGTTTATAATGTATACAATCCAAAATCATGAAATTTAGCTCTTTTAAAATTATATGTAAATCTCTTTACTAAATCTTCAAGAATTTCATCTTCTTTTTGAATCATTTTAAAAACTTCTTCTCTAAGGTCATGATGCATGCAATAATCGTTATATTTCTATAAGAATAATATTTTCATGTCATCCCATGTCCTTATAGAATTAGTTCATAAACCCATAAACCATTTGAGAGCCCGGTCTTTCAATGTCGTTGGAAAGAATTTCTACTTTTGAATATCAAGCAAATAATCATAATATCTACATAATACCTCAAATTCAAAGAGAAAGGTTTAAGGATCCTTAGTACTCATACCATGAAAGTTAGGAAGAATGGATGGATAAATATTCTTCATAATAGCAGTAGTATTAGCATCTTGAATAGGAAATCCAAAAGGATCCTCCTCTTCATGATAACCTCCATCATTTCCTCTTCCATCTCAACCACCACTACCACCTCCCTAAGGTATTATATATCTTCCTCTTCCTCTACCAATTAGTTGTCTTTCTTCTCCATTATCAACCTCTCCTTCTCCTTTTTCCATTGTTGGTTCTTCGGAGCTTATGTAAGGTTCCTCAACTAGATTATCTTCTTCTGGTTCCTCTATCAAATTATGGTTCTTTAGGAAAATTTCTTCTTCCTTTTCTTCTCCTTCCTCACTAGGTACTTCTAACTCTTGTCCAACGAGTTTTTCACATGTCGAAGAAAGGAAGATAACTCCTTTGGCTATAGATGTAGGTTCTTCTACCACTTCTTATGTAGATGAAGTTGGTGATTCTCTAGGTAGAATTTCTGATCTTTGTACCTCAGGAAGTATTTTTTTACCTGCAAAATATGGAATGTATGAGATGGAGGGTGATGTGACTCTTACAACACCACGTGGTTTAGTGGTGGTGGTTGGTGATGATGGAATTAAACTACGTCCTATAACAAATCTACCCATAGAATCTCTTTCTCTATGCATGCATCCTAAATGATATGAATTTTGACTATACATCTAGTAATGAATGCAACTAATATGAGATAGAATTGTAATATATTTGGTTAGGAAAAACCTCGTAATCATGATGTGCATGTTCTTAACTCTTGTCTTACTACTCCAACTAAACATAGTTTTATAAATAAAAAGACATCAAAAGGTTATTACCTATGTATCCTTCCTCGATAGTAGTGCCAAAAATGTTGGGTAATTCAATTGTCACTTAAATTACTTAAATTAAATTATCAATCCAAAGTTCATATTCTTTTGAAGCACACTTGCATTATATATAATAGGGAATTAACTTTCGATTTAAAACAAATATAATCTATTCGAAATGAAATTGAAATGCTCTAAATCAAGTCTTACCTCTAAAATCAGTACACACAACACTCTCTCAAGCAAGATGAAATAAAATCTAATGTATGGAAATTGTTAAGAAATCGATAGGGCTACAGTTGAAGTGATTTCTCTTAGACTTGATAACTTCTTATGGCGTTCTTTTAATTTTCTTGATTATTAGCTTCTTCTTCTCTTATTATTGTGTTTTTTTTTATCATCAAACAACTACCAAAACATGAAGATCAATAATACACAAGGACACAAATTGTAGGCTACTAGCCAGGGCCAAAACCTCTCCTAGAGAGGAAAACCCACAAAAATGTCTTATCTTCTTATAGTTTCTTCAAATGATGGATTCTGAGACCTTTAGACCAAGACCAGGAGCCTTATGAGACCAAGTCAAACTTTCTAGAGGATGTGTTGCTTCTTACCAAGTCAAACCAGGTCAAATCTCTTCCAATTGGAGAAATTCGACCACCAACTTCAAATTTTTGGCCCTCACTATTGGTCTGAAATTTTTGGCCCCTGCAATAGCTGCAACTTTCACATTTTTGGGAGAATTTAGGACTTCTAAGGCTCCCTCCTTCCTTCGCTTGGGCTGCTTCTTATTTTAGGACTTGTAGGATACCAAATTGACTTATCTGCTACCAATTTCGACCATGCCTTCTCTTGTAACTTGAAAAATTTAGCCTTGATGCTGCATAAACCATAGACTTACTCCGTATGTGAGACAGAGAGAGAGTGAAAAAACCCAAAAATTCATCTTCCTTCTTTCTTCTAGTCCTTCACTTGCTTTCTTCTTCTTTTCCTTTGTTTAATTGATGAGTGAATGGGTGAGTGAGAAAATGATGTTGAATAGTCTCTTATTTATAGCTCTTCTAGGAGTACGAACTACCCTAATTAGGCCGACTTCTCCTCTGCGAGGCTGACTTGGACTTGGAGGGGTATTTTGACACTTTTGACTCAAAAATAATTCTTTTGACATGTTACAAGATGCTCAATGGGGTATTTTACATATGACAATGACTCTTTGACTTCTTGACTTTATGATAAAACCTAGAAGCTTTCAATGGGTACTTTGACCTGAAATAAATTGACGTGCATGACACCCATGCTAAATAATAATAATAATAATAATCTTATTTTCATTTTACAATATACAAGAATCAAGAGTACATATGAAGACCAAACCTAGTTACATATTTCAACATCTAAACTAGAAAATATAGAGATTCTTAATCTACTGAATTAAAATGAAAGTGTTATTTTAATTCTTGTTCTAGATCAAAAAATGTACTTTGGGATAATGTGGGATCGCTTCGTAACCTAGGGTTTCTGAACGACCCTGCAACGGCGCAGTTTGAACTTCTTTGACGCCGCCCTCTGTCCACCCTCCTCATCGTAACAGAAGACTGCCGACGTAGTTAGCTCGGCAATGGTGAACCCTCAGGGGGGGCTTCAAAGACTTCCCCGTCAACCGAAAAGGATCCCCTATCGAAGAACCCGACAAAGCCGGCAGATCCAGAATATGAAGACTCGAATAATAGAGATACCCCTATGCAAGAGACGACAAAATCCTCCGCTAAACAGTCAGACAAATGCAATGAAGAACAAGAAGAAAAGCACGGGCAACAGGAACCGCCCAAGGTTACATCAGCAACATGCAAACCCATAGCAGTTGAAAGACCCAAAATAGAACTCCCGAGCCATAGAATCAATGGACACATCCAGTTCATGAGGGACCATGCGCTCATTGGAAAATTTATTGGATTTTGGCCGACTGAAAAAGCTCTGCAAGGATGGATCTCTGCCAAATGGAAACCCAAGGGGCATGTCACCCTGCAGCTAGGACCAAAAGGTTTCTTCACTACAATATTCATCTGCATCGAGGATCGAAACAGGGTCATGGATGAAGGTCCCTACTTCTTCAACTCAGCCGGCTTGTACTTAAGGGCCTGGGTAGAGAGATTTAACCTTGACAAGGAGGATCTCAGTTGGGCACTAGTATGGATAAGGATGTACTCGCTCCCATCAGAATATTGGGACGAAGAATCACTCAGAGACATAGGCAAGGGGCTGGGGGAGTTTATAAAAATTGCTGAAGAAATGAAGCTGCACAGATACACCTCATATGATCATATTTGTGTCTTCATGCATCTGGATAAAGCCCTCCCAGATTCGGTAAGTCTCTTTCATGATGACTATGAATGGATTCAGCCCTTGGATTATGAACATGTTCCCTTTCGCTGTCGTAAGTGTCATGCCCACGGGCATCTGTTCAGGGATTTTCCTCTTAATGCCAAGCCCCAAGCCGGTGAACCCTTAGACAAATCAGCCCAGGATGGCTTCACCAAGGTTGTCCATCGCAAGAGATCGCATAAAAAAACCCACCACTGAGAAAAAGCCCCAGTAGGACGCTGCCTCCATTCCCTCCACAAGCAACAGCTTTGAGGTTCTTGCGAAATATTCGGAATACAATCCTCAGATCTCTCAGCCAAGCCTTCTGCTGATCATCTCGTCCTCTTCCCACCCGCCTTCTGGATCCTCTCCCAAACCCTTGCCTCGAAAAGAGAATCTTAGAACTCCTGAGGCAGTCTGCAAGGATCCTGAACGAAAACTTAATGAGATGGATGTAGACGGCTACCCCGATCAATTTCTACCCCTGGCACTTACCTCTGCAGATAGCAGTCAGACGCAACACATGGATGAAGAACCGGTGATCCGGATTTAAACAGGAACGCAATAGATTACAGAGATAACCATAAATACAGAGATGCAATAACCATAAACACATATATGCAGCGGAAATAATGATTCATTTCATTAATGGAAAATACTGAATACAACCAGAAATGGAAATAAACCAGCTAGGGCGATGGTAGCTATCTCTGAGAAGAGATGTACGGCTACATGCCTCTGAACTGTTCTGAACTGTATTACAATGAGGCTCGAAGGCCTATTTATTGTTGAGAAACAATGGAAAACCCTTCACATACCGAAACCTAACCCTAGAAGATGAAACGCCAAATTGTGGGCCCCGTTTGGGTAAATTGGTACATCAATTTCCCGGGGTCGTAACTTTGGCATACGATCTCCGTTTGACGCGTACGATAGCTCGTTAGAAAGATATATCCGAGTACTACCACTTTGGGAGGCAACATTAGGGCTCGGTTGCCCCAGAATTCCAAAAAAACGTCGTTTAGGGCCTCAAAACGGCTCCGGAAGTTCAGGACCCGAAAAACTGCTAAAAATAGTAAACTGTGCTACAATTAAGGAAACTGAAAATGCTGAGAAAGACAATGGTGGGGGTCCAGGTGGACCTGGCAGGTGGCCACCAATATCCACCTGGATCATTCCTCCCCCCTTAGGAAGAAATGGTCCCCATTGCGTTGAGTTCCTCCATCTGCTGAACTTGTCCTGCAATCTCTGATGTGTCCAGTGATGGTGGGAAGCATGGTTGACGATGGTCCACATTGAACATTTGGTGCCAGTGAAGGAATGGAGGAATGATGTGCTCCAAAGCATTGTTCCCCATAGCCTTGGTACTGTTGTAAAGACCATGTCCGAGTGATCTGAGCTTCTGATGGGTTCTGGTAAGGCGTTCTTTCTGTCGATGCAACCAGACTTTGTTGCCCACCTGAAACTTGTGTGGTACCCATGTGGGTGAGGAGAAGTTGTTCCTGTGTTTTGTCATGACCGTATCATTTTGCTGCTGCTGCTGCGTGGAGGAACCCTTTGTAGGAGTCATGGATGTAGCAACGATCTTCCCCTTACTTTGGGAGTGAACCAGACAGATGAATTTCCTGGTCTGTGATATGAGCTTGCTGCCTTTCTTGGTAGTAATCAAAGATGTGGCGGTAGGTGGGGCTACCTCCGGTATCCTGTATAATGAATTATTCAAAGAAATAATGACAGCACGAGGCCTGGACTCATACACAGCATGTCGCCTCCACAAGTATGGTTGGCCTAATAATACATCACAAACATCCAGAGGTGTAACATCACATAATACCTCGTCAGTGAAGGGCTTGATGCTGTAGGGAAGGCGGCACTGCTGGCGAACTTTCAGATCTCGTCCTTCGTGAAGCCACCCTATACTGTACGGCTGCGGGTGCGGTGTAGTCGGTAGGCCCAACTGCTTCACGACCTCTGCTGAAACCAGGTTCTTTTGGCTACCACTGTCGACAATGAATCGCAGTGGTGAACCCTTCACCCACATCTGTGAGTGGAAAAGACGCTCGCCTTCCTCTGGATTTTCGGGCTCATCTTTCTGGATCTTGGCGGTGGCAACAATGGCGCTGGGATCCGCATCAATGATCTGCTTCCCTTTGCCATTCCCTTTGTCGAGTTCTGGCTCAGGGTCGGAACATGCATCTGATTCGGAAGCCTTCAACTCCGCCACGAGCGACTGCTTGGTCCGACACTCACTTGTGTTATGAGTGGGACTCTTGTGGAACTCACACCACTTTCCTGTGTCCTTCTTCGGCTTCGTGGTGTTGTTCTTTTCTTGCGGCTTCGACGGGTTGTCTTGGGTCACCCCGCCTTGGCTTTGTCCTTTGGGCTTCGGATTTGCAGATCCAAAGTCTCGCTTCTTTTGTTTGAACTTTTGCTCGATTTTGACAGCGTATCGGTATGCTGTGCCGAGTGAGGAGATGTTCAAGAACACCATCTCTTCCTGGATGTATCTGTGCAGGCAGCCGCGGTATTTGAGTACCAGATGCAGCTCAGAATCTTTGATACCCAACTGTGTGCGAAGGGTATGAAAAATGTTTGTGAACTCTGGCACATCTTGGTCTCGTCCCTGTCGCAATGTGGTCCATTTGATGTATTTGTCCTCATAGCTTCCGACAGGGTAGTACTGCTCCTTGATGGCATCCCGGAAGTCATTCCAAGTGGGTGCGGCTGAAAATAGTGAGCCTGTACTTTCATCCTTCTGCTCGCAGTAGGTTTCCCACCAGTCCTTGACGTGGGGGGCTGCTTTGAGAAGAGCGAAAACAATCTTTTCCCGGCTCGAAAATTCATGAACAGAAAAATAACCCTCTAGCAGATTTAACCATTTATCTACGGCATCTGCGTCTATCTGACCCTCGAATATGGGGATTTCAAAATTAACTTGTACCTTAAACGGCGTGGCGTTTCCAGAGTCGCTGTTGGAAGTCGATGCGTCGCCTCTGGGTAGCCGCTGAAGGATCTGCGCAAAGCTATCCATCATCGCGTTCCTTTGCCGCTCGAGCGCTTCTTCGAGCAAGATTTTGATAGGATCTCCTGCCCCCTCGTCTTCCTTCTCATCCGCCATGGGAGGCCGTCGGGATTTGCGAGGCTGGTCTTGCAAAGGTTCGACCAGTTCAAGCCCTAACTCCTTATATCCCGACCTCGTTGGGGACATGCAAAGAAAAACAAAGAAAAAGCAGACCGCTCTGATACCACTGATCCGGATTTAAACAGGAACGCAATAGATTACAGAGATAACCATAAATACAGAGATGCAATAACCATAAACACATATATGCAGCAGAAATAATGATTCATTTCATTAATGGAAAATACTGAATACAACCAGAAATGGAAATAAACCAGCTAGGGCGATGGTAGCTATCTCTGAGAAGAGATGTGCGGCTACATGCCTCTGAACTGTTCCGAACTGTATTACAATGAGGCTCGAAGGCCTATTTATTGTTGAGAAACAATGGAAAACCCTTCACATACCGAAACCTAACCCTAGAAGATGAAACGCCAAATTGTGGGCCCCGTTTGGGTAAATTGGTACATCAATTTCCCGGGGTCGTAACTTTGGCATACGATCTCCGTTTGACGCGTACGATAGCTCGTTAGAAAGATCTATCCGAGTACTACCACTTTGGGAGGCAACATTAGGGCTCGGTTGCCCCAGAATTCCAAAAAAACGTCGTTTAGGGCCTCAAAACGGCTCCGGAAGTTCAGGACCCGAAAAACTGCTAAAAATAGTAAACTGTGCTACAATTAAGGAAACTGAAAATGCTGAGAAAGACAATGGTGGGGGTCCAGGTGGACCTGGCAGGTGGCCACCAATATCCACCTGGATCAACCGGAAAGCATTGATTTGCGAGGATTTGACATCTTCGAGCTTGAGAAAGCTTGTAAAAAGAAAGACTATGACAAGATTCAAGAGCATCAGCTTAGCACACTGGAAGTCATCATCTCCAGGGCTTACCAGCAACATCAACTTGGCATACAGCCAGGCAGTCAGTGGGATGGCAGCTTCCTTCCTAAAGATTCCAAAAAATGTGGAAGAAAGACGAATCTTCAAAGAACTATTGCAATAGGAAAATCCTGGTAGGCTTAGGCAGATATGCTAAGCTGACTAAGTACTACAAGTCCACCACCAATAGTGAACCATGAAGCTCACCTCATGGAACATAAGAGGGATCAACAGCCCTAGGAAACTCAGGATGATAAAAAACATGATAAAGCAGGAGCAGCCCCAAATTGTCTTTTTGCAGGAAACAAAATGCAATAGCACCACTCTAGGCAACATTCTTGCCAGAGCATGGTCGGGTTGTCACTCGGTTGCGGTGGATGCCTCGAGTGCCTCTGGAGGACTGGCTATTGCGTGGAACACACAAGATATAACGCTTTCAGACCTTCATGCTTCCCATCACATCATTCAGGCTACTTTTCACATAATCGGCACCAACATTCATGGCCATCTCACAAATGTTTACTTCCCACAGGAGGCAAGTAACAAAATTTCTCTTCTAGATACAATACAAGCGCTTAATCACCATAGAATCCATCCACTGTGGATCATTGGAGGCGACTTCATTATGATTACCAAGTTGGAGGAAAAGAGGGGAGGTTGCGCTAAGATGGACATGGAAAATGGCCACTTTAAAGAATTCATCTAAAATAATCTGCTAATTAATCTGCAATTTTGCAACGGATTTCACACCTGGAGCAATCGTCACCAATCGTATGAAAATTCTCAATTTTCATACGATTCTCATTTGAAGAACGAGAATGTGAATGTATGGGCATGAGGTTATGCAACTCTGGCCACTTTGTGTCAGCTGCACTCAAAGTAAAAAATAAAGATGGACATCCTAACTAAGTAATCATGTCCATCAATTCAGATCGACACTTAGTCTAGTATGCCCTTGTACCTCTCAGAGAAGAACCAAACTGCATAAGATGCTCAGCCAACTTATTATCTGGTAAATCAGATAGTTGGTGATGCAACTCCTCAACTGTTGTAGGTGAGTTATCATGTAAATGTTTCTTTGCAAAAACTACAGTAGTTGCTTGGCTCCGATGCCGCATTATCATGTTTAATAGGTAATATCGAAACCGAGGATGGCTTCCAAATCTCTGATCATAGTACCTAAGAAGATGCAATGCATACTCATGAACTTCAACACTACAAACATGTGGTTGCAACCAATCAGCATCACCAGTGGGGAACAATGTTGGGAATGCCATATCGAACAACCCCTCTGTATTATATTCATTCACAGGAGAGGTTCCAATAGTGGGCCAATCCATGTCTTGAACATGTGAAGAATGAACATTATCAAGAAATGCTCTAATTTCTTCCACTTCTCTGCGTTCATTTGGTAGGAGAGCAACAAAGGAAGAAGAATGAGAGGGAAAATGCTCAGCATGAAACTCTTCATTATTAGTTTCATTGATCTCAGATTCTTCAATATGACAATCAACAAATTTAAGCCTGGAGGAGACATATGTTGAACTTTCGGGCAGAGCATTCAGTGAATCATAATCAATTACAACATCTCGATAGTATTGATCACACTGGATTTTGAAAAGCAATGCATCCATCACTCAAGATCTTTTGACATAACATTCATAATATTTAGACTCAACGCCATGTCTCCTCACAATTAGAAAGTCAATATCTTCAACACATCGAGGAAGGCTTCATACAATTGTAGAAATATCTTGAGAAAAGCTAATTGTATGACCAGGAGCTTCTTGTTTCATTCTATTATTAAGAATTCTTTGTTTTCTCTTGTTCCCTAGACCTCTGATATTACAAGATGTAAACTTCATTATTAAAGATCTGTAAAGGAGTAGCTGGTTAGATCTTTCATCTTACCTGAATTTATCATTAGCCTTCCACATTCCATCAGTAGCTCGTTCTGTTTCTTCCTGCCTCTCTTCTTTCCTGGAATTTTGGGAGCTAGTCCTGGTGTGTTTTTCATGGTTTTCACACCTTCGTTTCCCTGCCTTTCACTTTTTCCTTGTCTGTCCAGCCCTATAGCCTGAGTTTTCCATAGGAACAACTACTGTATCCTGTTAAACTCTTCTGGTGGTAAAGAATCCACCCCACTGATGGTCCCCTATTTCAAGAATCCTTCCAGATCTAGGTGTTCCCTGTCAAGAATCTCTTGCAGCTCATGATCTTTTGTTTCCATCTCACTCTAGGTCATTTCTTGGTCCCTATCTAATTCTACATCGCTCATCATAGTCTCTTTATGTTTGCTACCATCTTGTGTTTGAGCTGTATCTTTCTCTTTCTCCTTTTCCCCTGGGCTTCCTTCCATTACCTGGTCTACCTTTGTTATCTCTTCTTCTTCTTCGAGAACTTGGAACCTATTCAGATTAGTCTGTGGTTCTTCTATTTGCTGCTGCTTTGGTCCCCTCTTGCCCCCTCTTCCTCTGTGAACCACTTTGTGAAAGCCTTCAGTATCTTTCATTGTGTTCGTCTTACTTCTGTTCTCTATTTTGCTGAGAGGGCAGTCTCTAAATAGGTGCCCATGCTCATGGCATTTCCAACATCTGAAAGGAATATGCTCATAGTCTACTGTTTGCACCCATTCTTCATCCAGAACTTCTAAAATGACCTCATCCGGAAGAGCTCCAGAGAGATCCATCTCCACACATATTCTTGTAAAGGAAGTGTACTTACCCCTTTTGGTGGCTTCAGAAGTTTTGACAAAACGCCCTAACTTGTTTCCTAAAACAGATAACGATTTCGTTTGCCAGTAATCTAGGGGTAACAAGTAGAGTCTTACCCAGACAGGGACAGAAGTGAATGTTTCTCTCTCAGGGACAAAATTCATCATCCACGGTCACATATAAAGGCCTGATGCTGCATAGAAGTATGGCCCTCCTTCAAACACTTTGTCCTTGTCCTCAATATTTGTGAAGACTAGTGTAAAGAAACCCTTAGACCCAAGATGTAGGTTAATGCTTCCTTTTGGTTTCCAGTTATATTTAGTCCATGACTGTAAATCTTTTTTAGTGGGCCATACTCCCATGAATTTATAAATGATTGCATATGTCCTCATGTGGTCTCTGTGTGCCTGCAGAGAAAGATCATTTAAAACTACTCTAGGAGTGACCTCAGCTTTGGGTTTGCATGGCCCTTTTTATGCTTTGTTATTCCCCCCTGTCCTTGTCTTCTTACTCATTTTCCTTATTGTTGTTATTCTCCTTTGTCTTGTTTGAATCTTGATCCTCTTCTATAATCCTTAACCCCTCACCTGGAGGGCCTCTGACACTCTTTAATGGTTTCTTTCCACGACTAGCCACTACTTGCCTATAGGAGGGAGTGGAGCTCCCTCCCCTACGCGCTTCCATGGAAACTCTCGCGAACTCCTGCAAACCCTAACACTTCCAAGAAACTCGCGCTCCTTCGTCCTCATGCATCTAATGTTAGTTAAGAGCTTATCTTCATCGGACATAAGGAACGGGTTAATGGCCCAAGGCCCATAGTATTACCATCAAAGAGTAGTTACAAGTGGTGTAGTTTTCCTCGAATAACAGTTATGAATCAACCTTTACAAGTGGTGTGGTTTTCCTTGAATAATATTTATAAATCAACCTCTGAGAATACTTACAAGTGGTGTAACTTTCCTTGAATAATAATTATGAGTCAAACTTTACAAGTGGTGCAGTTTTCTTTGAATAATATTTATGAATCAGCCTCTATAAAAAAAAAATAAGAATTAGTGATAATTGTCTCACTACTAATTTCACAACTGAATTATAATAAATTTTCTCACTATATTTAAAAAAAAAACCATAATAAGTCATAATAAATTTGAAATTATATTTAAACTTTAAAATATAATTAAATTAAAAATACTCTAAATTCCAATCTGGTAATCAATTATGAAATACCTCACGACCTTGATAATCCTTTGTAAATCATAAAGCATTGATTTATTGATTGCATTTGAGATGGCTAGCAACTTAAAAAATCACAGTCAAATTAATAAATATGAAATTGAATATCAATATTTATGGAGTGGATAAACAGCTAAATAGTACTCTATATTTATGGAGTGGATAAACAATTGCATACATCTTATAACTTGAGAATGGTATCACAAATAGAATTACAAAAATAATAAAACCTGATTTTTTCAAGAATTTTTAAATAGGCTACGCAAAGGTGATTCTTCATATGCATAAACCTCACACATGAGGGACTCTGGTGCAACCATTTGATGGCATGTGTCATAGGGAGGACCAGAGATCTCTCTTACCACAATATAGTCACGAGTGTCAAATCCCCTCTTTATTAACAAGAAAACCTCCAAGTGTCTCATGAACTTACTTTAGCAAAATGGCTAGCATGAGAAGACATTTTAGGGGAGCAATAGCTATTCACATGCTTGAGCTTAGGAATAAGAAATATTCACTCAAAGGAAGAAGCCTAGATGATGTTTACTAGAGTTATAACAAATTTCAAATATGAGGTTGTATTTGAAATCAAGCAAATTTCAAATATGAGGTTAAATCAAGCAAAAAAAAAAATGGAATATATTTATTACATGCGGGATCATTCCTTAATAAGAATGTTTATGGGGTTTTGGCCTTTAGAAAGAGCATATATCTGGTTGATCTAGAAAAGTGGAAACCAAAGGGGAAGATCGATCTGAAACTCGGAGAAAAAGGATTCTTCATGATCATATTCACAAATTTGGAAGATACTGCGACAATATTTGAAAATGAACCATGCTTTTTCAACTCTAAAAGGCTCTAGTTTCGCTTTTGGATAGAGGGGTTTGGCTTGGAAAATGAGTATTTCTTGGAATCCCTTATATGGATCAATCTCTTCTCTCTTCCAAAGGAATTATAGGAAGAATAAACCCTAAAAGGAATAGGTAACTTGTTACGAGAGTTCCTCAAAATATAATAAGCCACAAAATATGGAAGATATACATACTATGCATGAATATGTGTCCAAATGAACATTTATGAGCCACTTCCAACCCCTCTAGACATCTCCTACCATGAAATGATTTGGAAAACACCTTGGACTATGAGCACATTCCCTTTTGTTGTAGGAAGTTCCACGAGTATGGTCACTTCTTAAGGGACTATTGCCTTAGTGTTGTAATCTTGCCTCCAATACCCTAGCTAGATAAAGACTCTGATGAATTTGAGAAACCTCTCACTCATTGCCACAACTTGTCCACTCATATCCCTTCTTTTTCCAATAGGGGTTTCAAAAACTCATGATACCTTTGATTCCCCCTAAAAGACACTCCACCCATGAATCTCCCTCCCCAAAACTAGTCCTCTACTCATAGTGGACCCAATTCATCTACTCTACCAATCCTTAACCCCAACTCTTATGAGGATATATCAAACAAGTAAAAATCCTTGGGAATTTTTATTAGATATGTAGCTATAATAGACACGAGAGTCAACTGAGAACATGATTTAGTAGAATATATGAATATGGATTCCCTAGACCTCTAGGCCTTGGTAGCATCATGGAAAGAAAAGGATCTTTAGTTGTTACTAGAACATTAGGTCCAAATACTACGCAAGGCCCTGTTCAAATATAAATCTCAAACTCATTCGAAAACATCAAATTTAAACTTTGTTAATCCTCACCTAGGTGTCCACACCCATTCCTTTATAGATCCTCTAAAAACCTCAAGAGAGGAAAAATAGAGGTATAAGAAGCAACAGGAAACTCCTCTAGGAATTAGGGGAAATCCTATTCAATTTGAGATGCATTACATTAATCACAAAGGCAGTCTCCTCTACCCCATAAAATACCCAATGAAGATAATATTTTGGAACATAATAGGACTCAATTTCAAGAACAAGCAATGGATTCTTAAGGGAATATGTAGCAAATATCAAGCTATGATCATGATGATACATCAAACAAAGTGCTCCAATGAAAAAATCACTTTAACAACCTCGAAATGTTAAGATGGATATAAATTACTCGCTATTGAGCCTCCAAAATTGCCTCTTTTTTTACAGTTTATATCTTACCTTTCACTCATTTTGCCTCTTATTTTCATATCACTACACCTCTACCTTGAGTTAAAAGTCATTAGGGCTATATAAATACAGTAATAAGCTAAAAGTCCATTATTGTCTAAAATCTATATGTTTTACTTTATGAAATTGACTTGATTAGGCATAAGCTACCAAATCTTACATATTCTGCAACTCCACTAATATTTTGCAGTTGATTCGAAGGTTCTATAAGATCTCATGTGCTATAAATTAGCTAGAATATATAGAAATATGTCAAATGATGTTAAGATGGTGATCCACCGATTAGCTATAAGTGGAAGTTCATAGATTCAACATAACACTCAAGTCAAACTCTTGGTCAAAATAATGACTAGCACACATGTAGAAAATAGAATATCAAGTGAGAGAGATTCATATGAAGCAAACGAGATTATTTATGAGATTTGATGATATGAAGAATGCGTAATGGATTAAGGTTGTTAATGTGTCCTTTCATGACTCACTTTCCTGATAGCGAATCGTGAAAAGGAAGAACCTTTTTCAATTTGAATAAATGAGATGTCAATTTAATTTATAGCTATTAGCTAGTAGACTATTGAAGTTGTTATATTGAAACTCTATAAAATTGCTTCATCTAGAAGCGAATAGATAGTCTGGAAATTGATTTGAATTCTCAAACTATTGTTATTTTCAAACTCTATATGCACTTTAATAATTCAATATCATTTATGATTATGATCAACTATGATTTCGCGCTATGCTCTCCCATATAATATCTCACCACTCCTTCCTTATAGTTAGCATAGATAGATGGGAGGGTATCTCAACCCGTTAAGTGTTGTATCGAGGTAGGTGTAGGGTTTCAAACCCATAATGTGGAGTATTTTGAATAGAAAAACCTCTATTTTCATTTGGTTGGTGGTTGATAAAATTGTGTGATATGAATTTTACATTTACTCGTGCACCTAAGGAGGCCCCCCTACATAAGTACGAGATATCTTAGTCTAGTTTTCCATTGTGAATTCATTCAATTTCCTATAATATGTTTCGTTTAGTCTATGCTTTACTTTTATTTAGTTAATATGCTCTCACTTTTTCTTATTTATTTTTGTCCTCCTTTACAAGTAAAGTTCTTAAGTAAAAACATTAAAAAAAATAACATTTACCTTTCTTTCAGTGTTGCATTTATAATTTCATAAGATTGCATTGGATGTTTAACTCACAAGTGAATGAACTCTAACTGATGTACACACTCATTTAACAAGTTTCAGTCTTTTCAATCTCTCTTAGAATAAGAATTCAATTTCCTTTTAGAATATAGTTTATTACTTTCTCATTAGAATAAATGTTCATTGTTTTTTGTCAGTAGAATAGAACTACTCTTATTTTCTATAAATAGGAGTTTCATTGCTTTCCTAGAATGCAATTTTACTACTTTCTCGATTAAACATATTTTCATAGAATATATTTGCTTTCACATTCGATAGAATAAATTTACATTTATGTTAAATAGAATAGATTTTATTTCATGTTTAATAGAATAGATCTAGAACAAGAATTAAAATAACACTTTCATTTTAATTCAGTAGATTAAGAATCTCTATATTTTCTAGTTTAGATTTTAATGTTGAAATATGTAACTAGGTTTGGTCTTCATATGTACTCTTGATTCTTGTATATTGTAAAATGAAAATAAGATTATTATTATTATTATTTAGCATGGGTGTCATGCACGTCAATTTATTTTAGGTCAAAGTACCCATTGAAAGCTTCTAGGTTTTGTCATAAAGTCAAGAAGTCAAAGAGTCATTGTCATATGTAAAAGATCCCATTGAGCATCTTGTAACATGTCAAAAGAATTATTTTTGAGTCAAAAGTGTCAAAATACCCCTCCAAGACCAAGTCAGCCTCGCAGAGGAGAAGTTGGCCTAATTAGGGTAGTTCATCCTCCTGGAAGAGCTATAAATAAGAGACTATTCAACCTCATTTTCTTACTCACCCATTCACTCATTAATCAAGCAAAGGAAGAGAAGAAGAAAGCAAGTGAAGGACTAGAAGAAAGAAGGAAGACGAATTTTTGGTTTTTTTCACTCTCTCTTTGTCTCACATATGAAGTAAGGCTAGGGTTTCTGCAACATCAAGGCTGAAGTTTTCAAGTTACAAGAGAAGGCATGGTCGAAATTGGTAGCAGATAAGTCAATTTGGTATCCTACAAGTCCTAAAATAAGAAGCAACCCAAGTGAAGGAAGGAGGAAGCCTTAGAAGCCCTAAATTATCCCAAAAATGTGAAAGTTGCAGCTATTGCAGGGGCCAAAAAATTTAGACCAATAGTGAGGGCCAAAAATTTGAAGTTGGGGGTCGAATTTCTGCAATTGGAAGATATTTGACTTGGTTTGACTTGGTAAGAAGAAGCACATCCTCTAGAAAGTTTGACTTGGTCTCATAAGGCTCTTGGTCTTGGTCTAAAGGTCTTGGAATTCGTCATTCGAAGAATCTATAAAAAGATAAGATATTTTTGTGGGTTTTCCTCTCTAGGAGAGGTTTTGGCCCTAACTAGTAGCCTACATTTTGTGTCCTTGTGTATTATTGATCTTCATGATTTGGTAGTTGTTTGATGATAAAAAAAAACACAATAATAAGAGAAGAAGAAGCTAATAATCAAGAAAATTAAAAGAACATCACAAGAAGTTATCAAGTCTAAGAGAAATCACTTCAAGTGTAGCCCTATTGATTTCTTAACAATTTCCATACATTAGATTTTATTTCATCTTGCTTGAGAGAGTGTTGTGTGTACTGATTTTAGAGATAAGACTTGTTTTAGATCATTTAAATTTCATTTCAAATAGATTATATTTTCTTTAAATTGAAAGTTAATTCCCTATTATATATAGTGCAAGTGTGCTTCAAAAGAATATGAACCTTGGATTGATAATTTAATTTAAGTGGCAATTGAATTACCCAACATTTTTGGCACTGCTATTGGGGAAGGATACATAGGTAATAACCTTATGATGTCTTTTTATCTATAAAACTATGTTTAGGAGGAGTAGTAAGACAAGAGGTAAGAACATGCACATCATGATTACAGGGTTTTTCCTAACCAAATATATTACAATTCCATCTCATATTAGTTGCATTCATTCTTAGATGTATAGTCAAAATTCATATCATTTAGGATGCATGCATAGAGAAAGAGATTCTATGGGTAGATTTGTTATAGGACGTAGTTTAATTCCATCATCACCAACCACCCCCACTAAAACATGTGGTGTTGTAAGAGCCACATCACCCTCCATCTCATACATTCCATATTTTGCAGGTAAAAAAATACTTCCTGAGGTACAAAGATCAGAAATTCTACCTAGAGAATCACCAACTTCATCTACATAAGAAGTGGTAGAAGAACCTACATCTATAGCCGAAGGAGTTATCTTCCTTTCTTCAACATGTGAAAAAATCGTTGGACAAGAGTTAAAAGTACCTAGTAAGGAAGAAGAAGAAAAGGAAGAAGAAACTTTTCCTAAAGAACCATTGATAGAGGAACCAAAGGAAGACAATCTAGTTGAGGAACCTTACATAAGCTCTGAAGAATCAACAATGGAAGAAGGAGAAGGAGAGATTGATAATGGAGAAGAAAGACAACTAATTGGTGGAGGAAGAGAAAGAGATAGAATACCTTAGGGAGGTGGTAGTGGTGGTTGAGATGGAAGAGGAGGAAGAGGAAATGATGGAGGTTATCATGAAGAGGAGGATCCTTTTGGATTTCCTATTCAAGATGCTAATACTACTGCTATTATGAAGAATATTTATCCATCCATTCTTCCTATTTCATGGTATGAGTACTAAGGATCCTGAAACCTTTCTCTTTGAATTTGAGGTATTATGTAGATATTATGATTATTTGCTTGATACTCAAAATTTGAAATTCTTTCCAACCACATTGAAAGATGGGGCTCTCAAATGGTTTATGGGTTTAGGAACTAATTCTATAAGGACATGGGATGACATGAAAATATTATTCTTAGAGAAATATAAGGATTATTGCATACATCATGACCTTAGAGAAGAAGTTTTTAAAATGACTCAAAAAGAAGATGAAATCCTTGAAGATTTAGTAAAGAGATTTACATATAATGTTAAAAGAGCTAAATTTCATGATTTTGGACTGTATACATTAAAAACTCTCTTACTAAGAGCTATAAAGGATGAATATATTTATTTTCTTAATCTAATGGGTAAAGAAGACGTGTCTCAACTATCGTTTCACGAGATTTGTGAATTGTGCAAAGATATTTCAAGAAGAAAGTCGAATTATGGCAAGAATCTGAGAGATCCAGCTATGTCAAGAGTAAGTAAATTTGCATTGGGAATGGTAAGTCGGGAAAAAATAGGTAATTTTCTTGATAAATTTAAAACTAATATTCGTGGTAATCTTAGTGAGAAAAATGATATGCTAAGAATGCAAAACAAGAAAAAATATGGAAATGTTTCTTTGTTTATATTATGTCCTAGATGTAGAAAGAAACGTGCATTACGAGAATGTCCTCTTGATAGTATTAAAGTTTGTGTTATTTATGAAAAGACTCATGTTGTGAAGAATTTCCATTCAATACAAGAATTAAAAGATGTTTATCAAGAAGAATATGAGACAATTCAAATAGAAAAAATTTGTTATGTTGCCCCTAGAAGACCTTGACAACTCCGTCAAATAGGTATGGCACAAGATCCCAATGCGCAATTTCAATCTTATTCACAATCTCAAAGTAATTGGAACACGCCCCTATCATGGAAAAATTGGCCACCTCAACCTCAAAAATCATCTTGGTCATAAGGATGGAAAGCTTCCTATAGTAGAAATCCCCAATACTCTTAATCGTTTCAACAATATCCTCAATATCAACCTTAGTATTATCCTCCAACCAAACCTTCACATCTTGTCCAACCACAATTCCAACCTCAATTGACTACAAGTCAACCCTTCCATTACCATCCACCTCATTTCCTCAAAACTCAAACCAATTACCTTAAAAACCACTCCCCAATCCCAATAATAATACACCTCAGCAACCAATTTATAGTTCTGAAGTAAAAAGAATTCAAGCTATATGATAGCTCCTCTAGATTTAAATGATTCCCAACTTATATATGGTCGATTTTTACAAAATAAAACACCTCCTATTGTCATTAAGGAATATAAAGAGGATAAAAATCCTTAAAAGGAGGAAAATCCTAAATATGAAAATACTCCTCAAAAGGAATATATTCCTACACAAATAGATGACAACGAAATAAGGCCAACTCTTGCAACTCCTCCAGCTGAGAAGCCCTTAGTTTCTTACAGAATCCACCTTTTTCTAGAAATATTACAAGTTGATAAAGGTATATAGAAGAAAACAACATTAGCAGATTATGATATGTTAGATGATTTGAAAAAGATTTGCATTAAAATCCCTTTGCCTCAAGCAATAAAGGAAATTCCTATTTTTGCAAAAATAATAATCGAGTTGTGTATTAGAAAACCTGAAAGAAAAAGAAATGGAATACAAAAATTCCAACCCATAGGAAAAATGGCAGATATCAACGTGAATAAAGATCAATAAATTATAGAAAGTCCCATTGTAAAGATCCACATCAATAATATCAAAATTCCAAACAAATTGATTGATTTAGGTGCAACTATAAATGTCGTGACTAGGACTACTATGGATAGATTAAAATTAACTAATCTTCAATATATTCCTACTCCATCACAATTAGCATATATATTTGTTATCAAACCATATGGTATATTAGAGGATGTATCAGTATCCCTAGATTAATGGGAGTATCTTGTTGATTTCATGATATTAACTCCAAAAACTAATCTAGGAGGTCATCCACTGATTCTTGGTAGGTCATGGTTAGCCATTGATGTTTATTTATGATGGCAATACCACTAAAAAGTTCACATTATATCCACCAACGAGAGAAATAACTGAAATAGAGAATGAATATTGGATTGAACAACATGATGAAGATTATGAAGACATTCAACCAGTTCTGACTATCTCACGGAATGATGAGGAAGATCAATTAATTAATTTAATCAATAACCATGATTTTTATTCATATTGTGAACAAAACTATTGCGTGTATATGTTAGAACAATTTTTTCAAGAATATTGTGGTACTGGATACTTTTCATCTCAACAATCCAAAATATCATTAAACTCAATGGAAATTTTTGGCAATTCTCTGGTAGAAATTAATCCAAGAAAAACATCAAATATCAGCAATAACTTGGAGGAATCTCAAAAGAAACAATTGATTAAGATGTTTCATAAAAATTCCTCTTCGCTTGATTGGAATATACACAGAATCAAGCAAAATGCATGTATGTGTCATATTTATATACAATAGAATGCCAAACCTATAAGACAACCCCAAAGGAGGAATCTTATTCTGAGAGAGATTGTTAAAGAAGAGTTACAGAAATTTCTCAATGTGAATTTTATTTATCCAATTCCAAATAGGCAATGGGTTTCATCCTTGGTTATTGTGTCGAAGAAAAATGGAAAGTGGAGAGTATGCATAGATTTTCTAGAGGGTGAAAGCATGGAGCTCAGTTACATTGTTTCACGCGAGAGAGCATGTTTGAGTGGAAAAAACGATGTCTCTATAGAGCATTTTTTAAGCGCTCAATCGATTTGTTTGAGGGCTTAAACAATGTAACCCAAGGTTAGCCAAGAGCTCAATCGAGCCATGTTTTTGAAATTTCCCGCCAATACAAGCTAGGCATGGAATTAAAAAAAGTTGCTTGATCGAGCCTTTATTTAACCATGGTAAGGGCTCAATTGAGGATTTCCTAAACCTTCAATTGAGCTATTTCAATTTCGAATTCAAGCGCTCGATCAAGCCTCTTTAGTCGTAAAATCCATAATTTTAGTACCCCTTCTGCAATATTTCATGCAACACCATATTGTACCCTAGCGGACTTAGGGTTAAATTTTTCCTTAGGTGGTGGAGTTGATCACATTGAATTCATGAAGGAATCCTCTATCTAATGGTATATGAGTTTGAAATTTTTGAATTTGTATGATATTTTTCATCTAATTTCTTTTAAACATAATGCTTAAAAGAATTTGAATAAAAAAATTTCAAAAAATAATACTATCTTTTTTTACGAGTCCTCTTCAAAGGGGTACTTTTTTTTTTCAATTTATTTAATTAGTTGAAAAAAACCTTACCTGAACACATTTGTTTAAAAATTCAATTGAAATATTACTTGATCAACTTTGAAAAATAATAAAAAATATATTTTTGCATTAAAAAAATTAATTTTTAATATGAAAAACTTAGCTCTCTCCATGCAGATCATTCTCTTTAATAAAAATTATACATTTAAGACTAAATTATGCTACGTGAACACACACATACCTCTTAATATGTGTGAAAATTTGCAAGGACAAGCATTTCATTTAATGGAAAATTGACATATTATACGACAGTAAATATTTTTACAAAAAATTTCATTAGGAACACAACATAATTCTCTATAATTTGTCTTTTTACTCTGAGAGGGCTTGAATTCGATAAAAGAGGAAAAACTTGAAATTTCATGGCGACATTTGGCCCAAAAGTATAACCAATCTTCATGTTTTCACCCTTGAGAATTAAAAAAAAACTCTAAACAATCTTTTCCCATTACCTTTTATTGATCAAGTATTAGATACACTAGCAAAGAAGAAATATTTCTCTTTTTTTGATAGTTTCAGTGGATACATCTAGATTCAACTTGCACATGAAGATCAAGATAAGACAACTTTTACATGTCCATGGGGTATGAATGCTTATAGAGTACTTCCCTTTGGTTTATGCAATGCACTTGCTACATTCCAAAGAATTGTATTAGGTATCTTTTATGACTTGATCAATGATTGTGTAGAAATTTATATGGATTATTTTATTGTTTATGAGAATAATTTTGAAGAAGCTATGGAAAAATGGAAAAAGTCCTTGTTAGATGTAAAGATGTTAATCTTTCATTAAGTAATGAAAAATGTTTTATGAGGTTTAATGAAGGAATTGTTTTTGGTCATCATATTTCATGTGATGGAATCAAAATGTATTTATCAAAGGTTGAAGTCATCTCCAAAATTTCAATACCAAGATGTCAAAGGGATGTTTGAAGTTTTCTTGGATCCACAAGTTATCATAGAAGGTTTACAGAAAACTTCACAAAGCTTGTTTCACCACTTTTCACATTACTCACTAAAGATTGTGAATTTCATTAGAATTATGATTGTCAAAAAGCTTTTGAATTGTTGAAACAAAAAAAAATTATGAGGTGCCTATTTTAAGTGGGCCAAATTGGTCCTTTCCATTTCATATTTCTATTGATGCCTCAAATATGGATCTAGGAGTTGTGTCAAGGAAAAACATTAGAGAATTTTTTTAGGTCTAAAATATACCTCTTAGGAATATTATAAAATAACAGTGGAAATAATAAAATAATATTAGATTACCTCATCAAGTTTAAGAGGGAAAAAATAAAAAACAACTTTTTCAAATTGTATTTTCAACTTAACTACATATGATTTTAATCAAATTTCGAGCAAAAGCATTCGTTGGATGCAGGATTTAATTTTTCATCCAAGGAGTACCCATGTTGCAATGTTTTGATAGACCCAACTACATGAAAAATTTGAAATACATGAAAAAAGTGATATTTATTTTTCAATATATTTTCACTTATTTTTGTGTTCCAAGAGAGATTGTAGCATATTAGGGTGCACAATTTACATCCAAGCTAGTGTAGAAGATCATGGAGCAATACAATATGATACATTGTAAATCCACTCCTTATCATCCACGACCTAATGGAAAAATAAAATCCACAAACAAAGTTCTTGAAGCCATACTGGCCAAGAATGTGCATCTACATAGAAGAGACTCGACAAACAGACTTCTAGAAGCACTCTAGGCATGTCGAATCACATGGAGGAATACCATTGGACATACTCTTTATTATTTTTATGGGATGCGAGTTTTACCTCCTATTGAATTCGAAGTGGAGACCTATAAGACAACAACAAAATTGGGGTTAGATCTTTCTGAAGCTCAAAAACAACGACTGACATAACTGAATGAATTGGATGAGATTAGCCAAGATTCCATTCAAAGGACAAGCATAATCCAACAAAAAAATATTTGATCCCCGGATGCGGGTGTCAACATGCCAGGCAGTGAGGAGCCACATGCCCAACATGTGCCACCTCATGATCGCCAAGGGAGTTTAATGCCCCTCGCCGCCGAGGAGTTAAGATGGGAGGCGCAGAGCAGAAACCTTAATGAGGATGCAGGGTACGATGACGAGCTTGTAGAGAGTAATCAAAGCGGGCAAAAATCGAGGGAATGTTTGTTGTTTTAAGAATGAAGGAATGTTGCGGTTTTGGACTCAGAGTGCAGAGCAAGCAGCTCAGATCTCTGAGGGAAATTGTCTCTTTCAAGCTTCTGTTCTTGCTGGGGGCGACGGCATTCATATTGACGAAGAAAACTTCATGCTTGTTTATCCGGGGTACCGCTGCTTCTGTGAGGTTGAGCTCTGTTACGGAACAGTGGGGGGACGAAATTCAGTTGGGGGGCGACTCAATCCCGACAAGCCCTCAAGCGTTGTTCGGTTACCAGCTATTAGCGTCTCTGCAACCATGGCTCCTCCCCGGGAAAGGATGCCATGTCTAAGAGGTTCTGGGCGAGGAGGTTCTTCACGTCACCCTGCGGCGGATGCCCACCATCATTGTTGCTGCTGCTACTGCCATAGAAGGGCGGGAGCCACCCCTATACCGGCCAGTCAATTCATGGAGGCCGGCAGCTCCAATGATGGAGCGCCCCTGCTTCCAGCGTTTGGCTCAGTCATATTCACCCTTGGCAGCTCGTGGGACAATCCTGGCATTAACGCACAAATATCGGTTCTCTTCACAAAGGTTCCTCAGGAGGATGCCGAAGGAACGCAACCGGACATTGCAGAGGAACATCCAGAGGGCAGTGGGGAGAAACGCCAGGATGTGCAGAAGGCAATTGCAGAGGATAATCCAGCGAAGGAGCCTAAGCAGACCCCCACCCGACTTCAAGAGCAGGAGACGCCAGCCTCCACGCAGGACCCCATGGCAATGTGGGAAGGCTGCCCAGAAGGCCACGGGTGGTGCAGAATTATTGAGGAAGAGCCAGAGGAATAGTCTCCAGCAACCCACTCTGGCATACATTTTTCTCTCTCAGGTCTGGTATAGGATCTTGGTCTCTGTTGGGGCCTGGAATAGGCTATATATCTATGTTTGTGTCTCTTTAGTTCTTGTTTATGTGCACGTTTACTATAGTCTGGGCAGTAGGCCTTGCAAGGTCTGTTATGAGTCTTTTTGTTTGATGCCCCTACACGGGCTGTTTTGTTATGATCCGAAAACAACTCTGTGTTATGTCATGTGGGAAACGCTGCCCCTGCGAGGGCGAATTCTGAGTCAAGAAAAGCCACCCAATGTGCCACAGTTGGCCCTGGGCAGCCTGTCTTTTTGATTGTAATGTTTGCCTGTACATAATATAATAGACTAGATAGCTTTACCGAGAAAAAACAAAAAAAACAAAAAAAGATTTGATGACCTGACAATTTTATCAAAGTCAAAAAGTTCAAGCTAGGTGATTGAGCCCTTCTCCTTGATTCTAAGTTTAAATATTTTCAAGGGAAATTCCAAACACATTGGTTAGGTCCATATGAGATTAAAACTATTTTTGACAATGGAGTAGAAATGATTAAGACCATTGATGAAAAGGGATCAATTTTCTTGATAACAAGCATATATTAAATTTTTATCACAAGCCCTTAACAAGAGAAGAATTTGTTCAAAATCTTTAAGAAAATTTTGATTTGAAATTTGTAGGAAAATGAGATTCTTCTTCTTTATTACCAAAATAAATTTGATTTTTTTCTTATAAAAAGAATAATAAAATGAATAAATAAATAAATGCATAATTATGAAAACCAACATTGCTAGCACACACTATCCAGAAAATCCTAGTTGAAAACCAAAGCCTTTTGGAAACTTGGATTTTCCCTTTTTCCATTTTCTCTTTAAAAATAAATTTTTAAGTTCAAACTAATTAGTTTGAAGAATTTGTTTCTCTTTTAAAGAGATTTCATCAGCATTTATTAGCATTCATCAACATCATTAGCTTTAGTAGCAACAAGTACCATGAAGAATTGAAAGCAAATTTTTGAATATTACTAACATTTCGTAGCTAATTCATTAGAAAAATACTTAGGACCTACAAGAAAAGTAAAATCAAAGCATATATGTGAGGTAATTCAAGAAAGTAACATTATGAATAATCAATCAGTTTCATTAAAGTATAAAGTATAGATATTTGAGTTAATATATGGAGTATTTATAATGATCTAAAAAGGCTCTCATATATTTCAAAGATGACAAAATACAAACTCATCTCGTATCATTTCATTTCATCATACCATAAAAATATCCCTATCCTATTGGGAAAATTCAAAACTTTGAAGCCTATGTTGCAATTAAAGGATCATATCCAAAGGATTCATGGGAAATTAAGAATTCAAAAGGGAGATTCCCATCATAGTACTATCATCGAAACATTCACTTCCATTTAAAGCAGTATCTCTCACTGGATTCCATTACACCATCCATTTTCTTCCACTGCTCCCTATGATAGATTGTCGAATAGGCAGTTTGAGGGTGAGACTTCTTTCACAAGAATGGTGTAGAGGTGACCAGGGCATTTGCACAATTTTTTAATGGGAATGAGGCAGATATTGGAGATATCAAATTAAAGTTGACTGAATCATTTATAGCGGAAGCAATAAAGCTTCCCATAAATTGTGAAAGTTGGTTTAAAAATAAAAGGTTAAAAGATGAAACGTGGAATTCTTTCTTGCACAATCTAGGTATGGATAATCATCATTTAAAAAGGGTATTCAAGTTTCTACATTAAAACCAAAATGGAAAATTCTATTGTTTATCTAGCAAAAAAATTTTACTTGCAAAGGAAGATATGTGACCTTTTTGTTTTACCATGCCAGGTTATTAATGCATTTCATAAAAGGGAAGGAATAAATTTTTCCATATTATCTATTGTGAAGTTTAAAGAAGATCTCATTTAATATTCAAGTAGATTCAAGGAATATAAACAATGATTTGTATCACCACGGTGTAGTCAAATTACTTTTTGAGGGTAAATTAAAGACTAATAATGATAACTCGAAGGATTTTTTGGTGAGAAATCATTTTGTTGACATTTCAAATGAGGAGAAGGTCAAAAAGATAAGAAGGAGCAGATGAAGGGTTTCCTCAAACACTAACCCTGAGCAAGGAATTAAAGAAAATAAAAATTTGGATGTCGATAATGTAATAGAGATAAGGTCCATAATACTGAAGATGTGGAGAAAGATATTACACTCAAAGAACTGGAAACACAAGCAAAACTCTCTAGAGGTAGACCAAGGAAGAAACAAGGTGATTAGGAACAAAAGAAAAATGAACCAAAGAATGTTAGAAGAAAGAAAGCCAAATAAACAAAACAAGAAGAGCCGTCGAGGAGAGACATGAGCAAACCTCAAAAGAAGGATACTAAAAGGAAAAGCGAAAAAAGAGCAAATGAGTCTTAGCAGTAAGGGAAAAAGAATAAAAGAATTAGAAACATGACTAGAGTCCAAGCCCACCTAAAACTATAGAGTTTAAAGAAACATAAACATCACAAAAGTTTTCTATAAAAAAGAATCCATAAATAAATATTGTCGAACAATAAATGTTGTCACCTTTCAATTAAAGAAACACCTATCACTACATATATTTTACTTATCATATATAAAATAAAAAGTTATATCTAACTAAACAATAATAAATACATAATTTTTTTAAACCATTATTTTTATTAATATTTAAATATTTTTTTTCCCTTAATTATAATTCACTTTAAACTTATTAAAACAATTTATTTTCGTCTTAATTCACTTTTATTAAATATATTTTTTTCCCTTAATTATAATTCACTTTAAACTTATTAAAACCATTTATTTTCGTCTTAATTCACTTTTAACTCACTTTAAACTTATTAAAACCATTTATTTTCGTCTTAATTCACTTTTAACTCATTCAAAGTATGTTAATCTATTCTTATCATAGGCGAGGGTTTACAAACAAAAGAACACCTCTACTAACCCTCGATAGTGCTTTTGTGCTTCAAGATTACTCAACTTAGTTATGGCGATCCGTATTTTTCGTTTATTTATCTCTCCAGTCCTCTGCAATGGATATTAATATAGGTTGAGATTTCATATAGAGATCTTCATTCATCATGTGATTCAGATTTAAATTCAAATTCAAATTAAATTAAAACTAAAATTATATAATGATAATAAAAAAATAAAAAAATTTAAATATTAATATAAAATAGTCAATTTCGATAGTTTAATTGATAAAGATCGTGAAAATGAAATCTCGTAGAATCAGAAGTTTTGAAATCTTTAAGGTTTGAAATTTTTAAGTTCAAATTTTATAGATACTATCCTCCCATCCGAGTGAGAAATTGGATATATTGAGAAATGAGTAATTAGACTAATTTGGTATTTACCTGATTACAGTGATGCGAAAAATTTAAACCTCACATTTCTCGTTCTGTAACACTTAATATTAACCACAAAATGGAATTTGCGACGAAGATGTTTGGTCTTAGCGGTCGTTAATCACCATTATCTTTTTTTTTTGTAAGCTATGATAAAAGTTCTATTAATAAAAACTATGTATATTTACATAAGACCACCCGCCCAACAGGGAAACCAGGTGATTTTCTAATAATATATAACCGTCATGACAGAGAATCAATGTATCAAAACCAGAGAAAATATCACACTAATCTATCTAAAAACAGTCTATGCACCAGTAGAGATATATCCATATTGTTGAAAACTGTTACCAGTATACTGCTATGAACAACTATTGACTGGAAAAAAACACAAAAAACTCCATGTAAAAACCTGTGAATGTGTTCAAACTACTGTGGCTACAGATGCATGGCCTCATTCCTCACAGCATTTTCATCATCTTCTGTCTTCACAGCTATTCCATTATCTTTCAACAGCTTGATGAGCTGATCCATTTTCCTGTCCTGCATGAGAAGGGTCATTTGTATATTTTTCAATTCTCGTTTGAACAATGGCGTATCCTGTGCGAGCTCCACCATTTCTGCTGCTACCTGTTCCAGGGCCTTAGCAAGCAAACGCTTCATTCCCCAATATACGTGCAGTGACTGCTTATAGAGGGACATCCTTCCCCTTGTATGTCCAGGATCAGGTAATAAGCTCTCCCAATCAGCCATCTCTGGATCAGATTGATCTTGCAGAGCCTCTTCCTCTAACTTATCTATTATCTTACGGATTTTAAAATTTGTTTCCCTGGTGTAAGCCGCCTCTGCATCCTGTAATTTCTGGCGCATATCCTTCTTAGCCCGACCACGAACAGCACGGCCAGAGCTCTCTTCGGATCCGCGATGCTCCTCTCGCCCGACATGTCTCCCTCTGCCCGTAACACCTCCTCGACCCCTTCTCCCGCGTCCGCGCCTGCTCCTTGCTGCAACTGCCTCGTCACCATCCTCAGAATCAATATCAGTATCATCTTTGCCCTCCTCCGGAACTGAACGCCTCATCCACCTACCCACTTTCCCACCAGAGGAGGGACGAGGAATATCCTCCTCAAGAAAGTCGCGAATGTCATCTTCCAGCTCGTCAGAGTCTTCAGGGATATCTAAATACATGGGAGGGAGGGACTCTTCCACCACTTGTTTCCCTTTCTCTGCCATCGTGGCACCCTGACTGCGAGTTCGCCTTCCTTCGAAGCGAGATTGATTACTATCCATATTATCCACTCGCGTATTCCACTGCAAACGACTTCCTATACAGTCTGGGGTCCTAAAGAAAACAATGTAAGATAAACCAATAGTCTCCCACCACCTCCTCAATACCTGCAACTCTCTTACCCACTCTGAGCCTGTACAGAGGATAAATGAGACCCTTTCTTTCGCTCTCCCAACAGCAGGTAAGAAATTGGTATCGTTGCAACTACTATCATTCCATCTTCGGAGAAGAGCATGCAGTATGAGGACCTTGCTCGGCCACCTTCCCACGTTGTGAGCAATTATTCTCCAAACCATCTCAATAATACATGTTGCGTAGCCCAAATCCTGATGTGATGCTCGCGCTGCCCTCCTGACGCCACCGCTCTCCCAACGCAGTACCTGCCCTGCCGTCAGCCTTGGGATGAGCAGGCCTTCGCATACATGGATATAAGGATGCCGCCCATTTAAACTTTCGATACATATAATCCGTAAGCTGCTGCTGTCGTCATAAATGCTGTTATCATATTCAGTCAGAAGCATGAGGAGAAGGCCGGTATGCAGTCCTATCCTCCCCTGCCGCCTCATAATTCCTTTTAGATTTTCAATATAACTATAACTAAAGCCTCGTATGTCTCCATACATACAGATGTCCCATTCGTTTGAAATCATCAGGAAACGGTGTTTTAGGCGGTCCAATCCTCCCCCCTCGCCTCATGATTATCCTGACGCAATATGACTGCCAGGTCATTCCATCTCATGTCCTCCTGTAAGGCCACCCAACTGCCATCCAATAGACAATGTGAACCGCCACACGCCCAGTTTGCCAAATAATCAGCCGCTCGATTGCCTCGTCTGAGAACATGGGTGACTGTAATATAGTCAATCCTCCTCATTTGATGTTCGATATCCTGAATAATTGCGGCCGTCCGCCAGCTCTTGGCTACATGGTCCCAAGCTTTGCCTCTCTGTAATTTCCTCATCATTTCAATAACAATTTGGGAGTCACCTTCAATAGCAAGGTTACGATAACCATTCCTCGCAGCAATCCGAATACCATGAAAAATTCCCCATAGTTCGGCTTCATTATTGGACATTTCACCACCCCATTCTGCATATACCCACCGCGAGAGACCGCCACTATCTCGGAAGATACCACCCCACCCTGCATCTCCGAGATTTCCTTTTGATGCACCGTCAAAGGATAATTTAATGCAATCATCTATTGGGAACCTAAAACGATTTGGGCTCTGGATAGTAACTCGATTACGCTTATCATTATTAGGATACAACATTGTATATTCTAGGTTCAATTGGCATAAAATTCTTTGCTCATCCAAGTTTAATTGCCAATCCTCCTCTCGCCAAGGTTCGGACAAGATCGTTTCCTTAATGGAACGGCAAACCACATCCCATATAATGGCACCATGGCAGCTTCGGTCTTTAAAAATCCGTCGATTACGCTCCTTCCAGACCTCCCAGATTACGAATCCCAGTGTCAAACTCCATATCCTCCTCAGTAACTTGCTATGGAAACGACCTGTACCCCATTGTAAAATGGTATTTCGTAGACTATGAGGATCCCTATCATTCTGCCCGAAGAGAACCCTCACCTCTTCCCACAAAGTTTGTGTATACAGACAGCGATTTAACAAATGCTCCTGATTCTCAACATCATTATTACAAAGATAACATCGCGATGGACCAATCATCCCGCGTTTCTGCATTTGGTCCCATGTCAAGACTCGTTGTCGACACACTAACCATGCAAACATAGTTACTTTGGGCCACCATTTACATTCCCACAATTTTTTCCAATCCACTTGGTCTGCCGGTCGATCCTCTCTGGTTAACCTATAATAAGCTTCTTTAACTGTAAACATGCCTTGCATGGTCTTACCCCAACGAAGAATATCGCCACCTGAACGGATCTTGATTTTCCTGGAGTCCAATTCTCTGATAAACAAAAGCTGAGTCTCAGGGCTGATTCTCTGCTGCCATTCCATCGGTTGTTTCCATATCCGCCACTGCTCATTCGGATTAGGCAATCTCCAGTAATCCTGAACATATTCAAGTCCTGCCTGTTGTGCACCTTCTTGAAGGTCCTGTAAATGTGGATTACTTTGCAATTTCTCACGTTGTTGCCATCCATCCGTCCAAAACCTTGCTAGATTACCTTCCCTAATTTCCCAGAACGCAAACTCGCGGACGACATCATTGTTCCTTCTTGCAAGCTCCCAGATTTGGGATCCTCTTGGAGTATCGTGTACCCGGACTCGGCCTTCCACCGAACCTGGCATGTTATATTTTTGATTCCAGATACGTTTCCATATATCAGTACCCCCTTGCACCCATCTCCACCATAGCTTCGCCCCTAAAGCCTTATTTACGATTTCCAAATCGCGAATTCCTAAGCCCCCTTCCTCTTTCCGGCGGATGACCTGCTCCCAGGAAACTAAAGTCCATTTTCTTTGCTGGGTTGGTCCTCCCCAAAGAAACTTACCCAAGATTTGTCTTAATTTACAGAACACACCCTTAGGGGCAGACATGATTGACAATGGGTATATTGGAATGGATAGTAGCACTGATTTTAAGAGAACCACTCTACTTGCGATATTCAACACTCTAAACGACCAGTTATGTAATCTTTGCTGTATCTTCTCAATCAAATTTTGCCAAGTATTAATACGCCTAGAATTACTATCTAACTGAATACCTAGGTATTTTGTCGGCAAAGCACCCTGTCTAAAACCTAACACCCGAGTTAAATGGGCTTTGACAACTGCAGGAGAATTGAAAATAAAGGTACAGGATTTAGCATTGTTAACTGCCATACCTGAAGCTGTCATAAGAACTTCCATGATGTGTTTGAATCCCCTTACCTCTCGAAGTGAAGCCTCACCAAACAACATCAAGTCATCAACAAACTGTTGATGCGTAATGATTAAGTTTGACCCCCATAATCTCAGTCCTTTGATTCTACGGTCCCGGACCTGCTGCTCAAGCCTTCCATTGCTAAAATGAACAGGAATGGTGAAATTGGATCCCCTTGCCTGATACCCCTAGTGGCATTGAACGTATTAGTAGGTATCCCATTGAGCAATATTGAGAAGTTCGGAGTAGAGACCAAACTACTTATCCAGGCAATCCACCTACTGTCGAAACCAAAAGCGTGAAGAACAGCGCGTAGATAATCCCAATTCAAGCGATCATATGCCTTGGATAAATCAAGCTTCATAAGCATACCTTTCTTCTTCTGCTGTTTTAAGGAATGTATAACCTCCTGTGATACCACTATACCATCTAGGATCTGCCTACCTTCCACAAAACCCGTCTGTTCAGGCGCAATTAAATTTGGTAGGAGAGGTTTCAGCCGTTTCGCAATGACGGAGGAGATTATCTTATATATTACGTTGCAGAGGGCAATGGGTCTGAAACCCTGTGGGTCTTCAGATGCATTATTCTTAGGAATCAACGTGAAGAAAGTTGAGTTAATACCTGGCCAGACTTGCTGTCTGAACCGCGATTCCTCCACTGCATCCACTATGTCTTTCCCTAGAAAGTGCCAGGTCGCCTGAAAGAATTCAATCGTATAACCATCCGGGCCTGGAGCCTTATTCTTGGCCATGTTCATTACAACTTCCTCCACCTCCTCCAAAGTGACTGCCCTCATGAGTGCCTTATTCTGGTCCACTGTTATAATCCTTGGTATTTCACTACAAATAGTAGTAATAGCCTCTGCTCTATCCCTCCGAGTTTCCGTGAGCACCCCCTTAAAATACTCCACCAGAGTCCGTGCAATACCAACTTGCTCTATCTCTCTTTCACCCTCCGCATTCCGGATAGAGAAAATTCGATTCCGCTGTCGATGTTGAATCATAGCCTGATGGAAAAATTTTGTATTCCGTTCGCCTGCTCGCAACCAACGAATCCTTGATTTTTGTTGCCATAAAATCTCCTCTTGTTTGCGTCGTTCCTCCAACTGACTAAGAATCTGTCCTTCCTCCCTACTCTTATCCTCATCTCTACCCTCCAATATTATCTTCTGCTGAATCTCTTCCATTGCTCCTTCCAAACGTTGATTAGCTGCCAAAATGTTCCCAAATTCCTTCCGATTCCATGCTTTTATTCGCTGTTTTAATTCCTTTAGCTTCAACTGAAGCGTATGCATTCGCCCATGCCCGTTAATCACCATTATCATCATTATAAACTGGACAGTTTTTATAATCTCTGTTCTCATAAATTTTGTGTCAAGATCTATTTTTTTGACCGTTTCTTTTTCGATTATTTGACGACATAAATCTTCTGCCAAGATCTATTTCTTGACCTGAGATGATATTCTGAAACAATGGTGGATTTAGATGATAGAACGGGAGTTGTACACGTTTAGAAATTGAAATGACCACGATGTATTACACGTAAATTTCGAAAAAGGGTTTTGCATGATTTTTTTGCCCAAAACATTTTTTTGCTTTCCTTTGCAATGCAAAACTATGGTAGTTTGACAGCCAAAGATCATGACTTTTAATCAAAGAAAATGACGTTACTTGAAATAATTTGTTTGTGGTTTTTAAAAGTGTAACTGTTTATTCGATTAGATATTTTTAGATTTTGCATTAATTTATTTTTTACTTCTTTTTAAAAAAACAATTTTTAGCTAAACAAAAACAATTTTAAAACATATTCGGAATCCAATTATAATTTACATATTTTACCATATTCATTTTTCCTATTTCCATGAAACTCTGCTTTATTAGCATTTGGAATAGAAAATTCCGAAACGCATCACATTAATGTAAAAATCAGAACACGACCTTTTCGTTGCCCTATGACATCGGTAAGATATTGCACGAGGTATAGGTATTGCGTATCGGTTACATGTTTAGCTTTGTTTTATAATTTTTTAATGTAAAAGATACATCAGAATTTTTTTGGCTTAATTATAATTCACTTTAAACTTATTAAAACAATTTATTTCCGTCTTAATTACATATTTTACCATATTCATTTTTCCTATTTCTATGAAACTCTATTTCTATGGAACTCTGCTTTATTATCATTTGGAATAGGAAATTCCAGAACGCATTACATTAATGTAAAAATCAGAACACGACCTTTTCGTTGCCCTATGAGATCGGTAAGATATTGCACGAGGTGTAGGTATTGCGTATGGGTTACATGTTTAGCTTTGTTTTATAATTTTTTAATGTAAAAGATACATCAGAATCTCAGAAACGTGGACTTATCGAGGGAGCTTTCTGACTCTCGCCAGAATTGGAAAGTAAGAATGGGAGTTGTCTATAATGTGATTTTTTGGAGATTCCGGTGATAGAATCCCGCGGAAGAAATTGAGGTTAAATCTTGATTTGTTCCAGTTAAAATAGTTTTTTAACTGCATATTTGGATTCAGCATCCTGAAAAACCCCTGGGACGCTTTCATTGTGCAGAAACTAGCTATCAAACTTGCGATTCCAATAAATTTCTGCCTCGACCAGAAAAACCCGCCAAAAAAACTTTCAAAAAATCGCGTTATAGACAACTGCGCAAGAATGTGGTTGCTTCACAATCAACGTTTAGTGGCTATTATGCACGCGCTTCAATTTCCTTAGGGCGTCATTTTCACAAAACGCAATTATTAAAAGAAAAGGAGTTAAAAATAGCATAGTTATTAGCTACAAACAAAAATATGCTCATGGATTTGAAAGTGACCGGACAAGTCAAAAGTGTAATGCCAACCGCATTAAGTCCACCATTTCTCCACTAACCAAGATTAAATTTAAATTTGGCCGTTAAAATGATGGTATCTGAGTATCAGTCTATTAATATTTAATATATCACTCCATTTCTTACAAGTATATGTTTCCATTAATTTAATTAAAATTTCAAATCAATTACGTACATTTTAAATATATGAAAAAGTTTTGGAGTATTTTCTAAAATTATTTTGTTTCGTTAAGACTCATATTACAAGACTCATATTACAAGGTTGGTAGAATTTTAATTTTGAGATTTAAATTTTTGGAAACTTTAAAAAAAGGTTTGGTTAATCACATCGAACTTTATAGTCATTGATCAAGTCTATAGATCAAAACTCATTCATAGCTACTGGCCAAATTCATAGATCAAAACTCATAACTTCATGTCACAACTAAAGCTTGTAATTTAAACTCGTAACTTCATGTCACAAGTGAAGCTTATAATTTATCATGGTAGTTTCCACATGAGTAATAGCATTTTTGATGTTTACTGATATTGACTTCTTACTATTTTATCCTATACTTCATGATATATATATATATATATATATATATATATATATATATATATATATATATATATATATATATACACACGAACCTAATAGTAAACCTCATCAAAAAATTGAACTCAAACCAAACCTAATCATTATCAAACCTGAAGTCCAACCCGAACCATGTGACATAAGAAAATAAGTTTCTTTTGGGACATAAGAAAACAAATTAAAGGCCCAAGATGCATTTGGGAGAAGTGGGACCACCACGATGGTTTTCCTTGAATAAAAATGATGATTCAACTTGCAATAGTGAATAAAGGTCAATAATGTTTATCCTAGCTACTGATTTGACAACTAAATCACAATAGATTTTCTCACTATATTAAAAATAATAATAATAATAATAAAATCATGATAACTGATAATAAATTTGAAATATTATTTTAAAAATCATCGTGATAATTGAGAATAAAATAAATTTGAAATAATATTCAAACTTTAAGATATAGTTAAATTAAAAAGAAAAAACAAAACTTTAAATTCTAATATCGTCATTCATTAAAATTGAAAGAAGGGTTACATAGTAGCTAGTACATGCCATTTAAAATTAAGAAATATGATTAACTAATATTGTTCATATTAACATTATACAATTTAATATATATATATGTGTGTGTGTTATTTTTTATCAATATATATCATTTTTATAATTAAATTTATTAAAATATATTTTTAATATAATAATAACTCATCTTAAATTGAGAATATGGACAAAAAAATATAATTCATGAAAATGGAAATAATAGAAAAATAAAAAATAAAAAAAATTAAATAAAAAAAAATGAAATTAAAAACAAAAAACTAATAACTAATAGAAATTGAAGTTACTAAACAACCCATAATAAAATCTCAACTAATCACCTTACAAATAAATACATTTAAATTAAAATTAGATGCTCAATATTAAACTATGAATACACTGCACATTCAAATTTATGATAATCATTTGTAAATAATAAAGCATTGAGCATTAATTGTATTTAACCAGACCAAAAACATAAAAACTCACCATCAAATTAGTAAATATGAAATTGAAAATCAATATTTATGGAGTGGATAAGCGACAGCACTACCCTCTATATTTATTTCAGTAGATAAACCACTGCACATGCTCTATAATTCAAATACCTAAACATCACGTTGTCATACATCCGAAATGAAAAGTGAAGAACTAACGAAGAACTTAATTCATCCAAACAATTTGAATCACGTATTTTTTTATATAAAATTATAATGAAATATTTCAAATTGACCAAAGCTGTGAGGGAAGGAAAAAGTCAAATTCTTGGTAGTTGAAGCCACGGAAGAAACCAAAGCCACTAAAGTTTGAAGTACAAGAAATATCAAATGTTAAATAAAGTATTACCATCTTGGCAGCCCCACAAAGTCGCGTTTTTCCCAAAATGGATATGTCGTAAAATTATTTGTTGATTGGAAAATAGGATAAGAAAATAGATGGGAAGCAAACGTGTTGTTCACTCTAATCACGATATTATAATCAATTTTGAAACAGTATTTTATAAAATAAATTTAAAAGTAATATAAAAGGTTCTTTTGGGTTGAATTACCTAATATATTATAATCAATTTTGAAATAGTATTTTATAAAATAAATTTAAAAGTAATATAAAAGGTTCTTTTGGGTGGAATTACCTAATAAAAATTAGTTGAAAATTTCATAGTTGAAAATTTCATCCTGGCAAAATATTTGTATCGCTATAAGATATCATGTATACGGTCTATCTTTCTTTTTTTGGTGAGTTGGGTTATTATGGAATAATATTAACATTTATATCATTTTATTTTTTCATTAAATATTTATCATTTATATTACACCAATTTAATTTGTGTTATAAGTTTAATTTCCTTTTTATATTAGACTAATAATTTTTTATAAAATTACTTTAAAAGTATTTAAAGTAGATGTAATGACCTCCTTTTTTTTTTAATTTTGAGTTAACTTTCATTATTATTCATTTTCAAATATTTTCAAATAATAAGTTTTTCTTTCTTTTTCTAATTTTTTCAAATAAATCCAAAAAAACATTATAATTTTAAATCTAGAAAAAAAATGTCAATTTAGTAATTTGGAGGGCTTTCCTATAATAAACAAGAATCTAATTCACCTTCTTCTATGGTGTTAAACCCTTGTTGTAACAAATTTTCCTTTTTTTCCATTTTTGGCAATTGTAGATTCACACAACATATAGTAATGTCTCATTTTGTTTCATGCCCCCTCATTTGAGGGGGTGTTTACCCTCCCTAATCTACTTTTCATTGGGATGAGATAAATCTTTCCTTCAAAGCGTTCAATGCATATCCAAGAAAAAGAAGAAAACAAGGACCTTAGGCCCAAGATAAAGCTTATTGCACTCATGTGCAATGAATCACATGAATTAGGTCTCAAACAATTGCACAAGTCCTTTCTAAGGGATATTTAGTTCATGGATGGGATATGGGTTCCATGAAGATTATTTTAGAAAAACATGTGGAATTTAAGTTTTATACCATGGATAAGGGAGGGAAACAACACCCTTAAGCCATAAACAAACCTTTATCATACTCAATTTCCATAAGAAAGACCTATAACTAGAAGTCTTGGTCTAGGCGCTGAACGTCGACAAAGCAAAGATGAAAACTGTGGAATATCCGAGTTCAGATTCTAAAAAACCTAACCACAGAAATATACAATCCATTATAGTATAAGAAATATTATATGTTTTGCATGATAAGCATGAGTATTAGGACCCCTACCATGGCTAAGTAAGGAAAACAAAAACCTTAGGCAGAAAACAATATTCTTTATCTTGATGACCATGAAAAAGGCCTCACAGAACTACACAGATTCTCTCTAAGGGATATTGGTCCCCATGTTGGATATGGGGTCCATTTGCAAGTTTTGAGCACCACAATTGGGTCTCAATGCCTTCATAATGGATGTCGATTCCATTAGGTATTTTTCTACACTATGTAATGTAGATCGGGCCTTAAACATGTTTAGGTAAGAAATGTAAGTTGTTAATGACCTAACTAAATCTTCACAATATAAAGCTTCATGTAGTATTCCTCAAACAACCAAATAAGGCATCTATGAGGATTTTTTTGTCATGGGGTGATTTTCATATTGTTAGTAAGTTTTGCACAGCAAAATCATTTATTGAGACCTATACCATGGCTTAGGGAGAAAAATCTCAATTTAAAGAGCTATGAATTAGTACTCAAATGACTATATTGATGTTTTCTAATGGATCTTTGGCCTCTAGGTGGATTTGGGTGATATTAAGGGTTTTCCACAACACATATGGACATCATGGTCTATACCATTGCTACCAGGGGAAAACAAGGTCTGCATGCCCTTAAATAAATTTTCTCATGCTTAATGACCATGAATAAGGCCTGCCATTATGAATGTGCACATGATTAATATCCTTACATGATAAAATGAGTCTCAGGACCCTTATCATCACCAAGGGGAAAAACAATGGCATTAGGCCCTACCATCGCCAAGGAAGGAAAACAAGGGCACTACACCCGAAACAAAGCGTGTTTGCCTTAATGGGCATGAGAGAAGGTATCATAGCACTTAACATAAAGGGCATCTTCTACTATATCATGAGAGTTAGACAAAGGGAAGGAATAATATGACATGATGAAATTTTATTCACAATAGCATTTTCACATTTTAAAAACATAAATGGTAAGTTCTATTATATTATAATAATTATGAAAAGAGGTGAGGATAATATGGGAATATGAATTTTTATTCACAATAGCACATGAACATTCTAAGCACATAATTTATATCACAAACACTTTGGAACAAGCATACATTTTATAAGTTTAGAATAGTATGACAACTAGAACTAAAAAAATAATAAAACCTCACTTTTTTCAAGATGTTTCTCAAATATATCAATTTTTTACATTATTTCTAAATAGACTACAGAAAGGTGATTTATCATACATGTAAACCTCACACATTAGTGACATTGGTGCCACCATCTCACGACATGTGCCACAGGGTGACCCATAAACTATCGTCGATATTCCACTAGACAATTTGTCACAACACATATGATAAAATTATATTTAAATATCTGAAATCTACATTGTTACAATTTTGTTTTGTTTTATAATTTTTGATCTATAGATTATTGTTAATAGCGTATGCATGCGAATTAAAATTATGTATAAAATAGAGAACAACGAAATAAAATCTCACAAACACATTTGACACAATATATGACTTGGGAACCCTTTCTGAAGAAAAACCCAGTTGGAAGGTGTAGTCTCTCTACTCTCTTTCTCTTAATAGGAAATGGTTGTGAGTAAAAATAAGTATGGCTTGTGGCCCATGGGCTACTATAATAGTGCAGAAATCCTTTTTGTGTGTTCTATCTCCAAAAACCATGGAACCACTTTTCCTCCTATTGACCTAGTTATAACATAGCACAATAGCCTACTAGTGATTAGGTTTGACTTTCTCAATTGTTACCCAGAGTTACAATTAGACTCTTCTAGAGTATTCTTTATTGTAATCACATCATTATACCACTTTTCATGAATAATGGGGACTCATGTGGCATCGTCTCGAATTATGGTGGTAAAAACAAGAAGGTTAACTTCTGAGTGGCATAAATTTCACATAGACTCGGATTGACACAATTCTTGTTCCATTGAAAAGATAATTGTGTGTAGAATAGGAGAAAAATGTGTAGCACTAGAGCATAAAAGTTTACCACTAGAAAATTTTGTTTGATTCCTCCAAATGCTCCTAAAAGGTTTGAGACCCCAATTTTCCAAACTGGGGTCCCACCGTAAAAATGGTCCTGAGAATTGATTCCTCCATTTTTTCCACTTTAAAAGCATCGAGATGGATGAAAAACAATATAATGATCCAATCCAATTCATAAGGAGGATCAAATCTCCCTCCTACCACAATGTAGTCATGGGTGATGAATTCTTGGTCTCCCATCATTCTCAAGAACAAAAACTCAAGTGTGCTATGAAATCGTCTTAGAAAATGCAAATTACTTTACTTTATCCCAGGTTTAGCTTTGGAATTTTCTAGAACTTGCATCTACACTCCTACATTGTAGTCGTACTAGTTGTATCCTTCAGTCCCATCGACCTATTTATGGCCATTCATTGGACATTAATCAAATTATCTTATCTTATCTTAGTTGTTAATGGTATAATGTCATGCTAATCTAGGATGGGGGATAGGAAAACAACATTAGTGGTTGCATGCATGCACTTGACAAAGTGAAAAGGTAAGTAGCATGCATGCACTTAAAAGAGTGAAAAGGTAAGTTATATGGTGTAAAAGATTGATAGATTGAACAAATTATGACTTTGGTAGAGCTCATTGTTTCTTTCTAAAATTCTTTTGTGTTCACCTATGGTGGCAAGCGTATTTTTTTATCATAATCTTACTATAGTCAGTATCTGAATGATTTCAAAGACTTTAAAACCTTTCAAAAAACAGAATGGGTACACCATACATGAAGTCTGACAATGATGGATTTCAGAAAATTTCAGAAGCTTCCTCTTCATCTCTAATATTGTTGTTTGGGTTAATAAGACCTATATGGGGTTATCATTATTCTACCCTCAATATGTAAATATTTATAGTAATTGTCAAGTTGACTTTGATATACACCAGTGGATGATAAGAAGTTAATCACAATATCATGAGTGAATAAATCCATATAAAAAGAAAATACAAATTACTAAATAAAATTTAGCTTTGAGTAAAAGACACTTAAAAATAAATCATAAATAGGTAGTGTAAATACTATATCAAGAGATATGTTTTTTCCTTATTGATATGCTTATAGGAGCCTTCTAGGAAAATTTGAAGCAATTTTAAGGAAGGAGGTGAATCGGGGGCTTCAACACTTTTCAATTTTTCAACATAAGTATTGAAACAATATTTGAATGGATGCAAAGTTGTTAACTGTCAGAATGTGGCGCTTTATTTTTTTAATGGAAGATCATTTCATGCATTCCTATGAGATCCAACAGAGATTTCATTGTTTATATAGTGACTCAAGGGTCTCTCTTACTACTTCCTTTGGCTATATAGATCATATGTGCTTCTCTTTCTTCATTTTTCATGTGTGAGGTGATTAGTCACAGATAATAGATCTTATGAGGTCCACCTAAACCCAACCCAAATGGGAAAATTGATGTACATTTCATGCAATGAGTAAGGCCCATTTCCTTCGAAATTGTCAAACTTAAAGGAAAGAACTTACTTAGACCCATCTATGAAAACTAAATGTTGGCCATACTACATGTAATTAAGAAATGGTATCCATACCTAATACGAAGAAACTTCAAACTAAAAATAGATGATGATAGTTTGAAGTACTTCTTGGATTAAATATTATCTTTAGAAGAGCAACAAAAATGGGTCACAAAGATGTTGGGTTATGACTTTGAAATTATCTAAAAAATAGGAAAATAAAATGTTGTGGTAGATGCACTCTCAAGGAAAAAGGAAGACACAAATGGTTTATTATGTATTATTTCCATTCCAAAATATGACTGGAGGGAAGAAACAAGGATAGAATGACAACAATGTGAGAATATATACAAGAGCATTCAATAGCTACAAGAGGACCTTGATGCAGTAGAAAATTTTACTTGGAAAAATGATTTGTTATGGTATCAAGATTGCTTATTCTTATGTAAGAATTCTCAACTCAAACAAAATATCCTATTGGAATTACACACTTGTCTCATACGAGGGCATTCAGTGTTCTTGAAGACATGCCATAGGATCAAGAAATATTTTTTTGGGAAGGTCATAAAGCAATTGTGCAAAAAATTGTGGTAGAATGAATGGTAAGCCAATAAAATAAAGGAGAGGCTATCAAGACCCGAGGGATGTTTCAGATATTAGCCATAGGAATCTAGTGTTGGGTAAAAGTTTCAATGAATTTTACTACAATTTTACCCAAATATGAAGGAAAGAGTGTCCTTATTGAAGTGGTAGATCGATTGACAAAGTATGCCAACTTTTTCTCTCCTTCTCATCCTATTAAAGAAAGCGTTGTGGCAGAAGCATTCATCGGAACAATCCAAAAGCTACATGGAATAACAAATATTATTGTAAGTGACAAAGATCCAATTTTTGCTCAAAATTTTTGGACTAAATTATTTTCATATTTGGGTACTCAATTGGCTCACATCTCATCTTACCACCCTCAATATGATGGGCAAACTGAGACTATGAATACATTTTTAGAAGGATATCTATGTTTCTTTGCATCTAATAAACATATACAATGGATAAAATAGTTACCCTTGTGATAATGGTGGTACAATACACCTTCCATACTTTACAAAAAATGTCACAGTTTATGGTACTTTGTGGATATCACCCTACTCCATCACATCATCGTTGAAAGGGACTATAAAGGCTCAAGCAGTAGAGGACCACATACAGCACCAACAAGAGGTTCTCAAACTATTGAAGGACAACTTGGTCATGTTTCACAAATAGGATGAAACAACAAGCATATCAACATTGCAGAGAAAGAGAATTTGAGGTGGGGAATCGAGTATTTGAGAGACTACAACCATATAACAGATATCCCTCAAGCAACAAAAGAAGGAAAATATATTAGCTTTAAGGTATGATGCCCCCTAAAAGGTGTTGTAAAAGATTAGAAGTATGACCTACAAATTGGAGTTGCCTTCGTGTTCATTTGTACATCCAATCTTTCATGTTTCTTGCTTAAAGAAGATAATTCGCGATAAGATTCCAGTACAAACTCTTCTACTAGAAAATAATGAAGAAGGGAAAATAATAATAGAACCATAAATAATTTTGGAAACAAAGACTAAGAAGATGATAAATCAAACAATCATCTAGTACCTCATCGAATGGAAGAACCTATTAGTGTAAGAAGTAACATGGAAGATGAGTTTTTCATGCAAAAAACCCCACAGATAGTCAAGCATTGAGGAAAACACTTATTTGAAAGGGAGGGGAATGTTAAGCCCTATAAGCCCATGTTAACCCAAAAACCCATTGCTAAACCCTAGATATTAAGTGATTACATTCCTATTGTTATATTGTTATATAAGCTATAACCCCTTATCATCTTGTTTTATTATAATTGTATCATTTGTCTCCTATATATACACTAAGGAGACATATTCTTAGGATCATCAATTATTGTCCCATTCATTGTATTTATTGTAAAAGGAGGTTTCCCCCTCAAAGTGGACTATACTTATTGGTTTCTTATCATTTTTAAAGTGCAAAGATCATAATAAAATCTTTATTGTATTTTGGATGAAATGAAATCAAAAATATGCCTAAAAAGGGTCAAAAGATAGAATATTTAATCTACATGAAATATTTATGGTCCCAATAGTACACATAATCTCTCTCTTTCTCTTAAACACGAATCTATCAAGCATTGAGAGAACAATTCTCTTATTGTGTAAAGTTCTTTTATAATTCAAAACTTGCAAAAACCTTTGCACATTAAGAAATTTAATCTCTCTATATTTTTGATAGGTCCTGGATTATATATATATATATATATATATATATATATATATATATATATATATATATATATATATATATGAATTCAACACATTGAAAATCTCCTTGGGCACTTGGATTATGTAAACTATATAATTTAAGCTTGTAATTACAATAAATCTTTGTTGGGTTTAAAACAAAATTGACCCAAAAATAGCATATATATATATATATATATATATATATATATATATATATATATATATATATATATATATATTCCAATTAAATATAATATATACATAGTTGATATCAAAATATCTTACTTAACATGGAAATTAAATGATTTTATTTATGGACCATATTGTCCACACATTAGAATGTTTTTTTTGTTATTCATATTTTTCTAAATTTGCATCTCTAATACTTACTGTAAGTATTGAACTATTTTATTTATGATTTACACTAAAAAATTTAATACGAATAATTTTTAAATGTCACATATCAATTTTATGTTAAAAATTGAATTAAATGCACATTTCCCTCTTATTACTTTTATTAAAAAATGTTTTCAATTACTTTTCTCTTTTAGGTATTGAAATATTATGATCAACACAAATATTGAAATAAATTAGTTCATAGACATTGAAATAATTGTCTATCTAAGTCATTAATAGAAATATTTTTTAAAGTATTAGAATTATATATTTTTCTTATTTCAAAAGTAAAAGTAAGAATTATTCACTTTTTAATTACTTTATCTCACTTTAATGTTAATATAAAATAGTGTTACTTCTCATGAACATTGGCATATTTTATATGGTTAAGAATGAAAGTGATATGTTTTTACCACATTTTTTTATTAATACTTAATATTGAAATATTTATCTCACTTTAATGTTCATATAAAATAATGTTACTTCTCATGAACATTTAGCATATTTTATATGGTTAAGAATGAAAGTGATATATTTTTACCACATTTTTTTATTAATACTTAATATTGAAATATTTTACTTAAACGTGTAAATACTTTGTTTTTTTTTCACATTGATTTTCTTTTATTATTAATATTTATTTAAATATGATATAGGAAAAAAAAATGTAAGTCTGTCATTCTTACACTAAATATAACTATTTTAAAAATGCTAAAAAATGCTCTGTTTCACGAGTTGTCAAAGTTGAATAGATTATACATGTCATTGTTATGAATTAATTCAAATTTTTTATTCTTAATTAATTTTCTTTTCTAGGTATGTTAAATTATTGTACCAAAAGACCCATTATATAGCTTACTATGAGAGAGGTGTAATTCCTTCCTTGCTCGACCTAAAATTGACATAAAAAAATAAAATATTCACTAAATTCAAAAAAAAGTACATAGAAAAAAACGAGATGTACATGTTTATTGAAATATATTAAAAGCAATTTCATATTAAAAAATAAATGAATCACACATTTCCTTATTATGAAGTAATTGAATTTTTTTAATATATGTAAAATTATTTCCCTAAGATTGCAAGGGAGGTGTACTTTCTTTCATGTTCAAAACAATGTCCATATAGTAAAAACCAAAAATAAACTGAACTATATTAAAAAAATCCATGTTAATAATTGAATGAATTACACATAACAGAGTAATTGAATTTATTTATTCATAATTATTATTTCTAATGTCATCTAAAAGCGGGAAAAAAAAAAAAAATAAATAAAAAAAAATCAACATATATATTTATTGAATATATTAAAAATATAAAACTACCATAAATAAAATAATTGTCAAGTATGTATATATCTTTGTTTTTGTTTGTCAAATTATTTGTGATCTTTCACTCCCCTTGCTGATGAGTCTCATCCTCAATAGGTTGTGCTAGTGGGACTTTAAGCCAACTATATATATAGGCCAGGATAGATCCATCTCAAATATGATTTAACATAAACTGACTGCAAATTTCTTTTTGAACCAACATTATTTAAATATTTTATATAGTTTACAGGTTTGCTTTTAGATTAATTTGTTACACTTTACAGGTTTGCTTTCAGATTTTTGTTTTAGTAATGTTCTCTGCAGGCTTATTTCTTTTCATTTGAAATGAATCGATTTTTTCTAGACAACGATGGATTTAGACCATAGAACGGAAGATGTACATTATTTAGAGTAAAAATAATCACGATGGTGTCTTACACACTTAAATTTAGTAATAGAGATTTGTATTAAATATTTTCCTCAAAACATTTGTTTCCTTCTTATACCAATCAGTATCTACAAAACTTCAACTCCAAGTACCGTACTCGCATCTTTACGATATTTATTTACCCCAATTCCCTTCAAACTCTGCGGATTTATTAACATTTATAACAGATAATTCCAGAGCGCATTACATAATGTAAAAATCAGAACACGGCCTACTCAGAAATGGCTACAAACGTTAGTTTAAACGCCAACAGCTTTAGAACCGAGTATTCCTTATCTACAGTTTGTTTCAAGGAGTACATGTTAATACTGTCAATACGCATGATCTTCTTCACTAAGTTTGTCAAGAATAGCAATCACTCCAAAGACGAATGCTTGATCCACTCCTGCTCCCACTGCAACGCTGTATATGTCCTTCACATCCGTAAATGCAGTATTCACAAACACCTGCAAACCATTCAATATTTGGATCATTTATCTGAATAATAAGCAGAAAGCAAGAGAAAGATAATGGGCCCACCTCTGCAGCAATTGCACCGGAATGATCGTAGATGCTACAGTCTCGTTCAGTGAAACTACCCACAATCTTGTAGTCCCACCCTCTTTTATTCTTCTCTGAAATTGTGAGGGAGACCTTAATGGGGTCGTCCTTCTGGCAACAACTGACGGCCGAAGCGGTGACCTTAAAAAATCAGAACACGGCCTACTCAGAAATGGCTACAAATGTTAGGTTAAACGCCAACAGCTTTATAACCGAGTATTCCTTATCTACAGTTTGTTTCAAGGAGTATGTGTTAATACTGTCAGTAGCCATGATCTTCTTCACTAAGTTTGTCAAGAATAGCAATCACTCCAAAAACGAATGCTTGATCAACTCCTGCTCCCACTGCAACGCTGTATATGTCCTTCACATCCGTAAATGCAGTATTCACAAACACCTGCAAACCATTCAATATTTGAATCATTTATCTGAATAATAAGCAGAAAGCAAGAGAAAGATAATGGGCGCACCTCTGCAGCAATTGCACCGGAATGATCGTAGATGCCATAGTCTCGTTGAGTGAAACTACCCACAAAGTCCCACCCCCTTTTATTCTTCTCTGAATTTGTGAGGGAGACCTTAATGGGGTCGTCCTTCTGTCAACAACTCACGGCCGAAGCGGTGACCTTAAAAATGGGTTTCTGGTGCTCATCTATCTCGTCCTTCACGAAGCCTTTCCATTGAGTGCGAAAGCAGAACACCTCCACAAGACCCACCTGGAAAATGCATACATACATCACTATTATTATCAATTTCGAAAAATCAATTTGGTGCTTTCCAGACATATTACCTTGCGTTTCAGGAGAGTACAGAATTCCCTTCCCCGTCTTTAAGAAGAGCTTCGTTTTTAAACAGTGGACCGCATCCCTCCACTCTGAATATCTCGTCGCCTCCATAATTCATGACCACAAAGCCGCCGCCATTAACAGCGCACGGCCTCTTTCTCACGATGAATTGTGTTTGTGAAGTGGAGCAGAACTGTTTGCTAACTACAGGCAGAATAGTCACAGTACCACTGTTTCCATTCATATTTTCTTGTTTTCAGTTCTCAGCTGCTTATCACATTCATCTATAAGCTGCTCATGGGGATTAAATAGAGGCCAACATACTTCATACTTCATTTCTCTGGGAAAAGTCTTGAAAATTTTAATAAAGAATTACCACCCCACAAAGTTGGGAAAAATATTAAAAGGTTTAATAAAGTATTACCATCTTTGGCAGCCCCATAAAGTCGTGTTTTTCGCAAAAAGGATATCCGGTAAAATTATTTTTTTGATTGAAAATAAGATAAGAAAAGGGAGTCGTTTATTGAGGCAGAGGAATTGTTTGGGTAGTGAAAAGTGGTTGGAATTGAGGTAAAAAAAATTCAGAAAATCTTGTACAGGTAGTGTTTGAATCGTGTTTTTGATGGTGGAAATGGATTCAGCACCATCAAAAACATCTAAGACATCTAAAATTTTGAAGTTTGACAACTATAACTTGGATTTACAAAAATCCTTGCTAAATTTTCTCTAACTATAACTGGAATTTCAATAACTTTCTGGACAATTCCTCTAACTAATTAGACTACATTGAATAAAATAATTGAAAACCAAACCTTTTCTTCACTCTATAAATCATGATTATTATAATTATTTTTGAAATGGTATTATTATAATTATTTTTGAAATGGTATTATTATAATCCATTTTTGAAATAGTATTTTATAAAATATTTTGGAAAGTAATATAAAAGGTTTTTTTGGGTTTAATTACGCCATCGAAATTACTATTTCAGAGGCAATAATTAGCTAAAATTGTAATCATTGCAAAAATATTTTTATCGCTACAAGATTTCATTTATACGGTCTATTAATTTTTTCATTTCAATGTTAAATGAAAAAAGGGACATTTTTAGTGAGTTTGGATATTATGGAATAACATTAATATTTATATTATTTTATTTTTTCGTTAAATATTGATAATTTATCTTACGCTAATTTAATTTGTATTTTAAGTTTAATTTCCTATCTTATTAGACTAATGAATTTTTATAAAATTACATCATATATTTTTAAAGAATATGTAATGATTTTTCTATATTTTGAGAGTTCTCTTACGATTGTTTATTTTCAAATATTATTAGATAGTATTTTTTTTCTCTAACTCTTTGAAATAGATTAAAGAAACATCATAAATCTTAAATTTCATGAAGAGGGTGCCAACTTAATTTGGAGGGTTTTCCTATAATAAACAATAATTTAATTCATTTTTTATATGGTGTTAAACTTTTGTTATAATATTTTTTTTCTTTTTTTTTTGGCAATAGTAGTGTAAAAGCCTTGGTGAAAATTCCATGTAATAAAAGTTAACAGAAGGTAAAATAATAACAACCATTAATGGGACACTTATTCCAAGTTGAATGTTGGGCAAAATCCTAGTGATTGCTAAAGAAATTGGCAAAGGCAATGACTAAGATTTTGGAAAGATAAAATAGCATTTTTGGCATATTTATTTATGAAAATAATGGAAATTAGGAGATAAGGGAAGTGAAAAAACATAAGTTGCACATGAGGAGAAAAATAAAGGAAAATAATGGAAAATGAAGAAAATAGAGGCCTCATTAATAGAAAGGCTTCCGAGGATCAGTTGATAACATTTTATTAATTCAGTTTTGGAGCTATCTTATTTTTCTCTCTTTCTCTCATATTAGAGTTTTCTTTGAGCATCCTTGGAGAGTATGGAATACTGGGATTTTGGAGCAAGAAGGCAAAGGAAGAGCAGGAAAGCATAAGAGGACATTGGGATCAGTAGCTACAATGAGATTTGCTTGCAAGTACCGAGTTGCATGTTTGTTTTCCTCACTAGTTTTGGCAGGCATGGCATATGCATGTGGTTTGTTGGTTGTGATCTATCATTGGCATGGAGGATGGCTGGAATTGACAGTGGATTGCCTAGCCTTGCCATTTCCTAGATAGTCATGGTGATTGTGGATTTACTTTATTCTTTTGTTTTGGTTAGTTCTCATGTTTCCTTAGCTTGGGTCGACTTATTAGTCTTGGAAGCCCTGGTTGGACAAACGCTCTAGAAGCTCTGTAACAGCTTATGTTGAGTTACTAATCTTGGAAGCCTTGGTTGGACACATCCTCTGGAAGCCCTTGGTCGGTTGAGTTGTTAGTCCTTGAAGCCCTAATTGGACAAACGCTCTAGAAGCCCGGTAAAATTTGTGGCTTGAGTTACTAGTCCTGGAAGCCTTAGTTGGAAAAATGCTTTGGAAGCCCTAGAAGGCTTGGAAAGAGACCAATCTAATCATGGTTTTGTGATGTTTGGCCGTGAGGTGGAATCACTGTTTGATGGGTTCAGGTGGATGGCCACTGGAAGCCCTCGATGGTTTTTTATTGATGTGTTTTATGAGATCTCACCTTCATGCTTGGAATATGGCACAGGGGTGAATGGCTGGAGAGAGATTTGGTTCAGCCATTGTACGATCTGGTGGAACATGGAAGTCCCATCCTGGGTTTGGATTTTGCATCATTAATATGAGGTTATTTCTCCTTGTATTTCTATGAGTATTATACTGGATTATATGTGGTTTATATGGTCATCATTTCATTGGTATTTTTGCTACTATTATGCTAGTTATGTATGTGTTTTATGACAATAGCTACGTATGACTCTCAGCATGTTTTCACTTGTAAATGAATGCTCAATGAACCTATGACCTAATGGATGAAATGAAAGTTAATATGTTAAGGCATCAATGTCTCTTAGTGATTCTCAGTTAAATATGAGACCCCTATTCCCAGATTTGTTATTTACACCTGTATATTACATATTCATGATATGTTTGACAAAATGCTTGTCATGGCTAGTAAGGGCCCAGTCAAGATCTCATTCAAGTGATTTCATTTATGCTATCCTTTCCTTGTTATTTTACTGTTCAGAAGATGTGATTCAACTCTGGGTAGTGACCTGGGCTCTAGGCATGAAAAAGTGGCTCAAATCCCAGGGACACTGGCACAACACTGACAAAAAGAGTCCCTGGACACTCGCTTGCAAGCCTGTGAGAGCATCCATAGGTCCCTCGACGTTGGCATGCCCATAGCATGAGAGCATCTGGAGGTCAAGTAGTCCAAAATGTCAGTGGGACCCAAGGGCAAGTTGGCAGAAAGGTTGGGTTGGTTCCCAAGTGTCTTAATGTTGATGTTGGATTTTTGTATGGTGTCTTTATGTCGGTTCCATTTCCTTAACATGACTTAGGAGGTCAAATCATATCATAGTGGCCTCGTGTCACATGTGTTACCCTGATTAGTCGATTGCTTGGGTAGATATGGGAGGAGGGTGTTACAGAGTGGCATTAGAGCCAGGTTCACCCATCAAACTAGATGGGTTGTGTGTTGGTCATGCATGCATGTCAGTTGCATGTGTGTCTCTTACACTTGCATTTCATGTGATTGTTTCATTTGCATAATGTTGATCATGGTTGTAGTGATGTTGTTATTGTGGAGTGCATTGTCATGAGTGTATGATTGGTTACATGTTATATGTCGCTTACATGTTGTTATATGTCGCTTGGTTACATTATTATATGTTTGGTTGTATTCTTGTATGTTTGGTTACATGTATCATTCTTGTAGGTTTGGTTTCAAGTGTCGTTCATTTACACTTGACTACGTGTATTTATGCATGTGTGTGGTTGGTTACGCATTGCTTATGCATGTTAATGTTTGCATGTGGTCAAGTGTACAGTGATGTAGTGGTTGTTGTCATGCATGAGGTTGTGATGTGTGTTGTTGTTAAAGTCATGCATTGATGACCGGACCCTAGCTAGAATGATGGTTGCATGGTCATATGCTTATGTGTTATGTTTCTATATGTTCTCATGATTATGTTATATCTGTATCACGTCGATTTGTTGATCTTGCAGACAAGGTATCCTCCCGATCTATACTAAGGTACGTTGGTTTATTGTGATTTGATTTAGATGACATGATATACCTTGCAGGAAGAAATATCAAATGACTAGCAAGATGGTAGACTACAAAGACTCTCCCTATGAATCAGAAGGGCAACATGGCGTTGGGAATTCTTCTGATTTGGCAGATACACTGAGAGGCTTAAAGGAAAAAATAAGTTGTTGTAAGGCATATAATGACATAATCATACAAGCACAAGAGAAGCTAGCAGAGGTAAATGCAGTGATACTTCAGAGTTTTTCAGATTTGCAGCGGCAGGAACCACTAATGGACATATGGTAGTAGGTCGCATGGTGGTCACAGGTCAGATAGTGGTGACACGGTCAGAGATGGTAGATTGTTGGACACTCTGGATAGGAGGAGGGATAGACATATGTACCATTTTAGTTCTGGTTTTGATAGGCATGATGATCGGTATCGTTATCATCCGTATTGGAGGAGTGATAGGGGATACTTACCAGATGAGTTTAAGAAAGCAAAGCTACCAACATTTGATGGAGATGTGAAGAAAGTGTAGGATGCAGAGGCATGGTTTCTTGGTATCAAGAAGTTCTTCAGGTTGCATGACTTTCAGAGAACATGAAAGTGAGAGATTGCATTCTAGTATGAATAAGGTGTAATTTCTTTCAAGCTCAAAACAATGTAGATATAGAAAAAACCAAAAATAAATTGAAATATATTAAAAACAATTTCATGTTAAGAAATGAATGAATCACACATCTCTTTATTATGAAGTAACTGAATTTTTGTATTCATAATTATTTTTTCTAATGTGCTACAGCTACAGGAGAAAAAGAAATTGTAAATATATAAAATAAGCATACTTATTTATTGAAATATATTAAAAAAAAATCTCCATAAATAAAATTATTTTCAACTATGTATATATCATATAAAGCAATTGAAAAAAAAAAACTTATAGTTAAAACATTTTATTAGTTTATTAGTGTGTTGTTCAAAATGAAAGATTGTGTAATTTCACACATGGTCACACATAGTTTATACATGATATATACACAAAGATACATATATAAAAAAGAAATTAGTCTAGATCCATCCAATTTTATCAAAAACCTTTAGGGATTTCCATTATAAAATAAGTTTGCAGTTAGAGAAAGGACTTGACAAATAACAAATTAAGATAGATTTAAGCTAATTTTATTTAAGATGAATATTCAAATATTTTGTTTATAATTAATTTTTTACATTTTTTATACTTATAAATATATATGAAATTGATATTAAAATATATTAATTAACATAGATATTGACATATTTTATTTTAATATAAAATAATGTTTCCTTTAAGAGTGGGAAAATCTATGATAACTGAGTTAATTGTGTAGACAACCATTTCTAGTTGCTATCTCCCAATACAGGTTTACTGGTCACCATAAGTAAAACCACACCTTTTAGAATGGAGTAGTCTTTAGTGAGACTTTTTGGAAGCTTTTCCGGTGGGTTTTTCTGGTCAAATTTCTCTAAAATCCGACTGCAATTTATTGAAATCGCAAGTTTGATAGCTAATTTCTGCACAATCAAAGCGTCCTTGGGGTTTTTAAACCATTTTAAATAATACAAATCAAGATTTAACCTCAATTTTTTCCGCCGGATTCCGTCACCGGAATCTCCAAAAAGTCGCACTAAAGACAACTCCTTTTTAGAATGACTTGTTAGTAGTAGGTCAAAAGACAGATTTTCACTCATACCAAATACCTTTAGATCTTAGATCCTAAGAAAATGAAAGTTTAATATATGCCCAATAAATATATATATATATAATTTTAATATCAATAACAAATCCCACTTGGTATAGTAATAACTGATTGATATATATATATATATATATATATATATATATATATATTAAAGAGAGATAGATGGATAGATCTTTCATATTTAGCTCCAGACTAGAGCTTTTTATGCAAATATAAACCTGAGAGTTTTTATGGTCTCTTCTCAGATAACACGTTTACACTTTACAGGTTTGCATGTAGATTAATTTGTTATAGTAATGTTCTCTGCAGGCTTATTTCTTTTCATTTGAAATGAATCGATTTTCTGAGACAACGATGGATTTATTCCATAAATCGGAAGTTGTCCATTGTTTAGAAGTAAAAATAATCACGAAAGTGTCTTACATTTAGTTGTAAATTTAGTAATAGAGATTTGTATTATATTTTGCTCAAAACATTTGTTTCCTTCCTATACCAATCAATATCTACAAAACTTCAACTCCAAGTACCGTACTCGCCTGCTTACGATATTTATTTACCCCAATTCCCATCAAACTCTGCTAATTTATTAACATTTATAACAGATAATTCCAGAGCGCATTACATTAATGTAAAAATTCAGAACACGGCCTACTCAGAAATGGCTACAAATGTTAGGTTAAACGGCAACAGCTTTAGAACCGAGTATTCCTTATCTAAGGAGTATATGTTAATACTGTCAGTAGCCATGATCTTCTTCACTAATTTTGTCAAGAATAGCAATCACTCCAAAAACGAATGCTTGATCAACTCCTGCTCCCACTGCAACGCTGTATATGTCCTTCACATCCGTAAATGCAGTATTCACAAACACCTGCAAACCATTCAATATTTGGATCATTTATATGAATAACCAAGCAGAAAGCAAGAGAAAGATAATGGGCCCACCTCTGCAGCAATTGCACCGGAATGATCGTAGATGCCACAGTCTCGTTCAGTGAAACTACCCACAACCTTGTAGTCCCACCCCCTTTTATTCTTCTCTGAATTTGTGAGGGAGACCTTAATGGGGTCGTCCTTCTGGCAACAACTCACGGCCGAAGCGATGACCTTAAAAATGGGTTTCTGGTGCTCACCTATAATCTCGTCCTTCACGAACCCTTTCCATTGAGTTCGAAAGCAGAGCACCTCCACAAGACCCACCTGGAAAATGCATACATACATCCTTATTATTACTTTCACGATTATTATAAATTTTGAAAAATGAACTTGGTGTTTTCCAGTCATATAACCTTGCGTTTCAGGGCGAGTATGGAATTCCCTTCATCGTCTTTGAGAACAGCTTCGTTTTTAAACATTGGACCGCATCCCTCCACTCTGAAAATTTCGTTGCCTCCGCAATTAGTGACCACAAAGCCGCCACCATTAACAACACACGGCCTCTTCCTCACAATGAATTGGGTTTGTGAAGTGGAGCAGAAGTGTTTGCTAACTACAGGCAGAATAGTCACAGTACCACCGTTTCCATTCATCTTTTCAGTTCTCAGCTGCTTATCACATTCATCTATCAGCTGCTCATGGGATTAAATAGAGGCCAACATACTTCATTTCTCTACGGCAATTCTGCTTTAAAAACTTGGAAGTTAGGTAACCTTTAAAATAGAAAATTCTCTGGTAAGTTTTCATTGCTCTATGAGATCGGTAAAATATTGCACGAGGTATATAGGGATAGGCATAGGTATTGCGTACCGGTTATATGTTTCGCTTTGTTTTATAATTTTTTAATGTAGAAGAGACATAAGAATCTTATAAATGTGGACTCATAGAGCGAGCCCGAAGTGGGAAGCAAGACTGCCCAAATCACGGAAATTGCATCATCATCAACGTTCAGTGGCTTTTCAGTCAAATCCGGCTTCTAGCGAAATCTGCTTTTCGATTTTCCTGAGGACGTCATTTTCACAAAACGAATTTATTAACAGAATGGTTAAAAAGTGGCATAATAGTTAGCTACAACAAAAATATAATATGCTCATGGATTTGAAAGCCCCCAGAACAAGTCAAAAGTATAATGCCAACCGCATAAAGTTCGCCATTTATCCACTAACCATGATTAAATTTAAATGTGACCCTTAAAATGGTATCAGTCTATTAATATTTATAATATCAATCAATTTCTTACTTACAATTATTTTAATTAAAATTCGATATTATTTATATTAATTAAAATAATTTAATATTTAAATCATTTATATATTAATTTAATGTTTGATTTAGTTGTGATTTTAAAAATATATATATAAATAAAATGTTAAGGATTGGAGTATGTTTTAAAATTGTTTTTGTTTGGTTAAGAGATTGTCTTCATAAGTATTTAGGCCTTTATAGACCACTAGAGAGTAGTTACAAGTAGTGTAATTTTCCTTGAATAATAGTTATGAGTCAATTTTTACAAGTGGTGTGGTTTTCCTTGAATAATGTTTATGAATCAACCTCTAAAAGTGGTGACAAGTGGTGTATTTTTCTTTGAATAATAATTATGAGTCAAATTTTACAAGTAATATGGTTTTCCTTGAATAATATTTATAAATCAACTTTTAAAAAAATAAAAATTAATGATAACTATCTCACTACTAATTTCACAACGAATTATAATAATTTTTCTCACTATATTAAATAAAAAATAAAAATAAAATATTATAATCACTCATAATAAATTTGAAATAATATTTAAATTAAAAAATATAATTAAAAAAAATAAATAAATAAATAAAATAATGTAAATTCCAATCTCGTAATCAATTAGGATCCAAATACCTCATGACCTTGATAATCGTTTGTAAATCCTAAAGCATTGATTTATTGATTGTATTTGAGGTGGCCACAGTGAAATTAATAAATATGAAATTGAATATCAATATTTATGGAGTGGATAAATACTTGCACAATACTCTATATTTGTGGAGTGAATAAAGAGTTGAATAATATTTTATATTTGTGGAATGAATAAAGAGTTGAATAATATTTTATATTTATAGAGTAGATAAACAATTGTATATATTTTTGTATTGAGGTTTCTGTGATCCATAATAAGTTAAGCATTCATTTATTATTATTTTTTAATAGATTAATAAACTAATATTATTATTTAAATATTATTTTTCAAAAATTAGTGGTTTAATTACTTATTAATATTTTTTTAATAACTTAATAAACTAATATTATTATTTAAATATTATTTTTCAAAAACTATCCATTTAATATAGTCGTTAATTAAGAATATTTGTTTTTAATATATTAATAAAATAATATCATAATTTAAATATTATCGTTCAAATATAGCCGTTACTTGAAATTATGTCTCTACGTTGCTCTCCATTTAAGCCTTTGCCATGGTCTCTCTCTTCATCTGGTCTTAATGATGAACCACACTTGTTGGTTCAAAACTTGTCGGCCAAAAATTTCTCTTATGTGATTTCTACCAAAAGACTTTTCTTAAGTGCATACATCTTATAACTTGAGAATGGTATCACAGCTAGAATTGAAAAAATAATAAAACCTTATTTTTTTCAAGATGCTTCTCAAATATATCCATCTTTTACATTATTTTTAAATAGGTTACGCAAAGGTGATTCTTCATATGCATAAACCTCACACATTAGGGACTTTGGTGCAACCATCTCATGGCATGTGTAATAGGGAGGAGCAGAGCTCCCTCTTGCCACAATATATTCATGAGTGTCAAATTCTCGAAATCCCCTCTTTATCAACAAGAAAACCCCAAGTGTCTAATGAACTCACCTTAGTAAAATGGCTAGCATGACAAGACAAATGAGGAGAGCAATAGCTATTCACATGTTCGAGCTTAGGAAAAAGAAATTTCCACTCCAAGGAAGAAGCCTAGATGATGTTTACTAGAAGTACAACAAAGGTTAAATCAAGTGAAAAATGGAATATATTCATTACATGCAGGATCATTCCCTAATAAGAATGTTCATGGGGTTTTGACCCTTAGAAAGAGAATTTATCTGGTTGATCTAGAAAAATGGAAACCAAAGGGGAAGATTGATCTGAAACTCAAATAAAAAGGATTCCTCATGATCATATTCACAAATTTGGAAGATACGACGAAAATATTTAAAAATGAACCATACTTCTTCAACTCTAAAAGGCTCTATCTTCGCTTTTGGATAGAGAGGTTTGGCTTGGAAAAGGAGTATTTCTTGGAATCCCTTATATAGATCAATCTCTTCTCTCTTCCAAAGGAATTATAGGAAGAATAAACCCTAAAAGGAATAGGTAACATGTTGGGAGAGTTCCTCAAAATATAATAAGCCACAAAATATGGAAGATATACATATTATGCATGAATATGTGTCCAAATGAACATTTATGAGCCACTTCCAACGCCTTTAGATATATCCTACCATGAAATGGTTTGGAAAACACCTTGGACTATGAGCCCATTCCCTTCTGTTGTAGGAAGTTCCACAAATATGGTTACCTCTTAAGGGACTGTCGCCTCAGTGTTGTAATCTTGCCTCCAACACCCTAGCTAGATAAAGAATCTGATGGATTCATCAAACCTCTCACTCATTACCACAACCTATCCACTTATATCCCTTATTTTTCCAATAGGGACTTCAAAAACACATGATACCTTTGATTCCCCCTAAAAAACACTCCACCCTTGAATATTCCTCCCAAAAACTAGTCCTCTACTCAGTGGACCCCAATCATCTACTCTACCAATCCTTAACCCCAACTATTATGAGGATATATCAAACAAGTAAAAATACTTGGAACTTTTCATTAGATTTGTAGCTATAATACACTCGACAGTCAACCAAGAACATGATTTAGTAGAATATATGAATATGGACTCCCTATACCTCTAGGCTTTGGTATCATCATGGAAAGAAAACTATCTTTAGTTGTTACTAGAACATTAGGTCCAAATACTATGCATGGACCTCCTCAAATATAAATCTTAGACCCATACGAAAAAATCAAATTTAAACTTTGGTAATCCTTGCCTATTCAAGAACATCAAATTTAAACTTTGTTAATCCTCACCTATTCAAAAACATCAAATTTAAACTTTGTTAATCCTCACCTGGGTGTCTACACCCATTTATTTATAGATCTTCTAAAAACCTCAAGAGAGGAAAAAAATAGAGGTATAAGAAACAACGGGAAACTCCTCTAGGAATTAGGGTAAATCCTATTCAATTTGAGATGCATTACATTCATCACAAAGGTAGTCTCCTCTACCCCAAAAAATACACAGTGAAGATAATATTTTGGAACATAATAGGACTCAATTGCAATTGCAGGAAATGGATTCTTAAGGGAATATGTAGCAAAGATCAAGCTATGATCATGCTAATACATCAAAAAAAGTTCTCTAATGAAAAAATCACTTTAACAACCTTGAAATGCTAAGAAGGCTATAAATTAGTGGCTATTGAGCCTCCAAAATTGCCTCCTTTTTTATAGTTTATCTCTTACCTTTCACTCATTTTGACACTTATTTTCATATCACTACACCTCTACCTTGTGTTCAAAGTCATTAGAGCTATATAAATATAGTGATAAGCTAAAATTCCATTATCATATTAATCTATATGTTTTTCTTTATGAAATTAATTTGATTAGGCATAAGCTACCAAATCTTGCATATTTTGCAACTCCACTAATATTCTGTAGTTGATTCGAAGGTTCTATAGGATCTCATGTGCTATAAATCAGCTAGAATATATAGAAAGATGTCAAAATGATGTTGAGATAGTGATCCACCTATTAGCAATAAGTGGAAGTGCATATATTCAACACAACACTCAAGTCAAACTCTCGGTCAAAGTAATGACTAGCACAACTGTAGGAAACAAAATATCAAGCAAGTGATATTCATATGAAGCGAAAGAGAATATGAATGAGATTTAATGATATGAAGAAGGCATAATGGATTAAGGTTGTTAATGTGTCCTTTCATGACTCACTTCAACGATAGAGAATCGTGAAAATGAAGAACCTTGTTCAATTTGAATAAATGAGATATCAATTTAATTTATAGTTATTAGCCAATAGAATCTTGAAGTTGTTATATTGAAACTCTATCAACATGCTTCATCTGGAAGTGAATATATATTCTAGAAATTGATTTGAATTCTCGAACTATTATTATTTTTCAAACTATATATGCACTTTAGTAATTCAATATCATTTATGGTACTCTTATCATCTTTGGTGGTTGATATAATTATGTGAATTGAAGTTAACATTTACTCGTGCACCTAAGGAGACCCCCCTACATAATTACGATTTATCTTAGTCTAGTTTTCCATTGTGAATTCATTCCATTTCCTATACTATGTTTCGTTTAGTCTATGCTCTACTTTTATTTAGTTAATATGCTCTTCCTTTTTCTTATTTATTTTTGTCCTCCTTTACAAGTAAAGTTCTTGAGTAAAAACATAAAAAACACTAAGAACATTGACCTTGCTTTCAGTCTTGCATTTATAATTTCATAAGCTTGCATTAGATGTTTAACTCACAAGTGAATGAACTCTAACTAATGTACACACTAATTTACCAAGTTTCAATCTTTTTAGTCTCTCTTAGAATAAGAATTCAATTTCCTTTTAGAATAGAGTTTATTACTTTCTCATTAGAATAAATGTTTATTGTTTTTCTCAGTAGAATATAACTACTCTGCTTTTCTAGAAATAGGAGTTTCATTGCTTTCCTAAAATGTAATTTTATTTCTTTCTCGATTAACCGGATTTTCAAAGAATATATTTGCTTTCACATTCAATAGAATAAATTTACATTTATGTTCAATAGAATAGTTTTTCTTTCATGTTTAATAGAATATATCTAGAACAAGAATTAGAATTGCATCGTCATTTTAAATCAGTAGATTAAGAGTCTCTATATTTTCTAGTTTATATTTTACTTTTGAAATATGTAACTAGATTTTGCCTTCATATGTACTCTTGATTCTTGTATATTGTAAAATGAAAATAAAATTATTATTATTATTATTATTTAGCATGTGTTTCATGCTCAAGGTTAATTTATTTTAGGTCAAAGCACCCATTGAGTGCTTCTAGGTTTTGTCATAAGGTCAAGATGTCAAAGAGTCAATGTCATAAGTAAAATACTCCATTGGGCATCTTGTATCATGTGAAAATAATTACTTTTGAGTCAAAATTTTCAAAATACCCCTTGAAGACCAAGTCAGCATGGCAGAGGAGAAGTCGGTCTAATTAGGGTAGTTCGTACCCCTAGAAGGGTTATAAATAAGAGACTGGTTGACCTCATTTTCACACTCACTCATTCACTCATCAATCAAGCAAAGGACAAGAAGAAGAAAGAAAGTGAAGGACTAGAAGAAATAAGGAAGACAAATTTTTGGGTTTTTTCACTCTCTCTTTGTCTCACATGAGAAGGAAAACTAGGGTTTCTACAACATCAAGGCTAAAGTTTTCAAGTTACAAGAGAAGGGTCAAAATTAGAAGAAGATAAGTTAATTTGGTATCCTCAAGTCCTAGAATAAGAAGCAACCCAAGTGAAGGATGGAGGAAACATTAGAAGCCCTAAATTCTCCCAAACATGTGAAATTTGCAGCTATTACAAGGGCCAAAAATTTCAGACTTGTAGTGAGGGCTGAAAATTTCAAGTTGGGGGTCGAAGTTCTGCAATTGGAAGAGATTTGACTTGGTTTGAACTACAAGGAAGAATCACATCCTCTAGAAGGTTTGAATTGGTCTTGGAAGGCTCTTGGTCTTGGTCTAGAGGCCTTGGAATTCATCATTTGAAGAATCTATAAGAAGAGAAGATAATTTTGTGGGTTTTCCTCTCTAAGAGAGGTTTTCGCCCTGGCTAGTAGCCTACGTCTTGTGTCCTCGTGTACTATCGATCTTCATGTTTTGGTAGTTGTTTGATGATAAAAACAACGTAATAATAAGAGAAGAAGAATCTAATAATCAGTAAAAGTAAAAGAATGTCACAAGCAGTTATCAAGTCTAAGTGAAATCACTTCAATTGTAGCCTTATCAATTTCTTAACAATTTCCATACATTAGATTTTATTTCATCTTGCTTGAGAGAGTGTTGTGTGTACTGATTTTAGAGATAGGACTTGATTTAGAGCATTTCAGTTTCATTTCTAATATATTAGATTTGTTTTAAATCAAACGTTAATTCCCTATTATATATAATGCAAGTGTGCTTCACAAGAATATGAACCTTGGATTGATAATTTAATTTAAGTAATTTAAGTGGAAATTGAATTATCCAACATTTTTTGCACTACTTTCGGGGAAGCATACATAGGTAATAACCCTTTGATGTCTTTTTATTTATACAACTTTGTTTAGGAGGAGCAATAAGACGAGATGTAAGAACATGTGCATCATGATTACAGGGTTCTTCCTAACCAAAGCTATTGAAATTCCATCTCATATTAGTTGCATTCATTACTATATGCATTATCGAAATTCATATCATTTAGGATGCATGTATAGAGAAAGAGATTCTATGGGTAGATTCGTTAGAGGATGTAGTTTAATTCCATCATCACCAACCACCCCCACTAAACCACGTGGTGTTGTAAGAGCCACATCACCCTCCATCTCATACATTCCATATTTTACAGGTTGAAAAATACTCCCTGAGGTACAAAGATAAGAAATTCTACCTAGAGAATCACCAACTTCATCTACATAAGTAGTGGTATAAGAACATACATCTACAATGGAAGGAGTTGTATTCCTTTCTTCAACATATGAAAAACTCGTTGGATAAGAGTTAGAAGTACCTAGTGAGGAAGGAGAAGAAAAGGAAGAAGAAAATTTTCCTGAAGAACCATTGATAGAGGAACCAAAGGAGAAGGAGGATATGTTCATAATGGAGAATAAAGACAACTAATTGGTGGAGGAAGAGGAAGAGATAGAAGCCCTTAGGGAGGTGGTAGTGGTGGTCGAGATGGAAGAGGAGGAAGAGGAAATGATGGAGATTATCATGAAGAGGAGGATCCTTTTGGATTTCATGTTCAAGATGTTGATACTACTGCTACTATGAAGAATATTTCTCCATCCATTCTTCCTAACTTTCATGGTATGAGAACTAAGGATCTAAAAACATTTCTCTTTGAATTTGAGGTATTATGTAGATATTATGATTATTTGTTTGATACTCAAAAATTGAAATTGTTTCCAACCACATTGAAAGATGGGGCTCTCAAATGGTTTATTGGTTTAGGAACTAATTCTATAAGGACATGGGATGACATGAAAAGAATATTCTTATAGAAATATAATGATTTTTTGCATGTATCGTGACCTTAGAGAATAATTTTTTAAAATGACTCAAAAAGAAGATGAAAGTCTTGAAGATTTAGTAAAGAGGTTTACATATAATTTTAAAAGAGCTAAATTGCATGACTTTGGACTGAATACATTAAAAACTCTCTTACTAAGAGCTATAAGGGATGAATGGATTTATAGTAGCAATCTAATGGGTAAAGAAGAAGTGTCTCAACTATATTTTCACGAGATTTGTGAATTGTGTAAACATATTTCAAGAGGAAAGTCAAAGTATGGCAAGAATTCGAGGGATCCAATTATGTCAAGAGTAGGAAAATTTGCATCGGGAACGGAAGTCAGGAAAAAATCGATAATTCGCTTGATAACTTTAAAATTGATACTCCTGGTAATCTTAGTGAGAAAATTGATATGTTAATAATGCAAAACAAGAAAGAAGATGAAATGTTGCTTTGTTCATATTATGTCCTAGATGTAGAAAGAAACATGCATTATGAGAATGTCCTCTTGATAGTATTAAAGTTTGTGTTATATATGCAGAGACTCGTGCTATGAACAATTTCCATTCAATACAAGGATTAAAAGATGTTAACCAAGAAGAATCTTAGAAAATTCAAATAGAGCAAATTTTCTATGTTGCTCCTAGAAGACCTTGACAACTCCATCAAATAGGTATAACACAAGATCCGAATGCATAATTTCAATCTTATTCATAACCTCAAAGTAATTGGAACACACCCCTATCATGGAAAAATTGGCCACCTCAACCTCAAAATTCATCTTAGTCACAAGGATCGCAAGGTTCTTATGGTACAAATCCCCAATACTCTTGATATTTTCAACAATATCCTCAATATCAACCTCAATATTATTCTCCAACCAAACCTTCACATCTGGTCCAACCACATTTCCAACCCCAATTGAATAGCAGTCAACCCCTTCAATTACCATCCACCTCATTTCCTCAAAAATAAAACCAATTTCTTGGACAACCACTCCCCAATCCCAATAATAATACACCTCAACAACCCATTTACAATGTTGAAGTCTAAAATTTTCAAGCTCATATGATAGCTCCTATAGGTTTAAATGATGCCCAACTTATATTTGGTTGAGTTTTACAAAAGAAAACACCTTTTGTTGTCATTCAAGAATATAAAGAGGATAAAAATCATGAAAAGGAGGAAAATCTTGAATAGGAAAAGACTCCTCAAAGGGAAGATATTCCTACACAAACAGATGACAACGAAATAAGACCAACTCCTACAATTCCTCCAACCGAGCAACCCTATGTTTCCTTACAGAATCCACCTTTTATGGAAATATTACAAGTTGATAAAGGTATAAAGAAGCAAATTAAATTAGCATGTTATGATATGTTAGATGATTTGAAAAATATTTGCATTAAAATCCCTTTGCTTCAAGCAATAAAGTAAATTTCTATTTTTGCAAAAATAAGAAAGGAGTTGTGTATTAGAAAACCTGAAAGAAAATCAAATGGAATACAAAAATTCCAACCCACAGGAAAAATGGCAGATATTCTGATGGGTAAAACAATAGTTGAAAAATACTTATGTCCATGAAGTCCCATTGTAAAGATCCACATCAATAATATCAAAATTCCAAACAAATTGATTGATTAGGAATACTATGGATAGATTAAAATTAACTAACTTTCAATATATTCCTACTCCATCACAATTAGCAGATAGATTTGTTATCAAACCAGAAGGTATATTAGAGGATATATCAATATCCCTATATTAATGGGAGCATCTTGTTGATTTCATAATATTAACTCCAAAAACTAATATAGGAGGCCATCCATTGATTCTTGGTAGGCCATTGTTAGTCATTGATGTTTATTTCTGATGGCAATACCACTAAAATTTCACATTATATCCACCAACAACAGAAATAACTGAAATAGAGAATGAAAAATGTATTGAAGAGCATGATGAAGATTATGAAGACATTCAACCAGTTCTGACTATCTCACAGAATGATGAGGAAGATCAATTATGAATTTAATGAATAACCATGACTTTTCTTCATATTGTGAACAAAATTATTGTGTGCATATGTTAGAACAAGTTTTTCAAGAATATTGTGGTATTGAATACTTTTCATCTCGACAATATAAAATATCATTAAACTCAATGGAGTTTTTTGGCAATTCTCTGGTAGAAATTAATCCAGAGAAAACATTAAATATTAATAATATCTTAGAGGAATTTCAAAAGAAACAATTGATTAAGATGGTTGTTGGGTGTGTGTTATATTCTTTCCACGACTAGTCGCACATGCGGGGGGTCATGGGGGGGAGGGGGGGGGGGGTGATAACCCCCCCCCTTATTCATTGTGTTGGGCGAACCAAGGGGTCACAAGGGGGGGCAAAGCCCCCCCTGTAGAGGGGCTCCAGGGGGCGGTATCCCCCCTACACGGAGTTTGGGGCAGCGCCCCGAGAAATGTTTTTTAGACCCTCTATTAGGTGGGTGAACCTACCTATGGTTTTGTGCATCGTTTTTGCACATGGTTTTGGCCATGATAGTTTTCTACCCATGGTAGTTTGTAGATATGGTCAAGGGAATTACAATTATGTTATATAATCTAGGGTTAATGGATTATATGAATTCTTCGACATGTATGTATGTATGTGTATATATATATATATATATATATTGTAACATTGAAAAGAACATAATGAAAAATCAGTCTTGTAGTCCCGATTTTGGGATCCAGGGGAAAATCTCGGTGTACTTGTTTTGTGTTTCTTGTCATTGTATATTTTTTGTTTTTAAGACTTTGTTTGCAAGTAATTTCTATACAATGTTAAAACCTACAATGTCGCAGAAACATTCCTCTTCATTTGATGGGAATATACATAGAATCAATCCAAATACATGTACGCATCATATTTATATACAAGAGAATGTCAAACCTATAAGAATACCCCAATGAAGGAAGAATCTTATTTTGAGGAGATTGTTAAAGAAGAGTTACATAAATTTCTCAATGTGAATTTTATTTATCCAATTCCAAATAGTCAATGGGTTTCACCCCTAGTTATTGTGTTGAAGAAAAATGGAAAGTGGAGGTATGCATATATTTTGTTATGGGTGAAAGCAGGAGTTGGGTTACACTTTTTGGCAAGGGATGGTGCATTTGAGTTGAAAAACTAATGGCTTGATGGAGCCATTTAAGTGCTCGATCAAGTTGTTTGAGGGCTTCAACAATGTAACCCAAGCTTAGCTAGGAGCTCGATTGAACCATGTTTTTTAAATTTCCCACTAATACATCCTAGGCATGGAATTAAAAAAAGTGGCTTCATCGAGCCATAAAGCACGATCGAGCTACAAGCTCAACCCAGCCTTAAAGCTAGATCTAACCTTAAATCTAGATCTAGTTATAAGCTAGATCTAACCTTAAATCTAGATCTAACCTTAAAGCTAGATCGAGCTATAGGCTATATTGAGCCTTTATTTAATTGTGGTAAGGGCTTGATCGAGGATTTCCTAAAATTTCGATTGAGATATTTAAATTTAGAAATAAAATGCTTGATCGAGTGTTTTAAGTGCTCAATCTAGCGTCTTAAGTCCTAAAATCCATAATTTTAGCACCCCTTATGGAAAATTTCCTGCAACAACATTTTGTACCCTAGCAAACTTAGGGTAAAATTTATCCTTAGGTGGCAGAGTTGACCAAGTTGGATTCATGAAGGAATCATCTATTTAATGGAATATGAGTTTGACATTTTCGAATTTGTATGATATTTTCATCTAATTTCTTTTAAACATAATGCTTGAAATTTTTTTGAATTGTTTTAAAGAGGTTGAATAAAAAATCAATATCATAAAATATACACGATGAAAAAAATTCAAAAAATACATCTATCTTTGTTTACGAGTCCTCTTTAAAAGGGTACTATTTTTTTAAATTTATTTAAATAGTTGAAAAAATCCTTATGTGAGCACATGCGTCTACAAAATGCAATTGAAATATTACTTTGTCAACTTTGAAAAATGATAAAAAATAATTATTTTTTGTATAAAAAAAATAAATTTTAATATGAAAAACTTAGCTCTCTCCATATAGATCATGCTTATATGTATATGTATATGTATATGTATATGTGTATGTTATTTTGTTTTGTTTTATTTTATTTTTAAATTACAAATTTTAAACTAAATTATGCTACATGAACACACGCATACCTCTTAAGATGTGTGAAAAAATACAAGGACAAGCATTTCATTTAATGGAAAATTGACATATTATACGACAATAAATATTTTTTCATAAAATATCATTAGGAACACAACATAATTCTCCATAATTTGTTTTTCTACTCTGAATCAAAATTCACATTTATTATATGAATTTTGAGGGCTTCAATTCAATAAAAGAGGAAAAAATTGAAATTTCATAGCCACATTTGGCCCAAAAGTATAACCCATCTTCATGCTTCCACACTTGAGAATTAAACAAAGAAAATCTAAACGATCATTTTCAATTACCTTTTATTGATCAAGTATTAGATACACTAGCATAGAAGAAATATTTCTCTTTTCTTGATGGTTTCAGTGGATACATATAGATTCAACTTGCACTTGAAGATCAACCTACTACATTCCAAAGATTTGTATTAGGTATCTTTTCTAACTTGATCGATGATTACAGAGAAGTTTATATGGATTATTTTACTTTTTATGGGAATATTTTTGAAGGATCTATAGAAAAATGGAAAAAGTCCTTGTTAGATGTAAAGAAGCTAATCATTCATTAAGTAATGAAAAATGCTTTATGATGTTTAAGGAAGGAATTGTTTTTGGTCATCATATTTCATGTGATGGAATTAAAATGTATTTATCAAAGGTTGAATTCATCTCCAAAATTTCAATACCAACATGTCAAAGCGATGTTTGAAGTTTTTTTGGATTCACAAGTTATAAGAGAAGGTTTATAGAAAACTTCACAAAGCTTGTTTCAGCACTTTTCACATTAATCACTAAAGATTGTGAATTTCATTGTAATTATGATTGTCAAAAAAGCTTTTGAATTTTTAAAACAAAATATTCTTGAGGTTCCTATTTTAAGAGGGCCAAACTCGTCCCTTCCATTTCATAATTACATTGATGCCTCAGATATGGCTCTAGGAGTTGTGTCACGACAAAACATTAGAGAATTTTTAGGTCTAAAATAGACCTCCTAGGAATATTACAAACTAACAGTGGAAATAATAAAATAAGATTAGATTACCTCGTCAAGTTTTGGAGGGAAAAAGGAAAATCCACATTTTCAACTCGTATTTTCAACTTATCTCCTTCTAATTTTACTCAAATTTCGAGCAAAATCACTCGGATGTGTAATTTAATTTTTCATCCAAGGAGTACCCATGCTGCATAGTTTTGATGGACCCTACGACATGAAAAATGTGAAATACATGAAAAAACATGACATGTCTTTTTAAATATATTTTCACTTATTTTGGTGTTCCAAGAGAAATTGCAACAGATTAGGGTGCGCAATTTACATCCAAGCTAGTATAGAATCTCATGGAGCAAAACAAGATTAGACATTGTAAATCCACTCCTTATCATCCAGAAACTAATGGAAAATTAAAATCCATAAACGAAGTTTTTGAAGCCATACTGACCAAGACTATGCATCTACATAGAAGAGAATGGGTAGACAAACTTCTAGAAGCACTCTAGGCATGTTGAACCACATGGATTAATACCATGGGACATACTCCTTATGATGTCTATGGGAAGAAATTTTTACTTCCTATTGAATTCCAAGTGGAGACCTATAAGACAACAACAAAATTAGGACTAGATCTTTCTAAAGCTAAAAAACAAAGATTGATACAACTAGATGAATTGGACGAGATTAGAAAATATGTCATTCAAAGGAAAAACGTAATACAATAAAAAAAGACAAGATGACATGACAATTTTATCAAATTCAAAAAGTTCAAGCCATGTGATTGGGCCCTTCTCTTTGATTCTAAGTTTAAACAATTTCAAGGGAAATTCCAAACACATTGGTTAGGCCCATATGAGATAAAAACTATTTTTTACATCGGAGTAGAAAGGATTAAGACCATTGATGAAGAAGAGATCAATATTCTTGATAACGGGCATATATTAAAGTTTTATCACAAGCCCTTAACAAGAGAAGAATTTGTTCAAAATCTACAAGAAAATTTTGATTCGAAATTGGTAGGAAAATGAGATTCTTCTCCTTTACTACCAAAAGAAATTTGATTTTATTCTTATAAAAGAAAACAATAAAAGGAGTAAATAAATAAATGCATAAATATGAAAACCAACATTGTTGGCATACATTATCCAGAAAACCCTAGTTGAAAACCAAAGTCTTTTGGAAACTTGGATTTTCTCTTTTGTCTTTGCAAATAAATCTTTAATTTCAAGCTAATTAGTTTGAAGATTTTTTTTATCTTTTAAAGAGATCTCATCAACATTTATTAGCATTCATCAAAATCATCATTGTTATCAACATCATTAGCCTTAGCATCTACAAGTACTATGAAGAATTGAAAGAAATTTTTTGAAGACTACTAACATTTCATATCCAATTGAACATTTTGTAGCTAATTCATCAGAAAAATACTTTGGACCTGCAAGCAAAGTAAAATCAAAGAATATATGTGAGGTAATTCAAGAAAGTAACATTATGAATAGTCAATCAGTTTTAGTAAAGTATAAAGTATAGATATTTGAGTTAATATGTGGACTATTTATAATGATCTAAAAAGGCTCTCATATATTTCAAAGATGAAAAAATACAAACTCATCCCCTATCGTTTCATTTCATCATACCATAAAATCCTCCCTATCCTATTCTGAAAATTCAAAACTTTGAAGCCTATGTTGCAATTAAAGGATCATTTCCAAAGGATTCATGGGAAATTATGAATTCAAAAGGGAGATTCCTATCATAGTACTATCATCGAAACATTTCACTTCCATTTAAACCAGTATCTCTCACTGAATTCCATTACACCATCCATTTGATTCCATTGTTCCCTATGATAGATTGTCGAATAGGCAGTTTGAGGGTGAGATTGCTTTCACAACAATGGTGTAGAGGTGACTAGGGAATTTTCACAATATTTTAATGGGGATGAGGCAAATATCGGAGATATCAAATTAAATTTGACTGAATCATTTATAGCGGAAGCAACAAAGCTTCCCATAAATGGTGAAAGTTGGTCTAAAAATAAAAGGTTAAAAGATGAAATGTGGAAGTCTTTCTTGCATAATCCAGGTATGGAAAATCATCACATAGAAAGGGTATTCGAGTTTCTAAATTAAAACCAAAAAGGAAAAATCTATTGTTTATCCTGCAAAAAATTCTTACTTGCAAAGGAAGATATCGAACTTGTTGTTTTACCATGCCTGGTTATTAATGCATTTCATAAAAGGGAAGGAATTTAATTTTCATATTATCTACTATGAAGTTTAAAGAAGATGGCATTTAATATTCAAGTAGATTCATAAACATAGACAAGGATTTGTATCATCACAATCTAGTTAAATTACTTTTTGAGGGTAAATTAAAGACTAATAATGATAATTGGAAGGACGTTTTGGTGAGAAATCATTTTTTGACAATTCAGATGAGGAGAAGGTCAAAAGGATAAGGAGTCAAAGAAGGGTTTCCTCAAACCCTAACCCTTAGCATGGAATTAAAGAAAATGAAAAATTGGATGTCGATAATGTAATAGCGATAAGGTCCATAATACTAATGATGTGGAGCAAGATATTACACTCAAAGAACTAGAAACACAAGCAAAACTCTTGAGAGGTAGATCAAGGAAGAAATAAGGTGATTAGGAACAAAAGAAAAATGAACCAAAGAATGTTAGAAGAAAGAAAGCCAATTAAACAAAACAAGAAGAATCGTCGAAGAAAGACATGAGCAAACCTCAAAAGAAGGATACTAAAAAGAAAAGTGGAGAAAGAACAAAAGAGTCTTAGCAGCAAGGGAAAAAAAAATAAAAAAAATTAGAAACATGATTAGAGTCCAAACCCACTTAAAACTATAAAATTTAAAAAACATAAACACCACTAAAATTTTCTACAAAAATTCCATAAATAAATATTGTCAACTTTCAATAACAAAACTATATATTATTTTACTATCATATATAAAATAAAAAAATTATATCTAACTAAACAATAATAAATACATAAATTAATTAATTAATTAATTAAACAATTTTTTATTAATGTTTAAATAATTATTTCCCTTAATTATAATTCACTTTAAGCTTATTAAAACAGTTTATTTCCGTCTTAATTCACTTGTAACTCATTCAAAGTATGTTAATTTATTCTTATCACAAATGAGAGTTCACAACCAAAAGAACACCTCTACTAAGCCTCGATCGTGCTTTTGTGCTTCAAGATTACTCAACTTAGTTACACTGATATCAATATAGGTTGAGATTCATATAGATCTTTCATTCATCATTTCATTTAAATTAAAATTAAAATTATATAATGACAATGATTTATTTTTAAATATTATAGTTTAAAATAGTTTGTTTGGCGTAGCTTAATTAGTAATGGTAGTGGAAATGAAATGTTATCTAATTAGAAATTTTGGATTCAAATTTTGGGCCATCTCTCTCATCGAAATGAGAAATTAAACATAATAAAAATAAAAATTAAACATGATAAAAATATAATCTTACGGAATAAATAATTAAAATAATTTGATGAAAAATTAAACATAATAAAAATAAAAATTAAACATGATAAAAATATAATCTTACGGAATAAATAATCAAAATAATTTGATATTTACATAATTACAGTAACGCAAAAATTTAAGCCTCGCATTTCCTGTTCTATAACGCTTCATTCTCACAGAGATTTTGACCTAGCTCAAACAGCTTGGTACATAATATAATACAACACAGAATTCAACTGCGCCTGAAAGTTCACTTATCTAATTCAATCTTAACCATAATGAAAATGAAATTTGTGACGAATATAGGCTTGACAGTTTCTATGGACTCTGCTCCCCTAACACGTTTCTTTTTCGATTATTTGGCGACATAAATCTTCTGTCAAGATCTATTTCTTTCACCTTTGACATGAGATGATATTCTGAAACAATGGCAGATTTAGACAATAGAACGGGAGTTGTACACGTTTAGAAATTGAAATGACCACAATGATGTATTACACACGTAAATTTCGAAAGCGAGTTTTGCATGCTTTTTTTTTTCCCAAAACATTTTTTGGTTTCCCTTGCAATCTTTATCTGCAAAACTTCAACTGCTAGTACCGTAGTTGCATATTTTACCATATTCTTTTATCCCCATTTCCATGAAACTCTGCGTTATTGGCATTTACAACAGAAAAATCCAGAGCGCATTTATAATTTTTGATCTATAGATTATTGTTAATAGCGTATGCATGTGAACTAAAATTATGTCTAAAATAGAGAACAACGAAATAAAATCTCACAAACACATTTTACACAATATATGACTTGGGAACCCTTTCTGAAGAAGAACCCAGCTGGAAGGTGTAGTCTCTCTACTCTCTTTCTCTTAATAGGAAATGGTTGTGAGTAGAAATAAGTATGGCTTGTGGCCCATGGGCTACTATAGTGCAAAAATCCTCTTTGTGTGTTCTATCTCCTAAAACCGTGGAACCCCTTTTCCTCCTATTGACCTAGTTATAACATAGCACAATAGCCTACTAGTGGTTAGGTTTGACCTTCTCAATTGTTACCCAGAGTTACAATTAGACTCTTCTAGAGTATTCTTTATTGTAATCACATCATTATACTATTTTTCATGAATAATGGGGACTCATGTGGCATCGTCTCGAATTATGGTGGTAAAAACAAGAAGGTCAACTTCTGAGTGGCATAAATTTCACATAGACTCGGATTGACACAATTCTTGTTCCATTGAAAAGGTAATTGTGTGTAGAATAGGAAAAAAATGTGCAGCACTAGAGCATAAAAGTTTACCAGTAGAAAATTTTGTTTGATTCCTCCAAATGCTCCTAGAAGGTTTGAGACCCCAATTTTCCAAACTGGGGTCCCACCGGTAAAAATGGTCCTGAGAATTGATTACTCCATTTTTTTCCACTTTGAAAGCATCAATATGGATGAAAAACAATATAATGATCCAATCCAATTCATAAGGAGGATCAAATCTCCCTCCTACCACAATATAGTCATGGGTGATGAATTCTTGGTCTCCCATCATTCTCAAGAACAAAAACTCAAGTGTGCTATGAAATTGTCTTAGAAAATACAAATTACTTAACTTTATCCCAGGTTTAGCTTTGGAATTTTCTAGAAGTTGCATTTGCACTCCTACATTGTACTTGTACTAGTTGTATCCTTCAGTCCCATCGACCTATTTATGGCTATTCATTGGACATTAATCAAATTACCTTATCTTATCTTAGTTGTTAATGGTATAATGTCATGCTAATCTAGGATGGGGGATAGGAAAACAACATTAGTGGTTGCATGCATGCACTTGACAAAGTGAAAAGGTAAGTTATATGGTGTAAAATATTGATAGATTGAACAAATGATGACTTTGGTAGAGCTCATTGTTTCTTTCTAAAATTATTTTATGTTCACCTATGGTGGCAAGCATATTTTTTTATCATAATCTTACTACAGTCAGTATCTGAATGATTTCAAAGATGTTAAAACCTTTCAAAAAACAGAATGGGTAGACCATACATGAAGTCTGGCAATGATGGATTTCAGAAAATTTCAGAAGCTTCCTCTTCATCTCTAATGTTGTTGTTCGGGTTAATAAGACCTATATGGGGTTATCATTATTCTACCCTAAATATGTAAATATTTATACTAATTGTCAAGTTGACTTTGATATACACCAGTGGATGATAAGAAGTTAATCACAAGATCATGAGTGAATAAATCCATATAAAAAGAAAATACAAATTACTAAATAAAATTTAGCTTTGAGAAAAAGACACATAAAAATAAATCATAAATAGGTAGTGTAAATACTATGTCAAGAGATATTTTTTTCCTTATTGATATGCTTATAGGAGCCTTCTAGGAGAATTTGAAGCAATTTTATGGAAGGAGGTGAATCAGGGGCTTCAACACTTTTCAATTTTTCAACATAAGTATTGAAACAAAATTTGAATGGATGCGAAGTTGTTAACTGTCAGAATGTGGCACTTTATTTTTTTAATGGAAGATCATTTCATGCATTCCTATGAGATCCAACAAAGATTTCGTTGTTTATATAGTGACTCAAGGGTCTCTCTTACTACTTCCTTCGGCTATATAGATCATATGTGCTTCTCTTTCTTCATTTTTCATGTGTGAGGTGATTAGTCACAGATAATAGATCTTATGAGGTCCACCTAAACCCAGCCCAAATGGGAAAATTGATGTACATTTCATGCAATGAGTAAGGCCCATTTCCTTTGAAATTGTCAAACTTAAAGGAAAGAACTTACTTAGACCCATCTGTGAAAACTAAATGTTGGCCATACTACATGTAATTAAGAAATGGTATCCATACCTAATACGAAGAAACTTCAAACTAAAAATAGATGATGATAGTTTGAAGTACTTCTTGGATTAAATATTATCTTCAGAAGAGCAACAAAAATGGGTCACAAAGATGTTGGGTTATGACTTTGAAATTATCTATGATGGGTCCAACCCCCTCTTTGCCCTTAACAAACTTTATAAAGTCGATATGGATTAATATAATGATTTCGACGGTGATTAATTGTGTGATTAGTTTAATCAATGGGCAATTACAATGATTTGCACAGATATTTTGGTTCTGGTATTTATTACTTGTACCTATGACGTTGGATGATGGACATGTGTCCCTTCCTCGGCAAACACACTCCCGCCTTGGTTAATGTTCACAAACCCTATTCACTTGGTCATTTGTGCATTGTTCTGTGGTGGCTCAAGGGTTTTACTGTTTGTTCTCCGGTGCGGTTTCTCTGTGTGAATGTGCTGCTACTGTTGTTTTGTTCAGCCTTGGCCTGGGTACGTGCTCTGCTCTACTGGTTGGTAAGTATGCCCATTGTTCTGTGCTTATTTTGTTCCTCTGTCTTCGCGCTTGATGAGCTCTGTCACTCTATGGAAAGTGTGCTTGTTGTGAAGGCTTTCAGTTCCTCTACATACATTCTCAGCTGGTTATTCCACCTATCTATTAGTGATTGCTCTTTTCCTCAGTTTCTTTCCTTCAATTGCTCTCGAAATTTATTAGGTTATGCTGCACTTTTGCGTTTGCAAGTTGTGGTCTCGAGGATTTATGGCTTTGGTTTTTTCCACAGCAACGAGGTAAGTCATTGTTCTATGCTATCATCAAGCTCTTGCTTTTTACTCCGTTAATTGACTCAATTTCTCCTTATGAGCAGAGAAACCCTTTGGTGATCACGACCTCGAAACTTTGTTTCTTCGCTGGTAAGTTCTAGACCCTAGACTCTCTAGTGTTTTGTTCCTTCAGTCTTTTTTCCTCCACATAATTCTTACACTCTGTTCTAGTGAATGATTGCAGATGGGTTCACTCTGGAGATTTGGGTTCCCTCTACGACACGTGCTAACAAGACCCGGTAGGGTTGCTCCTTGATAACTTTGTTTATTTGGTTGCTTCTGTCGTCATTTGCTTCAGTGATGGCCTGGGTAGGTTTAGGCATAGAGTTCTCTGTCTCTACTTCTGCATAGGGTTACTGTAGGCCTCAGGCTTGCGTTGTCACAGTTTATGGTTGTGACCGTAGGGTTTACATGTTAGGGTTTTTCAACCCGTTTTCCTAATGTGAACTTATTGAAATTATACAGCATTAAATTCCTTATGGACTGTAATTTATATTGACAGAAATCGTATTATTTCTTTTTGTGAATAAATGGAAAGGGTTCTGTTACTCAGGAAGTACCTGTGTTGATTCGTTTTATCTTCGTTGTCTAGAACTTGTGTGTTATCAAAACTTCCTTTTGCTCATTTTGCTTTAATTTGTCAGGACTCCAATATTCGTCCAGGTTTCTGTAGGTTCTCCAACTTTGACACTTACGAATTCTTGCTGTCTATAGGCCTGTTAAATTTATACAGATAGAAAGATATGCATGTTCTGTAGAATAAAAGTAAAAAGGACTTTCTTTTACTGTATTAGGTAATTCAGAATGAAGGACCATAAATAGACTGTTGTGGGATCTCAGAATGTAAACTTCTGTGTGCTTAGAGATTTCTACTATTTTCTTTTTCAAAATCGAACCCGTTACAATACATTCTGTTGTCTTTTGAATGATTTTTGGAAAACAGTTTTTCCTTAATTGTTGTTAGTTACATTTGATGGTTTCTCTAGTTTCTAAAACTGTCTATTTTTCCTACGCTGTGATTTGTAAAAGACAACATAATAAAAAATTTAAAAAAAATTAGTTAACTACAACAGTTCCTTTAACTCAACCTTTACTTTCCTAAATGCTACATCCCTAAGAAATTAAAATTAAAATGAAGTTAAAATTTTCACTAGAAATTTTCTCCTCAATCCTCACAAAGACCAAATGACCCTCTGTCATGATGATCCCCTTCAACTAGATGCTCCTACATCAATCTAAAAAATAGGAAAACAAACTATTGTGGTAGATGCACTCTCAAGGAAAAAGGAAGACACAAATGGTTTATTATGTATTATTTCCATTCCAAAATATGACTAGAGGGAAGAAACAAGGATAGAATGACAACAATGTGAGAATATATACAAGAGCATTCAATAGCTACAAGAGGACCTTGATGCAATAGAAAATTTTACTTGGAAAAATGATTTGTTATGGTATCAAGATTTCTTATTCTTATGTAAGAATTCTCAACTCAAACAGAAGATCCTATTGGAATTACACACTTGTCTCATACGAGGGCATTCAAGGTTCTTGAAGACATGCCATAGGATCAAGAAAGAATTTTTTGGGAAGGTCATAAAGAAATTGTGTAAAAAATTGTGGTAGAATGAATGGTATGCTAATAAAATAAAGGAGAGGCTATCAAGACCCAAGGGATCTTTCAGCTATTAGCCATAGGAATCTAGTGTTGGGTAAAAGTTTCAATGAAATTTACTACAAGTTTACCCAAATATGAAGGAAAGAGTGTCCTTATTGAAGTGGCAGATCGATTGACAAAGTATGCCAACTTTTTCTCTCTTTATCATCCTATTAAAGCAAGCGTTGTGGTAGAAGCATTCATCAGAACAATCCAAAAGCTACATGGAATAACAAATATTATTGTAAGGGACAAAGATCCAATTTTTGCTCAAAATTTTTGGACTAAATTATTTTCATATTTGGGTACTCAATTGGCTCACATCTCATCTTACCATCCTCAATCTGATGGAAAAATTGAGACTATGAGTACATTTTTAGAAGGATATCTATGTTTCTTTGCATCTAATAAACATATACAATGGATAAAATAGTTACCCTTGGGATAATGGTGGTACAATACACCTTCCATACTTTACAAAAAATGTCACAGTTTATGGCACTTTGTGGATATCACCCTGCTCCATCACATCACCATTGAAAGGGACTATAAAGGCTCAAGCAGTAGAGGACCACATACAACACCAACAAGAGGTTCTCAAACTATTGAAGGACAAATTGGTCATGTTTCACAAATAGGATGAAACAACAAGCATATCAACATTGCAGAGAAAGAGAATTTGAGGTGGTGAATCGAGTATTTGTGAGACTACAACCATATAACAGATGTCCCTCAAGCAACAAAAAAAGGAAAATATATTAGCTTTAAGGTATGATGCCCCCTAAAAGGTGTTGTAAAAGATTAGAAGTATGGCCTACAAATTGGAGTTGCCTTCATGTTCATTTGTACATCCAATTTTCATGTTTCTTGCTTAAAGAAGATAATTAGCGATAAGCTTCCTGTACAAACTCTTCTACCAGAAAATAATGAAGAAGGGAAAATAATAATAGAACCATAAACAATTTTGGAAACAAATACTAAGAAGATGATAAATCAAACAATCATTGAGTACCTCATCGAATGGAAGAACCTATTAGTGTAAGCAGTAACATGGAAGATGAGTTTTTCATGCAAAAAAGCCCACAGATAGTCAAGCGTTGAGGAAAACACTTATTTGAAAGGGAGGGGAATGTTAAGCCTTATATAAGCCCATGTTAACCCAAAAACCCCTTGCTAAACCCTAAATATTAAGTGATTACATTCCTATTGTTATATTGTTATATAAGCTATAACCCCTTATCATCATGTTTTATTATAATTGTATCCTTTGTCTCCTATATATACACTACGGAGACATATTCTTAGGATCATCAAATATTGTCACATTCATTGTATTTATTGTAAAAGAAGGTTTCCCCCTCAAAGTGGACTATACTTATTGGTTTCTTATCATTTTTAAGGTGCAAAGATCATAATAAAATCTTTATTATATTTTGGACGAAATAAATTCAAAAATATGCCTAAAAAGGGTCAAAAGATAGAATATTTAATCTACATGAAATATTTATGGTCCCAATTGTACACATAATCTCTCTCTTTCTCTTAAACATGAATCTATCAAGCATTGAGAGAACAATTCTCTTATTGTGTAAAGTTCTTTTATAATTCAAAACTTGCAAAACCTTTGCACATTGAGAAATTTAATCTCTCTATAAGTTTGATACGTCATGGATTATATATATATATCTATATATATCTATATATATATATATATATATATATATATATATATATATATATATATATATATATATATATATATATGCAACACCTTGGAAATCTCCTTCGGCACTTAGATTATGTAAACTACATAATTTAAGCTTGTAATTCCAATAAATCTTTGTTGGGTTTAAAACAAAATTGACTCAAAAATAGCATATATATATTCCAATTAAATATAATACATACATAGTTGATATTGAAATATTTTACTTAACATGGAAATTAAATGATTTAATTTATGGACCATAGAAATATTTTATTTATGATCTACACTAAAAATTTTAATACTAAAAAATTTTAAATGTCACATATCAATTTTATGTTAAAAATTGAATTAAATACACATTTCCCTCTTATTACTTTTATTAAAAAATATTTTCAATTACTTTTCTCTTTTAGATATTGAAATATTATGATCAACACAAATATTGAAATAAACTAGTTCATAGACATTGAAATAATTGTCTATCTAAGTCATTAATAGAAATATTTTTTAAAGTATTAGAATTATATATTTTTCTTATTTCAAAAGTAAAAGTAAGAATTATTCACTTTTTAATTACTTTATCTCACTTTAATGTTAATATAAAATAATGTTACTTCTCATGAACATTGGCATATTTTATATGGTTAAGAATGAAAGTGATATATTTTTACCACATTTTTTTTATTAATACTTAATATTGAAATATTTTACTTAAACGTGTAAATATTTTGTTTTTTTCCACATTGATTTTCTTTATCATTAATATTTATTTAAATATGATATAGGAAAAAAAAAATTGTAAGTCTGCCATTCTTACACTAAATATAACTATTTTAAAATGCTAAAAAATGTATCTGCCTCACTAGTTTTCAGAGTTAATAGATTATACATGTCATTGTTATGAATTAATTCAAATTTTTTATTCTTAATTATTTTTCTTTTCTATGTATATCAAATTATTGTACCAAAAGACCCATTACATAGCTTACTATGAGAGAGGTGTAATTCCTTCCTTGCCCAACCTAAAGTTGACATAAAAAATAAAATATTCACTAAATTCAAAAAAAAAGTACATAGAAAAAAACGAGATTGAAATATATTAAAAACAATTTCATATTAAAAATAAATGAATTACACATCTCCTTATTATGAAGTAAATGAATTTTTTTAATATATTTAAAATTATTTCCCTAAAGTTGCAAGGGAAGTGTACTTTTTTTCATATTCAAAACAATGTCCATATAGTAAAAACCAAAAATAAACTGAACTATATTAAAAAAAAAATCCATGTTAATAATTGAATGAATTACACATCTACTTATTATAAAGTAATTGAAATTATTTATTCATAATTATTTTTTCTAATGTCATCTGAAAGGGAAAAAATGTAAAAATAAAAAAAATCAACATATATATTTATTGAAATATATTAAAAATATAAAAAAATGTCTACCATAAATAAAATAATTGTCATGTATGTATCTTTGTTTTTGTTTGCCAAGTTATTTATGATCTTCCACGACCCAAGGGCATCTAATCCATCAAAGCCACCCAGATATAACACTCAACATGTCTCCTCCCCTAGCACATGGCACAACCAACCCCCATGATGTTTGATCCTGGGTCCCCTTGCTGATGAGTCTCATCCTCAATAGGTTGTGCTAGTGAGACTTTAAGCCAACTATATATATATACTAGAATAGATCCTTCTTAAATATGATTTAACATGAACAGACAAAAATCCACTTTCTTCATGTGCAAATTTCTTTTTGAACCAACATTATTTAAATATTTTATATATTCTACAGTTTTGCTTTTAGATTAATTTGTTTTAGTAATGTTCTCTGCAGGCTTATTTCTTTTCATTTGAAATGAATCGATTTTTTCTAGGCAATGATGGATTTAGACCATAAAACGGAAGATGTACATTATTTAGAAGTAAAAATAATCACGATGGTGTCTTACACACTTAAATTTAGTAATAGAGATTTGTATTATATTTTCCTCAAAACATTTGTTTGCTTCTTAAACCAATCAATATCTACACCAAGTACCGTACTCGCAAGTTTACGATATTTATTTACCCCAATTCCCTGCAAACTCTGCTAATTTATTAACATTTATAGCAGATAATTCCAGAGCGCATTACATTAATGTAAAAATCAGAAGACGGCCTACTCAGAAATGGCTACAAACTTTAGTTTAAACGCCAACAGCTTTAGAACCGAGTATTCCTTATCTAAGGAGTATATGTTAATACTGTCAGTAGCCATGATCTTCTTCACTAAGTTTGTCAAGAATAGCAATCACTCCAAAAACGAATGCTTGATCAACTCCTGCTCCCACTGCAACGCTGTATATGTCCTTCACATCCGTAAATGCAGTATTCACAAACACCTGCAAACCATTCAATATTTGGATCATTTATATGAATAACCAAGCAGAAAGCAAGAGAAAGATAACGGGCCCACCTCTGCAGCAATTGCACCGGAATGATCGTAGATGCCACAGTCTCGTTCAGTGAAACTACCCACAACCTTGTAGTCCCACCCCCTTTTATTCTTCTCTGAATTTGTGAGGGAGACCTTAATGGGGTCGTCCTTCTGGCAACAACTCACGGCCGAAGCGATGACCTTAAAAATGGGTTTCTGGTGCTCACCTATAATCTCGTCCTTCACGAACCCTTTCCATTGAGTTCGAAAGCAGAGCACCTCCACAAGACCCACCTGGAAAATGCATACATACATCCTTATTATTACTTTCACGATTATTATAAATTTTGAAAAATGAACTTGGTGTTTTCCAGTCATATAACCTTGCGTTTCAGGGCGAGTATGGAATTCCCTTCATCGTCTTTGAGAACAGCTTCGTTTTTAAACATTGGACCGCATCCCTCCACTCTGAAAATTTCGTTGCCTCCGCAATTAGTGACCACAAAGCCGCCACCATTAACAACACACGGCCTCTTCCTCACAATGAATTGGGTTTGTGAAGTGGAGCAGAAGTGTTTGCTAACTACAGGCAGAATAGTCACAGTACCACCGTTTCCATTCATCTTTTCAGTTCTCAGCTGCTTATCACATTCATTTATCAGCTGCTCATGGGGATTAAATAGAGGCCAACATACTTTATTTCTCTACGGCAATTCTGCTTTAAAAACTTAGAAGTTAAGTAACCTTTAAAATATAAAATTCTCTGTAAGTTTTCATTGCCCTATGAGATCGGTAAAATATTGCACGAGGTATAGGTATAGGTATAGGCATAGGTATTGCGTATCGGTTATATGTTTCGCTTTGTTTTATAATTTTTTAATGTAGAAGAGACATAAGAATCTTATAAATGTGGACTCATCGAGCGAGCTTTCTGACACTAATCACGGATGCCCAAATCACCGAAATTGCATCATCATCAACGTTCAGTGGCTTTTCAGTCAAATCCGGCTTCCAGCGAAATCTGCTTTTCGATTTTCCTGAGGACGTCATTTTCACAAAACGAATTTATTAACAGAATGGTTAAAAAGTGGCATAATAGTTTAGCTACAAACAAAAATATAATAGGCTCATGGATTTGAAAGCGCCCAGAACAAGTCAAAAGCATAATGCCAACCGCATAAAGTTCACCATTTATCCACTAACCATGATTAAATTTAAATGTGACCCTTAAAATGGTATCAGTCTATTAATATTTATAATATCAATCAATTTCTTACTTACAATTATTTTGATTAAAATTTGATATTATTTATATTAATTAAAATTATTTAATATTTAAATCATTTATATATCAATTTAATGTATGATTTAGTTGTAATTTTAAAAATATATATACTAGAGAGTAGTTAAAAGTGGTGTAATTTTCCTTGAATAATAGTTATGAGTCAATTTTTACAAATGGTGTGGTTTTCTTTGAATAATGTTTACGAATCAACCTCTAAAAGTGGTGACAAGTGGTGCATTTTTCTTTGAATAACAATTATGAATCAAATTTAACAAGTAATATGGTTTTCCTTGAATAATATTTATAAATCAACTTTTAAAAAAATAAAAATTAATAATAACTGTCTCACTACTAATTTCACAACGAATTATAATAATTTTTCTCACTATATTAAATAAAAAATAAAAATAAAATATTATAATCACTCATAATAAATTTGAAATAATATTTAAATTAAAAAATATAATTAAATAAATAAATAAAATAATGTAAATTCCAATCTCGTAATCAATTAGGATCCAAATACCTCATGACCTTGATAATCGTTTGTAAATCATAAAGCATTGATTTATTGATTGTATTTGAGGTGGCCACAGTGAAATTAATAAATATGAAATTGAATATCAATATTTATGGAGTGGATAAATACTTGCACAATACTCTATGTTTGTGGAGTGAATAAAGAGTTGAATAATATTTTATATTTGTGGAGTGAATAAAGAGTTGAATAATATTTTATATTTATGGAGTAGATAAACAATTGTATATATTTTTGTATTGAGGTTTTTGTGATTCAGAAGAAGTTAAGTATTCATTTATTATTATTTTTTAATAGATTAATAAACTAATATTATTATTTAAATATTATTTTTCAAAAATTAGTGGTTTAATATAGCCATTACTTATTAATATTTTTTTAATAACTTAATAAACTAATATCATTATTTAAATATTATTTTTCAAAAATTATCCATTTAATATAGTCATTACTTAAGAATATTTGTTTTTAATATATTAATAAATTAATATCATAATTTAAATATTATCGTTCAAATATAGCCCTTACTTGAAATTATGTCTCTACGTTGCTCTCTATTTAAGCCTTTGCCATGGTCTCTCTCTTCATTTGGTCTTAATGATGAACCACACTTGTTGGTTCAAAACGTGTCGGCCAAAAATTTCTCTTATGTGATTTCTACCAAAAGACTTTTCTTAAGTGCATACATCTTATAACTTGAGAATGGTATCACAGCTAGAATTGAAAAAATAATAAAACCTGATTTTTTCAAGATGCTTCTCAAATATATCCATCTTTTACATTATTTTTAAATAGGTTACGCAAAGGTGATTCTTCATATGCATAAACCTCACACATTAGGGACTTTGGTGCAACCATCTCATGGCATGTGTCATAGGGAGGAGCAGAGCTCCCTCTTGCCACAATATATTCATGAGTGTCAAGTTCTCGAAATCCCCTCTTTATCAACAAGAAAACCCCAATTGTCTAATGAACTCACCTTAGCAAAATGGCTAGCATGACAAGACAAATGAGGAGAGCAATAGCTATTCACATGTTCGAGCTTAGGAACAAGAAATTTCCACTCAAAGGAAGAAGCCTAGATGATGTTTACTAGAGGTACAACAAAGGTTAAATCAAGCGAAAAATGGAATATATTCATTACATGCAGGATCATTCCCTAATAAGAATGTTCATGGGGTTTTGGCCCTTAGAAAGAGAATTTATCTGGTTGATCTAGAAAAATGGAAACCAAAGGGGAAGATTGATCTGAAACTCAAATAAAAAGGATTCCTCATGATCATATTCATAAATTTGGAAGATACGACGACAATATTTGAAAATGAACCATACTTTTCCAACTCTAAAAGGCTCTATCTTCACTTTTGGATAGAGAGGTTTGGCTTGGAAAAGGAGTATTTCTTGGAATCCCTTATATAGATCAATCTCTTCTCTCTTCCAAAGGAATTATAGGAAGAATAAACCCTAAAAGGAATAGGTAACGTGTTGGGAGAGTTCCTCAAAATATAATAAGCCACAAAATATGGAAGATATACATATTATGCATGAATATGTGTCCAAATGAACATTTATGAGCCACTTCCAACCCCTTTAGACATCTCCTACCATGAAATGGTTTGGAAAACACCTTGGACTATGAGCCCATTCCTTTCTGTTGTAGGAAGTTCCACAAATATGGTCACCTCTTAAGGGACTGTCGCCTCAGTGTTGTAATCTTGCCTCCAACACCCTAGCTAGATAAAGAATCTGATGGATTCATCAAACCTCTCACTCATTACCACAACCTATCCACTTATATCCCTTCTTTTTCCAATAGGGACTTCAAAAACGCATGATACATTTGATTCCCCCTAAAAAAACACTCCACCCTTGAATATTCCTCCCAAAAACTAGTCCTCTACTCAGTGGACCCCAATCATCTACTCTACCAATCCTTAACCCCAACTACTATGAGGATATATCAAACAAGTAAAAATACTTGGAACTTTTCATTAGATATGTAGCTATAATACACTCGACAGTCAACCAAGAACATGATTTAGTAGAATATATGAATATGGATTCCCTATACCTCTAGGCTTTGGTATCATCATGGAAAGAAAACTATCTTTAGTTGTTACTAGAACATTAGGTCCAAATACTATGCATGGACCTCCTCAAATATAAATCTCAGACCCATACGAAAAAATCAAATTTAAACTTTGGTAATCCTTACCTATTCAAGAACATCAAATTTAAACTTTGTTAATCCTCACCTATTCAAAAACATCAAATTTAAACTTTGTTAATCCTCACCTGGGTGTCTACACCCATTTATTTATAGATCTTCTAAAAACCTCAAGAGAGGAAAAAAATAGAGGTATAAGAAACAATGGGAAACTCCTCTAGGAATTAGGGGAAATCCGATTCAATTTGAGATGCATTACATTCATCACAAAGGTAGTCTCCTCTACCCCAAAAAATACACAGTGAAGATAATATTTTGGAACATAATAGGACTCAATTGCAATTGCAGGAAATGGATTCTTAAGGGAATATGTAGCAAAGATCAAGCTATGATCATGCTAATACATCAAAAAAATTTCTCTAATGAAAAAATCACTTTAACAACCTCGAAATGCTAAGAAGGCTATAAATTAGTGGCTATTGAGCCTCCAAAATTGCCTCCTTTTTTACAGTTTATCTCTTACCTTTCACTCATTTTGACACTTATTTTCATATCACTACACCTCTACCTTGTGTTCAAAGTCATTAAAGCTATATAAATATAGTGATAAGCTAAAATTCCATTATCATCTCAAATCTATATTTTTTTCTTTATGAAATTAATTTGATTAGGCATAAGCTACCAAATCTTGCATATTTTGCAACTCCACTAATATTCTGTAGCTGATTCGAAGGTTCTATAGGATCTCATGTGCTATAAATCAGCTAGAATATATAGAAAGATGTCAAATAATGTTGAAATAGTGATCCACTTATTAGCAGTAAGTGGAAGTGCATATATTCAACACAACACTCAAGTCAAACTCTCGGTCAAAGTAATGACTAGCACAATTGTAGGAAACAAAATATCAAGCAAGCAATATTCATATGAAGCGAAAGAGAATATGAATGAGATTTAATGATATGAAGAAGGCATAATGGATTAAGGTTGTTAATGTGTCCTTTCATGACTCACTTCAACGATAGAGAATCGTGAAAATGAAGAACCTTGTTCAATTTGAATAAATGAGATATCAATTTAATTTATAGTTATTAGCTAATAGAATCTTGAAGTTGTTATATTGAAACTCTATAAACATGCTTCATCTGGAAGCGAATAGATAGTCTAGAAATTGATTTGAATTCTCGAACTATTATTATTTTTCAAAATCTATATGCACTTTAGTAATTCAATATCATTTATGGTACTCTTATCATCTTTGGTGGTTGATATAATTATGTGAATTGAAGTTAACATTTACTCGTGCACCTAAGGAGAGCCCCCTACATAATTACGATTTATCTTAGTCTAGTTTTCCATTGTGAATTCATTCCATTTCCTATACTATGTTTCGTTTAGTCTATGCTCTACTTTTATTTAGTTAATATGCTCTTCCTTTTTCTTATTTATTTTTGTCCTCCTTTACAAGTAAAGTTCTTGAGTAAAAACATAAAAAACACTAAGAACATTGACCTTGCTTTCAGTCTTGCATTTATAATTTCATCAGCTTGCATTAGATGTTTAACTCACAAGTGAATGAACTCTAACTAATGTACACACTAATTTACCAAGTTTCAGTCTTTTTAGTCACTCTTAGAATAAGAATTCAATTTCCTTTTAGAATAAAGTTTATTACTTTCTTATTAGAATAAATGTTTATTGTTTTTCTCAGTAGAATATAACTACTCTGCTTTTCTATAAATAGGAGTTTCATTGCTTTCCTAAAATGTAATTTTATTTCTTTCTCGATTAACTGGATTTTCAAAGAATATATTTGCTTCCACATTCAATAGAATAAATTTACATTTATGTTCAATAGAATAGTTTTTCTTTCATGTTTAATAGAATATATCTAGAACAAGAATTAGAATTGCATCGTCATTTTAATTCAGTAGATTAAGAGTCTCTATATTTTCTAGTTTGTATTTTACTTTTGAAATATGTAACTAGATTTTGCCTTCATATGTACTCTTGATTCTTGTATATTGTAAAATGAAAATAAAATTATTATTATTATTATTATTATTTAGCATGTGTTTCATGCTCAAGATTAATTTATTTTAGGTCAAAGCACCCATTGAGTGCTTCTAGGTTTTGTCATAAGGTCAAGATGTCAAAGAGTCATTGTCATCAGTAAAATACTCCATTGGGCATCTTGTATCATGTGAAAATAATTACTTTTGAGTCAAAATTTTCAAAATACCCCTTGAAGACCAAGTCAGCATGGTAGAGGAGAAGTCGGTCTAATTAGGGTAGTTCATACCCCTGAAAGGGTTATAAATAAGAGACTGGTTGACCTCATTTTCACACTCACTCATTCACTCATCAATCAAGCAAAGGACAAGAAGAAGAAAGAAAGTGAAGGACTAGAAGAAATAAGGAAGACAAATTTTTGGGTTTTTGCACTCTCTCTTTGTCTCACATGAGAAGGAAAACTAGGGTTTCTACAACATCAAGGCTAAAGTTTTCAAGTTACAAGAGAAGGGTCGAAATTAGAAGAAGATAAGCTAATTTGGTATCCTCAAGTCCTAGAATAAGAAGCAACCCAAGTGAAGGAAGGAGGAAACATTATAAGCCCTAAATTCTCCCAAACATGTGAAAGTTGCAGCTATTACAAGGGCCAAAAATTTCAGACTTGTAGTGAGGGCTGAAAATTTCAAGTTGGGGGTCGAAGTTCTGCAATTGGAAGAGATTTGACTTGGTTTGAACTACAAGGAAGAATCACATCCTCTAGAAGGTTTGAATTGGTCTTGGAAGGCTCTTGGTCTTGGTCTAGAGGCCTTGGAATTCATCATTGGAAGAATCTATAAGGAGAGAAGATAATTTTGTGGGTTTTCCTCTCTAGGAGAGGTTTTGGCCCTGGCTAGTAGCCTACATCTTGTGTCCTCGTGTACTATCGATCTTCATGTTTTGGTAGTTGTTTGATGATAAAAACAACATAATAATAAGAGAAGAAGAATCTAATAATCAGTAAAAGTAAAAGAATGTCACAAGCAGTTATCAAGTCTAAGTGAAATCACTTCAATTGTAGCCTTATCGATTTCTTAACAATTTCCATACATTAGATTTTATTTCATCTTGCTTGAGAGAGTGTTGTGTGTACTGATTTTAGAGATAGGACTTGATTTAGAGCATTTCAGTTTCATTTCTAATAGATTAGATTTGTTTTAAATCAAACGTTAATTCCCTATTATATATAATGCAAGTGTGCTTCACAAGAATATGAACCTTGTATTGATAATTTAATTTAAGTAATTTAAGTGGAAATTGAATTACCCGACATTTTTTGCACTACTATCGGGGAAGCATACATAGGTAATGTTGGGTTGTGTTATATTCTTTCCACGACTAACCCATGTAGTGAACCGGGGGTTAGAGGGGGGGCGGAGCCCCCCTTTGTTGCGCCGATTGCGCAGCAGGGGGGTCACAGGGGGGGCGGCAGCCCCCCTGTCCGGGGGGTTTGAGGGGGACGGGTAGCCCCCCTCTACGAGGTCCGGGGTAGCACCCCGGGAAAAAAAAAAAAAATTGGACCCTATATTAGGTTGGGCGAACCCACCTATGGTTTTCGGTCCTTGGTTTTGGACGCGATGGTTTTCGGTCCATGGTATTGGATGCTTCGGCATGTATAAATATGTATTGTAACATTGAAAGGAATATAATGAAAAATCAAGCTGGTAGTCCCGGTTTTGGGATCCAGGGGAAAATCTCTGTGTATATGTGTTTTATGTGTTATGCTCTCGCATTGTTTATTTTTCTGTGATTTAGAATTCGTATGCAGGTAATTTCTGTACGGGGTTAAAACCTACTGGTAATAAGCTTTTGATGTCTTTTTATTTATACAACTTTGTTTAGGAGGAGCAATAAGACGAGAGGTAAGAACATGCGCATCATGATTACAAGGTTCTTCCTAACCAAAGCTATTGAAATTCCATCTCATATTAGTTTCATTCATTACTATATGCATTATCGAAATTCATATCATTTAGGATGCATGTATAGAGAAAGAGATTCTATGGGTAGATTCGTTAGAGGATGTAGTTTAATTCCATCATCACCAACCACCCCCACTAAACCACGTGGTGTTGTAAGAGTCACATCACCCTCCATCTCATACATTCCATATTTTACAGGTTGAAAAATACTCCTTGAGGTACACAGATAAGAAATTCTACCTAGAGAATCACCAACTTCATCTACATAAGTAGTGGTAGAAGAACATACATCTACAATGGAAGGAGTTGTATTCCTTTCTTCAACATATGAAAAACTCGTTGGATAAGAGTTAGAAGTACCTAGTGAGGAAGGAGAAGAAAATTTTCCTGAAGAACCATTGATAGAGGAACCAAAGGAGAAGGAGGATATGTTCATAATGGAGAATAAAGACAACTAATTGGTGGAGGAAGAGGAAGAGATAGAAGCCGTTAGGGAGGTGGTAGTGGTGGTCGAGATGGAAGAGGAGGAAGAGGAAATGATGGAGATTATCATGAAGAGGAGGATCCTTTTGGATTTCCTATTCAAGATATTGATACTACTGCTACTATGAAGAATATTTCTCCATCCATTCTTCCTAACTTTCATGGTATGAGTACTAAGGATCTTAAAACAATTCTCTTTGAATTTGAGGTATTATGTAGATATTATGATTATTTGTTTGATACTCAAAAATTGAAATTGTTTCCAACCACATTGAAAGATGGGGCTCTCAAATGGTTTATTGGTTTAGGAAGTAATTCTATAAGGACATGGGATGACATTAAAAGATTATTCTTATAGAAATATAATGATTTTTTGCATGCATCATGACCTTAGAGAATAATTTTTTAAAATGACTCAAAAGAAGATGAAAGTCTTGAAGATTTAGTAAAGAGGTTTACATATAATTTTAAAAGAGCTAAATTGCATGACTTTGGACTGAATACATTAAAAACTCTCTTACTAAGAGCTATAAGGGATGAATGGATTTATATTAGTAATATAATGGGTAAAGAAGAAGTGTCTCAACTATCTTTTCACGAGATTTGTGAATTGTGTAAACATATTTCAAGAGGAAAGTCAAAGTATGGCAAGAATCTGAGGGATCCAATTATGTCAAGAGTAGGAAAATTTGCATCGGGAATGGAAGTCAAGAAAAAATCGATAATTTGCTTGATAACTTTAAAATTGATACTCCTGGGAATCTTAGTGAGAAAATTGATATGCTAATAATGCAAAACAAGAAAGAAGATTAAATGCTGCTTTGTTTATATTATGTCCTAGATGTAGAAAGAAACATGCATTATGAGAATGTCCTCTTGATAGTATTAAAGTTTGTGTTATATATGCAAAGACTCGTGCTATGAAGAATTTCCATTCAATACAAGGATTAAAAGATGTTAACCAAGAAGAATCTCAGAAAATTCAAATAGAGAAAATTTTCTATGTTGCTCCTAGAAGACCTTGACAACTCCATCAAATAGGTATAACACAAGATCTGAATGCATAATTTCATTCTTATTCATAACCTCAAAGTAATTGGAACACACCCCTATCATGGAAAAATTGGCCACCTCAACCTCAAAATTCATCTTAGTCACAAGGATCGCAAGGTTCTTATGGTACAAATCCCCAATACTCTTGGTATTTTCAACAATATCCTCAATATCAACCTCAGTATTATTCTCCAACCAAACCTTCACATCTGGTCCAACCACATTTCCAACCCCAATTGAATAGCAGTCAACCCCTTCAATTACCATCCACCTCATTTCCTCAAAAATAAAACCAATTTCTTGGACAACCACTCCCCAATCCCAATAATAATACACCTCAACAACCCATTTACAATGTTGAAGTCTAAAATTTTCAAGCTCATATGGTAGCTCCTATAGGTTTAAATGATGCCCAACTTATATTTGGTTGAGTTTTACAAAAGAAAACACCTTTTGTTGTCATTCAAGAATATAAAGAGGATAAAAATCATGAAAAGGAGGAAAATCTTGAATAGGAAAAGACTCCTCAAAAGGAATATATTCCTACACAAATAGATGACAACGAAATAAGACCAACTCCTACAATTCCTCCAACCAAGCAACCCTATGTTTCCTTACAGAATCCACCTTTTATGGAAATATTACAAGTTGATAAAGGTATAAAGAAGCAAATAACATTAGCATGTTATGATATGTTAGATGATTTGAAAAATATTTGCATTAAAATCCCTTTGCTTCAAGCAATAAAGGAAATTCCTATTTTTTCAAAAATAAGAAAGGAATTGTGTATTAGAAAACCTGAAAGAAAATCAAATGGAATACAAAAATTCCAACCCACAGGAAAAATGGCAGATATTCTGATGGGTAAAACAATAGTTGAAAAATACTTACGTCCATGAAGTCCCATTGTAAAGATCCACATCAATAATATCAAAATTCCAAACAAATTGATTGATTTAGGTGCAATTATAAATGACGTGATTAGGAATACTATGGATAGATTAAAATTAACTAACTTTCAATATATTCCTACTCCATCACAATTAGCAGATAGATTTGTTATCAAACCAGAAGGTATATTAGAGGATGTATCAATATCCCTAGATTAATGGGAGCATCTTGTTGATTTCATAATATTAACTCCAAAAACTAATCTAGGAGGCCATCCATTGATTCTTGGTAGACCATTGTTAGCCATTGATGTTTATTTCTGATGGCAATACCACTAAAAATTTCACATTATATCCACCAACAACAGAAATAACTGAAATAGAGAATGAAAAATGTATTGAAGAGCATGATGAAGATTATGAATACATTCAACCAGTTCTGACTATCTCACAGAATGATGAGGAAGATCAATTATGAATTTAATGAATAACCATGACTTTTCTTCATATTGTGAACAAAATTATTGTGTGCATATGTTAGAACAAATTTTTCAAGAATATTGTGGTATTGAATACTTTTCATCTCGACAATCTAAAATATCATTAAACTCAATGGAGTTTTCTGGCAATTCTCTGGTAGAAATTAATCCAGGGAAAACATTAAATATTAATAATAACTTAGAGGAATTTCAAAAGAAACAATTGATTAAGATGGTTGTTGGGTGTGTGTTATATTCTTTCCACGACTAGTCGCACATGCGGGGGGGTCATAGGGGGGGATGATACCCCCCCCCTTATTCATTGTGTTGGGCGAACCAAGGGGTCATAGGGGGGAGCAAAGCCCCCCCTGTAGAGGGGCTCCAGGGGGCGGTATCCCCCCTACACGGAGTTTGGGGCAGCGCCTCGAGAATTGTTATTTAGACCCTGTATTAGGTGGGTGAACCTACCTATGGTTTTGTGCATGGTTTTTGCACATCGTTTTGGCCATGATAGTTTTCTACCCATGGTAGTTTGTAGATATGGTCAAGGGAATTACAATTATGTTATAATCTAGGGTTAATGGATTGGTGTATATGAATGCTTCGACATGTATGTATGTATATATGTATATATATATATATATATATATATATATATATATATATATATATATATATATATATATATATATATATATATATATATATATATATATATACATTGAAAAGATAATAATGAAAAATCAATCTTGTAGTCCCGATTTTGGGATCCAGGGGAAAATCTCGGTGTATTTGTTTTGTGTTTCTTGTCATTGTATATTTTTTGTTTTTAAGACTTTGTTTGCAAGTAATTTCTATACAATGTTAAAACCTACAATGTCGCACAAACATTCCTCTTCATTTGATGGGAATATACACAGAATCAATCCAAATACATGTACGCATCATATTTATATACAAGAGAATGTCAAACCTATAAGAAGATCCCAATGAAGGAAGAACCTTATTTTGAGGTAGATTGTTAAAGAAGAGTTACATAAATTTCTCAATGTGAATTTTATTTATCCAATTCCAAATAGTCAATGGGTTTCACCCCTAGTTATTGTGTTGAAGAAAAATGGAAAGTGGAGGTATGCATATATTTTGTTATGGGTGAAAGCAGGAGTTGGGTTACACTTTTTGGCAAGAGATGGTGCATTTGAGTTGAAAAACTAATGGCTTGATCGAGCCATTTAAGTGCTCGATCGAGTTGTTTTAGGGCTTAAACAATGTAACCCAAGCTTAGTTAGGAGCTCGATTGAACCATGTTTTTTAAATTTCCTGCTAATACATCCTAGGCATGGAATTAAAAAAAGTGGCTTCATCGAGCCATAAAGCTCGATCGAGCTACAAGCTCAACCCAGCCTTAAAGCTAGATCTAACCTTAAATCTAGATCTAGTTATAAGCTAGATCTAACCTTAAATCTAGATCTAACCTTAAAGCTAGATCGAGCTATAGGCTATATTGAGCCTTTATTTAATTGTGGTAAGGGCTTGATCGAGGATTTCCTAAAATTTCGATTGAGATATTAAATTTAGAAATAAAATGCTTGATCGAGTGTTTTAAGTGCTCAATCTAGCCTCTTAAGTCCTAAAATCCATAATTTTAGCACCCCTTATGCAAAATTTCATGCAACAACATTTTGTACCCTAGCGGACTTAGGGTTAAATTTATCCTTAGGTGGCAGAGTTGACCAAGTTGGATTCATGAAGGAATCATCTATTTAATGGAATATGAGTTTGACATTTTCGAATTTGTATGATATTTTCACCTAATTTCTTTTAAACATAATGCTTGAAATTTTTTTGAATTGTTTTAAAGAGGTTGAATAAAAAATCAATATCATAAAATATACACAATGAAAAAATTCAAAAAATACATCTATCTTTGTTTACGAGTCCTCTTTAAAAGGGTACTATTTTTTTTTAAATTTATTTAAATAGTTGAAAAAATCCTTATGTGAGCACATGCGTCTACAAAATGCAATTGAAATATTACTTTGTCAACTTTGAAAAATGATAAAAAAAATATATTTTTTGCATAAAAAAAATAAATTTTAATATGAAAAACTTAGCTCTCTCCATATAGATCATGCTTATATATATATATATATATATATATATATATATATATATATATATATATATATATGTATATGTATATGTATATGTATATGTGTATGTTATTTTGTTTTGTTTTGTTTTATTTTTAAATTACAAATTTTAAACTAAATTATGCTACATGAACACACGCATACCTCTTAAGATGTGTGAAAAAATACAAGGACAAGCATTTCATTTAATGGAAAATTGACATATTATACGAAAATAAATATTTTTTCATAAAATATCATTAGGAACACAACATAATTCTCCATAATTTGTTTTTCTACTCTGAATCAAATTTCACATTTATTATATGAATTTTGAGGGCTTCAATTCAATAAAAGAGGAAAAACTTGAAATTTCATAGCCACATTTGGCCCAAAAGTATAACCCATCTTCATGCTTCCACACTTGAGCATTAAACAAAGAAAATCTAAACGATCATTTCCCATTACCTTTTATTGATCAAGTATTAGATACACTAGCATAGAAGAAATATTTCTCTTTTCTTGATGGTTTCAGTGGATACATCTAGATTCAACTTGCACTTGAAGATCAACCTACTACATTCCAAAGATTAGTATTAGGTATCTTTTCTAACTTGATCGATGATTACAGAGAAGTTTATATGGATTATTTTACTTTTTATGGGAATACTTTTGAAGGATCTATAGAAAAATGGAAAAAGTCCTTGTTAGATGTAAAGAAGCTAATCATTCATTAAGTAATGAAAAATGCTTTATGATGTTTAAGGAAGGAATTGTTTTTGGTCATCATATTTCATGTGATGGAATTAAAATGTATTTATCAAAGGTTGAATTAATCTCCAAAATTTCAATACCAACATGTCAAAGCGATGTTTGAAGTTTTTTTGGATTCACAAGTTATAAGAGAAGGTTTACAGAAAACTTCACAAAGCTTGTTTCAACACTTTTCACATTACTCACTAAAGATTGTGAATTTCATTGTAATTATGATTGTCAAAAAAGCTTTTGAATTTTTCAAACAAAATATTCTTGAGGTTCCTATTTCAAGAGGGCCAAACTCTTCCCTTCCATTTCATAATTATATTGATGCCTCAGATATGGCTCTAGGAGTTGTGTCACGACAAAACATTAGAGAATTTTTTAGGTCTAAAATAGACCTCATAGGAATATTACAAAATAACAGTGGAAATAATAAAATAAGATTAGATTACCTCGTCAAGTTTTGGAGGGAAAAAGGAAAAAACCACATTTTCAACTCGTATTTTCAACTTATCTCCTTCTAATTTTACTCAAATTTCGAGCAAAATCACTCGGATGTGTAATTTAATTTTTCATCCAAGGAGTACCCATGCTGCATAGTTTTGATGGACCCTACGACATGCAAAATGTGAAATACATGAAAAAATATGACATTTCTTTTTAAATATATTTTCACTTATTTTGGTGTTCCAAGAGAAATTGCAACAAATTAGGGTGCACAATTTACATCCAAGCTAGTGTAGAATATCATGGAGCAAAACAAGATTAGACATTGTAAATCCACTCCTTAACATCCAGAAACTAATGGAAAAGTAAAATCCATAAACGAAGTTTTTGAAGCCATACTAACCAAGACTATGCATCTACATAGAAGAGAATCGGTAGACAAACTTCTAGAAGCACTCTAGGCATGTTGAACCACATGGATGAATACCATGGGACATACTCCTTATGATGTCTATGGGAAGCAAGTTTTACTTCCTATTGAATTCCAAGTGGATACCTATAAGACAACAACAAAATTAGGACTAGATCTTTCTGAAGCTAAAAAACAAAGATTGACACAACTAGATGAATTGGATGAGATTAGAAAATATGTCATTCAAAGGAAAAACATAATACAATAAAAAATTCAAGATGACATGACAATTTTATCAAATTCAAAAAGTTCAAGCCAAGTGATTGGGCCCTTCTCTTTGATTCTAAGTTTAAACATTTTCAAGGGAAATTCCAAACACATTGGTTAGGTCCATATGAGATAAAAACTATTTTTTACAATGGAATAGAAAGGAATAAGACCATTGATGAAGAAGAGATCAATATTCTTGATAACGGGCATATATTAAAGTTTTATCACAAGCCCTTAACAAGAGAAGAATTTGTTCAAAATCTACAAGATAATTTTGATTTGAAATTGGTAGGAAAATGAGATTCTTCTCCTTTACTACCAAAAGAAATTTGATTTTATTCTTATAAAAAAAAAAACAATAAAAGGAGTAAATAAATAAATGCATAAATATGAAAACCAACATTGTTGGCATACATTATCCAGAAAACCCTAGTTGAAAACCAAAGTCTTTGGAAACTTGGATTTTCCCTTTTGTCTTTGCAAATAAATTTTTAAGTTCAAGCTAATTAGTTTGAAGAATTTGTTTATCTTTTAAAGAGATCTCATCAACATTTATTAGCATTCATCAACATCATCATTGTTATCAACATCATTAGCCTTAGCATCTACAAGTGCTATGAAGAATTGAAAGAAATTTTTTGAAGACTACTAACATTGTTGAAAAGTGTGCAACAAGAAATGCTTGTTGAGAATGCAACAAGATGATGGAGCTTAGTGAAAAGAGTCGCCTTCACTAAGTGGGCCCGCAGGCAAATTATGGCGCAAGTTCTATTTTTGGATCCCAGCAGGGATGATCACAGCAGGAGTGACCACAGCAGGGATGATCACAGCAGGAGTGACCACAGCAGGAGTGATCACAGCAGGAGTGATCAAAGTCTATTTTTAGACTGGCTGTCAAAAATAGAAAAGTCAAATATTATTGTCTCATAATAATATTTGGACTATAAACTTGATCTTATTCTCTTTGAGCACTTCAGTTTGAGCTACAGATGTGGCCCATGCAGCTGTCAGAAGGAAGTACGCTTTTCTTATGAGTCAGTTGAGTTGTTGCATGCATGACTTCAGTTAGAACTCAATCAGTTGAGTTTGGTGGAGTTGATTGTGGAGTTGATGGAGTTGTGTTCAGTTTGACTTGGTTAAACTAGTTGTAATTAGTCTAACTGCAAATATACTAATGATGAGTTGTTAAACTAATTATTAACTCATAATACAACTATAGAATACATCAGTTAACTCATTTGCATGTCAGTGCATGTTCAGTTCAACAGGGACAGGTGTTAGAGGATCAGATTGCTATCAGTTGTGACTATAGTTGTGCATGAGGATTTGCACAATCAAGGGATTGAGTATGCCAATGAGTTTGCTCATGTATTTGCCCAGTATTATTGCCTTTGCTCACGTCTTACACAATGTGAGTGATTCTTTGGAGGTGAAATACGAGTTTGGTAAACCATTCTCATTCATTCTTGAGCAGGTATTGAGCAGTGGAGGCAGGCAAGCAGTGGAATAGATTTGGAGATCATATCTTAGCTGTATTGTGTGTAACAGGTGGAGCTGGTACTGGATTGCTTGTGATAAGAATTGTACTTTGTAATGTTACATGGTCTCAATCATTAATATACAGATAGTTGGGGTTTTTAGCGAGATGCTTTCCCCGGGTTACATATTGTGTTAATGTGTGAATGCTCTTGATGTTTTATTGTTATTGATGCTGCTATATTGATGATCAACGTAGAGGAGCTTATGTATTGTGTATGTATTCCGCAATAGTACATGATCAGGATAATCTCTGTTGAATATGTGTTAAATTATTCAAAATTTCTACAAACATTTCATATCCAATTAAACTTTTTGTAGCTAATTCATCAGAAAAATACTTTGGACCTGCAAGAAAAGTAAAATCAAAGCATATATGTGAGGTAATTCAAGAAAGTAACATTATGAATAGTCAATCAGTTTTAGTAAAGTATAAAGTATAGATATTTGAGTTAATATGTGGACTATTTATAATGATCTAAAAAGGCTCTCATATATTTCAAAGATGGAAAAATACAAACTCATCCCCTATCATTTCATTTCATCATACCATAAAATCCTCCCTATCCTATTCTGAAAATTCAAAACTTTGAAGCCTATGTTGCAATTAAAGGATCATATCCAAAGGATTCATGGGAAATTATGAATTCAAAAGGGAGATTCCTATCATAGTACTATCATCGAAACATTTCACTTCCATTTAAACCAGTATCTCTCACTGAATTCCATTACACCATCCATTTAATTCCACTGCTACCTATGATAGATTGTCGAATAGGCAATTTGAGGGTGAGATTGCTTTCACAACAATGGTGTAGAGGTGACCAGGGAATTTGCACAATATTTTAATGGGGATGAAGCAGATATTGGAGATATCAAATTAAAGTTGACTGAATCATTTATAACGGAAGCAACAAAGCTTCCCATAAATGGTGAAAGTTGGTCTAAAAATAAAAGGTTAAAAGATGAAATGTGGAAGTCTTTCTTGCACAATCCAGGTATGGAAAATCATCACTTAGAAAGGGTATTCAAGTTTCTAAATTAAAACCAAAAAGGAAAAATCTATTGTTTATCCTGCAAAAAATTCTTACTTGCAAAGGAAGATATCGAACTTGTTGTTTTACCGTGCCCGGTTATTAATGCATTTCATAAAAGGGAAGGAATTTAATTTTCATATTATCTACTATGAAGTTTAAAGAAGATGGCATTTAATATTCAAGTAGATTCAAGAAACATAGACAAGGATTTGTATCATCACGATCTAGTTAAATTACTTTTTGAGGGTAAATTAAAGACTAATAATGATAATTGGAAGGACTTTTTGGTGAGAAATCATTTTTTGACAGTTCAGATGAGGAGAAGGTCAAAAGGATAAGAAGGAGTCAAAGAAGGGTTTCCTCAAACCCTAACCCTAAGCATGGAATTAAAGAAAATGATAAATTGGATGTCGATAATGTAATAGCGATAAGGTCCATAATACTAATGATGTGGAGCAAGATATTGCACTCAAAGAACTAGAAACACAAGCAAAACTCTTGAGAGGTAGACCAAGGAAGAAATAAGATGATTAGGAACAAAAGAAAAATGAACCAAAGAATGTTATAAGAAAGAAAGTCAATTGCTTAAACCAGATAGCAAATTTGGAGCAGTCATCTATTTGGGGGCAGGCTTGGAAGTCTGCAGATGATTTAGGCATTGATTTCATTTGGAGGAATGAATGGCAGCTTTTTCTTCAGGAGCTTAAAAGATCAAATGTCAGAATAAGAGACAGGCCGGATTCTTTGGTTTGGGCTCATGCTGAGACAGGGCGATATTCTCCAAAGGCTGGCTACAATTTTTTGATGAAGAGAAAGGGTTGGGAGCCTCCTGTTTGGTGGGCAAAGCCTCTGTTTAAACTGAAGTGTCCTAAAAAAGCTAGGATCTTTTTCTGGTGTGCTTTAAAAAACAAAATTCCTACTTGGGATGTCCTTCAATCTCGTTTTAAACAGGGGCCTGGTAGATGCCCTTTATGCTTAGCAGACTCAGAATCCATCTCTCACCTGTTCCTTGTCTGTCCATTCTCAAAGCAAGTCTGGAGTGAAGCGGAAAAGCTCTTAAACGCAAAGGTTAGATGGGAGGGGGATGTTTTGCCTGCTGCCTGGGATTATTGGTGGAACCATTTTCAAGAAAAGAATTTGAGAAATTTGCCTCCCATCATCTGCTGGGGCATATGGATTGCCAGAAACCGAATCATCTTTAAAGGAATTTCGACCCCAGCGGCAGCTATTGCTATTCAAAGCAATGCTATCCTCGCCAGCATCCCTGAGCCGGAGAAACCTGTAAAAAATGATCAGCGGAAAGAGTTAAGGCTTAGAGATGGGATTCCGTGGGCTTTTTTCGATGGGGCAGCCCAAAATAATTTCACAGGAGCTGGGATCTGTATTCACCTTAGTGCCGATCACTCGTTAAAAGCCTCAGTGGGTCTTGGGATGGGAACAAATAACTTTGCAGAACTTTCTGCCTTAAAGCTTCTCCTTTGTTGGCTCATCCACAGAAATATCCTTGCAGTTCAGATTTTTGGAGATTCGATGAATGTTGTTAATTGGGTCATTGGGAAATTCAGATGTCAGCATTACATGTTGTTGCCTTTATTAGAGGAAATCCAATCTTTAAAATTGCAGTTTAATGTTTTTTCTATTGATCACATCTACAGGGACAGCAATGAAGAGGCCGACCGGCTTTCTAAAGAAGGTGTGCAACAAGCTGTGGGCGCATGGAGAGTAACAGAACAGCTTCAAGATCAGATCCGTGTGTCGGATCTCCCTCCAAACATATAATGTCTTTTGAGTTTTGTTTACTCATATGCTCCAGTATTTTATCAGTGTTTCTATTTGAAAACGGTGGCATATAAAAACTGTTTTTCCCTTTTATATACTATGAGGCTCTGTTTTGACAGAGCGGGTTGTTAAACTGTGGTTACTGTATGTGTTTTTCTGGGTTGTTTTCCTCATGAAAGGAGACCCAGGAAACACATTGGCTTTTCATTTTCTTTTTTTGGTATGGCTGTTAGGCCGGGTACAGGAGTCTTTATAGATTTCTGTAGATATGCTGATGCACTTACTCAGAGGAGTTTTTGCTCCTGACCATGCAGTTTTTTGCAGAATGTTAACTCATATACTATGTAACTTTTTTATGCCTAATAAAAAAGTTCGTTTTTTTCCTTGGAAAAAAAAGAAAGAAAGTCAATTAAACAAAACAAGAAGAATCCTCGAAGAAAGACATGAGCAAACCTCAAAAGAAGGATACTAAAAGGAAAAGTGAAGAAAGAACAAAAGACTCTTAGCAGAAAGGGAAAAAAGAACAAAAAAATTAGAAACATGATTAGAGTCCAAACCCACTTAAAACTATAGAATTTAAAGAAACATAAGCACCACTAAAATTTTCTATAAAAATTCCATAAATAAATATTGGCCAACAATAAATGTTGTCACCTTTCAATAACAAAACTATATATTATTTTACTATCATATATAAAATAAAAAAAATTATATCTAACTAAACAATAATAAATACATAAAAAAAAAAAGTTAAACAATTTTTTATTAATATTTAAATAATTATTCCCTTAATTATAATTCACTTTAAACTTATTAAAACAATTTATTTCCGTCTTAATTCACTTGTAACTCATTCAAAGTATGTTAATATATTCTTATCACAGGTGAGAGTTTACGACCAGTATGAAATTTGTGACGAATATAGGCTTGACAGTTTCTATGGACTCTGCTCCCCTAACACGTTTCTTTTTCGATTATTTGGCGACATAAATCTTCTGTCAAGATCTATTTCTTTCACCTTTGACATGAGATGATATTCTGAAACAATGGCAGATTTAGACAATAGACCGGGAGTTGTACACGTTTAGAAATTGAAATGACCACAATGATGTATCTCACACGTAAATTTCGAAAGCGAGTTTTGCATGGTTTTTTTTTTTCCAAAAACATTTTTTGCTTTCCCTTGCAATCTTTATCTGCAAAACTTCAACTGCTGGTACCGTAGTTGCATATTTTACCATATTCTTTTATCCCCATTTCCATGAAACTCTGCGTTATTGGCATTTACAACAGAAAAATCCAGAGCGCATTACATTAATGTAAAAATCAGAACACGACCTTTTCATTGCCCTATGAGATCGGTAAGATATTGCACCAGGTATAGGTATTGCGTATCGGTTACATGTTTAGCTTTGTTTTATAATTTTTTAATGTAAAAGATATATGAGAATCTCAGAAATGTGGACTTATCGAGGGAGCTTTCTGACTCTGGCCAGAATTGGGAAGCAAGACGGAAAGAGCTAACCAGTCATATATTGGGTATTTAATGTTCTCATAACAGCACCCGATTTAACGCGATAACACGGGAGCGGGTAAATTCGGCATTAAATAATATTTGCCCACTCCCGTGTTATCGGGCTAAGTGGCGTGCTGCTCTGAGGGCATTAAATACCCAATATATGGTTGATTAGCTCCAGCCGAAGCAAGACTACTCAAAGCAGGGGGGTTGCTTCATAATAAACGTTTAGATCAAATCCGGTTTCTAGCGAAAGTCTGTTGCTATTGTGCACGCGCTTCAATTTTCTTATGGCGTCATTTTCACAAAACACAACTATTAAAAGAAAAAGAGTTAAAAAATAGCATAATTATTAGCTACAAACAAAAATATGCTCATGGATTTGAAAGTGACCGGACAAGTGAAAAGTATAATGCCAACCGCATCAAGTCCACCATTTCTCCAATAACCATGATTAAATTTAAATTTGACCGTTAAAATGATGGTATTTGAGTATCATTCTATTAATATTTAATATATCAATCCATTTCTTCCAAGTATATGTTTCCATTAATTTATTTAAACTTTCAAATCAATTACATAGATTTCAAAAAATATATATATGTGAAAAGGTTTTTGGAGTATTTTCTAAATTTTGCTAAGTTAAAACTCATGTCATAAGGTTTTGTAGAATTTTAATTTTGGAATTTAAATTTTGGGGAACTTTAAAAAAAATTGAGGTTCGGCTAACCTCATCAACCTCATAGCCATTGACTAAGTCTATAGATCAAAACTCATAACTTCATTTCACAATTAAAGCTTGTAATTTATCTTTTCAGTTTCCATATGCCTGATAGCATTTTCGAAGTTTATTGATGTTGACTTCTTAATATTTTATCCTATTATTCATTCATTATCAAACATGGTGATCACCCTCCCTAATCTCCTTTTCATTGGGATGAGATAAATCTTTCCTTCAAAGAGTTCAATGCATATCCAAGAAAAGAAAGAAAACAAGGACCTTAGGCCCAAGATAAAACTTACGGGAAGAAAACAAGGACCTTAGGCCCAAGATAAAGCTTATTGCACTCATGTGCGATGAATCACATGAATTAGGTCTCAAACAATTGCACAAGTCCTTTCTAAGGGATATTTAGTTCATGGATGGGATATGAGTTCCATGATGATTATTTTGGAAAAACATGTGGTATTTAGTCTTTATACTATGGCTAAGGGAGGAAAAAAAGGCCCTTAATCCATAAACAAAACTTTATCATACTCAATTTCCATAATAAATGCCTATAACTAGAAGTATAAGAAATAGTGTATGCTTTTGCATGATAAGCATGAGTATTATGACCCCTACCATGGCTAAGTAAGGAAAACAAAGGTAGGCAGAAAACAATATTCATTATCTTGATGACCATGAAAAAAGCCTCATAGAACTACACAAATTCTCTATAAGGGATATTGGTCCCCATGTTGGATATGGGGTCCATTTGCAAGTTTTGAGCACCACAGTTGGGTCTCAATGCCTTCATATTGGATGTCAATTCCATTAGGTATTTTTCTACACCATGCAATGTAAATGGGGCCTTAAACATGTTTAAGTAAGAAATGTAAGTTGTTAATGACCTAACTAAATCTTCTCAATATAAAGCTTGATGTAGTACTCCTCAAACAACTAGATAAGGCATCTATTGGGATTTTTTGGTCTCCATGGGGTGACTTTTGCATTCTTAGTAAGTTTTGCACAACAAAATCAGTTATTGAGACCTATGCCATGGCTTAGGGAGAAAAATCTCAATTTAAAGAGCCATGAATTAGTACTCAAATAACTATATTAATATTTTCTAATGGATCGTTGGCCTCTAGGTGGATTTGGGTGATATTAGGGATTTACCACAACACATATGAACATCATGGCCTATACCATTGCGATAAGGGGAAAACAAGGTCCACATGCCCTTAAAGAAGTTTTCTTGTGCTTAATGATCATGAATAAGGCCTGCCATTATGAGTGTGCACATTATTAAGATCCTTACATTATAAAATGAGTCTTGAGACCCCTATCATCACCAAGGGGAAAAACAATGGCATTAGGCCCTACCATTGATAAGGAAGGAAAACAAGGGCACTACACCCTAAACAAAGCTTCTTTGACTTAATCGGAATGAGAGAAGGTATCATAGCACTTAACATAAAGGGCATCTTCTACTATATCATGAGAGTTAGACAAAGGGAAGTAATAATATGAGATGATGAAGTTTTATTCACAATAGCATTTTCACATTTTAAAAACATAAATGGAAACTTCTATTATATTAAGGATAATATGAGAATATGAATTTTTATTCAAAATAGCACATGAACATTTTAAAAATATGCACATAGTTTATAACACAAACACTTTGGAACAAGCATAAGTTTTATAACTTTAGAATGGTATGACAACTAGAACTAAAAAAATAATAAAACCTCACTTTTTTCAAGATGTTTCTCAAATATACCAATTTTTTACATTATTTCTAAATAGGCTACAAGAAGGTGATTTATCATACTATTGACGGTGCTGGACCGGCCAACATGTCGGGGGATCTCCCCGGTAAGAAGTCCCAAGTACACCTCAGATTCTTTGGTGTAAGAGTCCCAGCAATGGGTCGTACGGTATCTCCTTGATCGCGATGGTACGCAGAGGCAAGTAAGATGTCCCTGTTGGTAGCAAGAGTGTGACATATGCAGTAATTCAAGGAAGGTGCATGCACAGTTTTAACACACGGGGGATGAGGTGAGTGCTTCCCTTGAAAACCTGTGAAAGCAAGGAGTTAAGAAGGGAACACACGAGCCAAGATGCATCAAAAATTGGAAGGCAAGTGAGCTAGCAATCCAAAGTGATGGTTAAACCAACAACACATTTCAGTAAGATTCATACATGCATATACAGAAAATAGCTACACATGCATGCGTAAGAAAACATATACATATATCATTTAGAGTAAACAAGATAGTTGAAATACAATATGACATATGCATGAAACGTGTTGGCTCTATTATATTAAGAAGTGTAAGTTCCAGTCATACAATACAACCATGACCAACCACTAGTTCCGACAGCGGAACGTTACAGTCACTGCCACCTACTCCTCCAAAGAGATATACTAGCTCTGCACAGTGGAGAAGCCAAGGCTCATTACAATACTCTCCAAGCTTTCTCTAAGATACTCCTATCAGAAGCTTGGCTGACCAAAAGCCTCTACAATGAGTTATGAGGGACTATTTATAACAAAGGGTGGGATGACCCTTGACATCCCCCTTTGCGACCGTTCATCTACCCTCATGATTCTTCAACTACTCTATGACTGTTACATTCAACTATCGACACTTGAACTTCCACTTGAAAAGACGTTACATACAATCTGCACATGTACCCATGTGAGACAAAATGGCTTGAGCAAGTCATGCAAGACATCACTGACACTCAGACCATTTTGGTGAGACCAACTCTTTGACATCCTTGTGATGGTCGATGGTGGCTAATTGATGCAAAGTTTGGTCATTCGTGATGGTGTCCATGCACTCAATGGTGACATCTTACAAAAACCAAACTCTTGCCTCTATTTCATTCAGGTACACTGATATGGCCCCTTTGTCCAACTTATTTGATAGCATGCACATCATCGTCTTGAGTGTGGATGGTCTAGCAACATATTGATGCATATTGTCTGTGCTAATCTCCAAGCATGTGCTCGTGACGATGTGCATCAACTTGTCAAAGTACAAGTTCAGCTCCAGCCGGACTTGCTTCTTGGCTTCGCCTCAGTGAGTGTGCCAAATGGGTGGGATCACATGCGTGCACATAATGACATCCATGCTCCTAAATACCCTTGCATGCAATTGACAACCCTACTCACCCTATCTACTCCATGCCAGCTTTTCGATGGTTCTATAACTTGTACAGGCATAGTTTCATTCATCTATGCATGTTGCATCCCCTACTGTACCTGTTCCTGATGTACTCATTCTCTCGTCTGTGCAGCTCTTGTTCTTCCTTGAGTTTCCACTTCAGCACATGCAACTCCTTCCCTATTTCTCTCTCTACCTTCACACGATATTCGTGTCGCGTCGTCACCTCATAGCTTCAATCTCCAAAGCTACTTTCGTCATGAGTGGATTTGCTTTGAACTCGCATCTTTGCTCCACCTCTATGTTGTCAACAACCTTCCTCTTGCATTTGTCGCGTGCGGGTGTGCTACCTTATGCTGCTGCTGCTCGTTGTAACACGATTGCCATTTCATCTTGATATCCTTGTCCATGAAAAAATTAATGTCTTCATAGATAGGAAAGTTCATAGACACTTGATCGACTGCATCCCCAAGTGTGCTCTAAACAGTGTCTTCGACTCTGCTCTCCTGGAAGCCATTGTACCTATGTTACTGAGAGGCAGACGAACACCTGTGATACCTAGAGACATAGCAACACTCATGACAAGAAATCTGTCAGTCGAAAACCAAAACAAACTAGAGGGTTGACATGCAACATACCTGTGTGACTGTCTGTGAAGATTGCGTAATTTTCACCGGGAGGCTAGGAGACTGATTGCCAAAACTACGCAAGGCACAGTCCGGGCTGTCAGGAGGCTAACTGACTATTGGAATTGTGCAATGCACATTCCAGCTAGGCCTGTTAAGGACTGAAACTACACAATGCACAATTTCAATTAGCAGTGACATGCAACCAGCAAACTGTATTGCACAGTTTCTGGGGCTAGTAGGACATTGCCTCCAAGAATTACGCAATGCAAGCCTGGAGGTTAGTGCTCGGCTAGACTTGTGTAATTTCTAGAGGGAAGGCAGAGTCTTTGCTTCTGGAAATGTGTAGTGCTAGCCAAGCAAGGCACGGTCCGGGCCAAGGCAGCCCAGACCGGCCAACGGGCGACTGAAAACATGAGAAGTCTAAATGCATGATGAGATTAGTGAAAACAAGAGTGAATGATCATACATGCAAATAGAAAGTGCAGGATTCAAAAAATGGAAAAGCATGCATGTGTATGAAGCGAATCGCCGCAACGACGACCATCGATGCAAAAACAGTGTCATGCATGCGACAGCAATGAGATGCAAACGAAAACTGAAATGGTTCTTCTACAAGTTAATATACATCAAAATGACAAAAAACGCTCACTGAAATCAAGAAGACAACACTCACACAAACCGAAACACAAAATGTGATAGAAATGCAATGCAATACATGAAAAGCGGGCTAACCCCAAAACAACTGAGTTGAATGTGCCGATGACTCCTAGATGCAATGTGGGATGTCAGAGCTGCAAGGTCGATGTCAGGAATGATCCCTGTAGCATCCGGTTGATGAGTTTTGATAAGATCAAGTTTGTGACGCGCATGCCACCAATCTAGGAAAAGCGACACTTGGTGGGAGGTTTCTGAAATGATCCTTGCATGTAACCTCCAGATGCTAAAAGTATATCCCTGAATCGAGGGATGTCTTTTCATGCTGGCTTGGGAAAAGCAATCCATGCATGCAAATCATTTTTTCTCGGTTGCGGAAGGAACCGGTCAACCTGAAGGCACATGCATCGGTCTACGAGCCTTGGATGAAAATCTGCACAGTTTTTGAGTTGAGCAGATATGGTTTCCCAGAGGGATTGTGCAATTTCTAGGAGGAACAGGTGATTTTCTTCCAAGATTGCACAATTTCTAGGCTGAGCAACTATCTTGGGTCAGATTGCGCAATTTTCTCGGAAGCCTATCTAACTGTATTGCGCAATTTCTGAGCCCAGTAGGCTCCTTGGCTAGATTTGCACAATTTTTGCTAGCTGCTGGGATGGTTGTCCCAAAGGGATTGCGCAATTTCTAGGAGCAGTAGGTGACTACTACCCAGAATTGCACAATTTCTGGGCTAAGCAATTGTCCTGGGATGAATTGCGCAATTTTTTAGAGGAACACTGACAGGAAGAATTGCACAATTACGGAGCCCAACTGGGTGTCCAGCTAGGTTTGCACAATCTATAGAAGGAAGACTGGTTCCCCTCCAGAATTGCGCAATTCCCAAAGGGAGCTGCTCAACCAGCAACTGACACTAAGTCCAGAAATCAGCCTGTGAAGCAGGTGGAACAAAGTTGCATACATAGGCTAACAAGACTATGAAATAGCTGAAGTTGATGTGCTTGACAGTGCAAGACATACTGCTGAGGATGGTCGGTAGGGAGGCTCCAAAATGAAGTAAATGTAGAAATTCGCATTGTAGATCAACAGATTATGCAATAGACTAAAGCAAAATACAAGATCTACTTCTACAACACTTTGCGGAAGCTTAATCGAATTGAGCAAGATCAAGAGAACACATATAACTGAGAATGAGAAATCAATCACACATAACATAGAAGAAATAACCTAGGGAAAGCCTCAGCCTAAAACCCAAATCTATGTATTATCATACAAGTGGAAATCTTGTTCAAGTTACAAAAAGAATCAGCTCTCAAGCTATCTTGCTCTCTCTGCAATCAAACAATACTGCTCATAGACAGTCAAACGCTCTCACAACCTTCTCCTCTACCCTCCAAGCCTCCTATTTCCTTGTGCAGTTTTTCCTGGGGTCCAATGCTTCCACTTGTGTGAATTCCCACCTCACACTGCTCACTTGGCTCAGAAATAACTACACAAACTTGAAGGAGATAATTCCTTCTACATGGATGAATTTCCTATATAGGAAAAATCCTCCAACTGATAGTACACTGTCCTTTCCTCTGATCTCAACTGGGTCTCTAACTAAACTGACATGCATGAGTTATTTATGAGAGAATATTCAGTTATCTGAAGTGCAACAGTTACATGCATGCAAGCATTAACTAACTGAACTCACAATTAATTCCACAAACTGTTGGAACTAATCTAACTGGACTTAACTCAGTTAACTGAGCTAACTAATTACAACTCATCCTTATCTCTTTAACTGATGGATAAATTCCTCAATCAATGGAGAAATTGTTGCATGTCCCCACATAGACTTCATGTTTGATTTTCTCCAACTAATTAACTCAAGATGAATTAATTAATTATTTTACAAACAATTGCTAAGATAAAATTCGAATTTTACTTCTCAATTTTAGTTCAGGGACTAAATAAAATTGGAATCCATCCCGAAATGCTATTTATAGCAATGCTATTTTTAGCACTTCCATTTTTCATTCCTTGTTGCTATGTCCAACACTGGTACCTGAACTGCTATTTATAGCAGTGCTATTTTTAGCACTTCTATTTTTAGCATTTCTTGTTGCCATTTTCAACACTCCCTCTCAATAAGAAAGGCATTCAACTCGAACCCGATCCTGAACCTTTGGAATGTTCTGCATGAAACACTTCTCCCAAGTGTTATTGCTCCAGCAATTCTAGAAACAAAAAATCTCCCAACTGACCTCCATGTTTGGCTAGAAACATCCTCTGATGTTGAAGATTCCTGCCGCTGACAAGTGCTCCCTCTATGACCTCTGAGCTACTACAAAACTCCATGCATCTCGCACCATTGCACACCTCTCTGTGCCATCCTGCACTGGTGCAACACTCCTGTGCCTCTCGCATTGCTGCAGCTTGCTAGCTCTACACAGTCTTGGGACTCCTGCACTGTAGCTCTCTCTACCGCTCCATCCACATCTATCTCTACCCACTCAGCTAGTCCTGCTACTCCTCAATGGGGTTCCCGTAACAAAGTCAAATCCAAAAGGTTGGGTACCTCAAGGATCCAACCCCTATTTTAGCCTTTGTGGGACAATCACTCCACATCGCCCCACCTCCGACCTGAAGGTATGGCTACATGTGATCCCTCTGCCCACTTGGCTCAAAATTTCCCCCTACTGGAGGTCTCTGCATGAGTGGATGCCTCCACTATGTCTCCTCTCAGCTTCCCAAGTTGTGGCTACTCCACAACCTCCTAAAGATGCTTCACCAATCGTGGCTCCTCCACAATCATTTGAGACTTCTCCTGTGGCTGCATGCTAAGAGGTAATGTACTCCCCCTCTCAATCACCAAGTCTCCATCAGTTTCCTTGCTCCTCAAGGCTTTGCATGCATCTTGAACCTCAAGAGCATACAGGTTCTTGTCTCGTGAACCGATCTGCTTCACCTGTCTCATGGTGATGTGTCGAAGGAAAACCTTTCCCTTACTAAAAACTACATCATAGCCCTTGTCTTCCAGCATGGTGATCAACACCAAATTTTTCTTCAGTCCTGGTACATACTTGACATCGGTCAATGTAATTCGAGCTCCATGCTCCCTTTGAAAAACAACTGTGCCTACACCTAAGACACTATACTTTTCATCATTACCCATCACTATGAGTATCTAGAGATCTTTCTCCTCCAAGGTACTGAAAAAACTCTTGTCGCCGGTCATGTGGAAATAAGCTCCACTGTCAAGAAACCAACCACTTCCCACCATGGATGAAACCATTCATGCGAAAAGTGTGAAATCCAACTCGAACTGTGAGGCCAGTGCCTCACCTTCTGATCCTTCCACGGATCCCTTCTTGGATTTCCTTAGTGGACAATTTGTAGCAAAATGGCCAACTTCATGACAACAAAAGCATCGCACTTTCAATTTGTCAAAATTCTTCCCTCCATGGAAAGAACTAGATTTGGGATGAGAATCCTTCTCCTTCCCTTTCTTTTCCTTACTCACTAAGACACGATTTTCTTCATCCTCCTTGGATGAAGAACCATCTCTGGTGCTTCTTCTTATCTCCTTCTGCATCAAATCCGACCAAAGTCGTTCCCAATCTGGCAGTTTTTCTCTTCCATTTATCGAGTCTTGGTAGCTATGCTAGCTCTTAGGAATACCGAGGAGTGCAAGACTCACCATGTCATCATCAGCGGTCATGATGCCTACGCTTCCAAGCTCATCCCTGCAGGTGGTGAGCTTGTTCAGATGTGTAGAGATCGTGTCTCCCTTTTCACACTTGATTTTCCGAAGCTTGTCTTTCAGTGCCAGCTTCCTCTGATCGCTGTTGTTCTAATATAGATCTTTCAATGTTTTCCACATCGAAAACGGTGTCTCCTTCCCATGGAGACTTGAGACTACATGGTCTCGAACTCCCTCCAGAAGGATTCTCCTTGCTCTAGCCACACATTTCTTCAATTCTGCCAATTCTGTAGCTTTAGTCAGCTTGGGGACTTCTTGATCAATGAAGTCCTTTAGATCATTATCCTCTAATACCGCTTCCATGCGATCCTTCTAGGCTATATAATTCGAGCTGCCATCAAGGGCATACTTGAGTCTTAAACCGTTGAATGCCATTAGTGAAATTGAGATGTGATAAGAACTCGATTTCTATATTCAGGAACCTCAAACTTTGAACTTCTCCCTTCTTGTATATTGTTCTTCACTTTGATCACCTTTGCTCTGATACCATGTAGAAATTCCCACTGTAGATCAACAGATTATGCAATAGACTAAAGCAAAATACAAGATCTACTTCTACAACACTTTGCAGAAGCTTAATCGAATTGAGCAAGATCAAGAGAACACATATAACTGAGAATGAGAAATCAATCACACATAACACAGAAGAAATAACCCGGGGAAAGCCTCAACCTAAAACCCCAATCTCTGTATTATCATACAAGTGGAAATCTTGTTCAAGTTACAAAAAGAATCAGCTCTCAAGCTATCATGCTTTCTCTGCAATCAAACAATACTGCTCATAGACAGTCAAAGGCTCTCACAACCTTCTCCTCTACCCTCCAAGCCTCCTATTTCCTTGCGCAGTTTTTCCTGGGGTCCAGTGCTTCCACTTGTGTGAATTCCCACCTCACACTACTCACTTGGCTCAGAAATAACTGCACAAACCTAAAGGAGATAATTCCTTCTGCATGGATGAGTTTCCTATATAGGAAAAATCCTCCAACTAATAGTACATTGTCCCTTCCTCTGATCTCAACTGGGTCTTTGACTGAACTGACATGCATGAGTTATTTATGAGAGAATATTCAGTTATCTGAAGTGCAGCAGTTACATGCATGCAAGCATTAACTAACTGAACTCATAATTAATTCCACAAACTGTTGGAACTAATCTAACTGGACTTAACTCAGTTAACTGAGCTAACTAGTTACAATTCATCCTTATCTCTTTAACTGATGGATAAATTCCTCAATCAATGGAGAAACTGTTGCATGTCCCCACATAGACTTCATGTTTGATTTTCTCCAACTAATTAACTCAAGATGAATTAATTAATTATTTTACAAACAGCTACTAAGATCAAATTCGAATTTTACTTCTCAATTTTAGTTCAGGGACTAACTAAAATTGGAATCCATCCCGAAATTCTATTTATAGCAATTCTATTTTTAGCACTTGCATTTTTCATTCCTTGTTGCTATGTCCAACACTGGTACCCGAACTACTATTTATAGCAATGCTATTTTTAGCATTTCTTGTTGCCATTTTCAACAGTTAATGCAAACTTTTGTAGGGTGGTTGTAGCTACTACAACACTTCGTGAGACACTGGTAGAACTCCAACTCTCTGAATGGACCTTGTTCGTGAAAATCAATTCGAACACCTCCGGAAGTATTGTTTAGCTCTCTGTTCGTCTTGGTTTCCACACTTGCTTGATTGTAGATGTAGCATCTACTAGGCTCTTGGTCAATTGACACACATTCCAAGCCAAGCCAACACAGTTGTTTCGATTGGGGATGAGAGGTAAATTGGTGCATAAGTCATATGATCTTCAAAGTTTTAGTTTCATCTCTGGTGTTTCTCTGCTGCCAGTAGGCCTGAACAGTAACCTATTGGAGTCACACGGGAACACAAGCATCGCTCCACTGCCAGCGAGCCTGGTCAATACCCCGGAGGAGTTACTTGCATCACCTCTCTGCATAGGAAGCCATTCTCTTCTTTCGCCTTGTTCATTTTTCATTTTTTCCAATTTTTTCACATTTTCACTTTTTCATTTTTCATTTTTCGTAATTGTGCATAACACTTATTCATTTCAGAGGCAGAAGAGGGATCCCAACTTATTGAGAGAAGAAGAGGTTGTTCCTTCAAAGAAGTAGTTTTTATATACCTCTGACGTGCTTATTAAGGTTTTCCCCCTCACCTTACTCTACTTGATTGAGCTGACAAGGATTAACCCAAAAAAAACGACTAGAGTAGGTGATACTAGTTCATGCGCAAGTGTTGTGTTTTCACCAAGCTTCACTTCGAAGAGTACGTATTTTCCATTGATGTATCATGGACTGAAGACAACAAGTTCTTACATAAGAGGTAGGATGATAGATAACCAAGTATTGATAGTTGTACAAGTCCTCTTGTACTTCACCCAGCTTGTTTCAAGAGTCGCACACGCTCCATGCAAAACTAACCTACGGACATAAACAAGTAAACAAACTAAAAATCAAAGCAAGAAGCAGAAGAAAATGTGTATATAAAGCGGGTAAGAAAACAAACAAGAAAGCAAGAAAACACACAAAGAAAGAAGCAAACATGCATGCAAGCAAACAACTCAAAGAAAATACTACTCCTACTCCTAAGCTAACGGTGCATGGGCCTGATCACGTGAAGTGATATTTCCAATGCAGCCATCAGTGATTTGGTAGACCCATGTTGGTGAAGGCATGGTTTGAGAACATTGCAGTTGCACAAACCAGCAAACATGAAAGATATAACGATGAAGACAGACATAATCCGAGCTTACAAGCATCCACAAAACACAAATGAGTGAAAGCGCATGACATGCACTCTGTGGACGTTCCACGGTGTTGTGCTACACTACATGTAGGTGTAGAGTGTATGCATTCTCTTGATTGTGACATGCAAGAAATGTGAGAAAGGTAGACCACTTACTTCGTGCAAGTGTGCTTGTTGTGTAAGATTCCTCCGATGCATGAGTGACTGGATCGTGTAGCCCGAGTGGAGGGAGTGAAATCTGAGTGTTAGATTGATCTTCAATGCAAAATAGAGAGTGATGAGGAGCCTTGCGTGTTTCAACAATTTCCTGATCGGAAGTGAAACCAAACTCAAGACAGCAAGGACCTGACATAACCATCAACTCAGGTTTGAAGTGCCTCAATAGTCTGCGGGGTTTCGGCTTCGTTGACAGATAGATCATTGTAGACCAGTGACTTAGACGGATTAACAATGAGTGAATCAATATCATGATTGGATGAAGAAGTAGAGAGATTACGACAACTAAGATCAGAAAATTGAGGATGTTTGTCGGCATACTCATGATTTGATGAATCGTGCAGAGGGGTAGATGAGAAGCAAGGATGTTAACACTCTGAGTTTTCAGAAATGAGAGATGACAAATTGGACGGATTTTCAGAGGAAGATGTATCCTCTCCACAATGTAATGACAGACTGACATCCAATGTGTCTTGTGAACGATCGGAAGTAGAAACATCCGGAAATGAGTTTTCACAGTGGCAGAATAACAAGGGATGTTAGGATAGAGAGGGTGAGGCACGAATGGAAGGGAGTCATCCTTCACTGTGGGTTCTTCTTTAGATTCCTGCACACACTCATCATGAATGATGGCACAGGTTGGTTACATAACACCAACTCCATCAACATCTTGATCCTCGATCACAACAGGTGAGGAGTTCAAAATGGAAGAATGCGAGACAGTACAATCTGTAGGATCAACATAATGTGGGGACGGAGGTTCAAGGAACGAATCAACATGACAACCAACAGACTTTCAAGCCAAATATGCATAGATATCAAGAACAAGTGGGGTGGGAGGATGTGATAGTTCAACAAATGTGTGTGCATGTTCTCCCACATCACTCTGCAATGGTGGAGCTGTCTGATGAGGTGAAGGAAGACAGTCACTTGTGACAGCAACTGTGCCTGCATGTGATTGCACAGCTCCATCACCGAAGTATGCTGAGCGGGGTTCGAGTGATTTCGAGAATTGCAGATTTCTGAATATTGAAGAAGATACTCAAATCTTCCATCGAAAAATTCCCAATCAATTTCATATTCGGGAAATCGGTATGCAATATTACAAAAGCATGTGTGAAACTGTTCAACGAATTCATTGGGTGCTTTTCATAATTCCATAATTTATTTGTTGAGTGCTTTATGGTTAAAGTGATTGAAATCACGGTCTATCTCTACGACCAGATGAGAAAGAGAATGAATATATTTTTCAGGCAGCGTGGCACACTAGTGCATTGGGGGCCCTTGAAGCATGTAGATAAACAGCACGCAGGTCATGTATTCTTCAAATATTCCATGTCTTTCGCATGACCGCGTGCCTAACCAAGGCTACGTAACTTCCACCATCGTATGTTTGATGTGACAATTTATCTGAGATCTTTTCCGAGATAAGGAAGTTGTTTCCATAAAACATACACTCTGGAAGAGAAACTCTGTAGTTAGTCATGATAGATATGCAGAGATTCAAAACTGATTTGAGGAATCAGTTTGTCATCTATCCCTCCTTCTAGTGCCAAAATTTTGACGGTGTTGGACCCACCAACATGTCAGGGGATCTCCCTGGTAAGAAGTCCCAACTAGACCTCGGACTGTTTGGTGAAGGAGTCCCAACAGTGGGTCGTATGGTATCGCCTTGACCGCAATGGTGCGCAGAGGCAAGTAAGATTTCCCTGTTGGTAGCAATGGTGTGACATATCTAGTAAGTCAAGGAAGGTGCATGAGTGTTTATATCACACGGGGGATGAGGTGAGTGCACCCCTTGGAGACCTGTGAAAGCACAGAGTTAACAAGGGAACACATGAGCCAAGATGCATCAAAAACTGGAAGGAAAATGAGCTAGCAATCCAAAGTGATGGTTAAACCAATAGCACATTTCAGTAAGATTCATACATGCATATACAGAAAATAGCTACACACGCATGCGTAAGCAAACATATACATATATGATTTAGAGTAAAAAAGATAGTTGAAATACAATACGACATATGCATGAAACATGTTTGCTCTGTTATGTTAAGAAGTGTAAGTTCCAGTCATACAATACAACCTTGACCAACCACTAGTTCCATCAGTGGAACGTTACAGTCACTACCGCCTGCTCCTCCAAAGAGATATTGTGGTGTAGGTAAAATTCTAAGCGCGGACACAAACAATTCCTCTATCCTGAGAGCGGGTCTAGCCACAAACAAGACATTCTATGGAAGATTTACATAGGTTAGAACCAATAAGAGGGACTACCTCTTATTAAGCTATCTTTTTTATGACGACCCTATTTCCTTGCTCCAACTATCTTCCGTTTCTTCTTGCAAACACCTGAAACATGTAGACAAAAGCAGACAATAACCGTGATAATATACAAATTATATTCAACCTACTTAACAAGTCAAGAAACATTAAGCCATAAACATGTGAAATGACATGTTATGTAGGAAATCAATCGATAGTTGCATATTTATTAAATCAAGAAGAGATTACAACCGACATCTTGACGTTGTTGTTCTCCTCTGAAAAATACGGGTTCCCACACACTTCTTCTAGCATTCCATGGATGGCCCCAACAATGATAGTCTCAAGGCTCTTCCCTTTAAGCTTGACACCAAACCAACTCACAATTCTCCCTTAAACACAAACTAGAGAGCTACAAAGTATGGATAACTTGTTGATTACTCCAAACAGAACCTAACTAGCACTAGCACACACACTATAGCTTGTGCTTGGGAAAAGTGGAGGTTTATATAGCTTGAATGGATGGGAGATGGTTCCTCTTCTCATGGGAGAAGGTCTTATCTCTTGAGTAGTTCCATCCTAATATGGGAAAGGATCCCAATTTGACCTCCTCAGCTCCATTCGGCCTAACCATTAACCAGACTTCCATTACGAAGCTTCTAGAGCTGGAAGCTTCAGCTCCAAATTTAAAAAGAATTCCAAAAGAGGATCGGCGCGACTCGGAAAAGGCTCAATCGCTCCGATCGGTGCGAGGGATAGTTGTAATCCTGCATATCAGCGCGGGGAGGACACGGGTCATTAGCGTCAGTCTTGTAAACTAGGAAAAATAGAAGAGTTTGGGAAAATGATGCAAAGGGGAATTGTTCTACTCATGAAGAGGGACACAATGGGAGGTTCTTCATGATGGGAAAGCATGAAGGGTTCACTGTATAGGTCCTTCAGGATCAAGGAACAAGGAGTAAAAGGACAGTGACAAAATGTTATGTAACAGATGACCCCTAAAGCGTGAATGCAAAACTAGAGTGAGGGGTGAAATTCTTTATAACTCAGTGTGGGGAACCAGAGTCTACCGTCGGAAAACCTGCAAGCAAGTATAGATACATATACATTACTGAAAACTCTATCAAACGACACATGAATCATGGTATGGACGCATCCATCCAGAGAATTATCATGTAAATGGATCCAGGCATGGGCGCAACCATCCGATAATAAGAAGGATCACATATGACAACTCATGGTATGGTCGCATCCATCCATCTAAAAGATACATGTATATCAGCACAACCATGTCACATCGCCTTGCAACCTGGACTTTTCTAATCTGAGCCCAGGGTCTTGCACTCCAACATGACCCGATCAAAGTACAAAATATAACATGTGAATAGATGTGTTGACGTCGAACACACTAGAAAACCACTTGATTACCAGTCAATGATGTAAATTGTTAATAAGCGCGAGAGAAACCACCAATAATGACAATGGTTCTCAAGGTGCTAGCAGCACAATTCATGGAATGTGAGTGAAGGAACTGAAGTCGAACACCCGTGAAATCACCTGATTGAAAGCTAATGATGTGAACTTATCGTCGAGTGCGAAGAACTTGCCATTAGGGCATGCAAGCTCCAAGGTACTGAAGAGGAGTCTCTCAATCAACTTCCTGGATAATGAGTTGAAGTCGATAGGAAGTGACCGTGTCGAAGGAGGGCCATGATGTATCCCACATCATCGACATGAGACAAAGGGATGAAAATTATTTTGGATGATACAGGGAATCAGAGGTAAGGGTAACTGCAGAAGGACAACTCTTGAACATATCGATGACATGATGTGGAGTTTGGTAGCCTTGGGATCCATAGGATCAGTGATCATGATGACGTGGCAGAGATCAAATGGATGGAAAAAATGAACGGCCCAACCTAGGAAGGTCAATGATGAAGTGAGGATATCCCAACCCAACATGAGGTAGAAAGTGTCATGTTCAAGAGTGAGTTGCCAACACGACTAATCAAATTTCCAAATTTTCCCCCACCATTTCTCGCAGGTACCCCAATTATTTTTTATCACACGCATAAATGGGATAGCATATGCTTGCACTGTAAGTTCATCCTTCGGACGAATCCGACCTAGTAAGTTTAATGAGCCCTAGGAAGGAGAAGCTCATGTTCGTCATGGAAATGAATCTAATGTCGTTTAATGTTTTAACGAGTCCGACAAAGGTTTAACTCAGTATCTTTTTCATGTTTAAAGAGTTTGAAAAAGACATGGAAAAGAAAATTCCACATGGTCCCTTTTCATACATTTGTGTCTCTTGAGCCCGAAAAGGTAGAAAATGATACTCAAGAGAACCACCTGACCATTTTAGTCAAGGAGTACCTTTTTTTTAAATAGTGCATCCTAGCTCAAAAAAGGGGTAAACATATACTCAATAAATGAAGTTTCATAGCCTTTAATGAGTTCAAAATGACAAGATCTCAGAAATCCTTTTGTGTTTAAAGGGTCGGAAAAGAGCTTGAAAGCCGACCCCCCATTTTATTCTCTTTTACGAGTCAAAAGGGAAAAATACTCGGAAATATTTTCATTTCAGTTTTATGAGTCAAGAAAAGAGCTTAAACATGACTCAGTACCATCATCAAAAATCCGTGACCTGTCACTGCACAAAAAGATAAATGCATTATCCAATTCCTGAGGCAAAATAGGTCAAAAATACGTAATAACCCTAATATTTCATGAAAAAATGAATAAAAGGAGGGAAAAGTAATTATTTTTTATCATTTACCATTTTACCTTTGTGCGAAGAGCTTTTAACCCACTTTTGCCCTAATTTTTTCGGAGCAGATTGTGAGAGATCCGGGAGGTCATTCACCGAGCCGTAAATTGCAGGTAAGAGCCAAGACCTTAATCTCCATTTTCATATTGCTTTTTCCTATTTTGATCCATTTTTTGGATTTCTGAGGGAGGTTTTGGCAGAAATTGTTTGCCCTCGGTTTGCGCAATTTCTGGGCACGGAATCACGCTGACCGGGGGTTGCTAAAGCTACCAACCGTGCCGTCAGCGCAACTGTTTCTAAAAAAGGTGCACCGGCACCGTAAAAAAATAAAAAATGATGTTTTCTCTTTAATTCACTGTTTAAATCCAAATTTCTGTGTTAAAAAGTGATCATTGACTTGATTGAATGTTTGTTTCAGGAAGAAAAGCATTGAAAATGGTGGATTGGAAAGAAAGAGAGCATGAGGATATCGATACCCAATCCATCATTGATCCAAATTGCTTGGAGGCTTTGAGGAACTGTGGGCTCCTCAAGTTCTTTCTCACACCAAGGATGTGGGCTCAACCTGAGCTGCTACGGTACCTAATTAGTCTCTGGGACATAAATCAGGAAATTTTTATCATTGGTGACCAAGAGCTGGAGTTGGAGACTTCAGATATTTATTTCATCACAAGACTGTCCCGAAGAGGGGAACCAGTCAACCTATACGGGTCGAGGCCGATTGGGGCAAGTGTTTCCATGTTACTTGTCAAACATTGCCCAGAAGCTCTCAAATCCAAGAGAGGCAAGATCGAGACCGCAATTGTTTGGGATCTTGTATTGAGAGTGTTACTGTTGACCATCAACATAGTGACTGGGTCCCAAGCGCCACATGAGACTAACAAATCAAAGTTCCTATATGCTATCGAGTGCACAGCACCCACTATTTTAAACTCGGTGGAATCTATGAAATTCAACATGAAGCGCTAGCTATCAAAAGCTAAGGTGGGAAACCTGAAGCAATTTTGCTTTGGGTCTGTGCTAGTGACCTTATTCTTGGAATGGGTTTCATTGTTACAATACCAGCTGACCAAGGTGGATCCGTTGATGCCACAATACCCACGGATGGTCCATTGGAGTGATTTGATGTTGAGGGTTACAGGGGGCCAACAGATGTCCTACAATCCTGCCTTCTTCTCATGGCTACGACGACAGCTAATCGTAATGGAGGATTGGCCTTACAGTGGTACCAACTTCCGCAGAGATCTGGATATGTCGCTCCCAAAAGGAGAGGATTTTGGTGATGGAGGTAAAAACAAACAATTTTTTTTATTTTTTGATGTTTTTTCTGTTTTTGAAATATATCTGTTCATGACACTTCGATTTTATGAATGCAAATGTTGGACCAGAACGCCCTGTCAGGATGTCCTCGATTGCCAGACGCATCGCTGGACAGTTTGATGTAGCTCCTTATCAGGAGGGGAGCGACAACGAGGAGGAGATTGCGCGGAATCTCGAGGTTTTGACCCATGGGATCCCAGAGTACGCTCGGATGGGTGATGTCCCACGCCAGTACTAGAGGCATACGGTGGGGGTGTTAGATCGGATCCATCGACTACTTAGTCGCGTAGTCCGAGCAGTTACATGTTATCATGAGCATCATGATGTTTAGTGCATAGGTCTAGCATTCCATATTTTTGAGGCTTGCGAGCCACGGATGTATAAGACCTGCGAGCCACTGATGTGTTTTGGACACACATATTATTTTTTGAGGTTTTGGATGTATCAAACACTATGGACACACACACACACACAGATATATATATAGATATACAGACACACACACACAGATATATATATATGTTGTATTTTCTTGCTTACTATGGAACAAATGATTTGTTCTTGCTTTTCACATGTTTGGCAAATATCTATCCAGCACATAATTAGCTAATGCATCTGTCAATGTATTCATATGTCTAGGAATATGATGATATGTAATATAATCAAAATTTCTCTCTAGTAGACAAATACATAGATAAATTCTCAATATCTAAGGATTTTTGATGGAATATTGTCCGTTGAGTTGAAGGATGACAAGCTGTGAATCTAGGTTGACAACCAATTCCCGAATGTCAAGAGCGATGGCTTTCAACAACAATTAGATAAATGTGTTGTACTCAATAATGTTATTGGTTGTCCGACCTAAACAAATACCTTGAAGATCAATCAACTCACCATGGGGGTCATAAATGGCCCATGCCACGGAGGATAAATTCCGAGTACTACAGCAAGCACCATCAGCGAAACCAATGTGAGGAGTCACAGACATCTGCAAAGCAAGTAAAAACATAGTGAGCATGAAAACTGCTTGAAAACCAACACACCAAACCACACTGCAAAAAAATGAATGACACACTAATGTACATAAGTAACCATGCAAGATGACCTAAGCATAGTACTTTGTGAGAGAGTCCATGCTCGGACTCGGGTAATCAATCAACACAGATGAACACCAGAGTTTTACCATTGACATGACGAGTAAGCATCGACTCGGCCAAATAATAGAGTAGAACTCATATAAGGCGTTGCCCCCATGCCCCCTAGGTGAGGGAGGGTTACGAGTCAGATGACAACCCCATTGCAATAATGGGCAATCGGTAAAAACTCGGGGAGGGAGAAAAAAACCTGAATCCATGAGGAGATAAAGGTGCCCTCAATTGAAATATCTTGACAATGGCAGGCGAAACTGACATGTCAATAGGCAGTGGAGAAGAGAACTTCTCAAGACACATAGACATGACCGCCAAGCTAGAACTAAGCCACGGGGATTGAGAAAACACGTCGAGAGATGAACTCGAAACAGGATGATCAGAGAATACAGAACTTAAGGCCGAAATAATTTCCACATAATTGATCTCAGTGGGACTAAGTGGCATAACCTCACCCTAGGTATCAACAAAATCCTGTGAAGGTATGACCCAAGGATCAGATATTATTGAGATCATGTTGGCAGAGGCAACATGAGGAGGTGGGAGCAGAAAAATTCCCATCAAAGCATAATCTTGAAAAAGTCTTGCCCCCACACTCTCATAAGGAGCACTGATCTACTTGACATATGGAACATTGCCATCTGAAGAGGAAGAGGCAAAGAAGGACAGTTGATCGACTATGACTATCTTCCCTTTATGGGGAAAACGAATCACGCGGAACAAGGAAGAGGCTACATCATGCATGGCGTGGGTCCAACCCTGTCCGAGTAGAAGATTATAATTGAGATTAGCGTTAAAAATCTCTACCTCAACATGTACTATCTTGCCTTCCAAAGTAATGCCAAGGTTGGGTGAGACACCGAATGGTCACGAATCGTGCCCGTCAAAAGCTTCCAAAGTGCTAGGGGATTGGTTCAAAGTAGAAGAACTAGTTGCCTTCCAATAAGCGACTGACATGACGTAGGTAGAGACACCTTCATCGCTGATGGTCCTATGAATGGTTTTCTCATTAATGATTACCTGAATGAGAAAGGCAATCTGATGAGGAAAACGTGGAACGTGGTTCTCTAGATCAAAACATATTAGATTAGAATCAATAGGATCAATAGCCCCAATATCCGACTGTAATGACTTCCGTTGGGACGAACACCTTTGAAGTACCTCTAGAGTAGACATAGCTGATGGCGCCTGAGCCAAATCCTAAACAATATTATAAGACAAGACTCTTTCAATTCGATGAATCATCTACACTAGAGAGGGTAGAAAACACAATCAAATGCAAACAATGAAGCAACTGAAAGCAAAAATGATATTTTCACTACTTTACTTTTTGAAAATAAACTAATGAAAAAACTCCTTCCAATTCCTAGTTTCCTAACAAGTGCACTCAAACAGTTCTTTCAAGAGTGAAGATAATTCTTTTTTATTTTCAAATGCAAATGCAACCCTAGTCTTCAATGATGCTAACTAACATAACATATTGATGCAACAAACTAGAATTATGTGCTTTTCATGAAATGACAAAACGAATATTTCATCAAATATTTCAATGAAAAAGTTTTCGAGACAATCAATCCTCAAGCAAATGAAAAGGCACAAAAATAATGTCTTTCAAACTAATGAAGCAATGACTCTACCAAAAACATGACAAGCAATGTGACCTATGGCGGAAAAGATATGTTTAAACAAGAAAACAAAACTTTTCAAACTTGTGTGATGGAGACCAAAGCAATAAGAGGACTATAAACGAAATGCAAGGAGTAAATTCACCAACAACTTGACTCACTGAGTTCACAATCAACTGAATGGATGACAACCTAGATGCCCTAGGGCTACAAACCATCCACAGACTCAAGAAATCAAGTAAAAAGAAGGCAAGTCAATAAGCAAATAAACCAAGTCAAAATGCAGCTTTCCAGTCAGGGAGAAAATAGTCTAAACAAGTTACAAGGCAAAAATCAAGAGAGCAAGACACATTGGTCGAGATTTGGGGTAAACCCTAATCTTCACCTACAGGCATCAGTGCGACTACCTAACTAAAAACAAGCGCCAGAAGGGGGTCGGCGTGACTGTTTCTGAGTATATCGCGATGTTCGATGCGACTGTCAGCGAAGTAAGCGCGCTGGTTGAGGATACAAGGAAAAAATAAAAATTTTCAAAGGCTGAGACCAAACTTGCTACTGTAAATTTCAAACCCAAAGCAGTAAACAAGGTAGAGCAGATAGAACTAAAGGGAAAGGGTGATACTAGAAAAGTTCACACAAAACCATGGAATTACAAACAAGAAAAAAGAAGGATTGGTCCCAAGTGGAGACGACAATTTGTGGTGCAAGTAAAATTCTAAGTGTGGACACAAACAATTCCTCTAACCCCAGAGCGGGTCTGGCCACAAACAAGACATTCTATGGAATATTTCCTTAGGTTAGAACCAATTAAAAGTGCCTACCTCTTAATGCACTATCCGTTTGATGACGACCCTCTTTCCTTGCTCTAGCTATCTTCTGTTTCTTCTTGCAAACACCTAAAACAAGTAGACAACAACAAACAAAAATCGTGATAATATATAAATTGTATTCAACCTACATAACAAGTCAAGAAACATTAAGCCATAAACATGTGAAATGATATCTTATGTAGGAATTGAATCGATAGTTGCATCTTTATTAAATCAAGAAAAGATTACAAACGGCGTCTTGACGTTGTTGTTCTCCTCTGACAAATCAGGTTCCCACACACTTCTTCTAGCGTTCCATGGATGGCCCCAACAATGATAGTCTCAAGGCTCTTCCCTTTAAGACTCACACCAAACCAACTCACAATCCTCCCTTAAACACAAACTAGAGAGCTATAAAGTATGAATAACTTGCTGATTACTCCAAACAAAACCTAATTAGCACTAGCACACACACACTAGCTTGTGCTTGGGAAAAGTGGAGGTTTATATAGCTTGAATGGATGGGAGATGATTCCTCTTCTCATGGGAGAAGGTCTTATCTCTTGAGGTGTTCGCATTATGATACAGGTGTTGTCCTTGATGGCAACTCACTCAGATGAAAATTCACAGTGCAGCAGGTTAACAACAAAAGATTACAGATCAGACTCCAAAGAATGAAGAAAGAGAGGTATACGCAGGTTCACTTTGTCCAAGGAGCGTATACACGCAAGTTAACAGAACAAAAGGAGCATATAACGTATACACGCACTTTCACAGGAGGAAAAGCGCGTACATGTTGGAAAACCAAGTTTTTGGTTCGAGGTATTTGGTCCAAGGTATTTTTGATCCAAGGTATTGGACCAAGGTATTTGGTCCGAGGTATTGACCCTAGGTATTTGGTCCAAGGTATTGGTCCTAAGTGGTTTTGGTCCAAGGTATTGAGAAAGGCCTAAGAGTATATAAGGAGGAGAAGATCATTAGGCCAAGTGTGCAAGCAATAAGATTCTAAGGAATACTTCTATCTGAAGTATATTTTATGTTGCAAGGTTATGTTTGGGACTAGATCTGAAATATTTATGTGCACCTTGAGTTCAATGTTGGATCAGGATCATGAGACATGAAATGACTTATTCTTGAATGATCTGATATTGGTTGAGACTAGATTTGATGTTTTGTGCCTGTTTTACTCGTTATCTATCAAGATCTGGGTTTGTCTGAAGTCTGGAATTGCAGCAAAGTTCTAAGTCAATATTTGTAGATCTGTATGTAGGTTCGTCTCGGCCAAAGTGCGTATACACGCAGGTTCAGCGCTTTCAAGTAGCGTATACAAAAGAAAAGCTTATTTTTTCATATCTGATCAAATTATGTTGTTTTACTGTTGTCTGTCAATGAATTCTTCTTAGATCTAAATGTATAACTAAATACATAAGGAGGATGTAATTTGATTGATTGATTGTAGAAGTGAGAAGAAGTAATCTTTGTCCCTGCCTATATAAAGCTCTAAAAGTTGACATTAGATGTTTAGTATATTGATAGTTGGTACAGACTTGATTCAAAAGTTTATGTTTGCAGTAGTTTTGAAGGTATACGCAGGTTCAATTAACGAAAGTAGTGTATACACGCAGGTTGGGCGCAGCCAAGTAGCGTATACACTCTAATGCATGATTTTTGAATTTACAGATGGTTCTGAATGATGATGCAGGGTTCTGGTTTCAACACAGTGTTTTGGTGTCAGTGATCTGATTGTTTAGATTATTTGAATATTGTTTAATGCAGGTTGAGTTTAAAAGTTATTGATGGGTCCAGTGTGAAAATTTGATGAAACGTGGCCTTCAAATTGTGGTGTTGTGATCCAGGAGTATCCAGTCTGAAAATTCATGAAACGTGGTCCTTGGTGGAAGAGTGGAGTTTTCTGTAGGCTAGCACCTACGTACTAGTAAACATATTGGCTAGTACAAGAGCTAGGGGGTTGTAGCTCCCTTCCAGTAGAAGCTGGAGAATGAGAGAAGGTTGTAACCTTCTACAAGTAGAAGCCTGTGTACTGGTATGAGTCTGCACCAGTACAAGATTGTAAACATATTTTCTTATTATTAAAAGAAGATAGAGACGACAGCAGCAGGTGGTTTTTACCCACATTGGGTTTCCACCTTAAATCTTGGTGTTCATGTGTGTTGCTTATGTGTGATGCTTTATTCTGCTTTTATTGCACTGTCTAATAAATCTTTGATATACTGGTTTAAGCTCAACACATGATAAATTGTCTAAATCACAAGTTCTCTACATATACACTAGTTTCTTTAAGCACAGTCACGTGTACACGCTAGTTCACTTCACTGAAGTAGCGTATATAAATATATTTGGGAAATAAAATTATTGATATGATAATACTGATTCACCCCCCTCTCAGTATTATTTCCAACAATTGGTATCAGAGCAGGTCCTTCAGAAGAAGCTTGATCGCTTGAAGGGAGATCCATCAACATGAATAATCAAGAAAGCATGGGGTCCATTAGATCACCAATCTTCAATGGGAGAAACTTTGTTTATTGGAAAATAAGAACCACAACCTAGCTACATTGCTTGGAACAGATGTCTGGGAAATTGTGGAAGGAGGATATACATTTCCAATAGCAATTCCTACAGATGCAGCAGGTAAAAAGTAATATGAAACCAATGACAAAGCTGTCAATACTTTATTGGGAAGTATATCACAATCAGAGTTTGTCAAAGTCATGCAACTCAAATCAGCCAAAGAAATATGGGACAAAATCGTTCTGAGCTACAAAGGAGACTATCAGGTAAAACGTGCTAAGCTTCAAACTCTCAAAATTCAGTATGAAACTCTTAATATGCATAGTGATGAAAGTATAGCTAGTTATTTCTTACGTATAGATGAGATTGTTAATTGTATGAAGAATCTGGGTGAAGAAATAAAGGAATTTACCTTAGTTGAGAAAGTTTTGAAATCCTTGTCCACTAAATTTGAATCCAAAGTGTCTGCCATAGAAGAAAAACAGGATCTGTATAATATCACTATGACATAGCTTCATAGAATCTTAACTACCTTCGAGATGAGAAAAGGAGGACCATTAGGTATGAGGGAAGCCGCATTTAAAGCTTCAGCAAAAGGAAAGGAAGAACACAATGAATCAGGACCTATTTCAGAAGAAGAAGATGAGGTAAACTTTGTCAAAAAGCTTTAACGGGGTTCTGGAAGATTTAGAGGTAAGCTACCCTTCAAATGCTTTTCTTGTGGAAGAGTCGGTCATTATGCTTCCAAATGTCCTCATAAAGATAAATATGAAAAGGGAAAGAAATATACAAAAGGGAATAGAAAACAAGTTGTGAATAAAATGAGTTACTATACTCATGAAGATAGCGATGGTTTATCTAATAGCGATGAAGATGAAACTAGACAAGATTACAGACTTCTCATGGCTTATGATAGCAATGATTTTTGGGATAGTTTAGAAGATGATAGTGATGGTTTATCTAATAGTGATGATTATAGACTTCTCATGGCTTATGACAATGATAATTTTTGGGATGCTTTAGAAGAGGAAAACCTTCATGAGGAAATATCTAAACTCAAAATCTGTCTAGAAGAAAAGAATATGATTATAGATACCTTGACATACTAACTTGCAGAAAAAGAAAAACACAATGAAAATCTAGAATGTGAAATTGTGGGTCTAAGAAAGGATCTTGAGAAAACGAAAACTCTCAATCTTAGATTTACTAAAGGATCAGAAACTTTAAATGAAATTATCAAAGTTCAGTGTTCTCCTCTGATAAAGACAGGTCTTGGATATACTGAAGAAGCATCTCAATCACAGAAGTCGTCAACCTACAACAAAATCTATCTTGATGCAGCAAAGACTAGTGAACAATATGACAATTGTCAGCAAAGGAATAAAGCAAATCACCAGTAAATCATACTCAATTTACTCCAAGGATGAATAGAAGCTACAACCAACCTCAAGCAAATCATACTCAATTTTCTCCAAAGATGAATATCAATAGAAACTATAATCACCAGATTAATAGATTTGATAGTCGCAGGAACTTCTTTAATGGGAATTGTTTTTCATGTCACAATTTTTGGCACAAAGCTGCTCAATGCGTTGCTTACAAAACCATCATGACTAGAGACGCACGAAATCAAAGGAATGTGATAGGAATCAAGAGAAGTTCCTATAATAACTTTTCTCCTCTTGAAAATGAAATAGAATGCTCAATTTGTAACAACTTTGGTGATGAAGAATCTGAATGTAGGAGCAAATTTCGGCAAACATCTCAAAAGGAGCAAACGCCTATAAATCCCAAGATATGGAGAAGGGAGGAATCTCAAATAGAAAGATGTGGTATAGTCTTGTATGCGGAAGGACAAGAAAATCAGTGGTACATTGAAAGTGGATGCTCAAAACACATGACAGGTGACAAAGAAAAACTTCACTCATATAATGCCTTAGAAAAAGAAAAGAATGTCTCATTTGGAAATGACACTCTTGTTGTCATAAACGGTAAAGGCTCTGTTTTCTTGAAAGAAAAGGTTAAAGTTGGAAATGTTATGTATGTAGACGGTTTAAAGCACAACCTATTGAGTGTCAGTCAAATGTGTGATCAAGGAAATGAAGTGGTGTTTCGATCAAATGGATGTGTTGTTCGTGAGCTTGATATAGGAGAGACCGTGACCAAAGGTACAAGAACTCCAAACAACTTATACGTACTCAAGGGAGGACAACAATAGTGCTATCTAAGCAAAAATGATGAAAACTGGTTGTGGCATAGAAGATTGGGACATCTAAGCTTTTCTCAAATAAGAAAACCATGCAGACTCAAGGTCGTTCATGATCTTCCAAATATCAACATCCCATAAAATACAATATGCAAACCATGTCAAATTGGTAAGAAAACCAGAGTTCACTTCATGGAAAAAGAAGGGTCAGCTAGTAAACCTCTTGAACTTGTCTATACTGATCTATGTGGACCATCAAGGAAAAAGTCACCTCGTGGAGAAGAATACTTTATTTTGTTCATTGATGATTTTTCCAGAATGTGTTGGATATGTCTTCTAAAGCATAAAGATGAAGCATTTGAAAAATTCCAAGCCTTCAAAGCTTTGGCCGAAAATGAATCAGATCGAAAAATTAAATGCCTCAGATCTGATCGAGGAGGGGAATTTACATCGGATGAATTCTTTGACTTTTGTGAACAACATGGAATAAAAAGGAAATTCTCCACCACAAGGACTCCTTAGCAAAATGGTGTGGTAGAAAGAATGAACATAACAGTTCAACAAACGGCTCGAGATATGCTAGATGAATCTGGAACTCCTGCAACCTTCTGGGGTGAAACAGCATTCGTTGTCGTAACTATTCTCAACCAAGGAAATGTTCAGGTAAATAGCACTCAAACTCCACATGAACTTTGGTATGGTAAGACTCCTACTGTAAAATACTTTAAAGTTTTTGGAAGAAAATGTTACATCAAAAGGACTGATGAAAAACTTGGTAAGTTTGAACCCAAAGCAGATGAAGGTATTCTTATTGGTTACTCTTCCAAAAGTAAAGGATATAAATGTTATAATAAAAGACTTGGGAAAATTTTTGAAAGCATTGATGTTGTAGTTGATGAAGCATGCAAAAATCCAAAACAAATAAAAAAAGAAGATTATGACAATGAAGAAGATGAGGATTATTTTCCCACATCAAATCAAAATGATATTGAAGAAGAAACAAATGAAGCACTAAAATAAGAGATAATGGTAGAAGAAAAGACTTCGTCCATGTATGTTCAGAAAAATCATCCAGAAACTCAAATTTTAGGGGGAAAAGAGGCAGGTGTACAGACAAGAAGAACTTTTACAGGGACCTCAAGCTATCTAGCATTACTATCCTCCACCAAACCTCAAAATGTAAATGAAGCATGCAAAGATGAATGTTGGGTCAAGGCCAGGGATGAAGAGCTTGAGCAAATTGAAAAGAATGATACTTGAGAATTAGTTCCCAGACCTCATGATAAAAATATTATAGGAACTAAATGGATATTCAAAAACAAGTTGAATGAAAATGGAGAAGTCATTAGAAACAAGGCCAGACTTGTTTTTAAATGGTATGCTCAACAAGAAAGTATAGATTTTGAAGAAACTTTTGCACCTATTGCTAGACTTAAAGCCATAAGGACGTTTCTTGCTCTTTCTAGCTTTCAGAAATTCAAAGTATACCAAATGGATGTAAAATCAACTTTCCTTAATGGAGATTTAGAAGAAGAAGTTTATATTGAACAACCAAAAGGATTCATTCTTGGAAATGATGCAAAACTTGTATGTAGACTCAAAATGGCTCTCTATGGTCTAAAACAAGCTCCAAGGGCCTGGTATTACCGCCTTGATAAATATCTACACCAACAAGGTTTTACAAAAGGTTCAGAAGATAGCAATCTATATACAAATATTGAAACTGATAAATTGCTAATTATTATTGTTTATGTTGATGATATCATTTTTGGTAGCAATGAAGAATCCATGAGTTAGAATTTTGCTTTAGTAATGTAGCAAGACTTTGAAATGTCCTTACTTGGTGAACTTACCTATTTTCTTGGTCTACAAGTTCAACAAAATAAAGATGGTATTTTTCTTTCACAAACCAAATATCTCAAACAGATCTTGAAAAGGTAAGGAATGGAAGATTCTAAACCTGTATGTGCCCCAATGATAACAGGATACGGTCTTAGCTCAAATGATGAATCAACAGCAGTACATCAACCAATTTACAGATCCATGATTGGTAGTCTGCTTTATCTAATAGGTACCCGACCTGACATCATGCATGCAGTAGGAATAGTTGGAAGATTCCAAGCAAATCCAAAGGAATCACACCTTCAGGCAGTCAAAAGAATTTTCAAATATCTTCAAGGACTCAGGAATATGGTTTATGGTATCCGAGAGATGCAGATCTTACTCTTGATGCATATACAGTTGCAGATTTGGCAGGAAGTGTTGATGATAGAAAAATCACTAGTGGTGGTGCATTCTTTATGGGTTCCAGGTTAGTGTCTTGGTTCAGCAAGAAACAAAGTTCAATTGCTTTATCTACAGTTGAAGCAGAATATGTGGCTGTTGCATCTTGCTGCACACAACTACTTTGGATGATGAAAAATTTGCAAGACATTCAAATCACATGTACTCCACCTATCTCCATTCTATGTGATAATACAAGTGCCATCATTATTTCAAAGAATCCAGTCATGCACTCCAAGACCAAGCACATACCCATCAAGTACCATTTTCTACGTGAACAAGTGCTTGAACAAAAGGTCAAATTGGACTATGTTCCCTCCAAAGAACAAGTTGCTGATATATTCACTAAACCACTACCCAGAGAAACATTTGAATATCTCAAACAAAAGCTGGGAGTAGTTACTGCAGCTTCCTGCTGTTAAATCCAAAATTTTCAAAGAAAGGTTATTATACGCATGTTTCATGAAGTATAGTCGCGTACACACGTGGGTTTCTGTGGCTCAAGGAGCGTACATGTTTTTCAAACAAGAAAAGCAATGGTGGAGGCTCTGATATGGGTGCTCTATCTGATGTTGATGGTTACTGTCTATTGACATACTTTGTTCTCTAATTTTTATCTGACTAACAAAGATGCCTTGATCATTGACTTGTTAACAATGCATAGGTAGCACAAGTTCAGGGGGAGCATTAGCCTTCACACGCATTTTGCATTGTTGGAATTATGGTTGTTGAGTCCAACTATGGCTTCAGATATTTATACCATTTGTTTCTTAAGTCATGTAAAAGTCTAGGGTGTGATATGTCTTCTCATACATTTGAATGAGTCCTATTGGACAAATGATGTAATTTGTATCCCCACTTTGCATGGGATGGATGATGTAATATTTATTGTATTTTTGTCATGTATAAACAATTGGTATATCCCCACTTGGTTGGGAGATTGATGTATGTATGAGTCATTGGTGATAGGAAGGTCAAACTCACATAGTTGAGTTATAGAGTCGTGTTATTCTTTTGGAAAATATTTTTGCAGACTTTGCATATGCTTAGGGGGAGCATGGATAGTATAGTGCATCACAACATGTAAAAGGGGGATAATTTAGCATGTGCCTAGGGGGAGCATGATCAGCTATTCAGATATGAAAGTCTTCATTTTGGTCAGCCCTTTGCCCTTGATATCAAAGGGGGAGAATATCTTGGTCTGCCCTTTGCCCTCGATGTCAAAGGGGGAGAGTGTCTTGGTATTGTTGTTGCCATCAAGTATAAAGGGGGAGATTGTTGGCATTATGATATAGATGTTTTCCTTGATGGAAACTCACTGAGATGACAGTTCACAGTGCAACAGGTTAACAGCAAAAGATTACAGATCAGACTCCAAATAATGAAGAAAGAGAGGTATACACATGTTCACTTTGTCCAAGGAGCGTATACATGCGAGTTAACAGAACAAAAGGATCGTATAACGTATACACACACTTTCAGTGGAGGAAAAGCGTGTACATGTTAGAAAACCATGTTTTTGGTCCGAGGTATTTGGTCCAAGGTATTTTTATCCAAGGTATTGGTCCAAGGCATTTGGTCTGAGGTATTTGGTCCAAGGTATTGACCCTAGGTATTTGGTCCAAGGTATTGGTCCTAAGTGGTTTTGGTCCAAGGTATTGAGAAAGGCCTAAGAGTATATAAGGAGGAGAAGATCATTAGGCCAAGTGTGCAAGCAATAAGATTCTAAGGAATACTTCTATCTGAAGTATATTTGATGTTGTAGGGTTATGTTTGGGAATAGATCTGAAATAGTTATGTGCACCTGGAGTTCAATGTTGGATTAGGATCATGAGACATGAAATGACTTATTCTTGAATGATCTGATATTGGTTGAGACTAGATCTGATGTTTTGTGCCTGTTTTACTCATTATCTATCAAGATCTAGGTTTGTCTGAAGTCTGGAATTGCAGCAAAGTTCTAAGTCAATATTTGCAGATCTGTATGCAGGTTCGTCTCGGCCAAAGTGCATATACACGCAGGTTCAGCTCTTTCAAGTAGCGTATACAAAAGAAAAGCTTCTTTTTTCGTATCTGACTAAACTATCTGATCAAATTCTATTGTTTTACTGTTGTCTGTCAATGAAGTCTTCTTAGATCTGAATGTATAACTAAATACATAAGGAGGATGGCATTTGATTGATTGATTGTAGAAGTGAGAAGAAGTAATCTTTGTCCCTACCTATATAAAGCTCTGAAAGTTGACAGTAGATATTCAGTATATTGATAGGTTGTATAGACTTGATTCAAAAGTTTATGTTTGCAATAATTTTGAAGGTATACACAGGTTCAATTAATGAAAGTAGTGTATACACGTAGGTTGGGCGCAGCCAAGTAGTGTATACACTCTAATGCATGATTTTTGAGGTTACAGACGGTTTTGAATGATGATGCGGGGTTTTGGGTTCAACACAGTGTTCTGGTGTCAGTGATCTGATTGTTCAGATTATCTAAATATTGTTTGATGCAGGTTGAGTTTAAAAGTTATTGATGGGTCCAGTGTGAAAATTTGATGAAACGTGGGCTTCAAATTGTGGTGTTGTGATCTAGGAGTATCCAGTCTGAAAATTCATGAAACGTGGTCCTTGGTGGAAGAGTGGAGTTTTCTATAGGCTAGCACCTACGTACTAGTAAACATATTGGCTAGTACAAGAGCTAGGGGGTTGTAGCTCCCTTCCAGTAGAAGCTGGAGAACGAGAGAAGGTTGTAACCTTCTACAGGTAGAAGCCTACGTACTGGTATGAGTCTGCACCAGTACAAGATTGTAAACAGATTTTCTTATTATTAAAAGAAGATAGAGACGACAGTAGCAGGTGGTTTTTACCCACATTGGGTTTCCACCTTAAATCTTGGTGTTCATGTGTGTTGCTTATGTGTGATTCTTTATTCTGCTTTTATTGCACTGTCTAATAAATCTCTGATATACTGGTTTAAGCTCAACACATGATAAATTGTCTAAATCACAAGTTCTCTACATATACGTTGGTTTCTTTAAGCACAGTCGCGTGTACACGCTAGTTCACTTCACTGAAGTAGTGTATATAAATCTGTTTGGGAAATAAAATTATTGATCTGATAATACTGATTCACCTCCCTCTCGGTATTATTTCCAACATGAGGTAGTTCCATTCTAGTAGGGGAAAGGAGCCCAATCTGACCTTCTTGGCTCCATCCAGCCTAACCATTAACCAGACTTCTGTTACAAAGCTTGTAGAGCTGGAAGCTTCAGCTCCAAAATTAAAAAAATTTCCAAAAGAGGATCAATGCGCCTGGGAAAAGGCTCAGTTTCTCTGGTTTGCGTGAGGAATTGTTGTAATCCCTACATCTTGGCGCGGGGAGGACATGGGTCATTAGCACCGGTCTTGTAAACTAGGAAAAACAGAAGAGTTTGGGAAAATGATGCAAAGGGGAATTGTTCTGCTCATGAAGAGAGACATAATGGAGGTTCTTCATGATGGGAAAGCATGAAGGGTTCACTGTAGAGATTCTCCAGGATCAAGGAACGAGGAGTATAGGGACAGTGACAAAATTTTGTGTAACAAATATACTAGCTCTTCACAATGGAGAAGCCAAGGCTTGTTACAATACTCTCCAAGATTTCTCTAAGATACTCCCATCGGAAGCTTGGCTAACCAAAAGTCTTTACAATGAGTTATGAAGGACTATTTATAGCAAAGGGTGGGGTGACCCTTAACATCCCCCTTTGTGACCATTCATCTACCCTCATGACTCTTCAACTACTCTATGATTGTTACATTCAACTATCGACACTTGAACTTCCACTTGACAAGATGTTACACACAATCTACACATGTACCCATGTGAGACAAAATGGCTTGAGCAAGCCATGCAAGACATCACGAACACTCGGACCATTATGGAGAGACCAACTCTTTGACATCCTTGTGATTGTTGATGGTGGTGAACTAATGCCAATTTTGGTCATCCATGATGGTGTCTATGCGCTCAATGGTGATATCCCACTGAAAGCGAACTCTTACCTTCGTTGCATCCGGGTACACTAATATGGCCCCTATATCCAACTCGTTTGATAGCATGCACATCATCGTCTTGAGTGTGGATGGACAAGCAACATACTGATGCATACTATATGTGTTGATCTTCAAGCATGTGCTAGTGACCATGTGCATCAACTTGTCAAAGTACATGTTCAACTCCAGTTGGACTTGCTTCTTATCTTCGCCTCGGTGAGTGTTCCAAATGGGTGGGATTGCATGCATTTGCATAATGACATCCATTCTCCTGAGTACCCTTGCATGCGATCGACAACACTTCTCACCTTGTCTGCTCCATGCCAGCTGCTATATGGGTCTATAACTTGTACGGGTGCATCTTCATCCATATGTGCATGTTGCGCCCCCTGTTGTACCTATTCCTACTGTAACTCATTCTCTCGTCTGTGCAGCTCTTGTTCTTCCTTGAGTTGCCACTTTAGCACATGCAACTCCTTCTCTGTTTCTCTCTCTACCTTCGCATGATCTTCGTGTCGCACTGTCACCTCATAGCTCAACCTCCAAGTGGATTTTCTTTTAACTCGTAGCTTTGCTCTGCCTCTATGTTATAAACAACATTCCTCTTGCATTTGTCGTGTATGGTTGTGCTACTTTCTGCTACTGCTGATGTTGCTACTCATTGTGACACTATTGCCATTTCATCTTGATATCCTTGTACATGAACAACTTGATGTCTTCATAGATAGGCAAGTTCATAGACACTTGATCGACTGCATCCCCAAGTGTGCTCTGAACGGTGTCTTCGACTCTGCTCTCCTGGAAGCCATTGTACCTGTGCTGCTGAGAGGCAGATGAACACCTATGATACTTGGAGACATAGAAACAATCATGACAAGAAATCTATCAGTCGAAAACCAAAACAAACTAGAGGGTTGACATGCAACATACATGTGTGACTGTCTGTGAAGATTGTGTAATAATTTTCACTGGGAGGCTGGGAGACTGACTGCCAAAACTGTGCAAGGCATAGTCTGGGTTATCGGGAGGCTGATTGACTACTGGAACTACACAATGCATAATCCAGCCTGGCTTGTTGAGGACTGAAACTGCACAATGCACAATTTCAGTCAGCAGTGACATGCAACCAGCAAACTGTATTGCGTTATTTCTGGGGCCAGCAGGACACTGCCTCCAAGAATTGCACAATGCAAGCCTGGAGATCAGTTATGGGCCAAACTTACGTAATTTCTGGAGGGAAGGTAGAGCCTTCACTTTCGGAAATGCACAGTGCTAACCGGGTAAGGCACGGTCCGAGCCTTGCCCGCCTAGACCGGCTGACGGGCGACTGAAAACATGAGAAGTCTAAATGCATGATGAGATTAGTGCAAACAATATTGAATGATCATGCATGAAAATAACAAGTGCAGGATACATAAAATGGGAAAGCATGCATGTGTGTGAAGCTAGTCGCGATAACGACGACCATCGATGCAAAAATAGTGTCATGCATGCGACAGCAGTGAGATAAGAACAAAAACTGAAACGGTACTTCTACAAGCTAACATACATCAAAATGATAGCAAGCGCTCACTGAAATCAAGTAGACAACGCTCACACAAAACGAAACACAAAAAACTATAGAAATGCAGTGCAAGACATGAAAAGTGGGCTAACCTCGAAACAGCTGAGTTGAATGCGTTGACAACTCCTAGATAGAATGTGGGATGTCAGAGCTGCAAGGTTGATGTGAGGAATGAGATCTGTAGTGTCTGATTGATGATTTTTGATAAGATAGAGTTTGTGATGCGCATGCCACCAATCTAGGAAAAGCGACACTTGGTGGGAGGTTTCTGAAATGATCCTTGCATGTAACCTCCAGCTGCTAAAAATAGATCCTTGAATCAAGGGATGCCTTTGCATGTTGCCTTGAGAAAAGCAGTCCATGCATGCAAATTAGTTTTGCTCGGTCTCGAAGGAAACCGTCAACCTGAAAGCACATGCATCGGTCTCCGAGCCTAGGATGAAAATATGCGCAGTTTCTGGGTTGAGCAGAGATGGTTTTCCCAGAGGGATTGTGTAATTTCTGGGAGGAACAGTTGACTGTCTCCCAGGATTACGCAATTTCTGGGCTGAGCAGTTGTCCTGGGTCAAACAATGCAATTTTTTGAGCCCAGCAGGCTACCTGGCTAGATTTATGCAATTTCTGCTAGCTGCTGGGCTGGCTATCCCAAAGGGATTGCACAATTTCTAGGAGCAGCAGGTGACTGCTGCCCAAAATTGCGCAATTTCTAGGCTGAGAAACTGTCCTAGGATGAATTGCGCAATTTTTTAGAGGAATACTGAAAGGAAGAATTGCGCAATTATGGATCCTAGCTGGGTGCCCAGCTGGGTTTTTGCAATCTTTGGAGGGAAGACTAGTTCCTCTCCAGAATTCTGCAATTCCCAGAGGGAGCTTCTTAACGAGGAACTAACACTAAATCCAAAAATCATCATGTGAAGCAAGTGGAACAAACTTGCATACACAGGCTCACAAGACTCTATGAAATAGCTGAAGTTGATGTGCTTGACAGTGCAAGACATGTTGCTGAGGATGGTTGGTAGGGAGGCTCCAAAACGAAGCTAAGGAAAAATTTTGGAGGGTGTTTGTAGATGCTATAACACATACATGTAAACCTCACACATTAGTGACATTGGTGCAACCATTTGATGGCATGTGCCATAGGGTGACCCAGTAACTATCATGGATATTTCACTAGACAGTTTGTCACAACATATATGATAAAATTATATTTAAATATCTGAAATCTACATTGTTACAATTTTATTTCGTTTTAGAATTTTGGATCTATATATTATTGTTAATAGCATATGCATGCGAATTAAAATTATGTAGAAAATCGAGAATGATGAAATAAAATCTCACAAACACATTTGACACAATATATGACTTGGGAACCCTGTTTGAAGAAAAACCCAGCTGAAGGTGAAGTCTCTCTACTCTCTTTCTCTTAATAGGAAATGGTTGTGAGTACAAATAAGTATGGCTTGTGGCCCATGGGCTACTATAGTGCACAAATCCTCTTTGTGTGTTCTATATCGTATCGCTCACAAATGTTTTTGCTCATCTATGGAATAAATTCACTCGGAAGAAGGAACCCCTTTTCCTCCTAGTGACCTAGTTATAACATAGCCCAATAGCCTACTAGTGGTTAGGTTTGACTATCTAAACGATTACCCAGAGTTACAATACAGACTCTTCTACAGTATTGCTTATCGTAATCACATCATTATCCCTTTTTTCATGAATAATGGGGACTCATGTGGCATCCTCTCGAATTATGGTGGTAAAAACAAGAAGGTCAACTTCTGAGTGGCATAACTTTCGCATATAGACTCTGTTATGAAACCAGCTCACAAAAAGATAGAAAAGAGAGATCCACGCCTTAGAATTCAGCCTCTTCGAGGGGGCAACCTCCTTTACATTACATAAATGAACAATTCTTGGATGATACAAATGACAAAACCTCCTTTCTATATATAGGAGTCTAAGGAGTCACAATATAATCCAGCCGACCTAACAATAATAATATAAAGCCACAAGAATAACAATAGAGGGGTTCTATGGGGCACAGAAATAACAATATGGGGGTAATAGGGGCACAACAATATAAATAAGGGGTATAACTACAATAGTAATGGGGTAATCACTAGTATTATAGGGACCCAACATGCCCCTCTCCTTCAAAAAAGTGTTGTCCTCAACGCTTGAGCAGTTCTGGATACTTCTGCATAAAATTCTCATCCTCCCATGTGGAATCTTCAGCGGATAAGTTCTTCCACTTGATAAGATACTCTGAAATTGATCGATTTCGTAGCTGTCGAGTTCTTGTTTCTGTGACTGCTTCCGGTTCCAATATAATTTTTCCTTCCTCGTCAAGTTCTGGCAATATTGTTTGAACTGGGAGCTTGTCGCCTATAACCTTCTTTAAACATGAAACATGGAAAACTGGGTGCAATCGAGAAGCTGCAGGAAGCTCCAATTTGTATGCCATAGTACCAATCTTTTCCAACACCTTGTATGGACCATAATACTTTGGTGATAATTTATTATCCTTCTTAGCTTGCTTTAGGGACATTTGCTTATATGGTTGTAGCCGTAGGAATACCCAATCACCTACATCAAAACTTCTTTCACTGCGATGTTGATCTGCCTGTTGTTTCATTCTATTTTGTGCCAAAACGAGGTTATCCTTTAAGAGTTGGAGGACTTGTTGTTGATGTTCGATGTGATGTTCCACTGCCTGAACCTTAGAATTTTCTCTTAAATATGATGTGATTGATGGTGGTTGATACCCATAAAGTGCCATAAATGGGGTCATTTTTGTTGCTGTATGGAAGGAAGTGTTATACCACCATTCAGCCAGAGGCAACCATTTGACCCATTGTGTCTGTTTATCAGATACAAAGCAACGAAGATATCCTTCCAAACATTTGTTTACTATCTCAGTTTGCCCATCAGATTGAGGATGATAAGATGAGCTATGAGCTAACTGAGTACCAAGACAAGAAAATAATTATGTCCAAAAATTTCCAGTGAAAATGGGATCTCTGTCACTTACAATAATCTTTGGGTTTCCATGTAGCTTTTGAACTGTTTCCATAAATGCAGTAGAAACTGTACTGGCTTTAAATGGATGTGATAATGCACAAAAGTGTGCATACTTGGTAAGTCTGTCAACTACCACCATGATGACACTCTTTCCCTCAGACTTGGGTAAACCTGTGATAAAATCCATTGAAACCTCCTCCCAACGTTGGCTTGGAATGGATAAAGGTTGTAATAGACCCGTTGTCTTAATTGTTTCAACTTTATTTTGTTGGCAAACCAAACATTCCGCCACAAACTTTTGAATATCTGATTTAAGGCCATCCCAAAAAAATTCCTTCTTAACCCTGTGGTAAGTTTTTAAAAATCCTGAGTGCCCTCCTAAGGGAGAAGTGTGCAATTCCATAAGAATCTTTTGTTTTAGCTGGGAATTCTTACAGAGGTATAAGCGATCTTTGTACCATAACGAATCATTTTGCCAGCTAAATGTATCAGAAGTACTGGAATCTTGTTGTAGCTTTCGAATAAGTGCCCACACTTCTTCGTCATTCTTCCATTCCTCCTTTGCTTCGTTTATCCAATCTGGTTGGATAATAGAAATGGCACACAACAATGCTTCCACATCCTCATCCTTTCTTGAGAGTGCATCTGCCACCACATTTTGCTTCCCTTTTTTGTAGATGATTTCAAAGTCATAACCCAACATCTTTGTGACCCACTTTTGTTGCTCTTCAGAGGATAATCTTTGTTCTAAAAAGTATTTAAGGCTATCATGATCCGTTTTTACCTTGAAGTGTCTTCCCATTAGGTAGGGTCGCCATTTCTTAAGTGCATGGAGTATTGCCAACATTTCCTTCTCATAAATAGCTTTTCTTAAAAACTTTCCCTTGATTGGACGACTTTCAAAAGCAATGGGTCTTTCATCTTGCATTAGAACAGCACCAATTCCATTTCCTGAAGCATCACATTCCACAATAAAGGTTTTTGTGAAGTCCGGTGTAGCTAAGACCGGTGCTTGGCACATTGCCTCTTTAAGATGTTTAAAGGCCTTTGTTGCTTCCGGAGTCCATGAAAATGAATCTTTCTTCAATAATGTTGTTAGAGGTGCTGCTATTCTCCCATAATTCTTAACAAACTTGCGATAATACCCTGTCAACCCAAGAAATCCTCGCAGATGCTTTATGGATGTGGGGATTTTCCATTCCTTAATGGCTTTAATTTTGCTAGGGTCTACCTTAACTCCTTCATGAGATACAATATGACCCAAATATTCCACCTCCTGGACTCCAAAGAAACATTTGGATCTTTTTGCATATAATTGTTTCTCCTCCAATAGTTGTAGCACCTTGTCAACATGTTCAACATGATCCTTCCAAGACTTGCTGTAGATTAGTATATCATCAAAAAATACTAACACAAATTTTCTAAGGAATGGTTTGAAAATTGAATTCATCAAACCTTGAAATGTTGAAGGTGCATTGGTAAGGCCAAAAGGCATGACCAAAAATTCATAATGACCCTCATGAGTTCTAAATGCCGTTTTCAGAATGTCTTCAATCTTCATTCTGATTTGATGATATCCCGAACGAAGATCCAACTTGGTGAAGTAAATTGATCCATGCAATTCATCCAGTAATTCATCAATGACAGGAATGGGGAACTTATCTTTAATAGTGAGCTTGTTGAGCTCCCTATAATCTGGACACATGCGCCATGATCCATCCTTCTTGTGCACCAATACTACTGGAGCTGAGAAAGAACTTTGACTTGGTTGAATTATACCAGCCTCTAGCATTTCTGCAACCATACGTTCAATTTCACTTTTTTGGACATATGGATATCTGTACGGCCTGATGTTTGGAGGAACACTTCCTGGAATCAGATGAATAGCATGATCATGATCACGCATAGGTGGGAGACCTTTTGGAGTCTCAAATACCTTGGAATGATTGTCCAGGACTTTTTGGAGATCTGGAGAAATAGATGATTCCAATGTGGAAACATCTAGCGAACATAATTGTGCAATTACACCTCTTTGCTCCTTTTTTAGAAGCTTTGTCATGCCATTAGAGCTGATTATCTTTCCTGGTTTCCCTGCAATACCCCTTAATTCAACTTCCTTTCCTTCCACAGAAAATTTCATGAAAAGTTCTTGAAAATTAAAAGCTATTGTACCCAAGGATTGTAGCCATTGGACTCCTAGTACAACATCAGCACCTCCCATTGGAATGGAAAGCATTGGGCTAGTCAATACATATTCTCCCATGGATAGCTTGATATTATGGCACTTTCCAGAACAATTTATTGTTCCTCCATTTGCAATCATCACTTGACACTCTGGTGCTGGATATAGGAAGCAATTCAATTCTTTTGCTACCCTACAATGAATAAAATTGTGGGTGCTTCCTGAATCAATCAACACTATTACCTTTTTCTTCTTGATTTGTCCTTCTATCTTGATGGTTTGAGGAGTGGTAATTCCCGCCAATGCATTACAAGATATGGTCGGATTTATTTGTTCTTCATCTAGGCTTTGTTCCTGGACTATATCCTCTTCTTTTGACCTTTCTTGCTCCTTTTCTTCTTCCTCTTCACAATCTATGTAGAATAATTTCTTCTCAGCACACTTATGACCTTTTGTGTATTTGCTATCACAATTGTAACAAAGCCCTTTTGCTCTTTTTTCTTCCAATTGTTGTGGTGTCAACCTTGTAGGTTGTGGAAGACTATGGGCAACAACACTTCCATCTTTATAGTTGTGAATGGTATGCTTCCTAGTTGCCATAATTTTGCTTTCCATTTTTCTTGCTAACCTGAATGCCTTCTCTAATGAATCAGGTTCCCAAAGGCGCACATCATGTTGGATATTATCCTTTAAAGACCCTATGAACACATCAATCCTATGCTCCTCTGGAATATCTTTTACCCTTATGTTCAATTTTTGGAACTCCTCAATGTGCTCCATTATTGAACCCTTTTGTTTGAGACTTATCAATTGGCTAAAAAAAGTGTTGCTTTTTGTATCCTCATAATGTGCTATCAATTCTTCCGTAAAAATTGCCCAAGTGATAAATTGTTTACGAGAACAAAGCCATTGATACCATACAAACTGATTTGGTTCCAAATATAAAGTTTCCATACGTACCTTTTGTGTGTTTTGCACATTATTGAGATCGAAGAATTGCTCCATCTGTAATATCCATGTGGCGGGATCCTTGCCATCAAACTTCCTCATATCGATTTTTGGAACATGGTGAGTCTTCGATCCAACATTAGAGTCTATGGAATCATGATTAACATTTCTTTTGTTCTCATCATGAGTTTCCTTTAGTACTCTTTCACCCTTAGTGACCATTTCTTGTAGCAACTTATTCATATGTATCTTCAATTCTTCCATCTTATCATCCATGCCATCAATTTTAGCGTCCATGCCATTCACCTTAGCTTCCATGCCATCCATCTTAGCTTCTACGCCTTTCTTTAAACATTCCATCTTCGCTTCTACACCTTTCTTTAAACCATCCATCTTAGATTCTGTTCCTTTTTGTGCAAGGGACAATTGTTGCACTTGGTCTTGTAATTTTGATATATCATGTTGCATTTCTTCCTCTTCTTCATGAGTCATGCTAGAGCTTTCAGGTTCCTTACTAGGTGTTTGCATTTTCTTTCCTCGGGGCATCAGTTACCGATAATAATGCTCTACTATGCCCTTTGAATTCCTTCAAAATAAATTTTCAAACCAAGCTTAAGCAAAAATTTAAAAAAATCTACACACCTTTTTTCACTTTGTAGAAGCCTGATATTGAATCTGATGTATCTCTGTAATTTCGAATCATCCAGCTCTGAAATTGTGACTTGTAGTAGCCTTCTATGTCCTCTTTCCAATGCCACTAGTCTGATCCAAATTGGATTCTCCAAGAAAGAGTTATGGACAATCTCCCGCAGTGACCTGATTATAGACTAGTTCAGTAGAGCGAACTTGTATGAAGTGCCACGTGTCACTGTTTCAACCTTTGACTCTGAAAAATATATAAAAGAAAACTACAGTCTGTCCTCTTTTTTCACCTTCTTACGAAATTTCAATCCGATGCTCAGAAAGAAAGTTATGACGATTTTCCCCAGGTCACCTGTTTTGAGTGTAATTCAGGAGTCTGCAAAAAGACCAACTTCCTCAGATCATATCTCCGAAAATATCGCGCGAAAAGTTCTGAAATTCGTACCCAAGGTTCAGCGCGATTTCTTCTAAAATGGGTTTTTTTTGCGACTTCTGAAACGTCACAGAAAAAAAGTTATAGTGAAAATGCCACGATGACCTGTTTGGAGCAGCGAAACCCTAGAATCCAAAGCTCTGATACCAAATGTTATGAAACCAACTCACAAAAAGATAGAAAAGAGAGATACACGCCTTAGAATTTAGCCTCTTCGAGGGGGCAACCTCCTTTACATTACATAAATGAACAATTCTTGGATGATACAAATGACAAAACCTCCTTTCTATATATAGGAGTCTAAGGAGTCACAATATAATCCAGCCGACCTAACAATAATAATATAAAGCCACAAGAATAACAATAGAGGGGTTCTATGGGGCACAGAAATAAAAATATGGGGGTAATAGGGGCACAACAATATAAATAAGGGGTATAACTATAATAGTAATGGGGTAATCACTAATATTATAGGGACCCAACAGACTCTAATTGAAACAATTCTTGTGTCATTGAAAAGATCATTATGTGCAAAATAGGAGAAAAATGTGCATCACTAGAGCATAAAATTTTACCACTACACAATTTTTTTTGATTCCTCCAAATGCTCCTAGAAGGTTTAAGACCCCAATTTTCCAACTAGGTCCCACCAGTAAAAATAGTCCTGAGCACTGCTTCCTCCATTTTTTTCCACTTTCAAAGCATCAAGATGTATGAAAAACAATATAATGATCCAATCCAATTGATAAGGAGGATCAGAGCTCCCTACTACCACAATATAGTCATGGGTGATGAATTCTTGGTCTCCCATCATTCTCAAGAAAAAAAACTCAAGTGTGCTATGAAATCATCTTAGAAAACACAAATTACTTAACTTTATCCTAGGTTTAGCTTTGGAATTTTCTAGGAGTTGCATCTACACTCCTACATTGTACTAGTACTAGTTGTATCCTTCAGTCCCATTGACATATTTATGGTCATTCATTGGACATTAATCAAATTATCTTATCTTATCTTAATTGTTAATGGTATGATGTCATGCTAATCTAGGATGGAGGATAGGAAAACAACATTAGTGGTTGCATGCATGCACTTGACAAAGTGAAAAGGTAAGTAGCATGAATGCACTTGACAGAGTGAAAATGTTAGTTATATGGTGTAAAAGATTGATAGATTGAACAAATTATGACTTTGGTAGAGCTCATTGTTTCTTTCTAAAATTCTTTTTGTTCACCTGTGTTGACAAGCGTATTTTTTTATCATAATCTTACTACATTTAGTATCTAAATGATTTCAAAGATGTTAAAACCTTTCAAAAATAAACATAGGTATACCATACATGAAGTCTGGCGATGATGGATTTCAGAAAATTTCAAAACCTTCCTCTTCATCTCTAATGTTGTTGTTAGGGTTAAGAAGACCTATATGGGGTTATCATTATTCTACCCTAAATATGTAAATAGTTATACTAATTCTCAAGTTGACTTTGATATACACCAGTGGATGATCAGAAGTTAATCACAAGATCATGAGTGAGTAAAACCATATACAAAGAAAATACAAATTACTAAACAAAATTTAGCTTTGAGAATAAGACACATAAAGATAAATCATAAATAGGTAGTGTAAATACTATGTCAAGAGATGTTTTTTTCCTTATTGATATTCTTATAGGAGCCTTCTAGGAGAATTTGAAGCAATTTTAAGGAAGGAGGTGAATCAGGGGCTTCAACGCTTTTCAATTTTTCAACACAAGTATTGAAACAATATTTGAATGGATGCCAAGTTATTAATTGTCAGAATATGGCACTTTATTTTTTTAATTACAGATCATATCATGCATTCCTATGATATCCAACAGAGATTTCGTTGTTTATATAGTGACTCAAGGATCTCTCTTATTACTTTGTTTGGCTATATAGATCAGATGTGCTTCTCTTTCTTCATTTTTCATGTGTGAGGTGATTAGTCACAGATAATAGATCTTATGAGTTCCACCTAAACCCAACCCAAATGGGAAAACTGATGTACATTTCATGCAATGAGTAAGGCTTGTTTCCTTTGAAAGTATCAAACTTAAAGGAAAGAACTTACATAGACCCACCTATGGAAAAAAAATGTTGGGCATACTACATGTAGTTAAGAAATGGTATCCATACCTAATAGGAAGAAACTTCAAACTAAAAATATATGATGATAGTTTGAAGTACTTCTTGGAGTAAATATTATCTTCAGAAGAGAAACAAAAATGGGTCACAAAAATGTTGCGTTATGACTTTGAAATTATCTAAAAGATAGGAAAACAAAATATTGTGGTAGATTCACTCTAAAGGAAAAAGGAAGACACAAATGGTTTACTATGTATTATTCCCATTCCAAAATGATTGGAGGGAAGAAACAAGGATAGAATGACAACAACGTGAGAATATATGCTAGATCATTCAATAGCTATAAGAGGACCTTGATGCAGTAGAAAAATTTACTTGGAAAAATGATTTGTTATGGTATCAAGATTGCTTATTCTTATGTAAGAATTCTCAACTCAAATAGAAGATCCTATTAGAATTACACACTTTTCCTATAGGAGGGAATTCAGGGTTCTTGAAGACATGCCATAAGATCAAGAAATAGTTTTTTGGGAAGGTCTTAAAGCAATTGTGAAAAATTTTGTGGCAGAATGAATTGTATGCCAACAAAATAAAGGAGAGACTATCAAGACCTAAGGGATATTTCAGCTATTAGCCATAGGAATCTAGTGTTGAGTAAAAATTTCAATGAATTCTACTACAGGTTTACCCAAATATCAAGGACAGAGTGTCATTATTGAAGTGGTAGATCAATTCACAAAGTATGCCAACTTTTGCTATCTTTCCCGTCCTATTAAAGCAAGCGTTGTGGCAGAAGCATTCATCGAAACAATCCAAAAGCTACATGGAATGTAAGTGACAAAGATCCAAATTTTGCTCAAAAATTTTGGACTAAATTATTTTCATATTTGGGTACTCAATTGGCTCACCGCTCATCTTACCATCCTCATTCTGATGGGAAAATTGAGACTATGAATACATTTTTAGAAGGATATGTGTGTTTATTTTCATCTGATAAACATATACAATGGGTCAAATAGTTACCTTTAGCAGAATGGTGGTACAATACACTTTCCATACTTTATAAAAAATGTCACCATTTATGGCACTTTATGGATATCACCCTGCTCCATCACATCACCGTTGAAAGGGACTATAAACGCTCAAGCAATAGAGGACCACATACAACACCAACAAGAGGTTCTCAAACTATTGAAGGACAACTTGGTCATGGCACAAATAGGATGAAACAACAAGCATATCAACATTGCAGTGAAAGGGAATTTGAAGTGGTGAATTGGGTATTTGTGAGACTACAACCATATAAACAAATGTCCCTCAAGCAACAAAAGAAGGAAAATAGATTAGCTTTAAGGTATTATGCCCCCTATAAGGTGTTGTAAAAGATTAGAAGTATGGCCTAAAAATTGTAGTTACCTCCATCTTCATGTGTACATCCAATCTTCCATGTTTCTTACTTAAAGAAGGTAATTAGTGATATGATCATAGTACAAACTCTTCTACCATAAATTGATGAAGAAGGGAAAATAATACTAGAACCATAAATAATTTTGGAAACAAAGACTAAGAAGTTGATAAATTGAACAATTATTGAGCACCTCATCATACAGAAGAACCTATTAGTGGAAGAAGTGACATGGAAAGATAAGTTTTCCATGCAAAAACACCCAAACATATTCAAGTGTTGAGGACATCACTTCTTTGATAGGGAGGGACATGTTAAGCCCTATATAAGCCCATGTTAACCCAAAAACCCCTTGTTAAGCCCTAGATATTGAGTGATTACATTCCTATTGTTATATTGTTATATTGGCTAGAACCCCTGATCATCCCATTTTATTATAATTGTATCATTTGTCTCCTATATATACACTAAGGAGCCATATTATTAGGACCATCAAATATTGTCATGTTCATTGTATTTATTGTAAAAGGAGATTTTCCCCTAAAAGTGGACTATAATTATTGGTTTCTTATCATTTTTAAGGTGCAAGGATCGTAATAAAATCTTTATTATATTTTAGATGAAATTAATTCCAAAATATGCCTTAAAAAAGGTGAAAGATAGAATATTTAAGCTACATGAAATATTTATGGTCCCAATTGTACACATAATCTCTCTCTCTCTCTCTCTTAACCACGAATCTAGCAAGCATTGACAGAACACATCTCTTATGGTGTAAAGTTCTTTTATACTTCAAAACTTGCAAAAAAGTTTGCACATTGAGAAATTTAATCCCTCTCTATATATATATATGGATTCAACACCTTGAAAATCCCCTTGGTGACTTAGATTATGTAAACTACATAATTTAAGCTTGTAATTCCAATAAATCTTTGTTGGGTTTTAAACAAAATTGGCTCAAAAATAGCATATGTATATATATATATATATATATATATCTATATATATATATATATATATATATATATATATATATATATATATATATATATCCGATTAAATATGATATATAGGTAGTTGATATTGAAATATTTTACTTGACATGGAAATTGAATGATTTTATTTATCGACCATATTATCCACACATTGGAATATTTTTCATTTTTGTTATTCATATATTTTTAAATTTACATCTATATTACTCAACCCTAATTATTGAAATATTTTATTTATGATCTACACTAAATTTTTTAATATTAATATTTTTATGTTAAAAATTGAATTAAATACACATCTCTGTGTTATTACTTTTATTAAAAAGTATTTTCAATTACTTTTCTCTTTTAGGTATTGAAATTTTAATTATGATCAACACACATATTGAAATAAATTAGTTCATAGACATTGAAATACTTGCTTATCTAAGTAATTAATAGAAATATTTTTTTAAGTATAAGAATTATATATTTTTCTTAGATTAAAAAGTAAAAAAAAGATTTTTTCACTTTTTAATTACTTTATCTCGCTTTAATGTTCATATAAAATAATGCTATTTCTCATGAACATTAGTATATTTTATATGGTTAAGAATGCAAGTGATATATTTTTATCACAAATTTTTATTAATGCTTTATAATGCTTCATATTAATCTATTTTACTTAAACATGTAAATATTTTGTTTTTTTTTTACATTGATTTTCCTTATATTATTAATCTTTATTTAAAAAAAAAAAAAAAAAAAATTGCAACTCTACTTCTCTTACACTAAATACAACTATTTCAAAAATGCTAAAAAAATGTCTCTGCTTCCCAGATTTAAACCCATGTATCTAGGAAAACAAGTTCAACAAACCAATAAAGATAAGACGCTTTGATATAACAATTAAAAAATATGACATGCCAATTTTATATTAAAAATTTAATGAATTACGATGAAGTAGTTGAAAAAAAAAAGGAGGTGTAATTCTTTCCAATCAACTTGAAGTTGAAGTTGACCAAAAAAAAATATTCACTACATAAAAAACAATGTATATATAACAATTTCATATTCAAAGTTGAACACATTACACATGTCATTGTTATGAATTAATTGAAATCTTTTATTCTTAATTATTTTTCCTTTCCATGTATGTCAAATTATTGTACCAAAAGACCCATTATATAACTTACTATGAGGGAGATGTAATTCCTTCCTTGCTCAACCTAAAGTTGACATAAAAAATAAAATATTCACTAAATTCAAAAAAAAAAAGTACATAGAAACAAAAAAAAAGAGATGTAAAGGTTTATTGAAATATATTTAAAACAATTTCATATTAAAAAATGAATGAATTACACATCTCCTTAATATGAAGTAATTGATTTTTTTATTCTTAATTATTTTTTCTTTCTATATATGTAAAAAAATTTCCCTAAGGTTCCATCCTAGCATGAGGGAGGTGTAATTCCTTTCATGTTCAAAACAATGTCCATATAGTATAAACCAAAAATAAACTGAACACATCTACTTATTATAAAGTAATTGAAATTATTTTTTCATAAATATTTTTTCTTATGTTATCTACCGGGAAAAAAAATGTAAAAATAAAAAAATAAACTTACATATTTATTGAGAGAAAAAGAAAAAAGAAAAATACGAAAAAAGCATAATATTATATCATATGTTCAATATACACGATATGTTCATCATCTGCCAAGCCATTACAACATTCAGGCCATCTGGGTGAGCATATCATGCTTCCCATCCAAAAAATATCAAAGCTTACATACTACAAAATTGTATAGTCCATCAGCCCAGTGTTGTTCCAAGAAAATAGATAGTAGACAAAGATATTATCAACAGTACAAGGTGCATAAAACCCATACCATCTATCCAAGCAAGTGGGCAAGTAGTTTGTCCGTCCATCCATCCAAGTGAGAGAGAAACTGGTAAATATAAAACTAGTACACCATACAAAATTATACAAAAAAAGGAGGGGAAAAAAGGAAGTTACCTAGGAAATGGAAAGTCTCTAACTTCTAAAACATTGTGACCCCATGATATTTCCATGTGCATATTACCAAAATTACCTTGCAGTCCCCTCTTTGATAGTCCATCAGCTTCCTTGTTTTGTTCTGCCAATGTGATATATTGTAGAATTGTTGTGTTGTCCTCTGCCAATGTGATATATTGTAGAATCGTTGTGTTGTTTCCATAGAAGATCAATTCTCCCCAGCTAGCCGAGTAGCAAGGGATTGTTGATGTTTGCATTGCCTTTTACCTGATTGATGATGATCTTGGAATCTCCGTAAATATCCAGGGAACCCTGTAAGACATATCAGTTGAAATGGTGATCCAATAATTGTCAACTATGTATATATCTTTTTTTTGTCAATTTGTTTGTGATATTCTAGGCTTGGTCTATGGCTCGCGACCCTCAGGCATCGACCATGCATCTAATCCATCAAATTCACCCACAGATATCACCCAGCGTGGGTCACCGCAGCCCTTAGTTGACTCGATTTTTTAGCATGTCTCCTCCCCTAGCACAAGGCACAACCAGCCCCCATGATGTTTGATCCTGGGTCCCCTTGCTAATGAGTCCCATCCTCAATAAGTTGTGCTAGTGGGACTTGACATCAACTAAGGATCCAATTTCTTCACGTTCAAATTTTTTTATGATCCAACATTATTTAAATATTTTATATAGTAATTTTTATTTTTTTTGGCCAAGATAAGCAAAATTTCAACCTTGATGACGGATGGACAGGGTTACACATCATACTGGGATGTAGAATGAGCCTCTCTGCTCAATTATGATGATGATGATGATGATGGTTAACGTCCACTGAGACCAAACTTTGGTCTATCGGACCTAAAGAAATGAATTATTTAGTTTGATTTAAGATTTTATTCCTATGCTCAAAAAGCTTGGAGAGAAGCCTCCCGAGCTCACTGTAATTTTGACAATGTAAAAGGCTAGGAAGGTCAATATTGCAACAAAGATTTTGAAACTGAGATCTAATGTGGTTGTACGTGGAGCACTCTAAGAGGAAGTGATTTTCATCCTTGATGTTCGTATTCTCACAGAGATGGCAGAACCTTTCCATCCCTAGTGTTTTAGGAACTACCCAACGACCTGTTTCATTATGGAGTTCATGAGAGTTCATTCTAATCTTGGCTATATTAATTTTCTTCTTTGAGCTAGTTAAAACAGAGAGATACTTTTGATCTTCTAGGGTGGGGTTGATGACCTCCTTATAATATCTTAATTTTCTTTTAGCTACTAAACCTTTCTCACACCACATTTTTTATTTGAACTTAGAAGTAACAATATTTTTAATGTTATTAATGTTTTGTAATGCAACATTATCGTCGATCTCCCAATGGTTTGACCAAGCCCTGGTGTCTTTATACCAACCTCGTTTGAGCCTTAGGTGGTTTTGGCTGGAATTTAAAGCTAGCTAAGGAATTCTATGGTCTCTTATGTTATTGAGTTTGTGCTTGTACAACAGAAGCCTAGTCATAGCTAGGCTCTCGATAGGGGAAAGACCCACTTCTATAAGGAGAATAGGATAGGGTGTGTTGCTTTTAATTTTGAGGTTATACATTATAAAACGCTTTTGGATTTGCTCAATCTTTCTCTAGGATTCTCTAGAGATGCTACAACCCCAAACCTCACATCCACATAAGATAACTAGAGTGACTAAAGTTTCAAAGAGGAACTTCTTTCTATTCCACATTACGAGGTTTGATGTTTTACAATTATTATCAAGACCAAAATAAGCTTTCCATCCCCCATTAATCCTTTTCTCAATGTTATAGTTCCAGTTGAGCTTGTGATAAATATCAATTCCTAGGTACTTGTAGGAAGACACTTCCTCCAAGTTACTATTGTCATACATAAAATTAGCGTAAGTGTCCTTCTTGGATTTGATAATCATAACTTTTGTTTTGTCAATGTTAACAATCATACCCATGGTAAAGCAGAAATCCTTAAGAAGTATAAGTTACTTGTCAAGATCAAATAGGCACCTTGTGAGAAGAACAATATCGTCAGCATAGAGAAGAAGGATGATGACTATCCCAGCTAAGATCATGCCAGCACGTCTTGCTTCCTCTAAACAACCTTCTAGCTTATCGATGTGAATGCAAAATAGGGTAGGGGAGAGGGGGCAACCTTGTTTAACTCCGATATTACACTTAATATCTTTCGACCACCCCTCATTGCTCTTTAACTTGGCAATTACATTCTCGTATAACCTTATAGCGGCAGTTCTCAACTCAAAAGGAACCTTTATCTCTTCTAATCTGTTCCAAAGGTTGTTTCTAGGAACCGTATCGAAAGCCTTTCTGAAGTCCACAAAGCAACAAAAGGGATTGGATTCATCATTGCAGCATTCCTCCATAATGATCCTAAGCGTAACAAGGTGGTTTTTTGTTGAGTGCTGCTTTCTAAAACCCGCTTGGCCTTTAGCCCGCTTACCTACACTTTCAAGCCATAAGCTCAACTTCCTTTCCAAAATAATACCATATAACTTGACTAGGAGAGGGCTGATCATAATTGTCTGATAATTAGAGGGGTTATTTGTATCCCCACTTTTAAAAATAGGGATAATGAGGTTTCGAGTCCATCTTTTAGGGAACCCTTGCTTGACTGCTTGATTGAAAATCTTGTGAATGTGGGGGATGAGGACAAGACCTCCAATTTTTAATATTTCTACTTGGTAACCTTCAATGTCCTTAGCTTTCCCATTGGCCAAGCGATTAACCCCAAAATCAATGTCTTCTAATGAGAAAACTTCTTTCATTGTGAGCAAAGTTTCAAAGTTATCCATGACATTTGGAGATTCATAGAGCTTTTTAAGATAGGAATTTCAGTCGTGTAAAGCAATTTTATTATTATCTTTAGTTTTCCTAGTTAGAATCTAGCTCCAAAATTTCTTAGGAGCTACCTTAGAGAGGTGTAAGAGATTCTCTTGTCTTTTACGAATATACTGCCTTTTTTTCCTTTTAGTTAGGGCTTTGTATATTTTTATCTTGCTAATTTTAAGAGATTCATCAACAACTTCCTTAATTGCTCTCCTCGCACTTTTACAATCTTTGTCATACCATGGGTTGGTTTTGTTATTTCTTTTATTACTTGAAACTTTAATTGAGAACTTGTTAATAGAATATGAGAGGGTTGTAGTAAAATTATGATAGAGATCTTCTATGTTGTCTATACTAGATAAAGGAAGCAAATTAGTTTTTAATTCATTTAGAAAGAGATATTTTTTATTTCTATCAAAGATTAACTTCTTTTGGCTATAAGGATTATCTTCTATGGGATCTCTATGCATGACAAAATTGAGAGTTATAAGTAAAGGCCTATGATTAGAGTCAGACTCATGGTCATTTAAGATGTCAAAATTTGTTATTTCATTGTATAGAGGGAGACTGGAGATAACATAGTCTACCACGCTGCTACCAAGCCCATGGATGCAGGGTATCTGGCTAGAATTGGGCCACTTCTTTAGACCATTTCAAATTATGAGATCCTGAGCACTACAGAGCTTGACTAGCTCCGACCCAAACAAATTCTCCCTGAGGTCTTCAGAGCTCCTTTTGTACCAGCTAGCCAAAGGAAGGTCTTTGTCTAACCAAAGAGGATTAGGGTTGGAATGATTGCTTAGAAGAATAGCTTGGTTGCTTGAAGTTCGAGCATTAAAGTCACCCATTAAAAGGATATTACCTTCATTCCTTAGGTTAGAAATATCATTCTCTAAACCATTGTAAGGACTATTTTTATCTAGATTCTTTTTCTTATAGAAGTTAGAATTGATGGGGGGGAATAACAGATTGCTATGTAGGTCTTTTTATCATAAATGTCAATAATTTCTATCCAACTATATTGGTTGTAAGGGTCGTTTTTATAAATCCTAGCATGGGGAGAGATGTTCTTCTTAATGTAATAAACTATACCCCCAATGCCTCTATGAGAGGATCGCTTATTCCAGGTAGACCATAATGTAAAGCCATCTATGTTAGGGACCTTAGATTCTTCGTGCTCCCAAGTTTCAACAAGCAAAATAATATCAACATCATTCAAGATCCAACTTAGCGTGGGTCCTTTGTTCCATGGAAAGCCCCGACAGTCCCAAGAAAGAATCTGGAGCATGTTGAATTGCTATTTATTATTATCTTTTTGGTTTCTATCTCGAATAACGACTTTTCTATTTCTGATTATTGCTCATTTTCCTTCCTTCCTATCTTCCTTTACCTTTTGAACCTCCTTTCTCAATTCTGCTTGATCTTCTGGAATGAGATCTTCATTTATAAATATTCCCGTTCCTTTTAGACGTAAGGTTTTACTAAGTATGTCATACTTATGGTCAGTAGAGCTCACCTTTATTATGATTAGCCTTCCTTTATTCTCGGTTAGTTTCCCCAACCTTGTTGCTTTTGTGAGACACGTTGTTTTAATTTGTAATCTGTTATGTAATTATGTCTGGGCTATGGCTAAAGTATCCTCGTCTACCTCCTCTTTCAAACCGAAGATTATAAGCTTCAAGGCCCTTTTGTTATGCTCATGGTCTAATTCTATCAATTTTTTCATTTCATCTTTAATTGGTTTGATATCTAATTTACCTGCCACACTATCTAGGGTGAGGCAGCTATTAAATTTTTCTTCTAGCTCTTTAATCATGTCCTTCGTTTTAAGACTCTCTAAAGTATCAACATCTATTTGTTGGGATGTTTGGTTCATATCTTGGTTTTGTTTTTCTATAACCTGCAACCTAGTCTCCATTGCCTCCATCTTATTCTCCAATAGTTCTATTTTATTTTCTATTTGTTTTTGGATCTTGTCTTCAAGAGATGTGAATTTATTTTCCAGCATGGCTGTTAACTCTGTTTGTAGCTTAACTTCTCTTTCTTCTCTATGTTTCTCTAAAGACTCTATATACTCATAGAGGCTCTGTAGAGTAACTGTGCTAGGTCTACCTTTGGTAATCTTTGGTAATTGTGGTGAATTATTCATACTTGAAAATATATGAGCAGATATGTATTAGAAAAATATAAGGAATGTGTGTACCTGATATCAGCAAGCCGGACCGCAGATGCACGTGCCCCAGATTGTTTTTCTATTACCGCAGAGAGATCATGAATTATTACCGCAGAGAGATCATAAATTATTACCGCAATTGAAGATAATAAAAAAATCTTATAGTTAAAACATTTTATTAGTGTCTTGTTCAAAATGAAAGAAGTATCTAATTTCTCACACGGTCATACAAAGTTTATATATTATATATACATCGAGATAAGAATATATAAAGAAGGATTTAACCTAGATCCATCCAATTCTATCAAAAATCTTTAGGGATTTGCATTATAAAATAGGTTTGAAGTTAGAGAACAGACTTGATAAATAAAAAATTAAGATAGATTTAGGCTAATTTTATTTAAGATAAATATTCAAATATTTTATTTTATAATTAATTTTTTAGTTGTTTTTATACCTATAAATATATATGAAATTGATATTACTACAAATTGCTCCAAATGTTGCAAAGGAAACGCCGTAAGGTATAAATTTTAGAAAAATCTTGAGATATAGAAGATCACTGAATATAAAAATTAGTAAGAAAAATGTCATTCATAGCTAGAAGATCAAGAGAAATCATTTAGATTATTCCAAATGCCAAATTTACAGATTCTATAACCTTTCCAACATAGAATGCCTCCCAATCTTCAAAGAAGCTCTTTGAAGTTCCAATAACAAATATTTGATCAAAAAGATGCTCCTTTTCAATATTGAACTTTATCACATCAAAAGCTTATATTCTTTTAGCACTTGCTCTAAAGGTGATTGGATTTGCCTTTGGAATTAAAAGTAAAATAATTCAGAGAAATGTGTAATTCATTTAAGTATAACTATAAAATTGAAATGAAATGCAACATTTAAAAAATATTATTGATAACAAAAATATTCAATTTTGATCAAGTAAAATATCCCATTATAAAATATTAAATAATATCTTAAGTAATATTGATGTGTATTTGAAAATATATTAATCACTAAAATAAAATATAAAATTTTAATATAATCCATATAGTCTATAAGTAAAATGTTTTAATACCCATATTAAATAAAAAAATTAATATCCATCTTAAATAAAATATTCAAAGATAAATGAGATTCATTTAAAAAAAAACTTTAAAATTAAAGATTATAAAATTTGAAAAAATAGGTGTCCAAAGAAGAAGGATAAATTAAAGCGACTTTCCCTGCAGGTGCTTGTGCAGCGTACTATCCGCCATGGACTCGTAGACCCTACGCACATATCTGAGGCCGCTAGAATGGAACCTGATCTGTCGAATCCACTTGCCACTTTGCTGGTTCTCTGTTACGAGCCGTGGGTTTACTTTTTTGGGTTTACCTAGGTTAGCTGGCCCCTGATGGAAAGATTTCTGTTGAAACCAGGCTGGCCGGCACTTTTGGTTATCTGGCCCCTGAATACGCAGGTAAGCATATACTTCCCCATATATTTCTGAAATCAGTCCTTATCCTAGATTACGATTTAAAATACTTTGGAATGCAGTGCCATCGAGAAGATAACAGAGTCAAAATCAATAAATAGAAAGGTGAGGTGTTCGAATATCCATTACATAATTTATTCCAGAGATGCCATTCTCATGTCACGGGCTGACTCAACCAATAGAGTCGTGGGTAAACAGGAACGCAAAGGGCGTACCCATTGGGCAGATACAACGAAACCCTTGCAGCGCAATATCTCGATCAACCATTAAAATACTTGCAGTACCATATGCCTTGACCAAGAACAAAACCCATTTAAAATCTGATGTATTTTGAATATCCATTGGGCATATTCGGAGAAGCCCACTTTCGTAGGAGTTCTTCAATCATTCAGCGTTTACAGATATATATATATATATATATATATATATATATATATATATATATATATATATATATATATATATATATATATATATATATATATATATATATATAGAGCGGAGAATATAAAGGATAGATATACAGTGGAGAATATCAATGGTAGACATTTATGCAGAGAACTTGACAGAGTTCAAACTCTGTGTTTTGATTGGGTTGCAAAATGGAAGCAATCAAACAGCACTCATTAATGTTATTTGTATTGGTGGCGTTCAGTTTTTGTATATCAGTTGAAGCAGGAATTACTAGCAGATATGTGCGTAGGGTTAACGATAATGTGGATATGCCCATGGACAGTGGTGCTTTTTATGTCCCCCCTGGTTACAATGCTCCCCAACAGGTAATGTTGTCTCTTCTTCTTCTTTGTTATTTTCAACTTGAATGAACAGTCTAATTTTTTAAATGGCATCTAAGGAAGAATCAGCTGATGTTTAGGGCTTTGATTTTACCAGGTTCATATCACTCAAGGAGACTATGAGGGTACAGCTGTTATTGTCTCTTGGATTACACCATCAGAGCCTGGAACCAGTATTGTCATGTATGGCCCTGAGGAGTCCAAGTACACATATGCAGCATATGGTATTATGACCAAATATATGTATTATAATTATACATCTGGATTTATTCATCATTGCACTCTGAGGAATCTAGAGGTAAGTCTTGTAATATAGTTTTCCTTCTTTTGCTCAGAAAATATGGATTTTGAAGGGTTAATTAGTGTAGACAAACAGTATTCAAAAGCAATTTCATTTTTGTCGGAAAGAAAAGTAGGGTACAGGGTCCATAAAAGGGTTTTAAAAATGCAACATAGTTTTGCCTGTAGCAAAGTGAATAATGCATTTAGCCCGGAAGGGTAGCCTGATATGTCGAATCCCCTTTCCACTTTGTTGGTTCTCTGTTACGAACCGTGGGTTTACTTTTTTGGGTTTACCTAGGTTAGCTGGCCCCTGATGGAAAGCTTTCTGTTGAAACCAGGCTGGCCGGCACTTTTGGTTATCTGGCCCCTGAATACGCAGGTAAGCATATACTTCCCCATATATTTCTGAAATCAGTCCTTATCCTAGATTACGATTTAAAATACTTTGGAATGCAGTGCCATCGAGAAGATAACAGAGTCAAAATCAATAGAAAGGTGAGGTGTTCGAATATCCATTACATAATTTATTCCAGAGATGCCATTCTCATGTCACGAGCTGGCTCGACCAATAGAGTCGTGGGTAAAAAGGAATGCAAAGGGCGTACCCATTGGGCAGATACAACGAAACCCTTGCAGCGCAATATCTCGATCAACCATTAAAATACTTGCAGTACCATATGCCTTGACCAAGAACAAAACCCATTTAAAATCTGATGTATTTTGAATATCCATTGGGCATATTCGGAGAAGCCCACTTTCGTAGGAGTTCTTCAATCATTCAGCGTTTACAGATATATATACAGCGGAGAATATAAAGGATAGATATACAGTGGAGAATATCAATGGTAGACATTTATGCAGAGAACTTGACAGAGTTAAAACTCTGTGTTTTGATTGGGCTGCAAAATGGAAGCAATCAAACAACACTCATTAATGTTATTTGTATTGGTGGCGTTTAGTTTTTGTATATCATTTGAAGCAGGAATTACTAGCAGATATGTGCGTAGGGTTAACGATAATGTGGATATGCCCATGGACAGTGGTGCTTTTTATGTCCCCCCTGGTTACAATGCTCCCCAACAGGTAATGCTGTCTCTTCTTCTTCTTTGTTATTTTCAACTTGAATGAACAGTCTAATTTTTTAAATGGCATCTAAGGAAGAATCAGCTGATGTTTAGGGCTTTGATTTTACCAGGTTCATATCACTCAAGGAGACTATGAGGGTACAGCTGTTATTGTCTCTTGGATTACACCATCAGAGCCTGGAACCAGTATTGTCCTGTATGGCCCTGAGGAGTCCAAGTACACATATGCAGCATATGGTATTATGACCAAATATATGTATTATAATTATACATCTGGATTTATTCATCATTGCACTCTGAGGAATCTAGAGGTAAGTCTTGCAATATAGTTTTCCTTCTTTTGCTCAGAAAATATGGATTTTGAAGGGTTAATTAGTGTAGACAAACAGTATTCAAAAGCAATTTGATTTATGCCGGAAAGAAAAGTAGGGTACAGGGTCCATAAAAGGGTTTTAAAAATGCAACATAGTTTTGCCTGTAGCAAAGTGAATAATGCATTTAGCCCGGAAGGGTAGCCTGATCTGTCGAATCCACTTGCCACTTTGCTGGTTCTCTGTTACGAGCCGTGGGTTTACTTTTTTGGGTTTACCTAGGTTAGGCTTAGATATTCAAGTAAAAGGTCTACCTGGGTTAGGCTTAGATATTCAAGTAAAGGGTCTACCTGGGTTAGTCTTATATTCAAGTATAATGGCTGTCGCTGTAGCCCCTAAGTGTGAAATGTATATGGTTTATAACATATCATCCGTGAACAAAATATTTATCAGGCCAGAAACTGGTTTTGGTGTGCAAGTCCCTGGCTAATGTCATAGTATCCTTCCTCACTTTGTTACTAACATTGTAAACGGTTTCAGTGCCATGCCACATGGGCGATCTTTGGTTTGTGGCTGTTTTCTATGTGATATTTCAGGTGATCTTACTGCAGTGGCATAACTGGATGTCCCTATTTTGGGATTATTGTGTGTATTTTAACATTGCTGTTGGGATTATTTCTCTGAAGAATTTTCAACTTCAAAAGAAGTCAAAATGGCACAAGTATTTTTTCTTTTGGGAATTCTCCAACATTTGTACCTCACTCTGCTGCAGTGGGATTACATTAGAATATCTGAAAACAAATATCTAAACATTTTAATACTCACAATAAATTCCATTGTAGACCTTGATGTTCTCCCTGTGTTTTATACATTATCCTATGTTAAAATGTCTATTAAGTATCTAATAGAGATGCGAGGAAGGAATTGCCGAGAGAAGTTGCAAGTGGGTTAATGTAATGGTTAGAAATTCACAAATTGCCTGTGGAGCTCCCAAGTCACCATGACATCATGGTTGCTGAAGGAGCACATAGTTACATTTGAGCATTTTTCTTTACTGACTCGGACTCAAAATCAGACATATTAGAGCACGGTTCTTACAATTCCTCTACTAAATATAGCAACCATCGCTTTGGCAGTGGACTGCCTGCCCCTCCTCCTGCTTATCAGTCTTCTTTTATACATTAGGTAGGTACGGTGCTTATCTTACCGTGGTCAAGCAAGTTGTGAAATGTATATGATTTATAACATGTCATCCATGACAAAAGATTTATCGGGCCAGAAACTGGTTTTGGGTTTTGGTGTGCAAGTCCCTGGCTAATGTCATAGTCTCAATAGTCACTGCTAGACACGTCAGCATTCACACTGGCTTTGACACCTTCAAACCTTACTATACTTCAATTCGTTCTATTATTATAATAAAGTATTATTGTTTGTACTATTCAATTTTTCCTGGTAAAAATAGTACTGGAGTACATTCCATACATTGCAATTTCATACTGACCTCCCATCATGGCGCTGTCCTTTCAACCTAAATATGGAGGAGATTAAGCCCTTTCATTGCTTCCACCGACAGTGTGTGAAACCATCTAATTTCGACCTAACTCAACATAAATCTCAGGGTCATATCTGCACTTCACGTGTATTGCTTGTACTACCAGATTTCGGTTCCTTTCTCCTTCTCTATCAATCTCATTTCAATAAATTATAAATTACAGACATTCATTGACGCAGTTTCAGAAAGGGTTTCCCCTGCATATTGGGTCACATGAATAAATGAGACAGAGCAGGCTCGACTGGGGTGACCTTGCAACACATTCACAGGACTAATGGAGAGATCAAGAGTTTAGAGTAATGTGGATGTGTTCCCAGGTCGCCCCAATCGAAACCTCCTCTGCTACTGCTGCTTTAATGGTGTCCTCCGCTTCTCTTCACATCTTATCTCACAGCCAATATACCCAAAGGTAAGGACAGATACTATAACTGCAAGCAAGAAAGAAACAGAATCTACAACAAGCAACAATTTTTAACAGTCTCTTTCGTTTGTTTGTGATTCGTGCAGTCTCCCCTCTCTTTGATAGCAGTGCTTTGTTTTCAGGTGAGAAAATGTTGTTTATAGGGGCAACCATGGGCATTTTTATATATATCGGGAATCTGGCAGATAACAGCAAGGTTAATGGTTTGAACTTGCTCTTATTTTTAGGATTGCAAGATATTTTTAGATTCTAATAGTATTTAAATGTGATTTTTTGGAAAGTTTTCTTATTAAATTTGTCTAAAATCTGCTAGGGATTACGCCGTAAGGCATTTCCCTCTGAAATCAACTTTTCTCTCTGCCTACGTGTCATTACTTTGCACCATTAGATGATATGTTAGACGATTGAGCCATTTTGAGTCGTTAGATTATGTTGAGGTAGCTGCAACTCCTTAACTGCCTGAGCAGCGCATCGGCTTCGTCTCCTTGGGTACTGTATCGACGGCGGGGAGAAGATGCTGGTGTACGAGTATATGCCCCAGGGGCCGCTGAGTCTGCATCTGTTTGAATGGGCGGCGGCCGGGCTGAGGCCGCTAGAATGGAACCTGATCTGTCGAATCCACTTGCCACTTTGCTGGTTCTCTGTTACGAGCCGTGGGTTTACTTTTTTGGGTTTACCTAGGTTAGCTGGCCCCTGATGGAAAGCTTTCTGTTGAAACCAGGCTGGCCGAAACTTTTCGTTATCTGGCCCCTGAATACGCAGGTAAGCATATACTTCCCCATATATTTCTGAAATCAGTCCTTATCCTAGATTACGATTTAAAATACTTTGGAATGTAGTGCCATCAAGAAGATAACAGAGTCAAAATCAATAGAAAGGTGAGGTGTTCGAATATCCATTACATAATTTATTCCAGAGATGCCATTCTCATGTCACGGGCTGACTCGACCAATAGAGTCGTGGGTAAACAGGAATGCAAAGGGCGTACCCATTGGGCAGATACAACGAAACCCTTGCAGCGCAATATCTCGATCAACCATTAAAATACTTGCAGTACCATATGCCTTGACCAAGAACAAAACCCATTTAAAATCTGATGTATTTTGAATATCCATTGGGCATATTCGAAGAAGCCCACTTTCGTAGGAGTTCTTCAATCATTTAGCGTTTACAGATATATATACAGCGGAGAATATAAAGGATAGATATACAGTGGAGAATATCAATGGTAGACATTTATGCAGAGAACTTGACAGAGTTCAAACTCTGTGTTTTGATTGGGCTGCAAAATGGAAGCAATCAAACAGCACTCATTAATGTTATTTGTATTGGTGGCGTTCAGTTTTTGTATATCAGTTGAAGCAGGAATTACTAGCAGATATGTGTGTAGGGTTAACGATAATGTGGATATGCCCATGGATAGTGGTGCTTTTTATGTCCCCCCTGGTTACAATGCTCCCCAACAGGGAATGTTGTCTCTTCTTCTTCTTTGTTATTTTCAACTTGAATGAACAGTCTAATTTTTTAAATGGCATCTAAGGAAGAATCAGCTGATGTTTAGGGCTTTGATTTTACCAGGTTCATATCACTCAAGGAGACTATGAGGGTACAGCTGTTATTGTCTCTTGGATTACACCATCAGAGCCTGGAACCAGTATTGTCCTGTATGGCCCTGAGGAGTCCAAGTACACATATGCAGCATATGGTATTATGACCAAATATATGTATTATAATTATACATCTGGATTTATTCATCATTGCACTCTGAGGAATCTAGAGGTAAGTCTTGCAATATAGTTTTCCTTCTTTTGCTCAGAAAATATGGATTTTGAAGGGTTAATTAGTGTAGACAAACAGTATTCAAAAGCAATTTGATTTATGCCGGAAAGAAAAGTAGGGTATAGGGTCCATAAAAGGGTTTTAAAAATGCAACATAGTTTTGCCTGTAGCAAAGTGAATAATGCATTTAGCCCGGAAGGGTAGCCTGATCTGTCGAATCCACTTTCCACTTTGCTGGTTCTCTGTTACGAGCCGTGGGTTTACTTTTTTGGGTTTACCTAGGTTAGCTGGCCCCTGATGGAAAGCTTTCTGTTGAAACCAGGCTGGCCGGCACTTTTGGTTATCTGGCCCCTGAATACGCAGGTAAGCATATACTTCCCCATATATTTATGAAATCAGTCCTTATCCTAGATTACAATTTAAAATACTTTGGAATGCAGTGCCATCGAGAAGATAACAGAGTCAAAATCAATAGAAAGGTGAGGTGTTCGAATATCCATTACATAATTTATTCCAGAGATGCCATTCTCATGTCACGGGCTGACTCGACCAATAGAGTCGTGGGTAAACAGGAATGCAAAGGGCGTACCCATTGGGCAGATACAACGAAACCCTTGCAGCGCAATATCTCGATCAACCATTAAAATACTTGCAGTACCATATGCCTTGACCAAGAACAAAACCCATTTAAAATCTGATGTATTTTGAATATCCATTGGGCATATTCGGAGAAGCCCACTTTCGTAGGAGTTCTTCAATCATTCAGCGTTTACAGATATATATACAGCGGAGAATATAAAGGATAGATATACAGTGGAGAATATCAATGGTAGACATTTATGCAGAGAACTTGACAGAGTTCAAACTCTGTGTTTTGATTGGGCTGCAAAATGGAAGCAATCAAACAGCACTCATTAATGTTATTTGTATTGGTGGCGTTCATTTTTTGTATATTAGTTGAAGCAGGAATTACTAGCAGATATGTGCGTAGGGTTAACGATAATGTGGATATGCCCATGGACAGTGGTGCTTTTTATGTCCCCCCTGGTTACAATGCTCCCCAACAGGTAATGTTGTCTCTTCTTCTTCTTTGTTATTTTCAACTTGAATGAACAGTCTAATTTTTTAAATGGCATCTAAGGAAGAATCAGCTGATGTTTAGGGCTTTGATTTTACCAGGTTCATATCACTCAAGGAGACTATGAGGGTACAGATGTTATTGTCTCTTGGATTACACCATCAGAGCCTGGAACCAGTATTGTCCTGTATGGCCATGAGGAGTCCAAGTACACATATGCATCATATGGTATTATGACCAAATATATGTATTATAATTATACATCTGGATTTATTCATCATTGCACTTTGAGGAATCTAGAGGTAAGTCTTGCAATATAGTTTTCCTTCTTTTGCTCAGAAAATATGGATTTTGAAGGGTTAATTATTGTAGACAAACAGTATTCAAAAGCAATTTGATTTATGACGGAAAGAAAAGTAGGGTACAGGGTCCATAAAAGGGTTTTAAAAATGCAACATAGTTTTGCCTGTAGCAAAGTGAATAATGCATTTAGCCCGGAAGGGTAGCCTGATCTGTCGAATCCACTTGCCACTTTGCTGGTTCTCTGTTACGAGCCGTGGGTTTACTTTTTTGGGTTTACCTAGGTTAGGCTTAGATATTCAAGTAAAAGGTCTACCTGGGTTAGGCTTAGATATTCAAGTAAAAGGTCTACCTGGGTTAGTCTTATATTCAAGTATAATGGTTGTCGCCGTAGCCCCTAAGTGTGAAATGTATATGGTTTATAACATATCATCCGTGAACAAAAGATTTATCAGGCCAGAAACTGGTTTTGGTGTGCAAGTCCCTGGCTAATGTCATAGTATCCTTCCTCACTTTGTTACTAACATTGTAAACGGTTTCAGTGCCATGCCACATGGGCGATCTTTGGTTTGTGGCTGTTTTCTATGTGATATTTCAGGTGATCTTACTGCAGTGGCATAACTGGATGTCCCTATTTTGGGATTATTGTGTGTATTTTAACATTGCTGTTGGGATTATTTCTCTGAAGAATTTTCAACTTCAAAAGAAGTCAAAATGGCACAAGTATTTTTTGTTTTGGGAATTCTCCAACATTTGTACCTCACTCTGCTGCAGTGGGATTATATTAGAATATCTGAAAACAAATATCTAAACATTTTAATACTCACAATAAATTCCATTGTAGACCTTGATGTTCTCCCTGTGTTTTATACATTATCCTATGTTAAAATGTCTATTAAGTATCTAATAGAGATGCGAGGAAGGAATTGCCGAGAGAATTTGCAAGTGGGTTAATGTAATGGTTAGAAATTCACAAATTGCCTGTGGAGCTCCCAAGTCACCATGACATCATGGTTGTTGAAGGAGCACATAGTTACATTTGAGCATTTTTCTTTACTGACTCAGACTCAAAATCAGACATATTAGAGCACGGTTCTTACAATTCCTCTACTAAATATAGCAACCATCGCTTTGGCAGTGGACTGCCTGCCCCTCCTCCTGCTTATCAGTCTTCTTTTATACATTAGGTAGGTACGGTGCTTATCTTACCGTGGTCAAGCAAGTTGTGAAATGTATATGATTTACAACATGTCATCCATGACAAAAAATTTATCGGGCCAGAAACTGGTTTTTGGTTTTGGTGTGCAAGTCCCTGGCTAATGTCATAGTCTCAATAGTCACTGCTAGACACGCCAGCATTCACACTGGCTTTGACACCTTCAAACCTTACTATACTTCAATTCGTTCTATTATTATAATAAAGTATTATTGTTTGTACTATTCAATTTTTCCTGGTAAAAATAGTACTGGAGTACATTCCATACATTGCAATTTCATACTGACCTCCCATCATGGCGCTGTCCTTTCAACCTAAATATGGAGGAGATTAAGCCCTTTCATTGCTTCCACCGACAGTGTGTGAAACCATCTAACTTCGACTTAACTCAACATAAATCTCAGGGCCATATCTGCACTTCACGTGTATTGCTTGTACTACCAGATTTCGGTTCCTTTCTCCTTCTCTATCAATCTCATTTCAATAAATTATAAATTACAGACATTCATTGACGCAGTTTCAGAAAGGGTTTCCCCTGCATATTGGGTCACATGAATAAATGAGACAGAGCAGGCTCGACTGGGGTGACCTTGCAACACATTCACAGGACTAATGGAGAGATCAAGAGTTTAGAGTAATGTGGATGTGTTCCCAGGTCGTCCCAATCGAAACCTCCTCTGCTACTGCTACTTTAATGGTGTCCTCCGCTTCTCTTCACTTCTTATCTCACAGCCAATATACCCAAAGGTAAGGACAGATACTATAACTGCAAGCAAGAAAGAAACAGAATCTGCAACAAGCAACAATTTTTAACAGTCTCTTTCGTTTGTTTGTGATTCGTGCAGTCTCCCCTCTCTTTGATAGCAGTGCTTTGTTTTCAGGTGAGCAAATGTTGTTTATAGGGGCAACCATGGGCATTTTTATATATATCGGGAATCTGGCAGATAACAGCAAGGTTAATGGTTTGAACTTGCTCTTATTTTTAGGATTGCAAGATATTTTTAGATTCTAATAGTATTTAAATGTGATTTTTTGGAAAGTTTTCTTATTAAATTTGTCTAAAATCTGCTAGGGATTCATTGAAATCACAAGCTGTCTAGGTGAACTCTTCACAAAGAAAGTGCCCTAGAGATTTTTGAGGGTGCTGAATCTATATATGCAATTAAAAAACCAGTTTAAACAACACAAATCAAGATTTGGCCACAAATTTTTTCACTAGGAAACTCCAAAAAATCTCATTTAAAGACATTGGCTCTACCTATCTATTATGTAGAATCTGCATTTAATAGCGACCTTGGCCCTCATTTCTAAAAATATTCTTGTTTCTTTGATTGAGAAAATTGTATGTCACAACTGGCATAATTCAAGTGCAGTAAGTTGTTTGTTACTGAATCCTTTTATGCTATCAAAATCTACAAATACAATTACAGCCAAATTATTTGTTTACTTTCATGATCTCTCAGAAATCAGGATGCAGTATATGTTTATTGCTTAATCTAGCTATACCATCACAATCTACAGTTTTAATCAAATTGTTTTTTTGTTCCATGAAATTGTATATGAAACCCACAATGCATAATCAGGGTGAAGTAGATATTTGTTACTAAGTCCATCAGTGCCAATCAGGCTCTACAATTCCAATCCATTTAATCATAAATTTCAACAAAAATTGGTCCACCATGTATGTGGATCAATCATTAGTCAGTAACCCTACTCCTCAGGAGCCAACGTGCTTTCAAGGGTTGCAGTTTAATGCACATGCTACATAGGAGATAGGTGCTGCCACGGTGTTCAGCCATGGGATGTTCAACTCACAACTTACTTTCTCTGCCAACGGGCCATGGTGCCTTGTAATGGTACATTGATGCTTGAAGGCCTCATTCAATCAAATATGCAGGGAAATATGGAAGGAGGAGTGGCAGCAATCTGACTATCTGAGTTCGAGTCCTAAAATTGAAAAAATCTCGAAATTAGTCTTTCTCCGAAGAATTTTCAACTTCAAAAGAAGTCAAAATGGCACAAGTATTTTTTGTTTTAGGAATTCTCCAACATTTGTACCTCACTCTGCTGCAGTGGGATTATATTAGAATATCTGAAAACAAATATCTAAACATTTTAATACTCACAATAAATTCCATTGTAGACCTTGATGTTCTCCCTGTGTTTTAGACATTATCCTATGTTAAAATTTCTATTAAGTATCTAATACAGATGCGAGGAAAGAATTATCGAGAGAAGTTGCAAGTGGGTTAATGTAATGGTTAGAAATTCACAAGTTGCCTGTGGAGCTCCCAAGTCACCATGACATCATGGTTGTTGAAGGAGCACATAGTTACATTTGAGCATTTTTCTTTACTGACTCAGACTCAAAATCAGACATATTAGAGCACGGTTCTTACAATTCCTCTACTAATTACAGCAACCATCGCTTTGGCAGTGGACTGCCTGCCCCTCCTCCTGCTTATCAGTCTTCTTTTATACATTAGGTAGGTACGGTGCTTATCTTACCGTGGTCAAGCAAGTTGTGAAATGTATATGATTTATATCATATCATCCATGAACACAAGATTTATCGGGCCAGAAACTGGTTTTTGGTTTTGGTGTGCAAGTCCCTGGCTAATGTCATAGTCTCAATAGTCATTGTTAGACATGTCAGCATTCACACTGGCTTTGACACCTTCAAACCTTACTATACTTCAATTCGTTCTATTATTATAATAAAGTATTATTGTTTGTACTATTCAATTTTTTCTGGTAAAAATAGTACTGGACTACATTCCATACATTGCAATTTCATACTGACCTCCCATCGTGGCAACTGTCCTTTCAACCTAAATATGGAGGAGATTAAGCCCTTTCATTGCTTCCACCGACAGTGTGTGAAACCATCTACTTTCGACCTAACTCAACATAAATCTCAGGGCCATATCTGCACTTCACGTGTACTGCTTGTACTACCAGATTTTGGTTCCTTTCTCCTTCTCTATCAATCTCATTTCAATAAATTATAAATTACAGACATTCATTGACGCAGTTTCAGAAAGGGTTTCCCCTGCATATTGGGTCACATGAATAAATGAGACAGAGCAGGCTCGATTGGGGTGACCTTGCAACACATTCACAGGACTAATGGAGAGATCAAGAGTTTAGAGTAATGTGGACGTGTTCCCAGGTCGCCCCAGTCGAAACCTCCTCTGCTACTGCTGCTTTAATGGTGTCCTCCGCTTCTCTTCACTTCTTATCTCACAGCCAATATACTCAAAGGTAAGGACAGATACTATAACTGCAAGCAAGAAAGAAACAGAATCTGCAACAAGCAACAATGTTTAACAGTCTCTTTCGTTTGTTTGTGATTCGTGCAGTCTCCCCTCTCTTTGATAGCAGTGCTTTGTTTTCAGGTGAGCAAATGTTGTTTATAGGGGCAACCATGGGCATTTTTATATATATCAGGAATCTGGCAGATAACAGCAAGGTTAATGGTTTGAACTTGCTCTTATTTTTAGGATTGCAAGATATTTTTAGATTCTAATAGTTTTTAAATGTGATTTTTTGGAAAGTTTTCTTATTAAATTTGTCTAAAATCTACTAGGGATTCATTGAAATCACAAGCTCTCGAGGTGAACTCTTCACAAAGAAAGTGCCCCAGAGATTTTTGAGGGTGCTGAATCTATATATGCAATTAAAAAACCAGTTTAAACAACACAAATCAAGATTTGGCCACAAATTTTTTCACTAGGAAACTCCAAAAAATCTCATTTAAAGACATTGGCTCTACCTATCTGTTATGTAGAATTTGCATTTAATAGCGACCTTGGCCCTCATTTCTAAAAATATTCTTGTTTCTTTGATTGAGAAAATTGTATGTCACAACTGGCATAATTCAAGTGCAATAAGTTGTTTGTTACTGAATCCTTCTATGCTATCAAAATCTACAAATACAATTACAGCCAAATTATTTGTTTACTTTCATGATCTTGCAGAAATCAGGATGCAGTATATGTTTATTGCTAAATCCAGCTATACCATCACAATCTACAGTTTTAATCAAATTGTTTGTTTGTTCCATGAAATTGTATATGAAACCCATAGTGCATAATCAGGGTGAAGTAGATATTTGTTACTGAGTCCATCAGTGCCAATCAGGCTCTACAATTTCAATCCATTTAATCATAAATTTCAACAAAAATTGGTCCACCATGTATGTGGATCAATCATTAGTCAGTAACCTTACTCCTCAGGAGCCAACGTGCTTTCAAGGGTTGCAGTTTAATGCACATGCTACATAGGAGATAGGTGTTGCCACGGTGTTCAGCCATGGGATGTTCAGCTTGCAACTTACTTTCTCTGCCAACGGGCCATGGTGCCTTGTAATGGTACATTGATGCTTGAAGGCCTCATTCAATCAAATCTGCAGGGAAATATGGAAGGAGGAGTGGCAGCAATCTGACTATCTGAGTTCGAGTCCTAAAATTGAAAAAATCTCGATTGTTTTAGGAATTCCTCCAACATTTGTACCTCACTCTGCTACAGTGGGATCATATTAGAATATGTGAAAACAAATATCTAAACATTTTAATTCCTTTGAATAGTGAGAGTATCTAGCTTATCAATCTTCTTTGGCACACACATACTATTCCCAATCGAGGAAACTCCGGAGGAGTAGCAAAACAACTGATGCCCTCTGGCAAATGTAGCCACCCATGAACCAAATCGGCCTCAGGCAGATCACGGTTTGGTCCAGTCGCTTGATATTTTTGCGTATGTTTAGCAGTTCAGTAGTTTTGTTGATTTGCTGTCATGTCCAGTGTTGCTGAGTTGCACCTTTTTTCTGTGTCACAAGGTCGTATTATGGTGTCTGTTGATGTCAGTTCAGGGTTATATGGTAACTGTTTTGCAATTTCATGCTGGTTTCCCCAATCTGGGGCAGTATCAACTGTTTCGATGAAAGCTAGAAACAGAGTTTGAGGCGGGGCCTCGGTGTAATTATATTTTTGCCTTTTTTAATTGAATTAGTCTTACTTAGAAAAAAAAAACTGTTTTATGCATCCTATTTACTTTTCCAGCTATTGTATGATTGTTGCTATGGTCCGAAATTAATTTCTACATTAATTAAATTCAATAATTGATTTGTTTGATTGAGATCATAAGGGAAAGAATCACTTAGGGCTAGAATTTTCTACAATTGGAACAATGCACAATGGGTTCATTATTGAACAATTAGAAGCTAAAATGCGAGAAATTTCACAATGGATTCATGATTGAAACCATTAACTTAAAACAAACATGTTATTTTTTAATCACCTTGTCAATTTCGAATAGTCACAACTATGGAGCAATTTTAAGGTAACCTTTCATGAGGTGAATGCTCAATTTGAAAGAAGTTTCAACTTAGAATAGGGTTGGTTATGTCGATATTAGTCAACAGTGTCAATTTTATAAATTGAGAAAGAGCCAAAGCGGACATGCTATTGCCAAATCTCCTTGCTCATGTAGAAAGGGAGTGGCATTACATGTGACAACTCCTTAGTTACCTCAAATATCATTTCTCAACTTTTACCTACATTGTATTTTTAATTAGTAGCATGTCGGATAACCTTTGAAGGAAAAAATCAATTATAATTGAATTGTGGAATGGTAATATTCAAACCTTCAAGTGAGCAACTGCTTTCTTTTTGTCGATGAAGACACCTGTGGGTTCAACCACATACTCATTTGTTGACACAAATATAAGTTCCAGGCCTGTACAACATACTAAGTACTAGGCGGGTAAGCTGTTCAGAGCTTTTAGATGTTCCAGAATGGTGCCAAAGGTGAAGTTATTTGGCTTAAAAACACTCTCCTCATTTCACCAAAAACATTTAGGGCCTCATGGCATTACCCAACGCAGGCCTTGACAATGGTGCCAAAGCTGAAGTTGTTTGGCTTAGAAACACTCTCCTCATTTGACCAAAAACATTTAGGGCCTCATGGCATTACCCATTCTGTGCATATCATCAAATTACGGAACCTGAAACAATTGCACAACATCTCTCCACCATTATGTACAACATCGTTTTCTCTGGAAACAACAATACTCATGCAAAACCCAAATTCCACAATACGAATTTTCCCAATACAAAACCCACAACATAGCTCTGGTGTTGCTACTGCCCAATGCCCTAAAAAATGTATACATTATTTGGCATTAACTGCATTTTGCAATTTAGTATTTAAACATTAGCCGATGATGATAGTAATTGTTGCTAAGCTTGAATAAATCTCTGTTTATAGTTATGACAAACTTTATCGGTCAGCTGGTTTTACCTTGTATGTCTAGCTAAGCCAACTTCAACTCAGTTTGGTGATTCTACAACTAGACCTTAGTTGATATCAACTCCACTACACATTTTTACATCAACTCAACCAAAGCTAACATGAACTTGGCTCATTCAATGGACTCACTCAACAAAGACTTTAAGTAACGGGAAACTCAATAATCATGGCTTATCTGATTGTTTCTAACATGTGCAGGTTTCTGAAATTGTTAATTTACGGTTTTAACTATGTTTCAAAAAGAATAATCATATAGAAGTTGTTGTAATAAATATCTTTTTTATTATGTTTACGAGCTTAGATAACCACTCATTTAGAAACAAATTGAACATGCTTCTTGCCCTTTCTCCACACCCATTTAATCTAACAATGGACATAGAGCATGTATATTTATACCTGTGCGTTGGAAATACCATTTTATACTTTAATGTTTATTATTTTTGTTTTATTATTATTACTTGAATTTCTTCTTAACAAGTGGTTGTGTTTCTTTTCCTTTTAGTGAAAGTATGGGCTCCAATGTTGGCTCTCTTATTATGGAGTATAATTCATCTTTGAGAATTTTTCAATTATTAAATTAGGTTAGTCAATTGCTTAAACTATAAAATTTATTTCAAAAAGTTTTTGTTACTTTATAGGTTAGACACTGGCTTGAAATATTAAACTTATTTCAAAATGTTTTTGTTACTTTATAGATAAGGCGTAGATTTCTTGGCTCTGTGATGAAAATAATGAAGGGAAAATACATGTTAATCTGTTACTTGTGCTCTTTGATGGAAGTTTTGTAATGCATGACTGAAAAATACATGGTGAGAGAAAAATGCATATTATGCTAATTGAGGAATTTTTTTCGCTTGTCAAACTTACAGTATTGAATTTAACACACTAACACTTTACAACAATGAACTAACAATATTCATGATGAAAATAGCAATATGGAAGATTTATCTGCATAATTAAAAAGACAATATGGGAGATTCCAATCACGTTCCAAGGCATTTTTTAAAATGTGGATGTGACAAAAGGTTGTTGTGGAAGGTGTTGTTTGTATATGGGAAATTTCTTGATCATTGTGTATAATCCTAATGTTGATAGATATGTCTACTAACTGGTTTCAGTTAATGGGGCATTGATTTGAGCGTTCAATATATTTTTATTCTTTATCAAAGTATTCTTTTGTTGTATTTGTGTTCTTCAATTTATGCCTTACGGCGTTTCCTTTGCAACATCTGGTGCAAATGCTAGTTTTATTTTAAAAGAAATATAAAGGGATAGATCTTTCCTGTCTAGCTCTAGGCTAGAATTACAGGAAAACAAGTTTTTAATTTATACCCTATATATAACAAATCTCACTTGTATAATAATAATAAATATTGATGATGTATAATATTTCCATATATATTTTTATTTTATTTTAAAAGAAAGATAGATCTTTCCTGTCTAGCTCTAGGCTAGAGCTTTTTATGCAAATATAAACCTGAGAATTTTTATGGTCTCTTCTCCGATAAGACGTTTACTTAATTTGTTACAGTAATGTTCTCTGCAACCTTATTTGTTTTCATTTGAATGAATCGATTTTCCGAGAGAGCGATGGATTTAGACCATGGAACGGAAGTTGTACAATATTTAGAAGTAAAAATAATCACGATGATGTCTTACACACGTAAATTTAGTAATAGAGATTTGTATTATATTTTTCTCAAAACATTTCTTTCCTTCCCATACCAATCAATATCTACAAAACTTCAACTCCAAGTACCGTACTCGCATGTTTACGATATTTATTTACCCCAATTCCCATCAAACTCTGCTAATTTATTAACATTTATAACAGATAATTCCAGAGCACATTACATTAATGTAAAAATTCAGAACACGGCCTACTCAGAAATGGCTACAAATGTTAGGTTAAACGCCAACAGCTTTATAACCGAGTATTCCTTATCTACAGTTTGTTTCAAGGAGTATGTGTTAATACTGTCCGTAGCCATGATCTTCTTCACTAAGTTTGTCAAGAATAGCAATCACTCCAAAAACGAATGCTTGATCAACTCCTGCTCCCACTGCAACGCTGTATATGTCCTTCACATCCGTAAATGCAGTATCCACAAACACCTGCAAACCATTCAATATTTGGACCATTTATATGAATAACCAGGCAGAAAGCAAGAGAAAGATAATGGGCCCACCTCTGCAGCAATTGCACCGGAATGATCGTAGATGCTACAGTCTCGTTCAGTGAAACTACCCACAATCTTGTAGTCCCACCCTCTTTTATTCTTCTCTGAATTTGTAAGAGAGACCTTAATGGGGTCGTCCTTCTGGCAACAACTCACGGCCGAAGCGATGACCTTAAAAATGGGTTTCTGGTGCTCATCTATCTCGTCCTTCACGAACCCTTTCCATTGAGTTCGAAAGCAGAACACCTCCACGAGACCCACCTGGAAAATGCATACATACAACCTTAATATTTTCACAATTATTATCAATTTCGAAAAATCAATTGGGTGCTTTCCAGGGATATTACCTTGCGTTTCAGGGAGAGTACAGAATTCCCTTCCCCGTCTTTAAGAAGAGCTTCGTTTTTAAACAATGGACCGCATCCCTCCACTCTGAATACCTCGTCGCCTCCACAATTCATGACCACAAAGCCCCCGCCATTAACAGCGCACGGCCTCTTTCTCACAATGAATTGTGTTTGTGAAGTGGAGCAGAAGTGTTTGCTAACTACAGGCAGAATAGTCACAGTACCACCGTTTCCATTCATCTTTTCTTGTTTTCAGTCGCCGGCTGCTTATCACATTCATCTATCAGCTGCTCATGGGGATTAAATAGAGGCCAACATACTTCATTTCTCTACGGCAATTCTGCTTTAAAAACTTGGAAGTTAAGTAACCTTTAAAATATAAAATTCTCTGTAAGTTTTCATTACCCTATGAGGTCGGCAAAATATTGCACGAGGTATAGGTATAGGTATAGGTATAGGCATAGGTTTACATTACCCTATGAGATCGGCAAAATATTGCACGAGGTATAGGTATAGGTATAGGCATAGGCATAGGTATTGCGTATCGGTTACATGTTTCGCTTTGTTTTATATTTTTTTAACGTAGAAGAGACGAAGAATCGCAGAAATGTGGACTTATCGAGCCAGGTTTCTAAGTCTACCCTGAATTGTCAAATCACGGGCTCTGCGTCATAATCAATGTTCAGTGGCTTTTGAATCAAATACAGTTTCTTGACAAAATATGTTTCTATTGTGCACGCGCTCAATTTTCTTAGGGGAGTCATTTTCACCAAACTAATCTATTAAAAGAAAAGTAGCTAAAAAGTAACATAATTATTAGCTACAAACAAAAATATGCTCATGGATTTGAAAGCCCCCAGAACAAGTCAAAAGTATAATGCCAACCGCATAAAGTTCACCATTTATCCACTAACCATGATTAAATTATAAGTGACCCTTAAAATAATAATAAAATTAATTTTCGAATGATTCACTCAGCTACAGTGAGGGAGAGTAACACAATATTAAAACCCCAAATCAAATTTCATTATTATTTATATTAATTAAAATAAATTAATATTTAAATTAATTACATAAATTAAAATATATATATATATATATAATATTTATGTGTAAAGGTTCTAAGTATGTTTTAAGTGGTGGGGTGATAATTATGTACTTAAATTACTAATAGGTAATTACAAGTGGTGTGATAAGGAAAGTCAAATTTGCAAGTAAAGATGTGCTTGCTGGGTCGTTGAAGTCACGGTGTAGAAACTTGGCAGGAGCTCACCAGCCTCTTATAGGGCATTAAATTCCCAGTTATATGTAGGCTGGATAACCCCATAACACGGGCGCGGGGAGACTAGATAAATAAGAAATAAGCGCTCGTGTGTTATCGGGTTATCCAACCTGCATATAACCAGACATTTAATGCTCTATGGCAGATTAATTAGCCGCTGCCGTAAAAACTTGAGAAAAAACTAATGTTTAAATTACCAATAACTAATGAAGCTAAGAAACTCAAGTTAAACGTGCGTTCAACATATTCTCCAAAGTTGATAAATATATTGAAAATTTTAATAAAGAATTACAACCCCACAGAGTTGAGAAAACTATTAAAAGGTTTAATAAAGTAATACCACTTTTGGCAGCCCCACAAAGTCTCATGTTTTTCCCAAAAAGGATATCCGGTAAAATTATTTTTTGATTGAAAAATAGGATAAGAAAATAGTTGGGAAGCAAACGTGTTGTTCACTCCACAAGTAATGATTATTATTATAATCAATTTTTGAAATGGTATTTTATAGAAAAAATTGATCAGTAATATAAAAGGTTTTTTTGGTTGAATTACCTAAACGAAATTACTATTTCAGATACACTAATTAGCTGAAAATTTAATCATTGGCAAAATATTTTTATCGCTATAAGATTTCATGTATACGGTCTATTATTTTTTCTATTTCACTATTAAAAAACCATTTTTTTGAGTTTGGATATTATGAACTAATAAAAATATTTATATTATTTTATTCTTTCGTTAAATATTGATGATTTATCTTACACCAATTTAATTTGTATTTTAAGTTTAATTTTTTATTTTATTAGAATAATGATTTTTTATAAAATTACTTTACATATTTTTAAAGAATATATAAAGATATTTCTATATTTTGAGAGTTAACTTTTAAGATTGTTTATTTTCAAATATTATTAGATATTAAATTTTTCCTTTTTATAATCTTTTGAAATAGATTAAAAAAAATATTATGAATCTTAAATCTCATGAAAAAGTTGCTAATCTAGTAATTTGGAGGGCTTTCTTGTAATAAACAAGAATCTAACACCCCTCTTGCTGTAACATTTTTTTCTTTTTTGGTAATGGTAGACTCACACCATATATAGTAGTGCCTCATTTTGTTTCATGCCCCCTCATTTGAGGGGGTGATCACCCTCCCTAATCTCTTTTTCATTGGGATGAGATAAATCTTTCCTTCAAAGTGTACAATGCATATCTAATAAAAGGAAGAAAATAAGAACCTTGGGCCCAAGATAAAGCTTATTGCATTCATGTGCTATGAATTAGGTCTCAAACAACTGAACAAGTCCTTTCTAAGGGATATTTAGCTCATGGATGGGATATGGGTTCCATGAAGAGTATTTAGCAACACATGTGGTATTTAATTCTTATACCATGGTTAAGGGAGGAAAATAAGGCCCTTAAGCCATCAACAAAACTTTATCATACTCAATTTCCATAAGAAAGGCCTCTAACTAGAAGTATAAGAAATACTATATGTTTTGCCTAATAAGAATGAGTATTAGGACCCTTACCATGGTTAAGTAAGGAAAACAACAACCTTAGGCCATAAACAATATTATTTATCTTGATGACCATGAAAAAGGCCTCACAAAACTACACAAATTCTCTCTAAGGGATATTGGTCCCCATGTTGGATATGGGGTCCATTTGCAAGTTTTGAGCACCACAGTTGGGTCTCAAGGCCTACATGTTGGATGTCAATTCCATTAGGTATTTTTATACATAATGCAATGTAGTTGGGACCTTAAACATGGTTAGGTAAGAAATGTAAGGTGTTAATGACCTAACTAAGTCTTCTCAAGATAAAGCTTCATGTAGTACTCCTCAAACAACCAGATAAGCCATATATGAGGAATTTTTTGTCTCCATGGGGTGATTTTGGCATTGTTAGTATGTTTTTCATAATAAAAATCAGTTATTGAGACATACGCCATGGCCTAGGGAGAAAATTAAGGACTTGAGACGCAAAACAAAGATTCTCAATTTAAAGAGCCATGAATTAGTACTCAAACGACTATATTGATATTTTCTAATGTATGTTTGGCCTCCAAGTGGACTTGGGTGCTATTAGGGGTTTTCGACAACACATATGGGCATCATGGCCTATACCATTGGTACAAGGGGAAAACAAGGGCCACATGCCCTTAAAGAAGTTTTCTCATGCTTAATGACCATGAATAAGGCCGACCATTATGAATTTCCACATTATTAATATCCTTTCATGATAAAATGAATCTTGGGACCCTTATCATCACCAAGGGTGGAAACAATTGCATTAGGCCCTAACATTGCTAAGGAAGGCAAACAAGGGCACTACACCCTAAACAACGCTTATTTGACTTAATGGGCATGAGAGGAGGTATCATAGCACTTAACATAAAGGGTATATTCTACTGTATCATGAGAGTTAGACAAGGGAAGGAATAATATGAGATGATGAAATTTTATTCATAATTGCATGTGCACATTCTAAAAACATAAAGGGTAACTTCTATTGTATTATAAGAATTATGAAAAGAGGCAAGGATAATATGAGAATATGAATTTTTATAAACAATAACACATGAACATTCTAAAAATAGGCACATAATCTATAACACAGGCACTTTGGAGCAAGCATACATTTTATAACTTTAGAATGATATGACAACTAGAACTAAAAAAACAATAAAACCTCACTTTTTTCAAGATGTTTCTCAAATATATCCATTTTTACATTATTTCTAGATAGGCTACAGAAACTTGATTTATCATACATGTAAACCTCACACATTAGTGACATTGGTGCAACTATCTCATGGCATGTGCCACAGGGTGACCCATAAACCGTCATGGATATTCAACTAGACAATTCGTCACAATAGTTACTTTTAGAATTTAGGATATGTAGATTATTGTTAATAGAATATGCATGTGAATTAAAATTATGTATAAATTGGAGAACAATGAAATAAAACCTCACAAACACATTTGACACAAGAAATGACTTGGGAACCCTTTCTGAATAAAAACCCAACTAGAAGGCGATGTTGCTCTACTCTATTTCTCTAAAAAGAAAATGGTTGTGAGTACAAAGAAGTATGGCCTATGGTTCTTGGGCTACTACAATACACAAATCCTCTTTGTGTTCTATCTCCTACCCCTCTTAGCTATTTTTTTCATGGAACAAATGCACTCAAAAGAATGGAAACCCTTTTCCTTCTAGTGAAGACCATGACCCTTGACCTAGTTTAGCCACTCCAAGACCAAGACACCAATCCTCTTCTTTGTCACTGTTGAGATTTTCATCTTCACTGCACCACAAAGATCTTCATTACTATTGCAACACCATTGTTGCACCTTCACTGAGATATTCACAATGAGATCATCACTGAAGTTATATTGTCACATCTTCACTGAGATCTCGATATATATGACAGTTGCATCGAGATATTTTCATGATCAATACTGATACCGAGATCATGACTTCGTTCAGTTCATCATCAATGTGTCGAGACAGAGTATGCTATGAATGTGTTACTGTAGGATCACAGTTGTACCGAGATAGAGATCATTATTAAATATATCGAGACAATGAGTGTGTTCCTTCCTTGCACCAAGATCTTCATTACATAACTATGCTGAGACTGTTGGTATGTCGAGAGTGTGTCCACAAGCATGCCAAGACAGAGGAGATGCTTTAGTGAAGGATGTCGAGATAGTGAAGAGGCCAAAACTGTAAGAAGTCCAGAACTTTGATCACCGTGACTCAGTTATTTTCATTGCATCGAGATCATCATTACACTGAGATTGTAATTACTCAGAGGTACCCAAGATTGTGTCCTCCTGTCATCATAGATATGTTGTGTCTATCTAGTATGTTGAGAGTAAGTGTGCTCTATTCCTGCTACGAGATCCTTATTATATTACCCATCTGAAGAAATGAGATTGCAAGGTCTTTATGCTTACTCATTGTGATTTTGTTGAAAACTTCAGAGACACCCGCGATCATGTAGTTGTATCCACGAAAAATCACAGAGGAAATCGATTTCTTCTTTTGCGCAAATCCTATATGGTATATATAGTAGTTTTGTTTTCCATAATAAGCCGACTTGAACCATTGAAGAGGTGTGTCATTTATGCAAGCCGACATGACTAATTTTTCTTCATTTCGCTGGTCAACTTCATCAAGAGGATTGTGTTTGTCTTGGAGGGCTAATCTAGACATTTTGTAGATGTAACGAATAAAATATATAAATAATATAAATATAAATAATAAAGATAACTTGTAATAATGATTAGTTAACTGGTAATTAGGTTGAAGAGGCATGTCTAAATGAGACATGACTCTTCATGAAGAGACACTTGCTTGATATATAAGCAAGCCTCTTGTTCTCAATTGTAATTCATTCATTCTCATTCTTATTCTTATTAATATTTAATATTATATTTGTATCCTCATGGATATCTTGATATTCCAAGTCTTCTGGAGTAATTAATTTTTAGAAGGAACTTTGTTCGCTTCATTTGGTATTAGAGCAGTTCGGTCCTCTAGGTTGCTTAATTGGTGCACAGAGCTCATTCTCTGATCCAGGTCCTTGGCTATCGAAATTCATCAACCGTGTTGCCGTACAAGTGAAGCATTTTGCTCAGAATTTGGGAGTTTCTCCTTTTCTCCATTTTTCTAGGCCTTTGGCCATAAATAAAAAACAAAAAATTAAAATAAAATAAAATAATTAATTAATTAATTAACCTATATATATATATATATATATATATATATATATATATATATATATATATATATATATATATATAAAATAAAAATAAAAAGAAAAAAAAAAAAAGTAAAAGAAAAAACAAAACGGATACAAAATCTCATACCAAGTATATTTAAAACTTTTTACGTGGAGAAGCCCGTGGTTTTAAAAACAACCCATGGTAATAGCCCATGGTATTTTAAAAGTTAAAGAAAAAACAGGGATACAAAAGCTCTTACGTGAAAGGTAAATATTACTTTTTACAAGAGGTTTTAAAAACAACCCATGGTAATAGCCCATGGTATTTTAAAAGTTAAAGAAAAACAGGGATACAAAAGCTCTCACGTGAAAGGTAAATATTACTTTTTAATTAAAAAGTATTGTGAACATCGTGACGAAAAGACGTGACCTTTATATTTATTAAGTGGGGTGACATTAAAAAGGTATCAAGGGAGTAATTAAGTATATAAAAAAGGGACCAATTTATTATTAAAAAAAAAGAAGTGAAACTATTATTATTTTAAGATAATAAAGCTATTTTGAAAATGGGTCTTAATATAAAGAAATACATACATATATAGAGGGCAACAATATAAAGGAGTATTTTTTTTAATAAAAGGGTATTCAAGTTTTAACAATCCACATTAAGGGAGAATATTGGAAATATATATATATATATATATAAGGGAGATAAAATAAGTTAAAAAATAAATAAATAAATTCCATACAAAGTTAAAAGAAGTGAAGAAAAAGAAAAAATATGGAATCCCCGAGTAAGGAACAAAAACAATCAATCGCAAGAGATATAGAATAATTAATTACAATAATTGAGCGACAAGGTGAGGAGAGAAAGAGAATGGATTCCTTCTTCCATTCTCTACATCCATCATCACTTCCACAGAATGATGTTATCCAGTGTACCAAGAAAGTGCAACTAAAAGATCAAGAGAATGACAAAATAGCCAAAATTCAACAAAGCAAGGAAGTGTTAAAACGCGAACATAAAAATCTTGTGGATATACATTACAAAGAAATAATGGAAAAGGATGAAGAAATTTCTCGTCTCAAGGACCACGTCAAAAAATTACTGGCACAAGTGAAGAAGACTAAAATCTCAAAGAAAGAACTCAAGCAACATTTATCAGAACAAGAAGAGGAAAATTTACGTTTAAAGTTCCTTAATAAAAATTTATTAGAACAAATCAGAGATCTAAAAGATGTAAAACTTAAAATTCAAAACACTGAATATAAGGTTGATGAATCGAAAACCAAAGAACTTTTACGTCTGAGAAACCATAATCAAAGTCTGCTCAATCAAACTAAGAAACTTAAGGAGGAAAAGAAAGCATTAAAAGATAAGTTGGAACAAGTCACTCAAGAAGAAGTATCGAAATTTCTAGTCGCAACAGTTCAAGTTGAAAATAAGGGAACGAATATCGATCCAATGAATATGACAACTCAAGAAGATAAGTCTGTTGAAGAAACGACACACGTAGATGTTGCAGTTCAGACAATAGGCATCCCAAGTGAATGTTCCATAACCAATTCAACAACATCTTCGCAAAAGAAAATATAAAAACTTTATATCGGCATCTGAATCATGAGAATAGACAAATCAACCAAGCTGTGTATCAGGACCATTCAAACCGTAGACAACAAATTAATGTTTCAGAGAATAATGACGTAAAATCAATCCAGTTTTATGCTAACAAGTCGTTACAAAATTCCAGTGATCAAAGTACTATACAGAAGATTAATCTGGGATGGTCTGATCCCTTCTCAATGCGACAATTTTGTTTGTCACTAAAAAGATCATATCAACTTGTATCAACAAGGATGAATATTCCAAGAGAGAAAGACGTTCGAAGCCGAAAAAGAGATCAAACCTTTTTTCATCGACAAGCTTTGAGGACAAAGCTCTTTGAGGAAGGAGGCAATGTAACGAATATAATATATATAAATAATATAAATATAAATAATAAAGATAAATTGTAATAATGATTAGTTAACTAGTAATTAGGTTGAAGAGGCATGTTTAAATGAGACATGATTCTTCATGAAGAGACACTTGCTTGATATATAAGCAACCCTCTTGTTCTCAATTGTAATTCATTCATTCTCATTCTTATTCTTATTAATATTTAATATTATATTTGTATCCTCATGGATATCTTGATATTCCAAGTCTTCTGGAGTAATTAATTTTTAGAAGGAACTTTGTTCGCTTCAGTAGACTTGTATACATTACACATAGGCTCAAGAAAAGCTCCTTATACATGACTTTGACTCTGTGACTTTCCTAGACTTATGAAATGAGCAAGAAACTCATTCTTATAATTTGCAAAAATAATATTTATTTTTCTTGACAAGCACAAAGATCAAAATTACATTTGTAAATACCAAACCTAATTACACTTTCTTCAACAAAAATAAACAACAAAATAATACTTAAAATACATTATGAATAATGAAATAAAATTTGTTAAATACATATTTTCATTGAATCAAATAAATAAATGAAATAAATCTACATTTAGTTATGCATTTCGCATTGGATTAAAGCCATTAATTGGAGCAAAATAAAAGATTGTTACACTATCTTCAACAAAAGAAAATTACAAAATAATATTGAATGCAATTTATAAACATTTTTTTTATAATAACAACCATTTATTTTTTTCCGGATTAAGGAATAATGCACTCAACAAAGAAATAAATTTTTAATGTAAGACGATGCATTGAGAAATTCATGTTTATTATCAAAATCATATTCAAGCAAAAGACAAAATTAATTGCAATATTAAAATTAATAATATACAAAATTGTATATATATATATAAAAGGTGAGAATGATTTTTCATGAAAAAGGAATGTTTGAAAAATGTAATAAAAAAAAATGTATAGTGCACTTGCATTTTTATAGAGGTGCAAAGCATTACAACATAGGTGTAGAATTAACACAAGTGAAACAACACCATCTCAAATATGATTACAACAATATTTTGGTGCAAAGGTGGCATATGATATATAACCTATATGAAAGTGATCATTGAGTGAAGTTTGACTTCATAAAAAAATAACTGACTATATTAACTCTCATTAATAGTTAGTCAAACGCTTGTTATATTTTACAAAAAGCTTGTGAAAGACTTGATCAATGATCACACATACATATATAAATATGTAAATACTTTATTCACACATAGATTAGAACAAGAAATTATAAATTAAATGTTAAAGTCATTTGCCATAATGTTGTGTACAATGTTATCTACCAATTATAAATTTCTCTATAAATTATTGGAATTGTAATCTTCTTCTATAAGATAAAAATCCATATAACATATTTGAAAAAAAAAATTAACTTTAATATTAATAAATTCATTTTAAATTTATTTCTCATCAAGTTAAATCAAGTTGTACACTTTTTTTTAGGTAAGACACCATGTCTTAAGAAACACTTGTTTTTGGTACACTTTTTATAATAACACAATAATCTGATTTTTTTTTGTAAAATTTGATCATAATTTCTATTTATATCTAATAAGAAAAATTACATAGGATCAACGTGCTTAGCCCAATATTGTCCTGGTCAGAAGACCAAAATGAAGATAATTTCAATACAAAAATCACCATTGGAGAGATACTAACTGGACGACGTGACAAAACAAGCCAAGAGATTCCACTGTGAGGAATTCACTACCATACAAAACGAAGATATAACAAAGAGAGAAAATTGCAGCAAATTTCTAATAAGTGACTCACCATCGCCTAACCAAAGAAGGATAACCAAAATAGAGGAACAACCATGTATGATAAACCCATGAACCAGAAACATAACCTGAGAGAGACTTAGTCATCCAAGATAATCATTGGTTGGTCCGGAGAAGAGTTTGCAGTAACCATATTGATTGGTTGAGCATTTATAACCACTTCACCATCGGGGGGAACATTTGAATCTGTATCTAAATCAGAGATGATGTAGTGTTCTATCTTGCTCAACCGAACCGCGATCTCATCCATATCATAGCGAAGGTCCCTGTAAATCTGTTTCAAGTCCTCATGACCCACAAAGAGCTTGTAGTTGTCAATATGCTTATCTTGGATAACCATGTTCAAAAGAGTCTCCATCTACCTGTGGGTGAATATGGAATTCATGAAGTATAACCTCCTCTTCCCAAGCTTTCCAGGATCGGGCACCCATTTGGTGTTGCCAATACTAACCTCAGAATCAGAGAAATACATGCGGACTCTGAACTCTTTAGTTTCTAGAGTTCTTATTTCCTTCCTAACTTCAAAGGGAACTGCATCAAAGAAATTTGCAACGGACTCCCAGCCAAAGAGTCTACAGTGCCTAGAATAGGACTCCATATGTGATCCTCCTCTTTGGTTGGTTAAATTTTGATGGGGGGCATGACAATCAAGGACTTATCATAATTCTTAGAAAAGACTTGTCCCAAGAGCCATGATGGTAAATAAGGGATCCAAATTAAATGTCACAAATGTAAGGTACAAAGAGAGAGACGTTGGCCCAATGTAACTTGAAACCGTTCAGAGCTTGAATACCCAAAATTAGCCACTTGAGTCATCCGAGAAGATAAAAAGAGTATGAGGTCAAAACCAAATTGATAAGGACCTTACTATACCAGACACCCACCACCAACACCAGATAGTTAAACTAAGTACCAAATGACCCGAGGGATTGGATATCAGTAGAGGGTAAGATGACGACAAGCTCAAACGAAGGCCCTAAGGAATTGTTATGGAGAAAGCATACAAATAACATTTGCACTAAGTCTATGACACATAATGCTTAACCAATAAACACTTTAGGAAAATACCATGGAGCAGTGTCATGTGAGCCAACGCCAATTCACCCAGACAACGCAATTGCAACCAAAACGAAACTAAACCCAATGAAAAACAACAACACTTAACCTGACGCATAATGAAATTTACCTCTAAAAATAACCATGGATAGAAAGTAGAGGAACCCAAATGCTGAAGAGACGGAGCAACAACCACCTGAAGTGTTCGCCACCTTTGTTCATGCACAAATCTAATATATAATCAGGCACGCTCAATGGACCAGTTAACAGTCGCAAGCCGAAGGTGAAAACAAGAGCTCAACAATCACCAACTGTTAAACTTCTCCCAGAAAGCCAACATCCCAAGAAAATGTCGAGAGGTGAGGTCATAAATGGGGCTTGATCTCCTATCGGGACAATTCCCTGTCATATCCATCCCCACGAATATGCTCATTAACTTACTTGCTTCAAAAAACCAAATCATCTCTTGGTAATCATGCAAACAGGCATGCCTCCTCCCTGCCCTTGTGAATTTAATGTGACACCTCTTCCACCATACAAAAGTTATACGAAAAACAAGAAGTTTCCACATGTGGAGTAAGTGACGCTAGGTGGAATCTAGGGCACTACCTCCGAGACAAACCTTTGGCTTGGCCAAATAGGTGGTGTGCATGATAATGATTAACTGAAAAAGACCCTTTCACTTGAGAACGAGGAAACTGATGACCATCTTTCAGCGGGACACCCCCTTCAGGGAACATTTATGCCACGATTATACTATAGGTTGTTGTACCATTTGCATTGTTATATTTAATAAAAGCGATCTTTTATACAATATTTTCGTAAAACATTTTTTTCATGTATGTGGTGAATACTTTACTATTCATATGTTTGAATTATTATATTAACTTTTTAACGTGCTTCAAATAAATAATTATATAATTAAATATTAATATTTTATGTATTGTTGATGTAAACTTTCTAACTTGTATAAAATGTAGTTTTGTTCATTGACTTTTGCATCATTTTTAATTGACACAAGTGGTGTTCAAATGTTGTTTGATGCAAAAACACTTTGAATAATCAACATATAAATGTTTTGGAAATTAATAAAGGATTTTGATGTGAAAAAAAGAAGAAGTGATTTTGTGATGTAAAACACTTTGAATAATGAACATGCAATTGTTTTGGAGCTTGAGAAAGGATTTTGATGTGCCGCCCAACTACTTTGAAGAAGATGTGCTTTTCCTTGAAATTTGTACATGTCGTGATTTATATTAGTATTAGAGAGGGTTGGATATGATCACTAAAACATTTAGTGTACTATTACTTCTTTGATATAAAACTAAAAAGTTCTAACAAATTTATAAAATTTTAGATTTTTCACATTGGTATATGGTGTCTTTAGCCTATACAAAAATGGGTTAGCACTCTCACAACACATTTTTATTATAGATGGATAAATAAGTTCACCTCATACTTATGTCACATTAACCCAAGGTTTAATGAAGTTCACATCATTGCACACTTAATTTGTGGAAAACTTGACCTTTGATCACTCCTTCCACCAATTTTACGTAAGTCACTATATTTATTTCTCTTGATCTCCAACTCTCCTCTACACACTTGCTTAGCCTAATATGACATGGTCAAACAATTTAGAAACAAAAGTAGAGAAACCCCATCATAAGGAAGTTTTGGTATGGTTTCTTCCCTTATATATTTTTTTTATCTTAGTACAAGCATTCATTTGCCTGATTACATTAGATTGTTAGCATATAATTTTGACACTTTCTGATATAATTGTCTGTGCCATATGAGACTCTTTTGCTGAGGGGAAAATGTGGCCTTAGATATTGATTTTTTCATGCAACCTATTTGAGCCCAAGAATTAACAAAGCATAATGTGTGTACTTTGTACTCTTGATAGTGTGTGTTATCACCCCAAGAAACTCTCCTAGGTTGTATCTCAAAGATGCTCGGGAACATTACAAACTCAATAAAATGTTGGAAATGGATGAATGGAAGGAATGATGCATATTCAAGCTAGATAACCACTTCTACTATGTTTAACTCCGGACATGGGTGAACACCCCTAGACTACAAGGTTTTAGACCACCAATTACTCTCAGTTTGGGGATTAGGTGAACATGGAGAATATTGACCACACCAGCAGATGCACAAGACCATGTGATGGGTGGTTGCAACTAGTAAAAGAGGTCTGCAAATCTACTTCCTAATGCACAGACAGGATGACATCTCTCTAGCACTAAGTAAACAGAAACTTGCATAACACATTCAATGATACATACCAGATTCTAACACAGAGGTGCGATGATAGCCCCTCTAATGCTAAACATAAAGAGCACATGAAGAATGCATAACAGGCACAGCCTAGAACAGAGCAGAAATGGAAAGTGAGCAATTAACAGCAAAACAAGCTTGTATTAGTTGAAAATGAAGCCCAGACGCTGCAAGTATCACAGTAGTTACAGTCTCCAGAAGTTGAACCTTACATCAAAACTACAACCATCAACCCTCATTACATTTGTGTTCAGGGTATATATAGAGGTTGATTACAAAAATATTCTGTTATTCTATGCGTGGAGGGGTCATAATGGACCACCAACCACCTTGACTCTCTAATGGAGTCTCTGCTACAATCTGCTTGCTTTAATGAACAAAATTGATCTTTTGAGATACTTTGTTGTCCTTCTCGAGCAGGTGGAGTGCCGTATGGAAGAAGTTCCATAACCGGTAAATGCTGTGATCTACTCGAGGCTGTCCTTTTTCTTCTCGGCCATCCTCTTCCTTAAATGCAGTTGTTGAGGATCTGATACAAATAGTACAGGGACTAGCTATGCTCGTCCTTCGGATGCACAGAGAAATTAAGGAGCTTGGACTTCTTGGTGGGCCAACAAACTAAATGGAGGAACGAGGCTGACCGTCAGATTGCGTATATCAACGGCGGAGCACTCTTAGCGGGAGACGACGGGAGGAAACAGGCAAAAGTGGGTCAATTAAACGTGTGTCGTCGGATCTCGGGCAGACAGATCCGACGGCAATCGGACGACAAAGGTGCACAGATGATAGCGAGCGGGGAACGAGCGAGTAGGTGGTAAGCGGTATTCCCTGCACTGCTTACAGGGTCGGGCAGTATTCGTACGCGGGCGCGTGATACCTTTCAACGTGCGACACGTGGCGGACGTGATGGGAGGGAAACCGCTTTCCCCGCGCATTATCATGTGGTTAAGTTATGGGCACGGGATGAGTGATCACTGTTGGATCTCACGGTGGATGCTATCGACGGTGGAGGAAACAAACGCACAAGTGGTTTGTTGAATGCAACGGGGACCGTTAGATCGTGATGCAGCAATTAATGGCTGCAATCAAAAGGCAGCTATGGCGATGAAGGCGCAGGGTCATATGGTGACGGGGCTATGGGGCTTCAGGCTTAGCTCTTTGGGGCTTAATGAAACGGGGCTCATGTTGAGTTTTGGGAGGAAAAGCAGAGATGACGGGGTTAAGGGAGAGTAAGGAGAATGAAGGGGAAGCGAGGAATGGACTGATGTGAGCTTTCTTCAAGCACAAAACAACACGGCCAAGCTGTCTTTGACCCTCAAATGTTGAATTATATAGCAGAGCTAACACTGGCTCCTTCTGGGGATGAGATCCTCCCTGTGAGGTCTCAAGAACTGCAGACCAATGCCTTCATACAAAACAAGCTTAAAAATATCGCCTAGTATTCCATTAGGCATGGAGTCTAATTAAGTCTATGCTAAAACCTGTAAAAGAAAATGCTTACAATCATTAAGGCTTGAGAACTTTAAACAACATAAATATTCAAAAACTGGCCATCTGCAGGACCATCAAAACTATTTCTCCTCCTCTCGGCCAGTTTATCAAAGAGCTGCAAAACTAGATTTATTTGATCATCTACCTCAAAAAGTTTAGGGCATTTGGCCTTATCAGGTATAGATGATTAAAATTTCATCCCCTCTCTGTGTGCTCTCATCCTCGGATGTTCTTCATGGGAGCCTCTGTACACTTGCTGAATAACCACTGTTGTTGTGTACTTGTCTTTGTCATTTGTGTCCTGCACAATTAACATGAATGGCAAACCAATGTATTCTTGTGTGGAGGGCACACAGACATCACCTGCTCCTACATCTTGCTTAGAACAATCTTCATCTAAGGAGGAGTCCCAAAACTGTGCACCCTCTCCCTCTGTGATCTGGAAAACTGCCCTTTCAAGCTGTGTTGAGTCCATCTGGGTAGGCTTCATGATATCAAGACTGAGATTATCAATATCAACCTTGAGCATTAAGTTATAGCTGGCCTCAGAACCTAGGAGGCAATTATGAATGGTTTTATCTTGAACAGACAGAGAAGCACAAGATGATAGGGAGCTTTCTTCACCCTTTTTAATCACTGGGCTAAGAATAACAGCAGGTTGGTCAGTTTGCAGAGATGCATAGTCATCATAATCTGGGCAAGCTTTAGGCTCAGGCTCTTCAAGGATGGTGGGACCTGCCGCTGGTCGCTTATGCTTATAAGCTTGTTGTTCTACAGGTACAACAAAATTATGAGCAGGGCCTTTGGATAATGACTTTTCATAGGCAACTATGGTTAAGAAGGGGGCACTGCCCTTGTCTTCCTTGCAATGAATTTCATCCTCTTCTTCAAATTGTTCCTCCTCCATGACTACATTCTGGAAAGGAGCTTTAACTTTTTGTTATTAATTTGTTTCTCTACTTTTTTTCAAAATCTATAACTGCTCCTGTGCTCCTCTATATGGATTTTAGTTTGGAAGAGTAAAGGAACAAGGAGCTCCTGCTTCCTGAGAATACTGCTCAGCCTCCAATCTGGAAAATTCAGAGGCCAATAGCTCTATCATCCTGGCCAGTTTATCGATCTTAGGATCAGAGGATGATGAGGACTCACCTCCATGTCTTTTCCTTTCAACATCACCTTCGAGTCTTTCTACAACAATGACGTTTGCTTCTACTTCAAAGGCTGCATTTTGCATATCAGCCAAAGAAGCACATCTTCTTTCTTTTAACAGCGGGCAGAACTGAGAATCTAAGGCATTGGCATAAGTAATCATAGCATAAGTAGGGGTAGGCTTTATTTCACATGGTATTTTGTTGTACATATGGTTGAATCTCTTGTTGAAATCAGACAGCAGCTCACCATTTTCTCTCTGCAAGTTCCCAAATTTAGTATGATAGTAGAGCAAATTTCTCTTATCCCCCCAATGCTTTAGGAACACATCATCTAAAGCCTCAATGTATGCAATAGACCTAAGGGGTAATTCTCTGAACCATTTTCTAGCTTCCCCATCTAGGCTTTGGACAAAAACCCTCATCCACACATCCACTTCATTGATATCTAAGTTATCAGAATAACTATAAAAGGACTCTAGATGTTCTTCAGCTGCTACTCCCTCTACACCAGTAAACTTAGGCATAAATTCCCGATAATCTCCTGCAGGCATGGCATTCAAAGGGGCAGGCAAGACCAAGGGTCCATACCTAGCAGCAACGATTCTTTCTATCTTTGTAAGAGCTTGTTGAACTGCCATGACTGAGGTGGGTGGAATGATACTAGTAAACTGAGTGATATGGATCAATGAAATGAATAGCAGAGACAAAGGAATATGATGGACAGCATGGGATGCTTTCTTTGGACTGAGATCCGAAAGGGAAATGAATGAACAGGAGCTTTATGAATCTCTGGAGGTGATTTTTCACTAGCAGAGATACCTAGGACCTTTAAGGCTTACCTGATCCTGATGCTCCTTTCTGTGATGTTTTCTTCAACTTGACAATCTTCTCAGGGTCAGGCACTGGGTCAGCTGGTGATTTCTGAGGATTTCTTCGAGTATGCCTCACAAACTGAGCCAGGACTATAACGTGGAGTCGCCAAAGGTTGGTCTTCCTCCAGTGGAGTCGCCAGATAGATGATTACAACCAGAAATGTGTCCAGACCTTGTCTATCATCAAAATCTAGAACTATGTCGTCTCCCAGGGAAGCTGAGCTTCAATCCCCTCCCCGACAACGGCGCCAATTAATGTTATCACCCCAAGAAACTCTCCTAGGTTGTATCTTAGAGATGCTCGGGAACATTACAAACTCAAAAAAATGTTGGAAATGGATGAATGGAATGAATGATGCATATTCAAGCCAGATAACCACTTCTACTATGCTTAACTCCAGACATGGGTGAACACCCCCAGACTACAAGCCTTTAGACCACCAATTACTCATAGTTTGGGGATTAGGTGAACATGGAGAATACTGACCACACCAGCAGATGCACAAGACCATGTGATGGCCGGCTGCAACCAGTAAAAGAGGTCTGCAAATCTATTTCCTAATGCACAGACAGGATGACAGCTCTCTAGCACTAAGTAAACAGAAACCTACATAACACATTCAAGGATACATACCAGATTCTAACACAGAGGTGGGATGACAGCCCCTCTAATGCTAAACATCAAGAGCACATGAAAAATGCATAACAGGAACATCTTAGAATAGAGCAGAAATGGAAAGTGAGCAATTAAGAGCAAAAGAAGCTTATATTAGCTGAAAATGAAGACCAGACACTGCAAGTATCATAGTAGTTATAGTCTCCAGAAGTTTAACCTTACATCAAAGCTACAACCATCAACCCTCATTACATCTGTGTTCAGGGTATATATAGAGGTTGATTACAAAAATATTCTATTGTTCTATGCGTGGAGGGGTCATAATGGACCACCAACCACCTTAACTCTCTGATGGACTCTCTGCTACAATCTGCTTGCTTTAATGAACAAAATTGATCTTTTGAGATACTCTGTTGTCCTTCTAGAGCAGGTGGAGTGTCGTATGGAAGAAGTTCCATAACCGGTAAATGCTGTGATCTACTCGAGGTTGTCCTTTTTCTTCTCGGCCATCCTCTTCCTTAAATGCAGTTGTTGAGGATCTGATACAAACAGTACAAGGACTGGCTATGCTCATCCTTTGGATGCACAAAGAAATTAAGGAGCTTGGACTTCTTGGCAGGCAGACGAACTGAACGGAGGAACAAGGCTGATCGTCGAATTGCGCAGATCAACGGCGGAGCACTCTTGGCGGGAGGAAACGGACAGAAGCGGGTCAATTAAACGTGTGCCATCGGATCTCGGGCAGACAGATCCGACGGCAAAGGTGCACGGACGATAGCGAGCGGGGAACGGGCGAGTAGGTGGTAAGCGGTATTCCCCGCACTGCTTATGGGGTCGGGCGGTATTCGTACGCGGGCGCGCGATACCATTCAACGCGCGACACATGGCGGACGTGATGGGAGGGAAACCGCTTTCCCCGCGTGTTATCATGTGGTTAAGTTACGGGCACAGGACGAGCGATCACCATTGGATCTCACAGTGGATGCGATCAACAGTGGAGGAAACAAACGCGCGAGTGGTTCATTGAATGCGGGGGGGACCGTTAGATCGCGATGCGGCAATCAACAGCTGCGATCAAAAGGCGACTATGGCGATGAAAGCGCAGGGTCATATGGTGACGGGGTTATGGGGCTTCAGGCTTAGCTCTTTGGGGCTTAATGAAATGGGTCTCATGTTGAGTTTTGGGAGGAAAAGTAGAGATGACGAGGTTAAGGGAAAGTAAGGAGAATGAAGGGGAAGCGAGGAATGGACTAATGCGAGCTTTCTTCAAGCACAAAACAACACGGCCAAGCTGTCTTTGACCCTCAAACGTTGAATTATATAGCAGAGCTAACAGTGTGCATATAATATTTTAGAGCAACTATGCATGATTTGGTTCATAGTTTGCCTAAGTTCTTGTTCTAGCTCCTTTTGGAATCTTCTTTACGATTATTGAATTCCCTTAGGTCCTTCTAGTATCCCTATTAGATCCTAATCAACGAATTTTTCAAGAATTTTGGGAGTATTTTATGGTCAAAGCAAAAAATTGATAAACTTCTCACCCTTGGATATTGTTTGGTGTCTTGTCCCATATGTTTACACGTGCTCTCCATATTGTGCATTTCTACCATATTGACATGTAATAAATACATGTTCATGGTGAGATTGCACCGTTAAACACTCTCCCTCTTAGCTATATATTAATGTCTCTATTACTTATCTTAACATCCCTTTTTATGACAATGACACTATTATACCCTTGATTTAATCTATCATGGACACTATTCTTAGGTTGATGGCTTTAATTTTTAGAGTTTTCCCTTCACATTCAATATGCTTTATGAATTACCTTTAGAGCCCTCTCTGATTACAGTTTGGCTAGGAACTGTAATCCAAAGCTTGGTTAGTGGTTACCCCGGCCGTATTCCCTTGGGAGTCAAAGGGAACAACCTGGGTGTTAACATAAATGGCGACTCCGCTGGGGAACTGGATAAACTTTGCAACCTCCTATCTGATTATTAATGTTGTAGATAAAGCCTGAGTGACAGCCAGATAGCCTTAGAAACTGCCTCTGCTTTGCATTTGCAGGAGTATATAAAAGCTGCCTCAGTCAATCTTTATTCAGTATTAATTTTCATATAGTTGTGCTATAACTGACCAGTCCTTGTCAAAAGATCACTACATCCTTAGAAATCCTTACAAAAAGAAGTTCAGAAGCTGGCTCCCAAAGGGAAAACTAGGCACACCAGGTCAAATCATGACCCAAATCCTCATCCTGTTTTCAATAACCCCAATTTGATCCATAAAACTCATAAAAGCCAAGAGGAATGGGAGCAATCTCCTGAATCTAGCCCTGAGGCAGTTCAACATAGTTTTATCCCCACCCCTTCTAAACCTACTATTCACCTCCATACAACTCATTCCTCCCCCTCTTCATCATCCACTTCACAAAACATATTGGCAACATCTAACACACAAACTGCTATTGTTGTTCCTGGTGTTCGTGTTGTTCCAGTTGTCCCACCAAACATGGCAAATCGGTATGCACCCCTCCAGCTGCCTAACAATCCTGGGGCCATACCTCAGGATTACCAAGGAAAAATAACTTATTTTGATGGAACCAGTACATACACTGCCTTACAGCATACAAAGAAGATGCAAGATTACTTCGAAAACTATGAGATAGATGATGATGATGTGAGAATGAAAATCTTTGTACAAAGTCTGACAGGTGAAGTAAGAACTTGGTTCAGGGCACTGGCTGCAAATTCTATAGCTAATTCGGGTGCCCTTTATCAGTCCTTCCTAAACAGATGGGAAAAGAAAAAGGACCCTCTACACATTTTATCTGAGTATGACACCATAAAGAGAGGTCCACAAGAAATTGTCTCGGACTATTGCACTAGATTCAATTCTATCTATAGTGCTATTCCTCAAAACCTTAGACCTCCACCTGATTTAGCATTAATAAGGTTCCCCGATGGGTTTGATGCTGATATGGCATATCAACTAAGAGAAAGAGCCCCTGCAACTTTGGCAGACATGCAAGACATAGCAGTAAGTGTAGAGGCAAATTTGATTGCCAAGAGAAATAGGGCTAGAACTGAAAGAAGAACTACCTTTAAGGAAGAACCCTCAGCATTTGAGTAGAAGTTAGATGCAATCATCAAAGGTATGGATAGACTTGGGGACAGAGTGGAAACCATAGAAAGAAAGTCATCATGGGAAGGGCAAACAAGCAATGTAAGAAACCAAAACTTTAGAAAGAATCAAAATCCCATTGTTGGAAGAACTGATCCTGACCAACATGTCAGACCCCCTTTCCAAGAGAATTATACTGAGGCTTCTACATCTAGTGAACCCAATGAAGACCCTCACATTAATCTAATGGGTTTGGATGGTGAAAATCAAGTTTTTTTAACTCAGGAAGATCATAAGGATGATGACATCAAGCGATTCCAAACCAAATCAGGTGAGTCATATGATTTCAAACAAGGATATGATACAGTTGTTTTTGAGGTTCATAAGCAATACAGATTGAGGAGTAGGACAATAAATGTGACACAGCCTGACAAAACAAAGGACACCCCATAGCCTAAGAAAGCTATTGTCACAGAGCCAAGTGACAAAACTGGTCCAATTACAAATGAGGTAACAGTTGAGGAAATAACTGAAACATCTCCCTCAAATCAACAACCAGTGGATACAACACCCTTCCAACATAAGCCAAGCAACATTTCTCAAAAGACAAGTAAAAAGGACAAGCCTCAAGATCAAAAAGAGAATCAGGAGGAAGGCATCAAGGATTCCATTGAAAGGGAAAAGGCTGTCAACCAGAACACCAAAACCCAATCTGAAAAACCTTTTGACTTGGAAGCTGAAATTGGAAAACTGAAAATAGCCATTCCTCTCTCAGAGTTGGCCAAACATAACATCTACAAACAACAAATCAAGAGATCCCTTCAACTTACTAATAACAAAGATGATGTTAATGTGTTGGATGATACTCCTGAACTACTTTTCGGCCCAGAAGTTGATGGAAAGACAGCAGTTACAGGAATTTTACCTTTTTATGTCAGCCTGCATGTTCATGATAAGATATTACACAATGCAATGTTTGACTCTGGTGCCTCTCACAACCTGATGCCCAAATCAGTGATGGAAAGATTAAATCTAGATATTACAAGACCGTATAAGGACTTATTCTCATTTGACTCCAGCCAAGTTAAGTGTTTGGGCCTTATAAAAGATCTCTGTGTGTCACTTGTCCAATACCCTAATAAGACAATCTTGATGGATGTTGTAGTTGCTGATATCCCACCCAAGTATGGAATGTTGTTATCAAGGTCATGGGGGGCTAAGCTCTAAGGTTCCTTGCAGTTAGACATGTCATATGCCACTATCTCTGTCTTTGGGCAACCAAAAAGACTATACAGAGAAACACTGATGAAATACATGGTAAGCAGTGAAGAAAAACCTCAAAACTTCCCCATATATGCTATTCATTCTGACATTGACTCCTATATTCTCTTCAATGATAATACAGGTTCTACAAATGATGATGAAACCAAGACACTCAAACAAGATCAGGACATTAATGAACAAACTGCTGCTCTAGAAATAATGGTTGAGCAATCAATAAACAAAACTGTCCTAGAAGACAAACCAGATGAAAAACCAGAACTCCAACTCACAATTCCAGGTTACAGAGAAACTATTAAGTCTCCCCTAAAACAAGAGGTCCTATGGTTCATTGAGTTTGATGGGTCTGTCAACAAATTAGGGGCAGGAGCAAGAGTTTGGATACATAAAAAACAAAACAATCATGCAGAAGTTCGAGCCTATAGACTAAATTTCAGGTGCACCAACAATATGGCAGAATATGAAGCTCTTTTACTAGGCCTCAAACTAGTAAAATCCTTACAAGCCACAAAAGTTTCAATCATGGGAGATTTACACCTAATTATCCAACAAGTAAAGGGGAATTTTGTCACTAATGACAAAAGATTGAGATCTTATAGGTCTGCTGCTGCGGAAATACTAAATTCCTTCACAGAATTTCAAATCACCAAAATTTCTAGAACCCATAATCTTCATGCTCATAGTTTGGCCACATTTGCAAGTACCTGTAAACTACCTTTTGAACCCAAGCACTGTTTTTCAGCCGAGATAAAACACAGACCTTCTGTCTCAAACAATGTTAAAGATTGGCAAGTGTTTGAGGATGATACACAAATAAATAATTTCTTAACTTTGCAGCAAGAATTTTCAGGACTAAACATTGATACAGAGGTTGCAAGTGAGTTACAAACACTGAATGAACAGAACCACAAAGCAATATCACCCAAAACAGCTAATCAAATGCTACATCCAACAATTTTCAACAAAGATAACATACAAGAAATTCAACAAATCGGTTGTGAAGAAGTAGCTGGTATAGAGGTTGAAATCATAGAGCTGAAGGATAACTTTTTACCAACAGGCCTAACTCCATTGGAGGACATTTTTGACTCAAATGATCTCCCTAGAAAACCGAAAATGCAGCCCCTTAATGCTGCCATTGAAGAATGCAACATTGGAACTATTGATAAGCCCAAGATAATAAAATTGTCTGCATCCTTACCTCCTGATCAGAAGCCTAAATACATTGACCTCTTCAAAGAGTTTCAAAATGTCTTTGCATGGAGTTATGAGGATTTAAAATCCTATGACACCTCTGTTATCTAACACACAATCCCTCTCAAGCCTAATCAAAAGCCATTCAAGCAGAAACTAAGAAGGATAAATCCCATGCTTCTCCCTTCAATTGAGAAAGAGCTACAAAAAATGTTTAAAGCTGGCATCATAGCACCAATCAGATTCTCAGATTGGATTTCAAATTTGGTCCCTACAAGAAAGAAAACTGGTGAGATAAGACTTTGTGTTGATCTAAGGAATTTAAACCAAGTATCCCTCAAGGATAATTATCCCTTACCTAAAATGGATCACATTCTCCAAAGAGTGGTAGGGGCTTCAAGGATCTCATTACTTGATGGATTCTCAGGCTTTAACCAGATCTTACTTCACCCTGATGATCAGGACAAAACAGCATTCACAACCCCATGGGGAACCTTCAAATATGTAAAAATGCCTTTTGGATTGAAGAATGCAGGGGCTACATTTCAAAGAGCAATGGATATTGCTTTTGCTAAAGAGATTCATGACTTCCTTGTCATTTATTTAGATGACCTCACACCTTTCTCAAAATCTGACCAAGAACATTTGAAACATCTAAGACAGATATTCTTAACATGTAGGAAATACGGAATTTCCTTAAATCCTAAGAAGTCTCTATTTGGTTTGGAAGAAGGTAAGCTGTTAGGGCATATCATTTCGAAGGATGGCATTAGAATTGACCCAGACAGGATACAAGCTATCTTACAAATGCCCCACCCAAGAAACATCAAAGAATTACAAGCATTCTTGGGGAAGATCAATTTCTTAAGGAGGTTTATCCCAAACTTAGCAGAATTGATCAGATTACTAAACAACATGCTAAAGAAGGATTCAAAAGTGAAATGGACAGTAGAAGCCAACCAAGCTTTTGAAGGTATAAAATTGGCCCTTACCCAAACCCCAGTCTTAACAAATCCTCAGTTTGACAAAGAATTTATCATCTTCTCTTTTGCCTCCCAGCATACCATTGCTGCCGTTTTATTACAGAAAGATGACCAAGGAAATGAAAAACCCATTGCTTTCTTTAGTAGAGCTCTTAGAGATGCACCTCTGAAATATCAAATCATGGAGAAGCAAGCTTATGCTTTGGTCAAAGCCATCAAAGACTTTAGGATTTACATCCTGTACTCCCATGTTATAGCTTATGTGCCAAGTCCCATTGTGAAAGACATAATCACTCAAGAAAACTTAGAGGGCAGAAGAGGAAAATGGATTGCCAACATTTTAGAATTTGACATTGAAATAAAAGCTACAAAACTGATAAAAGGGCAAGGTTTGGCCAAACTAATGACAGAAGCAAACTTTCAAGCTTTAGACATCAACCAACTGGACAGTGAACCGGAGCTGGCAACTCCAAAGATCAATGTAGCCTTTCAACAATCTCCCTGGTATTCTGATATATGTTACGTGTTGCAAAACCTGTGTGCTCCCCCAGGATTGTCCAGAACTAAAAGTAGGTTCTTAAAAATGAAAGCTTCAAGATTTTGTGTCATGGATGGCAATTTGCTTTGGAAAAACCATGAGGGTATATTGTTAAACTGCCTAATTGAGAATGAGACTAACAATGTCATGAAAGAATTTCATGCAGGTGATTGTGGTGGACACTTGTATTGGAAGTCCACTGTGGATAAAATACTGAGGGCTGGTTACTATTGTCCCACCTTGTTCTCTGATGTCAAAAAATTTACCACTTCATGTCATAAATGCCAAGTGTTTGAGGGAAAGAGAAAGTTACTGCCACTTCCTTTGAGGCCTATTGCTACAGAGAGACCTTTTCAACAATGGGGCTTGGATTTCATTGGGGAGATTCATCCCTCATCTTCAGGCCAACATAGATGGATCCTAACAGCTACAGACTACTTTACTAAATGGATTGAAGCTGTTCCATGCAGACAAGCAAATGATTCCACTATCATTCAGTTCCTTGAGACCAATATCCTTTCTAGATTTGGTTGTCCTGATAAGATAATAACAGAAAATGCTGCTGCTTTCAGATCTAAGAAGATGGTGAATTTCTGCCACAAATTTCACATTACGTTGGGCCATTCTACTGCATACTATCCCCAAGGAAATGGCCTTGCTGAATCATCAAATAAAAGCCTTGTAAACATCGTAAAGAAGGTGTTGGAAGAAAATAAGAAGAATTGGCATAAGAAACTGGTCAATGCCTTATGGGCAGATAGACTAACAACCAAGAGATCAATTGGGGTCAGCCCATATGAGTTGGTCTATGGACTAGAAGCCAAATTTCCTTCATCACTAGGGGTTCCTGTTATGAAACTACTTCAAGAAAGCCAGGCTGAACCAAATGACATGCAAAGAAGGATCAATCAAATAATATGTCTGCAGCAAACTAGAGACCAAGTTTATAGCAGAGTTCAAGTTTTACAAGAAAAGTTAAAGAAAGCTTTTGATAGAAGGACTAAGGCTGAAGATTTCAACATTGGTGACAAAGTCCTCAAGTGGGATTCAAGAAGGGAAGATAAAGGAAAACATGGAAAATTTGACTCCCTCTGGAGAGGACCATTTGCTGTGCAAGCAGTGCAAGGAAATAATACTTACTTCCTTAAGAATCTTAATGAAACTGATTTGGATGAAGGTCCTGTGAATGGCAGGATGTTGAAGCACTATTTCGACTACTGTCCATGAGTGTAGCCTAATTCTCCCCTATACATACTCAGGTGTATATATTACTTTCTGATTAACATGTAAAAGAATGCAGTTTTTCAAGTTTTGTGAATTATCAGCAAAAGGCAAATAAGTTCAGAGATTTACCAAGATGGCAAGAGCACAATTTTGAGATTTCAAAGAGCAATACTCCAAGTTTTGATAAAAGAAGTCAAGGGCCAAGGCAATCTGACCTGCTGTTCTTGGTCTTTCAAATGGAAAAACCATCCCCATGTGGAGCCACTGTTAGCTACCTATACCAATAGGTTTCATATTTCATGATTGGCAAAGAAAGTTCCAAATATTCTCTGCTTTGGTAATGCAAAGATCCCATATTTTCAAGGGAAGACAATATGTGTATATAGCTTGATGTTGATTCAATTTTGATGGATGGTCCAACAGCCTAATCTGGATCATGCCATGTTTCAATTTTCTGTTGTAGAATAGAGAAAGAAGTCTGTCCAAACTGTTTAATCTTGGCAGACCAGTAGTTAGGTAGAGAATTAAGGTTCCCAACTGCTTAATCTGGGACCTTGGAAGCAATAAGGGTAGTTCTAGAAACAAAATCAAAAGAAAAAGCCAAAAGAAAAGAAAAGGCACATAAGGGTCTGCAAGTCTAAGTGCACCCTCCATGAAGAAACAAAAAAATGCTAGGCAAGTAGATGGGTAGGTAGATGGGGTTGCAGAAATGTCATTCCTTTCAACTGAATTGTGCTGGTCTAACATAAAGGAAGCATCAATGGATAAGAGAAACTCCTCTTCCCTATCGTTTTCAGCAACACAATGGAGCATGTCTAACTTCCTAATCTCCCCCCTCACATTCATTGCTAACATCCCATTGCCAACCATGTTCATGAAAGAATTCAAGGTCTTATGGTGGTTCTTGTTTCTTTAAAAGCCACATTTCTTGTCTAAAATTCTTTTCATTTTGATCTACTTCCTAAACTAAGTTGATTTCATATAAAACTTAGTGTTTCACCCTCTCACCCCCTTCCTCCACTCATACTAACTTCTAAAATTCTTATTATCTAAATCCCCTATGTTCCCCTTTTTTCCCTACTATTATAAACACTATGGTGTATAAATCCCAAGCAATGTATAAATATTCCCTTCCCCTTGGCATTATAGCCATATGTCCAAAGTCAGGGATTAAATTGACCTCTGGTCAGTTTAACAGCCTAAGCATTACCCCTCTTTTCCCTTCAGAAATCATTTAAACCATTTGCCCCTTCATTTGCAAAAGAACCTTGTAAAAAACCCCATTTCCACCCCTAACCCGCTTTATTTGCAAAAATACATCAAAAACCCACTTTTCGGCTTTATCCAAAGTTTGGCGCAAATACACATTTTTATAAAAAATTACATTGAAAACCCATATTATCCGCCGAACTCCTAAGTCCCCACCGGACGCGTATTCCAAAGAAAATATTATTTTAATCCCCGCCCGCTGCCGTATCGTCCTGGCGCCTTAGCGATCCGTCTACCGTCGGATTTGGTTCTTTTCATCCGACGGCTTACATGCATATCGGGTCGGACCCGACGTCCGTAAGATAGCACCCGAGAAACTGTCAGAGGGTGACGTGAGGCCTCTGCCACACGTCGCCCCCACAATTTCTCGGGTCACCCTCTGACAAAACAACTTCCGTATCGATAGTCGTCCGAGAAAACCCACTTACCGTTTTCTGGTTTTGTGTTAACCCGCCATGCCAACGTCATTACCACGTCAGGCCCACGTCTTTGCTACATCACCGCCGCGTCAGCACCCCTGTCCGCCACTGCTCCGACCTGTCCGCCACCTCATCATCCCCGTGGACCACTCACAGGCCACCACGTCACTCGATGACGTCATGCTGATGTCATCCGACCTTGACCCCACCTGATGACGTCATCCAAAAAAAGCGCCAAAATCCCAAAAAGTCCATATTTTGGCCGAAAATCGTGTTTTTTATAACTTTTGTTAAAACGACTGTTGCTCACCTCTACATGCATTTTACGACCAATCTGTCGCCAACCTGCAAAAATCGACCCGAAGACCGTTGGCGCGCCAATTCCACCTGCATTTGTGACCATTGCCGACAGTTTAACAAGTATTTATCCCAGTCATTCCCTCTGCGCCTGGTTTTGTCCATAATTCTCCAAGAATAGCTTAAAAGAGTGAAAAAACACAGTATCTACCAGTAAATCCCGGTGGCTGGCCTCCTTTTTCAACTGTTGAGTCGAAATTCACCTGCAGAGCCTTGTTTGTCCGAGTTTTCACCAAACCTGCAGTCTGTCCGCGCATTCGTGGACTTAAAACCCGAACTGCTCTAATTCACCGTAAAGAGGGTTTTTCAGGCCTGACATTTGCTCTGGCAGTCCTCTGTGCAGTATTTCAATTGCTGCTATCACAATTTACCCTCTGTTCCTTGCAATTCACCTCTCTACTGTAAAGATACCCCTCTGTGTTGCTTTGTTCACTCAAAACCAGTTCATATACAAATCAGAGGCCTTATTAGCCATGGAAGCACCATTAAATATTCAGCCTCTGAATGCCCCACAGAGAGAGTTAGAATGGAAAGCTCTAGGTGACAAAGATTATCAAATGATAGACTCATTTTCAATGAACTCCAAATTTAACATCCATCTGCTGAACGAGTTAAAGGCCCAACACCTCAGTGGAGCTGATATATTAGGGATTTGGGACTCCAATTTGCCCATTTTTAACCTTCCTCAAGTCAATTCCCTACCAGACTTGATCCATAGATGTTGTGAATGCTATGATCCATGTCAGAGAGCTGTTCTCAGTCCCACAGGCTCAGTCTTGTTTCATATTACCCCTGAGGCCATAAATGAGATGCTGCACTTTCACACTGCAAGACCATTGACTCCTCTCTCCATGTTAGACTTATTAAAGAAGGGGGGCAACCTATCCAGTACCCAGATCATCAAAATCAAACAGTTATTCATACAGCCAAGCTCTGAAACTGTGAGAACGCCTCCTATTGGAAATCCATACCTCAATGACTTGGGCAAAATGCTTGTAGATTTGATCAGCTATGTCTTGGGCTACAAGGGAACTGAGGATGTTGATGACACCATTATGGCTATGCTGTCCATATTTTCTCCTGGAAAGCCTCCTGCTGTGCACTATGACTATGCTACATATATTGCGAACAAGATTCATGAGCAACTGATGAATCTAGAAAGGGAAAAGTTGTTTAGATACACCAGATACATATATCATCTATTCTTATTTTATCAACCTAACAGTTTCCCTATTCCTCTCAAGAAACTTGATGCCCAGGGAAATCCAAGGTCAGTTGTGTTTTGGACCTCAGTTTTTCATCACACCTCTTGCTCACCATACACATACTCTGAATTCATAGACCTTTTCATTCATCCAGCTTTGACCTTGTTATATGGTGTTCCTCCTCCAAGATTAACAGATGAAATGCAAAGAATTCTCCATCTCTCTAAGTCCTACAGCATTGGTGATTGGTACTTTTACCAACACCACACAGTAATCAGAATATATGGCTGTGAGTTGGACCCTTATAGGCTGCCAAGATATGTCCCTATGAGACTATTTGCCTTGGAGTATTTCAGGCAGTTTGGAAATGCAGACATGATCCATTTCCATAGTAAAAACAAGAAAGTGCAACTAAAAGTCAGGAACCAGCTAGGCCCTTTCCTTTACAACATAAGGGAGGAGGGATGGAAGGAAGCAGATGGCATGCTAGAGGCCCTCTGATTTGAAACTAGTTTCAAATGGATACCTTATGACCCTAATCATTTCATTTCTCTCAGAAGGATAAAACATAAATTGGGTGGCTATGCTCACATTAAATTGCCTCATATTGAGAAATATGCCAATCAACTAAGTTGGAAAGAGGGCACCCTAGAAGAGCCAATCACTAGAGAGCAAATGCTACAAAGAGAAGCAAAAAATATTGAGAAAGAGGCTGACTTGGAAACTTGTGGGCAGGTTTCCTCTTCATACCAAAGGCAGCTTGGAGCAGCTGCATCATCTTCAACAGCACATCAGCAAGCAGCCAGAACTACTCATCAAACTTCCAGCAAAGGCAAAGAGAAACAGATGGAGCCAAAACAGCTAGCTCCTACAGAACAGCAGCAGGAAGTACAACAGCAAGAGGTACAGCAGAAAAAACAGCAAGAACAAGAGCAACCAGGGCAGCAAGAGCAAACATCTGAAGCTCCAATATCCACTGAGCAACAGGCTCAAGAGAATGTGCCTCCTAGGCAAGAGAAGACAGTGGAGGCCTCAGTGCTACAAACTCCACAAAAAGAAGAATTGGGAAAAAAGAGGGATAAAGAGCAGGAGACTCCCCTCACCACCTCCATAAGTCATGGGGAGAAAAGGCACAGAATGAATCCCCTCTCTGAGGAAGAAATGCCTATTGGGCAATCTTTAGGAATGGGCCCACCAAGCATGGAAGCATCTGCAAGTTCCTTTCAGCAGGAACAGGAAAGGACAGTTGGAGGAGAAGTCAGCTCCTCAAGCCACCAAAGGGGAGCTGAAGCAGGCATCAAACAACAGTTTATAGATATCAAAAAGAGGAATGAGCCACTCAAGATACAACTCTACAACCACTTGTTAAAGATGGCTCCTACAAACCAACAGAGGTTAATGTCTGCCTATGATGTACATGAGGGCAAAATGGTAATGAGTCATTTCATGCCAACCATGTTGCAGCCACAGTCAGCTGCAGACTACATAAGGACCAACCTTGAGGTCCTTGCAAAAGACATCCACCCTATGGATCAGATTGAATTGCATAAGCAAACGGGTGAGATGGTGTATGCCACTCTTGCAGACAAAACATTGGTAAATCTTAGGCTGGAAAATAGCCTAAACAATACAGCTGCCCAACTTGAGTTGGAGAAAGCATCCTCTCAAGCAAAGGACAACCGAATCAAAGCTTTAGAGGATATAATCATAGAACTTGGGCATGATCCCAAGGACATCAAGGCTGTACAAGCACTGCTGAAGCTAAGAGATGCAGATATGGCAGCACTAAGAAAAATGGTTAAGGTCCCAGCAACTATTCACCCACAAACGGAAGAAGTTGCTCAGCTGAGACATGACCAAGATGTAGCAGCTATGCTGGTATCGTTATACAAACAGCTGATCCAGACACAAGAGAAATTGGGAGAATCAGAGGCAGCACTGCAGGCAGCCCTACAACAGAGGGAAGTAGGCCAAACATCACAGCCCCCTCCACAAATAATCAACCTTGAGGAACCCCCTCAGACTACTGCTCCTCTTACAGAACAGACAGCTCAGGCAGCACCATCTACATCAGCACCAGCACCAACAACAGAGTAGGCTCCAAGCCTTGATATGCAGAAGCTGAAGAATGAAATTCAGGCCCTAGAAGCCCAAATGGCAGAGTTAAATGAAGCCAGGGAAAATTTGGCTAAACTCAATGAAAAATATGACAAATCAAAACAAATCATAGCTGAAAAGGGAAGAGAAGTGAAGGCTCTCAAAGAGAAGATAAAGGAGCTGGAGAAGGAGCTCACCCTTGACAAAGTGGTGGCTCAGCTCAAGACAGTTTTATGGGCCAACATTGGCCAATCAATCACATATCAGTGGCAGTATATTGAGACCATTCATGAGCAAATAGAGCTCATAGGAAAAGCACACAGAGAAGTCTAGAGATCAAGGGCATCTCTAGGCAACATGCCTGAGGTAGCCAATAGAATGATTAATGTGCTCAATAACCGTATAGGTCCTTAGCTAGCAGCAATGGGAATTCCCAACAGAACTGAAACCATTTTGCTGATAAAGAGGGTCCTTACATTAAGAAGCCTGGTACAAACACTAGAAAGAAGAAGCCAGGACATGCAGACAGAAGTAAACAGGTTCATGGACAAGTTTGCAGCATTAAAAAGCAGAGGTCTTCCTGGCTTACTGAACAGCGCAGGAAAACTTCTTTCACATGAGAACTATGCTAAAAGGGTCAATACATTTGCTACCAATCAGATCACTGAAAGACCAAGTACTTCAGAAGAAACAGGGCCAGCATCTGGGCAAAGTCTCTATAATAGAGTAGAGAATTTATTTTTTATTATGAATGAGATCAAGCATTTGTTTGAAGTGCCTCCAAACTTCTATAAATATACAGAGGCAGATGAGACCTTAGATGCAATTCTGAGACATCAACTGCCCACACAAGAATGGTGGACCAAAATGATACAGATGATACTGTGAACAAGAGGCTCTCATCAAGTTTTTTCATCAAAAAACATAAGTTATCATTGTACAGGAAAATTTGATGCATTCAGTATGTATGAAGAAGAGTGGACTAAGCCAACTGAGCAGAAAGATTCGGCCACCAAAGCAATACTGACAGCTGCAAATGACAGGGCCGAGAAAGCTACAGCGTGACAGAGCATAAAGACACATCAGTCAGCATTTATTCAGAACGCTCAACCGACTCAGTGGCCTCCAAAGGTCAAAAAGTCTTCTGACAGAATTAAAGAGCATTCATTTTGTATTCAGAGCAGTAATAACTTCCTTATCTGCTATTTTGTAAAGTTGGTGAGCGTATTCAATTCATCAAGTGACTCAGCGGTTCAGATATTTTATGAAACCGATTGTATATATTCCCCCTCGCATAAGCATGCAGGGGTTGGTGATTTTCTTTTCTAGAGACCTTAGGCTGTAAATTTTCAGAGTATTAATACAAAAGCTGATGGAATTCCTAAAGTTCTGCGTTGTCTGAGGCGTTGTAGTGTGTTTGCTGAATGCTACAGGATTCCTGCGTATTTCATGGCACAATAAGTCTCCTTTACACTCTTCGTTATGTGTTTTTATTATTTCTTTATAACCCATTCATGTTCTATGTTTTACAGTTTAATGGCAGAGAAAAAGAATAGTTCCAGGATTTATTCATAGAATACCCTGGCCTCAATCTATGCTATTATAAATGTTTTCTTCCGATATAGTTATAAGGGTGTAATTCTTAATTGCTGCACCTCCACACTATATCTCTCACAGTGGTTATTGCTCAGGAATTCAAGTCTGCTCCTGTGCAGTATATCCCTTTCTTGCACTCACAGCTTAGTGGAAAATTCTTAATTGCTTTTCACTGGTTAAACATATTTCACCATCACAATTTCAAATTTGTTTCATGAAATGTTTAAATGGCCCTGTAGTTTCAACAATCTCACTCAATACTTCAAACAACCTATAGCCCCAGACTCCTTTGCCCAATGGACTAATACTGTATGAAGATTTCCACCCTAGGTACTGAAAGACATTATTCAACCAAAACCTTGAACAAAACTGAACATCATAACTAGCCTGAAAACTTGACAAAACAGAGATAAATCGCAAAGAGAGAGCCCTCTCTGATTACAGTTTGGCTAGGAACTGTAATCCAAAGCTTGGTTAGTGGTTACCCCAGCCGTATTCCCTTGGGAGTCAAAGGGAATAACCTAGGTGTTAACATAAATGGCGACTCCGCTGGGGAACTGGATAAACTTTGCAACCTCCTATCTGATTCTTAATGTTGTAGATAAAGCCTGAGTGACAGCCAGATAGCCTTAGAAACTGCCTCTGCTTTGCATTTGCAGGAGTATATAAAAGCTGCCTCAGTCAATCTTTATTCAGTATTAATTTTCATATAGTTGTGCTATAACTGACCAGTCCTTGTCAAAAGATCACTACATCCTTAGAAATCCTTACAAAAAGAAGTTCAGAAGCTGGCTCCCAAAGGGAAAACTAGGCACACCAGGTCAAATCATGACCCAAATCCTCATCCTGTTTTCAATAACCCCAATTTGATCCATAAAACTCATAAAAGCCAAGAGGAATGGGAGCAATCTCCTGAATCTAGCCCTGAGGCAGTTCAACATAGTTTTATCCCCACCCCTTCTAAACCTACTATTCACCTCCATACAACTCATTCCTCCCCCTCTTCATCATCCACTTCACAAAACATATTGGCAACATCTAACACACAAACTGCTATTGTTGTTCCTGTTGTTCCTGTTGTCCCACCAAACATGGCAAATCGGTATGCACCCCTCCAGCTGCCTAACAATCCTGGGGCCATACCTCAGGATTACCAAGGAAAAATAACTTATTTTGATGGAACTAGTACATACACTGCCTTACAGCATGCAAAGAAGATGCAAGATTACTTCGAAAACTATGAGATAGATGATGATGATGTGAGAATGAAAATCTTTGTACAAAGTCTGACAGGTGAAGTAAGAACTTGGTTCAGGGCACTGGCTGCAAATTCTATAGCTAATTCGGGTGCCCTTTATCAGTCCTTCCTAAACAGATGGGAAAAGAAAAAGGACCCTCTACACATTTTATCTGAGTATGACACCATAAAGAGAGGTCCACAAGAAATTGTCTCGGACTATTGCACTAGATTCAATTCTATCTATAGTGCTATTCCTCAAAACCTTAGACCTCCACCTGATTTAGCATTAATAAAGTTCCCCGATGGGTTTGATGCTGATATGGCATATCAACTAAGAGAAAGAGCCCCTGCAACTTTGGCAGACATGCAAGACATAGCAGTAAGTGTAGAGGCAAATTTGATTGCCAAGAGAAATAGGGCTAGAACTGAAAGAAGAACTACCTTTAAGGAAGAACCCTCAGCATTTGAGTAGAAGTTAGATGCAATCATCAAAGGTATGGATAGACTTGGGGACAGAGTGGAAACCATAGAAAGAAAGTCATCATGGGAAGGGCAAACAAGCAATGTAAGAAACCAAAACTTTAGAAAGAATCAAAATCCCAATGTTGGAAGAACTGATCCTGACCAACATGTCAGACCCCCTTTCCAAGAGAATTATACTGAGGCTTCTACATCTAGTGAACCCAATGAAGACCCTCACATTAATCTAATGGGTTTGGATGGTGAAAATCAAGTTTTTTTAACACAGGAAGATCATAAGGATGATGACATCAAGCAATTCCAAACCAAATCAGGTGAGTCATTTGATTTCAAACAAGGATATGATACAGCTGTTTTTGAAGTTCATAAGCAATACAGATTGAGGAGTAGAACAATAAATGTGACACAGCCTGACAAAACAAAGGACACCCCACAGCCTAAGAAAGCTATTGTCACAGAGCCAAGTGACAAAACTGGTCCAATTACAAATGAGGTAACAGTTGAGGAAATAACTGAAACATCTCCCTCAAATCAACAACCAGTGGATACAACACCCTTCCAACATAAGCCAAGCAACATTTCTCAAAAGACAAGTAAAAAGGACAAGCCTCAAGATCAAAAAGAGAATCAGGAGGAAGGCATCAAGGATTCCATTGAAAGGGAAAAGGCTGTTAACCAAAACACTAAAACCCAATCTGAAAAACCTTTTGACTTGGAAGCTGAAATTGGAAAACTGAAAATAGCCATTCCTCTCTCAGAGTTGGCCAAACATAACATCTACAAACAACAAATCAAGAGATCCCTTCAACTTACTAATAACAAAGATGATGTTAATGTGTTGGATGATACTCCTGAACTACTTTTCGGCCCAGAAGTTGATGGAAAGACAGCAGTTACAGGAATCTTACCTTTTTATGTCAGCCTGCATGTTCATGATAAGATATTACACAATGCAATGTTTGACTCTGGTGCCTCTCACAACCTGATGCCCAAATCAGTCATGGAAAGATTAAATCTAGATATTACAAGACCGTATAAGGACTTATTCTCATTTGACTCCAGCCAAGTTAAGTGTTTAGGCCTTATAAAAGATCTCTGTGTGTCACTTGTCCAATACCCTAATAAGACAATCTTGATGGATGTTGTAGTTGCTGATATCCCACCCAAGTATGGAATGTTGTTATCAAGGTCATGGGGGGCTAAGCTCCAAGGTTCCTTGCAGTTAGACATGTCATATGCCACTATCTCTGTCTTTGGGCAACCAAAAAGACTATACAGAGAAACACTGATGAAATACATGGTAAGCAGTGAAGAAAAACCTCAAAACTTCCCCATATATGCTATTCATTCTGACATTGACTCCTATATTCTCTTCAATGATAATACAGGTTCTACAAATGATGATGAAACCAAGACACTCAAACAAGATCAGGACATTAATGAACAAACTGCTGCTCTAGAAATAATGGTTGAGCAATCAATAAACAAAACTGTCCTAGAAGACAAACCAGATGAAAAACCAGAACTCCAACTCACAATTCCAGGTTACAGAGAAACTATTAAGTCTCCCCTAAAACAAGAGGTCCTATGGTTCATTGAGTTTGATGGGTCTGTCAAAAAATTAGGGGCAGGAGCAAGAGTTTGGATACATAACAAACAAAACAATCATGCAGAAGTTCGAGCCTATAGACTAAATTTCAGGTGCACCAACAATATGGCAGAATATGAAGCTCTTTTACTAGGCCTCAAACTAGTAAAATCCTTACAAGCCACAAAAGTTTCAATCATGGGAGATTCAGACCTAATTATCCAACAAGTAAAGGGGAATTTTGTCACTAATGACAAAATATTGAGATCTTATAGGTCTGCTGCTGCGGAAATACTAAATTCCTTCACAGAATTTCAAATCACCAAAATTTCTAGAACCCATAATCTTCATGCTCATAGTTTGGCCACATTTGCAAGTACCTGTAAACTACCTTTTGAACCCAAGCACTGTTTTTCAGCCGAGATAAAACACAGACCTTCTATCCCAAACAATGTTAAAGATTGGCAAGTGTTTGAGGATGATACACAAATAAATAATTTCTTAACTTTGCAGCAAGAATTTTCAGGACTAAACATTGATACAGAGGCTGCAAGTGAGTTACAAACACTGAATGAACAGAACCACAAGGCAATATCACCCAAAACAGCTAACCAAATGCTACATCCAACAATTTTCAACAAAGATAACATACAAGAAATTCAACAAATCAGTTGTGAAGAAGTAGCTGGTATAGAGGTTGAAATCATAGAGCTGAAGGATAACTTTTTACCAACAGGCCTAACTCCATTGGAGGACATTTTTGACTCAAATGATCTCCCTAGAAAACCAAAAATGCAGCCCCTTAATGCTGCCATTGAAGAATGCAACATTGGAACTATTGATAAGCCCAAGATAATAAAATTGTCTGCATCCTTACCTCCTGATCAAAAGCCTAAATACATTGACCTCTTCAAAGAGTTTCAAGATGTCTTTGCATGGAGTTATGAGGATTTAAAATCCTATGACACCTCTGTTATCCAACACACAATCCCTCTCAAGCCTAATCAAAAGCCATTCAAGCAGAAACTAAGAAGGATAAATCCCATGCTTCTCCCTTCAATTGAGAAAGAGCTACAAAAAATGTTTAAAGCTGGCATCATAGCACCAATCAAATTCTCAGATTGGATTTCAAATTTGGTCCCTACAAGAAAGAAAACTGGTGAGATAAGACTTTGTGTTGATCTAAGGAATTTAAACCAAGTATCCCTCAAGGATAATTATCCCTTACCTAAAATGGATCACATTCTCCAAAGAGTGGTAGGGGCTTCAAGGATCTCATTACTTGATGGATTCTCAGGCTTTAACCAGATCTTACTTCACCCTGATGATCAGGACAAAACAGCATTCACAACCCCATGGGGAACCTTCAAATATGTAAAAATGCCTTTTGGATTGAAGAATGCAGGGGCTACATTTCAAAGAGCAATGGATATTGCTTTTGCTAAAGAGATTCATGACTTCCTTGTCATTTATTTAGATGACCTCACACCTTTCTCAAAATCTGACCAAGAACATTTGAAACATCTAAGACAGATATTCTTAACATGTAGGAAATACGGAATTTCCTTAAATCCTAAGAAGTCTCTATTTGGTTTGGAAGAAGGTAAGCTGTTAGGGCATATCATTTCGAAGGATGGCATTAGAATTGACCCAGACAGGATATAAGTTATCTTACAAATGCCCCACCCAAGAAACATCAAAGAATTACAAGCATTCTTGGGGAAGATCAATTTCTTAAGGAGGTTTATCCCAAACTTAGCAGAATTGATCAGATTACTAAACAACATGCTAAAGAAGGATTCAAAAGTGAAATGGACAGTAGAAGCCAACCAAGCTTTTGAAGGTATAAAATTGGCCCTTACCCAAACCCCAGCCTTAACAAATCCTCAGTTTGACAAAGAATTTATCATCTTCTCTTTTGCCTCCCAGCATACCATTGCTGCCGTTTTATTACAGAAAGATGACCAAGGAAATGAAAAACCCATTGCTTTCTTTAGTAGATATCTTAGAGATGCACCTCTGAAATATCAGATCATGGAGAAGCAAGCTTATGCTTTGGTCAAAGCCATCAAAGACTTTAGGATTTACATCCTGTACTCCCATGTTATAGCTTATGTGCCAAGTCCCATTGTGAAAGACATACTCACTCAAGAAAACTTAGAGGGCAGAAGAGGAAAATGGATTGCCAACATTTTAGAATTTGACATTGAAATAAAAGCTACAAAACTGAAAAAAGGGCAAGGTTTGGCCAAACTAATGACAGAAGCAAACTTTCAAGCTTTAGACATCAACCAACTAGACAGTGAACCGGAGCTGGCGACTCCAAAGATCAATGTAGCCTTTCAACAATCTCCCTGGTATTCTGATATATGTTACGTGTTGCAAAACCTGTGTGCTCCCCTAGGATTGTCCAGAACTAAAAGTAGGTTCTTAAAAATGAAAGCTTCAAGATTTTGTGTCATGGATGGAAATTTGCTTTGGAAAAACCATGAGGGTATATTGTTAAACTGCCTAATTGAGAATGAGACTAACAATGCCATGAAAGAATTTCATGCAGGTGATTGTGGTGGACACTTGTATTGGAAGTCCATTGTGGATAAAATACTGAGGGCTGGTTACTATTGGCCCACCTTGTTCTCTGATGTCAAAAAATTTACCACTTCATGTCATAAATGCCAAGTGTTTGAGGGAAAGAGAAAGTTATTGCCACTTCCTTTGAGGCCTATTGCTACAGAGAGACCTTTTCAACAATGGGGCTTGGATTTCATTGGGGAGATTCATCCCTCATCTTCAAGCCAACATAGATGGATCCTAACAGCTACAGACTACTTTACTAAATGGATTGAAGCTGTTCCATGCAGACAAGCAAATGATTCCACTATCATTCAGTTCCTTGAGACCAATATCCTTTCTAGATTTGGTTGTCCTGATAAGATAATAACAGACAATGCTGTTGCTTTCAGATCTAAGAAGATGGTGAATTTCTGCCACAAATTTCACATTACCTTGGGCCATTCTACTGCATACTATCCCCAAGGAAATGGCCTTGCTGAATCATCAAATAAAAGCCTTGTAAACATCGTAAAGAAGGTGTTGGAAGAAAATAAGAAGAATTGGCATAAGAAACTGGTCAATGCCTTATGGGCAGATAGACTAACAACCAAGAGATCAATTGGGGTCAGCCCATATGAGTTGGTCTATGGACTAGAAGCCAAATTTCCTTCATCACTAGGGGTTCCTGTTATGAAACTACTTCAAGAAAGCCAGGCTGAACCAAATGACATGCAAAGAAGGATCAATCAAATAATATGTCTGCAGCAAACTAGAGACCAAGTTTATAGTAGAGTTCAAGTTTTACAAGAAAAGTTAAAGAAAGCTTTTGATAGAAGGACTAAGGCTGAAGATTTCAACATTGGTGACAAAGTCCTCAAGTGGGATTCAAGAAGGGAAGATAAAGGAAAACATGGAAAATTTGACTCCCTTTGGAGAGGACCATTTGCTGTGCAAGCAGTGCAAGGAAATAATACTTACTTCCTTAAGAATCTTAATGAAACTGATTTGGATGAAGGTCCTGTGAATGGCAGGATGTTGAAGCACTATTTCGACTACTGTCCATGAGTGTAGCCTAATTCTCCCCTGTACATACTTAGGTGTATATATTACTTTCTGATTAACATGTAAAAGAATGCAGTTTTTCAAGTTTTGTGAATTATCAGCAAAAGGCAAATAAGTTCAGAGATTTACCAAGATGGCAAGAGCACAATTTTGAGATTTCAAAGAGCAATACTCCAAGTTTTGATAAAAGAAGTCAAGGGACAAGGCAATCTGACCTATTGTTCTTGGTCTTTCAAATGGAAAAACCATCCCCATGTGGAGCCACTGTTAGCTACCTATACCAATAGGTTTCATATTTCATGATTGGCAAAGAAAGTTCCAAATATGCTCTGCTTTGGTAATGCAAAGATCCCATATTTTCAAGGGAAGACAATATGTGTATATAGCTTGATGTTGATTCAATTTTGATGGATGGTCCAACAGCCTAATCTGGATCATGCCATGTTTCAATTTTCTGTTGTAGAATAGAGAAAGAAGTCTGTCCAAACTGTTTAATCTTGGCAGACCAGTAGTTAGGTAGAGAATTAAGGTTCCCAACTGCTTAATCTGGGACCTTGGAAGCAATAAGGGTAGTTCTAGATAGAAAATCAAAAGAAAAAGCCAAAAGAAAAGAAAAGGCACATAAGGGTCTGCAAGTCTAAGTGCACCCTCCATGAAGAAACAAAAAAATGCTAGGCAAGTAGATGGGTAGGTAGATGGGGTTGCAGAAATGTCATTCCTTTCAACTGAATTGTGTTGGTCTAACCTAAAGGAAGCATCAATGGATAAGAGAAACTCCTCTTCCCTATCGTTTGCAGCAACACAATGGAGCATGTCTAACTTCCTAATCTCCCCCCTCACATTCATTGCTAACATCCCATTGCCAGCCATGTTCATGAAAGAATTCAAGGTCTTATGGTGGTTCTTGTTTCTTTAAAAGCCACATTTCTTGTCTAAAATTCTTTTCATTTTGATCTACTTCCTAAACTAAGTTGATTTCATATAAAACTTAGTGTTTCACCTTCTCACCCCCTTCGTCCACTCATACTAACTTCTAAAATTCTTATTATCTAAATCCCCTATGTTCCCCTTTTTTCCCTACTATTATAAATACTATGGTGTATAAATCCCAAGCAATGTATAAATATTCCCTTCCCCTTGGCATTATAGCCATATGTCCAAAGTCAGGGATTAAATTGACCTCTGGTCAGTTTAACAGCCTAAGCATTACCCCTCTTTTCCCTTCAGAAATCATTTAAACCATTTGCCCCTTCATTTGCAAAAGAACCTTGTAAAAAACCCCATTTCCACCCCTAACCCGCTTTATTTGCAAAAATACATCAAAAACCCACTTTTCGGCTTTATCCAAAGTTTGGCGCAAATACACATTTTTATAAAAAATTACATTGAAAACCCATATTATCCGTCGAACTCCTAAGTCCCCGCCGGACGCGTATTCCAAAGAAAATATTATTTTAATCCCCGCCCGCTGCCGTATCGTCCTGGCGCCTTAGCGATCCGTCTACCGTCGAATCTGGTTCTTTTCATCCGACGGCTTACATGCATATCGGGTCGGGCCCGACGTCTGTAAGATAGCACCCGAGAAACTGTCAGAGAGTGACATCAGGCCTCTGCGACGCGTCGCCCCCACAATTTCTCGGGTCGCCCTCTGACAAAACAACTTCCGTATCGATAGTGGTCCGAGAAAACCCACTTACCGTTTCTGGTTTTGTGTTAACCCACCATGCCAACGTCATTACCACGTCAGGCCCACGTCTTTGCTACATCACCGCCGCGTCAGCACCCCTGTCCGCCACTGCTCCGACCTGTCCACCACCTCATCATCCCCATGGATTACTCACAGGCCACCACGTCACTCGATGACGTCATCCGACCTTGACCCCACCTGATGACGTCATCCAAAAAAAGCGCCAAAATCCCAAAAAAGTCCATATTTTGGCCGAAAATCGCGTTTTTTATAACTTTTGTTAAAACGACTGTTGCTCACCTCTGCATGCATTTTACGACCAATCTGTCGCCAACCTGCCGAAATCGACCAGAAGACCGTTGGCGCGCCAATTCCACCTACATTTGTAACCATTGCCGACAGTTTACCAGGTATTTATCCCAGTCATTCCCTCTGCGCCTGGTTTTGTCCATAATTCTCCAAGAATAGCTTAAAAGAGTGAAAAAACACAGTATCTACCAGTAAATCCCGGTGGCTAGCCTCCTTTTTCAACTATTGAGTCCAAATTCACCTGCAGAGCCTTGTTTGTCCGAGTTTTCACCAAACCTACAGTCTGTCCGCGCATTCGTGGACTTAAAACCCGAACTGCTCTAATTCACCGTAAAGAGAGTTTTTCAGGCCTGACATTTGCTCTGGCAGTCCTCTGTGCAGTATTTCAATTGCTGCTATTACAATTTACCCTCTGTTCCTTGCAATTCACCTCTCTACTGTAAAGATACCCCTCTGTGTTGCTCTGTTCACTCAAAACCAGTTCATATACAAATCAGAGGCCTTATTAGCCATGGAAGCACCAATTGCATTAAATATTCAGCCTCTGAATTCCCCACAGAGAGAGTTAGAATGGAAAGCTCTAGGTGACAAAGATTATCAAATGATAGACTCATTTTCAATGAACTCCAAATTTAACATCCATCTGCTGAACGAGTTAAAGGCCCAACACCTCAGTGGAGCTGATATATTAGGGATTTGGGACTCCAATTTGCCCATTTTTAACCTTCCTCAAGTCAATTCCCTACCAGACTTGATCCATAGATGCTGTGAATGCTATGATCCATGTCAGAGAGCTGTTCTCAGTCCCACAGGCTCAGTCTTGTTTCATATTACCCCTGAGGCCATAAATGAGATGCTGCACTTTCACACTGCAAGACCATTGACTCCTCTCTCCATGTTAGACTTATTAAAGAAGGGGGGCAACCTATCTAGTACCCAGATCATCAAAATCAAACAGTTATTCATACAGCCAAGCTCTGAAACTGTGAGAACGCCTCCTATTGGAAATCCATACCTCAATGACTTGGGCAAAATGCTTGTAGATTTGATCAGCTATGTCTTGGGCTACAAGGGAACTGAGGATGTTGATGACACCATTATGGCTATGTTGTCCATATTTTCTCCTGGAAAGCCTCCTGCTGTGCACTATGACTATGCTACATATATTGCGAACAAGATTCATGAGCAACTGATGAATCTAGAAAGGGAAAAGTTGTTTAGATACACCAGATACATATATCATCTATTCTTATTTTATCAACCTAACAGTTTCCCTATTCCTCTCAAGAAACTTGATGCCCAGGGAAATCCAAGGTCAGTTGTGTTTTGGACCTCAGTTTTTCATCACACCTCTTGCTCACCATACACATACTCTGAATTCATAGACCTTTTCATTCATCCAGCTTTGACCTTGTTATATGGTGTTCCTCCTCCAAGATTAACAGATGAAATGCAAAGAATTCTCCATCTCTCTAAGTCCTACAGCATTGGTGATTGGTACTTTTACCAACACCACACAGTAATCAGAATATATGGCTGTGAGTTGGACCCTTATAGGCTGCCAAGATATGTCCCTATGAGACTATTTGCCTTGGAGTATTTCAGGCAGTTTGGAAATGCAGACATGATCCATTTCCATAGTAAAAACAAGAAAGTGCAACTAAAAGTCAGGAACCAGCTAGGCCCTTTCCTTTACAACATAAGGGAGGAGGGATGGAAGGAAGCAGATGGCATGCTAGAGGCCCTCCAATTTGAAACTAGTTTCAAATGGATACCTTATGACCCTAATCATTTCATTTCTCTCAGAAGGATAAAACATAAATTGGGTGGCTATGCTCACATTAAATTGCCTCATATTGAGAAATATGCCAATCAACTAAGTTGGAAAGAGGGCACCCTAGAAGAGCCAATCACTAGAGAGCAAATGCTACAAAGAGAAGCAAAAAATATTGAGAAAGAGGCTGACTTGGAAACTTGAGGGCAGGTTTCCTCTTCATACCAAAGGCAGCTTGGAGCAGCTACATCATCTTCAACAGCACATCAGCAAGCAGCCAGAACTACTCATCAAACTTCCAACAAAGGCAAAGAGAAACAGATGGAGCCAAAACAGCTAGCTCCTACAGGACAGCAGCAAGAAGTACAACAGCAAGAGGTACAGCAGAAAAAACAGCAAGAACAAGAGCAACCAGGGCAGCAAGAGCAAACATCTGAAGCTCCAATATCCACTGAGCAACAGGATCAAGAGAATGTGCCTCCTAGGCAAGAGAAGACAGTGGAGGCCTCAGTGCTACAAACTCCACAAAAAGAAGAAAAGGGAAAAAAGAGGGATAGAGAGCAGGAGACTCCCCTCACCACCTCCATAAGTCATGGGGAGAAAAGGCACAGAATGAATCCCCTCTCTGAGGAAGAAATGCCTATTGGGCAATCTTTGGGCATGGGCCCACCAAGCACGGAAGCATCTACAAGTTCCTTTCAGCAGGAACAGGAAAGGACAGTTGGAGGAGAAGTCAGCTCCTCAAGCCACCAAAGGGGAGCTGAAGCAGGCATCAAACAACAATTTATAGATATCAAAAAGAGGAATGAGCCACTCAAGATACAGCTCTACAACCACTTGTTAAAGATGGCTCCTACAAACCAACAGAGGTTAATGTCTGCCTATGATGTACATGAGGGCAAAATGGTAATGAGTCATTTCATGCCAACCATGTTGCAGCCACAGTCAACTGCAGACTACATAAGGACCAACCTTGAGGTCCTTGCAAAAGACATCCACCCTATGGATCAGATTGAATTGCATAAGCAAACGGGTGAGATGGTGTATGCCACTCTTGCAGACAAAACATTGGTAAATCTTAGGCTGGAAAATAGCCTAAACAATACAGCTGCCCAACTTCAGTTGGAGAAAGCATCCTCTCAAGCAAAGGACAACCGAATCAAAGCTTTAGAGGATATAATCATAGAACTTGGTTATGATCCCAAGGACATCAAGGCTGTACAAGCACTGCTGAAGCTAAGAGATGCAGATATGGCAGCACTAAGAAAAATGGTTAAGGTCCCAGCAACTATTCACCCACAAACGGAAGAAGTTGCTCAGCTGAGACATGACCAAGATGCAGCAGCTATGCTGGTATCGTTATACAAACAGCTGATCCAGACACAAGAGAAATTGGGAGAATCAGAGGTAGCACTGCAGGCAACCATACAACAGAGGGAAGTGGGCCAAACATCACAGCCCCCTCCACAAATAATCAACCTTGAGGAACCCCCTCAGACTACTGCTCCTCTTACAGAACAGACAACTCAGGCAGCACCATCTACATCAGCACCAGCACCAACAACATAGCAGGCTCCAAGCCTTGATATGCAGAAGCTGAAGAATGAAATTCAGGCCCTAGAAGCCCAAATGGCAGAGTTAAATGAAGCCAGGGAAAATTTGGCTAAACTCAATGAAAAACATGACAAATCAAAACAAAGCATAGCTGAAAAGGGAAGAGAAGTGAAGGCTCTCAAAGAGAAGATAAAGGAGCTCACCCTTGACAAAGTGGTGGCTCAGCTCAAGACAGTTTTATGGGCCAACATTGGCCAATCAATCACAAATCAATGGCAGTATATTGAGACCATTCATGAGCAAATAGAGCTCATAGGAAAAGCACACAGAGAAGTCCAGAGATCAAGGGCATCTCTAGGCAACATGCCTGAGGTAGCCAATAGAATGATTAATGTGCTCAATAACCGTACAGGTCCTCAGCTAGCAGCAATGGGAATTCCCAACAGAACTGAAACCATTTTGCTGATAAAGAGGGTCCTTACATTAAGAAGCCTGGTACAAACACTGGAAAGAAGAAGCCAGGACATGCAGACAGAAGTAAACAGGTTCATGGACAAGTTTGCAGCATTAAAAAGCAGAGGTCTTCCTGGCTTACTGAACAGCGCAGGAAAACTTCTTTCACATGAGAACTATGCTAAAAGGGTCAATACATTTGCTACCAATCAGATCACTGAAAGACCAAGTACTTCAGAAGAAACAGGTCCAGCATCTGGGCAAAGTCTCTATAATAGAGTAGAGAATTTATTTTTTATTATGAATGAGATCAAGCATTTGTTTGAAGTGCCTCCAAACTTCTATAAATATACAGAGGCAGATGAGACCTTAGATGCAATTCTGAGACATCAACTGCCCACACAAGAATGGTGGACCAAAATGATACAGATGATACTGTGAACAAGAGGCTCTCATCAAGTTTTTTCATCAAAAAACATAAGTTATCATTGTACAGGAAAATTTGATGCATTCAGTATGTATGAAGAAGAGTGGACTAAGCCAACTGAGCAGAAAGATTCGGCCACCAAAGCAATACTGACAGCTGCAAATGACAGGGCCGAGAAAGCTACAGCGTGACAGAGCATAAAGACACATCAGCCATCATTTATTCAGAATGCTCAACCGACTCAGTGGCCTCCAAAGGTCAAAAAGTCTTCTGACAGAATTAAAGAGCATTCATTTTGTATTCAGAGCAGTAATAACTTCCTTATCTGCTATTTTGTAAAGTTGGTGAGCGTATTCAATTCATCAAGTGACTCAGCGGTTCAGATATTTTATGAAAACGATTGTATATATTCCCCCTCGCATAAGCATGCAGGGGTTGGTGATTTTCTTTTCTAGAGACCTTAGGCTGTAAATTTTCAGAGTATTAATACAAAAGCTGATGGAATTCCTAAAGTTCTGCGTTGTTTGAGGCGTTGTAGTGTGTTTGTTGAATGCTACAGGATTCCTGCGTATTTCATGGCACAATAAGTCTCCTTTAAACTCTTCGTTATGTGTTTTTATTATTTCTTTATAACCCATTCATGTTCTATGTTTTACAGTTTAATGGCAGAGAAAAAGAATAGTTCCAGGATTTATTCATAGAATACCCTGGCCTCAATCTATGCTGTTATAAATGTTTTCTTCCGATATAGTTATAAGGGTGTAATTCTTAATTGTTGCACCTCCACACTATATCTCTCACAGTGGTTATTGCTCAGGAATTCAAGTCTGCTCCTGTGCAGTATATCCCTTTCTTGCACTCACAGCTTACTGGAAAATTCTTAATTGCTTTTCACTGGTTAAACATATTTCACCATCACAATTTCAAATTTGTTTCATGAAATGTTTAAATGGCCCTGTAGTTTCAACAATCTCACTCAATACTTCAAACAACCTATAGCCCCAGACTCCTTTGCCCAATGGACTAATATTGTATGAAGATTTCCACCCTAGGTACTGAAAGACATTATTCAACCAAAACCCTGAACAAAACTGAACATCATAACTAGCCTGAAAACTTGACAAAACATAGATAAATCTCAAAGAGAGAGCCCTCTCTCATTACAGTTTGGCTAGGAACTGTAATCCAAAGCTTGGTTAGTGGTTACCCCGGCCGTATTCCCTTGGGAGTCAAAGGGAACAACCTGGGTGTTAACACCTGGGTCGCCCTGCCTTGGCTTTTCCTTTTGCTCTGCGGTTTGGGGGCACCTTTCCCTTGCTTCATATTTGTAGATCCAAAGTCTCACTTTTTCTATTTAAACTTATGCTCAATCTTGACAACGTATTGGTACGTCATATCGAGCGAGGAGATGTCCAGGAACTCCATCTCATCCTAGATATACTTGTGTAGGCAGTCGCGGTACTTAAGTACCAAATGTTCCTCAAAGTCCTTGATACCCAACTTCGTGTGAAGGGTATGAGAAACATTGGTAAACTCTGGCACATCTTGGTCCCTTCCTTGTCGTAGCGGGTAGCATTGCTCCTTGATGGCGTTCCGAAATGGATTTCAAGTGGGTGCAGACAAAAATACTAAGGGCATACTTTCATCCTTCTTATCACAGTAGGTTTCCCACCAGTCCTTGATGTGGGGGGTGGCTTTGAGAAGAGAAAAGTAATATTTTCTCGGCTGGAAAAATCATGAACAAAAAAATATCCTTCTAGCAGATTTAACCATTTATCTACAACGTCTGCATCTATCTGACCCTCAAATATGGGAATGTCAAAGTTAACTTGTACCTTAAAGGGTGTGGTGCTTCCAGAGTAGCTGTTGGAAGGAGATGCGTCGCCCTTGGTTAGTCGCTGAAGGATTTGGCCAAAGTTGTCATCATCATGTTCCTTTGTTACTTGAGGGCTTCTTCGACAAGATTTTGAAAGGATCTCCTGCCCCCTTGTCTTTCTTTTCTTTGACCATGGGAGGTCGTGGGGATTTGCGAGGCTAGTCTTGCAAAGGTTCGACCAGTTCAAGCCCTAACTCCTTATATCTCGACCTCGTTGGGGACATGCAAAGAAAAGTAGAGAAAGAGCAGAACGCTCTGATACCGTTGATCCGAATTTAAACAGGAACGCAAAAAAATACAGATATAACCATAAATACAGAGATGCAGTAGAAATAACAATTCATTTCATTAATATCAAATACTGAACTATGCTTACAAAAAGAATGGAAATAAGACTAGCTCGGCCGATGCTAGTTTATCTCTGAGAAGAGATGTGGCGACTACATGCTTCTGAACTATGTTACAAATAGGCTCAAGGGCCTATTTATTATTGAAAAACATGAGAAAAACCTAACCCCAGGAGATGTAACACCAAGAGTTTGTGGGCCCCGTTGGGGTTAGTTGGGCAGCCAACTTCCCAGTGTTGAGAATAGCAACAATAAATGATAAATATAGAAATGCTAAAAATAGCATGCAGAATATTCCAATTTTAATTTGTCCTTGAATTAAAATTGTGAATTAAATTCGAATTTAGTCTCACCAGCTGCTTGAAAAATAATTAATTAATTCATCTTGAGTTAATTATTTGGAGAAATTCAAGCTAAAAGTCTTTGTGAAGTCATGCAACAGTTATCCCTTAAATTAAGGAAGTTTTCCCTTAGTTAAGGAGATAAGGATGAGTTGTATTTGAGTTGTAATCAGTTAGCTCAGTTAACTAAGTTAAGTCCAGTTAAATTAGTTCCAAACAGTTGGAGGAACTAATTATGAGTTCAATCAGTTAATGCATGCATGCATGCAACTAGTGTACTTCAGATAACTGAGGATTCTCTCATAAATAACTCATGCATGTCAGTTCAGATAAAGACCCAATTGAGATTAAAGACAGGGACATTGTACTATCAGTTGGAGGAATTTTCCTATAAAGGAAACTCATCCATGCAGAAGGAACAAGGTTCCTTGAGGATTGCGCAGTTTTATAGGGTGTGAGATCAGTGTGAGTGATCAGTGTTACACTTGGTAACAGTAGGATCACCCAGGAGAAACAGCGCAAGGAAATAGGAGGCTTGGAGGGCAGAGGAGAAGGTTTGTGAGAATCCTTGTTTGCCTGTGAGCATCCAGGAGGATTGTACTGAGAGCTGGCTAGCTATGAAAGCTAAGGCTTTGTATAGCTCTGATGTATTTCCACCTTGTATGATAATATAGATAGCGAGGTTTTAGCTGAGGCTTTCCCCTGAGTATTCTTCTGTGTTTCATGTGCATTGATTCTACTTCTGGTTATATGTGTTCTGCTTAATCTTGCTCAAATTGATTCAGCTTCCGCAAGTTTGATAGTAGAAGTAGATTATAGTATTTTGCTTTGGTATATTGCATTATCAAGTTAATCTATAATCAAATTTTCTACATAGATCTCAGAGGTATATTTGTAGAGAATTTGCAGGAAAATCTACATGGTATCAAAGCAAAGGGGATCGAAGTTGTGAACAATATACTGAGAAGGGAAATTCTAAGTTTGAAGTTCGGGATTGAAGGTACAAATCGAATTCATCTCATACTTCAGGTTGGTCAATGGCATTCTATTGCTTAAGACTCGAGTATGACTTGGATGGCAGCTCGAATTACATAGCATGGAAAGATCACATGGAAGTTGTATTAGAAGACAATGGTTTGAAGGATTTCACTGATCAAGAAATCCCCAAACCAGCTGCAGCTAATGCACAAGAATTGGCTGAATGGAAGAAGTGTGTGGCGAGGGAGAGATGGATCATCCTGGAGGGAGTTCGAGACCATATTGTCTCGAGTCTCCATGGGAAGGATACTCCATATTCAATTTGGAAGACATTGAAGGACCTCTACCAGAACAGTAGCGACAAGAGGAAATTGGCCCTCAAGGACAAGCTTCGAAGAATCAAGATGGAGAACAACGATACTATTTCCACATATCTGAACAATCTCACCACTTGCAGAGATGAGCTTAGCAGTGTGGGAATAACTACTGTCGACGATGATGTGGTGAGCCTCGCTCTCCTTGGCCTTCTAAAGAGCTGGAATAGCTACCAGGACTTTGTGAATGGAAGGGAGAAACTGTCATATTGGGAACTACTGTGGTCGGATCTCATGCAGGAGGAGATTAGGAGGAGCACACAAGATGGTTCTTCATCCAAGGAGGATGAAGAAAATCTGGCCTTAGCAAGTAAGGCAAGGAAATGGAAGGAGAAGGATTCTCATTCCAAATCGAATTCTTCTCATGGAGGGAAGAAGGTTGACAAATCTAAAGTGAGATGCTTTAATTGTCACGAGATGGGTCATTATGCGACTAATTTCCCATCAAAGAAGTCCAAGAAGGGATCCTCGAAAGGATCTAAAGGTGAGGCATTAACCTCTCAGTTCGAGATGTACTTCACCCTCATTGCATGCATGGTTTCATCAATGATGGGTTGTGGTTGGTTTCTTGACAGTGGAGCCTCATTCCACATGACCGGCGATAAAATTTTATTCAGTACCTTGGAGGAGAAAGACCTCTAGATACTCATAGATATGGATGACGATGAAAGGTATAGTGTTTCAGGAGTGGGCACGGTTGCTTTTTAGAGGGAGCATGGAGCTCTTATCACCTTAACAAATGTGAAGTATGTGCCTAGACTGAAGAAGAACTTGGTATCGATCACGATGTTGGAGGACAAAGACTACGATGTTGTCTTCAGTAAGGGAAAGGTTTTCCTTAGACACATCACCACGAGACGGGTGAAACATATTGGTTCACGTGTATAGAACTTGTATGCTCTTGAGGTTCAAGATGCATGCAAAGCCTTGAGGAGAAAGGCAAATGTTAGAGACTTGGTGGTTGAGAAGGAGAGTAAACTAGCATTTGCACCTAATGTTGCAAAGGAAACGTCGTAAGGCATAGAGTGGGGAAGAATAGCGGACATGTAAATGGAAATTATTGAAAGCAAGGGTGGATGATCAGAAACCAAGTGACCATTGCATGTTTAATCAGAAGATTGGGCAAGCGTTCTTTGGATTGGTGATCATTAGTAAAATTGCAAGGAGGAATATATATATCAGTAAAAGCTCATTGTCGGGAGAACAATGAGTGCAGTTTGACTGCAATATCTTTTCCTTCTGGCACTTTTATTGCTATATCTTTTCCTTCTGCCATGCTCCTGCTCTCTAGAAAGTCCCAGAGAGCAGTTTCCCTTGAATATCTGTCATGCTCAATTGTGTAGATTTTGATTTCAATTAGAGCTAGAGAAAGCAATGTAAGAATGTCATTCTTGATCACAATAAAACAAGTCGTTGGAGGATATCAAAAACGAAGTGACCAATACATGTTTAGTCAGAAGACCAGGCAAGTTCTCTATGAATTGGCGATCATTGGTAAAATTGCAAGGAGGAGAAGATATAGCAGTGTAAGTTCACTGTTTAGAGAACATTGAGCACACTTTGACTGCTATATCTTTTCCTTCTAGAACTTCTACCGCTATAGCTTTTCTTTCTGTCATGCTCCTACTCCGATATACTATATTCTCATTCCATTTTCATTAGCAAACATAGTACAACTATAGTCCTGAGCACACCTCTCTCTCCATGAAGTCCAGCTAATCTTATTCCTTCCGTGATGACAAGTTCTGGATTTCATTCCAAAAAGGTGCATATGTCTGACAAGTTTGATATGAAAATCAAGTTTATATCTAGAAAGTTTGTAGATACTAGGCACAGTCGTTGCCTACCATGTAATCACATCCTTTGCATTCATTCCTTCACTCAATAAAATGTAGTTTAGTTTCTCACACTAACATCTATCGATCTATCTACATATATGACTAGCAGTCTCCACAAAAAACAGAGCTCATAGGTAGCTAAGTCATTAAAATTAACAGTTGGATTGATTTTCCTTTCATAGGTCAGTTCACCCTGATAGGTGCTGCAATTTTAAATGGCCAAAGAAGATGCTTCAGCCCTATCACTTATGATTACAACTATCAAACCATGTAATGGCACCCACCCTGATAAGTGCTGCAATTTTAAATGGCCAAAGAGGATGCTTCAGCCCTATCACTTATGATTACAACTATGAAGTTGAAGAACAAGACAACCATATGTCTAAAAATAACTTAAGTCAAAAGCCAGACACTGAATATATTTGTTCTTTTGAAACAGGGCTATTCATTACAAAGATGTAATATAACTCTTCACAACAAGAAGCTTCTCCATGCATGTCTTTAGGTGCCAACAAAACCACTTATTATGGTATTTTGGCAACACCAACAAGGTGGAAACTAACAAAGGTTGCACTTTCCACTATTCCCTACATGATCCATCCTTCTCATTAAAGTTCGAGCCACTGGTCTATCCTTCACTTTTTCTCTGAGAAGAAACCCACTGATTTATTATTCAAAATGCTTGATTGATTTTCCCTGGTAAATTATCTTAATTCAAAAGAGACTGTAATTGGTTTTCACCTGTGTTCATCTGGAAAGAAACATACAAGAATAAAAGCTAAAGAACGATGTCTCATTCAAAATTAGTGGGCCTCCTAATAACATTTCCAAACCTGCTTTCACTCACTCCCCACGAATTTAGATAAAAACACATTCCAAAGAAGAAATAAATATTTTTTCTATAATCTAGATCTATCTCCATAAGCACTAGACCCTAGCAGAGCAGTTTCCCTTGAATATCTGTCATGCTCAATTGTGTAGATTTTGATTTCAATTGACTAAAATGATATAAAAAAAGTTGTAAAAAAGGAAGCCCATTTTATCTTCAGATGCATAGCCAATTACTTCAGAGGCTCAGCGTATATCTATGGTTGTAAACATGGCCAGGTCAGTGGCTGACCTTAGAGAAGACAAGCATGCATTTGTAATCTTTGCTTAGGCAAAGGATTGATTACAACAATGAAGATCAAATCACAAGTCTGAGTAGTCGGAGGCAAATTGCACATGTATCTCAAGTTGGTGAAAATACTCATTATAACTTCAGCACAAGGAATAAAAAAAAAAACAGACTCATTTTCTCAGATTATATTGTTCAAATTTATACACTCCCCTCTTCCATTAGTGAATGTATTATCTCAAGTTGGTGAAAATGCTCATTATAACTTCAGCACAAGGAATAAAAAAAAATAGACTCATTTTCTCAGATTATATTGGTCAAATCTATACACTCCCCTCTTCTATTAGTGAATGTATATCTCTTGTATATACCCATTTTTTACAAAGGAATATGAAATCTAAGGTTTATAGTTATTGAAAAAAATAGACCTCAAGTTTAGAGAATTTAAGATAAAGAGGTTGTCTCATGTCAGGAATTTGTAATCCATGGATCTGCACAACTACCCTCTATTTTTCCAATTGAACTTCACATCCAATCAGTACTATAACAAGGTGATCATGAACACTTATTGAACGATTAATTTTTTGGTGTTGTTTATTGGGGAGGTTGACTAATAATCTGTCCACCAAGGTTCCATTCTTGGAATAACTACACCTCAGGCTAAGCACAGCCAAAGGTAGTTTGCTATTCACAGTGCAACCCCTCTAGACATGATATGTCATTAAAAGAAAAAAAAAATCATGTTCTATTCAGAACAGTTGCACATTTCATTTTAAAAACATGCTAAGAGACAAAAAATAATAATTTGACATCTTCATCAGAGTAGTTAACTTTCCAAAGAGTTCACTTAATTGACTTCTTAAATAAATATTGCTTAATATTTAGACCACTTTAATATGATCACTAGTTTGCTGCTGACAAATGAACAATTTCTCAATGTTAATAATCATCTATAGTTCCTATTGCCTTCGACGTTGGAGGACAAAAATGCATGTGGATGTCTTAACAACTTGTTAAGTGCCACTCATTCATGATTTTCTCTTAAACGTCACCCTTAAGAATGCCCTGGATCTTCCTTGAGGGGAATCGATTTTCTTAATGCTTCTTATTTTCTTAATGCTTCTTATCACATAATGGTATCCCAAAAGTATCATAAATCCAGTCCAATGGAGAGGTATGACTGTAGGGGCTAAATGTCAAAACATACATTTTGCATGCATGAGGCTTCACTGATGCTGTAAAGCTGCCTTTATGATTAGCTGTCGGAGTTCTGTGCTGTAATATCCACACAGAGAAGACTATCAGTGAAATAACAAAAAATGTCATCTGCAACTGAGAATTAAGTATAACGGACACGCCACTGATAACCATCCTAAAATGTTTATGTGCAACTCTAGACATGTAGATGAAATTTACCTTCCATAAGTTCCTGACTTTGGCAGAAAAAGAAGAGTGAAGTCCAATGTCTTTCCAACCATTTTTCAAGCAATCCCACAAATACTAATTCAAATTCTATTCTGAAAGGAAGGAGTTATGGTGGCTTTCACAATAATCTTGCAGTTCTACTTGAGCTTACCATGGTTTCTTAATTGTACTCCAGTATTGAATAGTGTTAACAATTAGCTGACCTCATCTTTGATACTATTAGCCAACCTGTTTAAATGAATTATCCTGATAAAATTATAATGGAAATGTTTATATATTTACCCGTTAAACATTGAAGCAAGTCTCAAAATCATTCTGTCATATAGTCTTGGAGACAGGACTGCAAGTTTATGGTCTGAAGCATTGTCCAAAGTGAAGAGAATGCAGCTTATCCAGAAAACATGGGTACAATTTCAGAACAAGTCAGGAAACATTATTTCCAAAAATGTTGTTTTGAACAATTCAAAGAGTTCATTTCAACTTCGTTTGTACTAGAGCAATAAATAAATTCTGTTATGCTCTGGTTGCTGATCATGTTAGAGAATAACTCTCCAATACATAAATGTAATAGGCTATTTAGGGATTCTGTTTTAGAGTACAAACAGCTCATGTATAAGTGTTGTTAAGGATGATTAGCTGTAGGTTAATGAGTTAAAATAGGGAGGTTAGTTGTTGTTGAAGCTGGAATCTTTCAGCAGGACTCCACTACTGTGTTTGTGTATAAATAGAGGTACCAGTGAATAAAGAATTAGTGAAGTATCTTTGTGTGCACATTTTGTATTGCTGCAATATGTATGTTTCTCATTATTTATCAAGTCACACTCCCAGTTGTAGAATCTAGATGATTAACATGTTGGTCTCCTTGTTGGACAGTAAGTAAATAACTGTGGAGATCAAGTCATCAGTCAATCGATGTGAACTGTGGTGTAGTTAGTGGAGTTGGAAAGATATTTGACTAATGTAGTCAAGTCTGGTCTCGTGCTAGCTGAATAAGCTATGTAATCTGCTCATATAATCGAATATTGAGACTTTACCTTCTGTTTATATGTATTTATGTTTAAATTTGAAGCCGCACTGTGACTTTAGGAAATTTTTTGACCTATATAACTTTAGGATGATTTTTGGGTTCAACTGAGTTCCACAAAATTCCAATGCAAGAGGGAAGAAATAAAAGGAGCAAGAGAATACCTTGAGGATGCAGTTATCACTCTAAAAACTGTTTACAGTTTCTATGGTGAAATGATATATACACAATTTTTTGTGATGGTATGGTTCATATAGGCAAAAGACAGAGTTTCATCTCGTTCTACCGCTTGTACTCTCTGAGAATGACCATTTTTCTTGTAAATTCGGCACAGCACCCAATCATCAAGCTGGAGAACAGAAGTGCCATCAAAATCAACAATACCAATTTTAGTTGAATGAATCAATTCCTATTCATAAAGAATCAAAACACAAGAACTGTGAAAGGAAAATCATTCATATTGATCAATATTCAAGAAAACATCACTTTGTAGGGTGTGTTATTTGTATTTACACAATTGATTTTTTTATTCAATCAACTATGCTATTCTCTGTGCTTTTGCTGGGTTCCTTCATCACCACCATCATTGGGAAATTCATTTCCCTCTTGAAGCATGAAACGAGTAGCAATTCCCAATTGATCTCACACTACCACCACAAAGAAGCTAGCAATCCTGATATACAAATCGAACCAGCCATCCTATCAAGCAATCCATGTAGTTCTCAATCTATAGCTTTGATAACCCAAAACTCAAATCTTTTATATTCAATATGCACAGAAATTTTCACATTAATATGTTTGGATCTCATTCTAAGATCTTTACAGATATGATACAGAGGTAAACCAGATTTTTCATACTATGACAAGCGATATTAGCAAGTCTTGGAGTCTCTCTTATGTAATGTCTCCTCCTTATTTGATAGAGTTGACGCTGTATGAGCATCGACTGCACTGAAGGGATCATCCAATAGATAAATGTCAGCATCGTTATATACTGCTCTAGCCAACTAAATCCTCTATTTTTGTCCTCCACTCATATTCAATCCTCTCTCCCCAATCTCTGTCATATCTCCATGAGCAAAACTCCCTATATCCTTGTCTAACGCACAAGCTTTTATTGCCTTCTTGTATTGAATTTTGTCCATTGGTTTCTCATAGAGTATGTTATCTCTGACAGTACCACTCTAAATCCAAGTTGTTTGTGCCACGTAAGCAACATTGCCATGTACTTCAACCTATACGTAGTCCAATCAAAAAGTTTATGGAAGAATTTATGTATATAGAAAGCACAAAGTTGCATCTACAATCTTGTTGAACTATGAAATGGTTACTTTTGCTCAAGAAGAGTAGTTAATGTTCAACTTACATCTCCTGAAATTTTTGGGATTTCTCCAAGAATTGTATATATCAGAGCAGATTTCCCTAATCCCACTGAGCCACAAATTGCTACCTTTTCTCCAGTTTTAATGTGCAGATGATGTGACTTTGACGTTTGGACAGTGGATTGGGATCATCTATGGCAAGTCAATCTATTCACTTTGACTAATGTATCATTGTACTTATGGATTTCTCTCTCTCTGAACATTTGATATTATCAAGAAGAAAAGATCTGTGGGTTTTCCACCTTGTGGGGTTTTGCCCTGGCTTTAAGCCTTTGAACTTTGATGTTCTTTCATTAGTTACTGTCATATGATAATGGTTAATGTGATTGCTAATGAATTAATGGAATTAATAATGAGCTAATGGATTAATGAAGTAACTGACCTAAACAAAGAACATGTTAACTCAAAAATTAACAGCAATTCATTTATGGCGTTTGCCTATAAAAAGACATTTAACAAGTTCTTGGCTTCCCACTCAATAACTGAATTATAACATGAGGCAGAAATTGTTTCAGCTATGAAATGTGAATGTTGTGTGATCCTGCATGGTCATGCCCTTACTTCAAGCTTCAAATTAGATCCATAGACATTGTCTCCTAATACTTTGACAGCAATACTAGTCTTTTTGGTATGTGTTGTATTGGATGTTCAAAGCTCTACAATCCACCTGATGTAGAGAAGTAACAACCTGCGAAGGCAAATGCAACAACCGATATTACATTAGAGGCTCTATAGCCAACATTCAGCTACACTTTCATGTGCCAGATAGCTAAAAAACATATAAGCTCTAATTTAGCAGTCCTATATTACCTCGGGGAAATGGAGCAAAAGATTTTCCACATCCTTCTTTCAGGACATTTGGCTCATCAGATAGTACAAGGTAATCATCAGCTGCAGTGCCCCAAAAGAAAGGCACTGAATCATCAGCATCCTAGCAAAACAAATAGTTATTGGTCAAAAGTCAAGAAACCCACAATTTCAAGGAATGCTTAATATTTTATATGGGAACAAAATATGTTCAAATAAATACTCAGGGCACCATTCTGTTATTGGGAAATTGGAAGTGCAGCCTATGATAGATCATATGAGCAGAATTTTCGGGGTAACAGGTGCCAGTAGCCCATATGATTATAAATAACTAATCTTCCCCCTTCCCTCTCCCAAAACAAATAATTAGAGAAACGTTATGGGAAAATAACTTAAATTTATTTCAACGAAGTAGGAATCTGGGAAAATCTTGGGAAATTGCTTTAGCACATTTGCAAAGGAATACAAACTATCAGACTGGAATCTTAAAAGTTTTCGGCAAAGAGATATATTTACAAGCCAAACTCCTATATCATGTACCCTATTAGAAAAGCAAGTTGAAAATTATTTCCAAGACTCAAGACCAGATCTCAAGAATTTAGAGCAATCCATTAAAACAGAAAGTCGGGCTGAAAGATTGGGATCCGATTTAAATCACTGTTCTGTTTCAAGTAAGTGATAGTCTTATTTTCCTGCATCAAAGTTGTAAAATAAATCGGATAAGCCCAATGTCATTACAGTCATTATTGGTCAACCTAATATTCTAATAATGGCTGTGAGGATAACCACCAAGTAAATATTTCTTTAGATTACAACATTTCTTTAGAAAAGGCTAACTCTGCTACATGAATCAGCTATGATCAGTGAGGGGTAGTTTGTTGTAAAATAAATCGGATAAGCCCAATGTCATTACAGTCATTATTGGTCAACCCAATATTCTAATAATGGCTGTAAGGATAACCACCAAGTAAATATTTCTTTAGATTACAACATTTCTTTAGAAAAGGCCAACTCTGCTACATGAATCAGCAATGATCAGTGAGGGGTAGTTTTAGTTATGATGACAAATGCAGATGACCTTTTACCATGGATAGAATTTTTCATAGGATCTTACAATGGATAACTTCTGTCATCTGGACTCTGGGATCAGATAGAAAGTCATGAATTTGGCAATTTGTCCCGTAAATTGTCCACAAGTGACTATATATATATACTTTCTCTAATTTAAAAACAGAGTACATAACTTCAACTGCCACTTCATTTCAGAAATATCCACATTGTAAAAGTCAACGCCTTCAAAGCACTAGATAAGTTTGAGGGTAAATTCAGCGTAGAATTTACAGCAAATGCTTCAAGACCGACCAAATTTGGTATCCTTCTCGAATGGAAAAATTAAGGGTCAATATAATCCAGAACAGTAAAAGCATAATTTAGGAAACAATTAAAAGAAGCAAAGGCAACAAAAGCTATTGTTGAAAAGTTTCGATTATATGGTTCAGGGCCGAGAAATATTTAAGAACATTACGTAGAATGGCTACAAGACAATGAATAGCAAAGCCAAAGTTTCGTGGATCTATCAAATGTTAGAAATTTGCTACACGAAGAAAAGGGGCTACGGTAGAAAATTCAGTAATGAAAATCCAATGTTTTAGCATAATTAACATAGATAGAAAGAATTGATGCAAACACAGATTGCTCAGTGGGACAGCTTGCGTCGATTCAGCTAATTCTTCTGCTCAATATCTATCTATGAACATTTAATGACTAGGAGAAACCTGAAAGAGTGATAACGAGAAAACATTACGCAATGTCGGATGACTTAAAAAAATTGTTGTTATTATTAATCTGTATTCTACAAGCAAGCAATTAACACGTATTACTTGAGCTCGAACCATAGTTGACATGTCTTTATCCCGACATCCGAGTTAATGTTAAACGGGGTAATTTCTAATTACAAGAAAACATGAGAATGATACACAGGAACTAGAGTATCAAATTTACTTGGTTCTCCACCAAGAAAAGCAACTTTGAACTGCAGGGGAATACCCAACTTGGGTAATTTGTATTTACAAGAATAGATGAGTGCCTATACAAAGGAACTAGTATAAAATACACTTGGTCCTCCACCATGGAGATAAATGCAAAAGGCAACTTTGACCAGCAGGGTTTGGTTCAGGTCAACAGAATATGAAGCTTAGCAGGGTACCGTTCTTGGGCAGGTCCAGGTAACTTATTGATGTAGCCTTCCCCCAACCAGCACGAGTTTAAAGGAAATGAGGCCAGGTGTAAATGCCGGACAAATTGAATAGAAAAAACTACCCCTCAAACCTGACACCAAAAATCTGAAAGATGTCTACTTAATGTAGCAGATTCTGTGTGTGTTCCTTGAAGCATTTCCAATAAAGATAAAGATGACTTCAAAAAAATGAGAGGTTAGGAGCGGGGCTGCAACAATCATAGTTCATGCGTTTCTTGAAGCATTTCGAACAAAAATGAAGATAACTTCAAAAGCGCATAAAGAGGTTAGGAATGAAACAATCACAGTTCGTGTGCTCCTTGTATTTCTTAAAATAAGTAAAATAAAGATAACTCTAACCACATGGGTTCGAAGTGGGGATGCAAAAAAATCACTCAATATAACTCAGTTGCTAAAAAAAATCGGGAGTTGTTCATTTGTGGCTTTGGCAAAGTTATATGTCAAGAAAGAGTATGGTATGATAATTACCTAGAAGGGTTTATAAAAAGGTATATGAATGATCAAATAGGTGTAATCATCAATCTACGTCGACTATGCCCTCTCTTTAGAACATGCAGAGGCACACTATATGAAACGGTAATTAAACCTATTTTATAAACGTGTGTCTTTATATGAAGGCCTGACTATTTGAAACGGTGATTAAACCTATTTTATAAACGTGTGCCTTCATATGAAGGCCTGATGCCTGATCCCCTCCCGGTTGGATCCTTAGCGTGCTTTTAAGAGTGAATAGTGATTAAATATTTACAAGCAGGTGGTACAAAGCTCTCGAACCACGATTCAGACGTTACTATACGAAAATAGGTGTTTAATAAGCATGGATCCCTCAAGTTGGATCCTTAGCGTGCTTTTAAGAGTGAATAGTGATTAACCATTTATAAGCAAGTGGTACGAAGCTCTCGAACCACAGTTTAGACACAGTTCAGACATCACCATGAGAACATCAAAACATCGGTGCTCAGAAAGCAGGAATAAATTTTGAATTTTGTGTTTCTCAAATAAAAATAAAATACATAAAAAACCAAATACATAATTAGTATAAATTTATACTAAACTGAGATATTTTAGGTACCAACAAAGATTGAAAACCTATGTGCAAATCTATTTACACTACGTAGATTCAATGTTGAGATCCAACCTGACAGGGTAATCAACATTCACGGCCATACTACAGAATCTAGTCAAAATTCATTGACTAGATCAGGTTAAAAGCAAACAGGGCAACCAGCGTTGAGCACAACATGACAGAATCCATCCAAAATACGATGATTGGATCAGGCCAGACAGATTCAGAGTACAACGAATAATACTAAATCATCCAAACGGTTAATAGGATTGTGATTTAATGGTAAGCCTGTCAAATATAGTTAAAAAAATTGCAAAACCGTCAAAATCTTTCCTTGAAATGTGCAAATAGGTCAACGAGGTGTGAAAACCGTAGGTAAGTCTGTTTTGAAATTCAAACCCGGCCAAACCACTACCAAAGTACGATTCCCAGCACCAATAAGCTTACAATCAAACTGTTGACGGGATCGTGTTTTAATGATGAAGATGACCGCATTCCAGGCCACCTATCAAGATCCCATCCATCCCCCTAGACACTAATAAGCCGTTGACACCCCTGTGACCGCACTAGACAACTTTGAAGGAATAGTACCCCTATGGCCGCACCATAGACAAAGGGAAGTGTTGGTCTTAATGGTACAACCTTCGAGAGACATTCCTCTCACACAGACAGGTATCTTGTGTTATCAATAAGTCAATATAAACTGCACCATTTACAAAACCCTAACTCCAGTCAGATATTAAATCAAACTTCATAAAAATTACCACTTACGCAGATAATTTCGTCGATCCATTTTCCTTTCAACTCCTCCGCCTTCTCAACAAACCCCAGAACATGCTTCATACTGCCATGGCGACAACATCTTAGTGTGTATTTTATTGATTTAATAGCAAGAAGAAACTCAATGAGCCATTAACCTTACAGCCTGATAATTAAATCCAGACTCTAATAATCCAAATGCCAGAGCATAGCACTATCAATCATATCTCAAATCAAGCATTCAAGCAGAAATTCAAGTTACAGAAGACTTATCGATTTAATAGCCAGAAGAGGCTCAATCAGCCATTTAACCGTACAACCTAATAATTAAATCAAGATTCTAATAATCCGAAAGCCAGAGCATAGAACTATCAATCATAGCTCAAACCAAGCAAAAATTCAAGTTACAGAAGAATTAAAAAAACCCTGACCTGCAAGTGGGAGTGAAAGCCCCCCGGGACGCCGAAGAGAATAATCTTCTTCCCAGCGGCCAAAGAGTGGACGGAAACTTGCTGGAGCTTGCTCTCTTCGTCAAAATAGGCCAGAACGCCATCTGGAATCTTATCACCGACTGCTATGGGTGCCATTGTAAACTCTCTTATCAAAATCTAACACAGCCCACGGGGATTCGAACTCAAGCGCAGCTGCAAATACTCGATCCCAATACCTGAGGACTCTATGGAACAATGTAACTCATTACACTGTGAATTCGGCCAGCTGAATAAAACCCTCGTTTAGAAATTAAATAGAATGGTGTCCAAAAATAAAACCCTCGTTCTGTACCCTGGATGATCTTTCTTCTCTGCGATCTGGTCTGGTTGTGCCGCTGCGGCCGACCACTAGAAAGGGCTTGCGCTAATCTAGAGTTCGAAATTGTGCTGTTATGATCACTGAGTGTCTCTTTGTGATGCAGTTACATGAAGGGAAAGCAACGGGCCCAGCGAGTCCCAACCGGTCACCAACCAATTCAAATCAACGGCTGAGGATAATCTAATCGTCTAACAAAGGATCTAACGGCGTAAAGTGATGACAGAGAGGCAGTTGAGAGAATTGATTTCAGAGGGGAACGCCTTACGGCGTAATTACCTCTCAACATGCAGCCCCAGAAGAAGTCTCAGACAATTGTGGAGGAGCCACAATTGGAGATGTTGAGAGGAGATCGAGTGGAGGCATCCACTCATGCAGAGACCTCCAGTAGGGGGAAATTTTGAGCCAAGTGGGTAGAGGGATCACATGCAGCCATACCTCCAGTTGTGAGGTGGGGCGATGTGAAGTGATAGTCCCAAAAAGGATGAAATTAGGCAGGGTTCATTGAGAGGTTTTATCTCATGGATCATACCTTGCTACGAGAACGCAAAGTACATAGTAGCGAGAGGAATCAGTGAGATTGATGCAGTCAGAGATGAAAAAGACAGAGGCTAGAGGAGTCAGATACTGAAGAGCGCAGAGAAGGATTGACAACAGTGTAGAAAGGCCGAGTCAGCAGAAGCGTGGAGTTTTCAGTCGACAGAGGCAATAGCAATCATAGACTTTAATGACAGAGGCATCATACTGATTCAGGTTGGATATTTTTTGTTTCTAGAGTTTCTAGAGCAACAACACTAGGGAGAAGTGTTGCATGCAGAACATTCCGAAGGTTCAAGATCGAGATCGAGTTGAATTCCTTTCTTGTTGAGAGGGAGTGTTGAGAATAGCAACAAGAAATGCTAAAAATAGCATTCAAAATATTCCAATTTTAATTTGTCCTTGAATTAAAATTGTGAATTAAATTCGAATTTAGTCTCACCAGCTGCTTAAAAAATAACTAATTAATTCATCTTGAGTTAATTAGTTGGAGAAATTCAAGCTAAAAGTCTTTGTGAAGTCATGCAACAGTTATCCCTTAAATTAAGGAAGTTATCCCTTAGTTAAGGAGATAAGGATGAGTTGTATTTGAGCTGTAATTAGTTAGCTCAATTAACTGAGTTAAGTCGAGTTAAAATAGTTCCAAACAGTTGGAGGAACTAATTGTGAGTTCAGTCAGTTAATGCATGCATGCATGCAACTAGTGTACTCCAGATAACTGAGGATTCTCTCATAAATAACTCATGCATGTCAGTTCTGACAAAGACCCAGTTGAGATTAAAGACAGAGACATTGTACTATCAGTTGGACGAATTTTCCTATAAAGGAAACTCATCCATGTAGAAGGAACAAGGTTCCTTGAGGATTGCGCAGTTTTACAAGGTGTGAGATCAGTGTGAGTGATCAGTGTTACACTTGGTAATAGTAGGATCACCCAGGAGAAACACCGGAAGGAAATAGGAGGTTTGGAGGGCAGAGGAGAAGGTTTGTGAGCCTTGTTTGTCTGTGAGCATCCAGGAGGATTGTACTGAGAGCTGGCTAGCCGTGAGAGCTAAGGCTTTGTATAATTATGATGTATTTCCACCTTGTATGATAATACAAATAGCGGGGTTTTAGCTGAGGCTTTCCCCTGAGTATTCTTCTGTGTTTCATGTGCATTGATTCTGCTTCTGGTCATATGTGTTTTGCTTGATCTTGCTCAAATTGATTCAGCTTCCACAAGTTTGATAGTAGAAGTAGATTATAGTATTTTTCTTTGGTATATTGCATTATCGAGTTAATCTACCGTCAGATTTTCTACATAGATCTCAGAGGTAGATTTGTAGAGAATTTCCACCTTGTATGATAATACAGATAGCGAGGTTTTAGCTGAGGCTTTCCCCTGAGTATTCTTCTGTGTTTCATGTGCATTGGTTTTGCTTCTGGTTATATGTGTTCTGCTTGATCTTGCTCAAATTGATTCAGCTTCCACAAGTTTGATAGTAGAAGTAGATTATAGTATTTTGCTTTGGTATATTGCATTATCAAGTTAATCTACAGTCAAATTTTCTACATAGATCTTAGAGGTAGATTTGTAGAGAATTTGCAGGAAATTCTACACCGGGGTCATAACTTGGTCATATTATCTTCGTTTGGCACATATGATACCTTGTTGGAAAGGTCTCTTCGAGTACTACAAGATTTGTTGTAGGTCCATACCTTTGGTAATGGGCTTGCAAAAAAAAAAAATGTCATTTAGGGGGTCAAAACTGCTTCCGAAGTTCAAGACCTAAAAAATGCTAAAAATAATAATTGCTGAAATAAACAAGGAAACAAATGAAACTGTCTGGAGGTCTAAGTGGGATAGGTGGGTGGCCACCAATATCCACCTGGATCAAAATAATATCATGGTGCAAAAAAATTGTGTGTTCTTCATACTAATGAACTGGATGGCTAGTGGTGAATTTAAAGGACGATGTTTCATTTAAATAATGCATATAATAAGAATAGTGTAGTCCAAATATGATCATTTTTTTCATGCATTAATTTGATAAAAGCAAGAGTAGGCGACAACACACCTTGGAAATAATGCAGAATAAGCCTATGCATTTTAAATTTGAAAACAAGATTACGTTTATACTTATCCTCGACGGGACACGAGAAAAAAAAGGTTATTGAAGTTTGTTCCATTTGATGTGATAGTTTGTCAATACATGGAGAGAAACGACTCCCTGAAGTTTCTTTGGTTCGACTTGTTGAGAAAGTTTTTTGTGAGGATGGCAACATTCATAGTTATAAAAAAACCATATGGGATAGTTTCTTTTATTTAAAAGAGTGGCATATTTTTTACTTACGCCGCTAATGCTAACTATTATATTTAGCATCAATTTGTTTATTGAGTGCCACAGAATATATTTAGTTTCGAACTGTTTTAAATACGTTTATTTGATGGAGATAATGACAATAACTAAAAAAAAATGTTTACCTTATTAGCTTATTTACCATACATATCAATACATAGGAAGTTTGGTTGATATTGTTGATTGTTTTGGTTAATAAATCATTGTTTCATCTGTATCGAATATCATGATTATTGTTTTACCAAGGGTCTAGATCCCATACCTAGGAAATCACAACCATTCGAACACATGGCATCAACAACCAACCCTGACATCTCGATATACAAATGTTTCCATCACAAGTTTAAAGCCCAACACCGAGGGTTATATATATATATCTATATATATATATATGGTTGATTTATTAACGCCTAAGCCTCTCCAGAAAGTTCCATTTTGTGATGACAGCTGGCCCAGGGTACAGGGTAGGTGTTAATCATCTGACATTCGTGGGCAACCAATAATTCCTATGCTATTGGGCCATTAATGCTTTCCCATATGTCTTATGCAGCACCATACCATGCCCATGGTATCGCGATGCCCATCCTGGGCCAGTGAATGTGGTTGTGCGAATGGATCTGATGTGTAGATACGATAGGTACAATTAGCAGTGAATGCAGTGATGCGGATGGATATCATAGATTTCCGACGTCCATTTAACACAATCATATCTACCTGCACTAAATTATACGTTTCCCGCCGTCTAGATGAACCAATTTTGCCTTTTATATAACAGATGAAGGGCGAACAGGGTATGGGCATCCATTTCTGCATTTTGAGCTATTTGAAGAGCGGCACAAAGGATTTTAAGCACTAAACCTGCTTTCTCAGACTGACAGGTACGTTTATGATGCTACCATTACGATTTCGCATGGTTTGTCTGAGTTTTCTATAGTCGTGCAACTCAATATTGGATCTAATTTTAGTGCCTATGGAGATGTTGAAATTGTTTTCTTTTCTATAGAACAACAACTTTCTCAAACCTGCACCTGCTTTCTCAGACTGATAGGTAAGTTTATGATGCTACCATTACGATTTCGCATGGTTTGTCCGAGTTTTCTATAGTCGTGCAGCTCAATATTGGATCCAATTTTAGTGCCTATGGAGATGCTAAAATTGTTTTCTTTTCTACAGAACAACGTCATTCAAGCATACTTCTGTGGCATCTAGAAAAACCTGGTGTCGTCCGATTTCTGCATAATATCTTTACAGATGCCTGCAGCGATTAGGAAGCTCTGAGAAACTGTTAGGGGGTCGCCGCTCGTATTGATTATTCGTGCAGATTTAATGTTTTTTAATTTAAAAATAGTAGATATTAAGTAATTATAGGTTTAACGTAAAACCTATACTATATTCTTAAAAAAAAACCTGTTAGGTTAAAAAAATATTTCATTTCTTACCTTAGATCAAGCATTCCAGGAAAAGTTTTCATTAGGATTTTGTTTTGTTAATAAGAATCTAGTGATTTTGGCTTATTTAGTAAAAAAAAATTCTTATTTCAGGTTAAAAAAATATTCCATTTCTTGCTTTAAATCAACCATTCCAGAAAAAGTTTTCATTAGGATTTTGTTTTGTTAATAAGAATTTAGTGATTTTGGTTGATTTAGTAAAAAAAAACTATTATTTCAGGTTTTAAAAATATTCCATTTCTTGCCTTAAATCAAGCATTCGAGGAAAAGTTTTCATTAGGATTTTGTTTGGTTAATAAGAATTTAGTGATTTTGGTTGATTTTGTTATTTCAGGTTAAAAAAATATCCCATTTCTTGCCTTAAATCAAGCATTCCAGGGAAAGTTTTCATTAGAATTTTGTTTTTTAATAAGAATTTAGTGATTTTGGTTGATTTAGTTTTCATAACATATAAATTTAGTATATTTGGATTAGTTTGAGTTTCTTAACATATAATTAAGTTTTATGGAATATAAATTATTTTCTATAAAAAATTAATTACATTTACTTTTGAGTTAAAATAATATTTGTTTATATAATTTGGTTTATTTGTATTAGTTACTATTTATTAGTCTGCAATGTTAAAATAAATTGGTTACCAAAACTATATTGGGTTGCATGATTTTTCAATTTAATTTAATTTAATTTGGCCTAATTTTACATATGAATTTGTTATGATTTTGGTTTCAAAAATCCATATCTACTCATACTTATCTACATACATTCAATTTATTATACACATTTGCGAAAATAACTGTGAGATTAGATATAATTTTGTTTATTTAATTGAACACTATATATTTGTGAATGAAAGTTTATAGCTAGCCTCTTAAGAGAAACGAAGTGTGACACTGTTTTTAATTTGTTTTTTTTATTTTTCACAAGTCACATAACTTAATTAGTAAAGGAGTAAGTGGTCCATAATCCACACATATTTTTTACTAACCAAAGCATTTTTACTTCATTAGCAGTGGGACTAGGAACCGAGTGTTATTAAAGAAAGGGAGTAGCCCCTGCTTCCTGTGCGTCTTTTAGACGATCCTGGGCTTGCATCTGAAAGCTTTCTCAAAGCACTTGGTTTCCCATCTCCCTTTTTAGGCTCACATAGTGTAATAGGAAGGTAGTAAGTGGCCCATCAACCACACATTATTTTATTTGCAGGTAAGGAACAAGCATAACTTAGTAAAAGTAGAGGATTTTGTAAAGGATCATCGTATGTCCACATCATTCCACTTTTTAGGCTGCTTCAAATCCTTCAATCATCCCACGGAAAAGACTACCCGAGCAGCACAGAGACCCGATTCAGAGGGGGTTCGGCTTAGGCTCAGTGCATGCGGTACTATATGGGGCTACCCGACTTGTATAGTGCTCGGTACTGATCACCGATTACCAAGAAGCTAAAGACTCGACTGCCCCCGTGAGACGAAGGTATCTTATTGGCCAAATTTTAGGGCATCTTTCCCTATAGGTGGAGGTGCGGGAAGCACTAAAGCCTGATTCATTACCTTGGTTGATTCTTTTGGCTACTGGAAGCGTCACTAGTTCTTTTGAGACGTAGCCCCAGCACCCATCATAAAAGATATCTCTGCAAGGCCCAGCTACTTTGAGAGTGGAAAGGACGAATAGTCTTCATAGGATCTTTTATCATACACCAAACAAACTAAAACCATTTTTCTTGTTTGATTTATCACATAGCTTAACTTAAACAGAAAGTAACAGTTTATTTTTCACTTTGTTTTATGTATGTAATTTTTTTTGTATACACATCCCTCGCCTCACCACAGAAATGACAAACAATCCATTTAACAATATATAAATACCTTACTTTTTCATATTAAGAATATTAAGAGAATGATATGCAAAACATTCCAATTCCCGTTTCACCTAAATATACATTTTCTACAAATAAAAATTGAAACGAAATATTTAACTTTATGAACAAAATATTTTTAAATAATAAAATAATTAATCAAATTATAATTAATTAAGAAAATTGAAACCATTAACTATATTTCATTCACTATAATTATAAATTCTAATTACTTATAAATAATGTTTCCTTTTTGTCCATTAACTATTCTAGAAATGTAATTAGGACTGTAAAATATACTATTATTATTACCAAAATTTAATAATTTAATCAAATTCAAATGATCCATTAAAAAAATGAAAAGAAGTGTAAACTTACTTCATAATATATTTTGTACAAATTGAAATATGTTCCCAAAATACTCTTGTTAATATCTAAATGGAAATTTTGTTATACTAAAATGGAAATAATTCACGTATTTGTCATTGAGATTTTGAAATTTGTTACCAAATGATATAGAACCGGTTATGGTTTATTAAGTTTTATGTCTTAGGAGCCAAATCAATGTTCTTAACATTTATTTATAAGTGGAGAAAGAAATACAACTAACACATTTTAATAAAAGCACACACATATTGAATAAATAAATAACCTACCGAGTTCATCAAATGTACTGACAAAAGTAGGATTCTAATTCTTAGAACTAGCTGCAAAGTTTATGTTCGGTTAGAAAAATTCAAAATAATAAAACTAGTGCAGTCATAAAAATGAGATGGCTAATAAATATTAGTAGATATCAATTTTCAAGGAGATATGCCTTTCTCATTATATATCAAAGTAAAAAAAATTACTTCCAAAGCTTGTGTTTTTAAAAACAATATGTTTGATTACAAAAGTTCAATGAAACCACTGCAACCATATAAATTAGATGACTAGTAAATAATAGATATCAATTCATAATCAATAACAATAGACACTACTTTAGTATATCTCATTTTATTAAGATTTAAAAAAACATAAAACTTAACTAATTTATAATTGTATTTTAAATTATATTATTATTATTAATTATAAAAACAAGTAATACATAAATTAAACATCTATACATTTATAAAAAAAGTATCTAGATTTTTAATCACGGGGATTTGCACTCACTTTACGATGGAGATTTTCTAATGTAAATAAGCTTTCATATAATATGAAGGCTTATCAATACCACATGACCAAACACCATAACTTGTTTTATATGATACTTGGTTGTATGGAATTTTTTTTTAATTGATCAATTTAATTAAAAAGACCAAAAAAACATAAATATTCTAGAACATTCCACGAAAATTAAATTCCTACCACTAATAATTATTGATTATTCAATTAAAATTCTAAAAACTCTACTAATTTTCTTAACTTACTAATTAGCATGTTATAGAGTGGGGTGGTGGGTGATATAGGGGTTATTACAGATCCTATATGATTAATTGAAAGTGCATTTGTTTGGGTTCTTGATATTTCAATAAATAATCATGCTGAATCTTATACACTATGGAAAGGTTTGAAGGCTTCCATCAACTTTGATTTTCAAATTTTGAAGGTGGTGATGGATTTTTAGAATGTAACAAGGCATATGGTTCACATTACTCCATTGAACACTCATTTGGCTTTAATACTAAAGTGGGTGAAGAAGGTATCTAAGACCTCTCTAGGGTTAACTTCTTGCATGCTTTAACGGAGCATAATGCTTTGATCGAGATATATGAAAATCAATTCGCACGTTGCTTATGTGAGCAACTATTTGGTTCCACACAATTTCGATCCAGCGAGAGGTTCCACCCTTTATTCTTTAGGGGTTATGGTTGTAGGCTTTGGGATTTAGCTAGAGGAACTAGATTGCAAAATAAAGTTTGATTTGGTGAGTCTTAACTTTCGGAGCTACTTGATTTGCACGATCCTTATCCTATTCTATAACATTAGTAAGTCACCACCATTGTGTCTTGTTTTCTGAAAGAAGATTTAATAGAGGGGATTGCCTCTTGTCTTAATTCACAACATTTTTTAGTGGTTTTACTCTCGATATTTGGGGGTTTGCTGGGAGAGGTGTTATGTCTCCCTTTCATCCCTCTTCGAAGGGCCCCTATTAGCACATTGATTCCCACTATTGTACAATCAGTGGGGGTGTATCATAGCCCACACCCACTACCTTTTTTCCTATTTCACTTCCACCATGCCTTTATCCATCAAGCTTAAACCATGCCTATATCCATCACCAAGTGGTTCGACATCTACCTAGGAAGGGCGGTCTTCTCCATTGCCCAAGATCTTCACAGTGAGAATGAGTAGTTAATCAAAATCTCTTCATGAATTAATAAAATTGATTCTATGCATTATATTTTTTACAACTAATTGATTAATGTAATTTTTGCAGAAATATCAATCAGGAAATTCACTTGGGAGTACCATACATAAATAATCATTCTTTGTTTTAAACGAAAAATATTAGAAACTTCCTTAAAAAAACATAAAACACAAGTATATGATAAACAAAGCACAATATATCGTCCCATGATAAATGCAACTTATTGTATAAAAAAAAAAAATTTCATGTGCATTGTAAAGAAATCCTTGTAGGAAACAATCATAGACTCTAGCTAATAGATTATAGGAAAGAAAACTTGGGTCCCCACCAGGACCTTCCAATTTAGAATTTTAAAAAGTGGTATACGATAAATAATAAATATTAAAAATTAACGCACACTGTCTTTACAGAAAGTAACTAATTAGTATATACTTACTATGGGTTTTTTAATATGAACGAAATTTATTAATGGATCTATGACATTCATCAAGGGATAAACCTTCTTCAACAATGTTTTATTTTGTTCAATCATGTCTATAACAAGAATAACACATGAGAAATAAAAATTGGGTACTTCTTCAACTATGTATCCTAAGTTGGGGAGGAGAGAGCTCTGCGATGGAGCTGGTTAGGGTTTCGAAACCAGAGCTCAAGTCGGAACCACGCACGGGCCACGGGTAGGTAGTTCAGGTCAGGTGTCAAAGAACAGCTGCCGGCGTAGGTGCAAAGGCGACTGGCAGGTGGAGGTGGAAGCTTGTATCGGGCCAGGTTTTGTCGTTTTATGTTTTTACCATAATACAGTCGATTACAGTTTGTTATCCGCCTTTTTTCCGTTTTTCCTCCACAAGAAACCGTGAAGGTTATCACCATTGACCATCGGCTGTAGCAAATACCTTGGAACGGGTTGTAACCATGGTTAATCCCGCCGAACTTGTAGACCTGGACCCAGCACTGGAGGACATCCTCTCTATGTGGGGGAAGGATATCACCGCTCAGAATGTGGAACACTATTTTGGGGCTTTCGAACTATCAAGGTTGGAGGATTTAACTCAGGCGGAAACACCTTTGTTTCGGTTACAAGACAAGGATGCGGGCAGCGCGGCTCACAATAGATGCATAACGGCCGTCTCCAAGCAGGTGGGAAGCGAAATAGTGTCCAGGGGGACAGATGAGGAAGGGTTGCCCACAGATCCAAAGGGTAAAGCAGTGTCGACCCGATTTACGCCTTCTAAGGGTTTTGAAGATTTAACTAATTTAGGGCTTTCTGCAGGCTATAGTCTGTCAAGGGCCCCAGGGGGTCTTCCATCGATAACAAGGTTATCTCTGCCAAGAGAATCCCTTTCTCTAAAAGGGTCTACAGCAAACGGCCTCGGAGAACCTCCAGCTGGGGAGCGGGCAGGCTCTGATGGACTGGCAAAGGGCCTTTTGTCACCAGGGAATTTTGAAGCAGGATTTGCGAGTCAGACCCCGACACAGCCGGAGATAGAAACTATTGGGGGCATAACGCAGACAATCCCAGAAAGAAATGATGGTCGAAGGGGTTTTGGATCTCCGGTGGAAGAGTTAAGAATCAAAGGTGCGAAAAGGAAACCGCAAAGACCCATTGGATCTCAGGAGATTGAAGGCAATTTGGTCCTTGGGATGGAGGTTTCTATCGAAGAAACCCTAGCTGTCGCAGACTGTACCTTGGTCGGCAGAGCTAGAGGTAAGAAATACTCTTCTAAATTTCTTCAAGTATGGGGTGAGACTTGTTTTGTGTCTGCCAGACCTATACAGTTTGAAGCTCAAGTTTTAGGGAAGGGTTGGTTTAAGCTCAGTTTTGTTGATAAAGACTCGGCAGAATGGGTTTTCCACCGTAATTGGCATATTGGGAACATTCCTGTTCTGTTAAAGAAATGGACCCCCATGTTTGATGCTTTCAAGGAGAGAACGGACGAGTTCCCTGTGTGGGTGCGAGCTCCGGGCTTACCATCCTTCCTGTGGACAGAAGAAGTGTTCAAATCAATTGGGAATAGGCTGGGGGTTTATTTGGAGGCAGATATGACTTTCTTGGAGACGAAGAATAGAACGATGGCGCGTATTTTGGCTCTCCTTAACCCTAGTAGAGGCTTGGCACAAAAAATAAATCTCCAGTACAAAGAATACATGTTTGAGCAGATATTAGACTATGAATACTTGCCGTTCAGATGCCATCGTTGCCATGAGTATGGGCACTTGGCAAAAGATTGCCCACAGCTGAGAAGAAGGAGACACTTTCGGAGGACTACAGCTAACAGAGGAAATGTTCAAACTCCTGTTCAGATGCCCATGGAGCATGAAATACCGGAGACGCAAGGAACAGAGGATATGGAGACAGAGGAGACTGTTAAGGATCCTGTGGGTGAAGCTGTACCAAACCAAGAGGATGCTCAGGAAACCATAAAACATCCGACGGTTGCTGTGGAGGAACCCGATAAAGAAGTGGAAGCCGCGGAAGAGATCGTCAAGGAAGATCCTGCAAGTCAAATCCCGCACGAAGATGAAGAAAAGGGTATGTGCTCAGGGACCCCTATCTCTTCTCTAAACTCTCCTGAGCATGTTTCTGTCCCTTCGCATGTTTCGTATCCAAATAGTCATGTGCAAGAAAATAATGCTGTTGAAAATATGGAACATACTTCGAGTTCCCCGAATGTAGACACTATTGCTGATGCATTACCGTCTCTGGATATAAACTGTGAAGACCAGTGGCCCCCTCTTTCACATCCAGCTTCTCGTTCCCTTTGCCCTTATAACCTGAGATCTCTGGGAGGGAAACATAGTGATCCGGGGACATTAGGTGGATTGGGACAGACCCCCTCTCAGAGTTGCCCCAAAAATAAGAGAGGTAGGAAATCGGATATGTCCAAGGCAAAACTTAAAGCTAAACTGGATGTTGCAGATGGTAAACAATACTCTATCCCGGGGGTTCTTAGAGCAGCCCACCCCCCTGAGAGTGTTATAAAATGATCTTGACATCCTGGAATTGCAGAGGTTTGGCCAGCAAACCTAAAAAACTGGCCTTGAAAGAGTGGATAAATAATTCAAATTTAGATGTTATCTTTCTGCAAGAAACCCTGGGGAGGGCTTGTGAGATTGAAGCTATGCTTAAAACCCTTCTGCCTGGGTGGATCTTTTCTGCTATAGATTCCTCTGGTCACTCGGGGGGCATTGCTATTGGTTTCAAAGAAGGGCGGGTAAAGGTCATAAACCAATGGGGGATGAAACATGTTATGGGCATGGAGGTTTTATCTCCAGATTTCTCTTTCCCTATCTCCTTAGTAAATATCTATGGGCCTTGTCAGGGCAGGGAATTTTTTTGGGAAGATTTGATGTCAAAATCTGTGATGAAATCCCCTTTGATGATTTTGGGAGGTGATTTAAATTTTTCCATAGGCAGAGCAGAAGCATGGGGACCATCAGCAAGAGAAGAACCCCTAACAGATTTCTTCTTTAACCTCATCTCGGATAATAACTTCACAGATCCTTCTCCGATCAAACTAAAGCCCACTTGGAGGAACCGAAGGATAGGTGAAGATCGAATAGCCAAAAGACTAGACCGCTTTTTGGTAGCTGAGTCTTTGTATTCCAAAATTCCCATGCTCAGACAGTGGGTTGAGGAAAGAGGGAATTCGGATCATTTCCCTGTTTTTTTAGACCTTACTCTTCCTCCTCCCAAACCTCCTGCCCCTTTTAAGTTCAATCCAGCTTGGCTCCAAGACCCCTCATACTGCAATCTGTTTAATGAAACATGGATTCACCCTGTTCACAATACAGATGAGGATAAATGTTTTTTGTTCATGGAGAACCTCAAAAGATTGAAGAAAGCCACAATCTCCTGGGCAAAGGAAAGAAAACTGAAACAAAATGAGGAGCTGGTTAAAATTAGGGAGGAGCTGAAGCAGATGGAAAGTATGGAGGTAGATGGATACTCTTCACAGTCCTCAAAAGACAGAATCCTTCATTTGGAGAAGCAGCAAAATAAAATCCTCTTGGATAAGGAAGAAGAATGGAGGATCAAGAGTAGGGCAATTTGGTTAAAATCTGGGGATGAGAACACTAGGTTTTTTCATAACTTTGCAAAAGGTAGGAAAGCTGCAAATACTATTTGGCGCCTTAAAGATGAAGAAGGGAGGGAAGTCAGTTCCTTTCCAGAGCTTTCTGGGTTAGGAAAAAGACATTTTCAGAATATTTTTGCAGATTCTGGGGAGGCTACTATTGCAGAAGTCTTTCGAACTGTGCAAAGCTTCCCTAGATTCATTGAGGAAGATGAAGCAGAAGATCTTTCAATCCCGGTATCAAAGGAGGAGGTTGAAGCAGCTATGAAGCTCATGGGCAAGGATAAGAGTCCAGGCCCAGATGGCTGGACTATAGAACTGTTTCTCCATTTTTATGATCAAATAGGATCCGAAATTACTGAAGTAGTTGAAGAGTCAAGACAGAAAGGAGAAGTCTATATACCTTTCAACTCAACTTTCATTGCTCTTATTCCTAAGAAGGATGACCCGGAAAGTTTTGAAGACTTCAGACCAATATCATTGTGTAATTGCATCTACAAGATTATAGCAAAGGTTATTGCCCTCAGAATAGCTCCAATCCTGTCACAAAATATATCAATGGAACAATTTGGTTTCCTGGATGGAAGACAAATTCATGAAGCCATTGGGGTAGCACAGGAGGTTATTCATAGTATCAGATTGAAGAAAAAGAAGGGGGTTGTTCTCAAAATTGACCTATCTAAAGCATATGATCGGATCAGTTGGCTCTATCTGCGGATGTTGCTAACTCAAGTGGGTTTCAGCTATTCCTTTATTAGCTGGATCATGGGTTGCATCACAAATGTCAGCTTTGCAGTTCTGGTCAATGGTGCAGCTTCCTCTTTCTTCAACAGCCAGAGAGGACTCAGGCAAGGTTGTCCATTATCCCCTCTTCTGTTTCTTCTTGTGGCAGAAGGGCTAAGTAGATTGATTCACAAAGCCAGAAGAGAGGAGAAGGTAAAGGGTATCGAGGTAGCAATCAATCTCTTCATCACACACCTTCTTTTTGTTGATGACATATTGATTTTCACCAATGGTTCCTACAATGAACTAAAGGAGCTAAAATGCATTTTTGATCTTTTTCTAAAAGCAACTGGAATGCAGATAAACTCAAGAAAATCCCAAGCGTGTGTGGCAGATTTTGAAAGAAGAGAAAGGAATAGAATGGCTAATCTATTCCCTTTCCCCATACAGCCCCTGGATTCTCCCTTCAAATACTTGGGCTTTTGGTTAAAGCCAGCAGGTTACAAAAAAGAGGATTGGAATTGGCTCATCGCAAAGATTGAAGCCAGAATCTCACATTGGAGCTTCAGATGGTTATCCAGAGCTGGTAGGTTGACCCTTATTAAATCAGTTCTGTTAGCCATTCCGGTTTATTGGGCCGCTCTGACTTGGATCCCCAAAGGCGTGATGGAGAAAATCAGAAGAATTTGCTGCAGATTTTTATGGGCAGGATCAAAGGAGTCCTCAGTGTTACCCTGGGTAGCTTGGGACAAAGTGGCCAGACCAAAAGAATGGGGAGGGTGGGGCATTAAAAGACTCCCTGAATTCAGCCTCTCATTAGCAGCAAAATCAGGATGGAGGCTAATAACTATGGAAAATCTATGGACAAGGGTGGTGAAAAGGAAGTACATCGACCCTATCCCTATGGAAGACTGGATCCGGAGTCAAAATAAGAAGATAAAAAATATATCAGCCATCTGGAAAGCCACGGTGGAAGCCTTTTCAGTGATCGAGCAAGGATTAGCTTGGAAAGTTGGAGATGGAAGACTGGTAAGGATTGGCAGAGATCCATGGGTAGGATGCAATGAAGCTTATGCCTTATCACCAGGGCTTCTCAGACACTTGGATAGTAAAGGTATTACAGCATTAAATCAGGTGGAGAAGGTTGGACAGTCTACTATATGGGGACAGGCATGGAAGGATGATGTAGACTTGGGGCTAAATGTCAGATGGAAGATTGAGTGGGAGGGTTTCATCAAAGAATTACAACGTTCAAATGTCAGGATAAAAGATGAACCTGATTGCTTGATGTGGGCACAGAGTAAATCAGGGGAATACTCCCCAAAAGATGGATACCTTTTCTTAATGGGAAAGAAAGGATGGGGAGTACCGGTTTGGTGGGCCAAAAATATCTGGAAACTCAAAAGCCCATCTAAGGCCAGGCTTTTTCTCTGGTGCATCTTAAAAAGGAAGGTCCCAACATGGGAAATTTTACAAGCTAGGTTCTTAGTTGGGCCTGGTAGATGCCCCCTATGCAAGTCTGAAGAAGAAACCATTAGTCATCTTTTCATAACTTGTGCTGTTTCAAGAAAGATATGGGAGGAGGTCACTGGTTTGCTCAAGATAAAAGCTCAGTGGGGGCATGATCCCTTGGAGACAGCCTGGAGGAAATGGTGGCAAGACCATCCGGAGGGGAACTTGAGAAATCTGCCTCTTATTTTCTGTTGGGGAGTATGGCTTGCCAGAAATAAAAGTCTTTTCCAAGATAAGGACACCCTTTCTTCCGTCATTGCCATTAATATAGCTGCCATATACTCTGCCTTACCGCCCCCTGAGGTTAAAAATCCTAAACCAAATCAAAAACAAATCAACATACAGGAAGGCATTCCATGTGGTTTCTTTGATGGGGCTTCCCAAAACAATAGGGCTGGAGCTGGCCTGTGTATACATATCAATCCGGATCACTCTTTAAAAGCTTCTGTTGGGCTGGGTACAGGCACAAATAACTATGCTGAATTATCTGCTCTGCGCTACCTCTTATGCTGGCTTCTTCACAGAAATATCAACACAATTCAGATATTTGGGGATTCACTAAATGTCATAAATTGGGTCAATGGAAATGCATCTTGTCAAAATCAGATTTTGATGACTCTTGTTGAAGAAATTTCTTTTTTAAAGGCATCTTTTAATAAGTTTTCTATCTGCCACATTTACAGGGACAAGAATGAGGAAGCAGACCAGCTTTCTAAGGCTGGTTTACAACAGGATATGGGCAGCTGGACAGTAGAAGAGATCAGACAGGGGCAGTCAGTCATAACAAATCTGCCTCCTTATACACAGTCACTTTGATTACAGTTCATCTTTCCTTTTTTGACAGCAGTTTTCGCGGATATATATGTTTCTGTTTATATATTTATCAGTCTTCTTTTCAGTTTTATCAGGTATATAGCCACAGCAAACAGTTTTAGATATATACTTTTTTATGGTTCCTTTCCGGGTTATAAACTCATAATTTTTTGATGTATGGGGTTGTTTTCCTTTCGTTGAAGGAGACCCCAGCTTTTTGTTCGGTTTTCATCATGAGATTTACTATGCCTCCAATGGGAGGAAGACTGTACAGGTTCAAAAAACAGCAGAAGCAGCTCCTAAATGTTGAGCAGATCAGCAAACAAATGAGCCACCTGTTATGGCTTAAGACCAATATTGCATGTAAAACTTTTTATAGTCTCTAAATAAAAAGTTTTGATTTTTTCCTCGGAAAAAAACAAGAATAACACATAAATATATTAAATATGTTTTTAAATTTTTATAGAGTGAAGGACCTTACAAGACTACATAGTGAAATGTAAAGTAGTATTTCTTCATATGTTGATTAATGGTAAAAGAAACAAAATCGTTGCTTTTTGAAGCTTCATGGAACTTCCAAGATTTTATTGAATGTTTGTGTTGTTGGCCATTATTTCAACAACCCAACCACTAGCTAATTAGTTGATTAATGAATGTTCATATTTATACTTTTAAAAAACTTAATAAAATATGACATGAATTTTCATGTTTATACTTTTAATAAAATTAATAAAATACACCATTAGGAGAAGAAGGGCCAAGTGAGTAGGATGTTGATTAATCTTGTATAAAACTTTAATATTCTTTTATCATGAATAAATCAGTTAATCTCCCATCATGTCTTCTACCCTTTCTTCTTCTTCTCCTAGTGAAATTCTTGATGCCGGTAACTAGGAGGATAAGAAGAATAACATAGGGAAGAAGTAGAAGAAGCAACATAAGAAAGGGTTTAACAAACCGGCCATGGCCGTGAGTGTTGGCAATGTTGAGGAACCCTCCAACATGCAACACATGCCCAAATACCTTTGCAAGCTTTGTAAGGGTGCTCACCTTCTTAAGGATTGTTCTGGTATACCTAGAGTCTTAGAAGTGTGGTATAAATATTCCCATCAACTTATGGTTGATCCATTGACTAGTGATTCTTAAGTTCTTGGGGAAAAGGGTAAAGTTAGGTTTCCTTGTAGGTTATTTGAGGGGAGGCATCAAAATCACCTTTTCCCTCATATGGATGTAGCCTCTAAATTTTCTAAATCAACTTTGTTCAGAATGCCCACTTTTACTATGGAGAATGCGTTGAGTCTTGCTCCCTTTAGTAAACTTAGTTCTTTCTTGATCAAACTCAAAGTGGTGTGACATTCCTACATTAGTTTTGACCCAAACCGTCAATCTAGGAGTTTACAAAACCTTCCTCCTTTGAGAGAGGTGTTATGTCTCTCCCTTCGAACCATCTTTGAAGGGCCTCTATTAGCACACCATCTCATGTCTCGATGTTGGGCACATCCTTGATTTTATGAGATTTTCATGTTAGGCATTTCCCTTCGACCCCTTCCACCTCAACCACTCATCACAAGTTGTACCATGAGACCAACATGGTGACACCACCTCCACAAAGACATCATATGTCATACATGGTTAGTCTAAATTTGTATGAAATCTATAAGTTGATTAATGACCCAAATATTACCTTTACCAAAGTGGTTTACCTGAAAAGTATAAAATAGTTACCTAAAAATGTGATTTCTATTCTTAGTGATATGCATTAATCAAGACCATAATATCTACTCAAACCAAATTATTTTCGATGCAATTTTTATAGGTATTTGAAGAATGAAGAAGTGGGAGAGGATTAATGAGTTGGAAGTTGAAGACCCAGAGGATATGATTGAATTTTCAGCAGAAGATTTAACATGGACAGAGATTGATGGGGACCAAGTTGCAATTATTCCATATTGTCGACTTGATGATTTTATAAGAGGAGAGGAATCGAGTGAACGTGCACCCACTCAATTTCTTCTTACTTCTCAACGAAGTAAAAAAGCAGAGGATATCAGACAAACATATTTTTCAACATATCTGGAGTACATTATGTGAGTCTTTATATATTTTTTCAATATATGTATAATTTTTTTCAATATGCATAAATGTTATATCTAATTTGTTGTAAATGTTTTATATATAGTTATTGGTGTGCATATGGTCCGAAGTGCAACAACAGAATTATGAGTGCATCCTCAGATCAAAACGAAAAACACAATCGACATGAAAGTATTAAAGTTGGTTGCCAATGTCACTTCATTGTGCGACGACTTCAACTTAGACCAGATGATGTTGTAATAATATATACTGCATGTAGGCATATTGATAAATCCAATGTTGTTTGTCATGGAAAAGATGCAATCAGTAGGCCTATGAGATTCAGTTATGCACCACATTTAACAAGGGATATGCGATCTATTGTCCAACATTTAATCCAAAGAGGTTTTAATGTTACAATGATATGGGACAAGTTCATCTCTGATGTGAAGGATGGACTCGGTGAGTTATACACAGGGACATCTCGAGATACATACATGACAAGACAAGATATATTAAACATTTACAATGATACCATAAGGCTAGAGTATGTTAAAGATCAAAGCGATCCAAGCAGTGTAGAATGTTGGTATAAGGAACACGCTGAGAGCTTTTTCTTCTACCAGAAACAAGATCTTGCTGAAAACATCCCTTTTATCATAGGCATACAGACAAAGTGGATGCGTTCAATGATGCTAAAATATTCTCACAACAATATAATCTCAATGGATTCAACATTTAGTACAAATAAGTACGGGGTGAGTACAAAGTTATCCTAAATCTAATTCATTTATTCAACACCATTTTAATGCTTGTATCTTATATAAATATAATTATGTACTTTGTTTGTAACGTAGTATCAACTTTGTAGAAATTTTGAATAATTTAACACATATTCACAGAGATTATCCTAATCATACAATTATAAGAGGAACATGTATAATACATAATATCCTCTACGTTGATCATCAATTTACACAAGCAGAAACATTCACAGGCACACATAGAAGCATCGATCAAACTCATTAACACAGTATGTATCCCGGGGAAAGCATCTCGCTAAAAACCCCACACTATCTGTATATTATATTGATTGAATCATGTAACATTACAAAGTACAATGCTTATCACAAGCAATCCAGTACCAGCTCCACCTGTTACACACAATACAGCTCAGATCTGATCTCCAAATCTATTCCACTGCTTGCCTGCCTCCACTGCTCAATACCTGCTCAAGAACTGATGAGAATGGCTTCCCAAACTCGTATTTCACCTCAAAATAATCACTCACACTTTGTTGGACGTGAGCAAAGGCTACAATACTGGGCAAATACGTGAGCAAACTCATTGGCATACTCAATCCCTTGATTGTGCAAGATCTGGTGCACAACTATAGTCACAACTGATAGCAATCTGATTCTCTACCACATGTCCCTGTTGAACTGAACATGCACTGACATGCAACTGAGTTAACTGATGTATTCTATAGTTGTATTATGAGTTAATAACTTGTGAATTAATTAATAACTAATTCACCCAACTCATCTCTAGTCTATTGATCAGTTAGACTAAATACAACCAGTTTAACAAAGCTAAACTGAACACAACTCCATCAACTGCACCTCCAGTCCACTAAACTCAACTCACTTGAGTTCTAACTAAAGTCATGCATGCAAATATTAGTCATCCCATAGGTAACCACGTATTTCCCTCTGGGATCTGCATGTACCACATCCGTAGCTCATCCTGAAGTGCTCCAAGAAAATAAGATCAAGTTTATAGTCCAAATATTATTATGAGACAATAATATTTGACTTTTCTATTTTTGACAGCCAGTCTAAAAATAGACTTTGATCACTCACACTTTCATCAAAAATAGAAGTCCATCTATTTTTCCCAACTTGACCAATCATCCATAAACAACAACTTGCAATCCATAGACATGATCCATATGTCTAAAAATAGACATAGTCTAAAAATAGACTTGTGCCAAAAATAGCCTACGGGCCCACTTAGTGAAGGTGACTCTTTTCACTAAGCTCCATCATCTTGTTGCACTCTCAACAAGAATTTCTTGTTGCACACTTTTCAACACTCCCTCTCAACAAGAAAGGCTTCCTCTCAAACCCGATCCTGTAACTCTGGAATGTTCTCCATGCAACACATCTGGTCGGTCCACTTGCTCTGTCATCAGAGTCTCTGACTGCTATTGCCTCTGTCTACTGAAACTCTGCATCTCTGTGCTCTTCAGTATCGGACTGCTCTAGCCTCTGTCACTTTGATCTCTGACTACATCCGTGCTGCTGCTAGTTCTATCTCCCAGCATTGCATCCGCACTGCACCTCCCAACTGACCTCCCTGTTGGGATAGAAACATCCTCTGATGCTGAAGCTCTACCTGCTGCTGACAAGTGCTCCCTCTCTGACATCTGTGCTACTGCAACATTTACATGCATCTCGCACCATTGCACACCTCTCTGTGCCACCTAGCACTGTGCAAAACACTTGTGCCTCTCGCATTGCTACAACCTGCTAGCTATGTGTTGTCCTAGGATTCCCTGCACTGTCGCTCTCTCTGCCGCTCCATCCGCATCTGTCTCTACCCAATCAGTCAGTTCCTGCTACTACACATCGGGGCTCCCGTAGCAAGGTCTCATCCAAGAGGTTGGGTACCTCAAGGATCCTGCCCCTCCTCCTTGGGACAATCAATCCACATCACCCCACCTCCTACCTAGAGGTATGCCTGCATGCGATCCTTCGGCCCATCTGGCTTGAAGTTTCCCCCTACTGGAGGTCTCTGGATGAGTAGATGTCTCTACTCTATCTCCTCTCAGCTTCCCCTGTTGTGGCTCCTCCACAATCTCCTGAAGTTGCTGCACCAATCGTGGCTCCTCCACAATCGTCTGAGACTTCTTCTGGCTCTGCATGTTGAGAGGTAATATACGCTCCCTCTCAACCACCAAGTCTCCATCAATTGCCTCGCTGCTCAAGGCTTTGCATGCATCTTGAACCTCAAGAGCATACAGGTTCTTGACCCGTGAACCAATCTGCTTCACCTGTCTAGTGATGATGTGTCTAAGGAAAACCTTTCCCTTACTAAAGACCACATCATAGCCTCTGTCTTCCAACATCGCGATCGACACCAAGTTTCTCTTCAGTCCTGGTACATACTTGACATCGGTCAAGGTAAGGCGAGCTCCATGCTCCCTCTTAAAAATAACCGTGCCTACACCTGAGACACTATACTTCTCATCATTACCCATCCCTATGAGTATCTGGAGATCTTTCTCCTCCAAAGTACTGAACAAACTTTTGTCACCGGTCATGTGGAAAGAAGCTCCACTGTCAAGAAACCAACCACTTCCCACCATGGATGAAACCATGCATGCGAAGAGTGTGAAGTCCAACTCAAACTGTGAAGCAAGTGAGGCTGCCTCACCTTCAGATCCTTCCCCGGATCCCTTCTTGGACTTCTTCTTTGGGCAATTAGTAGCATAATGACCCAACTCATGACAACGAAAGCATCTCACCTTCGCCTTGTCAACCTTCTTCCCATCACTGGAAGAACTAGATTTGAAAAGAGAAACCTTCTCCTTCCCCTTCCTCGCCTTACTCGCTAAGGCACAGTTCTCCTCATCATGCATAGATGAAGAACTGTCTCTGGTGCACCGTCTAATCTCCTCCTGCATCAAATCCGACCATGGTCGTTCCCAATTTGGCAGTTTCTCCCTTCCATTCACCGAGTCCTGGTAGCTATGCCAACTCTTAGGAAGGTCAAGGAGTGCTAAACTCACCATCCTCATCCGACAGTCACCCCCACACTTCCCAACTCATCCCGGCATTGGGTGAACTTCATGAGATACTGGGGCATACTGTCTCCATTCTCACACTGAATGTTTCTGAGTTTTTCTCTTGCTTTGGAATTAAATTCGAATTCCACCAGCTCAAAACTCAACCGCTTCCGATCTAGAATTCGTGAGAACAAAGTATTTCTTGTACAGAGATTGACTGTCTGGGCATTCACCGGATATCTCACCTTCCAAAGGAAGGATGAATCCAGAGGCTACCTGGCCCGATTACAGACTCTGCCTGAAGAAATAAATTGTAAACACTTCCTGAATAGTAGATCTGATGATCAATCCTCGCTTGATATCCTGTAAAAATCTCTTCTACAAATCAAGCAGCTCTGATACCATGTAGAAATTTTGAATAATTTAACACATATTCACAAAGATTATCCTAATCATACAATTATAAGAGGAACATGTATAATACATAATATCCTCTACGTTGATCATCAATTTACACAAGCAGAAACATTCACAGGCACACATAGAAGCATCGATCAAACTCATTAACACAGTATGTATCCCGGGGAAAGCATCTCGCTAAAAACCCCACACTATCTGTATATTATATTGATTGAATCATGTAACATTACAAAGTACAATGCTTATCACAAGCAATCCAATACCAGCTCCACCTGTTACACACAATACAGCTCAGATCTGATCTCCAAATCTATTCCACTGCTTGCCTGCCTCCACTGCTCAATACCTGCTCAAGAACTGATGAGAATGGCTTCCCAAACTCGTATTTCACCTCAAAATAATCACTCACACTTTGTTGGACGTGAGCAAAGGCTACAATACTGGGCAAATACGTGAGCAAACTCATTGGCATACTCAATCCCTTGATTGTACAAGATCTGGTGCACAACTATAGTCACAACTGATAGCAATTTGATTCTCTACCACCTGTCCCTGCTGAACTGAACATGCACTGACATGCAACTGAGTTAACTGATGTATTCTATAGTTGTATTATGAGTTAATAACTTGTGAATTAATTAATAACTAATTCACCCAACTCATCTCTAGTCTATTGATCAGTTAGACTAAATACAACCAGTTTAACAAATCTAAACTGAACACAACTCCATCAACTGCACCTCCAGTCCACTAAACTCAACTCACTTGAGTTCTAACTAAAGTCCTGCATGAAAATATTATTCATCCCATAGGTAACCACGTATTTCCCTCTGGGATCTGCATGTACCACATCCGTAGCTCATCCTGAAGTGCTCCAAGAGAATAAGATCAAGTTTATAGTCCAAATATTATTATGAGACAATAATATTTGACTTTTCTATTTTTGACAGCCAGTCTAAAAATAGACTTTGATCACTCACACTGTGATCACTCACACTTTCATCAAAAATAGAAGTCCATCTATTTTTCCCAACTTGACCAATCATCCATAAACAACAACCTGCAATCCATAGACATGATCCATATGTCTAAAAATAGACATAGTCTAAAAATAGACTTGCGCCAAAAATAGCCTACGGGACCACTTAGTGAAGGCGACTCTTTTCACTAAGCTCCATCATCTTGTTGCACTCTCAACAAGCATTTCTTGTTGCACACTTTTCAACAAACTTTACACTCTAATGGTCTTCGACAAACATCACAATGGGGTTCCAATAGCTTGGGTGATATCATCACACAATACTATAGTTGATATTTGTCAATGGATGTCAACTCTCTTTGCCATTGGGAAGAAAGAGCAACCAGATTGGCATGTTAAAGCCTTCATTACAGATGATGCTACTGCTAAAATTGAAGCATTAAGGTGATGTGTTTATTCTTTTTATAAGAGACATAAAAATATTCTTAATGTATATTCTCTCTAAAAATTATGTTATTCCAGGTCTTCAATCAACTGTACAATATTATTATGTGTGTGGCATGTTCGTCATGCATGGTTGAAGAATGTTGGAAACAAAGTCCAAGGAAGGGAAAACCAAATCCAAATTTTCCATGCTTTAGGAGAAATCATGCACACATGTGCAGATGATGAATCTGTAAAAAAGGCAGTTGAAAATTTATTTGAAGGATTCAGTGACCATACAAAGTTTTTGGAATATTTTAAAACAACTTGGTTAGCCAACAGCAAAAATGTAAGTTTCTTATAAGTGGCTTTAATGACTCTATTTTGCATGTCATATGTATAGTTATTAATTCATAACCAATAAATTTCTTTCTACAGATATGTGGGCAAAAGCGTATAGAAATTTTCCACATTCCAATCAAAATACAAATAATGCAATTGAGTCTTACCATCAGTATATCAAGCAAAGGTACCTAAGTGAGAAAAACAATGCATGCCATAGGCGGTTTGATTGGTTGATTTATGTGTTGTTGACAAAGGTTGTATTATATTACAATCATATGCAACGTTTAAAAGAAGCTGGTTTTGTACGACCCAAAAAATTTGAGGAACAGTTGAATTCATCCAAGTGTAGAGCTAACCAAATCCCAAATGAAGATTGTGTGCCTGATGAAAATAGTAACAACGATTATTGGGTTCGTATCCAAAATAACAATACTCGTGATATTTGGTACAATGTCGTATATAAAGATTCCAATCTACACTTTTGTAATTGCAAGTGGGCCTTAAATGGAAACCTCTGTAAACATGTATTGAAAGTTGAGATGTTGGCAAGTAACATTAGTTTGGGTGAAAATGTATTCCCTAATGTCACTAATCCTACTACAGAAATTCCTAGAATTTTATTTGATTTGAATGAATCACCTATATTGGGCCCAGAAATCCAAACAGAGCTTCTACCATGCTTTGATTCTCCTCCCATTCTAAATTATGATAATGAAACAAGCATTGATGATTTAGATAATTTCTCATATAATGTTTAAATGACCAATGTACGACCAGATAGTGCATTATTTGAAGATGATGAGTTGAAACGTGTTAACTCATCAACTCATGAGAAATTGAGATCCATAATACCTACAAATTTGGAACATGCATATGCATTAAACAACTTGGTAGACAAAGTATGTCAAGAATACAACAAAATGTTTTTCAATACTATAACTCCATCCAAGATCACTACCAAGAAAAAACATAGTTTATTGAGCCCAGTCAATAAGAAAAGGCATTGTGGTCACAAGTCAAATGCAGGGAAAGATAAACTACAATTTGAAAGGGTTGGACGAGTTCATGCAAAAAAGATAGCATGAATGAAAAACTGGAGTTGTCTTCTCAACGACAAAGAATTGTGGACCACGTGCCTGAGTTAGTGCGACATTATATTATACACAAAAATGGTAAATCTGATGTTATGCATTTTTCCATTTGAAATATGATATACTATCATTTGCAATGCATAAGCATAACTATATGAAATTTTTTTGTTGTTACAGTTGACGGGCCAACTTGTCGACTCCAATTATTTGATGAGCATGTTGATGAAAGAAACTATAGCATTGGGAGCACTTCTCCAATCAGTACCATCCCAATTCCCTCCCCGAGGGTGCTTCCCCCTATTGTACAACCAATGGGGATGTATTGTTGGCCACACCCACCACCTTTTTCCTTCATAAATTCTCCCATGCCTATAACCGCCTCCCCAAACCCTTCCCAATTCGCACCCCTACCCTTTAACCATCCGCCCTTCTCATTGTTCAAATCATCCACCCTTAACATTCCAATTTCCCCTCCTAGGGTGATCCATCGCCCTAGGGTTATTCCCACTATCATACAACCAATGGGGATGTATCATCGCCCCAACCCACTACATTTTTCCAATGTTTCTCCCACCATGCCTTTATCCATCACACCTGAACCATGCCTATATCCATCACCAAGTGCTCCACCATCTACCTAGGAAGGGCAGTCTTCTCCATTGCCTTAGATCTTCATGGTGAGAATGAGTAGTTGATCAAAAACTTATCATTAATTAACGAAATTGATTATATGCATTTTGGATTTTACAACTAATTGGTTATTGAATTTTTGCAGCAATATCACTTTGGAAATGCACTTGGGAGTGCCAAGAGTGGCGATGGTGACTTATACACCCAATTTCTAGATCAGTCATGAGGCGGCAATTCCATAATGTCATTCATGGGCATGAACTTCCATTATCTATGTTGGGAATGAAGTTCCATTTTGTAGAAAAGAAAAATGTATAACTAGACAAATTTGGAATACAAATACACGAATTTGAACTTGTTTGTATGGCAATGTCTTCATTGACTTTTAAATTCATGATGTGGATTTGATGTTATATTCTATCAATGTTACATTAGTTTTGAGGAATGTAGTTAGAATGGATTTATTTGTTTCATTTACAAGTTATCAAGTTTTCAAGTTAAGTTACTTTTATATTTATATCTTACTCAATGTTGCACACATGAAAAAACATATCATTACCAAGGAACTTTGCTTAGTTATAATAATAGATGTATCATGTACATGAAGAGAGCATATATATGGACTTAGATTTATTTTAATTTTTAATTTATGAAAAAGAAAACTAAAGTTGAATTTATGAAAAAGAAAAGTACACTATACAAGCCATATAAGAAAATCTGAAAAAATAGATAAAGATTTGAGCGGTTACCACTTAACTACTAACATTTAAAGATGAAAACTTTATTGATAAGTGGTGTAGTATTATTTAAGTTTTATTATATATATATATATATATATCTATATATATATATATATATATATATATATATATATTAACAATTCTTTTATTTATCTTTGGAGCCCTGTAACATAATGTACACAACTCAATGCAACATAATGTCTTACGTAAATTCCATTAGGTAGATCAAATTAAGTATCCTATTGAACTTTACAATACCTTATAGAATATGTGCCACATGTCAAGTTTAGGTAGCTTAGAGTGGATAGAGACAAAGAGAGCACAATTGAGAGGATTTACATTTTGTAATAGCCCATGGACCACATGTCTCAGGTAACTACATAGATAATGTCTTCTCCTTTGCACCTACATTATTTCAATTCGAGATAAAAGAGAACATAGTAGATTCACCTTTCGAATGAATTTTCTTTTGAAAGGGTTTTCCAGAAAATAACTGGCATTCATTGTGGTTTGTAAGTGATTGTGAATACTTTTCTTTATTTTTCACATTTAATTTATTGCATACATAAACAACAAAATTGGTAACAAGGGATCTCGAGTAGGAAGTAACCCTTCATAGTATAGATTTATATTTAAGTAACATATATGTTTTGATGGACTATCTAGTGGAATATCCATGATAGTTTATAGATCAACTATGGTTAAGGACCTAATGTACATGAACAAGATAAACAACATGGATGATAAAAGACTCCCCAAAAAAAATTTCAACTCTATCCATTACTATCAACACCTTAAGCAAAGATGGCATCAAGATGATGTATTGGTTAAATCATTAGGGAATATAGGAGGATGTCATCCTACCCATACGGACAATATTAAAAATATAATTGTATCTAAATTTAAAGAGGATTTGTGGTGCAATGAAGAGTTAGACATTAAAAGGAAGCCAAGATATTACGAGGGAGTAACCAGGATTCTAAAAGATCAAAAATATCTTTTAGTTCTAACTAGTATAAAAAAGAAATCAACATTACTAAAACAAGAACCAGCTCCCATGAACTACATAACTACAATGGTCATTGGGAAAATTCCTAAAACCATGGGATGTAAAAATTTGTCATCTTTGTGATCGTTGAAGATGAAAATCAATTTCTCAAATTAAAACTCATTTACCTTTCTAACCTCCCAAATCTACAAAACTATGATAATCTTGGAATGCTTCTCTTACAACTTTTAAAGCATAAAAACAAGATTTCAATGAATTTAAATAAACTTTCCCTTTTAAAAACAAAATTTTTAAAAAATTTAAATAATCTTTACCTTTTAAAAATGAGATAAACTAATTTTGATCTCAATGAACATGAATTATCATTATTATAATCACATTAACATAAACATTATTATTTGGTATTAATATAGATACCATTATTTCAATGATTAAAATCTATTCTTTATATTCAAAGTATTTCTTCTTTATAAAAAAAAGTGATAATAATAGATAAGATTTAAATAATAAGTTTGATGTTTATGTTGAATTTTGTCGATTTTTTTATAAATTATATATAAAAAAAATTTATAGCATTATATCATATCCATATGTAAATAATTATTTTTTATAAAAAATAAAAAATTTAATTATTATAACATTTTAAGTAACTTATTATCTTTAATTCATAAATATGTATTTTAAAATATTTCAAACAATTGTAAAAATAATTAATTATTAAATATAAATTATATTTTATAACATATTATTTTTTATTAAATTAATAATTAATAATAAATTTTATATAAATTATTTTAAATTATTTAAAAAGATTATAATATAAATAAAATATTCGGAATGAGCATAGTAATTGAGATAAATATTAAAAAAAAAGGTCCTTTATAGGTTTAACGTTACTCATTTTAAACACTTATCATAAATAAAATAAAAGTTTAACAAATATGATACAAACAAAAACCAAATTCCAATTGAATTAACAGGTATGATTGGAATGTAATATTTAATGCTATTGCATTCAATGTAATATAATGTTCATATCGAAAAGCCTGTCCGTATGATGTTGTGAGCGTTTTGGTTGATCTCATCGCACGAATGCAGTGATGTGTAGATGCCGTAACCACATTTATTGTGGCCGATTACCATCGCATGAAATGGCTATGGTCATACATAAAAGGGAGTACTATAAGGCATTACAATCCCAATAGCATAGGATTTATGGCTTGCCACATTCGTGAGGCAACAGTTAAGTAATCCTAACAACGAGCTTCTAGAATCTACGCCAAACTGCCTACAATAATTATTATAATAATTATCGATCATTAACTGTGTCAGTTGTTTCATTAAAACTTAAGTCATATAGCTTAATGTCATAAATGCTCTTTTCACTCGTGTTAAAAACCGCCTGACGGAAGCTTTTATGGATCAGCTAAAAGCAAAAGCTTCAAACAGTCCAGGTAAGAAATCTCTCTTTGTTGATGCATCATATGAAAAGAATACAAAATCATTCCAAAGGCATCAGCAGAAGCCTGAAAGAGTAAGATCTCTTACTCTAGGAGAAGTTAGCAGAGAGATTCATAATCTCAAAACCGAAATTTCTGCACTAAAAGCTCAAGTTGCAGAAATTCAGAAAGGAAAACAGATGGCAAAAGAAGACGATGATAATCAGCCATGGCATACTGCTTCTCATAGCAGTAATCAAGAAGTACAAATTGCTGAAGGTATGAAGGATCCAAATTTTGGATTCAGAGACATGAGATTGTTAACCATCTCGTACCAACAGCACCATGTTCTAATAAATATCTGCATAAAAGGGCAAATGTTTGAAATGATTGCTCTTATTGATTCTGGAGCAGATATTAACATTTTGAATATGAAAAATATTCCAGCAAAATATTGGGTGACTGCAGAAAGAGAAGTGGTAGGATTGGGTAACAAAAAGCTTAGATACGAAGTACCCAAAGCATCTGTTTGTTTTGAAAGCTTAGATACGAAGTACCCAAAGCATCTGTTTGTTTTGAAAGCTTAGATACGAAGTACCCAAAGCATCTGTTTGTTTTGAAAGCTTCTGCTGATGCCTTTGGAATGATTTTCTATTCTTTTCATATGATGCATCAACAAAGAGAGATTTCTTACCTGGATTGTTTGAAGCTTTTGCTTTTAGCTGATCCATAAAAGCTTCTGTCAGGCGGTTTTTCATTTCTCCATCCTCCATGGCACGGATTTGTGACAGGATTTTTAGCTCTTCTTCTTCTGTTGCGGCCATAAGGACTTTTTCCTTATGGGGCTTAGGCTGTTCCCTGTGTTCTTCACTTGAGTCACTGAAATATTCAGAGTCAGAATTATATTGGACATGACATGCACATTCTTCAGAATCAGAACACAAACAATCTGAAGAAATAGAATCTGAATATTGCCCCATCTGAGCATGGAGTTCTTCTTCAGATGAAGAACTAAATGAATCATAAGAAGATTCATTTATTTGGTGCTGCTGAGCAATTTCTCTGATTGTGACATTCGGGCAGTGTTCTGTGCTGTGAGCATGAGAACCGCATTTCATACACACAATTGGTCTTCTTCCTTCTTGCTTTACTTGTTTGTTTCTTTGGGCAAAGACTTGGGACTTCTTTCCCCTGTTTAGTTTTGATTCTTCACCCTCTGGACATCGGGAGGAAGTATGTCCAGTTTTCCCACATAGCCAACAAGTAATTTTATTCCATCTGTCTTGTTTATGAGTATGCAGATGGATATCAGAAGGATTGTAATAATGAGTTTTGGGAACATATTTATAATACCCTCTTTTTGTTCCAGAGGCTTGACCATGCCTCGACTTTGAATGTCTGCCTTTGGGCTTTGGATAATTTCTTCGGTTTTTGTAGAAAGTTTCTTTAAACTCTCTTTTGGATTTTTTCTTAGCCTTCCTTTTCTTTATCAAAGGATCATCCAATGTTAATCCATATTTGCTGCATATGGATTTTCTGTCAGGCAGTCTAGAAAGCTTTTCCAGAGACTTATTTACCTTTGAGCTAGTGCATAGACTGACCAATGTCCTTGTAATGAGAGAATAAATCTCTCCCCATGTGTATGACTCAAAAGGTAATTGAAAGACTTCCTGCATTCTGATATAATCAACAAATTTAGATGGCAGAGCTGCAAGATATACCTGTTTCCATAACAGGTTCTTTTACTCCTTGACTTCATATATTCTCTGCATCCAATCTCTATGGAAGTCATCATATTGAGACATTTTGTGGCACTTTAAATTCATCAGAATGACTTCATTTTTATCAGTGATTTCTGTTTCACTGCCGCACCAATGTTCCAAGATCATTGATGTAAGTGCTCCTATCATGTTGCTGATAACTGTGCCATCAGGATTATGAATCACATCTCCTTTCTCATCTTTTAGCACTTCTGCTTCCATTGTTTCTATGAGTTTTGGAGATGATTCTATCTCCCACCACCTGAGGAGTGTCCCTGTAAAACACTGAATAATTGTCCTGCAAGCATCAATTTCAGATTTCCCTCGCAGACACATGAGTTTATATTCTGTGTACATGATATCAATCATTTGCCTTATTTGGCCTACACTCATGTTATCTATATTCCACTCTCTGTGGGAATCTGGAAAAAATGTGTGCGCTTCAGGAAGTTTTCCTTTGCCTTCTATGTCAGGTGCTGGATATCTGTTGAACCTGTGTTCAAGCGGTTCATATATAGGGAGGATTTGTGTATCCCGGTCTTTATGTTCCTTCCCTATGTTTGCTTCTTCATCCTTAAACAAGGATGCTATTGTGATCTTATTTGTAGCCTCAGTATCTGATGAAGACATGGCTACTTCTTTAGGAAATAATGCAGGAAACCTGTCTACAGATTTCACAGGGTCCTGAATTCTTATGCTTATTTTTACAAGAAAGGAGTTTGGAACTGGTTTCTCAATTTTAGACAGACTTATCTTTTCAACTTTGCCAGTTAAACCAGATATAATTTGTTTAGTTGTGTCTAAATGACCAACTAACTTTTCTTCTACTCCTTCTATTTTGTTCAATGACTCTCTGGCATAAGAACGAATCATGCTAGTTTCAAACTGTACATTGTTCAAACATTTATTTACATCATTTAATGATACTTGGACAATATCAATTTTTTCCCTAGATTCTATTGATTTTGCAACATTCATTTCCAAGCCTTTTACTGCAATATTTGTCCAGTTAAGCTGTTCACTAGCTTTCTGAATCCTTCCATCAATGCCCAAGGCATTGTCATCTTTTTGGACTAAAGGGATGGCTTTCATTGCGTTTGTGTTTTCTCCTATGATAAATCCTTTGTAAGGAGGAAAGGTCGTAGCGGTTTCAATTTTTGATCCATCAAGTGCAGTCTAAGCATGCTTGCTTGCCGAGGTGCTGGTTGAACCAGTAAAGACATTCAAGGGAGCAATATTATCTTTCCATGAATAAAAAGATATCCAAGTGTTATTCATCTCCATATAATGCTTCCAATCGTCAGCAAATTGTTTCTTCTCTGCAGGAGTATAGTTCTGATCGAACTCATCTGCTTGAGGATTAGTGTTCAGATCACAATTTAGCATGGCTTTCATCCATTGGGCACTAATCTCGGATTTCAAGCATCCATCCATAAGTGAGAAGAATTTATGCATTTCCATTACTGCGGGCTTTTTACAGTCAAAAGGAACAGGGCGAAATCTACAATCTGTAATCAGGCCATTTGCCTGCTCAAGGTATCCCAAACCATATCTGGGTTTGGTTGGTCTCATCAAACACAGCATCTCTGTCAGCCTTATATCTTCTCCTTCGAGAGTGGTAAGTTCATGCATCATGAGCACATGATCTAGATCCGATTCATGTGGGGAAGGAATATTTGTGCATTTGGGATTTGGGCATGAATTTACAGATGTAGTAGGAGGAGTGATTCCAGTTCTGGGGTTATGATTTGAATGGAGGTTAGACTCAACTAAAGTAAGTAGATTAACAAATTCTTGACAATCTGGGCATTTGACTTCTAAAGAAGAATAATTTCCAAGCTGGACTAATTCATACAAAGAATTATGTTTACAAAAAGATGAAGAGGAACAAGCTGTATCTACAGTAGAAGGATCTCTGTAATACTTGTATTGCTTACAGGCTAACTCTATTCTTCTCTGGTAAATAGTAGATCTTCTGGGGAATGAAATAACTGCAGAAGATAGATTTTATGTAATATCAGCGGAGGTGATAGCCTTAGGAATGAGAGGCTTAGGATTATTTACAACCCAGTGTTCTGGAAATGTCAAGTCTTCCCATCGAACGGTCTGATGCTCAATTTTCTGATTATTTGCATCAGTGAGGACAACTATACTTGATTTTGAGTCTCTGTTGGGTGTATGGCGGATGGCTGGCCAAAGGGTATTGGTGTGACGGAAACAACCCTTGGTCTAGATGGCTATATTATTTCTCTTTTTCTTCATATCAAAACCAGTTGTTTGAATATGCAATTGTAGAATCTGATCTATCGTTTCGTCAAAGGTATACACAGAGAAATTGGGGTAACAGTCAAAGTAGACTGGGCCATCGGATAATGGAGCAAGAATCCTGCCTATTAGGGAATCTGTGTATTTATTGTGTGTCATATCTCTTACAGTAGCAAGCACAAAAGTATTTAAGCCTTTATGGGTTAAGGCATTGATCCCTACTCGGATACATCCTAAATGCAAATAATTTGTCTTTAGTCTCTTTGCCTCTGCCTGTAGTTCTTTGGGTTTTAACAGAGATATAGTTTGTATATTATCTGAATTCTCCTGGATCTGGCTTACAGACTCTTTAATGCTTATTCTAGTGGCTGCAATCAAATGAAAAGCAGAAAGGTCACTATACACTTCTGAGGGAGCTATCTGGGGCAGTTCCCATCGGGCTGATGGCTGGGATTCTTCATAAGAAAGTTCAGCAGAATTTAAAACTCTACTGGAGCTACTAGCAAACATTTCCCTTAATGGGTTTTCCTCAGCTTGTGAATCTCTCTCTTCAAGTTCTCGGAAGGAAACAAACTTTCTGAAAGATTCCATTCTTAAATGAGTATTTTAGTTTTTGAATACCAACCTCAAGAACCAGACGTTACTGGCTCTGATACCAATTTTAAGCAGGGGCTCCTGTCACGAGCTTGCTGCATCTCTTCGTATGACTTTGACAACCGACTCCTGGTGAACCAATGGTGAACCTACTCAGAACTTTCACGCTCTTATGGCCTCAACAACGGCTTCCTTGCCTAACAACGGCCTTGGCGTCCCTTTGTTCCTTTGGCGAACTTCCTGTGGTAGGATAGGTATGGCGAGAGAAAATCATATACGAGTAGACAAGATTGTCCTATATATGGTACGTCGCCACGTGTGGTGTGCCACATGCATTATATACATAAAACAAATTATCCATTCATATATTTGTGCAATTTTGGATCATTGTGCAATCACAAGTTACGAAGCATGGAGAAATAAGATGTTAAAAATCACAACCAATAGCGTTACACATAAATGTTGGTAATTTTTTTTAAGAACTATACAAAAATAATTGGTAATGTTTTACTTTATTAAATTGGAAATTATTTAAATAGTTTGACCAAATTATTAGTGGTCAGCGAACAAACTCGTTGCATTATACCCGCGGCGACAGGCATAATAAGTGTATAGATTAATATTTGATTTCTTAAAATAAGTAAATATACAATTATTTGAAGTTTTTAAATCAAAAATTTTATTTAGTTTATCCAAAGAGGATAAAGTTTACTTATTTAAATAAATGGATAAAGTTTACTTATTTAAATTATAATTAGCATAGATTAATATTTGATTTCTTAAAATAAGTAAATATATTATTTAGTTATTTTAAATCAGAAATTTTATTTATTTCATCCCAAATGAATAGAGTTTACTTATTTAAATTATACTTCATTAAAATTAATAATAGTTGTTAAAGATTATTCGGGGAGGTTGGAGTGGGAGGGGTAATAATCAACCTTGAAGAAAATACATAAGTAAAATATGCATGGGGACTTGGTGTTACAACCAACAATCAGGCTAAGGCTCTTGCACTTTGGCAAGGAGTGAAAATATGCTTGGATAAAGGTTTCAAAACTTTGAATATAGTGGGTGATTCCAAGCTAATCATCCAAAAATGTATTAAGCTTCTCAAGAATGCCACTCACCTAGAAGAAGAAACTTCCTCAATCATGGTAAGGATCACATACATGTTAAAAAAAATGAGAAAGTTCACTTATTCCACGTGTTGCGCGCCAACAACCATTTGGTGGACAGTCAGGCTAACGCGGGGGTTATATTAGGAATCGATCGAATTTGCATAAACCATCATATTACATCATGTCCCATCCCATGATCGAAGGCTTCTGGACAATGTTGTATACTGGGGGTACGAGTCGTTAGAGCATTAAGGAAGCAATTGAGGAGGCCATCTCTCCAAGGCGTCTTAGTGCGATGATAGTTAAGAAGGATAGTCCCCCAAGGTACCTTTGTTGTATCTTGGATACAGTGTCAGTAGGTGGTGAGTTAATTCATAGTTGTGGTACTGTCGGATGACAAATCATGTATGTGTAGAGGGGGGTGGTGAGGCATCATTTTCTCACCAGAATTTGCAATGTAATTGATTCTCTTGGGGATGAAGGAACCATCGCTGCTTGATTTTGGTTTTAGACGATGGAAAACATGGAAGGAATAGGAATTGACAAGACTTTGTGCTATTTCGCTTTATGAAAGACAGGCTCGGGAGCAATGTCAGGATGGATCAGGTCATTATATACCTTAGCTAGCTCCAGTCAGTTAACCACAAGATCTTCATCATGCAAAAGCATCTTGCTGCAAAAATGTCATCTGTGAGAAATGGTAGCGGGGGAGGATCTGGTCCTAGAAGCTCAAGGTCTGGCCATGGCATGGGGCATGTAAGAGTTGAGAGCTTGGTGGAGGGCTATTGCAAGCAAGTGGTTAAGGAAATTGTCAAAGAATTGAATGAAAACATGGCAGTCATTCATGCCCAATTATCTAGGCTGGGTAAAAACTGGGAAATAATGCAGAAAACCATGGAAGGCCTGCGCATGTATGTTATGAGTGTCCAATAGAAGGTTGATAATATTGAAATCAAGGTGGAGACAACCACGGTTGGAGTTTTAAAGGAAGTGTTCAGGGTTGGAAATTCATCGACCATCAATGTTGATAATGTTGAGGAGGCTGCTGCGAGGGCTCTGGAAGAAGACGAGGATGTTTTTGTTGTTGCTGCGAGGGTTCAGGAAGAAGAAGAGATTGAAACGGAGGAACCGAACAAGTTTGTGGGAAAGCCTACAGGTGATGATGTCGAGACTGGCAGTAGCTGATTGTGTTTGTTTTAATCACCATTTATGCAATATCGTTGTATAGAATATGCAGGAGTTTTTTGGATATTATATAGCTATAGTTTTCCCAATGGAATATATGTAAATAATAGTGGTAAAAGAAGGTCCATACTCAATGTAAGGAGAGGGAAGATGTAGATAGAACAAGTCTGAATTTTATAAGGGACTGGCCCATTTCCAGTGATTATAATGAAATGATATATGTTCCTTTAAAAAAAAATAGTTGTTAAAGATTATTAAATTTAACAAGATTAAAGATTTTAATTAGGATTTGATAAAGAACATTTCAACTTTTACTTATTTAAATTATATTTCATTAAATTTGATAACAGTTGCTAAATGTTATTTTTTTTTAAAGGAACACATATTTATTGCATTAGAAAAACCTGGCTTGAAGGCCAAAACCTTTTACAAAATATTCCAAAAATTATGTTGCATCTATCCCCATACACCATTTCAGTCTTTCAAAATTAACTCCAAAATTACATATAGCATATTGAAATAGGTTCCTCCCATATATTCTCCAAAAAACTCCTAGAAAGACTACATATCTGCATAACATAACCAAGAACTAAAAGAGTATATAACTACAATTCCTACAGACCATGATCGACATGGTCTTCCTCTGCTTCTACATCGAGTTGAATTGGAATGAGTCCTTGTTCATCAATGCCTTCACCTTCTTTCTCATCCAATTGGCCCTCCTGATCATTTTGCTCCTATTGGTCTGGATTCACTTACATGTGTTCATCAGCACTAAGATTTTCTTCATTCTAAATCATGCTTTTCCCTCGAAATTTGAGCACCTCATTTGCAAATTGTAGCCAATCCATCTTGAGATCCAACAAACCTAGACATTGCGTGAGCGCTTCAAAGTAGGCCCTGGATTCTGCCAGAAGCATTTTAGTATGTTGGAATATCAAGGAGATTACAAACTCTAGAGAGTTGACCACCCTTGCGAGCAAGGTCCCGAACTCCTCCTCTGCAACTCTTATATTATGCTCCATGAATTGGATATTGTGTTGGATAGAACTGATAATTTGATAGGTTGCATCCCTTGAAACACTTTCACAACCTCCATACACTCCCTGAGATTCCTTATATATGTTCTATCCTTCTCTATTCACCATATTCCTATTCCAAGCATCATTAATGTGGGTCCTGACTAACATTGTCGAGTGTGTAGACTTCGTTAGGAAAGATTGCAGTCATAGCAAGTTGCAGTGCAAATATATCCAACGAACGGACAACCATACACAAAGAATGAAACTTCCCACATTCAACCTACTCTAGGAATTAAATCAAGCAATCTTGATCTGTCCCGAGCTGAGCTCACCATGACGAATACTGCCCAAGTGTCCTCTGCAACACAATTCACCATGATGACAACATGCCTCCATAAACACATATTTAATGATAACTCGTTATAGTGCATTATGAAAACAAAGGAAGGGAATCAACTTGATAACCAGTGCTTCCCTCTCTCTGTATCAATTTAATGCTCATATGATAACTAAATATTAAGGGATATCTTTGATAATAGTATCAACGTTGTTGAGTTTTAAAATTCCTTGTTCCAGTTGCACACCCTGATTAGCCAAGGCATTGACTTCGTTGTTGAGGTTTCTCTTATGTGAAAGAGTTCTATTTGGTCATATTTATTCATAGATAGCTTGATTCGATGTAGGATAGTGGGAAGGAGTTTCTCATTATTTCCCTAGAGTTTAATATTATGTTGGATCACTATCACAGAGTCTCCAAAACTAATAATTGACAAACACCTTTAGAAAAAGCCAATTCCAAACCCTTCCATAATGAAAAAAATTCTTCCTGGTTATTTGTTGATACTCTTATCCCCCAAGCCAATTGAATCACTCTTTCTTCATTAGGGCGAATGAAAACCCCTCCCGCTCCAGCCTCCCTAGGGTTTCCTTTTGAGGCATCATCAAAGAATAATGCATGATGTCCTAAATTTATTTTCCATTTTCTGAATTCCTTTGCATCCATTTTGATTAAAAAAAATTGCAATCAATCCTTTAGGTCTGAAGCTACTAGCATGATGAGAGTACTAATCTAATCTCAACCATTCCTTTTCCGAAGTGGAGAACTCCTCCAATTATTTTTTGTTAAAACATTTCTCTGCAATTGTCCTATAGAGCAGAGATAACACTTTTGAAGAAGCGACTGAAGCACTTGGCGCTCTTCCTTGAATATCACATGATTGCAAGATATCCAAATAGACCAGCATAAGAATTTGGGGAGAGCCATCCAACTTCTTGAAATGACCAATTTGGAATTTCTTTGCCATGGAGATTTTTTACGCCAAGAAATAAACATTGCCTCCCAATAATTTGGAATTCTTTGTAAATCCAGTCAAGATCTAAAGCAAGACGGTAAACCTTTAGAGCAAAGGAACAATTCCAAAATAGATAGGGAATATCTTCCTTCACGTTTGACATAAGACATAGTGGGACGAACCATATATGTTTCGTTTCTTTAAATTTTTCCTTAGTTAACACCTTCCCATGCATCATTTCCAAACAAAAAAGATTGACTTTTGGAATCCCATCAGTGTTCCAGATCCTCCCCCAAATAGGATCGCACTACCCTAGGGTAGATTTTGAACAAGAAAATTATAACCATATTTTAATGTATAATTGCCTAACTTATGCCTTTCCATATCCTTCGTTCTAGTCTTGTAGTAACTACAGGAGTGTATCCTTTTAACACTTTAATCATTAAATCCTAAGATTGCTAGAGGTTAGTGGGGATGTTGTCATTATTCTATTTGATCCACCTTCCTTGGTTATCTCATTGAGATATATCCATGAGTTTTCGTATCCCCTTATCCTCCATCCATCTCACCAATTCTTTTATATCATCATTATCTTTTATGAGATCTACAAGAGGGAGGCCATCCTTCTAGAGAGGAATTCTTGCTCCATTCTCAGTTTTCCATCCTAGATGATCATATATAAGAGAAGCCACCGCTTGATAAAGTCTCCATATTTTCAATCCTTATTCTTGCCACACTTCCTGGTCAGGAATCAAAATTCTATTTTTGTTAAAATACTTCCTCAAAAAAGCATGCTTCCACCATTCTTTAGATTTCGAGAGAAGCATCCAGACAATTTTTTCTCCTAATGCAATGTTCATTAATGTTAGATCTTTGATTGCAAGACCTCCAACTGCTTTAGGTAATAGAACCATTTTCCAATTTATAAGATGAAAACAATGATCATTTTTCTTATCGCCTTGCCAAAAAATTTCCTCATTTTCCTACTAAGTTGATGAAGAATAGATTTTGAAGCTAATAGGCCAAATCCCAAATAAGCTAGGAGAGAGGACAAGACCGACTTAATTAATACCACTTTACTTTCTACGGATAACCATTGCGCGCCCCAAGATTGAATGCAATTCTTCATTTTTTGAATGACCTCTTCCCAATCTTGAACATTGGTTGCCCCTAAAGAAATAGGAATACCAAGATATTTGAAGGCTTTCCATTCTGAGTTTGCAGGGAAATAAAATATTCTAGCAATCTTGAAAAATGTCGTCTCATTGCAATTCCAACCATAGATTTGACATTTCCTTTTATTGACTAATCTACAAGATATTAGAAAGTAACTATCCAAAATTTTCTTAAATCGACTTGAAATTACCTTAGAAGTTGTAACCCACCTCCTCCCACATTTACCCACTTTCACCGGTTTGCTCAGGGTAAACACGAGCTGAGGGTCATTATGATAAGAATCAACCTCCTATATGACCTTAAGGAAATGGAGTTGCCAACTTAAGACTTTACTGACCTCCCTCAGGTGTCATAGGACCTCCGGGAGCAACCCAACCCCTTCAGGTGTCCAACCCCTGAGTTAACTCTCTCTTTCATTGACCTAGAGCCTTAGTCGCTCCCTTTCTAAGGCCTCAAAGTGTCTGTAACTCTCCATTCGCTCCCATAGGCTTGCTTCCAAGCAATTGTGGACCTTTTTGGTCAGTTCTATGCTAGCGACCCCAAATTCTGAGCCACTTTTTCAGGGCTAAGACTCATGCCCTTACCCATAGCTCAGTGAAACTCCCAGAAATGATAAATCACATATAAACAAGGCTTCCAAACAAAGACTTGAACCAGGACTTGACCTGACCTCTCCCAACTAGGACTGACATTTTGTCAAACACGTGGTGAACGTGTAACCTACAGGTCATGAATGCATATATGAACATAAGGATTTGAAAACTTATCTGAGGTTTAGCAAGAAGGATTAATGCCTTCTCACAATAGTTGTCATAACCCCAATTAGGCCATGCATTCATTAACCAGGAATTCATTGAATGAAATTTGATAAGAGCCATACTTAGATAAAAGTATAACTAGATAGATAACAATGATAAAACAACCATTAAAACCACATAACAACAAGCACATTTACTTATCAAAGAAAAGAGAAACTTAGCTCTTATTAACCATATACAAAAGCAACCAAGTCAGGGAATTACACATACCACCCGACCATACATTGGGTTGAACCAAATCTTTCTTTCAGCCAATCACCCCCGTGCCATATTCCAAGCATGAATGTGGGATCTCATGGGATAAACCAATCCACAAACAAACAAGGCAATCCAGAGGTTAAATCGCCTCCACTCTCACCATACCGCGATCTCACCTAAACCGGTCCCAAGATCACAAAACCAAACCGAGATTGGATGCCTTAGAATTCCTTCACCATCCCTTGAGGAATTTTCCTGTCTCCACCAACTTGTTGAGGGCTTCTAGGAGAAAACCATATCCGCTCACAACCCTTGGGATTTTCTTGAGACCACCTCACTCGGATCCAAATCCTTCTGACAATCCAAAGCTCAACCGAGAAAGAATCCCATCATACCATGGCTATTCGGAAAATGGAAAGGCAAGGCTGAAAACCACCATCAAAACCTGACAAAATCTGAGCGACCAACAACAATGAAACCAAATACACACATACACATACCATGAATGCCAAAACCAACTAGGAAAATGATACATGCAACCTGTTACCTGCAAGTATTCCTATTGAAGTTGCTTGATCCAACCTTTCCTTGGTTGATCCTTGCTTTCCTTTGCTTTCCTTTTCCTTCCTTTGCTTGCTTTCTTTCCTTATCCTCTTGGTTCTCTTCTCCTCTTTGAAACCAATTCTAAAAATGAACTGACCAAAGGCTACAAACTGATGCTCTGATGTATTTTATTATTGATGCCTATAATTTCTTTATTTTCCTTAATTTTCCTTCAATTTCCTCCTCACATGAAAGTTGTGACCTTTCACTTCCCATTTCTCCTATTTTCCTTTATTTCTATAAATAAAATGCCAATAATAACTTTTTGCCTTTTCAAATCTTTTGTCATTTCCTTTGTCAATTTTCCCTTAGCCATAATACACAACGAGTGATGCTCACTAGAATATTTTGCCCAACATTCACCTTGGAATAAGTGTCCCTTGACCTTGGTATTATTTTACCTTTATTAACTTTATTACATGAAATTTTAACTCAGGGTTGTTATAGAAGCCCCTCCCAACAGTAGAGTATCGTCAACAAATTGCGAGTGATCTACTTCCTTGGCATTGCGAGCTATACTTAATCCCATTAGCCTTCCTTCTTGCCTGGCTTGTTCCAAAAGTTGACTTAAGATTTTAGCCATGATAATATATAGAAGAGGAGACAAAGGGCACCCCTAACAAATTCTTCTTGATGCTTTGAAGAAGAGAGAGGGATGACTATTCATCAAAGGATCTATTCAGGGAGAGAAAATACATGCCTTAATCTAGCTGATAAAATCTTTGTAGAAGCCCATTTTTTCTAACATTAAGAAGAGAAAGAAGTACCTTACATGATTGAAGGCATTCTCCATGTCTAATTTTATCACCATTCCTCTTTCCCCTGCCTCCTTACTAGAGTGGATTACCTCCTAAATTAGAATTATATTGTCAATAATTTGACGATGTTGCATGAAGCCACCTTGATTCTTAGAAATGAAATCAAGGAGTAGTTTCTTTAGTTGAGTGTTATGATTTTTATGAGGATATTATAAGAAACATTTTAAAGTGAAAATGGACGAAATCTAGAGAAATTGACAGGATTTGAATCTTTAGGGATGAGGGCTAAAAAGGAAGGATTAGTAATGCCTCCCAAATTTTCTTTTGTTATGGAATAATTTAGCATCGAAGAAAATCCTCCTTGATTAGGAACCATAAATATTTGTAAAAACTTATGGTGAATCTATTTGGGCTAGGGGCCTTATCAGGATCCAGTCTCCAAATAGCTTCTAGCATTTTGTCTTCACTTATTTCTCTGACTAGATCTCTATTGGAAGACTCAATTACTACTATGGGAACACATTGAAGGAAACATTGCGCTAGATTCAACTCAACCTCTTGTTCCTCTTGATATAGAGCAAAAAAGTGTTGAAATGCTTCTTGCTTGATCTCATCAAATGAGGAGATTCTTGGTCGCCTTCTGGAATAATCTCCTTTACTTTGTTTTTGGGCTCTCTTGCTTTGGATTGATTATGAAAAAAGGAAGTATTTTAATCACCATCTTAAAGCCATAAGCTTCGAGACTTGAGACGTCAAGTCTCTTCCTCTTGGCGACTGACTACATATGTTTTCTTGGTTAGAGATTGATCTTTCTCAAGGTGCCAAGATTCTATTGGATTTTCTTCCATCATGCTTTGATGCTAGGCTAATTGCAGAATTAGATATTTATGCTTTTATCTATGAGGCACATACTTAGTCTTGAGCTAGAGTCTTAACACGTGCTTCACAACTTTTAATTTGGATTCCCAAACATAGAATGGAGATCCAAACACTAGGGATAGCCATGCATTCTTAATAAAGTCGATTACTCCTTCTTCAGATTACCAGACTGGATTATATCTAAAGGGAATAAAACCTAAGTTTTCAATTTGTTTAACAGATAAAGAGATCAGTCGATGATCCGACTCACCTTATGCCAAATTTATGAAGAACAATCCAAGTCATTCAACATCCAACTACTATGCATGAGGAACCTGTCAAGATGAGCTGCAATAAAGATTTCCCCATTTCTTCTATTTGCCCATGTAAATTTCCCAATTTTGGGGGTGATATCCACTAGATCCCATGTTGAAATATGTAACTAGGTTCGGTCTTCATAATGAGATATGTAATCATGATTTTATGTATTTGATGTAAAGAAGAAAAATAAATTTATTATTGTCATTATTAATGCATGGGTTTCATGCTCAAAGCTATTTTATTTAGGTCAAGCACCCATTGAGCGCTTCTAGGGCTTGCCATTAATTCAAGAAGTCAATTTAGTCATTGTCATGTATGGAATACCCTTTTGGGCATGTTGTATATTGCAAAGAAAATTTATAAGTGTCAAATAGACCATCGAAGACCTTGTCAACAAGCAAAGATCAAGTCGGCCTTCATGAGAGGACAAGTCGGCATCCAAGCAACAATTCAACCTAGAAGAACAGCGTATATAATACAAACTTCAACCTCACTTGAAGGACACACAACACACACAAGAAGTTCGAGAAAGGAAGAGAAAAAAGTGCGAAGAAGAGGAGGACTAGAAGAGGAAAAGAAAGCAATTTTTTTATTGTCTTTGGGCTACTATCCTTCAAATGTGTGAGAAAGCTAGGGCATCTATTGCAACAACTAAGGCCAAATTTCAGAGACCAAGTTAGGGCTTTAATTGGCATACTTTGCAAGCCGAGTTTCTTAAAAGAAAGGATAAACTCAAACGAAGAAGAAAAGAGGAATAAATCACCATATTCTCCACACGTGCAAGAGATAGGGTTTATGCAGAAGAAATTGCTTAGGGTGAAAGTTGCAGAAGAAACTGTTGGGGGTCGAAGTTGCAATAGAAACTGTTGGGAGTCGAAGTTGCAAATGAAACTGTTGGGGTCGAAGTTGTAGAAGAAATTGTTGGGGGTTGAATTTGTTGGAAGGAAAACTCATCAAGGAGGAAGGATTGACTCGGTTTTGGAGGGGTCTTTGTCAAGAGTCTCAGGTATTGGAATTCATCATTTGAAGTTATATAAGAAGATATGAGTTCTTCTGAGTTTTCCTCTCAAGAGTAGAGGTTTTGGCCTTGGCTGACTGTCTGCATTTTGTTTCTCCTTATCTCATTTATATTCATTGTTTGGTATTTGTTTGATGAAAGAAGAACACAAATAATAATTAAGTGAAAGAAGAAGCTAATCAAGTTAAGTAAAAATACATAACAAGCAATTATCAAAATAAGAGAAATAATCTATTTAGTTGCCCCTAGATTTATCAACATTCCAATCGTTAATAAGCTCTTCCATTCTTCCATGAAAAGGATTTCTGACAAGGAATCCACCTCATTTCTCTTCTAACTTAAGAATTGTGTTAAAATCACCACCCATAATGCAATTTGAAAATCTGCCCCTAGCCTTGATAGAATTGAGCGAATCCCATAAATTAGATTTGTCCCTATACAACACAGGCCTATAAACATTAATGATAAGAATTCGTTCTTTAGTATCTTTCCTTCCGAGGATGGTTGCAATTCAAAATTGTGACGTAATGTTATCAATTCCCTGAAAATGTTGTTCCGACCAAAACATGTTGATTCCTCTAGATGCACCTCTTGCATCTTGAACATCTCCACCATTGCCCTCCAAAACAATTGTGTCGCCTTATATACCTCTTTTTCTTCCATCTTTGTTTCTTGCAACAAGAGAATTCAAGGTTTTTCTTATTTTACTAAATCCCAAATCACCTAGGTTTTAATAGGGAGACTTAGACCCCTTATATTCCAAGAAAGAATGATCATCGAGAAGGAGGGATTTGGGAGGAGCCTCCTATTTTTTTTGGAATTTCTGGGCCTTTAGGACCTTTTGATTTAAGAATGTCTGGAAGCACCTGTTGATTTCCCATCTTCTTATTATTTTTCGCTTCTCTTTCTCGAACGACCTTCCTTTTAGGGCGACCTTGTTTCTTTTTATTACTTTTTGTCTCATGACTACTACCTTTATCAACCCAAACTAGGGTTTGTGCCATGTTCTTGGTTATGGCTCCTGTAGGGAGAGCATCACCATCGACGTGTACAAATTTGGGAGAGGAGGATTTGATTCTTGGTTGAGGAGATTGGGGAGCAGCTAGGATCGACTTTGCTGAAGGAAGAGATTGTTCTTCTATATTTTCTTCTTCTTCTTCATTAATTTCTCCTTCCTCCTGCACTTCCTCATTTGTTTCAACGTTTTGGGTGCCTTGATCTTGAGGGATGGCACCTTGATTATTATCTGAATGATTCTGTAGGGCATTAAAAGGATTGGAAGATGAAGCTCCATTGGTGTTCCACATTTTCTATTGACGGGTAATGTTAGATCTACCTTTGTTGTTCCCTTGCCTTTGAACTTGCCAATTTTCTCCCTTATCTACTGGCAGATCTGGGCCTTTGCTAGCCAAAGACTTTTTGCAATCTCTCATGAAATGACCATATTCATGGTAGTAGTGACACTTGAATGGGATTTGTTTATAATCTAGGGTTTGATAATAAGTCCATCCCCCTAGGGTTAAGTTGATCTAAGAAGGCAACCCTTTCTCCATATCTACTTCAACACATATTTTAGCACATGTAAACTGAGATCCCTTTGGTTTGACTTGATCTAGATACTTCCCAACCTCGTTCCCTATTGCTCTGAGGCAATCATCACTCCAAAAGAGAAAGAGGGAGATGGGGGAGTTTCACCCAAACTGAGATTGTTGTTGAGATATCTTCATCAGGATTGAAATCCAGAGTCCACTGATTCAAATACATACCCCTAGAACTAAAGAAATATAGACCATTATGAAAAATTACATCCCTATCCTTCTTAAATTGAAAAAGAAAAGCAAAGAATCTATCACCATAAGCGTAGAACAAAATATCTTCTTTCATCTCCGACCTCAATGATTGGTCAATCTAGGATTCCATTGAGCGAGGGGAAGGCCACATTCTGGTAAAATTGCCGACAAGGGCTCTCTGCGAAAAATCTAGGGTTGTTCTGATCGCACCATAGGGGAGTGTGGTGAAGGGAATTGCATCGGCCCTCTTCACAAATCTCGATTGAGCATTCTTGGGTTTTGGCCAATTTGCTAAGACTGCAATTAACAATTCAAAAGCTGCAACTTCATCTGCAATTGCAGAGAAAGGGGGAGGCGCAGAGGCCTATGGGGACGCCATTGCAGGATGAATCAATATATAGGGTTATTATAGAAGGCAAGTGCGATTGCAGAGCTCTGAAATCCAAATTTAAAGATTCCTGAATTTAACTGCATTAAAATGAATGATTTTAAATCAACCTTTTACTTATTTAAATCATATTTCATTAAATTTGATAATAATGGTTAAAGTTATTAAATTTAACTAAATTAAAATTAATAATTTTGCTTAGGATGTGATAAATTTAATTCAACTTTTTATAAATTTGATAAAAATATTTTTAAAATATATTGATTTATTTTAACTTTTTATTTATCAAATTTTCTCTAAAAATCTTATTTATATTTACAAAGTCCTCTCTGCAGTACTTCATCAAATTTAATACAATTTTGATTTAGCAATGTCTTTCGGATTAATCACATTATCATTTGTTGGTCGAGTTTTGTATTTTGTGGTTCATCCTCAAGACATTAGATGGATGAACCACATTAGATGGTTCAAAACATCTACCAACAAATGATAATGTGATTAATCTGAAAGACATTCACTAAATAATATAGATCACAAAAGCCTGAAATCAATGATTAATACCATTCATTAATAATTAATAAGTGTAATTAAAATAAAATTTATTAATTTTAATAATGTATTTTAATATGGTTAATTGTTTTAAAAAATTATTTTTCAAACTTCATAAATTTCATAAAATTATATTTCAAAATATAGTGGTGCAACGATGTAAATTTAATCACTGGTAAATGCTTATTGACATCAATCTATGATAAGCATCAAAACGCTCCCAAGAGACATCTCACATTTGTTAGATTAAGAAAATTCATAAAAATTAACTAAAATATAACTTTATTTCTAATTATATTATTAATTATAAAAATAATTAATATATGAGTTAAACACTATTCTTATCCATGGAGATTCACCCCACTCTACCTTAGAAATTCTTAATTTGTAAATAACTTTTGTTATAATACCATAGGCCAATATATGACTTATCAATACCACATTGTCATATGATACTTGTTGATATGACATTTTTTTTAATTAATTAATTTGAGATAAATTAGTTAAAAGAACATAACTAATTTGAAGATAAATATTAATAATTAATATTTGTATATTACTATGAATATTTCAATATATTTCATGAAACTTAAATCTCCATTATCCAACGAATAATTAAATTAAAATTCTAAAAAACTTATTCTCACAACATCTTAATCAAATCAAAACAATTTCAAAAAATACTCCAAGTCTTAAAATAAATTAATATATTTACTTTGAGATAAATTAGTTAAAAGAACATAACTAATTTGAAGATAAATATTAATAATTAATATTTGTATATTACTATGAATATTTCAATATATTTCATAAAACTTAAATCTCCATTATCCAACGAATAATTAAATTAAAATTCTTAAAAACTTATTCTCACAGCGTCTTAATCAAATCAAAACAATTTCAAAAAAAGCTCCCAGTCTTAAAGTAAATTAATATATTTTATTTTAAAAAATTAAATTAATTTTTTTTCAATTTCTTTTTTAAAATAAAATATATTATTAATTTATTTTAAAATTTGAAATGTGTCTTAAAAGAGCTCGTCTTCCTCGGACCTAAGGAAACAGGTTAACGGCCCAAGACGTAGAGGCATCTGGCAGGAGTGAAAGCCTCCTCCCTTACGGACCCTAGCGGGTTATTTCAGGGGGCATGGTTTTCCTTGATAACAGTGATGTGTCAATTGACATTCGCGGATAGCAGCGAGAGATGGCTGTCCTCACTGTTGGTTTGACAAACTAAGTTTGATAAGTTTTTCCACCTTTAAAAAAAAACAAAAAAACTACTCTGCTTTTATTTAAGTTCAATTTTCTCACGAAATATGGTCCAAGCCCTAATATCATCTAGCAGATAAAAGCCAAACACCCTTCTAACCACTAACCAGTAATTTTATGGTCCAAACCCTAATATCATCTAGCAGATAAAAGCCAAACACCCTTCTAACCACTAACCAGTAATTTCAAATGCTCTAATTCTTACATATATTATTTGAATCAAACTTATGAATATTGTTTAAAAAAATAAACACGTCTGGCTGATCGATAATTTTACTATGTTAATTTTTTCACTTCGTATAAAAAAAACACATTTTAACTTTTTTATATTTCCCAAAGGATTCATACGCTTAATAATAGTCTGTCTTAATCTTGAATTCATGTGGTTCTTAGAGTTCCCATTTATAGGGCATTCTCCAATTTTTTTATAAAATATAATGTGAATAAATATAATTTTTGATTGCAAATTGAGAACTTTCGAACACAATTCAAATCCGTACCAAAAGGTAAAGAGATATTTCAGGGAGAGATCTGAGAAGTAAGTTACTGTTCCTTTAAAAATTTGAACTGTTTTAATCTCCACAAATTAAAGCTACTCGGCAGGGATATTCACAAAATGTGCCCTTCTGAGTGATTCACCCACCTGATCTTTAATCTTTGCCTTTCAACCCAGATGCCCATTAGAGAATATCAATACATCGTTCATCGTTCACTTTGATTCGAAATATGGTGCGCCTTTTGGCTCACCCAACAAGTCTCTTGTCATTGCCTGCAACCCAGAAGTGCCTCCACACAATCGTGACTGATGCCCAGACGATGACAACAATACATTCTTTAAACTTGTCTGCTCTCAAACATTTCCAATATTCCATTGGACCCAAATTTAACAGAACCCCAAATCAGAATTACCTGTACTCCCATGGACCCAAATTTAGCAAATTCCCAAAACAGAACCAGATTATATGCATGGCTCATCCAAGGAGAGTCAAGATGGTTGCACAGCAAATCAGGAGGGAGCTAGCAGATATGCTTTTGAGGGACAAGGTATTACAGCAGGCCATTCTTCCAGAGACTGCACTCGGAGCAGACAAGTACTTATCTTCACTAACAACAATAAGTGATGTTGAAGTCTCTGGGGACTTACAGGTATGTAAAATTATTGTCTATATGTTGTACATTGCATATATATACATACATATATAATGTAGAGTTTTATGTGAAAAGTTGGGTTTTATACAAGTGGCATGTGTTTGGGAGGCTTATTCTCAGGAATTGCTTCAGGAAACATTCCCAGGGGCTTCAATGCAAAGAGTGAACTTCGTTCCACTTAAGTGCTAGGTTCAAGGGGCATTTATACTGTTAAAATTGTCAAGTCTTGCACCCAGCTTAATTCCTTTCAAGCTTATTCCTATGAATTTCATCCTTATGAAACTGAGAATTGAACTCAGGTGGACAGCCTAACACTCCACCCACCTCATCAGTGAACCAACGCTCTGATGAAAATTTTGTGTTTTCCCTTACCTAGTTGAACTTGATACACACCCCATGTGCCGAATTTGCTATTTAATACTTAACTGACATCATGAAATTAGAACCAATCACCTGGTATGAGGTACCCAAACATGTGCCGAATTTGCTATTTAATACTTAACTGACATCATGGAATTAGAACCAATCACCTGGTATGAGGTACCCAAAGGTTTGGCAACTAGCCTAAGCCCTGTGGGTCATATGAATCAGACTATTTTGTCTATGTGTGGGTGCCTGTGTGTAAATTTATATCTGTATATTCTTCTGTAATATGTGTGCGTGTTGTCTAGCTGTAATTTCATTGATTATGCAAGAACTCTAGAAAACCGTGCAAATTGCATTTTTTGGAGATTAATTTGTTAAATGTAATCTAAATGTAAAGAATCAAGGTAACTTTTGTTACATCAAACAAATTGCAGACAGTTACAAAGAAAATTTCAATGGCACTTGGTCCTTGAGATTTACCTTTTCCGAACCACGAAACTTGGTTTACTTTATGAAAGCAACAAAAATTGTTTCACATACTCGGTTGTCTGTTACTTTTAAATGTGAGCTTCTTGGATAAGATTGACTCTATGAGATTGGAAACATTGACCTGCTGGACAGAAGACCGATTTTTGGCAACCAGACTAAATTGTTTCGGTCAAGTACATCAGATTTCAGGAGCATACTGCACCAGATCGTCACAAAATACTTTTGGGAACTTAATATGGCTTTTTATAGAGGTACAAAAGATATGGAAAAATTACGTAATATACACGCAAGAAAATTGTGAAAAATCTGGAGTAGTTCATACGGAAAATCAAGAAGGGAACAAAAAATGAAATTTAGGGATCAATATGATTATAAATCTTGAAAACCTTAATAGAAAATTACATAGTGCAGAATCATTGCTTCTTTGATTGAGAGTACTGATATGCTATTAATATGGGGTTCAGAAAGAATGAATATATATATATATAATTTATGTGTTCTATTTTGATTATGCCACAATGAGATTGGATACGTATATACTTCGCAAACTATTAGGCATAAAAACTGTCTTCTTATCATAGGATGAAGCTCCAAAAGAGGTTCAACTTCGATAAAGAGCAAAGGGATAAACAGTGGAGAATGTGGAAGCCAAGAACACAGGCCTTAAATCGTACCATGTTCCGTACCATTTTGTGGGTTGCTCTTTGGTTGAAGATGATCCACAATATCTATATTTTTGTCATGATTCTGTTTTGGACATGCTGATTTTGCTTTGGTAAGAATTGCATTGTCACATATTTTTCAAGTTAATAGACTTTCTATGATGGAATGTGTTGCAAAACTAAAGAGGAGATGTGTCTCCCTCTAACTGTGAACTGGCCCTACCTGAGAAGTGTTAGTTGTTGGTTAAATGCACATCCATTCTAGATGTACTTTAGGTGCATGGGCGTGATACAACAACATATCTTTTATTTTCAAGGGTAGCATTAGAATAGGGGTTTTTGAATGTTATCACTGGAGATCTGTTTTAGGAAATTATATGATTTTTTTTAATAAAAAAACTTTCTTTTATCATATATTGATCAAATATGTACATGGTATTTAATACCCAAAAAGTGGGCTGCAATAGAAGCTGCCATTCGCTAATTACCTCTAAGACCTAGCCAATTAATAAGCTTTAAAAGCATATATAAATTACCAGACAGGCTGAATAGTAAGTACATCAAAATTAAGTCCAAGTGCAACAAACTTAAGAGAAGTGCTAGCTGGTCGAAACAAATTGTCATATCCATCTCACAGCAGCAGGAATCATGCCTGTATCAGACCCTCCATCCATTGATACTCAGCTTAGATTAGTAATGATTCGATCCCACCCATTGTTGCCTTGTTTTAGTTTATGGAGGTGTCTCATCCTTAGCGATGGTTAAGGCCAGTGATGGGAACTTATGGTTTTAGGCGACAAGCCATGGAGGCCAGCTATAGTATTATTATCATGCAAATTTGCACCAGTGGACCTGCCTTATAATTTTAGACAACCAACCCTGTCACTGTTGGAAGCCTCTCCATTTGAACTGGTGCTTTTCCAATCTTGGAGGATGTTCTTAGGGGTTGTGTGCTGTTATCAAACGAAGATTTTTGTGTAAAAAGTCCAATTGATTAGTACACAATAAAAGGTCACTCTTGAGTTGCCAATAAGAAAAAGGCAAGTTAAACTTTAAAAAAATAAGAGTGGTTGAGATCAGATCCCAAAGATAGCTGTAACATGTTGACTCATATATCAACTATTTGCTCTATGGCTTGCAAAGTGTTGCAATGTCTATATCCCTATGAAACAAGAAACTAAAGTATGTGGGATCCTGTCACTGTTCCTTTCAGTAGGGTTGTTGAAGATCCTTACATCCTGCTAGACCAGCACACACAGATTAAAGGCCTTGTTACCACAAAATCTAGCAAGCCTTGGAGAGGGAAACCCTGCAAGACAAGAGCTAGACAAAGTGCTAACAATGGGGTAGAGGCCCAATGTCACCTCAGCCAAAACCCCTTGCTCTTTATGGACTTTCACTAATGGGAGGAGTCCCGGTAGGAAGGAGATCACTTAAAATAGATATGCTAGATATAAGGCACAAAGTGATCTAGCTAGAACTCATTCGAGAGAGAGACTCAATAATAGTTCAAGGCTTCAAAGAAGCAAAATGATTTCAAAGAAAAGCTCAAGAAAAGAGGCCCAAGACCTAGGGTTTTGAGATTTTCGAAGCTAATAGGTATTCACAAGGTCAAGGCCCGAGATAAAAGGCTTCTTATGATATACTTTGACATACTAAGCTCATACAACCTTCAAGGAAGTCCTCAAGTTCAGGGGAAAAGGAGTAGGGTTTCCCTCTTGGAGCAACACCTAGGGCATGATATTTTATGGATGCCCACCGAACTTGGAGGATATTTAGCCTAGACCCTAAGATTGATGTTTAGACTCTCAAATCACCAAAAAGTCTCCTCCCTAAAATTTCGTTGCAAGCCCTAGATTTTCTCCCTAGCCTTAAAAGGACCGAATTTAAGGAGAAATTTATGGAAAAAGTTTGGGGTTGACCACCAAGGACTTGGATTAGTGCCTTGTCCTTTTTGGGCATATGGAATCTAGGAGGTTTTGATAAGCTAGATCCTTTCTAAGGAGGCTAAAAAATTGATGACCTAGGTATCAACTTCTAACATTTACTCACTTATAAAGAAAATGGAGTTTGAAGGAGAAATTTAAGATTTCCTCCACTAGGAACATTCATTACATGCACAATCAATAACATATGCAATACTCAACTAGATATCCTTTCAAAATTAATTTTCAACAATTAGGGCACGAATTAGCATCATCTAGAAGCAACAATTCCATATATATGCCAATTTCAAGATAGAAAATTTTCAACAATAAGCACTTACAAGACAATATGTAGTATATCCATCCATTACCCAAAAAAGTAGCTCCAAAGACCATCAAAAATAGCTTCCAAATATCGAAATGCATCCAATAGATCTCCAGTAGCCAAGAAGGAACAAGTGTGAGTTTCTCTAGTGAGGTCGAATTGTTCAAGAGATGATGATGAGAGACTCAAATAAAGTCTCTCTTATTTATACATGTCCAATCAAGTCTAATATTAGCCTAAAGCCCCTTTAAGTTGTCAAATGATGGGCAAAAACTAAGTGTGTTTACAAGTCAACCACATAGCCAATGTGAAATCATAAAGATTAACCCACAAGAGCGCTGAAATATTGACGTCATCACTATGTGGGCCTCTTAGAGGCATGCTTTGAGCTCTCTTGGTGCTAAAATGATTCAAGAGGGCTCCAAAAGTCATCCTCCAGGGGTTGGCCCCTAGATATCCATGCAAATCATCGTGTGGACCCCAGTTTTGTGTTTGGGGCACAAAATGGGTCTCATGGGTCTCCTGGTGATAGAATAGCCTAATTTTTCTCCAACGTTGAATGCTGAAAGTATGGTGCTAGCCCTCCCATGTCTCAAGGGATGAGACAAACCTCATCTGGGCCTTGGAACAACTGCCAAATCATAAGTGTACTGCTAAGTTGGCTGGGGGCATACTAGTCCAAGTGCATCATCTCATGAATAATGTGGGACAAAGCGCAGACTACTGGGGTGCTATAGGTGTCCGTAGAGTGGAGTGATGGTCTGCAAGTGATAGGAGTCCCATGGCTCTCAATGCTTCACATGTAGGGTGTCATAGGCTCCTCTACTGGACTTGGGCCCTAGTTAAGTTGCCTAGCCCATGATGAAAACCACTTGCAAATCACACATAATGTCCAGTGCTGCATCTTCACCATCAGTTACAATTAACCATTCATGCATCTAAGTGAACCAAGCTTGTTAGTCAAGGGCAAATTCAAACTTCATATGGGGCTTCTCTTCCTGCAAAGACATCAACCCTCCCTCTCAATGAGGGAGACATTTTGCATCACGCCAAGCTTGTCTCTGAAGTATACAAACTTTACTTTAGATAGAGGCTTGGTGAGAATGTCTGCAATCTGCTCATCTATGTATATTTACTGTAGCTCCATTGCTCCTCTCTGCACCATGTCTCAAATGAAGTGACCTGATCAAAGAGTGCTGTAAGAAACCTCTAGAGCCACACTACTAAATGTTTTGTGACATTGGCTGCGATATACTCTGCTTTTGTTGTCTTGAGTGCAACAATCTGCTTCCCACTAAGCCAAGATGTCGTAGTTGATTCCAAGTTGAAGCAACACCTTCATGTGCTCTTTCTGTCCTATATACTTTCGACCCAATTTGAATCTATATATCTCGTAGCCTCACTTCACCACCTGAGACATATCTCAAACCATATCTACTATACCATGCAGGTACCTCAACCATGCTTTGCTACAACCCAATGTAGATGCCTTGGCTCGATCATATACTGGCTCAAGGTCTTTACTGTAAAGCAAATATTAGGCATAATGTTAACCAAGTACATCAAGGATCCAATCAAATGTTTGTACATCGTGGGATCCACCAAATCTGAATCTAAAGCGGAATCACTCGACTCTTCAAATTGGAAACCATAGGTGTAGGCATGGACTTGCAATCCATCATACGAATCTCCTCAAAATATAGATAATGAAGATCTCATTTGATCTCAGCTACACGTCCAATACCAGGAAATAGTGTATCAAGCCAAGATCCTTCATCTCAAACTTCAAGGCCAAACCCCTCTGACACTAAAGCAGGTCTTCTTGTGGTAGTCCTGGTTGCTCGCTCTGTCACAGAAGAAAATCCTCTTGCCACTGTTGCTCCTCATGTAAGCAAGTCCTTTTGCCATTGCTACTTCCTTTGTCATGTAAGCAAGTCCTTTTGCCATTGCTACTCCCTTTGTCATGTAAGCAAATCCTTTCACTATTTGACATTGTCTCCTCAAAGAAGGCACACTGCTCTTTGAGACCCGTCTCTGAGCATCTTGATAATCTCAATCGATGACATCCTCTAGGAAAACTACTCCTTCCATTCAGCCTGACGGTTTGCACCCTCGGAACTGGAAGCCCTTTCAGTCATCTGGCACGATCCTGGATGTCCTAACAATCTGTACAATTTCTTCCTTTCGAACACTAATCACTTTTTTGAATCTATGCTTGAGCCCTGTTGGGAACGGGATCCCCCAAGGACATTTTTGGGGCTAAAAGCCCATGTTTTGGGTCGAATTTTGTAATAAAATAGTAAAGTCTCTGCATTTTGTGGTCGCGGAGTGCGAAGGTGTCATGAGTCATAAAGGGTTGTCTGCCCTTATTTTTGTAAAGTAAAGTCAGTTGTAAAAGATCTACCCATGGTCTGCGGACCATGGGATTGTATAAAAGGAGCTAAGCTCTAAGTAGTTTTGAAAAGAGTAATGAGTCAGATAATGATAGCTCTGAAGTAAGAAGTCTAAGTTTCAGGTCGTAGCGTAGGTAGAGGCTCTGCAACTGAGTGCGCATAAACCTAGGATAAAAGTCGCAGCTGAGTGCGCGGACCCCTGCAGCTATGTGTGCAGGGCGGATAGAGTCTGTAATCATCTGAAGATATCAATAAAGAGAAGCATTCTACGAATTCTGTGTCTTTGTTTCCTGTTAATGCATCTTGACATGTTATGTATGAATTTCATTTATAATGCTTATATGATGTGCGAATGTATGTAATTACGTTGGTTAAGTGAACGCAAGTAAGAACATCTGTTCATTCTATGAATTCTGTGTCTTTTTTTCCTGTTAATGCATCTTGACATGTTATGTATGAATTTCATTTATAATGCTTATATGATGCGCGAATGTATGTAATTACGTTGGTTAAGTGAACGCAAGTAAGAACATCTGTTTACGCGGTGCTAACTATGATTGTCTAATAAGATAAGTAAGACACTTAAACTAGTTTGGGAATCTGCACGGTACGCTGCCATAGCAACGCGAAAGTACCTGAGCCGCAGGTTAGGGCTGCGCGAAGGTCAATCGTACCTTTTTGCGGAGGTACTGAAGGGCGGAATAAAGGGCTAGTCTGGCAAGCCCTAGAACTAAGTGACCTGCGCGAAAGCAAGAATAGAAGGAATAAACCGACATCACGACCATCTCAGGGTGCGGAAACTTGGTTCCAACATCCCCCCATACTGCTTCGGGTGAGACTTCGGTCCGCACTCCGCGGGCTGATGCCGAAAGGGTCAGTAGTGTAGGGATTTGTTTGGCTAACTAACACTAAACCTGGGTCAGGCCCCCACAAGCCAACAAGCCCTTAGGTCATACAAAAAAACTGATCATCTAGTGATTGGAGCAAAACCATCTTTGTAGTCCACTCCCTCTTATTGGGAGAATGTTGAAGAATGTAACTAGGTTCGGTCTTCATAATTGTATTTGAGTCATAATGAAATGTATTTATCAAAAGAAAGAAAAATATTTTTATTATTATTATTATGACTTATTAAAACATGGGTTTCATGCTTGGGTCAACATTTCATAGGTCAAAGTCCCCATTTAGGACTTCTAGGTTTTATATCGAGTCATTAGAGTCATTGTCCATTTAATGAGACCCTTCTTGGGCTTTTCAATCATGTAAAAAGAATTTTTATTGAGTCAAATAAGTCATTTGTCACCTCCACACCAAGTCGACCCTCACCTTATCAAGTCAGTCTACATGAAGGTAATTCGAACCCCAGAAGAGGCTATAAATACAATGCAGTTCGATTCATTTGGAGCATCACTCACACAAGTTCGATATACAAGAAGAGGAAGTAGAAAAGTGTGAAGTTCCAAAAGAAGAAGAAGAATTGCAGGAGAAGGACAAGATTGAAGTTTTGGGCTATCTCTCTCTCACTCATACGAAGTTACTAAGCTACTGTTGGGGTCAAAGTGTTGTTGCAACTAGGTCGAAGTTCTGTTGTGGAGAGTTCGAAATTCTGCTGCTGCTTCTAGGTCGAAGTTGCTGTTGCTAAGGTCGAAGTTGCTGTTGCTACAATCGAAGTTGTTGTTGCATCAAGGTCGAAGTTGTTACTGTTGAAGAAAGTGTAACTAGGTTCGGTCTTCATAAATGTATTTTTGATAGTTGTATTTATTCAAGAAAAGAAATATTATTTTTGTTTTATTTATCAATGAGTTTCTTGCTCATTGAAGTAGGTCTAGCACATGTTAAAGTGCTATAGGAGAATCAAAGAGTCAAAAGAAAATGTTGAATACCCTTAAGGGCATGTTACACCATGTATATACTTGAATAAAGAGTCAAAGGAAATCCCTCCAAGCAAAGTCAAGTCCTCTCCATGCAACGACATCCTTCAAGGAGCAAAAATGATGAAGAAACTTCAAGTCAGTCTACAGTCAACAAGTCAGCCTAAAGGAGGGACAATCCTCTATATATAGAGGCTGTCCACTCCCTCATAATGTCATGTACTCACCTCTGAAATCAACGAGCAAGAGAAGTCGAAGAAAAATGAAGAAAGTCAAAGTTTAAGGAGCCTCTAGTGTAGCGAAGAAGGAGAAGACAAGATCAAAGTTTAAGGGACTGTTCTAAGGGTCAAACACAGTCACACGTGCGAGAAAAGGAGGCCTCTCTGCAGTCATAACAACAGTAGTATATCAGCACCATATCTCACATCATTTGGGCTAGTAACTTAGGCCTCCCACTATAGCGAAGAAGAGTCTATCTCAAGCAAAGGTTAAAAGAGCCTAATATCCAAGGAAACCACCCACACGTGCGAGAATCTAGGGTTGCTGTATAGTCACATCAGTCTTCATACAGATCTCAAGAAGAATCTCGTTTGGTCAAGAGAAGGAAGGTGTCTCCATAAGTGAAGGATATCACCAAGTATAAAAGAGAAGCATCTCATCTAGAGATCACATAAGCAAGGTCTATCTTCAATCAAAGAATGAAGAAGGAGGACGAAGTGTCGAGAAGCAAAGTGCTGGAAGAAGGAAGACTAAGTGCCGGGGAACAAAGTATAGAAGGGAGGAAGGACTTGACTTGTGCTTGGAGGACATTCTAGTCAAGGGTCTGGGGTTTGGCATTGATCAATAAGAAGCTTCAATAAGAGATACTTACCAAAGGGTTTTCCTCTCTAAGATAGAGAGGTTTTGGCCCTGGCAGAGAGCCAACATTTTGTGTTCTTATGTTTTGGTAGCAGTTTGATGTAGTAAACAAACACACTAATCTAAAAAGAAGATCAAACTAAGATAAATTGTAAAAGTGCTTCACAAATTGTTATAAAGTCTAGAAGAATCCTACTATACACCATTGCCCTTGATTCTTCAACAATTACTGCTACTAGATCGAAGTTTCTACTGCTACTATTAGATCGAAGTGTTGTTGTTACTGCTGCTGCTGTTCTAGGTCGAAGATATTGTTGGAATTTGGAAGGTTATCATCGCAAAAGAAGGGAAGGGCTGACTTGGTGATTGGAGGAAGTCTGTGTTTAGGTCAAAGAGTCTTGGATTATCTCGTGAAACTATTGAAGGAAGAGTTGACAGGGTTTTCCCCTAGATAGGGGTTTTTCCCTGGCTGTCTGCCTACATCTGGTGTCTTTGATCTCGTGCTATGATTTTGGTAATTGCTTGATGAACTAAGAAAAAAGAAGAACACAATAAAGTTAATAAGAACATAAGAATATCACAAGTAATTATCAACATAAAGAAAATATTTCTGCCTTTCTGATTTTCAAACACCCTCTTGTCACAAGCTTTGCTTTGTTCTTCTTGATGTTGCCATCTGTTGCCTGAATCATTTTCTTGGCAACCTTCATGATGTACCTGCAAACCTCATTTAGGAGGCCATGGAAGAAACAATTATAACCAATCAAAAAATATAAAGGCAAGAGGTTGACCAAAGGAATAAAAATAATAATAATCAAGGGAGAAAGATATGAAGTACTTATCTTTTGATTAAGAAAGAAACTGCTGAGAGTTGTAAGAAATTGTCAACTCCCTCTTGATCCTTGCCTCCTTGTAGAAATCAATGAAGTCAATCTGCAATCTCATCAAGCTTGGATTCCTTTATCTTCTTCTGAGGTGGATGCTCATCCTCGTCCTTAACATTAGTTGTTGATGCATGTTGCCTTTTCTTGCATGAACTGTAAGGGTTGGGGTTTCTTCATCCTGCGGATTCATCGAGTTGTCTAGCCATACCAAAGGCTCAACAACCAGTTGGTATCAACACCAAGTCATTCCACATGCTATCAAGGAGATAACCAAGTATGCATCGCTCCAACTGCACTTGCATCCAACACTTCAAGTCTTGCTTTAGGGTTTCGTCCCACAAACCCTAGGAATTTCAACAAGTATAAAGACTCCAAGATGAATATATTAATAAAGACTCCTCAGCTCCTTGTCTTGACTGGTGCCGAACTTCCAGGTGCTTTTTTATCTTTTGACTTAAGCACATCAACATTCCCCTTATCCATTGACAACCTACTTTCATTGCTAAGTTTTGAAAATTATGAATTTATGTCTATAGAAGGGAATTTACTGGCCATTAGAAGACTTGATGGTCTAAGAACATTCCGATCAAGGCTATTCTAGAGCAAGAACTATTTCCATGGCCTTGTTGTCCTTTGCAAGCAACCCTTTCTCCTCTTTGTCCTTGTAGCCTTAGTCCTTTGCTGCTGCAAACTTCTAACACATGGTCTGCTCCGTTAGACTTCTACAAAGATCAAATCCTTTTAATCTCTGTCAAATTGCTTGTTGTCCTTTGATGCTACAGGCTTCTTTTCACCTTGTTGTCATCTCCTTTTCTTTCTTGATAGATTTCCCCTTTAGCTCCAATGCCTTGTCATCATTTACAACACCCTTTTTCCAGCTCGATCAACCTTACAAACTTTTAGAGCACTCAGTTTGCTACAGTTGACCCTTGGCCAGCCTGCCTATCTCCTTGAGGCCCTCGACCTAGCTTGATCATACTGCAGTCCTATTCCTAGCTACCTCGACCCTTGTCAGATGCTTCTCGACATGTTTGGGTACAATTCTTGAGGCCCTCAACCCTTTCTACGACAAACAAACTCTCCAAACTCAACCTCCTGATGCTAGCTTTGGTTCTCTTATTTTCTAAGGTTACGACTCTCTTAAGGTTGCTCTTCTTTGCACAAATGAGTCCAACCAAATTGTCTTTTAGACTGGCTTCAATGGCTGCTCTTTCTATTGAAAATTGTAACTAGGTTCGGTCTTTATAATGACCTAATTGTAATCATGACATTGTATGTTCTTTATAAAGAAAGAAAAGGGAAGAAAAAGGAATTATATTTTATTTTGGAGTATGGGTTTCATACTCAAGTTTGAGTCAAAAGCATGTTCTTTGCGCTTTTAGGTTTTCTAGGTCTTTCTAGGATAAAGAATAATATTGGTCATGTGTCATAGTCCCAATTGGACTCATTGTAATAAAGATATTTATTTTATCAAGAAAAATCCATTTTGTATCCCAAGACCAAGTCGGCCTAAGGGAGGGCTATTCAACCCCTCAAGAAGGCTATCAGTACAAGGAGCTCGACCTCATTTGAAGCACTCACTCTTCACAAGTTTGATCTGCAATAGTGAAGGAGAAGAAGAGCAAGAAGGACAAGGAAAGGAATGAAGAATCGAAGTTTCTTGGGCTAGATATCTCTCTCTCTCTGTCCATATGTGCGAAGTTAGGGTTTCTGTGAAGCTGTTGTTGCAGGAGGCCAAAATTGCGGGGCCGAAATTCTGAGGAGTAATTGTAGGGCCGAAATTCTGGAACGAAGTTGTAGTAGGTCAAAGTTTGGAAGCTGCCTTAGAGAAGATCTTGCTGGGGGCTGACTTGGTGCTTGGTAGGGTTATTGGATTTGGTCTTTGGGTCTTGGAAGTCTCTTTGTAAACAAATTCTATATAAGAAGAGAAGTTTTTTTCTGTGTTTTTCCCTTGGCGGGATTTTTCCCTGGCTTGGAGCCTATATCTTGTATACTCTGTCTTGTTGTGATCTTCATTGTTTTGGTAATTGCTTGATGAACAAGATCTAATAAAGTAATAAAAGGCCAACATACATCACAAGTATTAACAAGTTAAGGAAAACCATCTATAATACATGAGTCTCCAGATTTTGCAACATGTATCACAACTAAGGTGCAAGGAGACTAAAGATTACATTCTAGTTGGCACTATGGCAAGAGTTGTAAGGAAGGGTTTCAAGTTTCTTGGGAATCTCGCTACATCGATCAAGGATTGCATTTTGAAGATCATCTCCAAGATTGCGAAGAAGTAATGGATGGAAGTTTGTTCTCCGCTTTATCCAACACTTTGTAGGACAAGAATGTATGGGTTATTGACAGTGGTGCCTCCAGACATATGAGGGGAGAATGCAGTCAACTTCAAATGCTATCTAAAGGAAACTCCTCCCACTCAATCGAACTTGGAGATAAGAAGAGCTATCTAGTGAAAGGCATTGGATCTACTTTGTTGGAGCTTGAGTCTAGTGGAAGCATTCACCTCAACAATATTTTATATGTTCCAGGTTTGAAGAAAAACTTACTTTCTATTTCTTGTCTAGAGGATAAGGGTGATAGAGTTGCTTTTGTTGATGGCAAGGTTTTGGTTTGGGGTAAGGGCTCTAGTATTGATGATGCTAGGGTGATTGGGATTTGTGAGGGGACATTATATAGACTTTTTACACCTCTATCTCATGCCCTAGTCCACTTGGATGTAAGTCCTTCCGAACTATGGCATAAAAGGTATGGAACCTTCATTATAAGATTTTGCCATCCCTAAGTCAAATGGTTAATGGCATGCCTAAATTGAAGGAAGAACATGAAGGAACCTACAAGGGATGTGCTCTAGGCAAGAACGTGAAGAAGCCATTTGCAAGAAGTGATACAAGATCTAAGGAAGTTTTAGATCTCATACACTCAGATGTATGTGGACCTATGGCAGTTAAGTCACTTGGTGGACATTAATATTGTGTGACCTTCATTGACTATTTCTCAATGAAAACTTGGCTATACCTCCTCAAGAACAAAGATGAGGTATTCAAGAGTTCAAGAATGAAGTGGAGAATCTGACCGAGAGAAAGATCAATACTCTGAGGTCAGACAATGGTGGAGAATACACCTCCAAAGAACTGATAGCATTTTGCAAGGAAGCAGGGATTAAGAGGGAGATTATTGTTCCTTATAATCTTGAACAGAATGGCGTGGCTGAAACAAAGAACATAACTATTGAAGAATGTGTCAAGGTCATGCTACATGATCAAGATCTCCCTCAATTTTTGTGGGGAGAGGCATGTATGACAACTGTCTACATGCAGGACCGAAGTCCTCACAAAATTCTCAACAACATGACTCCGGAAGAAGCATTTATCGGAAAGAAGCCAAGTGTGGATCATCTTCAAATATTTGGGTGTCCTATGTATATTCATATACCCAAGGAAAAGAGAAAGAAGTTGGATCCTACCAGTCTAAAGGGCATCTTTGTTGGGTATAGTGCTTCATCAAAGGCATATAGAATCTATGTTAAGGAGGATCGTCGAATTGAAGTGAGTAGGGATGTCTTGTTTGATGAAAGTATAACTTACAAGAAATCAAAGGATGTTTCTGTTGACTCTGATGAAGAAGAAATACCTATCTTTGAGGATATCTCAAGGGACAATAATGGTCAAGAGCAGACCAACGTTCCCCAAAGCGGGGGCGCGGAAGTGTCATTTCCCGAAAGCCTATGAAGCAAAGCGTCTACTATATATATATATTACTTTTTTGCATTTATATTTAAAAAACATCCCAAATACCAAATTAGTTGTAGAAGACATGAAAACATGCATATTTTTACATAAATCAAGATAGATACGGCATCCATGATTCCATTGTACATCAATGATTAATTATTCGAGTGTCAACCATCTAGATTCTAGCAATTACAAACATACATCAAATTTTTAAGCATATCATAATGATAAAACATAAAACATTTAGAAGATAAAATCATCAAACATTTAGAAGATAAAATCATCAAACATTCAAGTAAGTTATATGGCAAGTGAGCAACTATCAACATGAGTCATGTCCAAAAGTCAAATAATAATGTTTACAAAATAGGCCACTTGGCCACCGCCAAGACTTAAGTACACACTAAACTAGGAAGAGTAAGACAAAAAAGTTCAAATTCACAACAAGAGTCTACAAGTCTAATCTATGACAAAAGTAGTAAACTATGAACACTGAATATATCTACTAATCTCTCCTCCTCCCACCATGAACAGGACATGAACCTCCACGTGGTGGTAATGAAGAAGATGGTGGCTCCGGAAGTTGTGGCAGCGACTGTGGAACTGGTGAAGATGAAGTCCTTGCTGTTGGTGTTGAAGCATGGGACTTGGGAACCAAGGGACTGGATGGTGGTGGCGTATCAACTCGATCATCATCATCCTGGATAAGAGCATCCTCCAATTGCTCTAATCACAACACTCCATCCTCCAAATTGGACTCCTTTGGATTTCTGTCCCAAACCTTAAGGTATTTATTAGTCGTTGCATCATCACAGTAATGGGACAACAATCGCAAGTTGTAGTGAACATAAACCAAGCTCTCTGCCCAATCTAAATTTAACTTGTTCCTTTTAACATTGTGGATGAAAGAATAAGAGCTCCAACACCTCTTTGCAGAAGAAGTGTTTACCACCTGTGATAGCACCCACAATGCCAAAGTTCGTAGAAGTGGAGTAGCATCTCCATGCACGTTCCACCACTCAAGAGATGAAAAATTCTCTCGATCTCTAATTGCATGCATGCTCCCAAATGGACTAGTGCTAAGCGTATAGTTGCTCAAATGTTTCTGTACCATGGCAACTTCCTCCTCATCAGGAGCTAATTTATCCAGTGCTTTCATATAACCAGATAGAACCTCTGGATCTAGGTGTGGTTTTTCCCTGTCCCCCCTAGGCACTGGTGTTGAAAGCCATGATGGATGATAGTATTTAGGTGTCAGAACATATGCTAAGGCTTGCAATGGAACATTTAGCATATCCCATCGTTTTACCACCTTTGCACGAATATAATTATACAAGGTGATATCTCTAGGCTCAACAATGTCTTTAATCTGCCCCAACATTCTATCCATTTGCTCATACACCTCCCCAATTATTGGTCGATCTGAATTTGCAAACTTGATCTTGCAATAAATTGGTTTGGTGAATTGCAAAACATATTTAATCTGTGACCAAAAGTAACTCTCAAGAATAGTGTCCTTGGATCCATTAGCACCATCTCTATCAGTGTTAATTTCCACCCATGATTCAGAGGTCCTCATATTAGTTAAAGCTTGTCTTACCTTCACTAGCCGCCTAAAGGTGAGGTAATAACTTCCAAATTTTGTTTTTGCAAGTTTAAGAAACTGCAACTTGGAGTAAGTGCCATAAAAGTAGTTTACCCTTGTATGCCCTGTGATAAATTTAATGAGTTGCTTCCCTCTCTTGTAAAGCTCATTAATCCATCCACATTCTTTATGATTCACAATATCATGCATTAAAAGGTTCAATGTGTGTACCAAGCATCCGAACCAAGAGATGTGTGGATGAGTATGCACAATAATTTCTCGTGCTGCCTTACAATTTGCTGCATTATCAGTGATCACTTTAACCACATTATTAGGACCAACATGTTTGATTGATTACAATAGGATATCTGTAATGTTTTGGGTAGTTGCAATGACGGAGGAGGAGTCATGACATGTAATAAATACTACACCACTAGCAGAAACACCAAGAACATTTATCAAATGTTGGTTTCTAACATTTGTCCACCCATCTGATATGATGGATACCCCACAATCCACCCACTCATTTGTAAAACGTGTCAAAGCTCTTTGAACCTTTGCTTTTTCTCTTTCTAATAACAATGTTCTAGCTTTCTCATAGTTGGGGCTCTTGTATCCTTTTGGGGCTTCATTGATGGCCTTAACCATATCATGCCAATAAGGAGAGCGAAGCACATTGAATGGTACACTGCAAGCACAAAGAAACCGAACTATCTTTCCATCCACATCATCCCTCCCAACAACATTAAGGAAATCCCCTGTTGTTCTTCTACTTCTAGAGGTTGTAGAAGTACCATGAGGAGATGAGCTACCAAATCTAGAGGATGCACTTGTTTCAGAATGAATTTTTTAATTCTTGTTTTTTTGTTGTAACCTCTATTTGGATGTATTTTCTTCTTTGTTCAGCTGAAACCTTTGGGCAAATTGCTATCCCCATGACACCCTTTTTGTCATCACTGTCCAAAACCCCACAAAGATGCCTCCTCACACAGGTATGTGAACCACTATATGGTTTTCCTCCATGACAACCATGAGGGCACAAAAACTTGTAGCTTCCACCACCATTTCCCCCTTCAAGTTTGGTCACATAATTCCACAAGGGTGTCAATGCAGCTTTCCCCTCTAGCATTTCAGTGTTCTCTTCATCCCCTTCCTCTTCAAACCCTTCTTCCTCATCATGCATTGGGTCACTCATATGGGGACCACTATTCTCTTGTTTTTCTTCCCTTTTCTTCCTACTCCCCCTTGCCATCGTGAAAACCAAAAGTAGAATGATACATAGAAGCCAAAATAACACCATTTTGGAATATGAATATAGATGGACAACCTACAATGAAATGAGCAAGAAGAAAGAATGGGAAAGAGTAGGAGAGGGAGGAGAAAAAATACAAACAACAATGACAGAAAAATGAGGGAGTTTGGGGTTTGCACTTACCTCTTTAGCTCTTGTAGATGGAAGCTTTTCTTTACTCCTCCAAGCTCCTCCTTTACTGCTCCTAGCTCCTCCTCCTACACTCCTCCAAGCTCTCTTTAAGTCTCTCTTCTCCTCGCTTTCTCCTCTCTTCTCCTCTCCTCTCCAAGCTCTCCAAAAATACAAGAGTGAGGAAATGAGTTTTATCCCCATCTATCATTTCCCTAACTCAACCTAAACCCACCCCCAACTAAAGTTAAAAAAAAAGTTTTTGCAGGTCGGCCTTGTGGAACCGCTTGTCAAGCATCGGATCCGTGCCCAATCTGGTACGAATCCGTAAGGGATCTGTTGTCGGATCTGTTGTTCGGAAATCTGGAACTGCGGATCGTGCCAAAACGGTTCTGAAATTCCAAGAACTATTATTTCCGACCCGATTCGTGGTTCTGGATTTCCGAATCGCAGATTCGGCAGCGGATCCCATATGGGACGCGGATCCCGGTTTAGATCCGGGGGGGGTTTGTGCAACACTGGAGTAGACATCTACTCAAGAAGATGTTGAAGCTCCTAGTGAGCCTATACAACAAATAATTGTTCCAGAAAATTGAAAAAGGCCTGCTTGGTTGAGAACTACTCTACAAGAAGCAAAAGGACATACAACACCAAGGACCTTCAGGGGAAGTAAAAGACCAAAGAGGTATTCTGGGTATGCTGCATATATGACAAAGCTTATTGAAGCAGAACCTTCCTCCGAATATGCGGCTAAACATCAAGTGTGGAGGAATGCAATGCAGGAGGAATACCAGTCAATCATGAAGAACGATGTCTGGGAGATTGTCCCTTGGCCCAAGTGACAAATCTATAGTCACTTCAAAATGGATTTACAAGATAAAACATGTTGTAGATGGGAGCATTGATAAATACAAAGCAAGGTTTGTAGCAAGAGGCTTCTCATAGAAAGAAGGGATTGATGATGAGGAAACCTTTGCTTCCACAACTAAATATACAACAATAAGTTTGCTTGTTTCATTGGCTGCCATCCATCAAATGGATGTCAAGATAACTTTCCTGAATGGAACCATTGATGAGGAGGTTTACATTGAGCAACCTCAAGGATTTGAAAAAAATCATAGGGAGACTCATGTCTGCAGGTTGAAGAAATCTCTATATGGCTTAAAGCAAGCACCTAGAGCTTGGTATGCAAGAATGGATGCATACCTATTGAGACTTGGTTTTACCAAGAGTACTGCAAATCCTAACCTATACATTAGGGTGGTCCAAGGTGAACCAGTTATCATACTCTTGTATGTGGATGATCTACTAGTCACAGGTGTAGAGCATCAGATTCAAGAATGCAAGAAGCAATTAGCAACTGAGTTTGATATGAAGGATCTTGGGATTATGCATTATTACTTGGGACTAGAAGTATGGCAGAAGCCAGGTGAGATATATCTTGGTCAAGGTAAATATGTGATCAAGATACTTTAGAAGTTTGGCATGATGGATAGCAAGCCTATGATGACTCCTATGATTACCAATTTAAAGAAGTTGAGGAGTTCAGAGTCTAGTCCAGTGGATCCTACTTGCTACAGACAGTTGATTGGGTCCTTAATGTATCTGGTAAATACAAGACCAAACATTTGTTTTGCAGTGAATGTCCTTAGTTAGTTTCAGATGGAGCCAAAACATGATCATTGGATTGCAGCCAAGCATATCCTAAGATATTTGTGTGGAACCATACATCACTACCTCTGGTATACTGGTAATGAAATCCAACTCATGGGATATACAGATTCAGATTGGGGTGGCAGTGAGACAGATGGAAGAAGCACAACAGGTGGATGCTTCAGCCTAGGGTCTTCCATGGTCTCATGGATGAGCAGAAAGCAGGATACAATTGCTTTGAGTAGTGCTGAAGCAGAGTATGTCGCTGCAAGTGAAGTCCGTTGGGAAGCTGTTTGGCTTAGGAAGTTATTATCAGTCTAGTTAAGGCCTTCAAGGACAATGCTAGTTATGATAAAGATGCTTGACAAAGATGAGTTATCAATCCAACTCTTCTTATGAAAATGCTTCAAGATTGAAATTCCTTGTACCATGTAATGGGATTATGAATACCTCCCTAGTTAAGAGGGAGTGTTGAAAATTGTAACTAGGTTCGGTCTTCATAATGACTTAATTGTAATCATGACATTGTATATTCTTTATAAAGAAAGAAAAAGAAAGAAACAAAAAGAAAAATAAATTATATTTTATTTTGGAGTATGGGTTTCATACTCAAGTTTGAGTCAAAAGCATGTTCTTCACGCTTTTAGGTTCTCTAGGAATATTGGTCATGTGTCATAGTCCCATTTGGACTCATTCCAATAAATAAAGATATTTATTTTGTCAAGAAAAAACTATTTTGTATCCTAAGACCTGTTGAAGTTTCTAAGTCTAACAGTTAGAAACCCTCCATGTACTTTTTGATTTATTCCTTCCTACTTGTTCTGATTAATTAACAAGTTATTTAACATGTAAATACTGGAAATAAACACAAGTACATGCTCAACACATTACAGATCATCAACTGAAGGAAACTGAAACAAGCACACAAATGACACAGTTATTTTTGGACTAATATCCCCGGAAAAACCCAACGCGGGAAAATTGGTGCAGCTATTTGAGGGTTTGATTTATTAAGCAGTTTCAGAATACAATCTAGATGCTAAATCCGGCTCACCCAACAAAGAAAAATCTTGGCAGTAGTACCTCTCCTTCGGAGACAAATGTTCTGGCTAAAACCCCGAATAAACACTCCGACAACTCCTCAGCCCCAATCTGCCCCACGAAAAACCCCAGTGTCAGCCTCTTTTGCCCTCTGCGTAAGCTTTCCCGATAGTTCCTGGCAGTTCCGACTATTCTCGGCAGTTCTGGCTTCTGCCCTATGCGTCAACTTTCTTGCAGTTCCGACAGTTCTGGCTTCTGCCGTCCGTGTCAGCTTTCCCGACTGTTCTAGCAGTTCCTCCCGACACTATCTCTGCCTCTCTGCTTCTGTATTCACTGCCTCTCAACTGCAACTCCAGATCACTCTCTAAACTTTCTCAGCAAACCCAGCCCCAGAAAGTCAAAATCTTGATCTCTTGGTGTGTTCTCCAAGTGATCCTCAAGCCTCCTCTTATACTTTTCTCGTTGACAAATCAATGGCCGAGATTAAGTCCCTAATCAACAGCGAAGATTAGATCTGGCTTGATCCATGACTTTTGGACCATTCTAACACAGTTTTATATTAATTCACATTAATATTTTAATTTCCCTAAGTTTAGTCTTAGGGACTCCATTAAAAATATTAATTATTTTAATATCTCCCAAACTGTTTAGAATCTGCCCAAACCCTTTTTGGGTATTGGAGATCTCATGTGCCTTAGGCTCTCCACCAATTTTCGTGGCCAGAGCACATCCAATGCTACCCCAAATAAACAAGACCAAGTCGACCCAAGAGCAGATCAAGTCGGCTTAAGGGAGGGCTATTCGACCCCTCATGAAGGCTATAAATATAAGGATCTCGACTTCATTTGGAGCACTCACTCATCACAAGTTCAATTTGCAATAATGAAGGAGAAGAAGAGAGCAAGAAGGACGAGGAAAGGAAGGAAGAATCAAAGTTTCTTGGGCTAGATCTCTCTCTCTCTCTCTCTCTGCCCACACGTGTAGAGTTAGAGTTTCTGTGAAGCTGCAGTTGCAAGAGGCCGAAATTGCAGGGCCGAAATTCTGAGGAGCAGTTGTAGGGCTGAAATTCTGGGACGAAGTTGCAGTGGGTCGAAGTTTGGAAGTTGCCTTGGAGAAGATCTTGCTAGGGGTTGACTTGGTGCTTGGTAGGGTTTTGGCTTTGGTCTTTGGGTCTTGGAAGTCTCTTTGTAACCAAATTCTATATAAGAAGAAAAACATTTTTCTGGGTTTTCTGTTGGAAATACTGAGAGGGGGGGGTGAATCAGTATTTCTTATTAATTTTTTTAATTATTCTAGTGATTGCCAAAAGCATATATAGATATGTATATGTATACACAGAACACAGAAACCAACAGCTGGAATAAATGCTTTTATTAAAACTCAAGACAGTGCAATGAAATAAATACAATATAAGTATATATCTGACTGTGAATAGTTTCCAAGCTCCAACTTGGACTTCAGTGAGGCTCCAACCTCCAGAGCACCAACTCTGTTTAGCAGTGGTTCTGCACTTAGGAGCACCTACCCCTAATGACTTTAGTCCTGTTCAGTTCTGAGGCTCCAACCTCTTGGGCTCCAACCCAATCTTGGTATACACTAGTATGCTGCTGCACTCTATTCAGCTGAGGTTCTCTCACTCCTACTCTCCTGCCTCTGCTGCCTCTACAGCCTCCGCTGCTTTTGCTGCCTCTTTTGCCTCTGCTACTTCTACTACCTCACCCTCTGGTTCTTCACCACAACAACAACACCAACAGTTCTCTGTTTTTACTGTTTTATACATTCTCATGCCTTTTTCCATTCGTTTCCGCTTACTCGCTGGCTCTTTGGCTTCCTCCTCGCCTGCTTCAGCTTCCTCACCACTGGCTTGTCTGTTGCTGTAGCTTCCTCTGTCTCATCGTGCTCACAGGACACGTTAATTCATAAGAGAGTGCCAAATAATCCACAGAGAACACATCTCATTGGTTACGACTGTAACAACGCTCCTTTAACAATGATTGTGGGCATGCACAGAGTTCAGTTTCATTTAACGGATAGCCATGTCCAATCGCAATCGATTTTGCCATGAATCACCCCATTTACTTGACGTTCAGCCTAAAACCATCAGACACAGCCATCATAAGCCTTTCGGCTTAAAACCACCCCGCAAGCAAAAACACGGTTACACAGGAAAATATATGAAAAACAGGTGAGAAACACTAATGGCAGATTTCAAATTTAGTTTACCCGCACCTATTCCTGTATCGGGTCCATGCTTAAATCGCAATCGGTGATTCGTGACTCCCGGGGGTCCTTTATATATCGGACCCATGACTTCGCCGATGGCCGACGACTGATCCTCCACTGCTCCGATGGATCGGATGTGATATGGTATTAAACCATGTTTTAATGTTTAATCGGGTCCACATGCTTTATCGCAATCGGCGCTTCTAGTCGGACAACCCTCTGTGTAGCATTGCGATGGGCGGATGTGATATGATATTAAGCAGCAGTTGATAACCCCTTCGGGTCCGTGTGTAATCGCAATCGGGGGTTGCCCTTGGCGGAGGTCCGATGCGATATCGCTATCGGCGATCGCAAGTCGCACAGGGTCAGGGCTTGACGTTAACGCAGACCACTCCATTTTTGCGATGCGATATTAGGTGTCGGACCCGATATGACTCACCGCTCCCGTGTAATAAATTTCAAGTCCGGTTTCCGCCTCCGATAGTGTAACGGCATATATACGTGAGTTTTGGCCTCCGATAGTGTATTGTCGGGGATGCATAGTTTGCCCGCCGATAGTGTTAAGGCCGCTCCCGATAGTGTTTAAATGCATGCATATATATATTGTTCCATTGTTTTTACTTTGTTTATATATATATATATATATATATATATATATATTGCTCCGCTTATGAACCTTACTCTTGGCATATGTGATATGCGATAGCTCTACTCCTCCGATAGAGTATTCCTTTGGCATTGTTGCTCCGATAGCTGTGAATGCATATATAGATGGGTTTTCTTCTCTGATGGCTCCCGATAACTCTGTCTGCTTCCTCTATGGCTCTGTCTCCTCCTCTTGGCTCCGATAACTCTGTGTGCTCCTCTTGGCTCTGTCTACTCCTTGAATATTGCCATATTGACATCAATGACAATCTGTGTCCAACATTTTCCCCTTGGAGGGGTTTTTCCCTAGCTTGGAGCCTATATCTTGTGTACTCTGTCTTGTTGTGATCTTCATTGTTTTGGTGATTGCTTGATGAACAAGATCTAATAAAGTAATAAAAGGCCAACACACATCACAAGAAATTATCAAGTTAAGGAAAATCATCTATGATACATAAGTCTCTTGATTTTCTAACACTTTCAACAAGGCTCTAATACCATGTTGAATTTTCTATAAGATAAATAGTAGAAACCAATTTTTTGATCTGATAATTACTACCTAATGATCTTTAAAAATTTATCTTTATGCCACTGATATCATTGAGCAATTATAAACTAAAAATCTCAATAGTTATGCAACGAAAATAGTAAGATCAGAAATAGACATCCATGCACAATAGAGAACAAATTTACCCTGGGAAACTCAAACTTGGGAGAAAACCTAGCAACTTTTCGTCTAGGAGAAATTATTCTTCAATAAGGTTTACAATTCCAAAAAACTGTTTAGAAATTTGTGCCAAAATCCAAGTCCAAAATACCAATCAAACCTGGTTAATTTCTAGCTAGTCAACATTGGTCAAAACACTAGAAATACCAAAAGTCAATGGTGGTCAACAATCAAAATTTCAGCCTGCAATCAGCTTGGACCTGTGGTCAATTTAGCCCACGGTTAGATTCGTAATGCGTTCAATGGTCAAACTCAGTCAAATCAAGTTCGATCAAACTTTTGTCAACTTGGCCCTCTTTTGTTCACACATGCTGCTAATTTTGGATAGAAGATGTGATGATCGAATTTGTCAAATGAAGGTGTCACATTGTGTATTCATGCTTGTCAAATGGGTGAATTTTGACCACGGGTCACACTCTTTCATGGTGGGGTCGACTTGACATTTTGGAGCCTACATGAAGCCCAATTATTATTTTTTATTATTATTTTTTTATTTATTTTTATAATTTTAATTTCCATAATTCTTTTAGGTCGACTTAGGAGGCCTCTTGGCATGTTGGAATACGTCTCGATGCTACTCAAAGATCAACATGTTGAACCATATCTTGAAACCTTAGGTATCAAGTACTCTTATCTAGGCTTTGCTAGTGGTACACCATTCCTTTACATCAATAATTGTACCCTAATCCAACGAAGAAGTACCTTGCTTAGCCATTCACATACATTGCCTTGAACCAATTGACTTAGAACATGCTTTAGGTGATATACTGGGAAGCCTCCAGTGTGGTGAAGTTCCACTAATGGGTAGGAGGTGGAGTGCTAAGGTGACAATGGCAATCACCTCATTGTTGTATCTTAGTCTAGTTCTTCCCTTGTGAGGGCTTTCACAAGGCCTACTAGATTTTAAAGCAAGATGCCCCAAAACATTAAATGAAAACACATGATTACAAAAATAGTTAGTGTACCTTCTAATAGATGACTCACTTTCCTTCAAGAAGCATGTTAGATGGGGTGAGTATTGATTGGAGCATAGGTGGATAGCTTTGATGTAAAGCTATCCGTGGGCCATCATAGGGTTACTGGCTAGTTGGTTGATCAATGGGGAGAAAAAATTTCTCCTATGGGTTACCCACTTTTAGTGGGTAATAGGGAGGATCACAATGATTCCACCCAACCATTGAGGTTAAACTCAATTGAAAAAATAACACATTATATATCTATATGTGTGTGTGTATATCACATTTCCCCTTTTCCAAAATTTTAAGGGGTTATGTTTCCATCGCATTTCTAAAAATAATGCATTATATATATGTGTGTGTGTGTGTTTATCACATTTCCCCTTTTCCAAATTTTTAAGGGGTTATGTTTCCATCGCATTTCTATTTCCGAAATTCGTATTCATTTCCCTGTATCATGCAACTCAGCGTTCAACGGTAGTGTGCATGTAAATCATAGTTTAAAAAACCGGAATCGGGTTTCGAACTGGTCCACCTATCAAGGAACTGGAACCAGATCAAACCAGATCGCATAGGATTAAATGAATCGATCTTTAAAAAATATATAAAATAATTAATTTTTAATGAAGAAAGTTATTTTTAAGATTTCAAACCATGTTTCCAAACCATTAGAGACAAAATATGCAAAGTTTGCTCATCTATATATCATGTAAAGGTGCATATATCAAAATGGCACCAGGTGCAATATATAACATTAACAAAATACATAATCAATGAGGCTCTAAGTGGCCTCTATAGTCTAAAAATAAATGCTACAAGCTACTTGGCCATTGTCCTATTTCAAATCACTCATCAAACTCATCACTAATTCACCACTACTAGAAATGGAATCATAAACAAGAGCTACATAAACATCATTTGCCTCAAAGTCATCAGACACAGATTCCTCAACCTTATAATATGGTAGAAATTGTAAAAACTTAAACATGCCTAACTGATGATTTTGGTTTGAGTGAAGGGTTCATCTCCTCAACCTTATAATATGGTAGAAAAAGCTTAACGCACTAACCAATTATTTTGGTTTGACTGAAAGGTACATTTTTGTTAAGGCCATGACAAAGGGGTTCAACAATCAATACCACCAACATCAAGGTACATAAAGGGATTCATGCTCTTGATTAATTCCAATCCCGTACCCTCATACATGATAGAATTCAAAGAAAATGTTGCAATCCTAAAATCCTAAAATCCTGCAAACTGTTAAGTGTACTGAATTTTGATGTGGGGAATTATTTTTTCTCCATATGATGTCTGCTAAGGTTGGAACTTCTCTCAAACATCCTGAAACAATTAATGGTAATGATAAAAATTTAAGTAGAAGGATAAAAAGAAAGGATGAAGGAAATGTCAACTTTAAAAAGGAAAGATAAAGGAAATGTCAACTTCAACAAGAAAAGTTAAGGGAAATGTCAACTTTTATTTTAAGAATTTAACATTACTATTGATTGCCAACATTGCTAGGGTTGAGTTAGGTTTTCTGTTTAGATTTAGGGTTTGGGGAGGGGTTTAGTTTTATAGCCAAGGGGACGGCTTTGAGAGAGAAAAAAGCCCCTAGTTTCATCCAAAACCACCTGGAAAACATCCACTGTGGCTACCAGACTCCCCTCACACATGCGAGATCTGACTGGCCTGGTTTGGAGCACCAAAACACTCGATTTGGTACTTAACTGGTACCAACTGGTTCCCAAACCAGATTTTTCTATCGGGTCATTGGCTGAAAATTGCTGATCAGCTGGTTTGACTGGTTACCAGTTCAAACCAGTCTGTTTTTAAAACTATGATGTAAATACATTGGCAGTTACACGTTGAAAGGTTTGGCAAGGATGTGGGTTCTAGTCCATTACATGAAGACTGTTCTCTACCTGTGATTACCATAAGAATATGTTCATTTTTTCCATCCATCTGTCTTTGTATCTATCTATGCATAGTTTTTAATATAAAGAAAAAGTCATCTATACTTATGTCAAGTGCTTCCTGTCCTTGACTATGATTGAGTGTAATGATCTAGAGTTTGATAACTAAAAGGAATCCCCCATCTGTCTTTGTATCTATCTATGCATAGTTTTTAATATAAAGAAAAAGTCATCTATACTTATGTCAAGTGCTTCCTGTCCTTGACTATGATTGAGTGTAATGATCTAGAGTTTGATAACTAAAAGGAATCCCCCATGACCTAGTGTAGTGATTTTCATGTTTCTGCAAATCTTTCAACCTTGGACAAGAACAGAGGACGATGCTTCATTTTTAGAAGCTACTCTAGGACCTACAACATAACTGACTAACATGCAGTCTTAGGAGTCTCTAACTATTACCCTCCACCAATCTTCCCTGTGTTACATTTTTCTGGTCTGTCAAATTTAAATAGAAAGAACCTTGGAAATAATGAGAACCTTTATGTGGCAGTTTTTCATTGATTGCCTTTCAACAGTAATGTGCATGTAAATATTTTGGCAGTGTCCTATTGAAAGGTTTAGCAAGGATTGTGTTGCAGTCCATTACAGAAGTCTCTTCACTGAGATCACCATAAGAATAATCATCTTTTCATCCATCTGTCTATGTATCTATGCATAAAGTTTAATATAAAGAAAGAGGAATTTGTACTCATGTACGTGTGCCTCCGGTCCTTGATTACATGATTAACTATAATGAACTCTTGGCCATTGATGATTTTTGTTAAAATTTTTCCATAATTATCCGCAGTGAAATATTGACCATACTTGAAAGCAGCTCAAAGTTTCATCCATAGATATTCTATCCAAACTATTATTATGGTGTTCCAATGGATAATTGAGGACTATTATTGTGGCAATTGTTTACCTCTGTTTGTACTGGTGAGTTTACATACATGCATATGCACAGACGTCTACATCGATCAGAATTCTTTTTGAATTACAATAAAAGATATATATTGAAGCAAATTGAATATCAATGGCATTCTTTGTAAGGACACCACAAGTCCTTGGTATGTTCATATATTTATTTTGATGGACACGATGTTCCAGATTTCCTGGAGGATAAAAGGGAAGAAGCTTTAGTTGGGGACTTGAATGAAAAGAAATTTGATTTGTGTCAACTTTCTTCGAGGAATTTGTTTTATGTTGTTATTGTTAATAGTTGATAGTGCATGTGTGAAAACATTTGGCATAAAAATCACAATGATGTAGTTTAGTTTGATGATTGATCCCACATGTATTTACTTTTGGTAGTTTGGCTGTCTAAAATTTTTCATTTTCTTTCTGAACACAGGTAGTAAAGGTTTATGTCTCTGTCTATGGTGACGATAGGGGACGAGAGATAGCTATAGAAGGCTTGAAATCAAAAAATAAGTATGTTCGTTCTGAACTGGGGAAACGCATGAAATTGCGGATGACACCTGAAGTTCGTTTTATCAATGATGATTCATTAGAAAGAGGAAGTCGGGTATGCACATTTCTATTTGGCAGATTTAGAAAGGAAAAGCTTAAGGAATGCCTAAGTTTGTATAGATATAACTAATTGGCAAATTTTATGAATATGCAATGAGTGGGATAGACCTTACGTAAATGTTGGGATTTTTTTGTTGTTGTTTTTTTTCATATTTAATTAAGTAGTGATGTAGATGTTTGCAAATACAATGAGACTTTTTATTGAATTTGAATAATTTTTTTTAAATATCTTACTAGAAATTTGCTATTTGCAAATTTGTTGAAAATACCCTATTATCCCCTACAATGTCCCAGGCTGAGGAGGAGATCGAAAGAGGTAACTTCAAACCACTTGTAGTTTAGCAGCTAGCCCTGCTAAACCAGAGAGGGATCTCTCTAAGGATTTCATAGTCAATGACTGGAAGAGAAATGGATTTTAGGCTAGATATAATAGTTTTAGTTGAGTTTTTGAAAATTTAGGGTTTTTATGTTGCTGGACTAGGGATGAGAAAGAGCAATTAGGTTAAGGTCTCAAAGGTTTGCAATAGTAGGCATAAAGAGGAGCAAGATAACAATGTCTTGTGATGGATTTAAGAGTTTGGTCAATGTAGTGTAGGGTCTGAAAGTTTAGAAAATCATAATGAGCATGTATTACCATGAATTCATTAATCTAGAAGAAGAAATACACAAACATGATTTTCCACATAAACAGAGCTTTGAATATAAAGAATTCTGCCTATATAATTGTAAGGAAAATCACTGAGGAAAGCAAAACATGTTAAGAGAGATGGATTCATTCATAAGAAACTAACATAGAAAGAAAACAACATCACAAACTCACTGCACAAGTATTCCTGAAAAATAGCTGCAACTGCTCCTTGATTAACTGTGTGAAAGCATAAGATACAAGTCCTCTCCTCTGAAGTCCAACCCTTCTCTCTGAATGAGAAATGATACATATAGACTCAAACAAACAGCTTCCCCACCTTCAAGGGTCAAATCCCTAAGTGGTGGAACAATTTCCAAGAATCTCTCAACCAACAAGTGAGAGTGAGAAGGTCAAAAACAAACTCTTCTCTTAGACTTTGATTTGAGTTTTGCTTCATTTATGAGGCCTAATTAACCATAAAAACAACCTATCATGCTAATTTATTCATGATTACATCATCTAGACTTCAAACTATTGAAGTTACATCATGAAGTTAACTTTGACTAAGTCAAACTAAAAACCTGAGAAATTACACAGTGGAATTTTTAATTAAAAACTCAGAAAATTGCAGAAGCGCAACACCAACTTTGAGGCCACTTTTAGGTGCCTTTCTGAAGTCAAATTTGAAATCTGAGAGAACGTCAACTAGCCTTGTCTGTCTAGTTTCCAGAACATCTTGAATTTTTTAAAATGACCCATGGGAAGGCCTTCAAAAATTGATTATCCCAAGGTGTCTCCAAAAGTGCATCGCCTGTCAAAAAGGGGCAAATGTTGATTTTTGACCCCTTTTTCTCATTTTTCTCAAAATTTGAGCCCTGTCTGAGAAATCTGATGAAATGGGTTTTGAGAGGAGGCCACTAGATTTCCAAAAATGCAAGCCACTTGTCATTTGGAGGTCTGAGGAAAAAGCACAGTGCCAAGGTGCTGCGTTTCTGTAACTAGTGCAATTTCTGAGTTTTGCACCAAAATTCACCAAAAACCAAAAATGCTTAGAAAACTCCCAAAATTGGTCCAGAAGTGCCAAATGAGGTATATTATGCTCTCATGGATGCTTCAACAAGCATCTCCAAGTTATCCCTCTCATTTTTGTCTTTTAGGGTTTCCTTTAGCTTGTTTTGCATTTGCTTGAGCTTGATGTTGCAAATCATGTTTCTGGTTTGGTAGTGGTGGGCCATGTGCCTCAACAGCTAGTTGTCCCTGTTAGCCTTGTCAAGAAGCTGCTCTAGATGGCCATTGACCTTACCTAGCCAATACTCTCTGTCTTCATTAATTTCCAAAGCAATTCTGTCTTCAATGTCCAAGTCTTCATCCAGTAGGTTTTGGTCTTTTTCTTTTTGCAATGCTCTTTTGTAGGTTTTAACCCTGTACAGAATTTACCTGCATACGAATTCTTAAACAAAGAAAATAAACAATGCGAGAGCATAACCCATAAAACGCATATGCACAGAGATTTTTCCCTGGATCCCAAAACCGGGACTACCAGCTTGATTTTTCATTATGTTCCTTTCAATGTTACAATACATATTTATACATGCCGAAGCATCCAATACCATGGACCGAAAAACCATCGCGTCCAATACCATGTGCGAAAAACATGCACAAAACCATAGGTAGGTTCGCCCAACCTAATATAGGGTCCAAATTTTTTTTTCCCGGGGCACTGCCCCGGACCCCGTAGAGGGGGGCTACCCGCCCCCCTCAAACCCCCCGGACAGGGGGGGCTGCCGCCCCCCCTGTGACCCCCCCACTGCGCAATCGGCGCAACGAAGGGGGGCTTCCGCCCCCCTCTAACCCCCCGTTTAACTACGTAGGTTAGTCGTGGAAAGAATATAACACAACCCAACATCTTTTGAGACCATTTGTCCTTGGCTTCTTCTTTCCAACTTGCTTTTCCTGTTCATCATGCTCTAACACTACTTTACCTTTGTCTCCTTGCTTCAACATCTTGGATTGCTCTTTCTCCATGATTAGCTGTTTGGCCTTGAGTTGACTGTTTTCTTGCTCAAGGAAAGAAATGATGAATTTGGCCCTTGCCAAATTGTCCATGAGCTCTCTGATTTGGGAATCCTTTTCCTTGATAACTTGTTGCAAGTTTGAATTCTCATCTGTTGCCTCCAAGTCAACTAGTTCAAAATCATGCTCAATTAGCTCCTCATCTTGTAAATGTGATCCCTGTTGTGTTGATGTAGAAGGCTTGGCCCTTTTCTCAACTTGAGAAGTAAACACAAGCCTATTTCCTCTCTGATATATTTTGGTCACCTTAGGTCTAGGTGCCTTGGGAACCTCCTCTAATTTGCTTGATGATCCTACCTCCATAGGCTGTATTGATGTGTCTTGGTGATGGCTTGATGAAGTAGTTTCATGCCACTGCAAAGCTGTTTCAATGAAGGTATCCCATGCCATGTTCTTTTCTGCCAACTGATGGAGGACTACAACCTTTATCAAACTGTGATGGAAAAGGCTAGGGTAATGCTCTTTACTTTTCATTTGCACCTTCTCAGACATTTTGATAAGACTTCTACACAAGTAATTACACAGGTTGAGAGGTTTCACAGCTGTGAAATGCATTAGCAGCCTAATGTGGTATTGATACAATCTGGAAAATCTCCCCTCACAGGTGAAAAAATTCATTACAACCTTCATTAGTGGTGCATACTTTCCAACAGGTATCTGAATGGAATGATGTGTGAATGAGCCTCTCTGTAGGGTGATTTTAAGAAAGGTTTGTATTGCTCAAGGTCTAGGCTCATGCCTTTGAACCAATACTCCCCATGATTAGGTATCCCTGTGGCAAGAGAGATGGCAACAACTGAGAATGTGAAATCAATCCCTGCTATGGTGGCTTTTTCTCCCTTCAAATTGGTGGCAATCCAATCAGTGAGCTGTTCATGAAAACCTACTTCACCCACCCTTTAGCAAAACCCTAGGCAGCTAACATCTTCAAAGCACTGTCTGATGAATGGTGAGGAGTTGATTTCATTGCAGTTTGTTGGCTTATACCTCAAATTCCTCCCTCCTTTATGATGTTTTATCTTTTATGATGGTGAGGAGTCTCCCTCCATTTTGAAAACCTTGTTAATGGCTTAGAGGAATAAAAAATTGGAATGCAAGCTTGACTTTTGAATTTGGGCGATTTTTTGTAAGTTTTGAGATACTTTGCCCAAAGCGCAGCGCAGTTCACAGAAGCGCAATGCCTCTCCCAGAAACGCAGCGCAATTCATAGAAGCGTAACACCTCTCCCAGAAACGCAACACATTCTTCCAACCCGCTTTTGGAGGCCTTAAACTACTCCAAATTTCGAACTTGATAGCTTGTTGGAAAGCTCTTGAAGTCTGCTATAAGATGGACTCCTTAAGAATGTAATTTGGACACTCCAGCAAGGAGATAAATTGATTTTCCCAAGGTCGCTCCAAAAACGTAGGGTGTCTCTGACAAAAGCACAACACCAACTTGTAGAGCACTTTTGGATGCCTTCCACTAATCCAAATCATGATCTGAAGGTACCATTGGAAATATTAGGATGTCTAGTTGTCCATAGAGTATTTAAGCATGTAAAATGGCCTCTCCAAGGCTGAGAAAAATGAGTTTTCCCAAGGTCACTCCAAAAACACAGCGTGCTTCTAACAAAAGCGCAGCGCCAACTTGCAAAGCACTTTTGATTGCCTTCCTGGAGGAGTTTTGGGCTGAAAGTGGTATGGTTGGAAAGATTATGATGTCTGCTACACAATAGAGTCCTTAAGCACTGCCAACACCTGCTCCAAATCCCTGAAAAACTGTCTTGAAGTCAAACTATCCAGAAGTGCAACAACTCTCCTGTAGCAAGTGTAGTTTGGAGATTTCTCTCAAATCATAACACCTGTGCATAAACGGAAGGATGTTTTCGTTCCTTGGACTATAATTAACCAAAACCTCTTTCAATTTTCTAAAATTCTTCTCCATTGGTCAGAAACATATTTTGAAGCAAAAATGGCCCAATGAGAAATGATGAGACGAGGTAGTGTATTGCAACATTGTCTTATTTGAAATAAAACATTACCTTTACCTTTATTTTGCTTTCCCTAAGCTGCTAACTCCCTTTACCCACTGAATCACATGATGGACATGTTTTTTTTGACATATGGTATCACGATGACACATGGAGTGAAACCCTAGACCATGACCTAAAATGAGGAATTTAACCATTTCATGACCCAAGACATTTAAATGAAAATATGATACCTTGAAGAATACAATGACCATGATGAGTGATGAAGACCATGAGTAAGTGAAAGGAGCAGCAGTGACCTAGACACAACAGCCAGTGACCAAATTTTTATTTGAAGATTCACTGAAATGACAAAAATTTGACTTGACACCCTAACAACACCTTGTAAGAGCATATTTGATCACTGGTGACAGGCTGAACTGATTGACACTAACATACCCAAGGATGAAAATAGTTGATCTCATACTCACAGTTTCTGCTCACTGGTTTAAGTTGTTGAATTCACTTGAAAAATACGTTGAATAATTATACATTTTGCATGTTTTGTTATTTTAAGTGTCTTTGATTTAGAAGATTTCAAAATTTTGGGAGATAATGCAACTGCAACTATACGGATAGGAGAACAGGCAGTCATATCAATGTGACTATATGGATAAGAGAACAGATCACCACACTGCTGTACGGATGGGTGAGAGGGCTATGGCATCTTACTAGGTCTGGATCCAAGGCTTTCCAAGCGGTGTGTATGCTCTTCTAGTGGAATTGTAGGTACAAAGGAAAGAGGAGGATCACTAGCCAGAGATAAAGAAGATGGCGCTTGGGTGCATCCATGGAGGAATCAATTTCTAGAATTTTGGCCTTTTGATTGTGAGGATATGAGTGACTTGGTTAGGGTCGTAGTCCATTTATTGAATGCCAAAATTGAAGGTGCTCCAGATACAAATCCCAAAACTCAAGAATAGTGGTCACCATAACCCTTGATTTGGTTGTTGGAAAAAATGGATTGAAAGTAGATCTCATGGTCAGTTTGAGTGCATATACATAGACTCAAATTGTAGACGCTGCTTTGGAAGGGCATATTAATGGATCCTTGAAGGAATTGTTGCTCGAAATGAATGATGTCATTTACTCCTCAAAGAACATGGGTAATATTGAGTTTTGAAATTGTCATGGGAAGTGGTCATATTAATGGGGTCGTTTTGCTTGAAAATGGTTTTGCATCATCTGAGAAGGATCCCTCCTCTTCTCATTCAGTTTGTTTTAGTGTTGTCAAAATTGGTCTAGACTCATGAGTGTGAAAATTTTTGAATCTAACAAGTCAGAAATCCTACTGCAGTAAACTGATTTGCATTACCTACCTGTGTTCTTTATTTTAACAAGTTATTTTCAAAAATATTCAGAAAATATTAAATGCAAATACGCTGCAGCCTACACCAACATATAGATCAAGTACTGAAAAATAAATGAGACAATCACACATAGGACACACTTATTTTTGGACTAAATGTCCCTGGAAAAACCTAATGCGGGAAAACTGGTGCAACAACTCTAAGGGTTTTCTATTATTAAGCAATAGTTTTGAATACAAATGCTGGTTGCCTTCCCAGAAAACTAGTGACAGAGAAATACAGTGGCGGAAAAACCTGAGTGAGTTTTACCTCACTTCACCTGGCAGATTCCGGTTGATCCGGAAGCAAAACTGGCTAGACCTGGCTACAACTGCATTGCCCCTTCACAGTAACTACGTGGGCCTGTGTGGAGCTCTTTGAGGCTCTGCGTCAACTCTTCTACCCACTGCGTCAACTTTCTCGGCAGTTCCGACAGTTCCTAACAGTTCCGGTTGCGCTGGCCCTTCTGGCTCTGTGTCAAGGCTGCGTGGGCACAGATTGGCCCAGCGTTAGCTCTCTTGGCTACTATGCTGCCTCCACAAGCTTCTCTATGCCTTTTTGTCAGTGTTCCCGTACTATCCCTGCCCCTCAGCTATAAGATCTCCCTAATCGATTTCCTCCTAAGAACTTCTCACCTCAGAAAATCGATTTCCTCAATCTCTCTATGTGTATTCTCCAACTGACCCCAAGCCTCCATTTATACTTTTCCTGTTGAGAAATCAATGACCGAGATTAAGTCTCTAATCAACGGCTAAGATTAAATTAGACTTGATCCTCGTCTCTTAGAAGCTTCTCACCCATATTTTCATTAATACCCATTAATATTTTAATTTTCCTAAGTTTAGACTTAGGAACCCCATTAAAAATATTAATTATTTTAATAAAATACAATCTGGGTGGAATTTCACCAAACGATTTCTGGGTCTTGGAGATCTCATGTGTTCTAGCCTCTCCACAAAATTTCAGAGCTAGAGCACATCCGATGCTACCCAAAATCAACACTCCCTCTTAGCGAGGAATGTGCTCTAGCAATACTTCCCAGTAGAAGTATCACATTGATCCACGACATCAGTCCTCTGCGCTGCTGATGCTCGGCCTGCTACCCTTCATCCACTGTGCTGCTGCAATCTGTACTGCTGCCCATGACACTGCCACTGTCACTGCTGCATCTGTACTGCAGCTCCCTCTCAATACGCTGCATCATGCTGCCCATAGCACTGCCACTGCTAACTACTGCACTGCAACTCAGTTGCTGAGAAGTAAGCAACTGAAGAAGCCACCCAAAAGCTGATATGCTGGTCAGTTTGTGTAGGAATTTACAGGGTAAGTTCCTCAGAAAGAATACCAAAAGGACACCGCTCACAACCAGATCTCAAATCAATACACCAGTATTTTTGACGTGGTTAAAACCCTCAGAGTGCAAGGAGGGAAACAGTCCACGGCCTGTCCCAACGTGGGTACAGACAATTTATTAATCAAAGAATGAAAATTTACATAAGCTTCTCTCATGCACGGATTACCCGAACAATGACCCTCCATGCGCTTTAAATAGAACTCATGGACCAATCGGGTGTCAAGCCACGGATCAAGTGTCGGTAATACCGAGGTGAGAGTGAACCGTCGGATCACTACATATCGTGACCGTCGGATTGTAAGTTACAAAATGTACAACGGTAAAGAAACACACTTTACCTAACTCTAACCTAACTCTATGCTAGACCAAGTTGAACTTAACTATATCCTATGTGTCGGAATATCCTAACATCCCCCCTTAAGAACAACTTGGGATAGGATTGAAGGATTTACAAATATGACACAATAGGAGAAGGAAGGAGGCACTAGAGCCTATCCCCCCTTAGTGACAACTTCCTGAACTCCAAGCATATATCGAAGTTTAGTGAACTTCGCCTCTGTGAGAGCCTTTGTGAAGATGTCTGCAACCTGATCATCCGTTGGACAATATTGCACTTCAAGAACATGGTCATGAATGAGCTTTCTGATGAAGTGCATGTGTAGTTCAATGTGTTTGCTGCGCTGATGCTGGACTGGATCTTTGCATAGCTGAATGGCACTTTGATTATCACACCAAAGTGTGGTTGGATGCTGCTGCTCAAAGCCAAATTCTGATAGGATCTGACGAAGCCACAAGGCTTCCTTACTAGCTTCCACGGCACCACGATACTCTGCTTCTGCTGACGAAAGAGAAATGGCAGCCTGTTTCTTACAAGCCCATGTAATAGGTCCTGAACCAAGAGTGAAGACATAACCGGCAGTAGACTTCCGATCATCAAGGTCACCAGCCCAATCAGAATCAGTGAAACCAACTAACAGAGGAGCTGCTTTGGCACTGTAATGAATCCCAAACTGTACTGTACCTCGAACATAACGAAGTATTCTTTTAGCTGCTTTCCAATGACTTTCACGGGGGTTTTGCATAAAACGAGCAACAAGGCCAACAGCAAAGGAAAGATCAGGACGAGTATGGGTTAAATACAAGAGTTTTCCGACAAGTTGACGGTATAAGGTAGCATCAACTTCAGGAGAAGTACAAGAGACTGAAAGTTTGACTCCAGACTGAAAGGGAGAAGGGGCTGGCTTACAGTCTTCCATGTGAAAATGACGAAGAATATCACAAGCATACTTGGACTGGGAAAGGAAAATACCTTCTTGGGATTGCAAGACTTGAAGACCGAGAAAATAGTGTAAGTGTCCTAAGTCTGTCATTTCAAATTTCTTTTTAAGGCTGGACTTCACATGGTTTATAAGGTTGGGATCACTACCAGTAAGAATAAGATCATCAACATAAAGAACAAGGATGATAAGAGAGTTGCCCACTTTCTTGGTGTAGACAGTATTGTCAGAATGACACCTAGAAAAGCCAGATTCTAAAAGAAAGCTATCCATTTTGGCATACCAAGCCCGAGGAGCTTGTTTGAGGCCATAAAGGGATTTCTTAAGTCGACAAACGAGGCTGGAGTCTGTTTGTATGAAGCCAATGGGTTGTTCCATATAGATTTCTTCCTGCAAGTCCCCATGCAAGAAGGCAGATTTAACATCCATTTGATGGACTTCCCATTTTAAAGAGGCAGCAAGGGAAAGAACAAGGCGGATAGAGTTCATTTTGGCAACTGGAGAGAAGGTTTCAGTGTAGTCAATGCCTTCAACCTGTGAAAAGCCCTTAGCAACTAGACGAGCTTATGTTTATCAACTTTCCCATCTGGTCCATACTTGGTTCTGTAAACCCATTTGCATCTAACAAGTTTGCGTCCCTTTGGTAGAGGAACAAGATCCCATGTATCATTTGTCATCAATGAATGATATTCTTCATTCATAGCTGCTTCCCAATGTGGATGGCCTGAAGCTTCTGCAAAAGTGTCAGGATCATGATTTACTGGAGCTTGAGCCAGTAAAGAAGAGGCTCTTTCAAACTGAGAACGTGTACGTCGCTGATCTGTAGGATCACCGGCAAGATCACCTGCTGCATCCCGAGTAGCACGGACCCATCTTGGAAGTTGAGGATCCTGAGAAGGTGGGGGAGGATTATCATCCTCGCTTTCATCATCAGAAGAAGAAATGTTTTCAAAGATAGAAGAGATAGGAAGAGGTGGCACATCCGCCGGACTAGGCTCGCAGGCCGATTTATTTTCATCAAATTTTACATCTCTTCTAATGATAACATTTTTGGACTTAAATGGAATAAGTCTATAACCTTTTACATCTTCAGAATATCCAACAAAAGTACATTTCTCACTCTTAGGTTCTAAAGCTTTATGCTTTTCATCTGGAATATGGGCCCATGCTTCACTTCCAAACACACGAAAGTGACTTACATCTGGTTTAATGGAACTCCAAGCTTCTTCTGGAGTGATATTCTCTAGAACCTTAGTAGGAGTGCGATTGATTATATAATTTGCACAATTAATTGCTTCGGCCCAAAAACTAAGACTGAGTCCTTTAGATTGCAGCATACAATTAGCCATTTCCTTTAAGGTGCGATTTTTCCTTTCAGCTACACCATTTTGTTGTGGAGTGTATGGAACAGTATGTTGCATTTGAATTCCATTTTCGGTGCAAAAGTTGATGAATGCGTTTTTAACATATTCTCCACCATTATCAGTTCTTAGCTTAAGAATTTGATGTCCAGATTGTTTTTCAACAAATGCTTTGAAGGCCAAAAAAGTGCTAAATACTTCGCTCTTGAGTTTTAAGAAATATACCCAAGTGCGTCTAGAGAAATCATCAATGAAAGTTAAGAAGTACTTGCAGCCAGAGAATGAAGCAACAGGAAGAGGACCACATAAATCACTGTGCACAAGCTGTAAAGGGGCTGAGGCGTGCCAAGAGGCACGTTTGTCAAAACTGTCCCGATGATGTTTTCCGAGTACACATCCGGAACAAACACCATCTTTGCAAGATACCATAGGAAGACCTGTCACCATATTTTCTTTACATAGATGCTGAAGGGAGCGATAGTTTAAGTGACCAAACCGCTCATGCCAAAGTTTGCTCACTTCATCATTATGAGCAACAAATACTGAGGGAAGATGGGATGACCCAAAGTTGTGAAACTTATACAACCTTTTGGAATCATCAGCAAGACCAGTAGCTAGAATCTGTTTAGGATCTTTTAGATCCTTGATTACAACATCATGAGGTGAAAATTCAACAATTTTACCTTCACCTGAATGAGTTATCTGATAGACAGATAGAAGGTTGCAGGATAAGTTTGGAACACATAATACATCATTGAACTGACCATTGTCTAGATGAACAGTTCCAGTCCCTACAACATTAAGAGATCTATCATCACCAACATATATATTTTTGGTGTTACAATCATTTAAAGAAGAAAACATGGCTTGGTTTTTGGCCATGTGACAAGAGGCTCCAGAATCAATGAGCCACTCATGAGAATGAGAAGAAGAAGAAGATACATTTAATGCATAACCAGACTGAGATGATTGACGATGACATGCAGAAAGTGCCGTTCCGGAAGTTGAAGTTGAAGTAGGCTCCAGATGGATGTTATGTTTCTTCATTGCGGCTTCCAAGGCTTCCATCTTCTTAAAGCATTTAGATTCTAAGTGGCCATCTCGATTACAAAAGTTACAATGTCTGTCAGTCCTCTTCCATTTGTTTTTATTGGTCTTGTCATTTTGCTGAAATGATCTTTCATCTTGAGGCTGAGTTGGTTTAGGACCATTCCTTTGAGGATAAGACTTCTTAGGATTCTTTGAATTTGGTTGCTGCTGGGCGGCTAACGCTTTCGAGGAAGAGTTTCCAAGATTAAGAAGACCAAGGTGTAAGAGTTTTTCTTGTTCTCTTATTAAGGAATCACAAAAGGAGTCAAAGGAAGGGGTTTGTAGTCTTTGCCTTGACAAATGAAAGCTTCCCTTGTAGAATGGAAAGTGGAAACAAATACAGAGTAGGCTGGTCCCAACTTAGTAAGGATGGAATAAATAAGGTTACCATCTTCTTTCTTAACTTTAACACCTTCCAAGAGATATCTAAGGGTCTTGAATTTGGACAAGAAATCTTCAATGCAAGAAAAATTATTAGGATCCAAAGTAAGCAACTCATTCTCAAGTTGATGGGCTCTAATTTCATTTTTAATCCCAAAAACTTTAGCAAGTTTTTCTAATGCTTCATGAGGAGTTTCAATTTCTGCAATGTGGAATCTAAGATCAGGAGAAACAGACATTCCTATCAAACCACGTGCTTGATCTTGTCTATTTTCCCATTTTTCGGCCTTGTCTTCATCTTTGGGTTTCTTCTCTTGGTCTGTGGCTATTCTGAAGAGACCTTTACTTCTAAGTAAATCTCCCATGTAGGCTACCCATTGGAAGTAGTTAGTGCTGTCAAGAATGACTTGGCATGGACTTTCCATTTTTTGAAAAAAAACTGAAGCTGAAGATGCTGAAAGTAAGTGGTCCAATGGATAGATCTCGAAAAAATAGGCGGTTTTAAAAAAAAACGGCTCTGAAAAAGGCTTCCGGATGAAGAAGTTATGGCTTTTTGAAAAAAAATTGTTGACGTTGCCGGCAAAGTGCGCGAATGTGCGGGAATGAAAAAATCCGCCCCCACAAAATGGAGACTTGAACCCAAGACCTCTACTCTCTTAAAAAGTCTTTGAACCAATTGATCTATACAAAAAATTTGAGAGAGAGAGAGAGAGAGAGAGGGGGGGGGGGGGGCCTCGATTTGCGTGCTTGCCTTGGAAGGCTCTTTTCCCCTACAAAACACAAAACACAAAACCCAACACGAATATGCAAAGAAAAACGAACCTTACGGCTCAAAGTTAGCTTTAGCCAAAAAACTAGAATTTTAAAAAAAATCTCAAAGTTAGCTTTTAACCGAAAAACTAAATATTTTTCTCAATGTTTCTGATTTTCCAAGATCACACTAAGGTGCAGGGAAAAGAGCATACGCATGAGAAAAATCCTTTCTTTCTGTTTCTGATTTGCCCAGATCGCACAGAGTCGCAGGGCAAAGAGCATACGCAGAAATGAAAGGTATAGATCCGGGAAAAAAAAGGCTAAATAAACCGAAACCGAAATAAGCAGAGAGAAAATGACAGTAAACTGCAAAAAAAACACTGTATACCTCCCGATCTGAAAAATGACGCAGCTAGGGCTACCGGAAACCTTTTCGCGTGAAACGAAAGGGGTTCCTCACTGAAACAGATGCTCCGAACGCAACAGAGCAGTCCTCTCGGCCCGAAAGCAGTTAGAAACAGCAGATCTAGGAAACGACAGCCGCATGCAGTTCTACCGGCTTCAGATTTGGATCACCAACGGACGCGGCCCTCAAATAGCTCCTGATACCATGTAGGAATTTACAGGGTAAGTTCCTCAGAAAGAATACCAAAAGGACACCGCTCACAACCAGATCTCAAATCAATACACCAGTATTTTTGACGTGGTTAAAACCCTCAGAGTGCAAGGAGGGAAACAGTCCACGGCCTGTCCCAACGTGGGTACAGACAATTTATTAATCAAAGAATGAAAATTTACATAAGCTTCTCTCATGCACGGATTACCCGAACAATGACCCTCCATGCGCTTTAAATAGAACTCATGGACCAATCGGGTGTCAAGCCACGGATCAAGTGTCGGTAATACCGAGGTGAGAGTGAACCGTCGGATCACTACATATCGTGACCGTCGGATTGTAAGTTACAAAATGTACAACGGTAAAGAAACACACTTTACCTAACTCTAACCTAACTCTATGCTAGACCAAGTTGAACTTAACTATATCCTATGTGTCGGAATATCCTAACAGTTTGGATGTCCTTGGACGCTGAAGCTACCTCTGCTGCTAATCTGCGCTGACCCTCTGATGCTACTGCGCTGCTGTTGTATCTGCTCTGTGCCTCCTGCACAGCTGCAACACTCCATTGCGTTGCTTCAGACTCTAGCACTCTAGCTCTGCCACTGTTGCTCCATCATCCCTCGTACCAACTGACTCTCGTCATTTTGCGACTGTCATTAAGCGCTCCCGTAGCCGTATGTGATCCAAGAGTTTGGGCACCTCAAGGATCCTGCCCTCTCTGTAATCCTTCCGATTACAACTCAATATCGCCCCACCTCTTCTCTAGAGGTTCATGAGCACTCATGGCGTAATCCTCATCGTCCTCCTTGTCAGCTTGCACTGCAGAAGCCTTTGAGTCAGACTTCTCTTCTTTGCCCTTCTTCCGAGGGCACTACGTAGTGAAATGACCCATTTCTCCACATCTGAAGCATCTAACTTTGGATATGTCATTTTTCTTTCTCTTTTGCTGTCCTTGTTGTCCCACTGATGTGAGAGTCACATCCTCTTCTTCCTCCTTGACTCTGATCCCTTTGCTGCTGCTTCTTGCTTTGGTCAACCGTCTGATCTCTTCCTGTCGAAGAGATGCCCACATCTCCTCTCAACTGGGAAGAGAAGCCTTGCCCAAGATGCTTTAGACAAAGGTTTCCCAGTCTTCAGTGACTGCATTCAGGGCAGTCCTGACCATGAATTCGGGATCTGGTGTAGCCCTTATGGAAGTTAGTTGGTCACGGATTGTTTGCAACTTGAGAAGGAAGGGATCGATTTCTTCTCCCTTCTGCATCTGAAACTGTCTCAGCTGACCCTCAAGCAACATCTTCTACTGAATGGAAGTTCCCTCGTACAATGTGGTCAAGGCCTCCCACATTTCCCTTGTTGTGTCCTTCTCAACAATATGTGAGATCACATGATCTTTGACCTCGTCCAAGATCATGCACTTTGCTTTTGCCTGAGCCTCCTCGTACTTCTTGAGAGGATCAGCATCAACCGGAACAACAACCGTCTTCAAGGCATAATCCTTGATGCGATTTTTATCCAAAACTGCCAGGATCCTGGCCTTCCAGATGACGAAGTTGGATGCTCCATCCAACCTGTCCTGATCCCTCAGTCCATTAACGACCATCTCTGCTCAAATGAATGTCGAACTGGTTCTCTTCTCCCTCTTTTGTTGCTGCCCCAACAAAACTTGGATCTGGATTTCTTTGGCGCTAGAAATCCTCTAAGGAACAAGCTCCCTCTGAATTTCAATTTCCTTCACGGAAATCCTTCTGCCAACCACTGTTGAACCACCCCTCTCTGATCTCTCTTTGCTGCTGCTCAGCACTGGATCTAGATTTCTTGGCAAGAAATCTTCTGAGGAACTGATTCCCTCTACTTTTCTTCTGCCCCACTAGGTACTGTTCTGCACCAACAGAATCAGCACCCCACCAGCAACTCCAGATGAAGTTTGCGTTGCACCTCTAGCCTCAACAACTGGAAAAACGAGACTCAACAGTCTCTGCGCTGGCCCAGTAATCACTGCGTTGCCCTCTGCAGCAACAACGTCACCCAATTAGGTTGACGCAGGCTCTGCGTGAGCCTCCCTTGGTGATTGCGTCACCCCTCTGCTCTCTTGGCCTGAAACTGCGCTGTCTCTCGGGACAACTGTCTTTGGCACAGATTTTCCTCTGTCCTTTCGCTGATGGCTTCAATACTCCTTGATCTGGAATCGCTTTGATACCATGTGAAAATTTCTGAATCTAACAAGTCAAAAATCCTACTGTAGTAAACTGATTTGCATTACCTACTTGTGTTCTTTATTTTATGTTAAATTTGGCAACTAGGGCCAAACTCCATGTGGGTCATCTTATTCATGGCTGATAATATTTTATTAGATTCCTCTCGTCGAGAGGTGTAGGATTGATCTAAATATCATCCGATTCCGATAAGTATTTATGGAGATATGAATTTATTTTGATTATGGAATAATTATCAAGCCTACCAACAACTCATATAGGCTCAGAAACCCAACAGTCGCATCTATTCAATTATCATCAGATGTGTATAAATACAGGAGGACTTTTCCTCATTTGGACTCACTCAACTCATCACATCTCTCTCTGTCTCCAGCGCAGTAAAGAGGCTCTTCTCTCCTCCGCAGTAGGTGACTCTTCTCTCACACGTGTGGAAGGAAGGTGCAAAACCTGAAGCTGCAACTGCAGATCCAAAGTTTGACTAGCGTTGACCATCAGACCTCCTCTGAACTGTGCTGTAGGTGTACCTGGATCTCCTCTGAAGGTCGCATTTTTTGGTGAAGGAATCAAGCCAATCCGACGGTCGGTTTGCGAGATATCCACTGCCCTAGTTTTGATGATGAAGCCGCTAATGCTAATGCTGCTGATCTAGGGTTTGCTACTGCTGATATAAATCAGATTTTTGTACTATTTCTCTCTGCTAAATTATTGAAGATAAAAGAAGATTTGATCAAAGGGTTTCCCCATATTGGGGTTTGTCCCTGGCTAGCCGCCACATCTTGTGTCTCTTGTCTTGGCTTGTTTTCTGTTGATCGTTTAATGTTCTATCTGCACTTTACTTATGCACATGTGATTGCTAATCTGTGAATAATAATAAGAAAGAGAAGTAAATTGCTCTAAGCATAGAACATACCATAAATTAACATGGTATTAGAGCTGAGGTGAAGACAAAGCTCAAGCAAGAGCAAGAGCAAGAGCAATCACCAGAGAGAAGATTGGCAAGGCTATCTTAAAAGAACTATGGGGTCCTCAACACTCTTCCCTGCCGAAGACAAGCTCCGTGAGAAAGTTGACTATCACGGATGGAAGATGTCCATCGATCTAACCTTAGAAGATCAAGGAGTGTTGGACCATGTGAGAGGCAATATTGTTGAGCCTCCATCAAATGCACCCGTTGCTGCGAGGAACAAATGGAAAACCGGCGAAGTCAAAACAAAGAAGATCATCCGGGACTCTATCGACAAGCGCTTGGTGGCCTACATCTCCGATCTGAACACCTCCAAGGAAATCTACGATAGACTGGTGAGTTTATTTAAAGTTAATGATGCAAATCAAGTTCTATTTCTTAGAAATAAGCTGAAGGAAATTAAGAAGGGAAAAGATGAGAGTATGCAAGCATACTTCTTAAGGATCACCGAGATCAGGAACGATCTCCTATCTATTGGGGAGACTATTACTGATAGGGAAATGGCACTCACAACTCTTGGAGGATTACCATCCGAATGGTACGTGTTCAGGACTACTCTTCTGAACAATAATGTAATTCCTAGTTTCGAGGAATTAATGGCTAGATGCATTCAAGAAGAAACAAGGGTAGAAGAGCAAGAAATGCCCATGCCTAAAGGTCCTCCTGCTGCCTTTTCTTCTCATGCTAAGAAAAGAAATAATTCGGGGAGTAAATCAAAGAAAGGCTGGATCTAAGGGTGGAAGAAAAGGACGATGTTACATTTGCGATAAACCAGGTCACTATGCGAAGGAGTGCCCTGATAGAAAGATCTCACACCGGGACGATGATCAAAATTCCTCTCATGGCAATCAAAGGAATGGGAAATCTAATAGCAAAGGTAAAAGGAGTGTTGGTAATCAAGGAAGAGGACAACCATTCAAGAAGGCTAAAAATTCCAGGTATGAATCCAACATTGTTGAAAATAAGCAAGATGAATATTATTTACCAGCTGCTCTATCTACCTCTGCTCCTTCAAAGTCAATGGGAATTTGGCTCATTGATAGTGGTGCATCAAGGCACTTCATTGGTTACAAAGAAGTTCTCCATAATCTAATAGAGAAGGAAACTAACCTGGAAATTGTCCTTGGAGATAATATGAAATATCCCGTGAAAGGTGTAGGCAATGTCTCTCTTAAATTGAATCAAGGAAATACGATCCACTTACAGGATGTATTATATGTACCTGACCTCAAGAAGAACTTGGTGTCCATCTCAGCAATGGAAGACAAAGGCTACAAGGTGACCTTTAGCGACAACAAGGTACGTGTATGGAAAAATAATGTTAAAGATGCCTTCACTCTTGGGTTTCGAGTTGATTCATTATATCAGGTCGGTGGAAGTCCGCTAGGTGTCATGTCTTGTGACACATCTATTCAGTCTGAACTTTGGCATCGAAGGTTTGCCCACCTTCATTATAAAGCTCTACCCGATGTAAGACAAATGGTAACAGGGATGCCCGAATTCCGAGTAGAGAAAGAAGGTGTATGTCCGAGATGTGCCGAAGGAAAGCTCAAAAACGGACCATTCCCCTCAAGCCAAAGCAAGACCTTCGATATATTACAATTGGTTCACTCAGACATATCTGGTATGATGCCTGTGAACTCCTTGGGAGGATATTTATATTATCTTACTTTTACAGATGACTATTCTCGAAAGACTTGGATATACTTCTTGAAAAGGAAGGATGAAGTGTTCTCTTGGTTTCGACACTTCAAAGCCCTGATCGAGAATCAAACCAAAAAGAAGATCAAGATCTTAAGGACTGATAATGGGACTGAATATGAGTCTAACGAGTTTCATGACTTTTGTAAAGAGGTTGGCATCAAGAGGGAGACTACTACACCATATACTCCTGAACAGAATGGTGTGGCGGAAAGGAAGAACCGTACGATTGTGGAAGCTGTCCGTGCCATGCTCCATGATCAAAGACTTCCGAAGTTTCTATGGGCTGAAGCTGCAAACACCGCCGTATATGTACAAAACCGATGCCCTCATCAAGCATTGGGTTCCAAGACTCCTGAAGAAATGTTCACCGGTAAGAAACCTGACGTATCTCATTTTAGAATTTTTGGAAGCCCTGTATATTTTCATGTGCCAAAAGAGAAAAGGAATAAATTGGGTGCATCTGGAAAGAAAGGAATCTTCGTGGGCTATGGTGAAAATACTAAGGGCTATAGAATCTATGTTGCCAGTCAAAGGGAAGTCGTGATTAGTCATGATGTCACCTTTGACGAAGATATGGCCCTCAGCAAGGTGGACAATCTTCCGACTTTGAGGAACTCTCAAGAAGTCGACACCAAGGAACAGAAAGAGAAGGATGATGAAATAATGCTTGATGTGGAAGAACCCATGGATCCTATTGATCCACCTGAGCCCTCCTCTTCTAGGAAGAGGCCCTCTTGGCTTAGGGGGCTACTCGATGATGCTGAAGGACACACTGCACCCCGAGGAACCTTCCGTGAATGTAAGAAACCCAATAGATATCAGGGTTACCTGACCATCATGAGCACGATCATACAAAATGAGCCTTCATCATTCTCAGATGCCGTCAAACATCAAGTATGGAAGGATGCTATGACCGAAGAATATGAGTCTATTATGAAGAATGATGTCTGGGAAGTAGTTCCCAGACCCCAGGACAAAATAGTTGCCACTTCTAAATGGCTTTACAAAATAAAGCATGCAGCAGATGGAAGTATGGAAAAATATAAGGCTCGTTTTGTCGCTCATGGCTTCTCCCAGAAGGAAGGTATAGACTATGACGAGATATTTGCACTTGTTGACAGATATACCACCATCCGCTCAATCATAGCCCTTGCGGCTTCACAAGGATGGAATCTACATCAGATGGATGTCAAGACAACGTTCTTACATGGTTCGATCAAAGAAGAGGTCTACATGGAGTAGCCCAAAGGATTTGAGATTCATGATCAAAAATCTCATGTATGCAGGTTGAAGAAAGCTCTCTATGGGCTGAAGCAAGCACCCCAAGCATGGTATGAAAGGATCGACAGCGACTTGATGAAGCTGGGATTTACTAGGAGTGAAGCCGACCCTAACCTCTACTTCAAGGTTGAAGATGACAAACCTCTCATACTAGTGCTGTATGTGGATGACCTCTTCCTAACAGGTGCAGAGCCTCTCATTCACAAATGTAAGAGGGAGTTGGCTTCTGAATTTGAAATGAAGGACCTAGGACTGATGCACTATTTCCTAGGACTTGAAGTCTAGTAGAAGCCAAGGGAAATTTTCCTATCTCAAGGAAAATATGCGGTGAAGATATTGGAAAGATTCGGTATGGTAGACTGCAAGCCTGTAACTATCCTGATGGAGCTTGACTTTAAGAAGCTAAGCGGTAGCGTTGCTGGACCTGTTTTACGAAATGCCACTAAGTATCGTCAACTCATCGGAGCATTAATGTTCTTAGTGAACTCCCGTCTAGATATATGCTTCGCAGTCAACACGTTGAGTCAACATATGGTTGAACCTCACCACATACATTGGATTGGTGCCAAGAATCTGTTGAGATATCTTCGTGGCACAATCACTTATGGGTTAAGATACACTGCCGGAGATGTGAGACTACTTGGATACACTGATGCTGATTGGGCAGGTAGTGTGGTGGATCGTAAGAGCACTTCCGGGTGCTGTTTCTCCTTGGGATCTGCTTCGATATCCTGGATGAGCAGGAAGCAGAAGTCGGTGGCCTTGAGCACCGCCGAGGCAGAGTATATTGCTGCTAGCATGGCATCCTGTGAGGCAGTCTGGTTGCGGAAGCTCTTCAGTGAGCTGTTTGGATTTACACTGGATACCACCGTGATCCTATGTGACAACCAGAGTGGGATTCGTTTGTCAGAGAATCCTGTATTTCATGATCGCTCCAAGCATATCGATATCAAGTACCACTTTATTCGAGATATGGTGCAGCGGGGAGCTATAAGGCTCCAACATATCGGTACAGATGAACAGGTTGCCGACATTCTAACAAAGCCCCTAGGAAAGGTCAAATTCTTGACTTTCCGAGAACGACTTGGTGTCATTCAGAAACCCTCTGATGAGGGTCCTGTATGATGTATGGAACTCTTGTAGCTCCAGGAGGGGGTGTGGGGTACTTCTTGGAGCAACATATGACCACAGGGTAAAAGAATCAAAACTTTCCCTGTATCACCCCGTGGCGACTATGTAGCAGGATGATTAGTTCTCCTGTGAGGTCTGGATGATGTGTTCTCCATGACAATTGTAGCAGGATGATTAGTTCTCCTATGAGGACAGGATTGATTAAGTTCTCCTATCAAGGCATCCTACCCATGTAGTCAGGGACTCATGGGAAGTACCTCTCATCTGATCAATGAGCAGGGAAATGAAGTTAGGGACCATAGTAGTACCGATGGACGCATCGCTGTATCTACCGTACTCCCTACGCTAGGATGACCTTCATTGATCTGGGATCAATGATACTGGTCTGGGACCAGTGGTAGGAGTGGTACCTACTATGACGCTGACTTCGGGTCGGTTGAGACTGGTCTGGGACCAGTGGTACGCACTCTGAGACTGACTTTGAGTCAGTGGAGGATGATACTGGTCTGGGACTAGTGGTAGGAGTTGTACTCACTATGACGCTGACTTCGGGTTGGTTGAGACTGGTCTGGGACCAGTGGTACATACTCTGAGACTGACTTTGAGTCAGTATGATGCATCCTCGATCATTTCTTCTTCTTCATAATTCAGACAAAAGCAGAGCAGAACAGAACAAAGCAAAGCAGAGCAGAGCAGTGCAGATCAGTACAGGGCAGAACAAAACAGAGCAGAACAGTACAGATCAGTATAGGGCAGAACAAGACAAAGCAGAACAAGCAGAATAGAGTAGAGCAGGGCAAGGGTCAAGCTGTACAGGGCAGTGCATTTGATGGATGAATAGTAGCGACTGACAGATAGATTGCAGATGGAGTTCTCCCTAGTTGAGAGGGAGTGTTAAATTTGGCAACTAGGGCCAAAATCCATGTGGGTCATCTTATTCATGGCTGATAATATTTTTATTAGATTCCTCTCGTCGAGAGGTGTAGGATTGATCTAAAGATCATCCGATTCCGATAAGTATTTATGGAGATATGAATTTATTTTGATTATGGAATAATTATCAAGCCTACCAACAACTCATGTAGGCTCAGAAGCCCAACAGTCGCATCTATTCAATTATCATTAGATGTGTATAAATACAGGAGGACTTTTCCTCATTTGGACTCACTCAACTCATCACATCTCTCTCTCTCTCTCTAGTGCAGTAAAGAGGCTCTTCTCTCCTGCGCAGTAGGTGACTCTTCTCTCACACGTGTGGAAGGAAGGTGCAAAACCTGAAGCTGCAACTGCAGATCCAAAGTTTGACCAGTGTTGACCATCAGACCTCCTCCTCTGAACTGCGCTATAGGTGTACCTGGATCTCCTCTGAAGGCCGCATTTTTTGGTGAAGGAATCAAGCTGATCTGACGGTCGGTTTGCGAGATATCGACTGCCCTAGTTTTGATGATGAAGCCGCTAATGCTGATGCTGTTGATCTAGGGTTTGCTACTACTGATATAAATCAGATTTTTGTACTATTTCTCTCTGCTGAATTATTGAAGATAAAAGAAGATTTGATCAAAGGGTTCCCCATATTGGGGTTTGTCCCTGGCTAGCCGCCACATCTTGTGTCTCTTGTCTTGGCTTGTTTTCTGTTGATCGTTTAATGTTCTATCTGCACTTTACTTATGCACATGTGATTGCTAATCTGTGAATAATAATAAGAAAGAGAAGTAAATTGCTCTAAGCATAGAACATAGCATAAATTAACATTTTAACAAGTTATTTTTAGAAATATTCAGAAAATATTAAATGAAAATACACTGCAGCCTACACCAACATACAGATCAAGTACTGAAAAATAAATGAGACAATCACACAAAGGACACACTTATTTTTGGACTAAATGTCCCCGGAAAAACCCAATGCCGGAAAACCGGTGCAACAACCCTGAGTGTTTTCTATTATTAAGCAGTAGTTCTAAATACAAATGTTGGTTTCCCTCCCGGCGAACCAGTGACAGAGAAATACAGTGGTGGAAAAACCTGAGTGAGTTTTACCTCACTTCACGCGGCAAATTCCGACTGATCCGGTAGCAAAACTGGCTAGCCCTGGCTACAACTGCGCTGCCTCTTCGCAGCAACTGCGTGGGCCTGCGTGGAGCTCTCTGAGGCTCTGCATCAACTCTTCTGCCCACTGCGTCACCTTTCCCGACTGTTCTGACAGTTTCGACTTTCAGTGTGGGAGGCAACTCTCTCCCTCATCGTTGGCCCTTCTAGCTCTGCGTCAAGGTTGCGTGGGCCCAAACTGGCCCAACGTCAGCGCTCTTGGCTACTGCGCTGCCTCCACAAGCTTCTCTCTGCCTCTCTGTCAGTATTCCCGAACTATCCCTGCCCCTCAGCTGCAAGATCTCCCCAATCGATTTTCCTCCTGAGAACTTCTCACCTCAGAAAATCGATTTCCTCAATCTCTCTGTGTGTATTCTCCAACTGACCCCAAGCCTCCATTTATACTTTTCCTGTTGAGAAATCAACGGCCGAGATTAAGTCTCTAATCAACGACTAAGATTAACTTAGACTTGATCCTCGTCCCTTAGAAGCTTCTCACCCATATTTTCATTAATATCCATTAATATTTTAATTTTCCTAAGTTTAGACTTAGGAACCCCATTAAAAATATTAATTATTTTAATAAAATACAATTCGGGTGGAATTTCACCAAACGATTTCTGGGTCTTGGAGATCTCATGTGTTCTAGCCCCTCCACAAAATTTTGGAGCTAGAGCACATCTGATGCTACCCAAAAATCAACAATGAGTTTGGGCAAGTTAGCACTGGGTTGAGTACTTGCTTGAGACTCGCTTGGTAGACGCACTACCTAGTAGATTTGGCTAAGACTTGAGAGACTCAAGAGACTCAAGAGTCTTGACCTCAGACTCATGAGTCCGACCCTAGCTGAACAACCCAACCTCATTTAACCAAAAAAAGGTCGACACATGCGATTTGACTTGATAATATTTTGGAGGGAGTATTTAAGCTCATGAAATTGGTTAGTATTGAGCAAATTCACACCAAAAAGCGCAATCGTTTAGAGCATGAGTGGTTGGAGAAGTTGGTCTTCATCTACTACAACCTTTGGATGCTTGCAAAAAAAATGCATGCAGAGGATTTGGATTGAATATTGTTAAAGAAGATTGATTTAGTCTCTAATTTTTTCTTTGAGGATGAATCTCCTACTTATGATTTGAGTTGGCTTGACGAAGGAACTTAGGATCTCTTTAGTGTTTCGTTGTTTTGTGTTCTGTTATTTCAAATAGAAACACCAAATACACTTGCATCACAATTGTTGTTTCAGTCTAGTGATGTTGGCACTAGCTCCTCGAGGGCTTGTTCTAGGTGTTCTCACAGTCATGCATGAGACTCGAGATTGGACTTGGAGACATTATCTATTTTTATTTTCTAGTAATGTTAAGAGACTATAACTTATGTTGTTGAACTTAGTGTTATTTGTGAATTTGATCATGGAATCATCTTTTAGTTAACTATTTTGCATACAAATATTTAGTGTCGAATGTTGCATTACTGTATCTTATGGATGATCTTATGATTTTTTTCATGGCCTGTTGTTTTATAATTTCTATAGATTGGAAATGTCATTAGTATACTTTTTGTGCACAAAATTTACCATATTATGCATTTTTTTCCTCTCTTTGTTGAGTTGCTGAGTCTTGTCGAGTCCCAAGCCAACTGAGTCTTTGTTGAGTCCCAGTCTGGGAACTTTGTTTTGTGGCTGATTTGTGTGGATCAAAATCCAAAGTTAGCTATGATTCCTTGTCCCCAAGTGATGGCGATTTTATTTTTTTCCTCATTGGTAACAAGGAGCACTTTGAAAGTTGGGAAAACCTTAAGTGCCATGGTGTGATTATGTTCTCCTTATGCCATATGCTAGATGAGGAAGCATTGAATAGATGGTGCCTCATAAATTGGGAAGCTAAGGAAATTTCACTGAACTCTATCTAGGGATTGAGATCTAAGTATATTTTTCTTTTGTTTAATTATGATGTTGTGGCTCGATGTGTTTTGCAATATGGTACTTGGAACATTGTGGGTTTTCTAGTTTATATGCAATCTTGGAGGGTAGGTTTTAACTTAAAGGATAGGTAGCAAGCACACTATCCTTTTTGGTTGGAGTTTCTGACACTTCTAGTGGATTTGCAACCATTTGTAGATATGTTTGCAAAATGTTTTGTTAATTTTCCAAAGTTCTATGCTTAACACAATCACTTATAACAATTCTTCTTCAATTAGCAATCAATTTCCAATCTGACTTCAATCTTCCAATATCAATAAGGAATTGTAGATAGAACAGTAAATCAAATGTGCAATAGAAGACAAACAAGAACATTAGAAACACAAAAATTTGGTCAAAGACCAGGGAAAAACCTCACAGGGGGAAATCCTTTCCAATTTCTGCTTCTATTAGATTGTCATTAAATGTTCAACAGAGAGATACAATGTCCAAGTACATCAACAATGAGTCAAAGGTCAAAACCTTGACTATCCCAAACACCAATCCAATATCCAATCAAAGATGAGCCAAAAAGTCAAATTTGGTCGAAAGTCATATTTGTAAATTATGGTCAAAGCTAAGTTGCACGAAACGGGGAAACGGGTACAAGTTTCCGAAACGGGAAGCGATACGAAACGCGACCTCCCCAAATTTTGGAAACGGGGAAACGCGAATATATATATATATATATATATATATATATATATATATATTTAAATATTTTCAATATATATATATATATATATATATATATATGTGCAATCATAAAGCATAAATGATACATTATAATTTATTACACTTAAACATTAAGATTTAATTTACATCACATGTACTCATGAATGATCACATAATGAAAATAAAAATATCGGAATATCCAAAAGCAACGTTTATTATATATCCAAATCTCAAAATCAACCTTTATTTATATTAATATATGAGGCTGCAAGTACAATAAAGACTATAAGGCTGCAAGAGAGAGATCCAATTCAGGATTTTCTGCATCCACATCCCATTCTTTAGAAGGACCACTGTTGTATTAGAAGTCTCCTCCTACATAGTTGAACGACCTTAGTGCTCTTGATTAAATACACGTTTCATACCCTAGTACCCTACATGATCTTGATTATTGGGAGTTTCCCCTGCATAGAGGGATTGATTCTCTTGATTAAATACAAATTCCATACCTTAGTACATGATAAAATCCAATGGAAACATTGCAATCCCCCCAATCCTAAAATCCTGAAAAACAAATAAGTCTGCTGCATTTTGAGTGAAATCTAAAATTCTACTTTCTCCATATGAAATCCAATGAGGGCGAAACCACTCTCAAACATCCTGAGTCATTTCATGGTAATGTTAAAAATTTAAGTAAAAGGATGAAAATGAAAAATAAAGGAGAATATCACTTTTACTTTAAGAATTTAACATTACCATGAACTGCATATGCCTCAAACTTCCTGATGAACTGCATATCAACACTAGGGCAAAAATTCACTTTTATAACTTTAGACACACATCTAGAAGTCACTAACATACCCTAAAAGTAAATTAAAAAACAAATTTAAAAAAATAAATAAAAAAACACAAGTTAATGAGGAAACGTGGGTCGTACGGCCTTGAAACGCGTTTCCGTTTCGGGAAACGTGGCAGTACGGCCAGAAACGCGTTTCACAGCCGTACCAAACGCGTTTCCGCGTTTCGTACCCGTTTCCGTACAAAAACGGACCTCTATGCCACGTTTCCTGCAACATAGGGTCAAAGTCAACAACAATAATAACAACCCTAACTAGTCAACGGTCAACAGCGAAATCAACCTCAACTAGTCAAAGTATGCGGTGTTCTTCCTTTAGTGAAACCTTGTCAAGGTAGCCTCAAAACCTTGATCAAAAGAGAGAGAAGGGTCTATGGTCAAACCCTAACTGATCTACGGTCAAACCCTGTCAAAGTTTCTGTCAAAGGAAGTCAACATGCCCAGAAACATCGGACCAAAACCCAGTTAACTCGACCTCCAAAAACAAGTCATAATCCAGTCAAAGTCAATTCCTCCTTGGTAAATGTTGGTCAAAAAACCCCAAACAGAAGTCAAACTCGGTCAACAGAAAAAGACTCTCTCCTTCGCATGTATGAACTCAGACCTGCAATTTTAGAGTTGTACGAACCAATCAAGAGAAGACGTGATGTGTTGATGATGCCTCCATGTGATGTGACATGTAGTCTATTTATATGTGGTTTTGGATGTCGAATTTCCTTGCCCAGGCCAACTTGTACTTTTGTGTAGTTGTGGGTTTCATATTAAAAATAATATTTTTCCTTGAGCAAATTAAATTATTCCAAGGGCTAGTAGGGTCTCTAGAGGGTAAGAGGGCTTCCCAAAGGAGGGAATTTCTCCTTGTGCTGCCAAATTTCAACACTCCCTCTCAGTTAGGGAAAAATTTCTGACTGCATCATAAGTCTCATCTCAAATGTCTAGTCATCATCATCGCTGCATAATATCATATATCGTCTCTGCTCATTTACGGAACACTCGAATCTAAATAAGAAGAATCATCATAAGGGAGATAAATTTTCCACCCTATATGCAATGATAATAGACAAGATACTACTTACCATGAAAGGTAAGGATCACACACTATCCTATTGTTTGTTGATCTTTCCACCTTGACCCTCAAGAGTCAAGTGGTAGAACACCTGCATCCCATCACTTGAGAAATCTTACCATAAATGGTAAGGATCACACCCTATCTCAAGTCTCCTCACCCATTGGCTAGATGGGTGGTAATCCCAACAAGCCCAACTTATGGGTAGCATGCATACCGGGGTATGCTCTGTCAAGTCCCATACTTGATGGTAGGGGGATACCCACTTGTCATAAGTGACAAGGATCACACACACACACACCTTAGAGTGACAATAGGCGAGATACTACTTACCATAAGAGATAAGGATCATACACTATCCTATTGTCCAGAGTTCCCAAGAGCTTTTCGACTCAATTCCTCTCCTTGGGAGCTCAAATAGGGGGAAAGAGCATAGCTCAGTGTTCTCGATCAGCCGTGATCCTTTCCCTCGAGGTTCACATCCATGAGTCCAAACTTCTCTTTAAAGACCAAGAACTTCCCTTTCGACAAAGCCTTGGTAAGAATATCAACTATCTGCTCGTTAGTGGAAATGTGATGGAGTCTTATAGCTCCTCTCTACACCATATCTCGAATGTAGTGATATCTAATCTTAATATGTTTGGACTTGTTGTGGAACATGGGATTCCCCATCAGTCGGATCCCACTCTTGTTGTCGTAATATATTACTGTCATATCTAAAACCTACTCAAGCAACTCTCCAAAGAGTTTCCTCAACCATACTGCCTCACAACTAGCCATGTTAGCAGCAATATACGCAGCCTCAGCTGTGCTAAGGGCAATGGACTTCTGCTTCATGCTCATCCAAGATATCATGGCAAATCCAAGTCTAAAACAACACCTTGATGTGCTCTTCCTGTCAATAACATTTTCGGTCTAGTCAGCATCAAGTTATCCATTAAGCCTCACATCTTCGGCAATATATCTCAATCCAAGATTAATATCCCCATGAAGGTATCTCAACACATGCTTAGCAGCGACATGATGTGCATGTAGAGGCTCGATCATAAATTGAATCAGAGTGTTAACCACAAAACATATGTTTGGACGAGTGTTCACAAGGAACATCAATGCTCCAATCAATTGTCGGTACTCAGTAGGATTTGCTAGATCAGGTCCCGCAACTTCTCCACATAACTTCTTGAAGTTCATCTCCATCAGTGTGGCCATGGACTTATGTTCCACCATACCAAATCTTTCTAGTAGTTTCACAACTTATTTCCCTTGCGAAAGGAAAATCTCACCAGGTCTCTGCCACACCTCTAAGCCCAGGAAATAGTGCATCAATCCAAGGTCTTTCATCTCGAACTCAGAGGTCAACTCCCTCTTACACTCGAGAATAAGAGGCTCTCCACCTGTCAAGAATAAGTCATCAACATACAATACCAAAATAAGGGGCATACCTTGGACAAATTTGAAGTAGAGGTTTGGGTCGGCATTGCTTCTTGTAAATCCAAGCTTCATCAGGTAGCTATCAATGCGGGCATACCAAGCCCTGGGGGCTTGCTTCAATCCATAGAGCGCTTTCTTCAGCCTGCACACATGAGTCTTCTTGTCCTGCTCCTCAAAGCCCTATGGTTGCTCAACATATACTTCTTCCTTAAGTACTCCATGTAGAAATGCAATCTTCACATCCATTTGGTGAAGAGTCCATCTCGGGCTCGCAGCTAGAGCAACGATAGACTGAATAGTAGTGTAGCAGGCAACTGGTACAAAAATGTCATCATAGTCTTCTCCCTCTTTTTGGGAGAAACCTCTAGCCACAAACCTCACCTTATATTTTTCGATACTTCCATTTGCTCCATGCTTGATCTTGTACAGCCATTTAGAGGTCACAACAAACTTCCCTTCGGGTCTTGGAATCACTTCCCACACATCATTCTTCAGGGTAGATTCATATTCCTTTGTCATAGCGTCCTTCCATACCTTCTATTTTACTGCTTCTGCAAAGGTGTGTGGTTCAACCTATATGATGTTGCTCATAGCCACAACATATCCTTGATATCGACATGGCTTCTTGCTTTCCCTGAAGGTTCCTCTGGTAGCAACATGTCTCTCAGTATCTTGTAAGGTGTCACGAAACCAAAGTGGTCTCTTCCTGGCAGGATGATCACACGGAGGAGGATCCAAGGGGTCCATAGGTTCCATGGGATCATCAACAATATCAGACTCAGGCCTAGGCACAGAAGGGCCTTCTAGAATATCCATGGCATCATCCTTCTTTTCAACATTGGCAGGGGAGGAGTGTCCCTTGCTTTCCCAAGGGCAACATCTTTATCAAATGTCACATCCCTTCTAAACTCTATATTCCTTTGACCAAACACATATATTCTATAAGCTTTAGCATTTTCACAGTAACCAACAAATGTACCATTCTTTCTAGAGGCTTCCAACTTGTTTCTCTTGTTCTTTGGCACATAAAAGTAGACGGGGTAGCCAAAGATTCTCAAATGTCCAACATCGGGCTTTATACATGTGAAAACTTCTTCGAGGGTCCTGTCACCCAAGTCTTGATGAGGAGTCCTATTTTGAACATAGGCCGCCGTGTTAGCAGCTTCACCCCATAGAAACTTCAACAAATTTTGATCATGCAACATAGCTCGGGTAGCCTCCATGATGGTCTTGTTCTTTCTTTCAGCCACTCCATTTTGCTCGGGATTGTAAGGTACAACAGTCTCCTTCTTGATTCCAGCTTTCTTGCAAAAGTCAATGAACTCATTTGAAATGAATTCCCCTCCATTATCGGACCTGAAGTCCTTGATTCTCTTTCATATTTCATTTTCTATTAGCGCTTTGAAGTCCTTGAACATATCAAATGCCTCGTCCTTATGCTTCAAGAAGAATATACATGTCTTACGGGAGAAGTCATCCACAAAGATTGTATAATATAGATAGCCACCAAGAGATTTCACCGACATGGGTCCACATATATTTGAATGAACGAGTTGAAGTATCCCATTTGACTTGCTTCTACTAGAAGGGAATGCCCCCCTCATTTTCTTTCCACTAGCACATCGCGGACATACTCCATCATGATTTGCTTGAACCTTAGGCATCCCAGAAACCTTCTTCCTCACCTTAGGTAGGGCATAATAGTGAAGGTGAGGGAATCTTCGATGCCATAATTCACATTGATGATTATTACTGTGGACCAAAGCTCAGATTGGTCTCCCATTGACTTTATAAAGGCCTTCAATTCTTGATCCCAAGGTGAAGGCATCCCTCAGGCAAGATTCCATAGGCCAAGTAAGAACCTTTCCTCTTATAAAAGCAACTCTCATTCCCTTGTCCTCCAAGGCAGATATAGACACTAGATTCTTTTTCAATACTGACACATATAGAACATCTTGTAGATGTATAGTTTCACCATAATCGAAGTGAAATCAAACAGAACCAAAGCCCTCCATAGTGTTGAGAAATGTAACTAGTTTCGGTCTTCATAATTGTTGTACTCATTGCAATATGTATCCTATGTAACAAACAAGCAAAAGAAAAGAAAAATTATTATTATTAAAGCATGGGTTTCATGCTCATTATTGATGGTATTTTAGGTAAAAGCATGTTATTCATGCTTCTAGGGTTTGTAAAGTCTTAGGATTTATTGTCATGAGTCAAAAGAGTCAACATCATGTTTATAAGACCCTTCCGAGCAATTTGTAATTGTAAAAATATTTTTTTTTGAGTCTAGAAAGTCTTGGAATCTCCAAGAGTACAAGTTGACCCTGGGATCATCAAGTCGGCCTAAAGGAGGGAATTCAACCCCTTGAGAAGGCTATATAAAGAGCAGTCATCTTCATTTGTTGACACACGCACTCACAAGTTCGATCTTCAAGAAAGAGTTCGATTTTTAGTTGGGTAGCTGCAAGAAGGAACAAGGATGAATTTTCTTTTTTTTTTGGCTCTATCCCTCTCACACTTGCGAAAATCTAGGGTTTTTGGGTTGCAGGAAGAGGCTGAAATTGCAAGGCCCAGTTGCAGTAGAACAAAGTGCATAAACTTGTAGCTGGGAGGAAGGAAACTCTGTCTAGACCTCACTGACATTAGGAAGAACTATCTCTCTCTTGGAAGGTCCTAGAAGGAGGTTGTATTAGGGTTTCTTAAGGAGCTGCAAGGCCAAAGTTGCAGGTCAAGTAGCAATATTGTAGTTGGCAGATCGAAGTTGCAGTGTGTAGCAATTTTGTGCAGGTTCAAAGGACTTGAGACATGGCTGACTTGGTACTGGGAGGACTTGGTCTAGGGATTGGGTCTTTGTATCTCATTTGAAGCAGATTCTAAGAAGAGAAGAGTTTCCGGGTTTTCCCCTTGGAGGGGTTTTGCCCTGGCTGAGAGCCTATATCTGTGTCCTCTTTTGTTGTTGTTGTTTCTTGATATTGTTTGATGAAAAGATCTAACTAAAGAACATAAAGAAGATAACTAAAGATTCACAAGCAAGCATCAAGGTTAAAGAAAATAAGATATAATCACTGCCATTTTACATTTCCTAACACATAGGATAGGTAGAATTGTCCCCAAGAATGATCTTCAAATTTGTCTTCCTCTCAACTTGGTTTGAGAGGACTTTTCGATATCCGGTGAAGTTTTTCACATGCCCATTGATGTATTGCCCCGCTCGCATACTCATCTTGACTCTTGAACCTATAATGTCTTGTATCTTTCTTTTAGTCCTAACAATTATTATTTATTCTCATTGAGAGAGCAAGATGACAATGTACAAGAAAGCTAGAGCTACTGTCCAAACAAGGGAAAGAAAAGGCAAGCTTGAGTGAAGGTGGTGACTCAAAATGTGGCAACACAAGAAAGAGCAGTCAAAGATTAAGTGGCAGGTTTTGTAAATGAACATGCTTCAACAAACTTCCACTCAGAAGATTAAACATCCACGTTTATGGTGTGACGAAATATCAATTAGTGACATGTTAGATACACCTTTGTCATGACTGAGCAATGTAATTGATCCAAAAGAGCTATGGACACCACATGGCCAATGTGTGTAGCATGACTACTTGACTTCCTTTAGCTAGTGGAGGCTGTTCCTGACAATTAGATGCCATATCGGGGAACCAAATTCAGTTTCATGATTAGACCCCCTAGATTCTTAAACAGGGGGGTGGGGTAATTTTGTAATGCTATATACATGGGCTACGTCCTCGGGTTTAAGGTTGTTGAGGAATGTAACTAGGTTTGGTCTTAATATTTGTACTTAAGTCATAATGAAATGTATTTATCAAAAGAAAAAAAAAAGAATTTATTATTATTATTAATATGACTTATTAAAGCATGGTTTTCATGCTTGGGTCATCATGTTTTAGGTCAAAGTCCCCATTGAGGATTTCTAGGATTTATTCTGAGTCATTAGAGTCATTATCCATTTAAAGAGATCCTTCTTGGGCTTTTGAATCATGTAAAAAGATTTATTATTGAGTCAAATAGGCTATTTGTCACCTCCACACCAAGTTGGCCTCAAATTGGCTAATTCAACCTCACCAGAAGCCTATGTATTGGAGCAGTTCAAATTCATTTGTAGCACACTCACTCACTCAAGTTCGATATCCAAGAAGAAAAAGTGCAAAGTTGGAAAAGGAGGCTAAAAGGAGTACAAAATTGGAGAAGAAGGAAGAAAAAGTTAAGATCGAAATTTTGGGCTATCTCTCTCTCTCTCTCGTGTGGATTCCTCGAGGAGATCGAAGTCTCTTTGTCAAGTCGAAGTTGTTGCTAGGCTAACTGCTAGGTCGAAGTTGTTGTTGGATTGAAGTTTTGTTGTTGCTACTAGGTTGAAGTTATTGTTGAAAGGGTTCTCATCTAAAGAAGGAAGAAAACGCTGACTTGGTGTTGAGAAAGTCTGTGTCTAGGTCAAGAGTCTTGGATCATCTCGTAAAATTATTAAGGAAAAGTTGTTGACTGAGTTTTCCCCTAGATAGGGGTTTTTCCCTGGCTGTCCGCCTATATCTTGTGTCTGTGATCTTTGTGCTATTGTTTTGGTAATTGCTTGATGAACATAAAGATAAAAGAAGAACATAAAGATAAGAAAGTCACAAGTAATTATCTATATAAAGAAAATCTTTTTGCCTTTTTGATTTTCTAACAAATGCAATGTTGCAGGATCCGTCCCCCCTCGAATCAAGAGGCGGATTTGTGTCTCAAACGGATTTGCCACCGATAGTGTGAAGATTCTGAATTGCGGTTCTATAGGCCTGAACGCAATTCCAACAAAGTTCTACAGGCCCGAATCGCAGTTCTGGCATGGTTCCAAAGCTGCTCACATGGTTATGCGAGACTTTTTTTTTGGGGGGGGGGATTTTCGAACTGTTACATGAGGAACTATGTTTCCCAAACACTCCCAAGGTACCCCCTTGATGCTCCCTAGATACTTTCTGGATTGTCCCTAATGGTAATGTTAAATTCTTAAAGCAAAAGGATAAAAATGAAAGATAAAGGTGAATGTTTCTAATTTTTTTAACATTACCATGAAATGACTCAGGATTTTTGAGAGTGGTTCCAATCTCATCAAACTTCATATGGAGAAAATAGAATTTCATAACCCATTTGAAATTCAAAAGACTTAATAGTTTTTAGGATTTCATGATCAATGGGATTGTGGCATTTCATTAGATTATATCATGTATGAGGGTATGTGATTGGCATTTAATCAAGAGCCCCAAGCCCTATATCATTATATACCCTAGTGTTGGTGGTGTTGATTGTTGAACTCCTTTGTCATGGCCTTCGCAAAAATGTACCCTTCACTCAATTCAAAATCATTGATCATGCATGTTAAGCTTTCTCTACCATATTATAAGGCTTGGATTAGGCCGTTTGATCAAAATTGGGCAATGTTGACTAATATCCCTATAGAATTGAAGTAGAGTCAAAGGCTAGACAGAGGAAAGGAATCTAGATTCTAGATGGTTGATGCTTGAATTATTAATCATTGATGTACAATGGATGCCAAATCTGTCTTGATTTATGTATAAATATGCATGTTTTCATATCTTCTACAACTAATTTTGTATTTTGGATTTTTTTTTAATATAAATGCACAAATATATATATATATATATATATATATATATATATATATGCTTCCGAGTTGCTTCGCTTCCTAGATTTTTGGAAAATGACGCCTCCGATGCTTCATTTCCAAAAAACGTTTCTGCTTCGTCCCCGCTTCGTCCAACACTGGTTGAAGGGTTGGGGAATTTTGTATTCAAGGGAAATTAAGTCTGATGTAAGAACTATTTTTGCATCATGCTTAACACTATGAAAGCCGATTTCTTGGCCATTTTTATGCGGAGGAATTTTATCTATCTCTTGGACTATTTTGGCAATAGTATGTTTTTCTTCTGTCATTTAGATAAGTTTTATTTTCTATGTTTGTAGTTTAACTACTTTCTGTAAGAGATTTGCATGTTCCTTGGATAGTTTTGTGGACCTTGACCTCTTCTACTAGGTATTGAGTAGATATGTTGTTTCTTCAATTAACATTGCTCCTTGGATTCCACGTAAGAACTATTACTAATTGTGAATGCAATGGGCCTATGTGATAAGAATTTGTGTGTTGACAGACTATTTTGTACCGGCACATGTTAGATTAGCTACACTTTCTTTATTCACTTAATAGATTTATTTTCAAAATAGATTAATTCTCTTCCCTTCTCCAACTGATTTAGATTTCTAAGTTTTACATTTTGCAGATCTGGACTAATCCTATTTACTGAATTATAACTTATGTTTATAATTTTCTCTCATTTCTCCCATTGAATTTTCTTTTAGTGAATATGGACTAATCTGTTGAAAATTGGGAGCGCACTGCAGGGAGGATTTTCCTTAAATAAAATTTCATTTCTGAAAATTTTGGAGTGACTTTCTAAAATTAGAAAGTCATGTCTAGCATCTCAAGCATGACTTTCCAAAAGTAGTAAATCACCTTGCATCAATTGGCAGTCAAGTATAGATGTTGGAAATTCATTTAACTTATCATTAATCAATCTTAATAGTTCAACTTTTGACTTAATCATCAATATTATCATTACCTTTATTATTATCCTTATGATACTATGGTATTATTATTATTATTTAAAAAGAACTTCAAGTCGCCTTACCTTCATCACTTAATCACTTCGTACCTTTATGTCTCACATAGCACATCGTAACTCTCTCTCTCTTAATGGATACATTTCACTCTCATTAAAGTCTTGTCATGAAAGATTCTCTTACACTTTCATTAATGCAAACGTTACTCTCTCTCTTACACACTCATTAAGATATGGCATATTCCTCTCTCACAATAAAACCCTGTCATAAAATATTCCTCTTACACCTCCTTAATGGCATGAGTTACAAAGGCATGCATACCTCCTTAATGGCATGAGTTATAAAGGCATGTGTACCTCCCTAAATGGCATATGTAACTTTTTCTCAAGGCATGCGTATTGTGTTGAAATATGTAACTAGGTTCGGTCTTCATAATGACATATGTAATCACGATCTTATGTATTTTATGTAATGAGAAAAATAAAATTATTATTGTTGTTCTTGAGGCATGGGTTTCATGCTCAAAAGGAATTTATTTTTAGGTCAAAGCTCCCATTGTGAGCTATTAGGATTTGTCAGAGTCATCAAGTCATTAGAGTCATGGTCATGTATGAGAGACCCATTTGGGCAAGTTACATAGTGCACAAGAAAATTATTTGAGTCAAAATAGAGTCAAGGAATCCTCCAAGACCAAGTCAAAATACATGCAACAAGTCAACCTTCTCAAAGGACAAGTCTGTCCAAGCGACAGTGACAAGTCGACCTATTTGATGTGACAAAGCCTATATATACAAGGCTAGTTGACCACTTGGAAGGGCATGCATTCAACTCCATAGAAGTTCGATGATTGAGCAAGAAAGAGTCTCACATCAAGTGAGGAGAAGACAAGAAAGAAGGAAGAGCGAAGTAATTTTTGAACTGTTTTGGGATAATTCTATTCACACATGGGAGGAGACTAGGGTTTATCCCACTGTAGCAAAACCGAGGAACAATCATCTCAAGAAGTCCAAAACAAAACAACGAAAGAGTCTATCTTGCAGGCTAAAATCATAAATAGACTAGCACAAGCCAAGCGAAGAAGGAATAGGGCTAAAGTTGCCCTAATTCTGTCACACGTGCGGACTTACAGTGAATTGCAGGAGGCCGAGAATTGCAGGAAGAGAGGCCGAATATTTCAGACTAGGGTTGTAGGACAGAGGGTTAAAGAAGAAGGAAGAAATCGCAGCAGCATCAAGAAGAAATTGTTTTGACTTGAAGCAAGGTTTGACTTGGTCTTGGAGGAGTTTTTGGTCAAGGGTCTAGGTCTTGGAATTTGTCAATTGAAGATTCTATAAAAAGAAGAATTCTCGTGGGTTTTCCTCTCAAGTTTGGAGAGGTTTTAGCCCTGGATGATCGCCTATATCTTGTGTCCTTTATCTCATTGTTCTTTATGGTATGGTCGCTGTTTGATGAAGAAAAACACTAATAATTATTAAAGAGAAAGAAGCTAATCTAAAGAAGTAAAAATATATCACAAATAGTTATCATCACAAGAGGAATCACCTACACTTGCTGCCCCTACATTTCTCAACATGGTTTCAAAGCTAAGGTGACAAAGTCAAGGAAGGGCAGCTTAAAGGAGGGCACTCGAGGACCAAAGCACTAGAAGATCATCAAATGCATCAATCATCAAGAAGGGCCACTCACCTCAAGAGCACCTTAAGGACAAGGATCACATCATGATCTTGAAGTAAGTCAAAACCCTAGTTCATTCCAAGAAGGCATCTACACTTGGAACATTCTTGGGAACCTCACTTAGTTATCAACTCAAAGAAGGAGACCTCAAAAGACCCTACCTCTACTCAAATTCAAGAAGAACTACAAAGTGAAGCATATTGAGGTCTACTCATCCAAGGAAAGCAAGATCAAAGGCATTGTCATCATCATCAAGGATTCAAGGTGACCTTCCTCACCTTGGGTTAAAGATCACTTTTGAAGAAAAACATTTTCATCAAGAAGAAGTCCTCTAATATCATCATCAAAATCAAGAAGGCAATAGGTTGAAGAGGAGTATCTTCACAAGTATATTTATGTCTACATCTGAATCTATCAAAATGTCTTTTTGCAAGGAAAGCAACAAGTTGGTTGGGGCTTCAAACTTTCTTGCATGGAAGAAAAGGATAGATCTGAACCTCATAGAGAATGAAGTCATGGAACATGTTAAGGGCTCAATCTCTAAACCTCCAAAGGAAGAAGCTCAAGCTCTTGCAAAATTCATGAAAGGGGAAGTAAGGGCTCAAAGGATTCTCATAGAATCCATTAAGGATCCCCTCATTCCCTATGTATCAAAATTAGAAACATCAAAAGAAATATATGACAAACTTGTAGAATTGTTCTCCGTAAGCACTGTAGGAGAAGTGATCTCGTTAAGACAAGAACTCTACAAGATGAAAATATCAAAAGAAGGAATAGCTTTATACTTTTTGAGTGTGTTTGAAATAAGGGACCAACTACAAGAGCTAGGAGAAATAATGTCTGACAAGGAAATGACTACTATGGTGCTCAATCCACTACCAGAGGAACGAGGTAACTTTACATCAATCATCTATGGGACGAAGGAAGCTACTCCATTCAATAAACTATGGTCACTATGCAAAATTGAAGAAACTAGGTTGAAAGCAAAAAGTGATGTAGGATCAAACGAGCAAACACAAGCATATGTTGCCATGGCAAAAAGGAACGGGAAGTTTGGAAAGTTTGGTCCTCAAAAAAGGAAGAAGAATATGGCAAATGTTCAATACTATGGATGTCAAGAATATGGGCACTACAAGAGAGATAGTCGTAAGCTCAAGAAGGACAACAACAAAAGAGGAAGGGAAGAAGCCCATATCACTGACGAAGTGGAAGAAGTTGAAAAGAAGAAATCCAAGAAATCCAAGATCTCTACTATGATTGAGATAATCTTCTTCACCTAGTTCTTTTCAAGTCTTTGTTTCAACGTTTTGTAAAGTATAGCTATCATGGTAGAAAAACATTAGAAGCATGATATGATGCATCATGTTAGGGGATGTCATCATAAAAGCATACGATTGAAGCAAGAGTTCGTGACATCATCATAAGGAGCTTGAAAGAAAGTTGGAGTAGAAGCCTATGACAATCATCATTAGAAGGAAGTAGCTCTTGGTAACCTCATTTGAAGCATAAGTAGTACTTATGGGTAAAAGAGAGTCATCTAGTATGAAGCTCATCATACATAATTAGGAAGGAACATTTGCAAGATGAGGATAATCAGGATCCTCTGCTGGAATCTTCATTAGAAGGTTCATCTCTTGGAAGAAACAAATGTCTCACTGAGAATTCCACTTTGATGGGATTCATTAATTGAAAGAATGACAGTATGATGACAAAGGAATGCAACATGTCGACATGGTTGAAATACTTTCAAGCAAGGAAAGGAAGTTGTTGAAGGAAATCTAGAAGACCAAAAGAAGGAAAGAGGTATGTATGCATATGTTTGATAAGTTAGGTCATGTCATCAACCAGGATAGATACTCTACCTCATGAGTATGATCAAAGGAAAGGGATCTCTTTCGTTAAAAAGATGCATGAAGGCATGATTCACATATTAATTATATGAAATGAACATAATATGTCCTCATATGGAATATGAGGTGGTTGACAAAGATGAATGAACTATGATTGGGAGTTCCTGGGAAGCAATATGTGAATAAAGAAAAGAAGAGATCATAAAAGATGCAACTATGGTAACATAGATAAGGCAATGAACATCTGATGACTAGAAGAATTGACTATGATATCTCCATGAGAAAGATATGAAGTCCTTGAAAAAGTCTGGAAAGAAAAAAGACACTTGACAAATGAATATCTTGGAGATGTGTCAATATATGTGTGCAGGATGTTGATGTTACAACAAAAAGATTGCGAAAATTCCTAAGCTGGAATCCCTACTGCAGCAAACTGATGTTACTTCTCCTACTTGATTAAATTATACAAGTTATTTACTGTCTTCTACAGTAAATTTCGAAGTAAATATATCTGCAGCCTTCACTTAATTTACTTATATGCGGAAACAAAATACTGAGCAAGAAAGAAAAATACAACACATAGGACACAATTATTTTTGGACAAGTAGTCCTTGGAAAAACCCAATGCGGGAAAACCGGTGCAACAGCTCTGAGGGTTTTATTATTATGCAGTAGCAAAATTCTGAATACATATCTGAATACCTCTCCGATTATTCAGTTACAGAGAGAAATATTGGTAGAAGCTTTGTGAGTTTACCTCACACAATCACTGAGACAAGTCTCGGCTGTTCTGACTACTAGATGAAGTGCCCCTGGCAAGCACCGCGCTAGCTCTGCACTGCCTCTACACTGTCCCAGCGTCAACCCTTCCAGGAACTGCATCACCCAGCTGGGAATTCGATCAGAAGCCCAGAGTCACTGCTCTCAGCCTCCCGGTCTCACACCCCGGCTTTCGGCTGCTGAAACTAACCCTCTGCTCTAATTTTCGACTTTCTCTCTCTGCCTCTGTGTCACTTTTGCATGGCCCTTTTGGCCCTGCGTCAGCCTCCGCATCAAGGCTTCTGGATCACTTATTGCCTCTCTCTGTTGATGTATCTCCGGCGGAGAATCACTCGCTTTGGAAGCTGCTATCCCTGCCCTTCAACTGAGAGAGATTCCTTCAATCGATTTTTCCTCCTGGGAACTTCTCACATCAGAAAATCGATTTTTCTCTATCTCTCTGTGTATTTTCCAAATGACACTCAAGCCCCTTCTTATATCTTCCTGTTGGACAACCAATGATCTAGATTAAAACATAATCAAAGGCTTAGATGGTTTTGGCTTGATCCATGGCTTTTTCTAGAAGTTTCACCCCTGATTAGATTAATACCCATTAATATTTTAATTTTCCTAATTTTAGACTTAGGAACCCCATTAACAATATTAATTATTTTAATAAAATCACTTTGGGTGGAATTTCCCAAAACACTTTCTGGGTTGTTTGGAATACCTATGCCCAAGCCTCCCTACAAAATTTGAGGCTTAGAGCATATCCAATGCTACCCCAAATCAACAAAAATGTCATGATGAAGGGCCATCACAAAAGGTAATCTTTGATATGATGTTCATTTTATCTGGATGGGTTGATACAGGGCTACCAAAAGAGAGTTGTGGAAGTTACCCACAACTAGTAATCATGTGGTGGGATGGAAGATCCTGAAGGAGACATGATATGGAAAAGGTAGATGTATGAGGAAAAGCTAGATATGGTCTAATGGATCACTCTCCGATAAAAGGAAGGATGACATGACTGCCCTGATTCAAGAAGGAAAGTGATGGATGGTCGATGCCCTACGAAGAAGTCCCAAAGATGAAGGCTCCATAATGTTAAAGATGAAATTCATGACATTGAATGGAGGAGCACTACAAGCAACTGAAGGTCCCATGATCTCCACCAATGAATAAAGAGCTGCTGCTGGGAATAGGTCCCTAATTAAGAGGGAACTTGGAAGCAAGTTTATGATTTAGAAGAAACTTGGAAGCAAGCCCCTAAGCTAGTAAGGAGCTTAGACAAGTCCTTGGTTAAGTGGGAACTTGGGTACATTCCTTTTATAGGAATGGGTACATTCCTTCAGTGGAATGGGTATATCCTCCCTAGTTGAGAGGTGGAGATAGACATATCATTCTTGTCTTCACTTGGGGAGAAAGAATGGAGGATTGGGTAAGCATCTGCGATTCGATACTTCAGTCATCTACAGCGAGGCAGAGTGATGCTTTTTCAAAGGTCCGTGAGGTAAGTACTTGAAGTCTTTAAATACCTGGATTAAGATGTTATTGTGTGAAAAACGGTTATGCAGCTACCTTGATGTTCGAGAGCTACGCGAAGCGGAAAAACTTACAAGAACAAAGGAAGAAAGGGTCCTGAATATAACCCATTGAGTTCACCTCCATTGGGTGACGAAGAGGGAGTAGCGCAGGCTTCTCCGTGAAGTGCTATTCAGTTAATAAGACAGTGATTCCCATGACTGCCACCTCCACCCACACCACCTCCAACTTCACCCCCATCACTTGCGACTTCACCCATACCGCCTCCACCTCCACCACTGTTCAGTATGGCAAATTTAGTGAAGCTGCCTTTGTTCAAAAGCTTGGGAAATGAGGACCTGGACCAATTCTGGTTCATCGTGAAGGCTGTATGGGAAGCTCAAGGCGTTACAGATGATCACATGAAGAAGGCAACACTGGTTAGTGTTATGCAGGATCGCGCGCTAACCTGGTACATTAAATACTCTAATGACAATCCAAACGCTGGAGAGGCAGACATCCAGACTGCGCTGAACAAAGAATTCAGTAGGCCTAAATCTGAGGCATAGTCGATTGTGGGGTTTAAGGAAATCGCGATGAAACCAGGCAAGACACCTTGGGAACTAGATCAGAGATTGAAGTGTAAAATCCGCGAAGCTAATATGAAATTGATAGATGGACAGCACCGCGAATGGTTCGTGGCTTCGCTCCTGTCACACCCAAGGGTTGCGCTGTCACAATAGAAGATAACGACTTAGGCAGAGGCCCTGGAGATTGCAATGAGACTGCATGAAACTCCGATGCAAGATCCGAATCTGGGGGTTCAGTAGATCCATGCACAGTTGAAAAATCTTTGCCTTGAGATGCAAAGTTTGAAGCATGACAGAATAGTTCGACGGTCTCTGTTTTACAAGCCGGCCGATTCGAAACCGAGTCGGCCGAGTCGAACCGAGTCATTAACCTGAGGAGTGACCCGGCCACCTAACCGGTTCGGTTGACCGAGTCACACATGACTCGGCCGAGTCATCCAATGACTCGGCCGAGTCATGTGTGACTCGGTCAACCCGGCCGGGTCCATTATGACTCGGCCGAGTCACACTTGGGACGGCTGGGCAGCGTAAAAAGTTAGAAAAAATTCATTTTTTTGGTAATTTTTCAAATGTTTAATGCAGTTTATGATTTATCAGAGAAAATTGCACTTGATTGTTACCTTGCTTTAGTGAAATACAAAGTGTGAACATAATAACACCATAATTATTTTATTAAAGTCACTATGTTTCAGCCTTCAGGAGTAGATGACAGGCCCTGTAGATATTAAAGACCCAATAACCCCTAAGATCTTCCCCAATGCAGTGTTCTAAAGTAACGTTTCAGTAAAAGTGTAATAATATGCAAAAAGCCTTACTCAAAACAAAAGAGTTTAACAATCTGAGACTTCACTATTCAAAGAGTTAGATTTGTCCTTCACATGATTGAAAATCTCCAATTAATTCTTAGAACTCTAAAGCCTAATTTTTACCCCTGTTTTGATAATTAACGTAAGACACTTTTCCTATGCCACCAATGGAACAAGCATTAAAAAAATTGTTATTACAGAAAACATGGCAATCTGAGAGATCAAACTGCATATCAATAGCATGGATTATAGTGCAGCAATTGCATACCGTATCATAATCCAAGGAGAAAAACACAATTTTTTCATCAGCTGCCCCAGTGACACCACCTCTGCACTCTTCATCTAGGGCGAGGCTTAGAACTGAATCAAGATCAAAAGGTGAAAGGTTAACAACCAAAGAAACATGCCAAATCTTTCCTCACTCTAAGCTATTTCTATGATGAGGAGCCATGGGGCCCCTTGTCTGACTCTGATGATGATGATCCAGAGATTGGTCGAGATGATCTTGGCTCCTCTGGCAGTAGCTACTAGCCAGTAGTACTAGTATTGCAGTCTGGTCACCATCACAGTTTACTTTTGTTGTAGAGGCCATTTCTAGCCTCCTTGGTTATTTGTATTTTGTTTTGAGTCTTTGATCATGTATGACAGTTGACTATGTATTGCCATTGGGTACCATTTTGATATAGTGGATTGGTTCATGAGCCTACTTTGATCATATGTTGTCTTCCATCTATATTATAATGCTGTGTGTTTGGAAACATGAATGAAAATCTTTAAAATTATGTTTAAAATATTTAAAATTATGTTTTTTAATAAAAAAAATAAATATTTAATGTATTTTTTACAACGACCGAGTCATTGAAATCGAGCCGGCCGAGTCATTACCGTTTCGGAGTCGGAGTCGGAGTCGATCCTCCGAGTCGGAGTCCGAGTCGTGGCCGAGTCGGAGTCGGAGTCGGAGTCGTAAAACATAACTTCGACCAGAGGTGCACGAAGAGGTATGGTGCCTGAAATGCAAGGGTCAAGGGCATGACAAGGACCATTGCCTGGTCTTTGCGAACTACATTGCAGGAGGGGGACCGATGCCTTTAAGGCTGGAAGCTCAAGCAGGACCAAGTGCGGGGCCTGTGTTGTGGTGCGCTATATGTCAGGTAGCAGGAAAACATGCCACAGATAACTGTCATTTGCTGCAGAAGTTTGTACAGACACCGCAACAATTGTTTTGCAACTTCTGTAGGTCGGTAGGGCATGATGAGCGTAATTGCAGAAGCTATGAATTGATGATGGATAGAACTCCCGCCTATAGGGTTTAGGCAGAAATGCGGCCCCCTGACCAGAGCGCGGGGATGGCGCGAACAAGCTTTCAGGGGCGCGGACGAGGCCGAGGCGGAGGAGGACCTGGCAGAGGTCGGGGACAGCTGATCTGCTACAATTGCGGAGGACCAGGACACTATGCTCGCGATTGCACTAACCCAACACGTCCATCGTGCAAATATTGCACTCTGTTTGATCATGAAACAAAAGACTGTCCTATGTTGATAGCAAGGATACGTGACAAAGGGGTGCTACCACCTCAGCCGACTTAGAACCTGCAGATGATGAGGTATGAGCCTCGCGAAGAGGATTCGAATGTGAATATAGTGCTTCGAAGTGGAATCGCAACAGGAGATGATAAGGGGAAACAGCCCGAGGACAACACATGGGTTCGTAAAGCTTTGGTGAAGGAGGCTGAATTTGATTTGGTGCATGCACGTGAAACGTTCATGGAAGAAAAGAAGAGCTTTGCTGAGGCCTCCACCTCAGGAAGCAAGGATAAGTCTGATCAGGAGATGGACACTTCTATGCTTACGAACTTCGTAGAGACCTGCATGAAGTTGCTGTGCGATAGTAAGGCTGTGAAGGGATTATAGGAACTTATAAATAGATGCGCCAGAAACACTCCGGGTGAACCGTGCGTGGTACGAAAGATTGGTAAGCATAAAACAAGAATAGGACGGGAGATGAGGTTGACCACGCAGATAGGAGAGTACGAAATGGATCAGGTTATTTTGGATCTGGGGTCAGACGCAAATGTCCTACCAAAGTAGACTTGGGAACGGATGGGAAGACCTGCACTGCAATTAGTGTTTTTAAAACTGGCCGGTCCTAACCGGTAATTGGTCAAACTGGCCGGTCAGCAAGGCCACCGGTTGGAACCGGCTGAAAAACCTGGTCAGGAAGGTGCTTTGGCTGATTTTTGGCCCTAACTGGCCGGTTTGTAGTCAAATCGGCCAGTTATCTGCCATGCCAGCCTCCACCATTTGTATTGTTGGTTTGTTTGTGGGGATCCTATCTCTGACATGGATATTGAGAGTTTAATAGAGAAATATGTAATTGGCATACTCAATTACTCCAATTCCAATCAGCGTCGAAGACCATCTCATGAAGCACAGAGAAAGCATTGTAGGGTCTATCTTTGTTGATCTTAGAGAGCCAAACATGGTGGAGGCAGGTGAACCATTTTTCATTATTAATGAACAACCATATGTTAAATTCATCAGGGTGATTTAGTGCAGGATAACAGGCTTTTCTATGACAATAAAATTGCATAAATTTCCTGTCCTTATTACTTAATATCATCAGCTCTTGACCAATTTATGCGTAAAAATTGAGCTAGAAGATGTTTTTGGGGCTGCAATTTGTTTGGACAATAGGGTTTTCAATCAATGATTCATTTCAGAAATTGCAACATATTGGAAAAGGGCAGCAAACCCTGAATCATGAGCTGGTCTATTATTTTAGATCTGATTTTTTGTGTAATACTTCATATGCGTGTTTGGTAGATGGCAACAAAGAAGGCTATTGTAGATTTTTGTTGGAGTCACCTACTAAACGTCTCTTGCTTGAGGGTGTGATAAATGATGGTAGCGAAGGCATAGGGCAACGCTTGGAGCATGTAGATTAAGTGGTCAGTTTGGATTTTACATGTCTCAATCAGGTCAGTTCCTATGAAATTTTATGAGATGCTGTGGTCAACTTTGGTTCTATCTAGTGTTGAGTTTTAGGCCCTGTTCACAAGCTGGCAAGCTATAGAATATCAGTAGGGATATTCTATAGTGATGGATTTTATTCCTTTTCATTTCATACTTTTGCATCTGGTATCCCTGGATATATTAGTAGGGACTTCTGTTTGGAATCTGCATTCTTGCATTTGAGAATAACCCTTCGTTGTGTCTCTTGGTTGGATCAATAAGAAATATGATGCATGTATGCCCTTGGCTAAACATATCAAAGAAAAGTATGGTGTGCTAGATGATTGGAAGCTTGGAAATGAATTGTATGAGGATGACCATTCTCATCACTTGAACCATATATGCATGACATTTCAGATCCAAGGAAGAAAAGTGTGACAAAGGCCTTGTTGTAGCACCCCATGTTTCTATTAAATAGTATGCATGTCATCATGTCTCAAATGAAGCACATTGTGATGATGAGATACACTTGCATGAAGGCAAGGGTTTGGTAAGTCATATTCCCTTCCAAGTTTCTAAATTTAGTAATGATTCTTTGGATGATTTGGAGAGGGTATATTTTTTAGTAGAACCCTGAAGATGAAAACCTTTTAGGTGTTATCGTTCCCTCATGTAATGAAGAGCATGACGGCCAAGAGGATGAGGATTTTGACACTTTTTTTATTGTAAGGCATAGATGGCATTTGTATTACTGGTTTGTTTGTGGAGATCCTATCTCTGACATGGATATTGAGAGTTTAATAGAGAAATGTCTAATTGGCATACTCAATTACTCCAATTCCAATCAGTGTCAAAGACCATCTCATGAAGCACAGAGAAAGCATTGTAGGGTCTATCTTTGATGATCTTAGAGAGCCAAACATGGTGGAGGCAGGTGAACCATTTTTCATTATTAATGAACAACCATATCTTTTCATCGTGGTGATTCAGTGCAAGATAAAGGATTTTTTTATGGCTATAAAATTGCAAACCAAACAAATTGTTTATTTGAGTCATTGCTTATGTATTTTACTATTTTGTTGATGATATGTATTGCACTCTGTGCCATTTTAATATATTCACCTTTACATGGTATATAAATGAGCAAACTTTGCATATTTTGTCTCTATTGGCCTGGAATCATGGTTTTAAATCATAAAAATAGTTTTGTTTCATTAAAAATTAATTATTTAATGTATTTTTCTAAAACTAGTTCGTTTAGACCCCCGGTACGACTGGTTCCGGTTGGTAAACCGGTTCATTAGGTGGACCATTGGTTCTAGTTTTAAAAACATTGGTTGCAGTGGTCTCCGATTCAGTAAAGGATGGCAAATCAACAAAAGATCATTCCCATGGGGCGGCTGCAAGGGTGACTGTAGATATTGAAGGTGCGAGCGCACTAGCTGACTTTGAAGTAATAGAAATTGTGGATGACAACAACCCCTACCCTACGCTCCTTGGCATTGATTGGGCTACTGATATGAATGGGGTAATCAACCTAAAGAAGCGAAATATGATATTTGAGAAGAAATCGCTCTGCGTAATAGTACCCCTAGATCTTGCTGAAGGATTGCACTATACTGAACCAGTCCACGATTATGAGAGTGATGACGATCTAGACTGTATCTATAAAATAACAGTGCAAGACCAAGATTGGGGGAATCCAATAGCGGGTGGAAGAATTACATGGGATCACGAGAGTTCCTGCACCTCGGACTCTAATGAAGAATTAGAGCGCTGGCAGAATCGGTTACATGAAGTAACCACGCTAAGCTGTAACATGATGACCCGGTCGCTACGCTGTGTCGTCGGAGGTAAGAAATCTGCCCACTTATGATGGCCTGAATGATGTAGATATATTTTTGGATGCATTTGAGAGGGAGGTACCAGAGAAGCAGCGCTTCTAGGCGTTGGACTGGGCACTGCGCGCTATGCCCGCAAGATGGTGGGGTACGCACAAGGGTAGTTTTGATGATTGGCGCGAATGTAGGAGGATGATGAGAACACGCTTTGGGAAGCCGAAGGTATGAATGACAGACAAATATGATGGGCAGGATGATCCGCGCGCGCACTTGGCCAAATGGGCTTAGGCTTATGGAGAGAAGCCCCAACCTGAATGGGTGCACTTGTTTTGTCACACCCTGGATGTCATCCCGATGAACTGGTACTTAGAAACAGAGCTCTGCCATGGTACAGGTGAATGGGATATTCTGCACGAAGGATTCATAATGACATTTAGCTTTGAAGATGGGTTTGACTGTATTAATGAGGCGCTACAAGAGGTGAAAGCAGCAATCTTTAGGATACCGCAGGATCCCTTGGACCTGATTCAACCCAATTGGACTACTTAGCCGAGTCACGTGCTGGAATGCTATAATGTAACCGCTGAAAAAGAGGATGAGGATCTGTGAAAGATTAACATCCTTGAAACAGAAGGTCATTGCGAGGTTGAAGGACCACAGATTGAGAATCCTAATATAACCGCGCCACTGAAAACGAAACAAGTAAATATTGGTACGGAGGCAGAGCCCAAATTCGCGAAGATTGGAGATTGTTGAGATGACGCGACGGTGGATAAGATGAATTGCTCCGCGAATACTAGGATTTATTCCCTACCAAGTTTACGGATCTAAAAGGGATAATCGGGGACCTGGGTGTTATGAAGATCATGTTGAAGCCCGATGCGAAGCCAGTTAAGCAAAGACCTTACCGTCTCAATCCGAAGTATAAGGAGAAGGTCCGCTTAAAGCTAGACAAGATGCTCGCAACAGACATCATTGAGCCCGTAGAGGAATTTGATTGGGTACGCTCAATGGTGGTATAGGAAAAGAAGCAAAAGGATGAAATAAGGATATGTGTGGATCTCAGGAAGTTGAATGACGCTTGTGTACATGATCCTTTCCCGACTTCGTTCACTGATGAAGTGTTGGACAATGTAGGTGGCCAGGAAGCATATTCCTTCACTGATGGATTCTCTGGGTACCATCAGATCAAAATTGCGCCGGAGGATAGGAGCAATATGACCTTCGCAACTGAGTGGGGGTGTTTTCATTACATTGTAATGCCGTTAGGATTGAAGAATGCGCCTGCGATTTTCTCACCCGTAGTCGTTGCTGTCTTCAAGGAATTTATTCACAAGTTCCTAGAAGTGTACTTTGATGACTGCACTGTGTTTGGGCTGGTGAAACGCCATGTCACCAATTTACGCCTGATGCTAGATACTTGTCGAAGATACCAGATCACACTCAATTTGAAGAAATGCCTGTTTTGTGTTCCTTTTGGGACCCTACTGGGTCATGTGGTTTGTAGACAGGGACTGATGGTAGATCCTGCGAAGATCGTGGTGATATTGAACTTGGAAGCGCCGAGGAGTGTGAAACAGCTGCGGCTACCGTAGGACACACTGGATATTATAGAAAGTTTATCAAAGGCTATGCCCAGATCATCGCGCCTATGGAGAAGTTGTTGAAAAACGATGTCACATTTTGCTGGAACGAGGACTGTAAGAGAAGCTTGGATGTATTGAAAGAAAAGATGGTCATCGCGCCGATTCTAGTCTTCCCGGATTGGAAGGAGTTTCATGTATATGTCGACGCACCGTGTACAGCGCTGGGAGCAGTACTAACGCAGGCTGGCGGAGGAGACTTGGACCATCCTATATCGTTCGCAAACAGAAGGTTATCCAAGGCGAAGAAGAACTATTCCACCACCAAGCGCGAAGGGTTAGCCATGGTATACGCGCTTTAGAAGTTTAGACACTACTTGCCGGGTGGCCATTTTAAGATGTATATGGATCATTCCGTGTTGAAATACCTGGTCAATAACTCTGTGTTGGGGGGGAGAATTTGCAGGTGGTGGTTATTGTTCCAGGAGTATGATTTTGAAGTTATTGTGGAACCTGGACGACTGAACGCGGGACCAGGCCATCTGTCGCGCATCAAAACAGGGGAAGAGCCCACTAATTTAGAGGAGGGATTGCTTGACGCGTAGCTCTTTGCAGTGCGTGTCGCGGATGGTCATTTTGAGGATATCATACACTTCCTAATGACAGGAATTGCCCCGGAAGGATACACCGTCCAGCAAAAGGAGGAGTTAGTAGTACGCGCAACAGATTTTTCTGTCATTGCTGGGCATTTGTACAAAATGGGGTTCGATGAGATATTGTTACGATAGGTACCGGAGTTTGAAAGGAGCAGTATCCTCGTGGAGGCTCGTGCGGGTACTGCGGGAGGACATTATGCAGGGAGAGCGACCGCGCAGAAGATTCTACGCGCAGGGTTGTGGTGGCCAACCCTCCATCAGGACTCAAAAGCGTAATGGAAAGCGTGTGATGTGATGTTTGTCAAAGGACTGGCAGACCATCGCAGAGGGATGAGCTGCCTCTGAATCCACAGATGACGTTACAACCCTTTGAAAAATGGGCGATAGACTTTGTGGGACCCATTCAGCCCCAAGGAAAGAAGATGAGAGTGAGGTACATTATCACCGCGACAGAGTATTTGACTCGATGGGCGGAGGCACGGCTTGTGAAGGATTGTACGGGCGCGACCGCTGCAAAGTTCCTCTTTGAGTATGTACTGACGCGATTTGGGTGTCTAAAGATTTTGATGAGTGATCATGGTACGCACTTTTTGAATGTGACGATCAGCGTGCTGACGGAGAAATTTCAGGTATATCACCAGAAGAGCACGCCTTATCACCTGCAGGCTAACGGGACGGTGGAAACATTCAATAAAGTGCTGGAGGACGCGCTGACCAAGGTTTGCAACCCTCAGCGAAATGATTGGGACTTGCGCATATCCGCAGTGCTATGGGCCTATCAGAGGCCATGCAAGAAGTTGACTGGACAAACACCCTTTAGGCTTGTATATGGTGTTGAAGTAGTAATGCCCATGGAATACATTGTGCCTAGTCTGCGCATAGCGACACTCACGAGTATGACAGATCGCAGAGCCCTAGAGGAGAGGCTTGCGCAGCTGGCTGAGCTTGAGGAAGAAAGATTTCTAGCTGGATTTCACCAACAGGTCCAAAAGCAACGCGAAAAAGCATGGCATGATCGACACATTAAGCTGCGCACCTTTAAGGTAAATGACCTGGTTTTGTTATATGACAACAAGTTTGATAAATTTCCAGGAAAATTCAGAATGCACTGGTTAGGGCCCTATGTCATTAAGGAGATTACTGATGGAGGAGCGGTTCAGTTGGTCAAATTGAATGGAGATCCCTTCCCAGGAAAGGTGAATGGCAGTCGCTTGAAGCCATACACTGGTGGTTCGACCATGTGACTATATGAAGGTAGCACAGTCTTAGCACTCCAGGCAGTTGAAAGGAGGCGCGGGACTATAAACTACACTGCCCGGGTTGGGGGGCTGCGCGATTGGAGGATTGTGCGAAGCAAGGAAGTGTCCCAGGGTTTGCGGCAGCGCGAAGGGAGCTGCGCTACCCATGGAGAAATCGCGCAGGTTGGCCGGAAAGTGACCGTTAAAGTCACTGTTCATGATTTAACGGTAGAAATGCGGCCAAATAGAGCGGGCGGCTAGCATTTAAAATGGAATTAATGGGTCAGATCCTTGAAAATCTGCCGCCAATCCGGCATTAATGAACTGAATTTGGGGGGAACGGTCAGATTTGAATTCAAAAGCCCTTTAAATTACAGGTGGCTGCCCAGCGAAAAACACTTGGCATTTTGAGAAATGAGTTGTTGAGCTCTCAAGCGCACATGAACCGTGAAAACTTCGAAGCTTTGATAGCCAGTTCAGTGTTTGAGACGTTGCCGAAGGTGACACAGGAGTTCTTGCAGAACATGATGTCGGCACCTACAAAAGCTATAGATATCGAAGCAGAGGTGTCAGTGCCAGAAGTGGTTATGGAGGTCGAAGAAGCTGCTCCTGAAGTGGCCGAAGTATTAGTAGAAGTCCCTAAATCCCCAAGGACGTTGAGACCAAAACCGACCCCGACCAAGGAGAGCACGAAGGATAAAAAGGGTAAGCAGTCTGTGATACTGGTGCGCGCATTGCTAAGAAGAAACCCACCGAAGTCCGCCGCACAGGAAAAGGGCAAAGCCATCAATTTGGAGCCGGAGGAGGAAGAAATCGAAGACATCCCGATGGACGATGAGGATGTGGGAGTAGATGTGGAGGAGGTTGAAGCCCAGGGTGCTGACCCTATCACTCGGTTGCCTGAGTATGTCCCTCCGTGCAAGGGCAAGACCAAGGTGCCAAAAGATATCGATGAGAGCAAGGTCCCCTTGCAAACCCCTCTGCTGCCGGATGAAATTGTTTTTGAAGGACTGGGACTTAGCTGACCATGAGAAGTTCCCATACCTGGCAACCGAGCAGTTGACGCGTTGCATTATCGATACAACCATCGGAATGACCGCATTGGAGCTGCGGAAGTGGCTCAAAGGAGTAGACAAGGCAGGGTTGCTCAACCTGCTTTGGGTGCCGCACTACAACCGCACCCCGGTTACAGTATTGGTCATCAAGCAGCTGCTATGCTTGGTGCATGATGGGTGTCTGTGGCTGGAGGAGCCAATACCCATCACTGACAAATTGGTTCATAGGATAACGTGATTGCCTTACACAGGAGAAAATCCGACCATGATATTTTGCGGAAAAGGTGGTGAGCAGGCCCTCGCGGAGGCCATGAAAGAGAAGTTTAAGTTGGTAAAGAAGCCGTGTGGATATGCCATATCCAACATCTGTGACCTTGCTGTAAAGGTGGCTACGCAGATTTTAGCAGGGAAGGTGATGAGGAAGTGTCGCGCCGATGAGGTGTCGGCGCCTGTCGTCACGCTAGCAGCCCAGTGCGCCGAAGGAGTTTAGTTCAATTGGGCAGACTATCTCCGCGGTGAGTTCCTTGCGAACTGCCGCGAAGCACAAGAGCTCAACAAGATGTTCCACTACGCGTGGCTCTTGCTGTCGATTGTGCTGGTAGCATGGGAGCTGCCAGAGGACAGCCAATTCCCTTCGGTCGCGCCAAACCTACCAGAAGCAACGAAGTACGCTTTGCTATGGGCGACCAAGGATGCGCAGCGCGTCAAGGACAGCAAGATCTTCTGGATCTTGATGGAGATGAACATCCGCATGGCCATCAATCGCAAACCGCGATTGTCGCCTACAGTGTACGCCAACCTGCAGGGCTACGCAGAGTTTAAAGTAGATTTTCACCATGTGTCCATCAGGGCGCGGAAGGACCCTGCGTAGACATGGTATGACTTGCCTTACCTGGCAACAGATGACGCCATTGATGTAGTACTTGATCGATGGCCGGTAGAATGGTGCACCATAGCAGACTTGGTGGTGGGAGGGAGCAAGTCCGCCGCGTAGAAAAAGGAGGAGGCCAAGCTCAAGATGACGCAGCTGGCCGAAAAGAGAAAGAAGGAGGCTGCTGACAAGGCCCAGGTGGAGCGCGATGCCGCTCAACAGACAGAGAAGCAAACAGGTGGAATAGAGCGGGGCTCTGACAAAGGCGTGAGGTCACCTTCACTTGAGACAGAGGAAGAGACGAACGAGTAGACAACACAACACGGCGCGGACCCACAAGCGACGTCTACCCGCATCAAGCATCCAAGGGAGCAAGAGAAAGGAGGGTCCAGGAAGAAATCCAAGGCTACTAAGACATCGCTGGACCCAATCATCCTCACAGAGGGTGACTTGCACGACATCGGTGACACGGTGCAGGATGTCACCGTGAAGGCCCTACAATAGTTTGAGCAGCAACAACAACTAATATTGGGGGCTATCCAGACAGGGCTACAGGAGCTGCGGACTTGCGCGTCATAGGCTAGCACGGTGTCCACCAGCCTTGCTATCAGCACGTTAGAAGCTGTCGAGATGTTGCGCATGAAGGCCTCCAGCGCGATAGTGTTGCCTGACGGAGCGCTGAACACAGAGAATGAAGCTGACAGGCTCACTATCAGCGCCCTTAAGGGAGTAGAGTTGAATCTGGCAGCTCTCCCTGGTGCAACGCTCCACCTCTTGCAGGATGGAGTGATTACGGAGCTAAGGGCCTGTGAGCACCGCGCCCTCCAGGTGATCAGCGAGCAACAGATTAACAACGAGTAGATGGCACTACAACGAGACTCTGCCATCGCTGTCGTGACCGAGGTGACCAACCAGAACAAACGTATTATGCAGGTCGTCAAGGAGGCATGCCGAATGGTCCCAGAGTTGGCCATTCCTGAGGAAGAACCAGTTGAGGTGCGCATCCGCAAGCTGGGCATAGGGGTTCGCGATGCACTTACAGAAATGGCGAGGGTTCAGTTGGAGTTGAACCTGCATATCACCGAGTTACAGTTGAAGGCCCAACCTTCAACTCTGCCAGAAATAAAGGAGCAGCGTGCAACCATTGTCACGGAAGCAATAGTGGTGGTCGACAGTGCAATAGCGGACTACACCCAACTTTTTGAGCAGTCGTTCGAGGTCCTGACAAGCTTGTAGGAGGACCCTAATGTACAGCCACTGGAGATAGAAGCGCGCGAGCTACAACAACACTATGATGAGGTCAAAGGCACAACGCAAACTGTCGTGCTCACATAGAGACTAGCAAAGCTGCAGGAGGCCAAGCAGTTGAAAGAATAGGTGGATGCAGCGCTGCACAAGGAAGCAGTGCTGAAGGCACGACTGAAGCCTTGGCTGGATGAGGCTTACACGGTCACAACCTCTATTGAAGGAAAGCTTGCGACTCTGCAAGAAACTCAGCAAAAGCTTCAGGCCGACAGTTCAGGAGCAGTGACCGAGCAGATGGTTGAAGACGCGAAGTAGGCGGCCGCACAATGCACTGCTGAGGTTGTGGTCATACGGGTCGAGTTGGGAGGTCTTCACGCTAAGATCTCCGCGCCTACCGAGTGACTTGAGGGCGAGTCATGATGTTTGTGTTGGGGGCCTGTTGGGAACAGGATCCCCCAAGGACAGTTTTGGGGCTAAAAGCCCATGTTTTGGGTCAAGTTTTGTAATAAAGTTGTAAAGCCTCTGCATTTTGTGGTCGCGGAGCGCGAAGGTGTCATGAGTCATAAAGGGTTGTTTGCCCTTATTTTGTAAAGTAAAGTCGGCTGTAGAGATCTACCCATGGTTTCCGGACCATGGGATTGTATAAAAAGAGCTAAGTAAGCTCTAAGGAGTCAGATAGTCATAGTTTTGAAGTAAGAAGTCTTGAGCGATAAGGAGAGAAGTCTAAGTTTCGGGTCGTAGCGTAGGTAGAGGCTCTGCAGCTGAGTGCGCAGAGGCCTAGGGTAGAAGTCCGCAACTGAGTGCGCGGACCCCTGCAGCTGTGTGCGCAGGGCGGATAGAGTTTGTAATCACTTGAAATCAATAAAGAGAAGTATTCTGCAAATTCTGTGTCTTTGTTTCCGGTTAATGCATCTTGTCATATTGTGTATGAATTTCATTTATAATGCTTATGTGATGCGTGAATGTATGTAATTACGTTGGATAATTGAACGCAAATAAGGATATTTGTTTACATGGTGCTAACTGTGACTGTTTAATAAGATAAGTAAGACACTTAAACTAGTTTGGGAATCTGCACGATACGCTGCCCTAGCAGCGCGAAAGTACTTGAGCCGCAGGTTAGGGCTGCGCGAAGGTCAATCGTACCTTTTCACGGAGGTACTGAAGGGCGGAATAAAGGGCTAGTCTGGCAAAGCCCTAGAACTAAGTGACCTACGCGAAAGCAGGAATAGAAGGAATAAACCGACATCACGAACATCTCATGGTGCGGAAACTTGGTTCTAGCATTCCCCCATACTGCTTCGGGTGAGACTTCGGTCCGCGCTCCGCGGGCTGATGCCGAAAGGGCCATTAGTGTAGGGATTTGTTTGGCTAACTAACGTTGAACTTGGGTTAGACCCCTCCAAGCCAACAAGAAGCCTATATATACAAAGCTAGTCGACCACTTGGGAGGGCATGCATTCAGCACCACATAAGTTCGATCATTGAGCAAGAAAGATTCTCACATCAAGCAAAGAAGGAGAAGACAAGAAAGAAGGAAGAGTAATTTTTGAACTGTTTTGGGCTAATTCTATTCACACGTGCGAGGAGAGTAGGGTTTATCCCACTGTAGCAAAACCGAGGAACAATCATCTCAGGAAGGCAGAAAAAGAACAAGGAAAGAGTTTATCTTGCACTCTGAAGTCACAAATAGACTAGCACAAGCCAACAAAGAAGGAATAGGGCTAAAGTTGCCCTAATTCTGTCACACGTGCGGAATTACAGTCAATTGCAGGAGGCCGAGAATTGCAGGAAGAGAGGCCGAAGATTTCATACTAGGTTTGTTGGACCGAGGGTTAAAGAAGAAGGAAGAAATTGTAGTAGCATCAAGAAAAAATTGTTTTGACTTGAAGCAAGGTTTGATTTGGTCTTGGAGGAGTTTCTGGTCAAGGGTCTAGGTCTTGGAATTCGTCAATTGAAGATTCTATAAGAAGAAGAATTCTCGTGGGTTTTCCTCTCAAGTTTGGAGAGGTTTTGGCCTTCGCTGATCGCCTATATCTTGTGTCCTTTGTCTCATTGTTCTTTATGGTATGGTAGTTGTTTGATGAAGAAAAACACATAATAATCGAAGAGAAAGAAGCTAATCTAAAGAAGTAAAAATATATCACAAATAGTTATCGTCACAAGAGAAATCTCCTACACTTGCTGCCCCTAGATTTCTCAACATATTGCTCCTTCTTTATGACCAAAATTTGTTGCTCCTCCTATATATGTATCTCATATCATCTCGTTCTCACTACTTGTGCATTGTGAAAGAAGGATTCGAACTTGAGAGAGAGAGATGGAGAGACTTGAAGAAGATTGTGAGAGAGAGAGACTTGGAGAGTAAGAGCAAAACTTGAAGGTTGATTTAGTGTTTGCATCAATCACTGCTACCAGTGATCTTCATGCTACAACTTGTTCAGATTTGGGTGAACTTACTCATTATCTTGATCTCTCTGTAATTTGTATCGCTGCTGAACAATTTATATCTAATAGAAGAAGAATCTGGTTGGGTTTTGCCCTGGTCATTGAACCTAAATTCTCTGTGCCTTATTTTGTTCTTGGCTGTCTTCAATTGTGCATTTGGTTTATGTTCTATCTACAATTGCTTAACTAATGTTGCTGCAAAAAAAGTTTTGGAATAAGTAATTGTTACAACATAGAACATCAAAATTTTAACATGGTATTAGACGTTTGGTGAAGACAAGCCCAAGAAGATAAGAATTGTCATCCTTATATTTTCTGTTGAAATATCACTTGCTTCTCTTTCTATTTTCTGTTGAAATATCACTTGCTGCTCCTATTTACTGAAATATCACTTGTTTCTCTTTCTATTTACTGCTGAAATATCACTTGCTACTCCTATTTACTGCTAAAATATCACTGGCCGCTCCTTGTTGCTGAAATCTGTGACTAGATCAAGATGTCTTCTTCTTACTTCAAGAATGAAGAGAAGTCGAATGATGCTTCGAATTTTGGTCCATTGAAGACAAGATTGGATATTACTCTTGAGGAACATGATGTACTAGAATATGTTGAAGGTGAGGTAGCAGAACCACCAGAAAATTCGAATGATGCTATCAAGGTTAGATACAAGAAAAGAGAAGTCAAGGCTAAAAATATTATCCTTGATTCTCTTGGAGACCATATCATCACCTATATTTCCAACTTGAAGAAATTTAAAGAAATGTATGACAAGCTGATTGGAATGTATCAAGTAAACAACTTGAGTTAAGTCCTTGCTTTGAAGAATCAACTCAAGGACGTTAAGAAGAACATAGGAGAGACCATTCAAGCATACTTCATGAGGATATCAAAAATCAAGGATCAACTGTCAGCTGTTGGTGAATTTATATCTGATAAAGAGTTGGTGCTGATTACGCTTGGAGGTATTTCTCCTCCTTGGGAGACTTTTATTACTACCATCCGCAACAATGATAAGTTTTTCACATTTGATGAGCTCCTGGGAAAGTGCAGTCAAGAAGAGGCTAGAATGATTTCAAGAGGAAGAATTCCGAAGCATGAAGAGGGAGAACCTGTTACCGCTTAATTTAGCAGGGGTTCTAGGAGGGGTTCCAAAGGGACTACTTCTAGAAAAGTGGCAACAATGGGACAAGGACCTACTCTCACCTCAGTCAATGTCCCCTGCTCTTTACGAACTTTCACTGATGGGAGGAGTCTTGATATAGGGAAATCACTAGAATGATGAGGTCAATAATGATGCACAATGTGATTTCCAATGCCCATTCAAAGGAGAGGCTTAGATAATAGGTTGCTTGTTTTAGAAGCAAAAGAAGGGCTCTCCAAGAAAGGCTTGAGGGAAGGATGACCTCAGGTTTAGGAATATTAAAAAATGATGAATGCCTAAGATCAAAACTTCCAAAATCCCTCACTTGTGATTGATGTGTTTATACTAGGGTTCAAAGTGAGGCAAGGATGGCTCATTCAATGGAAATAATCAATTTAAGTGTGAGCTTTGGGAGAAGCTACGACGACTTTCCACGAAAAACCTTGAGAGAAATACTACAAGGGACTAAGGCTTGAGAGATATACCATAGTAAAGGCTCATCCAATGATCACTTAGAGTTAAGAGAAAAAGTTTTGAATGATGAACTACAAAGTGCAAACCTTCAAGAAATCCCCAAGTCAAAGGAGCTTCAAGGGTTCCCTCGCAGTGTGATAGCTAGGGCATCAATTTATTTGGAATTCCACCATCGGAATTCGTTCAAAACTAGAGGATGCCTAGAGGAGACATAAATGAAGAAACTTGTCTGCACGAAATCCTAAAAATCCTCCTTCCTAAGATTTCGTACCAAGCCCTAGAAAATATCCTTTTCCTTGGGGGACCAAGAAAAGACGAAGAAAAGATGAAGAAAAGAATGATATTTCGTTAAGTTAATATAATCACCAAGGATCTAGGACCAGTGCCTAGTCTATTGGGAGAATGGAGTCAAGAATGAGATTGATTTAGGGTTTTGTTCTATCAACGAGCCTAATTGCAGCTTCACATGCCCTAATGAAGTAGATACCCAACTTCAAGAAGGATTTATTCTTCTACTTGTCAAATAATGGAGTTTTAGGGTTAGGTTTTCAAAGACAACCCCTAGGAACATTCGATTTTTCTTGCCCAATGAATAATGCATGCAATAGATCAAGACTACCAAAGTGATTCAAGATTTTCGCATAATTTAGAGCACAAGCAACATCATGATGCAGTATTCCATACATTAAACATATAATGAAAATTTCACATAAAAGAGAAACTTACATGGTAGAAAAAGTATATCCATCCATCACATTTGCAAGAGAGAAGCTCCAAAATAGAATAGCATTAACCCAAACATCAAAATGCATTAAAGAATCTCCAATTCATCCTTCAATAGCTATAGCAAAATTCCAAAAGAAACAATGATCCAAATCCAAGTGATGATGAGTTACAAATGAGGTCTCACTTGTATTTATATGAGCCTCTAATAGTTCAATGGGTCTAATTAGCCTAACAAACCCCTAAAAGTGTCTCTAATGTGCAAAATAACACCCTAATTGGTGACAAGCCCACCAAATAGCTCCATAACATGAAAAATAAGCCTCTCAAGAGGGCCGAAATGATAATACAATAGCTAGGAGGGTCGTTGGTGATGATTTCTGGTAGCATCGGATGTGCTCTAAGCCTCAAAATTTGTAGTGAGGCTAGGACGCATGTATACCAGAATACCCAGAAATCGTTTTGGGAAATTCCACCTGGAGACAATTTTATTAAAATAATTAATTATTTTTAATGGATGCCTAAGTATAAACTTAGGGAATTAAAATAATTAAAGGGTATTAATAAAACTGGGTGTGAATCTTCTAGAAGAAGACGAAGATCGAGTCAATATGATCTGAGCCATTGATTAGAATTTAATCGAGGCCATTGATTACTCAACGAGAATATTATAAGAAGGACTTCGATGGGCATTTGGAAGACACATCAAGAGAGAGATTAGAGATCGATTTTCTAAAGTGAGCAACGCAACAGTTGCTGGAGAAGGTGATCGAGGATATTTCTTGCAGTGAGGGGCAGGGATAATTTTTCGGAGGAGGTTTTCCTGATCCAGATAGTGCAAGGAAGAGAGGGTAGAGAGTAGTTCAGAGAGGCAGCGCTGGGCCACGCAGAGGCAGTGTAGAGCTATGTTGTGGCAGCACAAAGCTTCAGAAGGAGTTTGCATTTCTACTGGGGAACAATCGGGATCTAGTGCCGGAGCCGGGTTGTGAGACCAAGAGGCCAGAGGGCTGAAGTTTCCAGCGAGCAGAGGATCGAGAGGAGGTGCAAAACAGTCCCAACAACAATGACGTAGTAATTGTGTGGGTGTGACACAGTACTGTGCAAAGACATTGCAAAAGATCATCTCTAGTGCAGATCAGTGCTGGATTTCCTAGTGACAGGGTGAGATCATCTCACTATCTTTTTTGCCCAATTAGATCTCTATATAGGATTACCAGTTTGGGCATCCGAAGAATTGTACTAAGAAATCACTGCATAATAATACAAACCCTTAGTTGCTGCACTAGTTTTCCCGCATTGGGTTTTCCCGGGGACATTTGTCCAAAAACAACGGTGTCACTTGTGTGCGTTATTTATTTCTTGCTTACTTCTTGTTTCCGCATATTATTTAAGTTGTGAAGACTGCAATTGTATTTATTTCAATGTTTACCGTATAATACTGTAAATAACTTGATTCAGTAGGAGAAATATAATCAATTGTTGCAATAGTGATTCGGGGATTTCGAATTTTCACATGGTATCAGAGCACAGGTAAAGCAAGAGAGCAGACTGGAAAAGCCCCACGTTGAAGAGAAGGAAGGAGATCTAAGTGTTGTGTAGGCAGTAGATCGAATCCCTAGAGGGATTGCGCAGTCCAGGCCAGGAGGGCAAGATTCTCAAGGAAAATCTCTCTCTGAGTGAGTTGATAGAGAGGTAAGATTTCTAGATCGAGATTTGTCAGTGGCAGAGGGAGTAGCGTAGGAGAAGCATCAACGCAAAGTAGTGTTCAGGTGAGACGCAGTTTTCTGCAGCAGTTGCTGGGGCAAAAAAACGTTAGAAGAAGGAAGGAGACACTTTTTGAGGGAATTTCTTCCTCAGAGAATTCCTAGCCAGGGAATTCGATTTCTCAATTTCTGAGCAGCAGCAGAAAGGGGCAGATCTACTAACTCTAGCAGGGAGTGTGTAGGCCAGCCTAGAAGCAGCGCAAAGGAGAGAGGAGGTAGTTCGACATTTTGTTCGCAGAGATGGCAACTAATGGGCTTAGAGATCAAGATCGGTTGGACAGAGCATCCAACTATGTGATTTGGAAGGCTAGGATCTCCTACGTTCTGGATGACCATAATCTCGAAGCCTATGTCGATAGTGTGGTAACTAAACCTGCAAATGCGGATCCACTCAAGAAGTACAAGGTTGAAATGGCGAAGGCCAACTGGTTGATCCTTGATGGAGTGAGGGATCATGTTGTATGTCACATGGTTGGCAAAGGGATTGCCAAGGAGATGTGGGATGCCTTGGCTACGTTGTATCAGGGATCTTCCGAGCAGCGGAAGATGTACTTGGAGGAGAAAATGAGATCCACGAGGATGTAGAAGGGGGAATGCATTGATCCGTTCCTATTGAAGCTTTAGGAGGTTCGAGACTCGTTGGTCGCTGTAGGATCAACACGTCAGCCCACCGAGATGGTGAGGTTGGCCCTAAATTCAGTCTCAGAAGAATGGCAAGTGTTTGTCTAGAGTATCCTGGGCAGAGAGAGATTGCCAGATTGGGAAGGGATGTAGGCCGCCCTTCAACAAGAAGAGATGAGGCGAGACTTAGTCAAGTGCAAACTTGATAGCAACAACAATAGCGGGACGAAGCCCAAGGAGGAGGAAGAGAATGTAGCCATTGAATCAAAGGGGCAATAGGGGCAACGAAGGCAGAAGAAGGATGTCTCAAAGATCAAATGTTTCCGGTGTAGTGAATTTGGTCACTACACTACACAGTGTCCTCTCAAGAAGAAGGACAAGGATGCAAAACATGATCCGCAGGCTGCAACCGCAAAGATCAAGGAGGAGGAGTTTGCAATGATTGCCCAGATACCTCCAGGGGAGAGGTGGGTTGATCTAGTACTATAGTTTGAAAGAACTGCAGATGGGCAGGATCCTTTAGGATTCCACCTCTTGGATCAATACCTTGGTACGGGAGCCCATATTAGAAGTAGTAGGATGGACTAGTGTCAGTTGGTGCAGAGGAGTGTTGGAGTGACAGTTGCAATGGCTAAGTGCGCCAGAGATTGAGCAACGCAGAGCAGAGTTGGCAGCGGTGCAGAGTCAGCAGCAATGTAGAGGCTTCAGAGGGTCAGCACAGAGACTAGCACTAGTCAGAACTCCAGCAACAAATGCATCATGTTGAACACTTGTTCAGTGTTTTGGATGTTTTTCCATCGCAATTGTTGTAGAAGGCAGCAACAACAGTTGGAGTAGACATGCAGTGCAGATGCAGTTGGCAGCAACATGTAGAGTCAGTAGCAGCACAGATGCAACATTTGCGCAGTAGTTGGTGGGCAGTGATGTCAGACATCAACAACACAGAGGGAGATGCTACAGAGTCAGGGTGATGCTTCAATAGGTTGCATTACTAGAGCACATTCCTTGCTAAGAGGGAGTGATGATTTCTGGTAGCATCGAATGTGCTCTAAGCCTCAAAATTTGCAGGGAGGCTAGGACGCATGTATTCCAGAATACCCGGAAATCGTTTTGGGAAATTCCACTCGGAAACAATTTTATTAAAATAATTAATTATTTTTAATGGATGCCTAAGTATAAACTTAGGAAATTAAAATAAGTAAAGGGTATTAATAAAACTGGGTGTGAATTTTCTAGAAGAAGACGAAGATCGAGTCAATATGATCTGAGCCATTGATTAAAATTTAATCTGGGCTGTTGATTACTCAACGAGAAGATTATAAGGACTTCGATGGGCATTTGGAAGACACATTGAGAGAGAGATTAGAGATCGATTTTCTCAAGTGAGCAGTGCAATAGTTGCCGGAGAACGCGATCGAGGAGATTTCTTGCAGTGAGGGGCAAGGATAATTTTTCGAAGGAAGTTTTCCTGATCCGGAGAGTTCAAGGCAGAGAGGGTAGAGAGTAGTCCGGAGAGGCAGCGTTGGGCCATGCAGAGGCAGCGTAGAGTTACGCTGTGGCAGCGCAGAGCTTCAGAGGGAGTCAGTGTTTCTGCTAGGGAATAGTCAGGATCTAGTGCCAGATCCGGGGTGTGAGACTGGGAGGCCAAGGGGCCGAAGTTTCCAGCGAGCAAAGGATTGAGAGGAGGTGCAGTGCAGTCCCAACAGCAGTGTCACAGTAACTGCATGAGTGTGACGCAGTACTGCGCAAAGACAGTGCAAAGGCTCATCTCCAGCGCTGGTCAGTGTTGAATTTCCCAGTGACAAGGTGAGATCATCTCGCTATCTTTTTTGTCCAGTTAGATATCTGTATAGGATTGCCAGTTTGGGCATCCGAAGAATTGTACTAAAAAATTACTACATAATAATACAAACCCTCAGCTGCTGCACCCGTTTTCCTGCATTGGGTTTTTCTGGGGACGTTTGTTAAAAAATAACGGTGTCACTTGTGTGTGCTATTTCTTTCTTGCTCAGTTCTTGTTTCCGCATATTATTTAAGTTGTGAAAGCTGCAATTGTATTTATTTCGATGTTTACCGTATAATATTGTAAATAACTTGATTCAGTAGGAGAAATATAATCAGTTGCTACAATAGTGATTCGGGGATTTCGAATTTTCACATGGTATCAAAGCACAGATAAAGAAAGAGAGCAAATCAGAAGAGCACAACGTTGAAGAGAAGGAGGGAGATCGAAGTGTTGCGTAGGCAGCAAATCGAATCCCTAGAGGGATTGCGCAGTCTAGGCCAGGAGGCCAAGATTCTCAAGGAAAATCTCTCTTAGTGAGTTGACAGAGAGGTAAGATTTCTAGATCGCGATTTGTCAGCGGTAGAGGGAACAACGCAACAGAGGCTTTAGCGCAGAGCAGTCTTCAGGTGAGACGCAATTTTCAGCAGCAGTCGCTGGGGCAGAAAAACGTCAGAAGAAGGAAGGAGACACTTTTTGAGGGAATTTCTTTCTCAGAGAATTCCTAGCTAGGGAATTTGATTTCTCAAGTTCTAAGTAGCAGTAGAAAGAAGTAGATCTACTAACTCCCACAGGGAGTGCGTAGGCCAGCCTAGCAGTAGCGTAGAGGAGAGAGGAGGCAATTCAACATTTTATTGGCAGAGATGGCAACTAATGGGTTGAGAGATCAAGATTGGTTGGACAGAGCATCCAACAATGTGATCGGAAGGCTAGGATCTCCTGCCTTTTGGATGACCATAATCTCAAAAGCTTATGTCGATAGTGTGGTAGCTAAACTTGCAGATGCAGATCCACTAAAGAAGTACAAGGCTGAAATGGCGAAGGCCAAGCCGTTGATCCTCGATGGAGTGAGGGATCATGTTGTATGTCACATACCTGTCAAAGGGACTGCCAAGGAGATGTGGGATGCCTTGGCTACGTTGTATAAGGGATCTTCCGAGCAGTGGAAGATGTACTTGGAGGAGAAAACGAGATCCATGAGGATGTAGAAGGGGGAACGCATTGATCTGTTCCTATCGAAGCTTCAGGAGGTCCGAGACTCATTGGCAGCTGTAGGATTAGTGCCTTAGCCCACCGAGATGGTCAGGTTGGCTGTAAATTCAGTCTCAGAAGAATGGCAAGTGTTTGTCCAGAGTATCCTGGGCAAAGAGAGATTGCTGGATTGGGAAGGGATGTGGGCCACTCTTCAACAGGAAGAGATGAGGCGAGACTTAGTCAAGTGCAAACTTGATAGCAGCAGCAGTAGTGGGACGAAGCCTAAGGAGGAGGAAGAGAATGTAGCCCTTGCATCAAAGGGGCAGCAGGAGCAGCAGAGGCGAAAGAAGGATGTCTCAAAGATCAAATGTTTCCAGTGTGGTGAATTTGGTCACTATGCTACACAGTGTCCTCTCAAGAAGAAGGACAAGGACGAGAAACATGATCTGCAGGTTGCAACCGCAAAGATCAAGGAGGACGAGTTTGCCATGATTGCCCAAATACCTCCAGGGGAGAGGTGGGGTGATCTAGTACTATAGTTCGAAAGAACTGCAGATGGGCAGGATCCTTGAGGAGTCCACCTCTTGGATCAATACCTTGGTACGAGAGCCCAAATTATAAGTAGTAGGTTGGACTAATGTCAGTTGGTGTAGAGGAGTGTCGGAGTGACAATTGTAGTGGTTAGGAGTGCCAGAGACTGAGCAACGCAGAGCAGAGTTGGCATTAGTGCAGAGTCGGCAGCAACGCAGAGGCTTCAAAGGGTCAGTGCAAAGATTAGCAACAGTTAGAACTCCAACAACATATGCATCATGCTGAACACCTGTTCAGTATTTTGGATGTTTTTCTGCTGCAGTTGTTGCAAAAGGCAGCAACAACAGTGGGAGCAGAGTTGCAGTGCAGATGCAGTTGGCAGCAGCATGCAGAGTCAGCAGCAGCATAGATGCGACATTTGTGGAATAGTTGGTGGGCAGTGATGTCAGACATCAGTGGCGCAGAGGGAGATGTTACAGAGTCAGGGTGATGCTTCAAAAGGTTGCATTACCAGAGCACATTCCTTTCTAAGAGGGAGTGATGATTTTTGGTAGCATTGGATGTGCTCTAAGCCTCAAAATTTGCAGGGAGGCTAGGACACATGTATTCCAGAATACCCATAAATAGTTTTGGGAAATTCCACCCGGAGAAATTTTTATTAAAATAATTAATTATTTTTAATGGATGCCTAAGTATAAACTTAGGAAATTAAAATAATTAAAGGGTATTAATAAAACTGGGTGTGAATTTTCTAGAAGAAGACGAAGATCGAGTCAATATGATCTGAGCCATTGATCAGAATTTAATTTGGGCCGTTGAGTCCTCACAAGAATATTATAAGGACTTCGATGGCCATTTGGAAGACACATTGAGAGAGAGATCAGAGATCGATTTTCTCAAGTGAGCAGTGCAATAGTTGCCGAAGAAGGTGATCGAAGAGATTTCTTGTAGTGAGGGCTAAGTTGTAGGAAACGTGGGCAGAGGGTCCGTTTCCGTACGGAAACGGGGAAATCCTTACGATACGGCCCAGAAACGCGTTTTCGGCCATACTGGCCCGTTTCTCGAGGAGGAAACGTGGCCAGTATGGCCGGAAACGCGTTTCCGGGCCATACGTCGGAGTTTCCTCTTGTAACTTGACTTTTTCTTGTATTTTTTTTTAATTTTTTCGCTTCTAATTTTTTATTGGGTGACTCAAATATCCTCTAGATGCTTCTAGATGTCTCTCAAGTTATAAAAAAAGGAGTATTTTGAGTGGGGCAGCCGAATGTTCAAGCCTATGGCCCTAGTGTTGATATGCAGTTCATGGTAACGTTAAATTTTTAAAGTAAAAGTGATATTCTCCTTTATTTTTCATTTTCATCATTTTACTTAAATTTTTAACATTACCATGAAATGACTCAGGATGTTTGAGAGTGGTTTCGCCCTCATTGGATTTCATATGGAGAAAGTAAAATTTTAGATCTCACTCAAAATCCAGCAGACTTATTTGTTTTTCAAGATTTCAGGATTGGGGGGAATTGCAATGTTTCCATTGGATTTTATCATGTACTAGGGTATGGAGCTTGTGTTTAATCTAGAGAACCAAGCCCTCTATGTAGGGGAGATTCCCAATAATCAAGAGCATGTAGGGTACTAGGGTATGAAACTTGTATTTAATCAAGAGCACTAAGGTCGTTCGACTATGTAGGAAGAGACTCCCAATCAAGCACGAGACAAAAAATTAGAAATTTCTCGTGGCTGATTTTGGATATTTCTATTTTCATCATGTGATCATTCATGAGTAAATGTGATGTAAATTTAGAGACTTATAGTTTATGCATTGACAATTGACAATTTTATCATAATGTAATGAATTAGAATGTATCATATATGCTTTATGATTGCACATATTTCTTAAATGTCCTTATATATATATATTCGCGTTTCCCCGTTTCCAAAATTTGGGGGGTCACGTTTCGTACCTGTGCTCGTTTCGGAAACTCGTACCCATTTCCTCGTTTCGTGCAACTTAGAGTGAGGGCGGGGATAATTTTCTGGAGGAAGTTTTCCTGATCCAGAGAGTGCAAGGCAGAGAGGGCAGAGTAGTCTAGAGAGATAGTGCTGGGCCACGCATAGGCAGCGTAGAGCTTCAGAGGGAGTCTGTATTTCTACTGGGGAACAGTCGGGATCTAGAGCCGGAGCCGGGGTGTGAGACCAAGAGGCCAGAGGGCCGAAGTTTCCAGCGAGTAGAGGATTGAGAGGAAGTGCAGCGCAGTCCCATCAGTAGTGATGCAGTAACTGTGTGGGTGTGACGCAGTACTGCGCAGAGACAACGCAGAGGTTCATCTCCAACACTGATCAGTGTCAGATATACAAGTGACAGGGTGAGATCATCTCACTATCTTTTTTTTCCAGCTAGATCTTTGTATAGGATTGCTAGTTTGGGCTTCCGAATAATTGTACTCAGAAATTACTGCATAATAATACAAACCCTTAGCTGTTGCATCGATTTTCCAGCATTGGGATTTTCCAAGGGCATTTGTCCAAAAACAACGGTGTCTCTTGTGTGTGCTATTTCTTTCTTGCTCAGTTCTTGTTTCCGCATATTATTTAAGTTGTGAAGGTTGCAGTTGTATTTAATTCAATGTTTACCATATAATATTGTAAATAACTTGTTTTAATAGGATAAAAATAATCAGTTGTTGCAGCAGTGATTCGGGGATTACGAATTTTCACAGTTGGAAGGCTTAGCAAAGTCCAACATGTGCCAAAATGGATGGAAGGGCTCCAAAAATAGTGAAGGAGGTGGCCCTTTAATCTCCAAGCAAATGACTTGTAGTGCTGCAAAGTGGCTGTGGGGGCACAAAAACATCCTCATGGGTCTCCAAGTGGATCGAACAAGCCTATATCCCATATGTAAGGGTTGGAACAATGATGCAAGCCCTCCTTTTGTATCCCATGGTGAGACACATCCTCATCTGGGCCCTGGAACAACTGCAAAGTGTGTGGTGCAAGTATGTAGCCGGTTGGGCAAGGTGGTCCAGGTACATCATCATCAAATAAACAAAACACGAGCGAGCATTGAGTGGAGCTGAAGGATCCCATGATGTGGCTATTTGCTCTCTGCTATAGTGGAGGCCCATGGCTCTCTACGCTCACCCTACAAATACCAATATGACCCTCTGGAGGGCTTGGACCCCGTATAGGGAGACCAAACCCTAAGACAAAGACCCACCTGCAATCTTGTATAAGATCCAATGCGTCTCCTCACCTTCTAGTACAACAAATCATCAGTGCAATTGAGTAAATGAGCTTACAAATCATGGAACCAAGTGGACACTTCACAATGGCATGCCTTTCCATAATGGGCTTTAGAACGTACAAGTGTCTCCAAGTTCAAGAAGGAGGTTAATCAAGGACCCTATTAAGTGGTTTCAACCTCTAAGGGAGTGATAGGTCCATGGTACATCCCTTAAGTGGCAGGTGTCATGTGATATAATGATGGAACAAAGTGGGACATCAGGGGAAGGCTCCAAGCCACATGCCACAGTACAAGGGTAGCCATGATGAGGGAAGCCCACACTTGGGTGTATGAATGTAGGAGGGAGCAATCGTGGTACATGAGTTACCTCGACCTTTGTTTTTCCACCCTTCTTCATATGCCTTTTGCCTTTTATTGATTTTTCTTATATAATTGCTCGGGGCTCCAGGGGATGAGAGCATGATGTGAATGATGTAGCAGTGAATACCCCCTTAAGGTTGGGCAGTTCATCGCTTGCTACGGTTGGAACAATCATGGGTTCCTTAATGATGCAGGGGGCTCATATAGGGGCCCTAGGAACCAGGGTGATGGCCATAATGATAGAGGGTAGAGCTCATGTTGGCTTTTGCCCACGTGCTAAATTTGTATGTCCCGACCATCTTTTGCATCTTATGGTACATTTCCTGTTGAGAGTGGCCAAATTATGCTTTTTACTTTCTTTTTAGCTGCATCAACCTCCAGGGCATCGTTCTAGGCCTGACCCAAAGTGTGGACAAGGGGAGGGGGAGGCTAACTCCTTGTGGACCCAATGGACAAATGTGGACCTAGATGGGAAATATGGTGAAAGGGGTTATAATGAGCAGAGGGGAGTGATGTATGTGGTGTCGGGAAACGGGACCACGCAACCAAAATCGAGATTTCCCATGTAGTGCCATTCCTAAAGCTAGTAGCCAATAAAGGAGATCCCACGGGACTAGGATACAAGGTTAACCACCAAGTTGGACAAAGGAGACAAGAGTACAAACCAAGCCCATTCTTTTCGCCGAATCCCCCCACTAATCCATGTCCAACTATCCATGGTAAGTAAGCCAAAATACTCGACTACATAATGAAACGCTATACCTTCAGGGTTGGAAGGTCCACCTTCAAACATACGATCATAACAGATGGGCAAGGGAGCATAATGGCTGGCTTAGGTGGCGAAGATGGTGGCACATTGAGCAATCTGGTAGCTGCTGGCTACCGGTTAAGGACCATCTAGGAGAATTTTTTTCTCCTATGGATATCACCCACAGGTGGTGGGTAACATAACTTACTGCCTTTGATGTCCAAGGCAAGAAGCAAAAAGGAAGAAGAGGTCATCATTTTTCAAGAAAGCTTGCTCCCAGATCCAATAGTTCCTATAAATGGAATAGGGACTTATCAGAAGTTCAATGCTACAACTGCCATAAGCATGGCCACTATGCCTGTGATTGCCCTGAAAACAGAAGAGCTCCAAGATCCAACTTCAACAATCGTAGCCACAACTTCAGATATGATTATAGAAGAAGAGAAGCTCCCGCTGATTGTAAATAAAGCCATTGTTCTTCCAAGACTTAAAGGAACCCAAGGTATGATAATAATGCTACTAAGACATAGTCAGAGTACTTTCTTGTTTCTACTCTTTCTAGTTCCTCTTCTGCAGATTCTTGTGATCGCTGGTTGATTGATAGTGGTGCATCAAGGCACTTTCCTGGTTATAAAGAAGTTCTCTCAAATCTAGTCGAGAGAGACAAATCTAAAAATCATACTTGGAGATAACTCTACATATCCTATAAAGGGATCCGATTCTGTTTCTTTTCATCTGGATGAAAGTAAAACTATTTCTCTTCAAGAAGTTTTATATGTGCCTGGTTTGAAAAAGAATATTGTATTTATATCTGCTTTAGAAGATAAAGGAATGAAAGTTGTTTTCATAAATGGAAAAGTTCTCACTTAGCCAATGAGATCTAGCATGTAAGAAAGGTACATTTGTTGGTTATTGTGCAAATTCTAAAGCTTACAAAATATACGTGCTTGGTCAAAGAACTATAGAGTTTAGCAGGAATGTAACATTCCATGAAGATGCAACTATTGGAAAGGCAAGAGACACTCCTCCTCCTGCTAATGTTGAAAGTCAGGATGATGCCTTGGATGCTCAAGAAGATCCTGATCCTAAGCTTGATCTTGCTGATGAACCCATGGAGCCCATGGACCCCTTGGATCCTCCTCCATGTGATCATCATGCTAGAAAGAGGCCATTATGGCTTCATGACACTCTACAAGATGCTGATAGACATGCTGCCCCTAGAGGAACCTTCAGAGAAAGCAAGAAACCTTGCTTGTTCCAGGGATACGTTGTTGCTATGAGCAACATTATTCAGGCCAAACCATGCACTTTTGAAGAAACGATAAAAGATCAATTATGGAAGGATGCAATGGATAAAGAATATGAGTCCATCATACATAATGATGTATGGGAAGTAGTTCCAAGACCCAAAGGTAAGTTTGTTGTGACTTCCAAATGGTTGTATAAAATCAAACATGGTGCAGATGGCAGTATTGAAAAATATAAAGCTAGATTTGTGGCTAGAGGCTTCTCTCAAAAAGAGGGAGAAGACTATGATGATATTTTTGCACCTGTTGCTCGATATACTACCATCCAATCTATTGTGGCTCTAGCTGCTAGTCAGGAATGGACTCTTCACTAAATGGATGTGAAAATTTCTTTTCTGCATGGATTCCTCAAGGGAAAAGTATTTGTGGAGCAACCACAAGGCTTTGAAGTGCATGATAGGAAAACTCGTGTGTAGACTAAAGAAAGTTCTCTATGGATTGAAGCAAGCCCCAAGAGCTTGGTATACTCGTATTGATAACTTTTTGACGAAGCTTGGTTTTACCAGAAGCAATGCTGATCCAAATCTCTACTTCAAGACGGTCCAAGGTATGCCTTTGATTTTGGTATTATATGTTGATGACTTTTTCTTGATTGGTAGAGAACCTCTTATCCTCTAGTGTAAGAGGGAGTTAACTTCTGAATTTGAAATGAAAGATCTTCATTTGATGCACTACTTTTTGGGCCTAGAGGTATGGCAGAGACCTGGTGAGATTTTCCTTTCTCAAGGAAAATATGTTGTCAAGCTTCTAGAAATATTTGGTATGACAGAATGTAAGTCCATGAACACACCAATGGAAATGAATTTCAAAAAGTTATGTGGTGAAGTTGCAGGACCTAATTTGGCTAATCCTTCCAAGTATCGACAATTGATTGGGGCACTGATGTTCTTAGTGAACACTAGACCGAACATATGTTTTGCGGTCAATACTCTGAGCCAATATATGATTAAGCCATCACATGCACATTGGATTGTTGCAAAGCATGTGCTGAGATACCTGCATGGGACCATCAATCTTGGATTGAGATATATTACTGGAGATGTGAGACTACATGGGTACTCTGACGCTGATTTGGCTGGTAACTCTAGTCTCTGCTAACAGAAAGAGCACATCTGGATGCTGCTTTAGCTTGGGATCTGCCATGATATCTTGGATGAGCAGAAAACAAAAGTCTATAGCCCTTAGCACGGCTGAAGCCGAGTACATTGTTGCTAGCATGGCTAGCTGTGAGGCAGTATGGTTGAGGAAGCTCTTTGGAGAGCTGTTTGAGCATGTGCTAGATACGACATTAATATGCTATGATAATAAGAGTGGGATTCGACTTGCAGACAAGTCCAAGCACATTGAGATCAAATATCACTATATCTGGGATATGGTGCAAAGAGGAGCAGTAAGACTCCATCATATTGCAACTGATGATCAGATAGCTGACATACTTACCAAGCCTTTGTCGAAAGGGAAGTTCTTGGTATTCAGAGAGAAACTTAGACTGACAGATATGATCCTTCCTAGTGGGGGCGGTCATGGATGATCGAGAACATTGAGCTATGCTCTTCCCTCTTGTTTGAGCTCCCAAGTTGGGAATGGAGCCAGGAGAGCTCCTAGGGTTGAGGGAACTCTTGACTGTAGGTTGTGCGTGATCCTTGTCTTATGTTGACAAGTGGTAATCCCCCCTACCAAGTCTGGGACTTGCCAAGTGTATACCCCAGTATGCATCCTACCCACAAGCTGGGCTTGTTGAGAGTACCACACATCTGGCTAGTGGGTGTGGTAAAGTTTGGTTGTGCACGATCCTTGACAAGTGGTAATCCCCCCAAGCAAAGATGAGACTTGGTTGTGCGCGATCCTTGTCATGTGTTGACAAGTGGTAATCCCCCCTAAAGTCTATGGATGCAGGTGTTCTACCACTTGACTCTTATGGTAAAGCTTGGTTGAGCGTGATCCTTGTCATGTGTTGACAAGTGGTAATACCCTCAAGCAGAGGTGAGACTTGGTTGTGTGTGATCCTTGTCAGGTGTTGACAAGTGGTGATCCCCCCAAGCTTGTGTGAAGATGGGAAGATCGGTGGATATAGGGTGAAAGATGAATCTCCCCTACGATGATTCTTCTTCATCAGATTGTGACATCATTGTTCCAGAGCAGAGATGATCATAGATGAACAGAGAAAGCAAAGATCTTTGTTACAGAAGGACATTCCTCCCTAGCTGAGAGGGAGTGTTGAAAATTGACAGCTCAAGGATGAATTTCCTTAAATAAAATTTCATTTTTGACAATTCTGGAGTGCCTTTCTAAAATTAGAAAGTTATGTCTAGCATCTCAAGTATGACTTTCGAAAAATAGTAAATCACCTTGCATCAATTGGTAATCAAGTATAGATGTTGGAAAATCACTTAACTTATCATTAATCAATCTTAATAGTTCAATTTTTGACTTAATAATCAATATTATCATTCCCTTTATTATTATCCTTATGATACTATGCTATTATTATTATTATTAAAAGGAACTTCAAGTCATGTTACCTCCATCGCTCAATCACGTCATACCTCTATGTCTCACGTAGCACATCATAACTCTCTCTCTCTCTCTCTCTCTCCCTTAATGGATGCGTTTCACTCTCATTAAAGTCTTGTCATTACTCTCTCTCTTACACACTCATTAAGACATGGCATATTCCTCTTACTCAATAAAAACATGTCATAAAAGATTCCTCTTACACCTCCTTAATGGCATGAGTTACAAAGGCATGTGTACCTCCCTAAATGGCATATGTAACTCTTCCTCAAGGCATGCGTATTGCTCCTTTATGACAAAAATTTGTTGCTCCTCCTATATATGTATCTCATATCATCTCATTCTCACTACTTGTGCATTGTGAAAGAAGGATTCCAATTTGAAAGGGAAAGAGTTGGAGAGACTTGAAGAAGATTGTGAGAGAGAGAGACTTGGAGAGTAAGAACAGAACTTGAAGGTTGATTCAATGTTTGCATTAACCACTGCTACCAGTGATCTTCATGCTACAACTTGTTCAGATTCGAGTGAATTTACTCATTATCTTGATCCCTCATTGTACTTTGTATCTTTGCTGAACAATTTATATCTAATAGAAGAAGAATTTGGTTGGGTTTTCCCCTTGTAGGTTTTGCCCTGTTCATTGGACCTAAATTCTCCGTGTTTTATCTTGTTCTTCACTGTCTTCAATTGTGCATTTGGTTATGTTCTATTTACAATTGCTTAACTAATATTGCAACAAAAAGAAGTTTTGGAATAAGTAATTGTTACAACATAGAACATCAGAATTTTAACATAATCCCATTTGCTGAATCATAGTTCCCTTTTATAATAGTCTATAGGATAGTGTTTTGGGTTTTTTGGTTTTTTTGTTTTGTTTTGTTTTGTTTTTTTTTCAAATTTTGATTTTAATTTTAATTTAATTTAATTAATTTATTATTATTTATTTATTTTTATTTAATTTTAATTTTATTTATTTTTAGATTTTTCCTGTTCTTTAACTATTGTTAAAGCCTATCGAAATTGTTTGTTGGGCCATGTTACCCACCAAAAATGGGTGATACCATAGAAATATTTTTCTCCCATCATCTCTTCTAGCTGACAGCCAGTAGCCCCTGATAGCCTCTAGTAGTCAATGATGATGTGCCATTCATTTCTCCACCACCTCCATCATTCATGTGTTTCCTCGCCCATTTGGCAAGGGCACATGTTGGAAGCTGGGCTTCCGATCAAAATGTACTTTATTCATTTTGCAATCGGGTGCTTAAATGGGGGGTTAATTTTTCATCTTAGTCCAGTGGCACCTTCCCTATTGGTCTAATGGGTATAGGAGGGGCACTACTTGGGAAACTCTGATTGAGATAGCGTAAACCCATCTCTCCCTATTCCATACTTACCACTTTCCATCTTACATTACAAGCCCCATATTCGACTTCCCTTCTTTGGGTTCAATTGACAATTGGTTCTTTGGGATTTGGCACCAATACATCCTCATGCTTGGGTAGGGCTCGAAACTTAGCCTTGGAAGGTTGTTGTAGCTAAAGGAACAAAAAAAAAGCATATGATGGCCACAAACAAAAACGAAAGATCAAAATGCAACAGATGGTCAGGACATACACATTAGCACGTGGGAAAAAGCCTAGCATGAGCTCTACCTCACTCATTATGGCTAGCACTCGATTCCTGAGCACATGTTTCTCTTCATATTATGAGAAAGAACCCTTGCATGTCCCAACCCTTGGTGGGCCATGAACTGCCTCACCATTAAGGGGCTAATAACAGCTATACATCATACAAATCAAGCTCAAACCCTTGAGCTACGAGTAGTAATACAAATAAAAATCAAGAAAAAGTAAAAGGTGCACAAGAGGGTGTAAAAACAAAAGGCAGAGTTGGTAACCCATGCATCCACGATTGCTCCCTCCCCACATCTATGCGCTCGAGATGAGGAGCCCATCAAAGCTGGTCCCTTTGACCATGGACTTGGCCATGGCGTCTTCTCCCCTATGTTCCATTACTATTCACATGACACCTATCAATTGAAGGGTGGACCAAGGACATGTCACTTCCCCTTGGGGGCTAGAAACACCTAATAGGGTGGTCTATCAATGACTCCTACCTAGGAAGGTAACACAATTATGAGTTCAAAGCCTTAATTTTGGAAGGGAAACTTGATTTAAAGTGTCAAATTGCCCATTACTTTCAATTTTGGTTCACTTAGATGCAAAAGTTAAATGTACCTAATGATGTAGTTGCTAGCACTAGATATTGTGTGTAATTGACAGGTGGTTCCATGGCCATGGCTTGGGCAACTTAACTGGGGCCCAAGTCTTTCAGAGGAGCATATTGACACCCACAGGTGCAGCGTTGAGAGCCATGGGACTCTAAGTAGCAATAGAGCATCACACATATCCTTGGGCACCTCTAGCACCCACAACGTTCCAACATTTTGCATTGCATTGATGACTTTTATGGGATGATGCAACTGGACCTAGCATGTCCCCAGTCGGCTTAGCACTTCATGAGAGATTGGCAGCTGATATAGGGCCTAAAGGAGGATGGTCTCACACCCTGAGACATGGGATAGCTAGCACCACCTTGAGAGCCCTCAACGTTGGCGCAAAGATAGGCATTTTGACAATCTGGAGACCCATGAGATCACTTTTGTGCCCCAAGATGAAAATTGAGGTCCGCACAGAGAGATTAATAGAGACCTAAGGGCCAACCCTTAGGAGGTGATTTTAGAGGGCTTCTACTCACATTTTGGCACCTATAGCCCTCAACGCTAGCCATAGAAGGGCTCATGCATGCATGATGTCATCATTATTTCTCTTTCAAATCACACGTGTGGGCAGGAGTTGATTTATTTCATTGGCTATTAGGTTGGCTTGTGAACTAACTTGTTACTAGCAAATTATTTTATTATTTCAAGGGGCTAGTATTATAAATTAGACATCCGACCTCATATAAATAGAGGAGCATTCATTTGTATTGAATCATCATCACTACTTGGGATTTTCGGCCTTTTGAGCAATTCAACTTCTTTTCTTGTGGAGAATTTGGTATCTATGAATGCATTTTGACATTTGGAGTCAAGTTGTTTGTCTTTGGAGCTATTCCTTGGATCAATGGATGAAATCTTTTGCATGTTATCTTGTAAGTGTACTTATAGTTGAATATTTTTCTTTTTACATGCCTAATGTACGAATAATGTTGAATCAAGGTTTTGCTATTGTGCCCTAATTTATTGAAATTTATTGAAGCCAATCTAGATGATCTATTGCATGCATTACCCATTGATAATGTGAATGAATGTCCTAATGGTGAACTTTAACCAGCTCTCCCAAGAAAATTCCATTATCCTTTGGATTGGTAAATGCTTGATTTTTTGTTGCTAGGGCATCAAGAATTTAGACTCCTTAGCAACTTCATGGCTGATCTATCATATCATAGACTCCATACTCCCAAGGAATGAGGGACTGGTCTACTTTGTTGGTGATCAAACACTTTTTTAGTCCTTTGTTGGTGATCAAACACTTTCTTAGTCCATAGATTCTTCTCTCTAATTTCAGCCCCTTGAAGCCCAAGCTTGCCAACTAGGGCTTGGTGTGAATCCTTAGGAAAGGTACATTTGTGGGATTGGAGAGCCTAAACATCAAGGGGATGGTATTTGCCACAAAATCTCTTTTTTTGGTGGGCATCCACTTCAATATTGTCCATAAATTTCTTTGCCCTAGTTGTTTTCCCTAAGGTAAAACCCTAGTCTAGTCTTGCTTCAACTTAGGGGCTTGTTTGAGGGTTTCATGTGCTTTGATCTGGGTTGAGCCCCTTGAATTGCTTGGCAGTGCACTTGCGCCCATCAACTCATGGCAAGGGATCATTGAAACTCAGATCAAAAGATAAATAATAAATAATAAAAATGAAAGAAAAAAACCTATTACTAAACCCTAGTTGACGTTCTCCTTTATCTTTTCTTTTCTATACTTAAATTTATAACAATACTATTAATTGTTTTAGGATGTTTGAGAGTGGTTCCAACTTCCAACCTCATTGGACTACATAGAGCGAAAGTAGAATTTTAGATCCCATTCAAAATTCAGTAGACATAATAGTTTTCAAGATTTCAGGATTGACATGTTTGCAATATTTCCATTGGATTATATCATGTGCACCAAGCCCTCAACATAACTCAATGCTGGTGGCATTGATTGTTGAACTCCTCTATTATGACCCTATTAAAAATCTACCCTTTACTCATGCAAAATCACAATTTCGGCATGTCAAACCTTTCCTATCTTATTTTAATGCTCAGAGGGTGACATTCAGGATGAAGATCCTAATATAGGAAATGATTTTGATGCTATTTTGGTTATATGCACCCTTTCTATGTACATGAATAACTTTGCATGTTTATGTATAGTGGTTTGGATTCACATGGATGCATATGAACATATACGTTTTTTTTCAAAATTTGTATATTTTATGTATTTTTTGGTTGACTGGTTGTGTCCATTTTCTTTTCAATTCCAGTTTGGTTCAGGTTTTTAGGATTGGTTGGTTCAATGACTGCTCGGGTTCTGATAACATTGGTTAGGATATAAGACATTAGGAGGTTGCTTAAGACCAACTTGGTCTAATGTTCTAGTTAAGTGTGCCTCTAGTCTGTTTCTTTATTAGTGTTCTTTTGTACTTTTGTATCCAAAGATCATTCACCATTCTATCTTGTACGTGGCAGATGTGATGGTCATCATATTTTCAATTGTATTTAGACCTGATTTGTGTCTTTTCACCTTATTAGTCCATAATCTCTACTTAAAGATCATGGAGAGTCATATGTCTATGGCATTGGTGTGATGCGACATGATGAGAGTAGTGCATTAGGTGTAGCCTTTCTTGCTCGAGTAGTAATACAACTTTCTGTTGCTTTGCAGATGTTTCCCTCTTTGAGGTTTTTACCATGTAAACCCTCTTATCTCTATCTTTGCTTTGCGTGAGTTATTTCTCTAAGGTATTCATTCCTGTGGCTACCCACCTATTGCTTTCAATATAAAGTGGGTGGATGGTCATTTTAGACTAAGTCATCCTAAGAGACAAGGATAAGGTACAATGTGTTGAAGTGCAATATTTAAAGGTATTAGTATTGTACATGTTTGCACCAATGTGGAAAAAGTCGAAGTCGGGATTAATTCGGCAAGGGTCCAAAAGTTGAAAAACTCGTCAAAGTCGGGAGTTTTTTGAAAAAGTCGGCAAAATTAAAAAAACACAAAATTATTCATTTTATTTTTTATTTTTTTTAACATCTAGAGTATCCACAACATCAAATAAATGCATTTCCACATAAACATGTAAAGAAAGCTAATATATAATGTGTATATGAAGTCTAGTGCTACATCACATATCAAAATAGTGAATCAACTCCTGAATTTTGAGTCTTGTCTGAGTCTCAACTCTCAAGAGTCAAAATATCAACAAAAAAATAATAAATATATATCATGAGTCATCTAAAATTCATCAAGTAATCAGTCACTGAGATCCTCTTCCCCTTTTAATTTTTGTTTCTGCTAATTGTATTAAGAAATAAGTCATGCATTTATTCAGTAGATTGTAATCTGCTTGGGTAATAAGGTGTCAGATGGTAGGTCCAATGAAAATTAACAGTGAGTATCACAGTAGATGTGAAAATTAATGCTTGGTGACTCCAAGCTGCTTATTTTCTCAGTCTGTCAGATTACTAACCTAGCCTTGGCATCTATTATTCAAAAACTCTTGGAGGTAAAATCCACTTCTGATACATAACCTTTCCCCACATTTACAGGGAGTTCACCACTAAAGAAGATTCCCTTTCAAAACATGCTTTCATTGCAAGAAGGATCTTTGCTGTCACAAGATTTCATAGGTACTTTGTTCCTGTCTAAAAAATGGGTTCTTTTTTGAGGCACTGGTTTTGTTTTTTTTGGGACAGGTTGTCGCTGTTTGATCTTCATGACCTCCTCTTTGTTGTTTCTTTTGGAAGCATTGAACAACTGTAACAATGTTTTTGATGGTGTGTGGTTCTTTCTACGGAAGACTGTTGTATGCCTGTCCTTTTGGTACTTTTGTAATCTTTTGAAGGGTCAGTGGCTGTTGGAGTCTGGATCACTAAAAGCCTGGAGGCTTAGCCAATGTATACTTTGCTTTCTAACTAGAAGTATGAAGTATAAAGATTTGTTTTTCCTTGGAAAACAAAAACATATCTTAACCTCAAAACTAACAGATTACAAATGAGACTGTTATGCTCGCAAGAAGTATGACAAATAATACAATGCAATAACTTGAAAATGCATGGATGGAAGCTTCAATTTACAATTTTTTCACCTTTGCGGCCTCTTTATCCGCGGCCTGGGAAGGGAGGCAGACTTTTTGGGTCGACTCCCGATTAAATTGGGAGTATAAGGAAAAAATCGCGATTTTTTCCTTTGTGAAAAAGTCGCCAAAAAGTTGGGGGATTAAATCATTTAGTTCAAAAAATCGCGTTTTTAGGATTAAATCGCAATTTTTTGCAGACTTTTTCCACTCTAGTTTGCACCATAGTTTTAAAAATTGTATCGGGTTTCGAACCGGTCGCCTATCTAACCGTGATTCGAACCAGAACCGGATCAAACTAGATTGAACCAGATTCAATAAAGTTTAAACTGGAATTGGAAAAAATACATAAATTAATTACTTTTAATAAAAAAAGTATTTTTAAGATTCCAAACCATGATTCCAAACTGTTAGAGACAAAATATGAAAAGTCTTCTCATCTATATACCATGTAAGGGTGCATATATCAAAATGGCACCGAGTGCAATACATATCAATGATATCATTGACAAAATACATAACCAATGAGGCTCTAAATGGCCTCTAGAGTCAAAAAACAATGCTACAATGAGGCTCTAAATGGCCTCTTGAGTCCAAAAACAATGCTACAACTCAAGCTACTAGGCCACTAGCCTACTACAAATCACTGATCGACATGATCACTCATCAAACTCATCACCACTACTACACATGGGATCATCACTAGGAGCTACATAAACATCATCTAGCTCAGAGTTTGAGGACTCCTCAAACTCCTCTCCAACCTCAATAGCAGTACTAGTAGTAGCATGAGCAACAACACTAGGCCTAGTAGAACTAGAAGCATGAGTTCGCTGAGTTGCACGACTATTGCTTCCCTCATGAGTCACCATGTGCCATGCTTGGTCTTGTTGGTTCACTTCCTTCAGCTCTTCGTTCAACTACCAGATCTGCATTGGGATCAACACCCCCAACTCCACTAGACAACTCCAAACTAGCTCCAAGATGACAAAGAACCTCCAAACTTGTTGTTGTTGCTCCAAAACTCAATGTTGGTGCAGAACTGTCCAAGCTCTCATATGCACACAAACACTAAAAATCAAATGTGTGAGGCAAATAGGAGCTTAGGCATTCTTTTATAAGGTTAGGGGGGCATATTTAGAAGGGAACTTACCATGGTTTGCTAAAACCACCTCCAAAAACCACCTAGGAGTCCCATCAACATGCCCAACCATGTGGCTTCCTAATCGGCCGTTTTTTTTACAAATATCAGTTGGTTAGGTACCAAATTGGCCGAACCGGCTGGTTTGGTACCAAAACCGGCTGGTTTGGTACCAAAACCGGCTGGTTTGGTACCAAAACCGGCTGGTTTGGTACCAAAACCGGCTGATTTGGTACCCAATCGGTCCTGACCAACCAATCGGATTTGTTAGGCCGGTTTGATATCTCAGGGAGCTAACCGGATGGTTCAACTTATTTTCTGTTCGACCAGACCAGTTTTTAAAACTAGGGTTTGCACATGCTTGCTAGACCAAGCCTCATCACAAAAGAAGATGAACATAGATGTAATAAAATTGCAGTTAAAGAGAAATTGGTCAGAAGTGTCATACAAGAACAAGTAGAGTCACTATAAAATGGATTGATGAAGTTGGATGCTTCAAAAAATAAACTAATGAAGCTCAAAAACTAAAAAATATTTTCGATGGATGACTTGTGGTGCACAACTGACAACCAGGAAGGCCACACATGTAGCAAGTATGTGGAATTGAGGTTTGTGAATTGTGAAGGTAGGTTGTTCCATTGCTTTGCCCCAGGTTTTCCTTTTATGATATTGTGCAGAATATGGTATGTTGATAATTTAAAGTCTACGTTTATGATTTGATACCCCAATATCTGTGTTGCATTTTTTTCCTTGAAGAAGCACTTTGCTCCCATGCTATTCTTCTTTATTAAGCTTTATTAGCAAATTCACTTTCTCCTTACATAACTCTGAACGTTAACTTTATAGTATTGTGTAATTCAGCTCTTTTAACTTGTACTCTTTTGTCACCTCTAATTTGATTGCTTTACATTCTAAGATGGTTGTTGGAAATTCAGTTTTTGCAATCAAGTTGTAATAATATTCCCCCACAGTTTTGTTTTTAATTAGGAAATACTGTCTTGAATGTTCACAGGTAATTGCAATACTTGAAAAGCTAAAACAGGAGCGGGAAAGGAAAGAAAAGAAAAAGGAATCAGTGAACAAAGATCTGGATATAGATATCCAGACAACTCAGACGGGATCAGTTCATACAGAGCAAGAAAAACAAATAGGATTGTCAGAAGATGAAGATTGGATGAGTGATGACGATGAAGATCTAATATACATAAAATGATTGCAATAGCATTCGGGGATATCCTCATTTCTTTGTGGGATATTAGAAAGGTTATTGTACGATTGTAGATGAAGTTTGTTTGTTTAATGGGAATGACAGATTAAGCATTCCTGTTAGGTACAACTATCGTTTGCTTGTTAATTGATTGTAAAATGGATGGTGAAATCTGTGGAGCTAAAGCTCCAAGTTGACAGAATAAATTATTTCTGAATAAATATTAGGATGCTATTTTCTGTGGTAATATTGAATTTTCTTTACTGCTAATATAATCATCCAGTGTTTGTCAATTGAAGCATTTTCCCGTGCTGTTTCATTCTTTTAAAGAATTGCACGTTTCACAATGTAGTTCTATGATCCTAAAGTAAAACCACAAGTGCTTGTAGTAAAGCTCCTGACTCGGATTTCATTAGTTGCGTGCAAGGCAAAGTGTTCCAAAGTTTTAATGCCATTGCTTATCAATGTTTGTGGCATCCCAAAGAAAATAGAAACAGGAAAAAAATGTCGAGCGTCTGCGATGTCAAGGTCTTGACATCTTTCAAAGGTATAATTAAAATTTACTGCTTGCCACATACAGAGAAGGGGATTCCTGTTATGCATAACTAATTCAGGACATTTCACTATATACCTCATCCTATATGATCATGAATCATTACAGATGGGGCCTTTAACTCGATGACAAGGCTAATAAATATATCTTTGACGTATGAGGCTATAAGTTTGTAAATGGCCCTAGATATTGAGATTAATAATTTTGGCCTCTCACTGATGGCATTGATGGCATGTTGAAAGGATGAAACATTTCTGCACCTCGAGTCTTAAGTACAAGTTCCACTTATTTTGGACACCAAAGTTGCTGAATTGAAGCTGAAGCTGGCCAAAATTTTACAAAATTCTGTGTGCCAAAGATAAAAACAACTTAGCTGTAATGCTTCCTAAAATGTTGCTTTCATCTTGAGTTGAAGAGTCTTGGCAATGTTTCTTCATGCCAGAAAGCCAGGTAAATAAAGTAGCTTAAATATCCTACTTTGTTTCATAACAATCTTTTAAGAGCAGAATGTATTTCATACCAGTGAAGTGCATGTCATTCTTAAAATTGTCTTATTTTATATTATGTTACTAGCCTTTAAGAGAGTTATATTTTGGGGGCATTTATTTAATACTTTTGCATGAATCTGGTTACTTTAAATATAACATGCTGTTGAGATCTAAACATAAAAACTTTTTGCTGGCTGAGCTGGGAAAACCTTTGAATTTTGGTTTTGTTCTGCTGAATTTTTTTGACATTCATAACAAACCACAGCAGCAGTCTTTGCAAGCACTGTATCGAGTTATTCTTAGAAGGCACCACTTGGTTCACCAAAAACGTAGATGATACTAGTTCATGCATTACATCCAAATGCGCGAGGGATAATTGGATTGTTGAGGTGGCGGCCAATCAAAATATCCGGAAGTTTTGATTATGGAGGGGAACTTCAAAATAATTATTAACCTCCTAAAAATGGCAAGGGGTCAAAGTAACATATAGTGGCTAACTTCCCTTTGATAAAAGTTGTAAATCCCTTATCCACAATTTAAAATAATTATTAACTGCCTGAAAATGAGAAGCTATCACCCTGAAATATCAGTGGGAAACTCACAAGGCTCCCTCTGGGAATAACCCCTTACATACTTGGCTCCTCCAACATTGACCTCTACCACAAAACTGAAGACTTCAACGCAATTTGGAATCCCTCCATGCAACTGTATTTTGCCCCGGAATTCTGAAGACACTGTTATGTGCAGTAAGATGACTGGAAACTTCAGACTGAGCTTCTCGGAGTTATAGATCGCCTGAAGGCTTGAAAAATCAGCTATGGATTGGCATCAATGAGATCTCTAATCGGCTTGGAGGAATTTTTGAACAATCACATAAAAGCAGAGAATTTTCCAACTGAAATCGGGGAGCAAGTGGAGGAGGAAAAACCTCAGCTGATCATTCTCTGAGTTGTATTCATTTTCTGCTCATTGGAAACACAAATATATCAACCTTACACCCAAACTTAGAGATGCCTGTGTTGGTTCTATTTTTCATCAGCTGAAGCCTGACAACCGAAATATGAGCACATGATTCAATGATATTACCCGATTTTTCCTCACCCCTGTGCTCTACTTCGGCCGGTAAGAATTTAGCTGTAGCTTGCCCTTATAAATATGTGATATTGGGTAAAACAACTTTTTGAATGGAAGCACAGTTTGAGAGGCTTTTGTAGCTTAAATTTGCATTGAATAAGGCCAATCAAAGCACAGAATGCTGCCTTTCTGGGGTTTGGGGAGGAGTTATGCCATATCTTTGGCGTATGAGCCCTGAATTTGATTTTGTTAGGAACATTGCACAAAAAACACCAATGGATTTCCATCAAGTCGCTGCATGATATGCATAGCCTCTTTCCCAAAGTACAATAGGTAACATATTTGGACATCTAGACAATTTTCTGATCCTGTTAGTCTGACACTACTTGCTAATCCCTACGAACATCATCAACACCATATGACTCATAACATGCCCTTTTGCATGATTTACCCCTCAACTTCAATTTTCTGACCCTGTTAGTCTGACACTACTCGCTAATCCCTACGAACATCATCAACACCATATGACTCATAACATGCTCTTTTGCATTATTTACCCCTCAACTTCTACCTAGAGTAAAGGACCAACACTGTTTTTTGGGGATTGCTGCAGTAGAATATTCAAATGATTAATTCTGGAAGAATGATAAAAGAAGAGGAAGAATGACAAAATAAGTAGATTCTATGATACGAGAAGATGATAGAGAAAAATGCAAGCAAGATGAAGAAACAAGATGATGTAGCCAAAGTAGAAGAAAGAGAAGAAGACATAGACTCATGAAACGAGAGGACAATGAAAGAAAGTTGAAGCAAATAGACTTGGCTTGAACAAATGAAGCAAAAAAGGCAATGATATTGAAGAAAGTAGAGAAAGCAAAAGAATGTTGCAACAATAAAAAGAATGGAATGGGAAAATGAACGATGAAAACACAAAAGCAAAAGAAGAAAGATGGAAGAAAGAAAGATGGTTAATATAGAGGAAAAAAGATGCAAGATAAGAATAAACAAGTATAGTGTATTGAGATGCAAAAGTAGTGAATACATGAAAAATGACATCATAAGCAATTTAATGGCTTTTTTTAAATAATGTTTGTCTTATTTTTTATATGATGTGAAGAAAAGGGCCTTGGTCATATGTTTGTATAAGGTCTAGATTAGCCTAAAATGAAAAGTTGGACATGAGTCAAATGTTGATGTAAGCCTTGATGAGGTGAGTGTTCTCCCATAATTGAATGTTGAATCATTTGTGGCAAACCAAAAACCACTTATCATGATAGAGTATGGTTCATGGTTAGCCAAAGCTACTTGATGTAATGTATGGTTTGTGGTGAGTTAAAACCACTTGATTCTTTGTGGTAAGCCAAACCACTTCACTTTAGGATGTGATGGTTGAGGGTAATCTGCAAAAATATAGAGGATGTAATGGTTGAGGGTAAGCCAAATAAAAACCAAAGTGTAGTTATGGGTAAGCCATGAAAACCCAGGATGATGGTTGATGAATATTTAAGGGGAGTAAAAGGCATAGTTATGGTTGAGGGTAAGCCAAATAAAAACCAAAGTGTAGTTATGGGTAAGCCAAGAAAACCCAGGATGATGGTTGATGAATATTTAAGGGGAGTGAAAGGCATAATTATGATGATACGTTGTTGAAAATGTACAAGAAAACTTTTTCTAGAGAATCAGTGGATACAATGGTTGGTAACCCATGTAATTTGGTGGATGCTAATTTTCTATATTTTGTTTATGTTTTGTATATACAAGACGAAAATTGAAGATGATTTAGGATGAAGAATAAAGAAGACCAAAGATGTACGGAAGAATGAAGATGAAGACAAAAGATCAAAAAAGAAGATTTTAAAAGATAGAAAAAGAATACTACAAAAGAGCATAAAAGACAAAAATAATAGTAGATGAAAATGAGACTAATTGAAAAAATAATTGAAAAGACATATCTTTTTAATCATGAAGGGGGAGTATAAGGGATCAACTCATACTTGTGATAGAAAATAATGTCTAAATTATATGATAGTCTTTGATGATGTAGACCAATTACAAGAGTCTATGTAAGAATCAAATATGAGAATAAAAGAGAAATGTTAGGGATGAAAATTGGTTGAGAGATTCATGGAAATATTTACAAAAATACTTATGGAGATGGTTGAAGACAATCTCCAAGATGACAAAGTTGTTATAGTCACCTATAGTTATATAATGAATCATTTGTATAATGGAAATATACATGCAAATGGCATAATTGATATAATTTCCTCTTCGGGAGTTTTTTGAGTATAGATTCCTATGTCCTTTGCTTCACATGTGTTCGTATATGTTTGTTATTGGCTATTGAAGTCAACAATGAAGGAAGATAGTTACCCCATGAATTATCAAATAATTGTGATACTCTATTATATACCAATTGTTAATGCTCCTACAAATGAATTTACACAAATAATTACTAACATGCAAGAAACCATATGAAATGTGGGGCAAGTTTTAGTGACTATCTTGTTCTATTTTGTGATGGCTCTCTTCAAAGCATGAGATAAAATAGCTCTATCAAGTTGAAAATTGAACTAGTTGTATTGAAAATATTTACAACTAGTACCCAAGCATCTTTGAAATAAATGCAATGGATTTCACCAAATAATATATACATCAAATTCATTACATAGATTATGGGTCTGTCAAATTAGTTTTTATATATATCTCATCACTTTTAACAAAGAATCTTACCTTCTACCCACCATCCTAATTTTTTTTTCTTGATATCATTGTATCAATGGAATTGCTCTACAAAACTAGTTATGATGTATTTTTTTGGTTGATGTAGTCTGTAATATTTCTCCAACTCAGGAAGCTAAATGAATGCACCATCCTTCATCATTAATAAGGCCACATAGCTAGCGTTTTCTGCGGCTTAGTTTAATTTAGCTACCAATTTACTTTGTATTGCTATGATGTAATTAGTTTTGGTTAAATGTAATTTGTCCAAAATTGGTCAAAAGTAATGTTGCTGTCATATTGTTTCTTTTCGAAGATGCTATATAACAATTTCACTTTTTTTGTTTAATGCGTCACCTACATAGTCAATTGGTTCAAGAAATTTCATGCTTTTCATGTGTGACACTGGGAAATTGTATCTACAATGTGAGCCTTTTGTCTTTTCATAACTTTTTGTATGGTGGTGTTTCATGTATTTTTTCAAGCTTTGTAGCAAGATAGTTAATGATTACATTATCTCTGGCTAGGCAGATATAATAAGCATTTCCTCTTCGATTGCCTTATGCACACCTACATTAAATCTTAGTTTCAAAATGTGTTATAATTCCGGCCTTTCTAATTTTGTTTTTCTCATCAAATCACGATGATCGAAGAACATGATTTTTTAAATATAGAAACATGATTTTTTAAATATAGAAACATTTTTAAAATATAGAAATAGAATCTGAAAAAAAAAGAAGCAATTTCCTTACCAAACACATAAAGTAAATTTAATCTACACAAAATTTAACCATCATCAATATCATCCTCGTTAACATGATATCTTTTTTTTTTGGTAGGTAAGCACCCACAGGGGATTTGAACCAGTGACCTTTCGCAAGGAGTGCCTTAACAGTGCACCCATTCACCGTCAATCCAAAGCCTCGTGGGTAATTAACATGATATCTTATTACAACTATTAATCAATATTATAATTATTTAAATTTTATAAATTGATCTCATCATGATATAATAATATTTATAAGAAAAACAATGTCCCTAGTGGTTATTGTTGATGGGGTTTTGTGTTTTCTAATCACAAATAGCCTTAATTCCATATATAAAACCAAATACCATCTCCAATTGTAATTTAACCTATTGTCATATGTCCACACGATACATAATACAATGGTGAAAGTCATTTATTTCTTCTAATGACGTAAAACATTAGGAAGACTGATATTGTAATAGATATTCTGAAATTGTTATATAGTGTGACTATATGCAAGACATTTTAAGAGAGTGATTTTTTTCATCAACCCTTTTAGTTTCACATAGATGATGAATTTTTTCGACCCATGATGTTTTAGGAATTATCCAACACTTTGTTTACTATGAAGATTATTTGATAGTTTGTTTTTATTTTATCAATGTTGATTTTCTTCTTTCTGTATTGAAACATATAGATACTTTTGATATTTTATATTAGGGTTGATCACCTCATTGTAACCCACCACAAGTTCTTTTTAAATTTATATGTAATAATGTTTTTAATATTATCATTATTATGCAAAGTGACATCTTCTATCCCTAATGATTTAGCCAAGACTTGACATCTTTATGCCAACCTTGCTTAAGCCACAAGTGATTTTCACTGGAGTTTGCAGCAATCTTATGAAGCCTCTTGTCTTCCATGTTGTTTATCATGTTCTTATATATTAGGTACATAGTCATAGTTGTGCTCTCAATAGGGAAATACTTACTTTTATGAGGAGGATATGATAAGGTGAATTTCCTTTAATTTGAGATTATGAGTTATAAAACACTCTTGGATTTACTCTTTTTTTTACCACAATTCTCTAGAGATACTATAGCCCCAAACTTCACAACCATATAAGATAATAAGAGTGACAAGAGTTTTAAAAATGACTTTTTTCTTATCCTATAACCAAAGGTATGTTGATAATTTACAACTATTTTTAAGTCCATTATAAACTTTCCACCCTCCATTTATTTTGTTCTCAATGTTGTAGCTTCAATTAACCTTGTAACAAATATCGATTTTGAGATATTTGTGCGAAGTCACTTCCTTCAAATAGTTGTTTTCATACAAGAAATTAGCATAAGTGGTCTTTTTAGATTAAAATATCATAACCTTTAATATTTTGTTCATGGATAAAGTACATTTAATTGCTTGTTGCAATCATAGATACTCATCATCATAAAAATAATATCATTTATGTAAAGAAGAACTATTAATATTCAATAGAAGCAACTTATTTTTTTCAAAAACATATATAATTAATCATGAATTCAACTACATTTATAATCATGAATTCAACTACCCATAGGCAAGCTATTATTAATAAATTTAAATTAATTTTAAAAATATATATGAAATATTATAATATACATAATACGAAGAGAAGCTAAACATGGAGTGTAAAAAAACTCTTGATGTAATATATAATTTAATATAATGTTTATAAGTAACATTAAAAATTTATAAATTAATAGATAAATTTGAATTTAAAATAAAAAATAGCACATATAGTTTAAAAATTGGGGTATGAGTACGATTTTTATTCTTAATAATGTTATTATTTGGATTTTCATTTTTTTTCCAATAATTTTTATATAAAATTTAAATAGATTTTAAAAAATTGGTTATAATAACTTTTATCAAATGTTAAAGTTATACAATGAAAATATACTTTTTAATAATATTGAATTTATTTTTTAATAAAAAATACAAATTCATGAAAAATTAAAACAATATTTTTTAAACCAAATTCCAATGCAAATCATAAAATTTTTAAAATAATATTCCTGAATTGTGTTTTAAAAAATAGAACATGAATAAAGTCAAATTTTTATTTATTCAAAATGTTTGCTTGCATTTCTCTCTCTCTATATGTATTAGAATTTATATATATAATTATTTAAAAATAAAAATGAGGAAAAACACTACAAATTCAAGTAAATCTCTATTTTTATTAAATAATAAAATCTTAGTTAAGTTCTTCTAATTCTTCTTAATTTTTTTGAAACAGATCATCGATAATTATAAATGAACTCATTATCCAAGTGAGGTTCACAAGAATTGATGTGGCTCACCCCTGTAGCTTGCATGCTTTGTGAATTATTTCGCTCTAAGCTGTACATGATTTGGGATCATGCACTTCTGGAGAAGATCACACACACATTGAAAATATATTCTTGTACTTGCATCACTCGCATAATCTATTTATGACTTTGTAACCCACTGCAATTCACATCTGATGGTACATTGCCTTGTACTATATTAAAGACTTTCTTATTTATCTATGACAAAAGAATCACTTTATTGTATCTTAATATATATAGAGGGTTACTTCACAATAACTTGGAGGTTCTTGCTTTAGTACAACCAGTTGTCAAATCATAATCAACATAATTTATTTGCTTCAGCCATCATGAACTGATTATGCAGTGACAATTGTACGTTAGTCATCATTCTACAATAAGACGAAAATGAACTGAACAAATCACCCTTTAAATAAATAAAATTAAAATATATAAAAAAATAAGCTGATTTTGTTTTCTAATGTTTACTTTATACAAAATTATTTATTTTTTTAGTCAAAGGGTGGTTAATTAAAGTCAATTACATTACTAAATGTGTTATACCCTACAACTGTAGGGATAATAATAGTCCTATTTTAGTATCAATATTTAATATAACCCATTCTATAGCTTCCAAACATGGCATTGCAGGAGTTTTGGTGGCTATAATTTGCAAATGAGATCTTCTTGTGTTCAAAAACATTAAATTACCAATAGTTGGGTAACAAGGGGGGATTAAATCTAGATAAAATCTTCTTCTCTAAACTTTATATAAATATATCCCCATCCTAAAAAAGTTGTCTAAGGACCTATGAAGATTGGTTTTCTGAGTTCAATGTAAGGTTGCAACTAGCTTAATCACATGTGTGAATTGTTCTAGAGTTGTTTCCATATCATTATCTATGTACTTTATAGATTTGACAATTGACTTCTTCCATTTGAGAGACTAGTTGAGAATTTTGGGTGTGGATCTTCTATGAAATATGCTATCTATAATTAAAAATATAGATTCTAAAATTATCATCTAAATAAACATTAAAAACTAAAATAAATAAATAAATTCTTATTTTAAACAAAAACTTTCTTTATATACTATTCATCACTAGTAAGAAAAAACTTTCATAATATAACTTGAAATGAAATTTTAATTCTAATTATAAACCGTGAATGACCATAAAATAAGTAATAATGAAACTTACCTATAGCGTTTGGTAAATATCGAAAAATCATTGAGTTGGTTTATCTTACTATGCAACAATAACAACACTACAATAATAACACTTAGAGAAAAATATTGCCGATGAAGATGAACAATGCATAATGCATATCGGGTTGATTTAAGTAGAGTTGGATTCAAATTTGATGATGATGAGTTCTTTGATTGAAATATTAAGAAAGATATAGGATGATGACATCTCATTCATTTTGGAAAAGGCTATCTAGCTACCTAATGGGATAAAAATTTATTGCAAAGCAACACCACTCAATGGTTATCGAGTGAAAGTTTCACTTTCAATGACACGAAAATCAAATTTCACGCAGGTGAAAATTTAAAAATCAAGTGAAATATAAGGTTAAAGATGATGAAAAAATACTATAGGTGAAATAAAAAGTGAAATGCCAATTTTGTAGAATGTTTGAAATGACCTCCATGGCTAATATGGTTCACCATTCAACAACATTATATAAAGTTTTAGCCATGGAGCTAATATGGTTTAAATGGTTCATCATTCAACAAAGGTAGATTTAGATTTAGATTTTTAATGGAGTTAAAATTAACTTTCAAACCTAACCCAAATCAAGATTAACTCCTTGAAACTTTTCAGAGTATGATTTCAATGTAAAATAAAATGAAAGTGTGTACATTTCTCTAAAAGATAAAATCCATTGGGGAAGAATTATGACTTTCAATAGTAAAGTAGATGGAGTTTCAACTCTAATAAAAGTGAAAATTCCATCTTATGCATGTTTTAAAAACTTGTTTTTTTTTGAAATTTTTTAACTTAGAAAAATTTCAAAGCTTAAAGAATATAAAAGAAAATATGAAAAATACTTGTTTAGAGTAATATTTTCATGAAAATTTAAAATGAAAAATTTCAAAAGAAAAGAGTTGAAAATATATAGAAAAAAGAGAACGTGGTACCTAAAATTCCAGAAAATTTTAGGGTGTGTTGAGGTCTTAACAAATATTTACACTTCTCTAAAGTAAGGCGAGGATTAGTATCTAAGTCATTGTGATCAATTCTATGAAAATTCATCTCAAGAAAGAGAGTCTCATTTTTCTTACACCACTATAGTAGAGATATATATGGATAGATAGAAGGAAAGGTTAGAGGGTTAATTCAAGAAACCTATAGTGGAGGAGGGGGTTTCCTAAGATTTTCTCTAATTGTGCAAATTATCTAAAGATTCACTCTTCAAGTTGTCACATATAGGGTATGAGTTCATCACATGAAATGGATGACGTGGGGGGTTGTATTACAACTTGGTTAAGAGAAGAACATAAAGTTGTAAGATAACCATGGTTAGGGGTAAAGAAATGTTCATGTAAGGAGGAAGTGTTAATTGTCCTCCATGGCTAATACGGTTTATATAGTAATAATGGGGGAGAGTCTTTATGTTATCATGTTGGTTATAAATTGTTGCATGAGTACTTAGATAGCTACTAGGAGGCATGTTAAGAATATTCATGTAGGTGAAGTTAGAGAGGTTAGAAATGTTTTGAGATAGTTTTGGTTGATGCTAAGATGAAAGGAGCTAGGATAATGGTACCTGTTACCACAAAATATAGCAGGGCCCTAAGGGGATAAAACCTACGGGAAAACTACTAGACTAAGTGACAACAATGGGACAATGACCCATTGTCACCACAACCAAGTTCCCCTGCTCTTTAAGGACTTTCACTAATGGGAGGAGTCCTGGTATGATTGTGATTACCTATAATAGAAATTCTAGGTTTGAAGGTTCAAGGTGATGGAGCTAGAGCTCATTCGAAGAGAGGATCAATAAAGGTATGAGGATTTAAAGAAGGAAACCGCTCTCTAAGCAAAACCCTAGAAAAGAAGGCACAAGATCTAGGGTATTGAGGTTTTTCGATGGTAATAGGTATTCACAAGGTCAGGTCCCGAGAGAAGAAAGGGATTCTCACTACTACATATAGGACTATATTGTGACGACATAGTCTGACAGTATGGTCCATATTGTCACAAAGGTCAAGAAAAATGTCATTTTTTTAGTTTTCGCGTCTGTGATAGTTGCAATTACAACGACATATTTGTCGTGAGTCGTAATTGTGACGATATCTAAGTCGTTGTAATTGCGACGACAAAATTTGTTCATCACAAGTGAGACAGACTGCACTCTCAAGAACCACAACTACTATATGGGCTCGAATCTAGAATTCCTTTTCAACATGATCAACATATCAAAGTACCTTCGGATATCGGGTATCAATATTTTCTTAGAACAAACAGAACTCAGTGCCCTTCTTTTAGAACAAAACGAAACTCGATGCCATTCTCTTAGAACATAATAGAAATCAGTGCCCTTATCTAAGAACAAAACTCAAGGATCACAAAAGAATAACAGATGCATAACTCACATGCTTTTGGAGTAGAACTTTTATTAGTAGTCTTCCACATAAAAGGAAGAACATAACAAGAAAATATATATTAGAAAAATATAAAATATATATGAAGGGAAAAAGAGGGAAACATGACTTTCCCTTTCCCTCCTTTTCTCATGGTCATTATATATACATAGGCTTGGATCCATAATTCCTTTTCAACATGATCAACATGATCAACATATCACAATATGATCCAGACTTAAACTGGAACGCAACAAATTACAGAGATAACCATAAATACAGATATGCAGTGGAAATAATACTTCATTTCATTAATGGAAAATACTGAAATATGCTTACAAACAGAAATGGAAAGAAACCAACTAGGGCGATGGTGGCTTATCTCTGAGAAGAGATGTGGCGGCTACATGCCTCTGAATTGTTCTGAACTGTGTTACAATGAGGCTCAAAGGCTTATTTATTGTTGAGAAACAATGTAAAGTCCTTCACATCCCGAAACCTAACCCTAGAAGATGAAACGCCAAATTGTGGGCCCCGTTTGGGTAAATTGGTACATCAATTTCCCGGGGTCGTAACTTTGGCATACGATCTCCGTTTGACGCATACAATAGCTCGTTAGAAAGATCTATTCGAGCACTACAACTTTGGGAAAGGTAACATCGGTCCATGGACCCATGTTTCCCCCAGATTTCCAAAAAAACATCGTTTAGGGCCTCAAAACAGCTCTGGAAGTTCAGGACCCGAAAAACTGCTAAAAATAGTAAACTGAGCTACAATTTAGGAAACTGGAAAAGCTGAAAGAGACAGTTGTGGGGGTCCAAATGGGATAGGTGGGTGGCCACCAACATCCACCTGGATCATTCCTCCCCCCTTAGGAAGCAATGGTCCCCATTGCGTTGAGTTCCTCCATCTGCTGAACTTGGTCCCTAGTGAGCTGTTCTGCAATCTCTGATGTGTCCAGTAATGGTGAGAAGCATGGTCGAGGGCGGTACACATTGAACACTTTGTGCAGATGAAGGAATGGAGGAATGTTGTGCTTCAAAGCATTATTTCCCACAGCTTTAGTAATGGTGTAAGGACCATGTCGACGTGGTCGGAGCTTTTGATGGGCTCTTGTAAGGCGTTCTTTCTGTCGATGCAACCAGACTTTTTTGCCCACCTGAAACTTGTGTGGTACCCCTATGGGTGAGGAGAAGTTGTTCCTGTGTTCTGTCATGACCATATCCCTTTGCTGCTGCTGTTGCATGGAGGAACCCTTTGCGGGGGTCATGGATGTAACAACAATCTTCCCCTTACTTTGGGAGTGAACCAGACAGATGAATTTCCTGGTCTGGGAGATGAGCTTGCTGCCTTTCTTAGTAGTGATCAAAGAGGTGGCAATAGGTGGGGCTACCTCTGGTATCCTGTATAATGAATTATTCAAAGAAATAATGACAACACGAGGCCTTGACTCATACACAACATGTCGCCTCCACAAGTATGGTTGGCCTAATAGTACATCGCAAACATCCAGAGGTGTAACATCACACAATACCTCGTCTGTGAAGGTCTTGATGCTGTAGGGAAGGTGGCACTGCTGGCGAACTTTGAGATCTCGTCCTTCGTGAAGCCACCCGATATTGTACGACTGTGGGTGTGGTGTAGTCAGTAGGCCCAACCGCTTCATGACCTCTGCTGACATAAGGTTCTTTTGGCTGCCATTATCGACAATGAATTGCAGCGGCGAACCCTTCACCCACATCTGTGAGTGGAAAAGACGCTCCCCCTCCTCTGGGTCTTCGGGCTCATTCTTCTGGATCTTGGCAGTGGTAACAGTGGTGCTAGGATCCGCATCAATGATCTGCTTCCCTTTTCCATTCCCCTTGTCACATTCTGGCTCAGGTTCGGAACATGCATCTGATTCGGAAGCCTTCAACTCGGCCACCAGCGACTGCTTGGTCCGACACTCACTTGTGTTAAGAGTGGGACTCTTGTGGAATTCACACCACTTTCCTGTGTCCTTCTTCGGCCTCGTGGTGTTGTTCTTTTCTTGTGGTTTCGACGGGTTGTCTTGGGTCACCCCACCTTGGCTTTGTCCTTTGGGCTTCGGATTTGCAGATCCAAAGTCTCGCTTCTTCTGTTTAAACTTTTGCTCGATTTTGACAACATATCGGTATGCTGTGCCGAGTGAGGAGATGTTCAAGAACTCCATCTCTTCTTGGCTGTATTTGTGTAGGCAGCCGCGGTATTTGAGTACCAGATGCAGCTCAAAATCTTTGATACCCAAATGTGTGCGAAGGGTATGAAAAATGTTTTTTAACTCCGACACATCTTGGCCTCGTCCCTGCCACAGTGTGGTCCATTTGATGTATTTGTCCTCATAGCTTTTGACAGGGTAGTATTGCTCCTTGACCGCATCCTGAAATGAATCCCAAGTGGGTGCAGCTGAAAAAAGTGAGCTTGTAATTTCATCCTCCTTCTCGTAGTAGGTTTCCCACCAGTCCTTGACGTGGGAGGCTACTTTGAGAAGAGCAAAAATAATCTTTTCTCGACTCGAAAATTCATGAACAGAAAAATATCCTTCTAGCAGATTTAACCATTTATCTACGACATCTGCGTCTATTTGACCCTCGAATATGGGGATTTCAAAATTAACTTATACCTTAAATAGTGTAGCATTTCTAGAGTAGTTGCTGGAAGCCGATGCGTCGCTTCTGGGTAGCCGCTGAAGGATCTGGGCAAAGTTGTCCATCATCGTGTTCCGTTGTCGCTCGAGGGCTTCTTCGACCTCGTTGGGGCCATGAAAAGAAAAGTAGAGAAAAAGCATACTGCTCTGATACCACTGATCCGGACTTAAACAGGAACGCAACAAATTACAGAGATAACCATAAATACAGATATGCAGCGGAAATAATACTTCATTTCATTAATGGAAAATACTGAAATATGCTTACAAATAGAAAGGAAAGAAACCAACTAGGGCGATGGTAGCTTATGTCTGAGAAGAGACGTGGCGGATACATGCCTCTGAACTTTTCTGAACTGTGTTACAATGAGGCTCGAAGGCCTATTTATTGTTGAGAAACAATGTAAAACCCTTCACATCCTGAAATCTAACCCTAGAAGATGAAACGCCAAATTGTGGGCCCCGTTTGGGTAAATTGGTACATCAATTTCCCGGGGTCGTAGCTTTGGCATACGATCTCCGTTTGACGTGTACAATAGCTCGTTAGAAAGATCTATTCGAGAATTACAAAAAACGTCGTTTAGGGCCTCAAAACAGCTCCGGAAGTTCAGGACCCGAAAAAATGCTAAAAATAGTAAACTGTGCTACAATTTAGGAAACTGAAAAAGCTGAAAGAGAATGTTTTGGGGGTCCAAATGGGATAGGTGGGTGGCCGCCAACATCCACCTAGATCACAGTACGTTCAGATCTCAAGAATCGAGATTTTCTTAGAACATATAGAAATCGATTCCCTTCTCTTAGAACAAAACAAAACTCGGTGCCCTTCTATTAGAACATAATAGAAATTAGTGCCCTTCTCTTAGAACAAAACTTGGGTATCACAAAAGAATAGCAGATGCAAAACTCAAATGATTTGGGAGCATAACTTGGATTAGTAGTCTTCCACAGAAAATGAAGAACATAACGAGAAAATATATATTAGAAAAATATAAAATATATATGAAGGGAAAAAGAGGGAAACATGACTTTCCCTTTCCCTACTTTGTTCATGTTCATTACATTGGTAAAGCTTACAACCCTAGCTCTGTCGATTCAAGAACCATTTGACCTAACAGTGGTATGGGTACAGGCTAGGTGGCCTTGAGGTAGATGCATTTGCTGATAGAGTTTTTTTTTTGGGGGCTTGCAGGGGGGAAGGAGATTGTGGACCTTTGTCTAGATCGGGTGAGGAATCTAGCCGATAACTGCACGAGTTTACATGGTTTTTAATGCTATTGGAGGTGGGACCGAATTTAGTCTAGGTTCATTGCTTTTCGAGCGACTTTCTATTGACTATGGCAAGAAATCAAAGATTGGATTCATGATTTATCCTTTTTTGCAACTGCATTAAACTATCCTTTCCAATAGTTAGTTTAGGTATATGGTTATACCTATTTTTTGTAAATAGTTTATGCAATTTCAGGTTTTTTCTTTCTTTGTGTATCAAATCTGAATGTCACATGAACAGAGGCTCTTGAAGTTACTGGATACAATATTGACTTGAACAAAGGGTCTTGACATTATTGGATAAGGTGTTAGTGCTTTTGATGGTTTTCATTGAATCATTGCATGAACTAGCCAAAACCCATCTAAAATGAGTCTGGTGTACACCTCTAGGTTATTAAACTGTTGGTTGGTATCTAGAGTTTGAATGTTTGATGTGTCCATAATTTCTATGAATTCGATATATGGGTTTGTAAACCCATTTTTTGTTAACTAGAATATTCGTCTATAAACTTGGGTGTGATATGCATCTCAAGGTTGGGAAGCTTAAGGTTCCATATGGGGAAGCCCAATATTTGTTAATTCTACCATTTGTGTGAATGCCATGGGTTGACCTAGTGTCATTATTCAATGCAACATTTTAGATTTACTGGATAGTTACAACTCGATAAGAGTTGATGGATCTTTATCTTTACTTGGGTCATAGAATGCACCTTGTGATGGATCAACATCTTCACTTGGGCCGTAGAATGCACTTTGTGATGGATTTGCGTCTTCACCTAGACTTTAGAATGCACCTTGTGATGGATTTGCATCTTCACCTAGACTTTAGAATGCACCTTGTGATGGATCTGCATCTTCTCTTAGGTTGTAGAGTGCTTATCCATACACTCATGATTTGAGACACCAATATTCTTCTTCTTTTTGAGTTGTGAGGATAACTTGGTTCTTTTCCAAGCCTTATATTTCCATGAAAAGGGGTACTTTTTATTTTTCATTCTATCCATATATTTCCACTAACATATTTTTCCTTCTCTCTATTATTGGAGGCACGGAAATTTTCTTAGCCTATCTCTTTAAGGTAAAGTTTACATGTTCCAATGTTTGATCTTAAACAAAAAAGAGTGAGCCAACTACTTCGTTTCAAATATGATAAGTCGTCTAGCTTATTTGAAAACTACTAGGGATTACATGTCAAGGGGATGGGTCTTGGATTTCAATTTAGCTTTAATATTAGGCCAATGGTTTGTGATCCAAGAGGGCAAAGGAGATGATATAAGAAGATATTTTCCCTTGATGATTCATGAGTGAGGCTTAGACCAAAAAACGATCCAAACATTCTACTTTGAAACCTAACCGTGACTTGCTTATTTGTTCAAGTAAATTTATTGATCATGACTTAATGTGTATAAACTTCAATCTTGAGATGATAACTTTTATCAATTCTCCATATTGATCTCTAAAATATTTTCCTTTTTTTTTTTTCTTCTGTTATGAAACCAACTCACAAAAAGATAGAAAGATAGATCAATGTCTTAGAAATAAGCCTCTTCGAGGGGTCAACCTCCTTTACATTACACAAATGAACAATTCTTAGATGATTCAAATGACAAAACCTCCTTTCTATAGATAGGAGTCTAAGGGGTCACAATATAACCAAATCCAACCTAAAAATAATAATATAAAGGCACAAAAATAACAATAGTGGGATTCTATGGGATACAATAATAACAATATGGAGACAATAGGGGCACAACAATAACAATAAGGGATACAACGACAATAGTAATGGGGGAATCACTAGTATTATAGGGACCTAACATGCCCCTCTCCTTAAAAAAAGTGTCGTCCTCAACGCTTGAGTAGTTCTGGATGCTTCTGTATAAAATTCTCATCCTCCCATGTGGAATCTTCAACGGGTAAGTTCTTCCACTTGATGAGATAATCTGAAATTGATCGATTTCATACCTGTCAAGTTCTTGTTTCTTTTACTGCTTCAGGTTCCAATATGATTTTTCCTTCCTCATCAAGTTCTAGCAATATTGTTTGAACTGGAAGCTTGTCACCTATAACCTTCTTTAAGCATGAAACATGGAAAACTTGGTGCACTCGGGAAGCTGCAGGAAGTTCCAATTTGTATGCCATAGTACCTATCTTTTGCAACACCTTGTATGGACCACAATACTTTGGTGATAATTTATTATCCTTCTTAGCTTGCTTGAGGGACATTTGTTTATATGGTTGTAGCCGTAGAATACCCAATCACCTACATCAAAACTTCTTTCACTGCGATGTTAATCTGCCTGCTATTTCATTCTATTTTGCGCCAAGGTGAGGTTATCCTTTAACAGTTGGAGAACTTGTTGCTGATGCTCGATGTGATCTTCCACTGCTTGAACCCTAGAATTTTCTCTTAAATATGATGTGATGGATGATATCCATAAAGTGCCATAAATGGGGTCATTTTTTTGCAGTATGGAAGGAATTGTTATACCACCATTCAGCTAGAGGAAACCATTTGACCCATTGTGTCTGTTTATCAGATACAAAGCAACGAAGATATCCTTCCAAACATTTGTTTACTATCTCAGTTTTCCCATCAGATTGAGGATGGTAAGTTGAGATTTGAGCTAACGGAGTACCAAGACAAGAAAATAATTCTGTCCAAAAATTTCCAGTGAAAATGGGATCCTTGTCGCTTACAATAATCTTTGGGTTTCCATGTAGCTTTTGAATTGTTTACATAAATGCAGTAGAAATTGTACTCGCTTTAAATGGATGAGATAAAGCACAAAAGTGTGCATACTTGGTCAGTATGTCAACTACCACCATGATAACACTCTTTCTTTCGGACTTGGGTAAACTTGTCATAAAATCCATTGAAACCTCCTCCCAACATTGGCTTGGAATGGATAAAGGTTGTAATAGTCCTGGGGTATTAATTGTTTCAATTTTATTTTGTTGGAAAAACAAACATTCCGCCACAAACTTTTGAATATCCGATTTAAGGCCATCCAAAAAAAATTCCTTCTTAACCCTGTGGTAGGTTTTTAGAAATCCTGAGTGCCCTCCTAAGGGAGAGGTGTGCAATTCCCTAAGAATATTTTGTTTGAGTTGGGAATTCTTACATAGGTATAACCGATCCTTGTACCATAACGAATCATTTTTCCAGCTAAATGTATCAGATGTACTGGGATCTTGTTGTATCTTTTGAATGAGTGCCCACACTTCCTCGTCATTCTTCCATTCATTCCTTGCTTCGTTTATCCAATCTAGTTGGATAATAGAAATGGTGCAAATAAATGCTTCCACATCCTCATCCTTTCTTGAGAGTGCATCTGCCACAACATTTTGCTTCCCTTTTTGTAGATGATTTCAAAGTCATAACCAAACATCTTTGTGACCCATTTTTGCTGCTCTTCTAAAGATAATCTTTGTTCTAAAAAGTATTTAAGACTATCATGCTCTGTTTTTACCTTGAAGTGTCTTCCCATTAGGTAGGGCTGCCATTTATTAAGTGCATGTATTATTGCCAACATTTCCTTCTCATAGATAGCTTTGTGTAAATACTTTCCTTTGATTGGATGACTTTTGAAAGCAATGGGTCTTTATTCTTGCATTAGAATAGCACCAATTCCATTTCCCGAGGCATCACATTCCACAATAAAGGTTTTTGTGAAGTCCGATGTAGCTAGGACTGGTGCTTGGAACATTACCTCTTTAAGATGTTCAAAGGCCTTCGTTGCTTCTGCAGTCCATGAAAATGCATCTTTCTTCAATAATGTTGTTAGGGGTGCTGCTATTCTCCCATATTTCTTAACAAACTTGCGATAATACCCTGTCAACCCGATAAATCCTCGTAGATGATTTATGGATGTGGGGATTTTCCATTCCTTAATGGTTTTAATTTAGCTAGGGTCTACCTTAACACCTTCATGAGATACAATATGACCTAGATATTCCACCTCTTGTACTCCAAAGAAACATTTGGAGATTTTTGAATATAATTATTTCTCCTCCAATAGTTTGAGCACCATGTCAACATGTTGGACATGATCCTTCCAAGACTTACTGTAGATTAGTATATCATCAAAAAATACTGACACAAATTTTCTAAGGAAGGGTTTGAAAATGGAATTCATCAAACCTTTAAATGTAGAAGGTGCATTAGTAAGGCTAAAAGGCATGACCAAATTTTCATAATGACCCTCATGAGTTCTAAATGTTGTTTTTGGAATGTCTTTAGTCTTCATTCTGATTTGATGATATCCTGAATGAAGATCCAACTTGGTGAAGTAAATTGATCCATGTAATTCATCCAATAATTAATCAATGACAGGAATGGGAAATTTATCTTTAATAGTGAGCTTGTTGAGCTCCCTATAATCTAGACACATGCGCCATGATCCATCCTTCTTGTGAAACAATACTACTGGAGCAGAGAAAGAAATTTTACTAGGTTGAATTATACCAACCTCTAGCATTTCTGCAACCATAGGTTCAATTTCACTCTTTTGGACATAGGATATCTGTAAGGCCTGATGTTTGGAGGAACACTTCCTAGAATCAAATTAATAGCATGATCATGATCACGAAAAGGTGGGAGGCCTTTGGGAGTCTCAAATACCTTGGAATGATTGTCCAAGACTTTTTGGAGATCTAGAGAAATGGATGATTTCAATGTGGGAACCTCTAGTGAACATAATTGTGCAATTATGCCTCATTGTTCTTTCTTTAGAATCTTTGTCATTCCGTTAGAGCTAATTATCTTTCTCGGTTTCCCTGCGATACCCCTTAATTCAACTTCCTTTCCTTCTGAAGAGAATTTCATGAAAAGTTTTTGAAAATTAAAAGCTATTGTACCCAAGGATTGTAGCCATTGGACTCCTAGTACAACATCAACTCCACCCATTGGAATGGAAAAAATTGGGCTATTCAATACATATTCTCCCATGGATAGCTTGATATTATGGCACTTTCTTAAGCAATTTATGGTTCCTCCACTTGCAAGCATCACTTGACAGTCTGGTGCTGGATATAGGAAGCAATTCAATTCCTTGTCTATCTTACAATAAATAAAATTATGGGTACTTCCGGAATCAATCAACACTATTACCTTTTTATTCTTGATATTCCCTTCTATCTTGATAGTTTGAGGAGTGGTAATTCTAGCCAATGCATTACAAGATATGGTCGGATTCATTTCTTCTTTTTCTAGGGTTTGTTCCTAGTGTATATCCTCTTCTTTTGATGTTTCTTATCCCTTTTCTTCCTCCTCTTCACAATTTAAGTAAAATAATTTCTTCTCGGCACACTTATGACCTTTAGTGTATTTGCTATCACAACTGTAACAAAGCCCTTTTGCTATTTTTTCTTCCAATTGTTGTGGTGTCAACATTGTAGGTTGTGGATGGCTAGGGGCAACAACACTTCCATCTTTATGATTGTGAGTGGTAGGCTTCCTTGTTGCCATAATTTTTCTTTCCATTTTTCTTGCCAACCTGAATGCCTTCTCCAATGAATCTGGTTCCCAAAGGCGAACCTCATGTTGGATGTTATCTTTTAAAGTCCCTATGAACACATCAATCCTATGCTCCTCTGGAATATCTTTTACCCTTATATTCAATTTTTGGAAGTCCTCAATGTGCTCCATCATTGAAACCTTTTGTTTGAGATTTATCAATTGGCTAAAAAAATGTTGCTTTTTGTATCCTCATAATGTGCTATCATTTCATCCGTAAAAATAGCCCAAGTGACAATTTGTTTACGAGAGAAAAGCCATCAATACCATACAAAATGATTTGGTTCCAAATATAAAGTTGCAATGCATACCTTTTGTGTGTTTTTCACATTATGGAGATCGAAAAATTGCTCCATCTGTAGTATCCATGTTCCGGGATCCTTGCCATCAAACTTCCTCATATCGATCTTTGGAACATGGTGGTTCTTCGATCCAACGTTAGAGTCTATGAAATCATGATTAACATTTATTTTGTTCTCATCATGAGTTTCCTTTACTACCCTTTCACCATTAGTAAGCATTTCTTGTAGAAAATTTGTCAAATCTATCTTCAAATCTTCCATGCCTTTCTTTAAATCATCCATCTTAGCTTCCACACCATCCATCTTAGCTTCCACGCTGTCCATCTTAGCTTCCATGTCATTCATCTTAACTTCCACGCCTTTATTTAAACCATCCATCTTAGCTTCCATGCCATACATCTTAGCTTCTACGTCTTTCTTTAAACCATCCATATTATCTTCTGTTACTTTTTGTGTGAGTGAAATTTGCTGCACTTGGTCTCGTAAGTTTGATATATCATGTTGCATTTCTTCCTCTTCTTCATGAGTCATGCTAGAGATTTAAAGTTGCTTACTAGGTATTTCCATTTTCTTTCTTCGGGGCATCAATTACCGATAATAATTCCTCACTATTCCCTTTGAATTCCTTCAAACTAATTTTTCAAACCAAGCTTATGCAAAAATTTAAAAAAAGCTACACACCTTTTTTCACTTTGTAGGAGCTCAATATTGAATCTGATGTATCTCTGTAATTTTGGATCTCCAAGGTCTGAAATTTCTTCCTGCGGTAACCCTATGAGTAATCTTTCTAACCCCGCAAGTCTAATCAAGATTGGATTCTCCAATGAAGAGTTATGCCAAATCTCCCACGATGACTTGAGTATAGACTGGTTCAGTAGAGTGAACTTGTACGACGTGCCGCGGGTCACTGTTTCAACCTTAGGTTCTGAAAATGATATCCAAAAAACTACAGTCCATCCTATTTCTATAACTTCTTACAAAAATTCAATCTGATGCTTAGAGTGAAAGTTATGACAATTTTCCCAAGGTCACCTGTTTGGAATGTAATTCGGGGGTCTGCAAAAACCCTAACTTCCTCAGATTATATCTCCAAAAATATAGCGAGACAAGATCTAAAATTCGGGCCCAAGGTTTAGACCGATTCCGTCTCAAATGGGTTTTTTTTTGAGCTTCTGAAACTTTGTAGCGAAAAAGTTATAGCGAAAATTCCACGATGAACTATTTGGAACATCAAAACCCTAGAATCCAAAGCTCTAATACCAAATGTTATGAAACTAGCTCACAAAAAGATAGAAAATATAGATCAACGCCTTAGAAATAAGCATCTTCGAAGGGGCAACCTCTTTTACATTACATAAATGAACAAGTCTTAGATGATTCAAATGACAAAACCTCCTTTCTATATATAGGAGTCTAAGGGGTCACAATATAACCAAAGCCGACCTAACAATAATAATATAAAAGCACAAAAATAACAATAATGGGATTCTATGGGGCACAATAATAAAAATATGGGGACAATAGGGGCACAACAATAACAATAAGGGATACAACGACAATAGTAATGGGGGAATCACTAGTATTATAGGGACCTAACATCTTCCTATTTTTAATAATAAAATTTACATCTCTAGCTTGAATTAGTTGATTTACCAAGGTTTGTAATGAAAACCAACCTTCCAAATTTTTATACTCCAAAAATTTGATTTACACGCTATGGCGCTAACACAATCAACCACAATTGAAATAGATTAGACAGATATGTAATAGGGAAAGTAGCAGGAATGATTTAGAGATTGAATGAAATTCCACATCTAGGGCTTTTACAATTAAGGGGATGATATTGGAACCTATCCCTTCTTCAAAAAACTCCATCAATTACACAATAGGGTGTGTGGTATCACTGATTGTGGAGGCTTGGATTTTGTCGAAATCTTACAGTTTTCTACTTAGTTTTGTAGGAGGTTAACAATGAGCTGAGTAAGTAGATACCGCGAGAGGATTTTAACAAGGCGGTTGATGTTTTGTTTTTGGTCTCTGAGAGATTTATGTCAATTAACTGATATTCAATCTATTAGGGTTTGGTGGTGTTAATTTTAGATAACAAGGTATGTTCTGTGCTTGCAACAATTACTTCAATGTCTTTTTATTAGCCCAATGATAATTTCCACTTATTTTCCAATAACAATCACATTAACCATTAACCACATTGACCGTAACTGTAGATATAACATAAACAATAAATACAAAAGATAATCCATGACAAGAGAACACAAGAATTTGGGTCAAGCCAGGGAAAAACCCCAAGATGGGGAAACCCTTGATCAATTCTTCTTATTATCTAATATAAAATGTTCAAAAGAGAGAGAAAGTACAATAATGCAAAGCCAAAGACAAAATTGACTTGCCAATTCGATGATCCAATACCACTATCCAAATGCCAAAGAAGTAACCCAGTCAAATCTGCAATTTTTGCACTCTGTCAACAACAATCAAACTGCCCTAACCAATGGTCAAAGGTGGTCAATGAAAAAAAAAACACTCCCTCTTGAGCTCGGTCAAAGTCAGAGTAGCTTGACCTTATTTGGAGGTAAAATAGTAGAAGAAACAATCAACTTAGGAGTGGTCAAACCCAATCAATAGAAAGATCAGTTCTGCGGTCAAATAGTCAATTTAGGCATGCAGTCAAAGCAGGTCAACCTTCCTAGATTTCCTTGATTTCTGCGACCAACAACTTGACCCTCCAAGATCAAAATTTTGGTGGTCAAATGAAATAAAACCAATGAGAGAAAATCAGTCAAACAAGGTCAAAGTTCTACTGTAGAAAGTCAACCCAAAGAGTCAAAGATGCCTCCAAAACCCTTGCACATATGAAGAATAAAAAGGCTTCCTATGATTTGTATGACCCAATCAGATGAGGAGAGAGAAGAATATGTTGTGTGATGAATGTGCCAAATGAGGTTGGAGGACTCTTCTATTTATATGTGATGGAGGAGGGTCAATTTGTCTTACTTGACCCCAAGCTGACCTTGACAAATTGCACGTGTGAGCTTGACTTCAAAAACATATTCTCCTTGTTCAAATTTAGTGATCTTTAGGTTGATTTTGGTCCTCTCAAAAAGAGGAATTCAATTCAATAATAAGCTTCTTCAAATGAGTTTCCCAAAGTGGAATTTTTCCATAGTTTCAATTTTTAACACTCCCTCTCAACTAGGGAGAATTCCACTTGCCAATATCCATCCATCATCATGCCATCTAGATCATCATGTACTATCTCTGCATCTCATCTCATATTTTCTAAATATTGATATAGATAATAAGAAGGATCGATCGAGAGTGAGTCACAAGACCTTACAACTCTCCACTGACAAAAGTCAGTCCACATAACCAGGGTAACCCTAATCAGACTTGATCCTGAGTGATCACGTTTTTGAACACCATGCATCCTAGACATAAGGAGTATGAAAATACATGATGCATCTGTATGTAGTGCTATGGTCCCTAACCAATTTTCCCAACTCATTAGCCAAATTATAGGTACTTCCCAAGAGTCCCAGACTGCAAGGGTAGGATGTGTGCCGGGGCATCCACAGGAGAAGGTGAACCACTCATCCTGCTCATATGCCATAGGATAAGGTGAACCACTCATTCTATGCATATATCATCAGCCATAGGGAAAAGTGAACCACTCACCCTATGATTACATATATCATCATGGGGCATCACAAGGGAAGGTGAACCACTCACCTTGTACACAACGTACCTATAGGCGGGGGTGAACCACTCATCCTATGGTCACACATAGCTCCAAGAAGTACTCCAAACCCCCAGGAGCTCCCAGAGCTCAATGTTCAACTCAAGCGGGACCCTCATGAGAGGGTGTAGAAATTCTACAAATTCTCTACAAATCTCACTCTGAGACCTCTGTGGAAAAACTGATTGTAGGTTAACCCGATAATGCAATATAACCAAAGCAAAATACTATAACCTACTTCTACTATCAATTTTCTTTGCAGAAGCTTAAAGATCGAGTTGAACAATATAACTAGAAGATGAAGAATCAATGCACAATACACATGAAAATACTTTGGGGAAAGCCTCAGCTAGAAACCCCACTATTTGTATTATCATACAAGGTGGAAATACATGGGAATTATACAAAGCCTTAGCTCTCACAGCTAGCCAGCTCTCAGTACAATCATCACAGATGCTCACAGGAAATCCCGGCTTCTCACAAGCCTTCCTCTTTGCCCTCCAAGCTCCTATTTCCTTGCGTTGTTCCTCTGGGATGATCCACTTCAACTAAGTGGAAAAACTTGATTTACCAAGTGGATGATCTCTTGATCTCACACACTATCAGAACTACGCAATCCTCAAGGCATTGATTCCTTCTACATGCATGAGTTTTATTTATAGGAAAACACATGCAAATGATAGTACACAGTCCTTGACTTTAATCTCAACTGGGTCTTTCTCAGAATAGACATGCATGAGTTTCTGATGAGGGAATCTTTAGTTAACTGGAGTACACTAGTTGAGTGCATGCATGCATCAACTGACTGTTAACTCTCTATTAGTTCCTCAAATAGTTTGGAACTAATTTAACTGGACTTAACTCAGTAAACTGAGTTAACTAATTACAACTCAAATATAACTCAATCTTATCTCCTTAATTCAAGGATTATCTCCTTAATTTAAGGGATAACTCTTGCATGACTTCAAAACACTTCTAACTTGAATTTCTCCAACTAATTAAGTCAAAATAACTTAATTAATTATTTCCAAGTAGCTGGTAAGACTAAATTCGATTTTAATTCACAATTTAATTCAAGGACAAATTAGATTGGAATTTCTGGATTCTATTTTTATCATTTCTCGTTGCTATTTTCAACGCTCCCTCTCAACAAGAAAGGAATTCAAGTCGATCCCAATCGTGAACCTTTGGAATGTTATGCATGCAACACTTCTCTCTAGTGTTGTTGCTCCAACAACTCCAAAAAAAAAAAAAACATCCAACCTGAATCAGTATGATGCATCTGTCATCAAAGTCTCTGACTGCTATTGCCTTTGTCAACTAAAAACGTTGTGCTTTTTCTGACTCTGCCTTTCTGCACTATTGTCAATCCTTCTCTACGCTCTTCAGTATTTGACTACTCTAGCCACTGCCACTTTTATCTCTGACTGCATCAATCCCACTGATTCCTCCCACTACTATGTACTTTGGGCTCCCGTAGCAAGGTATGATACATGAGATAAAACCTCTCAATGGATGCTACCCAATTTCAGCCTTCTTGGGACTATCACTTCACATCGCCCCACCTCACACTTGGAGGTATGGATGCATGTGATCCCTCTACCCACCTGGATCGAAATTCACCTCAGTTAACTCATCCAAGATGTCTGTTAATGTGGAATTTTAATTTTTCTCTTAAGTTTGACCAAGGCAAGTTAAATTGATATTTTCTTGTTGCATTTTCAACAACTGCATGCAACACTTCTATCTGTTGCTTCTACTACTGCAACATCTACAACTAAGAAGCATATATAAAAAACAAAAATAAATAATCATTGAATCAATTTGCAACTATCTACTGGGAAAATTGTGCTACTGAGCCTCCTACTATGATGTCAACACTGATCTACACTTCTCAGCATCTGACTGACACTAATCCTCTTGCTACTAATTATTGTGGGCCCCTGTTGCAAGGGTAATGATCCATGAGGAGAACACCTCAATGGATCATGCTCAAATTTCTGAAACTCTTTTACTAGGGCTTCACATCACCCCACCTCACACCTGGATGTATGGATGCATGTGCTCCCTCTACCCACTTGGCTTGAACTCTCCCCCTACTAGAGGTCTCTGATTTAGTGAATGTCCCCACTCCACCTCTTGTCTTCTTCTCCATTTGTGGCTTCTCCACAACTTCTTGAGGCTCCTTCTGATGCTCCATTTTGAGAGGTAAATAATGATCCCTGTCAACCACCATGTCTCTAGCCCTTTCCTTGCTCCTTAAGGCTTTTCATGCATCTTCTACATCAATTACATACAGTTTATTGACTCGAGCACCGATCTGCTTCACTTGTCCCGTGGTTATGTGTCTCAGGAATACTTTCTTGTTGCTGAAGATCACATCATAACCACGTTCTTTCAAAACTACAACAAATATTAAATTCTTCTTTAGACCTAGAACAAAAATCACATCCTTGAGCATAAGATGGGAGCTTGACTGCCTCTGAAAGGTTACTGTACCGATCCTGGTAGCATTGTACCTTCCGTCGTCTCCAAACTCAATGTTCCTTTGGAGATCTTTCTCCTCCAAGTCACTGAAAATATCTCTATTCCCTGTCACGTGGAACGAGGCACCCCTATCAATTACCACATGCTCCCCATCACTTTTTTCACCATGCATGTGATAAGAGTGAAATAAAGCTCGAACTGTGAAGCCAAAGATTCATCTACTGCTAATATGGCAGGCTCCTTCTTGCTTGCCTTCTTGTGTGGACACTTTGTGGCATAATGCCTGAATTCATGATAGTGAAAGCACTTGATTTTGGAGAAGTATTTCTTCTTTCCCTCTTGGATGGAATCAGCCTCACCTTGGGACTTATTTCCCTTGGCTTTCATTCCTTTGTTGACTAATGCAAAGTCCTCTTCCTCTTCTTTGGATGAGGTCCCATCTTTGGTATTTTGCCTTATTTCCTCCTGTACCAAATCAGACCATAAGCGTTCACGGTTTGGTAGTTTCTCTATCCCATTCACCAAATCTTGGTAGTTGTGCTAGCTCTTAGGAAGGCCAAGAAGGGATAGGATCACGAGATCATCCTCTAAAATAGTAACCTGAACTCCTCCAAGCTCATCACGACATTGTGTGAACTTGCTCAGGTATTGCTAAATAGATTCTTTCTTTTGCATCTTGATATTTCAAAGCTTATCTTTGAGTGCCAATTTCCTATGTTCGATGTTGTTCTGGAAAAAATTTGTCATTGCTTGACACGTTGCATACGGGGTTTATTTCTCATGGATATTGGAGACAATTTGGTCCTTTCCACCCTCCAATATGTTTCTCCTCACCTTGGCTACACACTTCCTCCATTCTGCTAGATCCTTGATGTCAGATGATCCTAGTTTTGGAATGTCATGCTCAAAAAATTCCTTCAACCCATTATCCTCTAGTACCACCTCCATGCGGTCCTTCCAAGAAACAAAGTTTGAGCTACCCTCAAGGGCATACTCAAGTCTTAGACCATAGAACACCATCCTGCTAGCTCTGAAGAATTGATCCTACAAATTAGATATTACTATCATAACAACTTTGAATTATTTTCTCTACTATGAATCCTTCTCTGATACCATGTAGAAATTTAATGTGTAGATATGAAGCTGCTCATGTAATTTACTAAACATAAGACTCAAACCTACTCTACTCATCTACGGAAAGTAATTCATGATCGAGAAAGCAAATCACAAACATGCATCATGATTCAATAGACATATACAAAGATTTATCTAGGGGAAAGCAACTGCCCAAAACCCCTTCTTATTTGTGTTGCATTAATCAAAGAATAGAGAAGAAATACAATTCTTTCTCAAGCATGAGCAATCTCTACAAGTGTATAAGCTATCTCTCTGCATGACTGACTGACTCTAGCCAACACTTAGCTAATTTTCTAGCCTTCCAAGCTCCTACCTCCTTGCGTTTTTCAATAAGGAATTAGGCCCCTATTTCATAGGAATTTTCCTCCAAGGAATTGCACAATTCATTAAGTCTCCTCCTCTGACTGCATGCACCACGTGTACACCTCTGAATAGTCTACAACTAATAGTACATTGCCCTTGACCTCCAATCTCAACTGGGTAACTCTTATTCTTTGCATGCATGAACTAATTTAGGATGATTGATCAGTTAACTGGTTGATCACTCAGTTGTGATTGACTACACACCCCACTACTATACCCTCCACTAGTTCCAATAGTTGGAACTAGTTTAACAGACCATAACTCAATTTAACTGATTTAAATTGTTACTTTTGAAATTAACTCAACCTAGGATCCTAAAATTTAGGAATCATTGCACAGAACTAAAGTTCATGCCCCTAACTTGAATTAACTAAGCTATTTGAGTGATAACAACCATGTAACCTTAGTTAACTCATCCAAGTTGTTTGTTGATGTGGAATTTCGAATTTTCTCTCTAGTTTGACCAAGGCAAGTAAAACTGAGATTTTCTTTCTGCATTTTCAACAAATTTAGCACTGCATCTCAGAGTCAAAATGTATATGACATATTTGGGGCAAATTTGATTGTCGCAACCGAGACATGTTATGTTACTAAAAAGGAAAGACTTGGAAATTACCAATAAGAATCCTTCCTCAAGTGCTAATAGCTAAGTGCATGTAAATAGATGTAAAATACAAACAAGAAATTAAATAACCAAATATATAGAACCACAAAAGGTCTAAAATTTTGATAGTTTTCAATGTTTGCATTTCTATGAAGTGAAAAAGTTTACATGCTTAGTATATTGAAAATTTACAAATTAACATTAATGAGTTTATGACTATTTTATAAGTTAATCATATATACTAGTATAGGTCAAGTTGACCTATGCTAGGGGGAGGAGACATGCTAAAATCGAGTCAGCTTAGAGATGGTGTGGCCCAGGTCGGGTGCAATACCCGAGTGACTTTGACAACTTAGATGCCCCTGGTTCATGATTTCTCAAGCCACAGGTCAAGCCTCGAGGAACAAAGACAACTTAACAAAATATAAATACATACTAGTATAGATTTATCTTAACTTTGGATTTATCAAGTATTTCTACAGATGATATTTTTGGACTTACATAATTTTTTAGTGTAAATTTTAAGCAAAAAATTGCACCTTGAAAGCTTTAATTTCTCTAAAAATATGATAGATTTAGGATTGAAATGGATTTATGCTAATTCTTTATAGTATTATTTATATTATATGTAACCTTTACATCTTTATATATAAAAATATTCTTATTTTTAATTCAATTACAACTCTCTTAATACACATAACTACACAAATATATACATGGAATTTTCTCTTTCAAATGTTTTATAATTGTATTTAATTTTTTAATGTGATACCACTAATATATATCATATGTATTGAGAGATTATTACAAGATTAATTTTTTTATATATTTATTAACTAAAGTAAAATTATAAAATATTATGGTTACCATTATTATTTTAGTTTATATGATGAGATAGATATATTTATTTATATTTTATATATATCTTTATATACATAATATTTTTGTTTTTTATTTGATTAGAATAGTCATAATACATATAATTACATACATATATGTATAACACTCTTTTTAAACATATATATGTTTATAAAATTTTAATGTAATATGCATAACATGGATTGATTATGATTATATACATATAGTTTAGGAAAAGAGATTATTATAAGTATTAAGATTTTATATGGCTATTAACTCTGAAATTATGGAAGATAAGACTATTGAAAGATGAGTTGCAACTTACTGGTGGGACAATTGTTGAGGCAGGAGACTACTCCACTCACACTTACATTTACCAAGCCAATACTCAAGAACATATATAAGATTACAATCTAGTTGAATAAAATCCTAAAATATAGGATCTGAAAACTAACAAGGGCTAATTAGGACAACCAGTGCAAACAAAACACCAACACATAAAAAATTCTAATAATAGGATATTCTATATTTCTCCGTTAATTCAATTACAACCCTCAACTACATAAATATATGCATGGCATTTCTCTTTGACATGTTTTATAATTTTATTTTATTTATTAATTTAATTTTTTAATGTGATATACATAATATAAATTATATGTATAGAGATTTTTTTTTTTTTTAAAGAAATAGGTAGCAATTTTATAAAAAAAGTTGGAAACAGGTCAGGTCCCTTACATTCATGAGAAGTATAGTCTCACAGATATGCAGAGAATTTTCATTGAGACCTTATTGCTACCTTCTTTATTTCTATAGCCTAACATTACATCACATATACTATATATTTTCCAAAAAACCGGCAGAGCTTAACTATCCGACATAACATAAAATTTGAAAGATAGACTACCTGTGACCATCATGTTCCTTGGCATCCTGAGTAGCATCCAGTGGCTGGCTCAATTTCACTATTTCCTCAACATCAGACTCCTGATTATTATTCGCAACTTCCTCAACTCCCTTCGCCTTTGGAACAGGTGCGTCGTGTAGGCCAAACACCTCCTTCAACACTCCTACCATTGTCATTTCAAACTTAACTTCTATGTTATCCACTTTAAACTTCAAATTAATCATCCCTATATTCATATTTTCCATGGCCTTCTGCAATAATTCCATGTCTTTTCTTAAACCATCCAAATGAGGCAGTACCACAGTAATCTGATCTTGAATCTCTTTCACAACTTGCTTGGATGATTTATCAATCATCTACATCACACTTGTGCTGCTCCCTGAATCCTTAGCTCCATTTCCACTGTCGGTATTTGTTGATGTCATCTTCCTTTCAATTCTTGCCTGCACCAAAACCATTATGTTCCTAAGTTGCATAACCCAACTTCTATATAAAAACAAGTGATCATTTTGTGATGAGACTCCCATTCACGTTTTTATGCAAATGTACTGAGAATAATCTCACTTGAATGCCCATTTAATAATCCGCTTGAATTATTCCACTTATCCTACTTCATGGCTGATAACCATTGATGTGCCCATCTATTATTTATTATGCTACAGCCATTGACAGCACCCAACAATCCCTTAACCATCTCCGATGTGTTAATTAAGGAAATATACCTTTGAACCACACTTAACCTGATGATCCACCTGTACTCTATTAGGTGTTTTATTAATATGATATTATGGGTCGTGAAATGTTAGAACATCGAGCATGGAAAATTTTAGGGGCGAATGTTCACCCTTTGACGAAATTAAGGGGTTTTAAATTTTTTGTGGGCGAATATTTTGTATAATAGTACATTTTTACAGATCGCATCAAATAGCCCACTTTATTTTAAGGGAGAGGGTAAAAAAGGTAAATTTAGCCCTTGAGATTAGGAGTTACAACCTTCCATTTGCCCTAATTTTCAAGAATAGGTTTTATTTAAGTGAATCCTATGGGCCAAATACCATATTTATAAAAGAGGTATGGTAAACTAATAAAAATATAAATAAATGAGAGGTATGGTAAATAAATAAAACATTTTTTATATTTACTCTATAAGTCATCTTCTATACATGCAAGGGTGTAAACAAATAAAAATACAAATAAATTGGAGGTATGGTAAATAAATAAAACCTCTTTTTATACTTACTCAAAAAGTATGGTAAATAAATAAAAATATAAATAAACTAGATGTTTGGTAAATAAATAAAACCTCTTTTTATATTTAGTCCATAACCCTCTTTCTATTTATGAAGGCTCAAAATAGAGGCTTTATTTAAGTGAATCTTATGGGCCAAATACCATATTTGTAAAAGAGGTATGGTGATGGGTCCAGCCCACCTTGACACACCACACACGGTCTTTAACGCGTGAATAAAGAGAAATTAATGATGATCAGCAGATTAGGTGTAAGGTGGATTCACCGACGGTTGATTGTAATGATGTGGATTTGGTCCTTGGAACCCGCACTTGTGATTGGTACTTTTTGCTTCAGTTGTTGGACAAGTGTCCTCCCTTGGAATTCTCGAGCCCGCCTTGGTATGGGTGATCAAACCCTAGCATGAATCATTTGCGTGCACATTCATTCAGTTTGTAAGCTCTGCGTTCTTGGTAGGCTGTGGCGGTTTTTGTGCGAGGTTCTACTATTATGTGCTTTGGTTCAGGGTTTTTCCCTGAAAGTTTCCTTCCTCCGTCCGGTATGAATGCTATTATCACTGTAATTTTGATCTCTACTTTATCTGCACTTGTTCTGGTATTTTACTATGTGTTTGTGGCTCGCTGGTTAACGTCTCTATGCCTTCTTAGTATACGGTGTCAATGATGGTGGTTCTTATGGTCATTGAGATTTTCTTTTGGCTGGAACTTTTCCAGGTAACAAACATTGGGTTCTTAGTCGTCTTTCCTCGGGTTCGAGCAGAATGTGGTTGCAGTTCTCTTCGGCTCCTTCAACGTTGCAAGGGTAATTTTACTGGTTCCATGCTATCAACAGTTACCTTTTTTCCCTCAGTCGACTAATGTCTTTGCACCTTCGCGAGCAGGGTGACTTTATCGAACTGCCAAGACCGTAGCTCGCCTCCGTCAGGTAAATTCTGGAACCGGTTCTTATTGTTCTATGTACTCTCACCTTATTTCGTTGTTCAGTCCTCATGAAACTTGATGTATGGCTGTTGTTGCAGGTATGATGACCTGGAGGGTTTCGGAACCTGGCTGTTCGAAACTCCAGCTAGACCCGAGTAGTGTCGTTCTTTGTTCCTCTTGTTGTTTACATTCAACGCCTTAAGTTTGGGGTCACTATAATCTTTGTTTCAGAATTTTGTTGAGCCATCGACTATATGAAGTCTCGACTGTAGGCTTGCATAACTGTTTTTGCTATTTGTTAGTTGTAGGGTTTCTAAGCCCGCACTGTATATTGTCCCGAATTTGTAATAAATTTTTGGCACCGAGTGTATAATTGTTTGAACAGGGTTTTGGAACAATGTATGACTGAACAGAGGTTTCTCCCGTACTTATTTTATAAATGAAAATTATGAATTTTACTCTTCAGGCGTACCTGGGTACTCTGCTTGGTTTCCTGTTTGTCAATGCTTGCACCTTGTTTGTAGATTTGCTGCTCGAGGTTCGACGTTCATATGCTTGTTGATTCGGGTCCGTGGGTCTTGTGTCTGCAACACGTTCGGGAATTGTTTTTGCAACTGTCTGATTTCGTATGCTTGTATGGACCAATGCAACTCAAAATACATGCATATAAATATACCTGTAGGATAGAATAAAGACAGACCTGTATTGTGAATGGAAATCAATGTAATATCATATAAATAATTTAAACAGCTATAGGACGCTGGAGAGGAATGTCTGTGCGCACAACAAATATATTTCTTTATTCACTTCTCAAAAAGTCGAACCTCCCAATTGTGTTGTGTTCCTCTTTTAAAAATGATCTTCAGGAACTGTTTTGTTTTTCCAACTACTATTGGTTACATCTTGTTTAGTTACATCCGTTTAGTTACATAACTGTTATTTTCTTACAATATTATTATGAAAGTAAAACTAGTTGCTTGTAACAATTATCCTAATTAATTCTAATTCTTAACCTTCCTATTTACTGTTTGTTTATTAAATTAGACAACATAAACAAATAAAAGTAAAAGAAAAACAACCACATTGTTCACTCAGCAAATTACTCCTTTGTCCTCTTCAGAGACCAAATAGCCTTTCCTTTTTGTCTTAACCTGTTAGCCAGATGCTCCTGCATCAGGCTCCCGGGGTAAGAAAAAGTCATGGCTCCGTTCCATGAGTTCCTCCACAGAATAACCGGCCTTCTGTATCTGTGCCACGTCGAGCCACGAACTGTCCTCAATTGGACGGTTCTTCCACTTGACAAGGTATCGCAGATACTCTTTCCTACGAGTCTTCTTGGCTACCTGTGTGTCGAGAATCTTCTCGATCTCATGGGGTTGAACCGAAGGCATGTGCCTCATCCAAGAACTATCTCCGACTTGGGTGTCCCATTCTGGTCTTACCACACTGTTTTCCTCTAAGTTGGCAATATATGGGAACATGTCTGCCACATTGAAAATAGGTGATATGCCTATACCAGGTGGCAGCTGTATTTCGTAAGCGTTGGCTGAGAACTTACGCAAAATATTACAGGGACCAATATTTTTGAATTTTAGCTTGTTATACGTGCCCTTAGGAAACCGTTCTTTGCGTAAGTGTGCAAGGACTTCATCACCTATATTAAATTGGACTTCTCGCTGCTTTGAATCTGCCTATTGTTTGTATTTTTGCACGCTGTCCTGCAACTTTAGTTTCACCTGTTCATGTAGTTCACTCATCGCTTCAACAAAATCTTCCCTGTCAGCACTTCTCCGCTCCAACTTTTCCAGATCCCGCAGTTCATGTATTCCACGAGGATGCATTCCGTATAGGATTTGAATTGGACTGTGTCCGGTGCTATAGTTTGGCAAATCATTATAATCGAATTCTGCCTGAGCGAGAGCACGATCCCATAACCGTGAATTTTCCCTAGTCAAACTTCGTAACAAGTTTCCCAAACTCCTATTCACCACTTCCGTTTGCCCATCAGTCTGCGGGTGATATGCAAAACTAAAGTTCAACTGTGTGTCCAACTTCTTCCATAGGGTGCGCCAAAAGTGTCCCGTGAATTTTATGTCCCTGTCAGAAACAATAGATTTGGGTAGGCCGTGTAATCTAACAATCTTCGTGAAAAACAGGTGAGCTACGTGAGTGGCATCACTAGTTTTTCGACAAGGGATGAAATGCGCCATTTTTGAAAACCTGTCTACCACCACCATCACTGAGTCATATCCTCGCTGTGTTCTAGGTAGTCCTAAGACAAAGTCAATGCTGACTGAGTCCCATGGTCTACTTGGAATAGGTAGTGGTGTGTAAAGTCCAGTGTTTTGACTATGTCCCTTCGCTAGTTGGCAGACTTTACACCTATTCACATACCGCTGTACATCCCTGCGCATTCTTGGCCAATAATAGAAGTGTCCGAGCTGCTCCAAAGTTTTGTCTATGCCGAAGTGGCCGGCTAGACCCCCGCTATGTTTTTCCCGTATAATATTTTCTCTCATCGAACAATCTGGGATACATAACTGTCCCCCTCTAAACAATAGTCCCTCCTGCAAGTTGTAGTCCAACCATGGACTTGTGTTCCTCAACACGAGATTTTGACAAGCTTCAAAGGCCTCTTTGAAGTCTGTGTCGGTTTGGTACAAATCTTTCAAGTGCTCGAAACCCAACACCTGTATTGTACTTTCCTGTAAGAGCAAGGCTCTTTGCTCAATGCGTCCACCACCTTATTGGCTTGCTCGCTGATGTGTTTCAGCACAAAGGTGAAACTCTGCAGATACTCCACCCATTTGGCATGCTTGTGGTTCAATTTATGCTGTTGCATTACATATTGCAGTGCTGAATTATCAGAAAATAACACAAACTCATTTCCCAACAGGTAGTGTCTCCAATGCTTTAAGGCTTGGATGACAGCATAAAATTCCTTGTCATATGAGGAATATTTTTTCCTGCTTTCGTTCAATTTCTCACTAAAAAATGCAACAGGTTTGTCTTCCTGACTGAGCACAGCACCAATGGCTGTCCCACTTGCATCGCATCGAACCTGGAAAAGCTTATTAAAATCCGGTAGCCTTAGAATCAACCTTTCTGTAATCTTTCGCTTCAGGAGCTGAAAGCTGTTCTCTACTGCCTTGGTCCAACAAAAAGGCTGACTGGCCTTTTTGATGGTGTCCAGCATAGGTGCACAGATTTCACTAAAATTTCTTATAAACTTGCGATAAAAACTCGCCAGCCCGTGAAAGCTACGTACCTCAAATAAGCTCTTCGGTGACGGCCAATTAACGATTGCTGCGATCTTTTCTGGATCCATCTTCAATTCATTTTCTGCAATTACAAAGCCCAAGTAAACCAGTTCTTTTTGTAGGAAAGTACATTTCTTCAAGTTTATCAGTAGTTTATTCTGCTGTAATTTCTCTAGCACTCTTCGAACATGTTGAAGGTGCTCTTCTTTCGTCCTACTGAAAATCAATATGTCATCAAGATATACTATCACAAACTTACCGATGAACTCTTTCAACATTTCATTCATCAACCTCATAAAAGTACTAGGAGTGTTACTCAAACCAAACGGCATGACCAGCCATTCATACAGCCCTTCATTAGTCTTGAAGGCTGTCTTCCACTCATCTCCTTCTCTGATCCTGATTTGATGATAGCCACTCTTCAGATCAATCTTCATGAAATAAGCTGCCCCACTTAGACAATCCATCATATCGTCCATTCTTGGTAAAGGAAACCTATATCGAATAGTGATTTTGTTGATGGCCCGCGAGTCCGTACACATCCGCCATTCTCCTCCTTTCTTGGGAGCGAGAACTGTTGGTACTGCACAAGGGCTCAAGCTTTCCCTGATCAACCCTTTATCTAACAACTCTTGCACCTATTTCCTAATCTCTTCATTATCTTTAGGGTTCATCCAATATGCTTCCTTATTTGGTAGGCTCGCTCTGGGTATGAAATCGATATGATGACTGATGCTTCTCTTGGGAGGCAACTTGTCCGGTAAATCATCAACTATAATGTCCTTGAATTCCTGTAACATCTCTTGAATTTTAGTAGGCAATTCAGACATTTCCGTGTGCAAAAACACAGTCTTAGTCCTCCTCATGACAGCATAATTCACTTCGCTTTCCTCGATCTATTTCATAAACTGTTTTCCACCTACTAACAACGCTTTTGTCCCGCTTGCTTCTGTTGTATCCTCTTCTTTGATGGGTACAAGCGTATGCTTGACTCCATCTTTAACAAACTTGTAGCAATTCGTCTTCCCATCATGTACCACCTTCCGATCATACTGCCATGGTCTTCCCAGCAGTATGTGACACACGTCCATTGGCATAATATCGCAGACAACCTTGTCCTTGTATCTGCCAATGTGAAATTCAACCTCACATTGTTCATCAACCAATAGCTGGTGGCCTTTCTGCAGCCACGACACCTTGTAAGGTGTGGGGTGCTTAAGTCGCCTCAATCCCAGCTTCTCCACCATCTCGGTGGCAACCAAATTATCTGTACTCCCACTGTTTATGATCAATTTGCAGCACTTTCCGTGCGATTTGCAAACTGTCCGAAACAGTGCTTTTCGTTGGGTCTGCTCGGTAGTTTCCTTGGTTGGATTCAGCAATACTTTGTTTAGAACCAAGGCCTCCCCCATTTCTGCCACATTTTTTGCCTCCTGGGGCGGTGCCTCAGCTTCCTCAGGCTGTGCAACAAATGTTCCCCTCTGGCCAGCTTACTCTGCTTCCGGGCATTCAAAATATCTGTGCCCCCACTTGTGGCACCTGTAGCACTAGACGTTAGCTCCTCTTCCTTGGCCATTCCCTCTTCCTCGCTGATATGGCTTGCCACCTCTAGTGCTATCTCCTTTCTCTGTTGTTCCTAAAGCCCTGGAGCTGCTGCCTTCTTCACTGTTACTGGCAGTTCTCCCTCTGCCGTAGGACTGTCCTCGTCCTCTGCCGTTTCCCTGTCCTCTCCTATTATTTTGTTTTCTATTAATCTTTTCTTCAGCCTTTACAACACTCTGGTAGGCTTCCTCTATGTTTCGCGGGGAAAGAATACTGATTTCATCCAGTATTTCCAGCCTCAAACCGTTTACGTATCTTGCTGTCTTCTCTGGAGTATCATCAGTATAACCAGCCCTCAAGTTCACACGGTAGAATTCTTCTGTATATTCCTTTACTGTCATGCCTTTCTATCTTAAGTTCTGCACTTGTTGATAAAGTGCAACTTGATATCCTTAGGTAGAAATCTGCCTTTCAGCTTGGCCATCATCCTTGGCCACTTTCTTATCGGTAGCTTATTCATTCTCCTTCTGTCTGCTTGGACACTGTCCCACCTGTTACACAAAAATATCGTCACCATAATTATTTGTAGTCAGTATGGGTCTATCATCACTTGTACTGTCCTCCTAAGCAAGTCTCAGACCTCAGCTCTTCAAATCAAGCTTTGAAAATGAGAGAAAGACATTAAAAATCAATGTAACTCTGGTTCCGCACTTTCTCTCACTGTCACCTGCGGTCCCGCACCTTCTGTGTACAAAATCTGCGGACCTGCCCGCTCTGTCCCTAACGGTGTAGGTGCGGACCCATGTGAAAGTCAAAAGGCACAAGTTTTATCTTAAAAAACTCACTTTGGGTTAATTTTAGAGGTTTCTAGAAGGAATTTTGACGTGGATTGTTCGCTCTGAGGTGGTTCATGCATCCCAAAAGAGAAGGAGCTAATCCCTTGATGAGAGGAGCTATCCCTTTGAAGGAGGACTTTATCCCTTTGAAGGAGGACCTAGTAACCTCCCTCCATTGCACTATAAATACAGGCATTTGGTTGGTTGCTGGAGAGGTTAGAAGCTGAATATTTTTGAGGGTAAATGCTGGTGAAATCAAGACTTCCTAGTTGAGCTTAAGAGGAGAGATCACATACCTTTTTGGCTTCATTGGGGAGTGAGTGAAACTTGTCAAAGTAGAGGAGACTTCTTGCTAGTCCCTCGGAGGAGCTTGTACAGCGTCAAGGCACAGGTTGTAAAGTTCTTCTTCTTTTGAATTAATACAATCAAACTCATTTTTCTCAACAAGTATCTCATGTTATTTGTTTCATGGACTCCTTGACTTTCATGTTAAATATGATTTATGCAATTGGCTTTTCAGGTGCTATTTAATTTGTTTGCCTTGTTTGTGTTTGCAGATTCGCAACAAAGGAGCTCATTTGGATCGAAGGAGCGAGGGCATCCACAAGCTTGCATTGGACCTAAGGTAGGCCCTAAAAACACTTGTATGCCATTGTTTATTAAAACATATTTAGAGAAAGATAGTGTCTGGTTGGTTTTCTTGTCATTAGGTCTTCTTTAGATTCTAGGAAGGTCTATCTTGTCCACAAGATCGACTTATTCAGTGTGACAAAATGGCAACTCCACTGGGGACTTGATTGTTTTCCTTGTTTTTTCTTTGACCTGAGAAACTGTGTTTTTGTTTCTGTTTTTGGCTTGTTGTGTGTAAAATTGGGTAGAGTTTGTAGATCCAAGGTTATTTTTTGTTTTTCATAGCTTTGGCAGAGGACCGCACCCTAGCCATTTGACACAGTGCGTACCTACCAACAGCTTGGCTTTTAGCACAGAGCGGGACCGCACCTGTGTCAACTGTGGGCCTGCGGACCCTGTCAAAATTTTGAAAAACCTAAGATTTCCTCTGTTAGTCAGCTTAGTTTTTGTTTAGAAATTGTTATCCACTGCCCAGCCCTGCATATAACTTGTCAAAGGCTTTCCTTAGGTTGATTTCGTTAGTGTTAGGGTTTTAGGTGAAATTCCTAGGAGTTTTGCTTGTTGGGCTGGTTTTTCATTTTGGTTGTGTAGTGGCTCTGAGCTTAGAAGCTGTAGGGACTTCAGATCACCTTAGTGTCTACCATCTTTCTTAAGAGTCTGACCATTTATGAAATCTCCCCTTGTTGAGGAATCCGCTTTGAGTTTTCTCTTTACAAAACTTCGAAAAGCTTGTGTTTGAAAGTTTGGATTTTCATTTTCAAAAAGAAAACAAAATTGGTTGTTCTTGACTGATTTGTGATTCTGCATAAATTGGTCCTTAGCTTACATCTAGCTAAGTAAAACATCCTTAAAAAAAAACTTTTAGTAGGCTTTGAATTCAAATAGGTTTTTATAATTTGTAGATCTCAAAGTTAGTCATTTTCATAGTTTTGAGTGTTTTATTAAAATATAAAAATCTCTTTTGGAAAAAGTTTGTTTTGTAGTGATTGAGTGCTTTAAAACGAAAAAGGGAAATTTTTGTGAAATAACTAGTTGTCTCGTTTTGAGTGCATTGGAAAAGGACAAAAACTCTTCTTTTAATTTGTTTGATTGAGAAAGATTTGTGTTTACAAAGTATTTGTATTCTCAAACTCTTTCTTAGTTAGAAGTTCATCGAAGAGAAAAAGATTGTTTAGATCATCTTAGGTGCATTTTTAGTGATTTTGAGTCGAGTCTTCATACCACGAGTTTCATCTCCGCACCTTTTGACTTAAACAAAAACCAATAAAAATTAACGCTTAAAGTAAAATTCACTTAGTAACTTTTTATTTCTAGGGCTCTGATACACCAACTTAGCTTAAGCTAGTGTCTTGGAGTAGGAGAGTAATTAACTCTCCAAGACAGTAAAAACAAACAAGTAGCTGTATCTTGTGGTAGGGAAGAAATCCAATTGTTGCATTTATGCTCTGGGAAAGCTCCTCTTAAAGGAGAAGCACGAGATTGTGTCCGAACCAGTGTGGGAATCAATCCTTCCTCATTGGGAACGACGCCAGATATTCACGTATTAAAAACAGTAAACCTCGGATTAACCATTGTCGAGGAGCCTGGGGTCCCTTGTTGGTAAACCTTGGATTATGTCAAGGAGCCTTCAAGGGGATTGAGCTTGCTACTCTGCCCTTGCGTGCGTATCAGATCGTAGACTGTTCCCCCAGGTGTATTTGTCTCAGTTGGTAACCTTAGTGGCCATATTCTTTAGGACTCTTCCTGAGGTGACAGTGGTGGGAAGATCCCACTGTACCTGGAGCAGACCTCGGCTAGACTCACTTGGATTTTCTGGGGGGTTCTCTTCACTCGAGACGGTTAAGTGGAGGAAATTGTGCCAGTCTATTCATTAAGCAGGTTTCCGGGGTAACTGTTCCAACCGCCATTTCTGTATTGAACTCTGCGACGTTGGATTTCATCACCAACTAGTGTTTTCAGTACGGAAAGTTACTGTTTGTGTGTGTTTGATCTCCTAGATTCTTTAGGCGTGTGATTCAAATTTGTTTGGTTCTTTAGAGACTTTAGGTGCTTTTCATTGAGATTTTACTTTGTTTGCGTGTGAAGTAGTTAAAAGTTTTTAACTGTGGTTACCAAGGCAGTACCGTAGACTTTGGGGCCAGTCTCCTGAGTTTGTAAACGTGGCTGAGTTACTGAGGAAGTCCCGTAGACTTCGGGGCCAACCTCCTGAGGAAGTACCGAGCCAGCTTGAAGGCTTGAAAGTCCTCGTAACTCCTAGACACAGTAGAGTTGGGTCACCTGAAGAAGGAGAATCTTCTTTGATAGTACATCCTGATTTTCAACTGTTAGTGGCAGATTATAATCCACAGTCAGTGTCTGTTTCCGAAATTGCTGGTAGCTTTTCATCTACTAGTGATATAGGTGAGGAACCCGAAATATCCGAGCCTGAAAGTGAATTTGCTGCTACTCCGACATCGGGGTTTGTTTCTCCAACTTCTAGTGGTCCTGGTTCACCTAGGGTAGAAAGAGTAATCACCCAAGATCTTCCTTATGGACTTATTGCTATTGAAGAACTTGCTCCGGAAGAAGTAGGCATCCCTATCCCTGAAAATCAACCTGTTATTGAACTAAGGGAGCGTGAATCAATTTTTTACAGTCCACCTAGGAGCAGTTCTTGGTATCTTTCTTTGACTAATTTTTTAGAAAACTCAGGGTTAAGTTTTTCACCACCTCATGCTCCTTATCACCCAACACCTAGAGGTTATTATACTCCAGTAAATATGTCAGGACAGTCATCCATGTTTACTCAATCGCCTAAATCTTTTTTGTACGGCGGTCCTTCTGTTCCCTCTGGGTATTAGTCACTTTCTGGTACTTTTTCGGGAGCATCTCCTCAACCCATTGAGCAAGGGTTATTAACTGGAAGCAGTGGTACTAAGCTGTTGAGCGTAGAAGACATTCTTATGATGTCAGGTTCTATTCCCAATCCTCAACCTCAAGGTGGTCAGTTACCGCCTGGGGGGCAGCCTCAATTAACGCCTGGGGGGAAACCTCAAGGTACACAATTTGCATCTGGGGGGCAACCTCAAGGACAGTACATACCTACGGGACAGTACGTTCCTCAAGGTCAACGCCAGACTCAATATGTACCCCAAGGTCAACCCCAGTATCAATTTATACCTCAAGGTCAACCCTAGTATCAGTACGTGCCTCAAGGGTATCAACCCCAAGGTCAGTACTCGAACCAAGGCTTCCAACCACCCTCCAGTCAAACGTATGTTCAAGGAACGGGAAATGTACCTTTCAATTATCAATCCTACCCTCAACCCGGTTATGGTCCTCAATATTCTCAACCTGTTATGGGTCAATACCCCGGAATGAATATAGTGTGGGATCCATCGCAAACTCAACAGGTGTTGCAGCCAAGTGTACAGTTGTCATCTCAAACTGGACAACCCTTAGTTTCTGGTACACCCCAGCAACCAGTCTAGTCTAACATTCAAACTTCTGTACCTTCGGTAGTTTCTCAGCCTGGGCCTAGTACACCTCGTATTCCGCCTCAAACGACTACTACAACTGCCGCAACATCTGTTCAATCTACCCCACCTACTTCTGGAGTATCGACAGCTCCGGTTTCTACTGTTCCTGTATCTACTCCTCAGACATCTTTACCACCGTCTGGATCTACGATTCAAACTTCAGTTCAGATGCCTGTAGGACAACCTGGTTCAAGCACGATTGTCACAAGTCAACCACAATTTACTTATCAGCCATACCAGGGACAGTACCAATTCGGTCCTGCTGTGCAGCAGCCAGTCTATCAGTATCAACCGTACCCTGGGTACACTTATCAACAACCTCAACAACCCTAGTACGGTCCGGTTAATCCTGGTTTTCCGGGAGGATACAATATCCCAAACACAATTCCTATTCCTAGTTATCCTGGATATCCTCCTCCTGGGGCTGGTCTCATGACCTAGAGTTTTAGGGATCCTAATTGGCAGTTACCGTTTATTGCAACTTTGGACTTGCCTGACTTGTCGCGCCTAACGAACGATCCCATTAATTATCTTCCGTTTTGGCCGCCAATGCCGAATAAGTTGCCCAGTGACATTCCCAAGTTCGAAGGTAAATCAGGAGAGGACCCGTCGAACCATGTGATGACTTACCACCTCTGGTGTGCATCTAACTCCATTTCAGATGATTCAATCCGTCTTAGACTTTTCTAGTGCACTCTAATTGGTCTCGCGGCCAAGTGGTACATTGAGTTACCGCGAGGCACTTTTTATAATTTTAGTCAGTTAGCTACCTCATTTTTAACTCATTTTCAGTTGCCAGTCCGATATGACAATGGCACGGAATTGTTAACTTCGTTAAAACAATCGACATCCAATTACATTTCAGATCATATTCATGAGTGGAGACATCGACGGCGTTTAGTGAAGGTATTTATTCCAGATCAGATCTTGGCTGAGTGGTTTGTAAAATCTTTGTTGCCAAAGATCACTGAAGGTGTTGCTAAAGCCGGAGTTGTTACTGAGGAGCAAGTGATTGCTCAAGCACAGTACCTTGACTTGGTCTATACTCAGTCAGGTACGTTACACGAGAAAATCCCCGATCTTCCCAAGCAAAATCAAATCGCTGCAGCTCCTTCGGGATCTCATGCCGCCGATGGTATGATTGGCATGGTTAACACTAAAAGTAAGAAGAAATCTTCCAAGAATTCTTCTCCCATCATAACCTTGCCTGATTCCCCGACAGGAGATTCTTCTGCAGAAATTTCCGCCGATATTCACGTTGTAGAGTCATCTACAGCCAAATCAAAATCCGGTGGGAAGAAGAAAGGAAAGAAGAAGAATAAAACGGACAAAAGTTCAAAGGAGAAACCTGAAAAGGCGGAACCCAATGATGAAAAGCGCAAACCTCATTATCCTTGTCTCATTTGTGACAATGAACATTTTACAAGAGACTTCCCTCATCGTGCAGAGGTTGCGAAAATTGTCAAGGGTTCCCAAACTCCTGCTGTTTTGAAGGATCCTTTTCCGGCTCAAGACAATAAGATGATAGGTTCATCCTCAAATGCCAATGAAGAACCCATACTGATGATGTCCCATGTTAGGATTGCGACTCGATCGCAAGATTATGGTAGTAAAAGTCCTGTTGATGGTAAAGAAGCAGAATCTTCTCATTCTAATCCATCAACCTCAGCTCCCGGTTCCGATCCACTACAGATCGAGAAACCTAATCCAGACTTGGTAATCAAACCGCCCGCCAAGGGTATACTTCGAAAGTCAGCTTTCAATCCACATGCGAGAGCGGCTCAGAATTATAACATTGTTGAGGATTTAGCTGTTTCACCCTCAGCAATGTCGGCTTTGGAAGTGCTGCAATCATGTCCAGCACAACGTAAATTACTTTTGTCGGCTATAGGAGCTGTTGATGTTCAGGACCCGAACCTAATAATTTTCGATCTAGAAAATAGTACACCGCGTTTGCCTCATCAAATGGCTTTCCAGATACCAGTGATAGTAAAAAACAGGCCTATTCATCGGACTGTAATTGATGAGGGAGCCTCAACGTGTATTATGTCGATACAGTGTTGGAGATCGCTTGGTTCTCCTTCACTAAATCAATCCCCGACGATTCTAAAGGCCTTTGATGGCTGTGGGTTTCATCCTTTTGGCATTCTACAGGATTTGCCTATAGGGGTTGAAGGAAAAACCGTTAGTCTAGATGTGGAGGTGGTTGATGCCCCTTTAGATTACAACCTTCTCTTGGGTCGAAGTTGGTCTTACGCTATGACAGCGGTCGTTTCATCGGTCTTTCGAGTAATAAAGTTCCCACATAATGGAAAGATCATAACAATAGACCAGCTGGCTTACTTTTCATCCGACCGAGCCTCTTCTGAGAGTATTCAGCATGTCGGTAAAATGACTATCCCATATAAGGATGTTGGAGTAGGACTAGTTAAAGATGCCGGTTTACTGGGAACTTTTCCTTTTCCTTCAATCAACACATCGTCTTCATTTGCAACTATTCATATGATTACATCAGACACCAATGTTTTATGATGATCTTTGGATCGTTCCTTCTGAATTTGAGATAGACTCATTTGGTAATGCCATGCCTTTGAGTCCATATGAAATTGCCTATGAAGCCGTGCAGTCGTTTGCCGACCCATGTTCAATCGAAAATGACTTAATGAATGTGGTCCGTGAGGAATCACTTTTCACATCAACCTCGGATTTAACCACGTTTTCTGAACTTGTTCACTCTGATGAGCAAATTCGTGAAATCCTATGTGTAGATGATTTACCATGGGAAGATCTCCATCACAGATCTTCGTTTTTACCTGAGGATGATCGTTTTGAAAATGATTTCTCATCAATTTTTACAATTGAATATGTCAAAGAACCTCAGAATCCAATGAAACATCCCGATTCAGAGTTAAATTTGGGAAACATCTCTCGAACTATTCCTATTGACATTTCGGTTAAGCCCGGAATTGTTGAGAACATTCATATAGGTGCCTCATGTACAGATGATGAAATTCAATTATATAAGGCCCTATTTCAAGAATTCCGCGACGTGTTTGCCTGGTCCTATGAGGAAATGCCAGGAATTGATCCCACAATTGTTGTTCATGAGATCAAGACTTACCCGGACGCTAAACCCGTCTGGCAACGTTTGCGTCAGATTCACCCACGAAAAGCTGCTGCAATTAAAGCAGAAGTTGAAAAACTATTGAAAGCAGGTTTCATTTATCCGATCCCGCTAACGGATTGGGTATCGAATATTGTTCTGGTTAACAAAAAGCAGGGAACAATAAGAATATGCATCGATTATAGGGACATTAATCGAGCCTGTCCAAAGGAAAATTACCCAACTCCCTATATCGATCAAATTATTGATGATTGTGCCGACAGCGAAATATTCTCCTTTATGGACGGTTTTTCCGGATACAATCAAATCAACATTCTACCTGCCGATCAACCAAAAATGTCTTTCATTTGTCCATGGGGGACATTTGCTTATTGCAAGTTACCTTTTGGGCTTAAGAATGTCGGAGCAACTTTTCAAAGGGCGATGTCTTATGCGTTTCATGACATCAAGCACATTGTGCAACCGTATCTCGATGACTTGCCTGCTCATTCATTACATCGAGATGATCACCTCGTCCATTTACGAGCAATCTTTATGAGGTGTAGGCATTATCGGATTCAGTTGAACCCACACAAATGTGTCTTCTGTATAGAAACAGGTTGATTGCTGGGGTTTGTAGTTTCGAAAGCCGGCATTTGTGTTGATCCCTCGAAGGTCGAAGCTATCATCAAATTGCCTCCTCCTTCGAGTCTTCGCCAACTCCAAAGTTTGCAAGGGAAAGCAAACTTTTTACGACGATTCATTCCTAACTACGCCGAAGTTACAAAGGGTTTTACCCGGTTGTTGAAGCAAAATACTCCATTCTATTGGGATGAGATAGCTCAGAAATCTTTTGATGCACTCAAACACGCGTTGAACCATGCATCGTTGTTGCATCCTCCCAACTACAACCAAGATTACTTCTTGTATCTCGCCGCCTCTCATTCCACCATTGGAATGGTCTTAGTTCAGGAAGATGAATTCGGAACTGAACATGTGATATATTACCTTAGTCGAAGTTTAAATCCAACTGAGCTAAAATACTCACATGTGGAGAAATTGGCATTGGCAGCTGTTCAAGCTGTCCAACGTTTTCGTCACTACATTTTACTACGTAAAACTACAGTAATTTCGGATTGCAACCCTATGATCTACATTTTGACCAAGCAATTGCTAGGGGGCAAGTACTCTAAATGGATTTTTATCCTGCAGGAGTTCGACTTGGAATTTGAGAAATCTAAGTCTAAGAATTCTTTAGTTTTTGCGGAGTTAATGTGTGACTTCCCGTGTGCTGACACGGAAACTGTGGTGGAGGAGCCCATTGCGGACGAATCCTTGTTTCTAATCAGCACTTTAGATCCGTGGTATGGGGATATCATCGTTTATCTCTAGACCCAATCCTTTCGGCCAGAAATTTCAAGGTTAGAACGTCGAAAAATTCGATTCCAGTCCCAACAACTCAGGATTATTGGAGATACTCTTTATCGCCGTGGGGCGGACTCTGTGTTTCGACGTTGCTTAACACATGAGGAAGCTGAAAGGGTTCTAAATGACTGTCACTCTGGAGCGTGTGGCGGTCATATGTCTGGGTATGCCACAACCCAAAAGATATTGTGCGCTGGCTACTTCTGGCCGTCTTTATTTAAAGATTGTATTACGGCGGTCCAAAAATGCCAAATTTTTGATCGTAAGATGCGCGCTCCACCTGCTCCTCTCCACCCTATAATTTTCGTTGGTCCTTTTGCCAAATGGGGTATCGATTTTATCACATGTAACCCTCACTCGGCCGGGGGGCATGCGTATATCATCCTTGCGGTAGATTATTTTACCAAGTGGGCCGAGGCGATGCCTACATTTGAGGCAGACGGCAAGACAGCTGCAATTTTCGTGTTCAATCATATAATTGCTAGGTTTGGTGTCCCGCAAGAAATAATCACTGATCATGGGCGTCATTTTCGAAACGTTATGATGACCAAACTTACAGGCCAGCTTGGTTTACGTCACGACAGTTCAACCACTTATTATCCACAAGCGAATGGTCTGGTTGAATCCATCAACAAAGTTTTAGTTATCATGATTCGACGAATCATTGGAATTCATCGGTCGAACTGGCACAACATGCTATTTTCAACGCTTTGGGCATACCGAACTTCAGTAAAATCATCAACAGGGTTCACTCCTTTCCAACTAGTCTATGGTTTGGAAGCTGTGTTACCCATTGAATGCGAAATCCCGTCACTGCAAATGGCCATCGAGTTACTTCCAGCCACTTTCGAAGAGGAAAAGCGTTTGTTATACTTGGCTCAATTAGATGAGAATCGACGTGATGCTGCATTGGCGATCGAGACTCACGCAAAACGCATGAAAGCTCAGTATGATCGAAATGTGACCCCTCGAAATTTTTCGGAAGGAGATCTAGTCTTAGTTTACGATCAAGTTAATGATAAATTAGGCGTTGGAAAATTCGTTCCTATGTGGCATGGTCCCTATGTTGTCAAGCGAAAGCTAGCCAAAGGGGCCTATGAATTGGTAGACTTTGACGGGGACTATTTGGGTAAACCCAGAAATGGTCTTTACTTGAAGAGGTATTATGCTTAAAGGATGGGTGTGGAGATTTTTAGTTAGGATAGTTTTTCTTTCTAGCTGGTGTGTTTTAGTTTAAACAATGTGCTTAGCTTAGAGAGTGTTGTTTTTTCGTCATTATTCCTGCTTATCTTGGTTTTACCCTTGATATTGCAGATGTCGATGCCTCTCCAAACATACATCGGTTTCGCTGATGGTGCTTGTCGTAATACACGGAACATCTCTTCCGCAGCTTGGGTTATCTATTCGCCCTCTGACGAGTTAGTATCTATGCATGGGGTAAGCCTCGGTCAAACAAAGAACAACATTGCCGAGTATAGTGCAGTGATTGAGTTATTATTTGAATCTATTTCATTTGGGATTCGGAGTTTGATAGTGAGGTTAGATTCTGAACTCGTTGTATTACAGCTTAATAGAGTGTATGCCATTAGAAATCCAGTGTTATTAAGATTATTTTTGAGAGTGCGTCTTTTGGAACGTGAATTTGATTATATTGAATATCAGCATATTCCAAGATCTTTAAATACATTAGCAGATGCAATTGCTTCTCGAATGTTAAATAGACATTTGAAATAATCATACATGTAAATTTAAAACCATTCCATAATATGATTTACAAGATAAGCCGGTAATAGTGATATATATATAAGAGTGTGTCAAAAAATACATCGTCCTCGATCATAGGTTGAAAAACACCTTATGATCAGCAAAAATGATAAGTACAAAAAACAAAAATGTCACATGTGCCCACAATAGGCGATCATCCTATCAATGGTGATGATCTCTATAAGAAACCACTGCATGGGCCACCTTGCAAAGGAACCTCCTAAAAGGTTCCGAGACTCCAATCACATAGCACTGAAGTCGACGAGGAATGTCATCTATAGTGGTCTCTGGAATATCTCCTGTCAAGCGATCGAGATGACCCTCCAACTCGGCCAAAACCTCTGCTGATTCGTCTTGTGGGGCTGGCGTGGGTGCAACTGGTTGCTTCCTCTCGTAAGGCCGGAGAGCGGCTGGTCGCTGTGGACCCACATCTGCATTTGAAATTTTTTACTATCAGTTTTGAGACGATGGAAAAATAACAAAAAAAGTTAAAATAGGAAAAATGTTGAAAAGGATTTTACCTGACTCATCCCACTGCTCTCCTGGTGGAAGAACCATGTCTAGGTCACCACGTAAATCTATCCCAGCGTAAGGGAAGTCCTAAATAGAAAAGACCCGGTTTTCCAGCCATTGGAAATACTCAGGTTTGAATCGAGCAACCTCTTTCCTCTCGTCCGGGTGACGGCCATAACTGCGACCCATCGCATCAGTTTGGGCTCTCGAGGAAGCCCAGCTCCAACAGTAAGGTGCTGCGGGATCAGCATAGGAACCCTCTCCAGGCCAAAACTCACGACCAAAGCCCCATAACCAAAGGTCTTTAGTCGTCCGTTCTTGGCCCTGGTCAGTTGGCCTTTCACATTGGCCAACACAGCATCGCACCAGTTGAAGATGGTGCCTCAGAAGCAATCAACTGCCATACGCATCTGGGATCCGGTGGCAATATGTAATGCGGCAGCTCCACAAAGTCTGGTGACAGTAAACGCAATCACCATGAGCTCAGGACGGGATATGGTCTTTATGTCTATCCCTTTGTCTCTAGCCTGGCTGTTGCAGTACTCTAGCCTGAGGCTATCGACAGACTGGCCACCTGCCCTAGCCCCAAACAGAGTCAAGTCTTCGCCTCTATTAGGCAAACCAGTCAAGAAATATATGTCTGCCAGCTCGATTTCGAGCTGGTGGCTGCCAATGAAGAAGCACTGGTCCTGTACGGTCCATCTGTCAACCATCCACTGTAAGAAATCCACCTGAGCCCTCATCCCAGGAATGGCCCAGAATTTGTACAAGCCACACACCCTCAAAGCATCAAGTGAAGGCTGATGATTCCATGCGGCAGCATCCACATCCTCGTGCTCTCGTTCGCGCCAATCTAGCATGATGTACTCTCTGCATCAAGTATAAGGATAAATTAAATTGCTAGAAATTGTTTTGTTTGGTCCATTTTTGAGAATTTTTGGGTTAAAAACCCTTGCGACGGGGACCGCACCCTCCGGGTTAGACACAGTGCGTGGGACCGCGCTTTGTCTACATGGAAGGTGCGGACCCCGACCTTTTTCCCAATGGAGAAAAAGTCGGGGTCCGCAGGCCAGCAGTGGTAAACCTGCGGGCCCCCGCGCGCGGGTTTTATGCCTAAAAACCCTCCCAAAAATGAAATAAATGACTAAAAAAAAAAATCAAACAGTTAAAAATGAAGAGTAGGATGATGTGGATTACCTGGAGCAGACGGCGTTCGATTTCGACGGTTGGATTTTCTGCAATCTTCACGGGAAGTTTTCTGAGCAAAAGCACTATTTTCTCACCCAAACTTAAACGGTAAAAATGAATTGACAAAGGCCCTTTTTATAAGTTTTTTGAGTAAATAAATTACAAATTTGTTTATGTTTCACTTTGAAAAGGTATTTTTGCAACATTTTTATCCATTTCAAACAGGTATGAGTAATGTTTGTGTTTTTGTGCAGAATAAAGGATTACTCAGGCGAAATCTATCATTTTCGACGAAAAAACATTTAGAGTCACCTTTAAGCTCTTTTCTGACTCCTGAAACATGAAAAGATTGACTCGTTAAAACGGAATTAAAAGATGGTCCACTTACAGCTCTTTTCTGACCGTAAAAACATGAAAAGATCGCCGGATTTTTGTCGTTTCAAATTCGATATTGGTTATAAAACGACGTGTCATTGATCGCTTTTTTACTTTTTCGGGTCAAGGGCACTAATGACGAAAAGTACCCCTTGGTCGTAAAAGATCAAGCAGTTCTCTCAAGTATTATTTTATACTTTTTCGGGCTTGGGAGACACAAATTTACGAAAAAGGTCAACCCTGGAGTCTTCTTAAGTTTTTTCAGACTCTCTAAAATTGAAAAACGCCGAGTTTCTCCTATACTGGACTCGTTAAAATATCAAAGTAAAGGACCTGTTCGATTACAAACAGGAATGAACCACTCCTTAGGGTTCGAATTTAAACTAAGTTGGACTCATCCGAAGGATGAGCTTATAATCAAGCAAATGTTATCCTCCTCAAGCTTGTCAAAAATAAAGAGGTACTTGCCAGAAATGGTGGGGGAAAAGAGAGAAAAATGAGTCTGTTTGTCATACTTTGTAACCACTCTTGAACACGACACTTTTATTCACCTGGGTTGGGAAATCCTTTGCCTAACAGTTGATCAAACCACATTGAAAGTCTTCAGCCAGTTTCTGGGTATTAACTTTGGGTCAATTGTCACCAAACCATCTCCCGTGTCGTTATGTGTTCAAGAGGTCACTGCCAATAAGCCATTCATCTGCAAAATATATGTCATCCATCTTGACCATCCCTGAGTCAGTCCTTGCAACTAAATTTCTTCAACTTGATCTATGATTTCGTGTTGTGGGCTTGCCTACGATGGATCGCTTTCTATCAACATCAACTCATTATCTAGAAAGATGATCTAGAAATCGTCAGTACCTTGAGATCTGCATGCCTCAATGGCAGGTTTCTCGCCTTTGACGACAGTTTACATCATTGACTTTCGATCAAAGGATTCCGTGACATGTTCGACATCAACACATTTATTCGCATCTCATGGATTGTACTGGGTACTTTGAGAGCCATTGACATCACTGGTGGCTTCTCTCACACTTGTTAACAGTTTACATCATTGACTGGTAATCAAGTGGTTTCTACCATGTTCGACATCAACACATTCATTCGCATGGATAGAATCGTACTGTTTGGGAAGTAGAAATGAAGACCCTGGATCTAGTTTCCACAATTCAGGTTGCGAGGAATTTTGTATTCATTATATAATGGACGATTCATAAACAGATGGCTACGTCCATACTGTGTCCACCTGAGTCTATACTTGTGATGTTTTACAATATCATTCCTATATTAGAGCAGTAGTTAGTTTTTCTAGTCAGTTTTGATCTGAGTATGGGAATGCCTACCTCAGCGATGATATGATCTCATATATATATCTTGCATTGAATGTTTTTACAGGTTCCAACCAAGCTCTCCACGAGATGATCCTCGAAATGATAAAGTACTTCACTCTTCCTAAATGATGAATGAAATCCTCATCTACTACAGACTTCGAACTTTAGGGGGCAATCTGTTACACAAAAATATCGTCACCATAATTATTTGCAGTCAGTATGGGTCTATCATCACTTGTACTGTCCTCCTAAGCAAGTCTCAGACCTTAGCTCTTCAAATCAAGCTTTGAGAATGAGAGAAAGACATTAAAAATCAATGTAACTCTGGTTCCGCACTTTCTCTCATTGTCACCTGCGGTCCCGCACCTTCTATGTACAAAATCTGTGGACTGCCCGCTCTGTCCCTAACGGTGTATGTGCGGACCCCTGTGAAAGTCAAAAGGCGCAAGTTTTATCTTAAAAAACTCACTTTGGGTTAATTCTAGAGGTTTCTAGAAGGAATTTCGACGTGGATTGTTCGCTCTGAGGTGGTTCATGCATCCCAAAATAGAAGGAGCTAATCCCTTGATGAGAGGAGCTATCCCTTTGAAGGAGGACTTTATCCCTTTGAAGGAGGACCTAGTAACCTCCCTCCATTGCACTATAAATATAGGCATTGGGCTGGTTGTTGGAGAGGTTAGAAGCTGAATATTTTTGAGGGTAAATGCTGGTGAAATCAAGATTTCCTAGTTGAGCTTAAGAGGAGAGATCACATACCTTTTTGGCTTCAATGGGGAGTGAGTGAAACTTGTCAAAGTAGAGGAGACTTCTTGCTGGACCCTGGGAGGAGCTTGTACAGCGTCAAGGCACAGGTTGTAAAGTTCTTCTTCTTTTGAATTATACAATCAAACTCATTTTTCTCAACAAGTATCTCATGTTATTTGTTTCATGGACTCCTTGACTTTCATGTTAAATATGTTTTATGCAATTGGCTTTTCAGGTGCTATTTAATTTGTTTGCCTTGTTTGTGTTTGCAGATTCACGACAAAGGAGCTCATTTGGATCGAAGGAGCGAGGGAATCCACAAGCTTGCGTTGGACCTAAGGTAGGCCCTAAAAACACTTGTTTTCCATTGTTTATTAAAACATATTTAGAGAAAGATAGTGTCTGGTTGGTTTGCTTGTCATTAGGTCTTCTTTAGATTCTAGGAAGGTCTATCTTGTCCGCAAGATCGACTTATTTCGTGTGACACCACCACAGGGCGGTGTGTCCCTGCAATTTGGTTGCAGCGAACTTGAATCTTCTTTCCTCACTGACTTCTTCGTTCTCAAAATACTTATCCAAATCGCTTATCCAGTCCATCAGAACTTCTGCAGACAGACTGCCATCATAGTTAGGAATTTCCGGTTTGGGCTTGTTGCTAGCTAGCAACACTGACCTCAACAATTTTATCTCTGGGGCTTCCTCATCTGATCCATCTGTAGTAGCTACTGCCTCCTCCTCGCTGTCATCTCCAAGTTCTGGGTCTCTTCTCCTTCCTGCCTCCACTGCCTCTAAGCGAGTAGTAAGGGTCCTTATTTCTTCCCTCAATCCCTCGTCTGCTGCTCTGCGCACACCTCTTCCACATCCTCGTCTTCCAACCTCCATATCCTGGCTCTTTCAACTTCCTGCTCTGATACCACTTGATGGGTCCAGCCCACCTTGACACACCACACACGGTCTTTAACGCGTGAATAAAGAGAAATTAATGATGATCAGCAGATTAGGTGTAAGGTGGATTCACCGGCGGTTGATTGTAATGATGTGGATTTGGTCCTTGGAACCTGCACTTGTGATTGGTACTTTTTGCTTCAGTTGTTGGACAAGTGTCCTCCCTTGGAATTCTCGAGCCCGCCTTGGTATGGGTGATCAAACCCTAGCATGAATCATTTGCGTGCACATTCATTCAGTTTGTAAGCTCTGCGTTCTTGGTAGGCTGTGGCAGTTTCTGTGTGAGGTTCTGCTATTATGTGCTCTGGTTCAGGGTTTTGACCTGAAAGTTTCCTTCCTCCATCCAGTATGAATGCTGTTATCACTGTAATTTCGATCTCTGCTTTATCTGCACTTGTTCTGGTATTTTACTATGTGTTTGTGGCTCGCTGGTTAATGTCTCTGTGCCTTCTTAGTATACAGTGTCAATGCTGGTGGTTCTTATGGTCATTGAGATTTTCTTCTGGCTGGAACTTTTCCAGGTAACAAACATTGGGTTCCTAGTCATCTTTCCTCGGGTTCGAGCAGAATGTGGTTGCAGTTCTCTTCGGCTCCTTCAACGTTGCAAGGGTAAGTTTACTGGTTCCATGCTATCAGCAGTTACCTTTTTTCCCTCAGTCGACTAATGTCTTTGCTCCTTCGCGAGCAGGGTGACTTTATCGAACTGCCAAGACCGCAGCTCGCCTCCGTCAGGTAAATTTTGGAACCGGTTCTTATTGTTCTATGTACTCTCGCCTTATTTCGCTGTTCAGTCCTCACGAAACTTGATGTATGGCTGTTGTTGCAGGTATGATGACCTGGAGGGTTTCGGAACCTGGCTGTTCGAAACTCCGGCTAGACCCGGGTAGTGTCGTTCTTTGTTCCTCTTGTTGTTTACATTCAACGCCTTAAGTTTGGGGTCACTGTAATCTCTGTTTCAGAATTTTGCTGAGCCATCGACTATATGAAGTCTCGGCTGTAGGCTTGCATAACTGTTTTTGCTATTTGTTAGCTGTAGGGTTTCTAAGCCCGCACTGTATATTGTCCTGAATTTGTAATAAATTTTTGGCACCGAGTGTATAATTGTTTGAATAGGGTTTTGGAACAATGTATGACTGAACAGAGGTTTTTCCCGTACTTATTTTATAAATGAAAATTATGAATTTTACTCTTCAGGCATACCTGGGTACTCTGCTTGGTTTCTTGTTTGTCAATGCTTGCACCTTGTTTGTAGATTTGCTGCTCGAGGTTCGGCGTTCATATGCTTGTTGATTCGGGTCCGTGGGTCTTGTCTCTGCAACACGTTCGGGAATTGTTTTTGCAACTGTCTGGTTTCGTATGCTTGTTTGGACCAACGTAACTCAAAATACATGCATGTAAATATACCTGTAGGATAGAATAAAGACAGACCTGTATTGTGAATGGAAATCAATGTAATGTCATATAAATAATTTAAACAGCTATAGGATGCTGGAGAGGAATGTCTGTGTGCACAGAAAATATATTTCTTTATTCACTTCTCAAAAAGTCGAACCTCCCAATTGTGTTATGTTCCTCTTTTAAAAATGATCTTCAGGAACTGTTTCTTTGGAACTGTTTTGTTTTTCCAACTGCTGTTGGTTACATCCTGTTTAGTTACATCCGTTTAGTTCCGGAACTGTTATTGTCTTACAATATTATTACGAAAGTAAAACTAGTTGCTTGTAACAATTATCCTAATTAATTCTAATTCTTGACCTTCCTATTTACTGTTCGTTTATTAAATTAGACAACATAAACAAATAAAAGTAAAAGAAAAACAACCACATTGTTCATTGAGAAAATTACTCCTTTGTCCTCTTGAGAGACCAAACAACCTTTCCTTTTTGTCTTAACCTATCAGCTAGATGCTCCTGCATCATATGGTAAATTAATAAAAATATAAATAAACGAGAGGTATGGTAAACAAACAAAACATTTTTTTTATATTTACTCCATAAGTCACCTTATATTTGCGAACACTAAAAAAATGCGTTATATTTAGGTGAAACCTATGGGAAAAATACTATGGGCCAAATACCATGGGCTAGATTATTATTAATACCATGCAAAAAACATTATTAACCCTAATATTAGTATTAATAAAAATAAAAAATGGCACATGGTATTGACCCATGGTATTCATGTGGAATGTAGCCTATTTAAATGGGGGAATTAAACCAGCATAGATCCATAGATCCATCTTTACTCTGGATCTACTAAGCCCGGAGAGGGATCAAATATCGTGATATGAAAATTAGCATAGAGTGAAAAAATATTTGATCCCTCTCGGGGCTTGGTGGATCAAGAGTAAAAATGGATGTTGTAATTTAATGTATGTTAAACATTTTAACTTGGTTAAAATAAAAAATAAAATAAAAATCAATTATTAATTTTATTAATTTTTATAAATTACTAATAGTAACTTTTAAGCTCCAGGTTTATGATAATCCATGGTAATACCATGGTATTCATGTGAGCATAGACTATTTAAAGGGGAAATTCTATCATCCTAGATCCATCTTAATTCTGGGTCTACCAAGTGCTCAGAGGGATAAATAGATTTCATCCCCCTAAGAGTGGTAAATGTGGAGTTAAGATGGATATAGGTTGGTTTTTATGATAATGAAGATATTAAATAGACTTAGGAAATTATATTGTAAAAACATCTTAAGGTGAATGGTTAAAGCTACATTTAGTCACTTCACAAAATTTAGTAAAAAATACCAATATCTCCATTAATATTTGTTTTTAACTTTTTTTGATTTAACAAAAAAAATTCAAAACAATGAAACCTTATCACTCTTTCCACATCACCCTCGCAGAAGATTTCTCACCATTTTTCAAACATTCTCAATATGATATCTTCATGAAAAAGTTTAGGTACTGATGTTGGATTAGTTGTTTGAAAAATAAGCTGGTTTGTACAACCTTTCATCTTCTGTGCTATTCTTAGTTTGTCCTAATGATCTGTAGGGGTTGGAGCCATTGCACCATATTTTCCTAAAAGGTGGAGATTGTTCACCAAAAAGGAAATTAATCTACATGTTACAACGCTGTTAAAAAATGCGAGACCTATGAGGGTAGTGAATTATGCTAATAAGCAATTTAGATTGGGAGAGACGTAATTAAATTTTATTATTTAATTGAAGATTTCCAATTAAAATAATAATAAATCTACATTTATATATTCATATATTGATTGGAAGGATTCTCACAATGGTTACTTCTTTCAATTAGATCCTCTTCAAGCCTTTGGGATACCTAATACTTTCTTATATAATATAGTTGGGGCTTGCTACTTGTTGGCATGTTGGGGTAAACAAACTTGATGTGTTTCTTTTTATCTCGCAGTTGGAGTCTATGGAATAAGAAAGAAATTTGATAACTTGAAAAAAGTGGTAGCTTGACAAAAGTTGTAGAGAAAAGATTAATCTCTCCTACCTTGACAGAACTCGTTGTCAATATCAACACCTACAAGAACTTTGTTGTGGAATATTATCAAAACTAATAGAATGATATGAAAGAGTGTATTGTAAGAACCTTGACAGACACGACCACTGAAACTTGGAACATTGTTTGTAGGAAGAGAAAATTATGTTTCTTTTTTCCAAACATGTATGCTAGTATATTACAGTTTAATGAATATGTTTTCTTATTATCATATATGGTTTCATACTTTAACAAAACATTCGCCAAGACTTCACAATGTTTTATTATTCAGTAAAAGATTTACCAAGATCTTACAAGATTTTATAATTTAGTGAAAGATTCTCCATCACTGTATAAGATAATATAATCTAGTGAGAGATTCCCCAAAAAATTATATATACATATTATATTATTGATAAAATCGCCTCCCATTTTTCCTATGTATCATGGGGATTAGCCCATTTATTATACATATAAATTTAGGGTGGTTCTTAAAATTTTCCCTGACATCGAGATTAGTATGTAAAACCCCTTGGGCTAATGTCGCTCCAATGTTTGGTTGGAGGTCTTCCATTTGATTATTTCCAATGTTTACATGAAAAAATTTAAAATCACCATGCTTTTTGAGAAAAATAACAATCCTTGTTATCAATGGAGAATGATCGATGTCAAAAAGATACTCGCTTCTGGAAATCCTTATGCATTTTTGGATAACCACCATTGAGTCACCGACAATAATCAAATTGTTAATGCCTTAAGAGATGCTTATCTTCAAGCCTTATCAAAGTGAGAGTGCTTCGGCTTGGTTATTTGAGGCTTTCTCAAGCCCATGCATACTTTGTTTCATATTTTTCTTCGAGGTTAATTATCATCCCTCCGTCTCCTGCCTCCCCATGTATAGAAAAAATATTACAAGTATTAAGTTTTTTATATATTTATTAACTAAAGTAAAATTATGAAATAGTATTGTTATCATTATTATTTTAATTTATATGATGAGATAGATATATCTATTTATATTTTATGTATATCTTTATTAATGTTTTTATTTTTTATTTGATTAGAATAGTCATAATACATATAATTACATACATATATGTATAACACTCATTTTTAACATATATATGTCTAGAAAATTTTAATGTAATATGCATAACATAGATTGATTATGATTATATACATATAGTTTAGGAAAAGAGGTTATTATAAGTATTAAGCTTTTATATGGTTATTAACTATGAAATTATAGAAGATAGGATTTGAAATTATGGAAGATAGGATTATTGAAAGATGAGTTGCAACTCACTGGTAAGACAATTGCTCACACTTACATTTACCATGCCAACACTCAAGAACATATATAAGATTACAATTTAATTGAACAAAATCCCTAAAATATAGGATCTAAAAACTAACAAGGACTAATTAGGACAATTAGTGAAAACAAAACTCCAACACATAACAAATTCTAATAATAGGAGATTCTGTTATGAAACCAGCTCAAGAAAAGATAGGAAAGATAGATCAACGCCTTAGAATTCAGCCTCTTCGAGGGGGCAACCTCCTTTACATTACATAAATGAACAATTATTCGATGATTCAAATGACAAAACCTCCTTTCTATATATAGGAGTCTAAGGAGTCACAATATAATCCAGCCGACCTAACAATAATAATATAAAGCCACAAAAATAACAATAGAGGGATTCTATGGGGCACATAAATAACAATATGGGGGTAATAGGGGCACAACAATATAAATAAGGGGTATAACTACAATAGTAATGGGTAATCACTAGTATTATAGGGACCCAACATGCCCCTCTCCTTCAAAAAAGTGTTGTCCTCAACGCTTGAGTAGTTCTGGATACTTCTGCATAAAATTCTCATCCTCCCATGTGGAATCTTCAGCAGATAAGTTCTTCCACTTGATAAGATACTCTGAAATTGATCGATTTCGTAGCTGTCGAGTTCTTGTTTCTGTGATTGCTTCCGGTTCCAATATAATTTTTCCTTCCTTGTCAAGTTCTGGCAATATTGTTTGAATTGGGAGCTTGTCGCCTATAACCTTCTTTAAACATGAAACATGGAAAACTGGGTGCAATCGAGAAGCTGCAGGAAGCTCCAATTTGTATGCCATAGTACCAATCTTTTGCAACACCTTGTACGGACCATAATACTTTGGTGATAATTTATTATCCTTCTTAGCTTGCTTTAGGGACATTTGCTTATATGGTTGTAGCCGTAGGAATACCCAATCACCTACATCAAAACTTCTTTCACTGCGATGTTGATCTGCCTGTTGTTTCATTCTATTTTGTGCCAACACGAGGTTATCCTTTAAGAGTTGGAGGACTTGTTGTTGATGTTCGATGTGATGTTCCACTACCTGAACCTTAGAATTTTCTCTTAAATATGATGTGATGGATGGTGGTTGATACCCATAAAGTGCCATAAATGGGGTCATTTTTGTTGCTGTATGGAAGGAAGTGTTATACCACCATTCAGCCAGAGGCAACCATTTGACCCATTGTGTCTGTTTATCAGATACAAAGCAACGAAGATATCCTTCCAAACATTTGTTTACTATCTCAGTTTGCCCATCAGATTGAGGATGATAAGATGAGCTATGAGCTAACTGAGTACCAAGAGAAGAAAATAATTCTGTCCAAAAATTTCCAGTGAAAATGGGATCTCTGTCACTTACAATAATCTTTGGGTTTCCATGTAGCTTTTGAACTGTTTCCATAAATGCAGTAGAAACTGTACTGGCTTTAAATGGATGTGATAATGCACAAAAGTGTGCATACTTGGTAAGTCTGTCAACTACCACCATGATGACACTCTTTCCCTCAGACTTGGGTAAACCTGTGATAAAATCCATTGAAACCTCCTCCCAACGTTGGCTTGGAATGGATAAAGGTTGTAATAGACCCAGTGTCTTAATTGTTTCGACTTTATTTTGTTGGCAAACCAAACATTCCGCCACAAAATTTTGAATATCTGATTTAAGGCCATCCCAAAAAAATTCCTTCTTAACCCTGTGGTAAGTTTTTAAAAATCCTGAGTGCCCTCCTAAGGGAGAAGTGTGCAATTCCATAAGAATCTTTTGTTTTAGCTGGGAATTCTTACAGAGGTATAAGCGATGTTTGTACCATAACGAATCATTTTTCCAGCTAAATGTATCAGAAGTACGAGAATCTTGTTGTAGCTTCCGAATAAGTGCCCACACTTCTTCATCATTCTTCCATTCCTCCCCTGCTTCGTTTATCCAATCTGGTTGGATAATAGAAATGGCACACAACAATGCTTCCACATCCTCATCCTTTCTTGAGAGTGCATCTGCCACCACATTTTGCTTCCCTTTTTTGTAGATGATTTCAAAGTCATAACCCAACATCTTTGTGACCCACTTTTGTTGCTCTTCAGAGGATAATCTTTGTTCTAAAAAGTATTTAAGGCTATCATGATCCGTTTTTACCTTGAAGTGTCTTCCCATTAGGTAGGGTCGCCATTTCCTGAGTGCATGGAGTATTGCTAACATTTCCTTCTCATAAATAGCTTTGCTTAAAAACTTTCCCTTGATTGGACGACTTTCAAAAGCAATGGGTCTTTCATCTTGCATTAGAACAACACCAATTCCATTTCCTGAAGCATCACATTCCACAATAAAGGTTTTTGTGAAGTTCAGTGTAGCTAAGATCGGTGCTTGGCACATTGCCTCTTTAAGATTTTCAAAGGCCTTTGTTGCTTCCAGAGTCCATGAAAATGAATCTTTCTTCAATAATGTTGTTAGAGGTGCTGCTATTCTCCCATAATTCTTAACAAACTTGCGATAATACCTTGTCAACCCAAGAAATCCTCGCAGATGCTTTATGGATGTGGGGATTTTCCATTCCTTAATGGCTTTAATTTTGCTAGGGTCTACCTTAACTCCTTCATGAGATACAATATGACCCAAATATTCCACCTCCTGGACTCCAAAAAAACATTTGGATCTTTTTGCATATAATTGTTTCTCCTCCAATAGTTGTAGCACCCTGTCAACATGTTCAACATGATCCTTCCAAGACTTGCTGTAGATTAGTATATCATCAAAAAATACTAACACAAATTTTCTAAGGAATGGTTTGAAAATTGAATTCATCAAACCTTGAAATGTTGAAGGTACATTCGTAAGGCCAAAAGGCATGACCAAAAATTCATAATGACCCTCATGAGTTCTAAATGCCGTTTTCAGAATGTCTTCAATCTTCATTCTGATTTGATGATATCCCGAACGAAGATCCAACTTGGTGAAGTAAATTGATCCATGCAATTCATCCAGTAATTCATCAATGACAGGAATGGGGAACTTATCTTTAATAGTGAGCTTGTTGAGCTCCCTATAATCCGGACACATGCACCATGATCCATCCTTCTTGTGCACCAATACTACTAGAGCTGAGAAAGAACTTTGACTCGGTTGAATTATACCAGCCTCTAGCATTTCTACAACCATACGTTCAATTTCACTTTTTTGGACATAGGGATAACTGTACGGCCTGATGTTTGGAGGAACACTTCCTGGAATTAGATGAATAGCATGATCATGATCACGCATAGGTGGGAGACCTTTGGGAGTCTCAAATACCTTGGAATGATTGTCCAGGACTTTTTGGAGATCTAGAGAAATAGATGATTCCAATGTGGAAACATCTAGCGAACATAATTGTGCAATTACACCTCTTTGCTCCTTTTTTAGAAGCTTTGTCATGCCATTAGAGCTGATTATCTTTCCTGGTTTCCTTGCAATACCCCTTAATTCAACTTCCTTTCCTTCTGTAGAAAATTTGATGAAAAGTTCTTGAAAATTAAAAGCTATTGTACCCAAGGATTGTAGCCATTGGACTCCTAGGACAACATCAACACCTCCCATTGGAATGGAAAGCATTGGGCTAGTCAATACATATTCTCCCATGGATAGCTCGATATTATGGCACTTTCCAGAGCAATTTATTGTTCCTCCATTTGCAATCATCACTTGACACTCTGGTGCTAGATATAGGAAGCAATTCAATTCTTTTGCTACCCTACAATGAATAAAATTGTGGGTGCTTCCTGAATCAATCAACACTATTACCTTTTTCTTCTTGATTTGTCCTTCTATCTTAATGGTTTGAGGAGTGGTAATTCCCGCCAATGCATTACAAGATATGGTCGGATTTATTTGTTCTTCATCTAGGCTTTGTCCCTGGATTATATCCTCTTCTTTTGACCTTTCTTTCTCCTTTTCTTCTTCTTCTTCACAATCTATGTATAATAATTTCTTCTCAGCACACTTATGACCTTTTGTGTATTTGCTATCACAACTGTAACAAAGCCCTTTTTCTCTTTTTTCTTCCAATTGTTGTGGTGTCAACCTTGTAGGTTGTGGAAGACTAGGGGCAACAACACTTCCGTCTTTATAGTTGTGAGTGGTATGCTTCCTAGTTGCCATAATTTTGCTTTCCATTTTTCTTGCTAACCTGAATGCCTTCTCTAATGAATCAGGTTCCCAAAGGCGAACATCATGTTGGATATTATCCTTTAAAGACCCTATGAACACATTAATCCTATGCTCCTCTGGAATATCTTTTACCCTTATGTTCAATTTTTGGAACTCCTCAATGTGCTCCATTATTGAACCCTTTTGTTTGAGACTTATTAATTGGCTAAAAAAAGTGTTGCTTTTTGTATCCTCATAATGTGCTATCAATTCTTCCGTAAAAATTGCCCAAGTGATAAATTGTTTACGAGAACAAAGCCATTGATACCATACAAACTGATTTGGTTCCAAATATACAGTTGCCATACATACCTTTTGTGCGTTTTTCACATTATTGAGATCGAAGAATTGCTCCATTTGTAATATCCATGTGGCGGGATCCTTGCCATCAAACTTCCTCATATCGATTTTTGGAATATGGTGATTCTTCGATCCAACATTAGCATCTATGGAATCATGATTAACATTTCTTTTGTTCTCATCATGAGTTTCCTTTACTACCTTTTCACCATTAGTAAGTATTTCTTGTAGAAAATTTGTCAAATCTGTCTTCAAATCTGCCATGCCTGTCTTCAAATTTGTGTTCAAATCTATCTTCAAATTGTACATCTTAGCTTCCATGCCATTCATCTTAGCTTCCACGCCATTTATCTTAGCTTCTGTTAACTTTTGTGAGCGTGACATTTGTTGCACTTGTTCTTGTAATTTTGATATATCATGTAGCATTTCTTCCTCTTCTTCATGAGTCATGCTAGAGCTTTCAGGTTCCTTACTAGGTGTTTGCATTTTCTTTCCTTGGGGCATCAGTTACCGATAATAATTCTCTACTATGCCCTTTGAATTCCTTCAAAATAAATTTTCAAACCAAGCTTAAGCAAAAATTTAAAAAAATCTACACACCTTTTTTTACTTTGTAGGAGATCGATATTGCCTCTGATGTATCTCTGTACTTTCCAATCATCTAGTTCTGAATTTGTGACCTGTAGTAGCTCTCTGTGTCCTCTTTCCAATGCCACCAGTTTGATCCAAATTGGATTCTCCAAGAAAGAGTTATGCACAATCTCCCAAGATGACCTGATTATAGACCTTTCTAGAAGAGCGAACTTGTATGAAGTGCCACGTGTACAATTTTCGATCTTTGGTTCTGAAAAAGATATACAAGAAACTACAGTCCGTCCTCTTTCTGTACCTTCTTACAAAATTTCAATCTGATTCCCAGAGAGAAAGTTATGGCGATTTTCCCCAGGTTACCTGTTTTGAATGTAATTCAGGAGTTTGCAAAAAGACCAACTTCCTCAGATCATATCTCCGAAACACGTGAAAAGCTCTGAAATTCGGACCCAAGGTTCAGCGCGATTTCTTCTCAAATGGGTTTTTTTGAGACTTCTGAAACGTCACAAAAAAAAGTATAGCGAAAATGCCACGATGACCTGTTTGGAGCAGCGAAACCCTAGAATCCAAAGCTCTGATACCAAATGTTATGAAACCAGCTCAAGAAAAGATAGGAAAGATAGATCAACGCCTTAGAATTCAGCCTCTTCGAGGGGGCAACCTCCTTTACATTACATAAATGAACAATTATTCGATGATTTAAATGACAAAACCTCCTTTCTATATATAGGAGTCTAAGGAGTCACAATATAATCCAGCCGACCTAACAATAATAATATAAAGCCACAAAAATAACAATAGAGGGATTCTATGGGGCACAGAAATAACAATATGGGGGTTAATAGGGGCACAACAATATAAATAAGGGGTATAACTACAATAGTAATGGGGTAATCACTAGTATTATAGGCACCCAACAGATTCTATATTTCTCCATTAATTCAATTACAACCCTCAACTACATAAATATATGCATGGAATTTATCTTTGACATGTTTTATAATTTTTTTTCTCGGTAAATCTATTCTATTCTATTATATTATATACATGAAAACATTACAATCATAGAGTCAGGTTGCCCAAGGCCGACTGTGGCTCTTTGGGTTAGCATTTCGCAGCTCAGTATTAGCCCTCGCAGGGGCAGCATTTCCATACAGAACCGCTTCCACATCGCGACATAACACAACATTGTTTTCAGACCATACAAAAACATCCCGCGCAGGGGCTTCGGAGCAAAAATTCATCCCTCGCAGGGGCATCAGAAGACTTATGACAGCTCCCTTACGGGTCCTACTGACAAAACCAGAGCAAACATAGACATATATATAAACTAGAGAGACACAGACAGAGACATATAACCTATACCAGACACAGACAGAGACGTATGACCTATACCAGACCTGAACAAGTGTGGAGGACGACAGAGTGTGCCACTGGAAGCTATTCCTCCGGCTTCTCCTCGAGAATTCTGCACCACCCGTGATGTTCGGGGAAGCCGTCCCACTCTTCCACTGCGTTCTTCTTGGAGGTCGACGCCTCCTGCTCCTGAGGTCGGTTAGGAATCTGCTCAGGTACCCCCGCTGGCTCTTCCTCGACATTTTCCCGTTGTTCACCTGGGAGCTCCCCCTTGCTGCCCGAACCGCCTTCACCTTCCTGAGAGTCCTCAATGAATAAAACCGAGATGTGTGCATTGATGCGGGAATTGTCCCTCGAGCTGCCAAGAGTGAAGATGGCAGATCCGAACGCTGGAAGAGGGTGCGGTCCAGCATTGGGATTGCCCATGTCCATGAATTGACTTGCCTGGATAGGAGTGGCCCCTGCCCTTCTGTGGCAGTAACAACAACAGCAGTGGTGGTGGGATTCCGCAGCAGGGTGGCGAGAAGAACCTCCTCGAGCAGACCCCCGTCGACTAAGCAACCTTTGCCTGGGTCTAACCATCTTTGCAGGGATGCCGGTGGCTTGAAGCAGAGCGGCAATTGGAGGCTTTCCCGGCTTGAGTCGCCCCCCAACAGAATTAAGTCCTCTCCCAACAGTTCTGGGACGAAGCTCAACAGAACAGAAACAACAACCAGCAGAATATCCAAGCTTGAGACTTCCCTTGGCTTCTTGAATGCTGGCTGTAACAGCAAGAGCTATAGCCTGAATGATAAGATTGCCAACAGAAACCTAAGCTGCGTGATCCTCACTCTGAGCATAGACCTGCAACATACCCTCATCCTTCTTAAACCTCTCAACATTCTCTCGAGACCTGTTCTCCATAACTGCTCTCTACAGCCTCCCCATTTCACCTTACGCTGCATTGAATGCCCTGCTATCGCGTCTCAGCTCTTAATTCCTCGGCGGCGAGAGGCATTGAATTCCCTGATTGATCTCGAGGCAGCACATGTCTGGCATGTGGCTCCTCACTGCCACTTGTACTAACACCCGCATCCGAGGAAACTGCATCTCTTTGGATCAGGCTTTCGCATTCCTGGACCTGGAGATTGTTTGGAATGATATCCGTGTTTCCTGATAGGAGGGTCTGTTCATTTTCTACCCCAATGTTAGCCAAGAGGTCAGCTATCTTGTTGCCCTCTCTTTTTGTGTGATTGAAGGAGATGGCTCTATTATTGCGCAGATCTTGTTCAATAGCATTCAGCCTCGCTTCTAGCCTCCAACTGGATGCAACTTTCCTAGCTTGAGAGCCGTTCTGTATGCGCGTGGCCATGTTTATGAGGATCTGGGAGTCGCCTTCTACAATCAAGGGTTGAAGGTTGAGGTTCCCGGCTAGCAGGAGACCTTGCCACAGTCCCTCTAGCTCTGCGGAGTTGTTGGTATCCCACCCAATATTTCCAAAGTAGATCTGCAGAGGAGTGCCTTCATGGTTCCTCAAAATTCCCCCAAATCTAGCTGCTCCAGGATTGCCTTTGGAAGCCCCATCAAAGTTGAGTTTGTAAGAGTAATTAGGGGGGCGTTCCAGCGGCTGTTGTCCTTGATGCTGCTATTAGAAGGGCCATTCTTGGCAACTTCTTGTGGCAGATGCAATTGCCAGTTGTCAAGAATGCTTTTCTCATTATCTGTAGAGGGGAGATCCTCCTTTGTCCATGATCGAAGCAACATCGTTTCTTTGAGATTCCCATGTAGCCTGTTCCAAATTTCTTCAATAGGAGAGCGTTTGTTTTTGAATATACGTTTGTTTCTTTCCTTCCAAATGTTCCATAGGACAGTTCCCGGGATGCTGTTCCATAGATAGTTGAGGATCTTGCTTTTGTAGGGGTTCTTTGGCCATTGTCTTATCGAATTGATGATGTCGTTTTCCCCTATACATCTTTTTTGGCATCTGAAGCTCACCTTTTCCCATAACTGGTTGGCGACATGTTTTATAATTTAATTTAATTTATTAATTTAATTTTTTAATGTGGTATACATAATATAAATTATATGTAGACAATTTTTTTTTTAAGAAATAGGTAGCAATTTTATAACAAAAGTTGGAAAGAGGCCAGGTCCCTTACATTCATGAGAAGTATAGTCTCATAGATATGTAGAGATTTTTTAGTGAGACCTTACTGCTACCTTCTTTATTTCTATAGCCTAACATTACATCACATATACTATATATTTTCCATAAAACCCCGCAAAGCTTAACTATCCGATATAACATAAAATTCGAAAGACATACTACTCACGACCATCATGTTCCTTGGCATCCTGAGTAACATCTAGTGACTGGCTCAGTTTCACTATTTCCTCAGCATCAGACTCCTAATTGTTGTTCGTAGCTTCCCCGACTCCCTCTGCCATTGGAACAAGTGCCTCGTGCAGGCCAAACACCTCCTTCAACACTCCTACCGTTGTCGTTTCGACCTTAACTTCTATGTTATCCACTTTAAAATTCAAATTAATCATCCCTATATTCAGGGTTTCCATAGCCTTCTGCAACAATTCCATGTATTTTCCTAACCCAGCCAAATGAGACAATACCACAATAATTTGATCTTGAATCTCTTTCACAACTTGCTTGGATTATTTATCAATCATCTGCATCACATTTCCGTTTCTCCCTGAATCCCTAGCTCCATTTCCACTACATGTATTTGCTGATGCCATCTTCCTTGAAATTCTTGCCTACACCAAAAAAATTATGTTCCTAAGTTGCATAACCCAACTTATATATAAAACCAAGTGACCCTTTTGTGATGAGACTCCAATTTTTTCAAACTTAATTGAATTCCCTGCCTGCAACTCTGTCATGGCATGCTCCTCCATTTGAAGCACCATCAAAATGCATTCGGGTTGATACGCGAAGGTACTGAGAATAATCTCACCTGAGTTCCCATTTAATAACCGGCTTGAATTATTCCACTTGTCCTACTTCATGGCTACTAACCACTGTTGCGCCCATCTGTGATTTATTATGCTGCAACCCTTGACAACTCCCCACAATCCTTTAACCATCTCCGAGGTGTTAATTAAGGAAATATACCTTTCAACCACGCTTAACTCGATGATCCACTTGTACTCCATTAGGTGTTTAATTAATCCGATCATTATGCGACGTGACATGTTAGAACATCGAGTTCAATATGTAAAACTCCTTGGGCTAATGTAATTCTAATGTTTTCTTGGACGTCTTTCATTTGATTATTTCCCAATTTTACATGAAAAAATTTAAAATCATCAAGCTTTTTGAGCAAAATAACAATCCTTGTTATCAATGGAGAAGGATCAGCGTCAAAAGGATACTCGCTTTTGGAAAGCCTTATGCATTTTTGGATCACCACCATTGAGTCACCGACAATAATCAAAATTTTAATGCCTTTGGAGATGCTTATCTTCAGCCCTTCCGAAAGTGAGAGTGCTTCGGCTTGGTTATTTGAGGTTTTCTCAAGCCCATGCATACTTTGATTTTCTTTGAGGTTAATTATCATCCCTCCCGCTCCTGCCTCCCCGTGTATAGAGAAATTATTACAAGTATTAAGTTTTTTATATATTTATTAACTAAAATAAAATTATGAAATATTATTGTTATCATCATCATTTTAATTTATATGATAAGGTAAATATATCTATTTATATTTTATATATATTTCACATTTCTATATAGATAATATTCTTATTTTTCAATTTATTAGAATCATCATAATACAATATTTATGTATCCCGGATGCGGGTGACAGTGGAGGACAATGAGGTGGTTGCCAACTGGGTTGGTGTGTGGTGAGACCACATGGCCTCCCGCAGGGCGGCACAGTGGTCCAAAAATGGCATTTACCATCGCCATAAATGCACCTCAAGTGAGCGCTGCCACCATTCTGATAACCGCCATCAACCTCGGCTCAAGGAAAACATGAACTCTCGGGAAAATATCACTTCTGTTCTTGCCAATCCACCCCTGCAACCTCGGCCCCTGCAATGCCTCTGCCCTCATGCAGTGACGGCACCCAGCTCCCACACAACCACTGGGAGACGCTGCAATCTCTTTTGCTGTATTGATTTTGGCTCGGGCATCCACTTCACCCAAAGCCTGAATTATCAATTTATCATCCTTTCGGCCCTGCTTGCTCCTCCCTCTGCTAAATTGTCTACTAACTCCACTGTGACGTTACATCCCATTGTGCCCAATTCTGAACGAAACTCGCCTCCACTTGCAGACAGCATGGTGCGACACAGGATGCGTAGCCGTAGGGGTGGGAACCAAGGGAGCCTGAGTCGCTCTCAGTGCTCTTCTGCTTCGGAGACCACTTCCTCTCTGGCTGAGCAGAACACTAGTCGTTATCCAAGTACGCGCAGTGGAAGAGGTCGCCTCTGCCACGCCTCCCAGCAGCTTCCCCTCCACTTCTAGCCCATATCCCAGTGGCATTCCACCCACTCCTTAGTTTCATTCCCAGAATGCCCATTTCACCTTTCGCTCCACCCTGAACAAGCCCCTCATCACGGCCACCATAACCATTAGCTTTCACGAGGATAAGCTGAGCTCTGAGGCACAAGACTCCGAGGTTGGAGGACGACTCACGACAATTGAGGAGCAAGGAACAATGGGAGGTGGCCGAACCAGAGCAATGGGGATCTTGAACATTGCTTGTGGCGGGCGCATCACAGCGGGGAGCAACCAAACCAAAGCCAAACTGGAACTAGCTCAGACGAGTATTCAGGGTGCAGAGGAGCGGAGCCAAGAGCAGCAGACCAGATGCACAGGGAAGGAAGTGAATGAGGCTCTGCAAGTGAACTGGGTAATTGACGAATATTGTTGTTTCGTTGAGGAAGAACACTCGGAGTTGCAGGCTGGCGACATGGAGACTTCGCCGCTGGCAAGTGGCGACATGGACAAGTATAAATGCTTCATCGTGGAGGAGCACCCTCCGTCGCCGCCACGTCCCTATCCTGCCACCTCGATGTCGTGTGTTAGCCGCCTGGTCTACCACCTTGCTGCCACTCAACGTGCCACGTGCTTGCCTCGTAGACTGCCACTCAGCATGCCACGTGTCTCAGGTTCATTCGGACTCTGTTTTTTAGATTTCTGTTTTCAATGGGTTTTTGGGGAAAAACTTAAAATTTTAGGTTCTTCAGTTGGGTTTAGTTTTTTTTGGTCTCCTCAGATACAATGATACAAAACTGGATAATTTGCTGGTTTTCCTTGCGTGGGCAGCAAGTTAGTTTTTTGAACTACTTTGGTTATGAATTGGTTTCCCTTCTGAGCAGTGCAAATCTAGTTTTTTTTCTGATTGATGCCTTTTCTCTGACATAGATAAGTACAAGCTTCAGCCTTAGTGTATGATACCCTCTTTACATTAATAGAATTAGTATAACTTAGAAAAAAAATACATATATTTATGTACATGTGTGTGGCTCTTTCTCAACATCTATGTGCTTAAAATTTTAATGTAATATGCACAATATAGTTTGATTATGATTATATGCATAAATTGTTTATGATTTTGTTAATAAAAATAAAATTACAGTATAACAAATTGAATTGAAAATATTTATTATTTGTTATTTTTATTATTATTTTTTTTATTGTTTTAATTGAGTTAACATTATATTTTACTATTATTAATATTTTATTTAATGTTTCTATATTTCTATTTTTGCAGCGATAAAATGTAGAGAGTTCCTTAAACAAGGTGGAAAAGTGGACAGCCCCAAGGGTTAGCTCAGTTGGTCAAAAACCGTGCCTCGCCATCGGGAGGTCATAGGGTCGAATCCACCCGAAGCCCTTGGGGTCAGGGCTTGCAGTAGGCCGAGGGGCGATTTTAGCTATCGCCCAAATTGCTATCGCCGAGGAACCACATGCAAAAAAAGAAAAGAAGAAAAAGGTGGAAAAAGACACTAAACACATATATTGCAAAATCAGTTGCAGGGAATATTCTCCATTATTTACAAAATCGAGTGAAGAAAAAGGTGGAAAAGTGGACACTAAACACATATATTGCAAAATCAGTTGCAGGGAATATTCTCCATTATTTACAAATTCTTATCGAGATTTATATTTCTGTGTTGGAAGACCTGTTGCCTTTATTGCCAAAATGTTTCCAGCTTTAGCCCGTGGAAATTGTGTCAAAGATAAACAAAGAAGAAAGAGCGAATTTGTTGTTGATGTATGGGACCTCTTAAATGAACTTTCATTCCATCATGGTGCAGTAATTAAACATATAAGTTGACACAGAGGACTTACACTATTCATTTACCTCATTCATTGTCCACAGTCAACGCCTACTAGTGAGATATAGGTCGAAATATTATAAGTTGAAACGGAAAATTAGGAATAATTTGTCTTGGGGAGCCCCTGACAAGAAAAATGGCAGATTCCAGTACCAAAACACAAGTGAAAGGAAAGAGGAACAAATTTGAAAAGGTCTACTGCTTTGTTGCTACTGCAGGTTCAAGTGCAACCAGAAAAGGAGCACATAAATCTGTATTTTAAGAAGAAAGGTTGAAAATAGAGGCCTGTGAGATTTATAACTGTTAGCGCTGGCCAAGAAGATTCTTGCATAGTATAATTGAAGCTCATTAGCAGAGTTCTGCGTATGCCATTGTAGGCCATCAACTGCAATAGGAAATAAGTTTTTCTTGCCACAACTATGGGCCAAACAAAAGAAAATAGGGGCCTAAATGTAATAAAATAGCTTAGATTTGGAAATGGAAGATCAACCCTCATAGTAATGGTTGTATCAATTGATGGATCACGGTAATGTGTGCCCAGGTGACCAGCCATATCAACAGTATGCGGAGGCCCCAACTCTCTCAGAGTTTAAAGGTGTCTGCATTCAGTGGTTTCTATCAAACAACCTACACACCAGATCAACGCTCCAGGTTAAATGCAAGACCCCATCAATTTCAAAACAAGGAGGGGTGTTTATAAAAAAAATATTAATACTCTTTTAATTTTAATTAAATTAAATATTTAATTTCGTTTTATTTTTATCATAATATTTTTACTTAGATGATTTGTTATTATTTTTTTTCTATAAGTTCAAATCTCTACAAACATGACATTATTTATAACATTTATAAAATAGTCAATTTTTGAAAAGTACCAATTATCTACCAATTCTGGTTTTTATATATATAATCTACTTTATAATTTCATATTTTATTTTATTTATATATATATTTTTGTTTTTTTAATATATGTATTAAACAACATTCATATAAATAATATCCATAATTTTTGGATACTTAACATTTACTTCAAATTTCTTTTTCTAGACCCGTAACATCTAAGATGCTTTCAACGAATGGTATTGTCATAATCAATCCTTCAGAACAGGATTGAAGAATATACTGAAAAGTTACATATTTTTTTAATATTTTAATACAAATGTTTTTAGTATTTAGAAATTTTGTTATTAACTTTTCTTTTTATAAAAGAGAAGGCGAGGGCAGGAATTATTTATATAAATTATGAAATTTGACATCTTATTATTAAATAAATTATTCGTTTGCTTAACATTAAAAAAATTCTATAAATTTCGACTAATGAAATACAGTTTCAAATTAATTATATATGATATCATGTTTATAAATAATTTTTTAGTGTAATTAGCGGAAGTGTAATAAGTAAACTACTTAAGAGAGATGTCTAATGTTGTGAAGGGAGGGATCAATAATTGATATAGTACTGACCCCACCAAACCACCAAAAATTGATTGATATAGTAACATAAATTGAGGCTTTTGCAACCAGTATTTAAACAAAGATAAATAACATTAAGTGCAAATAAATATTAATTTATGTCCAAAATTTCCCAAAACATTGACTGGGCCCACAATTAGAAAATAGATAAAACCATAAATCCTTCCAAAATGGTCTATTCCAGAAGTACAAAGTAGCAGTGACTTCAACCCCCACTTATCAAAACTGAAGCTTTGTATCCCAAATAAATATCCATACCTGCACATAATAAAAGTGAATGTATGTCAGCCATAACTGCTGTGTTGTTCAACATTTAAACCCCCTATGTTCAATAAATGACACCCAACCCAATAACATTTAAACCCACTTTGTTCAATAAATGACACCCAACTCAATAACTTCAATAAATGACATTCAACCCATTCTATTTCTCATTAAAACAGATCAAAGCACATGGATCAACAAGTAACAAATTCCCAACCATTGGATCACATAAAATTAAATCCAGATCACACATTCAAAATGAAGCCATTGCAATCCATGTCCATCCTTACCTCCAATTAAATTCAAGTGCCAAAAACTATAAAAGAAGTTCAACCATTGCTGAATTTGCATGTTATGCTTTCAAACTATTCACCAACTTTGAAGACAAAACATCACAGGACAATTGCTAGTATATCCAGGTTAGTTATATCAATTACAACACCTTTTTCTTACAATTCTACTTTTATTTCTCACAGTTCTTACAATTTCAGTTTTAGTTACAGTTTCAGTTCTTACATTTCCAGTTTCATGAAAAAATATTTTTTTTCTATTTTTCTATAACTGTTGGTGAGGACACTTTTTAAATAGCAATCCTCAAATATGCTAATCTACAAGCACATGCTGCTAATAGAAAATACATGGAAGATGCTTTTGATCAGAGAGAGGGAGTGACCAAATATGAGATCTAGGCTAAAAATGGATCATAAAACCACACCCTTCCTCACAATCCAAATATGGAGCCTCAAAATCATGGCTTTGGTTTGAATAAAAAGGGGTCCATATTGTGGATCTGGGGCGTATCTGCTTCAAGTTTCATCTTCTTGCTCCATCAACTAGTTGCATAAAAGTGAGATCTATAAAATGAGTAACTAGAACTGAATTGAACTGAATTGGGAGGAACTAGAACTGAATCAGGTTCGAAACACCACACATCTCTGTGAAATGGTTTTTACGTTGGACATGCATAATTGACCTCCTAGTGTCATCCTCTGAATATTTGATATTGTTACAATGCAATACAATGTTTGCCTTGTGCTTACATATCTCAAGTGTTAGCAATAGTAAATGGCAGTTATTTCTATTGTTCAAGTCCGAAATTTAGATTTTTTATAGGATTTATGAATCAACACACAGCCTAGGGTATTCTCTCTTAGGTCCATAATGCTTATTTTAAGGGATGGATAAAGACTAACAATATAGAAAGCTAATGGGACGATATTAACAGTATCAAGTTGGTAGATTAAAAAAAACTGGTAGATGAGACCCATTAATGAAGAAAACAACTCTAGTCAGTACATGAAGAGAAAGAGGGTGTCACTTGGTGCCTTTAGCACATCAAGAACCTCATGTTTAAATATAGAAGCAACATGCAACAATAAAAAGTTGTGTGAAAAGATAGGAACATGTTGAATGGGGATTTGGACAAAGAAAGCCTGAAGAACCACTTAGGTAACATAACACATTGAAGGGATTAAGACAAGATGGGAGCCTGACAAGGAATGATGCAGGGATTCAAACAAAATGCAACAAAATGTAAGAAGTATGCCTACAAAATATTCACCCACATTGACGTGAAGATGGAACTGAAGTTCATGTACATGGATTTCAACTAAGCCCACCTTTGAAGTAAAGATATTCCACAAGATAGATGGTTGAAGATACATCCATATAAATCTTGTTTTTCCTATTTTAAACCTTTAATGTCGTTGAGACGTTTGGATCCATTACCCAGATAAAGGCTTCTCATTCAGAACAATTTAGATATCTTATCCACAATGAACAAACAAACCTAGAGATAACGTTTCAAATGAATTTCTATCTCTATTGAATGTAAAAAATGCGTTTATAGGATACCACTCCAAATATCAGAGCACATAGCATAAATGAGGTTAGAAATGCCATGCATATCTGTGAAATTAACATTCGAAATTTAGCATTTTTTTTATAGGATTTATGAATTAACACCCCAGACTAGATTATTCTGAGTTCTCTCTTAGGTCCATAATGCTTATGTTAAAGGATAGATAAATATTAAAGACTAACACTATAAAAAGCTAATGGGACTATATTAATAGTATCAGGTTGGGAGATAAGAACAAATATCTGGTAGATGAGACCCATTAATAAAGGGAAAAACTCTAGTCAATAGATGAAGAGAAATAGGGTGTCGCTTGATGCCTTGAGCACATCAAGAATCTTGTGTTTAAATTACAGAAGCAACATGCAACAAAAAAAAGTTGAGTGAAAAAAGAGGAACATGTTAAATGGGGATTTTGACAAAGAAACCTTGAAGAACATAATAGGTAACATAACTTATTGAAGGGATTAAGACAAAATGAAAGTTTTACAAAGAATGATCATAGGGATTCAAACAAAATGCAGCAAAATCTAAGTATGCCGGAAAATATTCATCGACATCAACGTGAAGATTGGACTAAGAGCTATCATCCTTCCTGGAGTAAATGTAAGTGCACAAATGTACATGCAAGATCCATTAAGAAAAGATGAGCATGTGGTTCACCTCATTTACATATAGAGAGGAAGTTGAAAATCACCATAACTTGAAAAGCCCCCAACTTTTAATGGTAGCACCTTAGGTAATGCAGCAAAAGTTTGGTTGATTGGAAATTTCTTTGGTGACATGAAGGCTAAAATAGAAACTTATCATAAGACAACATGCGAAAATATGTAGGAACATGATGATCAACTCAATTGAAATCTGTCTGTCCATACTTTCACAAGGCAATTTCTTTCTGAGAATATTTTTTAACAAAATCTTAATGAAATTTTATAATAAGAAACAAAAACTATGGCCCAATTGGAAGATAAGCATATATTTATTGTCTTTGTGTTGGCTATAAAATATTGTCCTTGTGTTGGTTGTAAAATAGATCAGAAGCATCATATGAGTTTCTTAATTAGTGGTCAACTATTGCAATACAAATTTGGGTGTTGGAACTGAAAACCTTGTATGAAGCCACCAATAAACATCATCAAGACTAATGGTAGCATAAACAAGACCTGCAAAATAAAGTGAAGAAAAAGTTGAAAGGAGAAAAGGAAAAGGGGGTTTAGATCATTCTTGAAATATGATCAGAAAGCAAACCAAACAATGTAAAGGGAAGAAAATAACATAAAAAAACGAACAAGAAGCAATGGAAGGGCCCTATTGGAAGGTTGTTTTACACAAGGGGAAACCTATCAGAATGAAGGACCACAAAGAAGGCACAACCAACCTCAAACTATTGCAAATGTGGCAAAAGCTACATGTGGCAAGGAATATTTATGAAGAATTGAAGAAAGGAAACATAGAACCAAAAAAGTTGACGCTTAGTAAACTCGTTAACCAATCACTTTCAATTTGACAGATCCACCTGCTATAGATAGCTTTCTTTCCTATTATGCTAAAGTCTAAATGCGTTCTTGAACAAGAAAGGGATGATCAACATTGAAAAGAAGAAATGGCAACAAGAACTGAGGCTAGTTATCCATGTAATGAAAATTTGTCAACTAGATTGAATGGGTTGAACACATGTCCATATTTTACATGTTATTCAACAAGGATCTTATGATGTCAGTTCTGATGAACTAGAACTGGAACTAGTGGGAGGAACTAGAACTGAATTGAACTTAGAACTTAGCTAGATATTTAACTGAATGGGAGGCTAATATCAAGACCTATAAAAACAACACTCCAGTTCACTGAAGGTGACACATGCATGCACCCTCTACCAAATAGTAGCCTATATTTCTATCCAACTACACCCTCATTACTCCTATTCACTTTATCTAATTTGATATATGAGTTCAATAATTACTCAAAACTTTACAAATTGATAATATGCTTTCCTGATTTAAGAAAAAGACATGGCCTCTCTTATATATGTAGACAAGATAAAAATAAGAGTTGTAGTTGAAATGAATGTTTACATGACTAGAAACTTCAAGTGTAAGTGACACGAGGAAAAAATTGTTATGGTGCCAAGTTGTGATCAAAAGTGCTTCAGGGGGTCTCAAGTCGAAGCCTTGGTCAAATTAAATACCATGCTTGGTTTTGCCAATGATAACTCCTTGATAGCTAGAGATCCATTTCTGGAGAAGTGCATCCTTATAGAAAAAAAAAATTATATAATGAATGTTAAGAGGGATAGGTTGTAGTGGGAGGAACTAGAACTGAATCGAACTTAGAACTTAACTAGATGTTTAACTAAATGGGAGGTTGATCTGAAGACCTACAAAAGAAACACTCTAGTTCATTGAAGGTGACAAATGCATGCACCCTCTACTAAACAACAACCTATATTTCTATCTAACTTCACCCTCATTATCGAAGAATAGACCTAGAACAGACCTAGAAGGCATTATGCAAGTCCACTTGGTGAGACAACGAGGGTCGTGAATGAATTTAATTGCGATAACAAATAGGAGTCTAAAAAAATTAATTCAAACAACAACAACTACCAGATCTTCTCATGGTATCTTAACTGTAAAGACAAGTTATCAAAACAACAAAACAATATTTTAAGTAGTCAAACCGAACAAGAGGCACTGTTGGGAAATGCATAACAAAACCAATCAATACAGTCATGGTATTTTAAGTGTAAAGATAAGTTATCAAACCACTGATAATTTTGAAGACATACAACAAAATGATTCTGTATATTTGATTTTTTAAGGATACTAACATACATGTTGATAATTTCTTGTAATAAAGCATAAGTATTTTTGCCTTGTATGAAAGCATAATTTACAAATATTCTTATCTAAATGCATGCAATAATTTTACATGTTGTTGCATCTATGGCAAGAGGTAGTTATGTTGCTTGTAAAACGAGAAGTGGCAGGAGAGTGACAAGGGGTACTCAGATTCGATGCACATCGTCTGATGAGGACAGGACATGTGATGTCAATGTCAACAATGCCCCAAGGAACGTTGTTGAGGATGACCATGTGACTGAAGCTAATGTTATCAAAACATCAGCCACAAAAACACCATCAACAATAGTCCAAGTGGCAAGTTCAACTAAAAATATTAGCGCTATAAGAGGATGGAAAAAAGAAGAAATGTTAGTTGCAATTGACAACATAGAGTTTAATGGATACTCAGTTCGAGCATCTGCAAAAAAACATGGTATTCCTCCCTCATCAATACATTATTGGATAAATGGACCGACTCATACAAAACGTAGAGGGCCTCTTATAGTTATGACTGAGGAGGAAGAGGATGAGGTGGTTGAGTGGTGTAAAGAGATGTCCCAATTGGGACATGGGCTAGAGTTGATACAACTCAAATCCACAGTTGCTCAAATCTATCAAGGGAAGCCAAACACATTCAAAGATGGGTTTCCTGGTTAATCATGGTGGTTTGGGTTTAAAAAAAGGCATCCAGAACTTGTATTGCGTACTGTTGAGGGCCTTGACAGAGACATAGCATTAAATTTGTGCCCTGTAGTTGTGCAAAATTTCTATGACACACTTTCTAGTGCTTACGGTAAACATTCAAATCGAGCAGACCATATATGGAATTGTGATGAAACAGGTTTATAGGTAGGGAGGAATTGTGGCATGCGGGTAATTGCCAAGAGAGGGAGCCGAAATGTGCCAAATATTTTTCCTAAGAGTAGGGAGTGAATAACTATTTTATGTTGTGTCAATGCAATTGGTACTTCAATCCCAGAATTTTATCTATTCAAAGGTAAAAATCAACTGAAAAAATATATACATAACTGTGAACCAGGTGCATGCATGGATGCACATCCCCATGCATGGATGACTAAAGAACTATTTTTAAGTTGGATTTTTCACTTTTTTGCATCGATACCAAGTGGTGTCTCGCCTAATAACAGACACCTATTGATATTAAATGGCCATGGGAGCCACATGGCTGTAAAAACAATTGAGGAAGAAAATAATTTAGGCATCGACCTGTTGACACTGCTCACTCATACCAGTCACAGACTGCAACCCCTTGATTTTAGTGTGTTTGGTACTTTCAAGAACTATTTCAGGTCGGACCATGTTGCATGGATGGAAAAGAATCCAGGGGTTGAGGTGAAAAGGTTCGAGATAGTAGAGATTGCAAGTAAAGCTTTTAAAAGGGCTTTGACACCATCAAATATCAACGTTGGCTTTAGGAGGACAGGAATCTGGCCACTGAACTATGTTGCTCTTATGCATGATACTAGTTGTAGCCAGGCATTTCAAGTGGATGGTCAGGAAGAATGGAATGCCCAAACAGGTGTTGAAGTGCAAGAAGTAGATGACCAAGATGATGTGGTTGCAACTGGTAATATGATTTCCCTCTCTCAAGAACACTTATATGATGAAGATGATGAAAATGTATGTGAAACACAATATAACCATGAACAAATTTGCAGTAACATGGAGATCGTTCCACCAACTCAAGAACATGAAACTCATGTTGTTGATATTGTTAATGACATTGTTGAACATGTAGTTGACAATGACCAATTGACCTTGCCAAGCCAAGTAACCCCACTATCATGGCTGGCAGAAGCAATGATTAATATGAATGCACATAGTGTCTCAACAACCAATGAACAAAGCATGAACATGCCCTCACAACCAGCTGAATTGAACAATGAAATTGTTCATTTTTTTGTGGACAACAGATCAACGGAAGAAGATGAAGCACATAATGAGGCATCAAATGAAGATAATGATATAGCTCAATCAGTTCCATTAGATATTGAAAGGGAAGTACCAAGCAATGACATGCAAGTGGGAGGGGTGGAGAAGATACTTGGCCGGTTCCTAAAGCTACCAGTAGAGAGAGTATCAATGAAAAAAAGCAAGGTACATTGGGTAGTCTTCGTTTGGGCCGAAGCTCACAGTTACTCACCTCAGAGGACTATATAAACATGTTAGTTGAGTCTGAAAAAAGAAATTTGAAATGTAGGAATTAAAACAGAAAAAGAAGGATCTAGTCAAGGAGAAGAAGGCAGCAAGGATTGTTACAGTGCAACATTGAGCAGATGAAAGGCTTGAAAGAGATAAAGCAAGGCAAGTTAAGGACCAACAAAAACAAATGGAAAGATAGGAAAAGGAATCAAGAAAGACAGAACAAATGCTTGAAAAGGAACAACGGATGATTAATATGGTTGACAATGATGCAAGCATAGCTGATGAAACCAAGATTATTTCAAACTCATTGGACTCCATTGCAGATAATACACCATTATTCCGATCTCATAAACATTCAAGTGCCTCACTATCAAACTGAGGGTTTACCCACTTGCCTTATTTCCACCAGAGGAGGTGTCAATTCTATGTATGCTCATTACACACCTCCACTTAATGCAGGGGTTAGTAGTGTAAATGTGAGGTATGGGTACTCAATTCCTCCATGGTTGGAAGCTACAAATTAGACTCAATCATATGGCAGCAATCAATCATTTCCTAATCAACCCTTTTTAGGTAGGCCAACCTACCTGGCTTAAGAAGGTAACTCAGGGAGCTTTGGCTCTCAAGATTCTTAGGGCCATAAAGAATAGGGGTGTCATATGTTTTTGGTTGTAACCACATTATGATGTGTATTTTGGATGGATTGTATCTTTTTCTTGTCACAAAAACATTTTGGCTTACAACCTAGGTTGTTTTATTTCATACTGTGTGCGGCATTGTAACAAAAATCCATTTTAGAAGGAACATCTATAGTTTATTATAATGTAGAAATCTTACCTGAGAATGCAAATGGGATTTTCTGTTATGCATCTACACACCAAATGATTTACACAAGTGAAACAATGACAACATTTTTAGTTTACATTTCATGAGATTGTAACAATACTTCATGATGAAACAACAGATAATGCACATAATACATATAATTAAAACATAATACAAATGGGTAATACAACTAATGCACCCAACCAACCTCTGAGAAATCTATTGATTGATTAACTAAGTTACAAATGCATATTACTTTATGATAAAAGAGACACATGGCTACAATAAACATTGTAGAAACATTGCTTAGTAAAAATCAGTAAGCGAGATAACAATACCAGAATTTCACATTTGCAAGCACAAAGACAATTATAAACACGTTGCACAAATGAGATAATTACCTAATCGGAAATAACTCACTTAGAAAAGTACCAAAAATAAAACAATTATCCATGCAACAATTTAATAAAACCCCCTAAACCCCTATCGATACCATTAGAAACTGCATACTTCACAAAATACAACAAACGATCAAAGTTAAAGGTATAGGAACTTAAATTTTAGGAAGGAAACATAGAACTTAGCATGTCCAGAGCAATAACCATCTAAGATAAAATCATGGAGAGATCTAGTAGAAACATTGCATTTTGGACCAAGGGACATGGCATATCTTGGAACAGAGAGAAGCCAGCAACTACAAGTATTATCACAGACCTTACAGGGATTTCCTTGCACGGGAAGGAAGATAATTGACTACTTGCATCCCTTTCATTTTCTACTACACATTTTGAACTCTCCATATGCTGTCTGGTTGCACACAACATTATGAAAGGAGTCTATTCACTCGTCTTTTTTGTGAACTGTCAAGAGTTCACTATGAAGCTCGTTGCAGTTCATAAAACAAAAATTAGCATTAATTACATACCTTAGGCCAAATTTCCAATTTGATTATATTTAAGCAACTAAAGAATAGATTTGCTGGATATAAGTATAAGGGTGAAAAGCAGAGTAGTTCTTGATGAATCATTGCACTGGAATTGTGGAACAAATGGAAGCAAATCTCAATAATTGATGTGTATAAATGTACAACCATGAAAGAGAAGCAAATCAGAATAATTTGTGTATAAATTTACAATGATGAGTGAGTCAATGAATCAATCACGTTGATTGAAACCCAAATTTACATCTTATTACATTCACACTGCCAAGAATGTGATGGACACGACATATAACAACAACATGCTAAATCACAAATTGCAAGGACCAAAATCAAAGAAAATATTCAATCACAAACTATACGTGTGTGATAATAACATGAACACTGAATACAGGATATTCTAGAGCACCAAAACTAGCTGCCTTCGTCCGGAGTAAGAGCTTGAATAAACCCCAAAGTTCCAATTTGATCATATTTAAGCAACTAAAGAACATATTTACTGGATATAAGTATAAGGGTGAAAAGCAGAGTAGTTCTTGATGAATCATTGCACTGGAACTGTGGAACAAATGGAAGCAAATCTCAATAATTGATGTGTATAAATGTACAACCATGAAAGAGAAGCAAATCGGAATAATTTGTGTATAACATTTACAATGATGAGAGAGTCAATGAATCAATCACGCCGACTGAAACCCAAATTTACATCTTATTACATTCACACTGCCAAGAATGTGATGGACACGACATATAACAACAGCATGCTAAATCACAAATTGCAAGGACCAAAATCAAAGAATAAACCCCATTGTGACAGCACAACATGCCACCTCTGAAGGGTTCTTAATGATAGCCGCTCACACATAAGGTCAATTTTAGCATACAAACTGACAATTTCAGCATACAAACTGACCTCCAAAAGCAAGACCTTCCAAATTTACATCTTATTACATTCACACTGCCAAGAATGTGATGGACATGACATATAACAACAACATGCTAAATCACAAATTGCAAGTACCAAAATTAAAAAATAAACCCCATTGTGATAACAGTGACAACAGGCCACCTCTGAAGGGTTCTTAATGGCAGCTGCTCACACCTAAGGTCAATTTCAGCATACAAACTGACCTCCAAAATCAAGACCTTCCAAATTTACATCTTATTTCATTCATACTGCCAAGAATGTGATGGACACGACATATAACAACAACATGCTAAATCACAAATTACAAGGACCAAAATCAAAGAATAAACCCCATTGTGACAACAGACCACCACTGAAGGGTTCTTAATGGCAGTCGCTCACACCTAAGGTCAATTTCAACATACAAACTGACAATTTCAGCATACAAACTGACCTCCAAAAACAATACCTTCCAAATTTACATCTTATTACATTCACACTGCCAAGAATGTGATGGACACGACATATAACAACAACATGCTAAATAAAAAATTGCAAGGACCAAAATCAAAGAATAAACCCCATTGTGACAGCGGGCCACCTCTGAAGGGTTCTTAATGGCAACGCTCACATCTAAGGTCAATTTCAGCATACAAACTAACCTCCAAAACAAGACCTTCCAAATTTACATCTTATTACATTCACACTGCCAAGAATGTGATGGACACGACATATAATAGTAGCATGCTAAATCACAAATTGCAAGGACCAAAATCAAAGAATAAACCCCATTGTGATAGCAGGCCACCTCTGAAGGGTTCTTAATGGCAGCCACTCACACCTAAGGTCAATTTCAGCATACAAACTAACCTCCAAGAGTAACAATAAAAAAAAAAAAAAATTAGAGCAAAACCCTAGACCTGCAAAACTCCAAGAGAAAAAATAACAAAAATTCCAACAAGAAGGTGAGGTGTTGAAAAACATAGAAGGTGAGGTGTTGAAAAACATAGTGGTAATGGCTAGTAGGATTTTTCCTACCGGATAGACGTAGAAGCCATGTCCAAGTGTCTTCCATGTCCAAACCTTCTCTAGATCTCGACATACGTTCTCCAGAGCTCGCTAGACGTTCTCTAGAGCTCGCCAGACCTGCAACCAACTTGGAAAACATGAAAAAATATGAAATTAGGCAATGGCATAAATATTAAAGACAATGTGAAACAAAAACCATAAAAAACCTGTAAATTTACCTTCGACCTCGAATGGGCTAGAGATTGGAACTGGCTCCTTCATAAACAACAATTCGTGTGAATGAAACAACCACCAAGGTATGTGTAAACCCTCGACGGTCTTGAACAAACAACACCGGAAGGCAGAATGAAACAAGAACAACAGAAACCCTGTTCCGTTAACGAGCGCATGCAAGAAAACTAGAAGGTTTAGCAGGCCAACAATGGCGGACAAGGCGCACAGGTAATGGAGTCGTCCCGTGCCATCGTCGGTGGAGTGCTTCGCCCAAACACCGGACCTCAACAGAAATACACTGAGCAGAGCAGACATCACAGAAACAAGCGGAAGCAGGAGGTAGAAATCATTAAAATTAGGGTTATAAAGCTTCACACCCACCACAACACGTGGCACAACATGTCGGGAAGGTGTCGTACAAGCGGGAGTGGGAGCCACGTGCCTGTAGCTGAGGTGGAGGGGAGGGCGCACAGGTAATGGCATCCCTCCCCTATAAGAATATGGATCATTTTCTTAGTGTTAATAATATTTTATGGATCTTTTATAAAGATTAATGAGTAGAATTTCTAGTAAAAATGGTGCTCTAAAAGGAGCCTAGGTAGAATTAGTAATTCCAAGTTTTTATAAGAATGGGGATTTTGCATTTGATTTTGGTTTGCAATTTTTAAGAAGCTTTGCAATGATATATCATATATTTTGTAAAGGTGGCTAGCAAGAAGTTTGTAATGAGTGGATTAATTATAAGAATGTAATGAGTGGATTAATTATAAGAATGTGAATCATTTTCTTATTGTTAAGAATATTGTATGGATCATTTATAAAGATTAAATAACAAGTGCAATTTTTCTGGTGGTGGTTTGATTAATTGTAAAAAGGACGCGAGTAATGAACATAGGTAGAATTTCTAATTCCAAGTTTTGATAAGAATGGGGATTTTGCATTTGATTTTTGTTTGCAATTTTTAAGAAGTTTTGTAATGACCTATCAGTATTGGTTAAACATAATTCCAAGTTTTGATAAGAATAGGGATTTTGCATTTGATTTTGGTTTATTATTTTTAAGAAGTTTTGTAATTATTTATGGGTATTAGGTAAAGGTAACTAGCAAGAAGTTTATAATTTGATTGGTTATGAGGTATATAACTTGTACAAATAATTTTTTTTGTTTTCCAGGTAATGTGAGTTGGGTAGCCTAATTTGTGACTTCAGTAGCTGCAACAGTAATGTGAGTTCTGAGATGACTGGTAGTCTAATGTGTAGCTTGAGTGGCCCCAACATCAATGTGAGTTCGGAGAGTTCTAAGACGTCTGACAGTATAATTTGTGGCTTGAGTAGCCGCGACAATAATGTGAGTTTTGAGATGACTCGCAGTCTAATTTGTGACTTGAGTAACCTTGACAATAATATGAGTTTTGAGATGGTTGGAAGTCTAATTTGTAGCTTGAGTAGTCACAACAGGGCCACACTAATCCTTGGCATGGTTGGATTTTTGCCCACAAAATTTCAAACTAGTGACTTTTACACGACAGTGTTAACAAAACACCCTGTCACAGTTTTATCTAAGTTCCATATGCAACTTATGTATAAAGATATATCAATAATTTTGCCCATCAATATTCATTTATTATTTATAATTATTTATAATAAATATTATAATAAATACTATTTTATATATTTAGAGGTAGTTTAATTTGTTATATATATATTCGTCTGTATATATATATATATATATATATATATATATATATATATATATATATATATATATATATATATATATATATATATATATATATATATATATATTCGTCTTTGAGGTACTACCCAAATTTAATAATAAGGATCAAAATTATTACAATAAAGTTCATCATGTCATATGTGCAAACTTGGTGGGAAGGATAATAATCATTCCTCTTAACAATCCAAAATAAATCTAATTGACAACATCTAAATATTTATTATAGAATATTATTATACAAGGATAGTTCCATCTTAATTCTAGATCTACCAAGTATTGAGAGTGTCAAATTTTTCAAGATGCAAATCTCTTGTTGAATGCAAAACTTGATGAAATATTTTCACTTCCAAAGATTTGATTCATAGATCTTTGGTAGTTCTTAATAAAACTATTTATATTACAAAAAAAATTCACATCTCTATATATAGAAACAATTTTATTTTTAATTTTACTAAGACTTTAATAATTCATATATATATATATATATATATATATATATATATATATATTATATATATATATATATTATTATATATATATTTATATATATATATATATATATGAATGAGTTTATTATAAGTATTAAGTTTTTATATATTTATTATTAAATTTAAATGTAAAGTTTTAAATTATTATGATTATGAATATGAACTATAAAACATCGTTAAACACACACACACACACACACAAATATATATATATATTCACACCTCTATGTATATAGAAATATTTTTATTTTTAATTATATGTTTATTGTAGATTTTCATGTTTTTAATATTTATAATATTTAAGAGTTTCTTGGATGGCATGGGAAGATTTTTGAGCGTGTTAGAACCTTAGTTTTGTAGTTGTCATCAACGATTTATGTTGTTCTCTTATGACAGTCGGCTCAGGAGGGGCCTTCCCCCCTCCTCCTCACAATGAAGCAGAGGCCTTCCATGCATGGTGGCATCTTTAAGGAAAAGACTGTGTACTAATTTGTAATCTCGTTTCATTAAGAGGTTGGAAAATATCCCTTCTGCCACTCTCCCTATAGGGTTTCATAAGACTTCATTATCATTCTCTAATAAAGCCCTTGTGGGAAAATTTATGGGAATGTGGCAGTCTCCAAAGGACATAGAGAAATGATTTGAGAATTCCTGGAAACCAAAGATAAAAGGAAACCTTGGTATTTATGCTATGGGTTGTAACACCCTCCTCACACATCTACCAAAGTAACCAACCAACTGGTGTAAACATGCGACGAGAGGATACTATTATTGGATTCGACCTCCTATGTGACCTTAAGTAAGTGGAATCGATGGAACACATCAACCAACCTATCCATGTCAGCAATAGAACCATCAGGAGACATGTCAACCACTCAGACATCCTGTCCCTGAGTCCCATTGATGTTCTGGACATCTTAAGCCTCGATCACTCTCATGCTATAGGCATGACAACATACAGAACCCAAAGTCGCTCTCATAGGCTTGCCTACTAGCGTCCAGAGACCCAATTTTCCAATGTTATGCCAGTGACCTTGGGATTTGAGCCACTTTTTCAGGACCAAAGCCTGGGTCATTGCCAGAATGGAATGATAACTTAGTATTAGTCAAAGAACAGGGAAACAATGATGCAAAATAAATAAGTTAAACAAGACCTTAATCAGACCCCTACTAGCCATGACAGGCATTTCGTCAAACATATCATCAACATGTAACCTATAGGTGTAACCAACAGAATTAAACATAGGGATCTTGTACTTATCTGAGAATTGCTAAGAACCATTGTCCCCTCATGTCATTTTTTGCATTATCATCTATTAGGCCATAGATACATTATCCATTCATTTACAAGTGAAACATGTTGAGAGCCATATGTAGCTGCTATCATAAAACACACATATAACCAACATAATAACAACATAAATAGTCATGAAAGTACAACCATATAAACCACATATAATCCATCAAAATACTCATAGAAATACAAGGAGAAATAACCTTTCATTAATGATGCAAAATCCAAACCCATGATGGGACTTCCATGTTCCACCCGACCTTAGAATGGCTGAGCCAAATTTCTCTTCATCCATTCATCCCCATGCCATATTCCAAGCATGAATGTGGGACTCATAGAACACACCAAAAAACACCAAACAAGCACAGATGTCACTAGAGTTCTCCACCTACACCGTGAGGAATTTGAGTGCCTCCTCGTCTCTCATAATTTAGTGTAATCCATAGTCTGATCTAGGGATCACTAGGCCCTACACCTAGACACACTCCCTAGGCTTTATTGTACATCCCATCCCGGGACTACTAGGCCAATGGAGAGAAATCCACCTCTTGGATTTACCGTATATCCTGCCATTCACCGGCAAGGATTCCTACACCCACCGAGACGCACAATCCTATCTTTACCACAACCCATAGTCTGGCTCAGGGGTTACTAGGCTAGTGGCTTTACTGTGATCCACAGTTCGGTTCAGGGACCACTAGGCCATGTGTTTGTCATTTCCGAGATCCACTCCACTCAGTTTTGAATCCATCTAACCATAACATCTCAATCGAATATGAGAACCCATCTCATCAAAGCTATCAGGAAATGGAAAGACTAGGTTGAAGAACACTGTCACACCTGGCAAAACCCATGCCATGATAGAAAAGAACCACATGCAATACTATGCATGCCAAATCTAGCAAGGAAAATAAACATGCAAGTCGATACCTGCAATGAATCTTGTTGTAGTTGCTTGATCTTGCCTTTCCCTGCTTGATCTTTGCTTCCTCTTGCCTTCTTTGCCTTTCTTGCTCCAATGCCAAAGTGCTCCCAGAAAACTCAAAGTGTCCAAGAGTGAGAGAGAGAGAAAGAGAATAGAAGAGAAATCCAAAAATGAATTGATCAAGCTTGCCAACTGATCCTCAGAGGCCTTTTTATCAATGAGGCCTCTATTTTCTTCAATTCCCATCATTTTCCTTCAATTTCCTCCTCACATGCAACCTGTGACCTTTAACCTTCCTTTTCTCCTAATTTCCATTATTTTCATAAATAAATGTGCCAAAAATGACATTTTGCCTTTCCAAAGCCTTAGCCATTGCCTTTGCCAATTTCCCTAGCCATAAACAACCAAATGAACACCCACACTAGGATGTCTTGCCCACCGTTCAGCTTGGAATACGTGTCCCATCAACTGTGGTCTTAGATATTTTTACATGAAATTTTTACCAGGGTTGTTACATGGGTAATGGTTTTTTTGCATTTCTCTTTGAATATAAAGAGGATAGAGATGTTATTTTCAGAAATAGCCCAAATTTTCTTAGATCTAGAGGAATGTATTTGAATGCATGGTTGTTAGATTTCGACTTAGATGAAGACATCCCAAATGCAGTTCCTGTGTGGGTTAAACTTTCGAGACTACCCCTCACATGCTGGAGTGATGATTTTTTGAAGGAAATTAGAAATGGGTTAGGTCATTATTTGGATCGTGCTGACCCAAAAGGTCAATAGTTTGCTTGTGAAAAAATATCTGTAGAGGTTGACTTAGAGAAAGGATTACGCTCAGAGATCAATTTGACAGAAGGGGATGGAGCCATTAGCAAGTTCTTGATTTTGAGCAGTTTCCTTTCAAGTGTAGAGTATGCCATGAGTACAAAAATTTTGCAAGGGATTGCAAGAAATTTCAATCTAGCAAAGTGTTAGCGGTGCTGGACCCGTCAACATGTCAGGGGATCTCCCTGGTAAGAAGTCCCAATTAGACCTCAGACCATTTGGTGTAGGAGTCCCAACATTGGGTTGTACGATAATGCCTTGACCACGATTTTGCATAGAGGCAAGTAAGATAACTTTGTTGGTAGCAAGGGTGTGACAACTGTAGTAAGACAAGGAAGGTGCATGAGAGGCTCCAACACATTGAGGGTGAGGTGAGTGCACCCCTTGGAAACCTGTAATACTACTCGGCTTGGAAGGGAACACATGAGCGAAGATGCATAACAAGCTGGAAGAAAGTTAGCGAGCAATCTAAAGTGATGGTTAAACCAACAACACATTTCAGAAAGATTCATACATACTTATACAGAATAGTGCATACATGCATGCGTAAGCAAACAAATACATATATCATTTAGAGTAAACCATATAGCATAGAATACAATACAACATATGCATGAAATGTGTTGGCTCTGTTATATTAAGAAGTGTAAGTTCCAGTCATACAATACATCCAAGTCCAACCACTAGCTCCAATAGTTGAACGTTACAGCCACAACCGCCTACTCCTCCAAAGAGATGTACTAGCCCGTCACAGTGGAGAAGCCAAGGCTCATTACAATACTGTCCAAGCTCTCTCTAAGATAGTCTTATCGGAAGCTTGGCTGACCAAAAGCCTTTTCAATGAGTTATGAGGTACTATTTATAGAAAAGGGTGGGGTGACCCTTGACATTCCCCTTTGTGACAGTTCATCTACCCTCATGACTCTTCATCTACTCTATGACTGTTACATCTAACTATCGACACTTGAAATTCCACATGACAAGACGTTACATTACAATGCACATGTGCCCATGTGAGACAAAATGGCTTGAGCAAGCCATGCAAGACATCAATGACACTTGGTCCATTGTGGTGAGACCAACTCTTTGACATGCTTGTGATGGTCAAGGTGGTGAGATGATGCCAAGCTTGGTCATCCATGATGTTGTGCATGTGTTCAATGGTGACATATTGTTGAAGAGAACTCTTGCCTCCATTGCATTTGGGTGCATTAGTATGGCTCCTCCATCCAACTCGTCTGATATCATACACATGGTCTTCTGGGTGCGGCTGAACCAACAACACACTGATGCATAGTGTCCATGTTGATCTTCAAGTGTGTGATGGTGGTCATGCGCATCAACTTGTCGAAGTACATGTTCAACTCCAATCAGACTTGCCTCTTGTCTTTGCCTCGTCGAGTGTGCTGAATGGGTGTGATCGCACGAGTGCGCACAATGACATGAATGCTGATGAATTCCATTGCATGAAATTAACAAAATTGTTCACCATGTCTGCTCTGTGCCAGTTGCTAGGATGGATCTATAACTTGTACGGGCGCAGTTTCATCCGTGAGTGAATGTTTCACCCCCTGCTGTACCTGTTCCTACTGCAACTCATTCTCTCGTCTGTGCAGCTCCTATTCTTCCTTGAGTTGTTGCTTGAGCACATGTAACTCCTTCTCTATTCCATTCTCTGCCTTCGCGTGATCTTCATGTTGCGCTATCACCTCATAGCCTGAGTCTCAAAAGTTTCTTTCACCACAAGTAGATCTACTTGAGCTTGCAACTTTGTTCCACCTTTGTGTTGTCAACAACCTTCCTCTTGCATTCGTTGCATTTGGTATGCTGCCCTCAACTATTTTTCATGGTGCTGCTTGCTATGATGTTTCTGCTATCATATCTTGATGTCCTTATCTACAAAAACTTGATGTCTTCGTGGGTAGGAAAGTTCATAGACACTTGATCGACTGCATCCCCAAGTGTGCTCTGAACGGTATCTCGACTCTGCCCTCCTGGAAACCATTGTACCTGTGGTGTTGAGAGGCATATGAACACCTGTTATACCTAGAGACATGGCAACCCTCATGGCAAGCAATCTATCAGTCCAAAACCAAAATGAACTTGGGAATTGACTTGCAACATACCCGTGTGACTGATCATGAAGGTTGTGCAATTTTCGCCAGGAGGTCAGGAGATTGACTGCCAAGACTGCTCAATGCACAATCCAGGCTTTCAAAAGGCTGACTGACTGCTAGAACTATGCAATGCACAATCCAGCCTAGCTGCTGACAATGTTTGCAGGCTTAGTGAATGCATTGCACAATTTTATGTGCCAGCAGTCACTATCACTCAGAATTGTGCAATGCAAGACTGGAGGATAGTGAATTGGAAGAAATGTGCATTTCCTGAGAGAAAGATAGAGCCTTCCCTTTGAGAATTGTGCAATGCTGTCTTGGCGAGGCAGAGTTCGGGCCAAAGCTGCGTAGACGCGTCGACGGGAAATTGAAAGTGAATGTGAATGTGAATGCATGGCGATACTCAGTGTAAGTATAATTGAATTATCGTGCATGCAAACAGTGAAAGACAGATTCAAAAAATGGAACAACATGCATGTGGGTGAGGCAAGTCGCCGAATCTGCGATCGTTTGTGAAAAACAGTTTCATGCATGCGACAACAATGAGATTTTAACGAAAACTAAAATGGTGCTAGTACAAGCTAGTATGTATCAAAACGACAACAAGCGCTCACTGAATCAAGCAGACAACATTGATATGAAGCAAAACACAAAAAATGCCAGAAATGCAACACAAGACATAGAAGGCGAGTTTACCCCAAAATAGCTAAGCTGAATGTGCTGATGACTCCTAGATGCAATGTGGGATGTCAGAGATGCAAGGTTGATGTGAGGAATGAGCTCTGCAATGTCCATTCATGAGTTTTTATAAAATTGAAGATGTGACATGCATGCCACAAATCTAGGAAGAGCTACACTTGGTGGGAGGTTTTTGAAATGATCCTTGCATGCAACCTCCATCTACTAAAAGTAGATCCCTGAATCAAGGGATTCCTTCACATGTTTCCTTGGGAGAAGTAGCCCATGCATGAAAATTAGTTTTGCTCAGTCCCAGAGGGAATCGGTTAATTCAACTACACATGCAAGAGCCTGCTCAACTGCTGGGAGAAAATGCGCATTTCTGGGAGGGACCTGCGCTGCTTTACCAAGAGACTTGTGCAATTTATGGGCAGAGAAACTCACTGCCGCCTAGGATTGCGCAATTCCTGGGCTGAGCAACCCTGTTGGGAAGAATTGCGCAATTTTCTAGATGAAGCTTGACTGACAGAATTGCACAATTTTGGAGCCCAACAAGCTGCGAGATAGAATTGCACTATTTCTAGAGGGAAGGATGGTTTCCCTCCAGAATATCACAATTTCTTGAGGGAGTTGCTCAGCCTGCAACTTGACCAAGTCTGGAGGAACAACCTATGAGGGGAATGCATCAAGCTTTGATTGAAAAACTGTCTTTCTGTAAGAAAAACACTGAAGCTTGTGTACTTGACGAAGCGAGACAATGTGTTGTGAAAGGTTGGTAGGGAGGCTCCAAAACGAAGCTAAGGAAACATTTTGGAGGGTGGTTGTAGCTGCTACAACACAAAGGGGATGAAGTAGCCACATCCCAAGACGAGAAATGGAAAACTCAACAAGGGGGAGGAAACAGAGGAAAAGGGGTCCCAAATCGAAACTCTAAGGGTGAAAACAAAAATGAGGCCTCATCTTTAGCTAATCCCTATGAGGTCCTACAAACTCAAGAAGAAATAGAGAAAGGAGACCCAACGAAAGGGGAAGAAGCATCGAGTAATGAAGAAGAAAAGGTTGAGGAAGAATAGAAGGATATCCAATGTGTAGTCCCTGCAAGAGATGCAAATGTAGCAAATAAGGAATAACTCTAGATCCAACCAAACATTCAGGACTCTCCATAAACTGAAAATCAGGAGTAGGGACTGAAAGACATGATCATGGATAACAAAGTATTAGAGGCGGTACTAGGGGGAGCCATGACAAGAAGTGAGAGGTAGAAAATGAGAAGTATGCCCAAAATTCCAAAGGAATTAGAGGAAAGCACTAGGAAAGTATTGACTAGGCAGGAAAAAAAGAAAATGATGAATTGGGGAGATGAAAAATCTCAGTCAAGAAACAAGAAATCCAAAAGAGGACAATGGTGATACTCTAAGAAGGAAATCAAAGAAGCATAATTAGAATTAAATAAAAAACCGAGAAGTGAATGCCAAATTGTTAAAATATTCTTGTTAATGCACATTAAACCCCTTTGGTAGATTTCAATTAATGAAAATCGAATGTAAATGCCTTTTGATCTTGGGAGTTCTATGGAAAGCTTTTAGATGGAATAGGAACAAAATTTTTGTATTATGGGGTAATTGTTTGAGAGACTGGATTGAGCCTTTGTGCTCAATCTAGCTTGGTTTAATGGTAATTTTTAATAAATGTAACGGTTGTGGGCAGGATACCAACTTTCCTTTTTAATAAAATTATCATAACTGTTTCTTTGAAAAAAAATATATATGTTTATTGTATGTTTTTTTTGTAAATATATACCTTCATATTTCATTTCAAAAACAAGAATACATGATAAGGATTGAGTTAAACATGGCCAAATAGATCAACTAATGAACCATACCTCAACAAAAAACTACATCACTAACTATTACGATTCCATTTTGGATAGTAGCCAAGCATTTAAATTCCTTACAAGACTTAAAATAGTGAGTGCACAAGAGAATACAAACATACAACTATCACCGCACATAAAAGACATATCCATCCAGATTACCTACCTTTAGTTTATAACTTTAGTAGGAGTGGATGCAATCAATGAACATCATAAAGAAAACAATGATCAGATTAACATACCTCAAATACAAGAAAAATGCAAGATTTATCTATTTGCGATAACCCAAATAAAACTCTAGAGTCGAAATTCTCCATCAAGACACTTACATTGAAAAAAGCAATACAACACATTTGTCCAGAGATGCGTCTGGAATTCAGTAAACCATTGCGACATTATGCACCATAAACACGACAACAACATGACCAACATGAAGAATGCACCATGATATCCCCAAATTAAAACTATAGCAATTGTTTTCATTGTGGCTTAGAATGCGTATAATGAGCCAATACCACATTAAGCCATCCAAAAATCCCAAAACAAAGTATCACTAATAAAATGAAAAGCAAAGGTACCTATCATCACCATACTAATCATCATATGAAGAGATCAACGTAGGGATTCGAACATTGTCAACCAAAGGATCAGTGAGATCTCTCGATGTAGAATCACTCACAAAAAAATTTCCATCCATGCCAAAGGAGAGTTAGCATTGTCCAAATAGAAATGTAAATTACGAATCATCCTCTTGATATCCTCTAATGAAGAGAACACATTATAAGTTTCCACCTATTTTTCCTTGAAGAGGAGATGCAGAAAAGTTTTTCTTTGTTGGTTTAAAGTCAATAAACTCATGAAGTGCAACCTTCTTTTCTGAAATATGCGAATATTTGGAAGCCATTTTTTTCCTCTCCCATTAATTCAAAGTTCGAAAAATAGGGGCGATCCCTTGCCTCATTACTTTCCAAAGCCAAAATCTCCTTTTGCACCTCAAGGGGAATAGAATCAAAAGCAGAAGCCACTGAATCACAGGAAAAAAGGGCACACCCTTTTATGTCCAATTTTTCCTCTGCCACCACGTCAACTACTCATTCATTGCCTTGGATCCATAAGCATAGTTGCAGATAAACAATGAGGACAACCATTAGAAAGACCTCTACTAATAAAAGAGGATGAAGGATGATGAGGAGGGCCCTGTATTCCAGATCTATAGACAATAAGGTCATCAACAAAATATCACTCCTCAGGCCCAAAATATAAAAGGTTATCAAGCTCCCCATGCTTCAATTTCATAACCCAACAAACCAACTTTGAATGCTCTTTACAAATAGGACTATACACCAAGATAACATAACCCTGAAACCAAGATGTAAACCCCAACACCAACTCAGAAAATAGAGAGAACCCCCCACGACTTTCCAATTGCAATTGACTTGGGAATTGAAATGCATGAAATACATAATCCAACACTACCCTTCCAAGAAACCAATAGCTAGTTTTCCAAATATCTCGAATTAACCATCACAACTAAACATAAGACACCCACAATGTACTATAATAGAGATATTGATAGAATAACCACCCAAATAATAGTGAATTGGGATGAGATGCAATGACCAACAAAGTAAAACTCACAAAGATAGAAGGATGCTTGATGAATATCAGAGGGGGTGCGAGCAACCAAATCCACCACCAAACGTGAATAAAGTGAAGTCCAGGGCAAAATAATGAGAATGTCGACTAGAGAAACAATGACCATATGAAGATTATCGACAAGAAGCAAATAGAGATGGAGGTCGAGGTATAAACCTCGCCTCCTTGTAAACAAATTATAAGCCTTCGATTGTTCGTCATCTTGAACCAACATTTAAAACACCAAACAACACACATACTAACATAGACTCATTAACTACTTCCTACCACTTCCACCTGAGTGTTACAATGACACCCTATCCAAAGCATCTGTAACCACCATATAGACACCTCTATCAGAGATTGATTTATCTCTCTATCAAACAATGAATAGCTTGCATTATACTTAATTTTAATTATATATATTATGAATTTTTCCCAGAAAAATTGTTTGTAATTTTATTAGTAAAAATATTATAATGTAATAAATTAAATTGAATTAATTTTTATTTTATCAAAATTTTTATTTTAACTATGATTTAAAAGAAATTAAAATGCTTGAAATATAATTCTTTTAAGAATTTATAATTTAACATATTTTTAAAAAATTTAATGGATTTTATAATGTTATCTCTAAAACATGATTAAAAGAAATTGCTAATACTTTTAAATAAAAAAAAATGCAATATATTATTTTATTAGTCCCTGCCGGGGACTATAAGCGATCGATAGATCGCTGACTTTGGGTTGACCGACGCGATTTTTGGATATATTTGCCATATATCCTAAGTCGAATGAAGGTTTAGGGGGCGGAAAGGATTGGGGGTCTTATTACGCGCTTCGCATCGTTCGAGGTGAATGGCACGTGGCACGCGTGAAGGGCACGTGGTTGCATGTGCTCTGGTGGTCTAATCGGCGGCCAGGTGTCCCTCCTCGACATGCTGGAAAGTTCGGCTTGGGTTTTACTGTCTTCGCGGCATTTGGGTTGGTATTGTTACTTGCTTGTTTAGCTCTGCAGTCTGTGCGATTTTTTGTCTGCGGTGGAGTTCCTGCCTGCTCGGGTATTGTTAGTTGCTTGTTTAGCTCTGCAGTCTGTGCGATTTTTCGTCTGCGGTGGAGTTCCTGCCTGCTCGGTGTGGCTTTGGTAAGTTCGGCTACTGTGTGGCCTGCATGCAAGAGTCGATGGTTATTTGAGCATTATAAGTTAATGGCATTCTGGTTGAATACTGAGGGTTTGTCTTCTGGTTAAATACTGAGGGTTTCTCTTACCTGCATGCAAGAGTCCATGGTTATTTGAGCATTATAAGTTAATGGCATTCTGGTTGAATACTGGGGGTTTGTCTTAGCTGTGGTCGGCATGCGCTGTGGTGGTCTCATCGGCGGCCAGCTGTTCCTCCTCGAGATGCTGGAAAGTTCGGCTTGGGTTTTACTGTCTTCGCGGCCTTTGGGTTGGTATTGTTACTTGCTTGTTTAGCTCTGCAGTCTGTGCGATTTTTCGTCTGCGGTGGAGTTCCTGCCTGCTCGGGTATTGTTACTTGCTTGTTTAGCTCTGCAGTCTGTGCGATTTTTCGTCTGCGGTGGGGTTCCTGTCTGCTCGGTGTGGCTTTGGTAAGTTCGGCTACTGTATGGCATTCTGGTTAAATACTGAGGGTTTCTGTTACCTGCATGCAAGAGTCCATTGCTATTTGGGTTTTACCCTGTTCGCGGCCTTTGGGTTATTATGGTTACTTGGTTGTTTAGCTCTGCGGTCTGTGCGATTTTTCCTTTCTATTTGTTGTATTGTCTGCGGTGAAAACACAATGCGGTTCCTGCCTGCTCTGTTACCTGCATGCAAGAGTCCATGGTTATTTGAGCATTATAAGTTAATGGCATTCTGGTTGAATACTGAGGGTTTGTCTTAGCTGCATGGGTTTTATGCAAATTTCGGTAAATGTCTGCGTGAAGCTATGATTCTTAGTTGTATTGTTTAGAGGTTAAGTTCGGCTACTGCATTATAAGTTAATGGCATTTGGATTATTATTGTGAATACTGAGGGTTTGTCTTCTGGTTAAATACTGAGGTTTTCTCTTACCTGCATGCAAGAGTCCATGGTTATTTGAGCATTATAAGTTAATGGCATTCTGGTTGAATACTGAGGGTTTGTCTTAGCTATGGTTAGCATGCGCTGTGGTGGTCTCATCGGCGGCCAGCTGTTGCTCCTCGAGATGCTGGAAAGTTCGGCTTGGGTTTTACTGTCTTCGCGGCCTTTGGGTTGGTATTGTTACTTGCTTGTTTAGCTCTGCAGTCTATGCGATTTTTCGTCTGCGGTGGAGTTCCTGCATGCTCGGGTATTGTTACTTGCTTGTTTAGCTCTGCAGTCTGTGCGATTTTTCGTCTGCGGTGGGGTTCCTGCCTGCTGGGTGTGGCTTTGGTAAGTTCGGCTACTGTATGGCATTCTGGTTAAATACTGAGGGTTTCTGTTACCTGCATGCAAGAGTCCATGGTTATTTGGGTTTTACCCTGTTCACGGCCTTTGGGTTGTTATTGTTACTTGGTTGTTTAGCTCTGCGGTCTGTGCGATTTTTCCTTTCTATTTGTTGTATTGTCTGCGGTGAAAACACAATGCGGTTCCTGCCTGCTCTGAGGGTTGCTGTTACCTGCATGCAAGAGTCCATGGTTATTTGAGCATTATAAGTTAATGGCATTCTGGTTGAATACTGAGGGTTTGTCTTAGCTGCATGGGTTTTATGGAAATTTCGGTAAATGTCTGCGTGAAGCTGTGATTCTTAGTTGTATTGTTTATAGGTTAAGTTCGGCTACTGCATTATAAGTTAATGGCATTTGGATTATTATTGTTACTTGGTTGTTTAGCTTTGCGGTCTCTGCGATTTTTCCTTTGTATTTGTTGTATTGTCTGCGGTGAAAACACAATGCGGTTCCTGCCTGCTCGGTTAACTCTATCGCAAACTTTTGGTTGCGGTTCTGTTGTTCCAGGTGCGGCTTGTATCCCTCGACTGTGTGCTGTCGCTTTGGTAAGTTCGGCTACTGTATTGTTTAGAGGTTAAGTTCGGCTACTGCATTATAAGTTAATGGCATTCTGGTTAAATACTGAGGGTTTCTGTTACTTGCATGCAAGAGTCCATGGTTATTTGAGCATTATAAGTTAATGGCATTCTGGTTGAATACTGAGGGTTTGTCTTAGTTGCATGGGTTTTATGGAAATTTGGGTAAATGTCTGCGTGAAGCTGTGATTCTTGGTTGTATTGTTTAGAGGTTAAGTTCGGCTACTGCATTATAAGTTAATGGCATTCTGGTTAAATACTGAGGGTTTCTGTTACCTGCATGCAACAGTCCATGGTTATTTGAGCATTATAAGTTAATGGCATTCTGGTTGAATACTGAGGGTTTTGTGTGCAGACTTCGTTAACCGATTTCGTCATTTGCACATTTTCTCATGGTACTGGCACAGGCTGGGTTGTGCATGAATATGGTCTAGACGAGAAGGAATTCGAACGCTCGGCTTCGTTGCAGGTACGGTGTTATTCTACTAATTGCTTTTTGTCATTTTTTGTATTACTTGCTTTTTGTCAATTTGTTAGGGTTTTAATTTTTGCATTGTGTAGGTTTATAGTCCAGTTACTCCGTGATCCCTGTTGGGGACTATATGCGATCGATAGATCGCTGACTTTGGGTTGACCGACGCGATTTTTGATTATATTTGCGATATAACCTAAGTCAAACCAAGGTTTTTGGGGGTGGAAAGGATTTGGGGTCTTATTACGCGCTTCGCATCGTTCGAGGTGAAGGGCACGTGGTCCCGTGACTCCCAAGCGGATGTGTAACGCTCGTATGAATCAGACAATATACAATTGATTTGGCAATAAATTCAGATTGATTTACAATTGACATGGGTTACAGCATGTGCTGTGGTGGTCTTATCGGCGGACAACTGTCCCTGCTCGAGATCCTGGAAAGTTACTTGGCTTGGGTTATACCCTGTTCGCGCCCTTTGGGTTATTATTGTTACTTGGTTGTTTAGCTCTGCAATCTGTGCGATTTTTCGTTTGTATTTGTTGTATTGTCTGCGGTGAAAACACAATGCGGTTGCTGCCTGCCGTGATACTCTGGGTTTCTCTTACCTGCATGGGTTTTATGGAAATTTCTATAAATGTCGGTTTCAACCACCATGTGACTTCCTTATCATTTGGGTCGAGACGACCTGGGTGAAGCTATGGTTCTTGGTACAGATTGAGTGGCAGTCTTTTGTAGTTTGAACTGTTTTTGCACATGAAGATCTAAATAAATTGGGGTTTTTGAACTGTTTGAAATGTTAAAATATTGAAGATTGCAGTCTGTTTTGTAACTGCACGGTTTCCTATCTTAGGCGTGTATTCAAGGTTTTTCGCTTGTATAATTTATGTGTATGTTTACTTTGGTCCATAATGTTTCTTTAAGTTTGTAATTCTGTTATGGATGTATGAATATTCGACTCTGATATTACTCCTAGAACGGAAGGTTGCTTTGTTAACAACTCTGTTAAGTTCATTTAGTTAGTGTTAAGTTCATTTGCTTTGTTAAGAAGTGCTGAATTGAAGGTTTGCTATATTGGTACTAGATGTTGCTCGTTTGCTGTTGTTTATATATTGGATGAAATGTTTCGTTTGCGAAAATTATAAGCTTTTCCGTGATACTGAGGGTTTCTCTTACCTGCATGGGTTTTATGGAAATTCCCGTAAATGTCAGTTTCGAGCACCATGTGACTTCCTTGTCATTTGGGCCGAGATGACCTAGGTGAAGCTGTGGTTCTTGGTACAGGCTATGTTGTGCATGAATATGGTCTAGACGAGAAGGAATTTGAACGGTCGGCTTTGTTCCAGGTACGGTGTTATTCGACTAATTGCTTTTTGTCAATTTTTCTATTAATTGCTTTTTGTGAATTTGTTAGGCTTTTAATTTTTGCATTGTGTAGGTTTATGGTTCAGTTACTCTAGATTTATAGTCGAGTTACTCTGTGATTGTTTTAAAAAATATATATATTTAAGCTGTATTCAGTCATTTATATTTTTTGTCTCATTCAATTATATTGGAATTCAAATCTGAAATTGTCATTGTTTATTCTGTGTTTACATTAATATTAATATTAATATTATCAATTGTTATAATCATAACAATAATATTATTTGAGATGATCCCAACAAGTAGAAGTTGAGTAATGCATGCAACTAGCTCCGTATAATGATGTATCAAGACATTTTGTCTATTTAAACCTTAGATTAAAATCTCATGTTAGCTACTTATAACCAGATTGCTTCTGATATGATGTTTAACTACCTTATTCTGCTCAGAGAGAAAAAATTATTTTATTATGAAAACAAAATTACATTTATTATATATGTTTCTGCATTTCACAGATATCCTTAAGCATAGGAAGTGATAAAAGTATTGCTGGGAACATATCTTGCTTCATAAACAGTTTTCAAAAATGTCAATATGACAGCCCTATCATAGTCATTCTAACATATATCAGAGCTTTGAAGCCAGTTTTATCTCATAAGAAATTAGCTCCTACATATGTCCATAAACAGTCCCATAAAAAAATATAGATATAGAGATATGCTTAAGCATAGGAAGTGATAAAAGTATGGCTGAGAAGATATGTTGCTTCATAACCAGTTTTCAAAAATGTCAATATGACAGCCCTGTCATGGTCATTCTGACATACATCACAGGTTTGAAACCAGTTTTGTCTCATAAAGAATTAGGTCCTAGATATGTTCATAAACAGTGCCATAAAAAATTATACATATAGATATTGACATTTAAAAGACATTCCATCAGCTCTCCTTCCACTCTCTGTTGAATGACCCAAGCTCATGCTACCAAGTGTAATCTTGCTTTTGACAGTCCATCAGTTTCCATGTTCCTGTCTTTGTAAACATGTTCAAACATAATGTGTTAAATACTCTGTTTAAGCAAGTCGAATCTCCTGAAATATAGGTTGAAGTTTATAATTATCCAATGAATTTGTTCCATTCATCCAATTCACCACAATTTGTGAATCATCAAAGATCTGTAATTTTTGGGCATCTTCTTTCACATGCCACAATTGCCAACAGTCTTGGGACAATTTGCTTAGGCAGATTGTTGCTGTGTTTGCCAAAGCTGTCCTTTGAACATATTACATGTTCATCATTTATATGGATCATACCTGCAGCGTCCCATAATGATGGATCTTCTTGAGAAGCGTTATGGAAGTACGCTTATGCACTACTCGTATCTGGTTCTCAATGCCTTGTTTGCGTTCCTTGATCCTTGAATTCTGTTTAGATCCATATAGTATAACCATAGGCTGATAACGAATAGCAGGAAACTTTTTACCTTGGAATATGTTGGAGTTGCAATCTAGCACAAATCAGAGACGATACTTTTTATATTTTGACAGTTGAATTGGTGCACCACTTATGTAAAACTCATAAATAGCCTCATGGTTATTTTATTTGACAAATGCAATTGACAATGATGTTAACTTTCAGAAATATTCTTAAAGTTCTGTTGCATTTGTTCATTTTGTCTTTCCATTGCTTCCTTTTGTTAACTTCATTTTGTGTTTCGATTGTTCCCTTTTGTTAACTTGCACAAATATTCTTAGAATTATGCTCCATTTTTTTCATTATGTCTTTGCATTGTTTCCATTTCCAATTTCTTTGTTATTTATAAATATGGCTTGTTGCTAGAAATTTGATATTTGTTTACCAAGATAATGCAATAGCCTATTTTTTTAATATACATACATTTTGTTCAAAACAATCATGTTTAGTTTTTGCTAACTTCATTAATATTTTTTGCAAAGTCGTACAAGACAATTGCAAAAGCCAACTCTGGTAAGCAATTGCAAATGATGGAAGAAATAATAGATGTTGACAATTACAAATTCAGATTGCAATGCATTTTGCCTGAGAACATTGATATTGTATTAAAAAGAAATGGTCTTTTTAGACTAAATGCATTTTCATATACTGTAGGAGATTGTCTATTTGACTCGTTCGAAATGCTTCTACATTTTCGTTATACTTCAAATGAATTGCGAAATGGGTTAATAGACCACTTTCTTTTTTGCTTAAAGAACAATGACGTTGAAGCAATACAGTCATATCAATATGAACTAGCACCTGAGTTCCTATACGAGTTACATGGTGTTAATGATATTGGTACATATCTTCATAAAATGCGTTATTCTGCATCTACAAATATAAAGGAGTCTGAACGAGGTTTATGGGGTGATACCTTTTGCATACGTTGGCTAGCTAAATGGCTAGATATATCAATTGCAGTTTGGTCATTGACAAGAAAAACGAGATATTTGCTCTTTAATCAACATGAAAATGCAATTCCATATTGCATTCTCTTTCACGATGCAAATCCTGTTAGTGGTCATTATGAACCATTGGTTTACCAAAAGTTTCCAATTTGCATTTGCAACCAGTCTAATATATACCTATCACCTATTTGAAAAGATATTGAAAGCAATTGGATGCACATTGCAAATAATATGCTTTTAAATGGACTAACAATTGCAAAGCAAGTGACATCTAATTGTGGTGACAGTCTCTTTAATGCAATTTGCTATTTAGTAGCAACAGAATTCAATGCAGAGTGTTTGCGACTTTACATTGTGCAATCTTTTTGCAATGCAGTTATGCATAAGAATCAAGAGGCATTGCATTGTTTAGAGCAATACCTAGTAGTTGATGCGATACACTATACAATGAATAGCAACTGGCAACAATATCTGATAAATATGGCAATGCCATATGAAAAAGGACAAGTGGAAGGCGGGCCATTTTGTCTACAATGGATATCTGTCATATTCAAAGTCAATATCCAAGTATGGTCCTCTGTTACTAATAGCTTTGTCAAGTACAGTTGCGCTTATTCGAGATGCAATGATATTGTTAACATCTTGTCATTCATGACAAATACATCACATATTCACTATCATGCAATGATACAAGAATATGTTCACAATTCTCAACAATTGTGCATGAAAGCAAATGATGTTTGTAATCAATTGCGTCATGAGCATGTACTAGAAAAAGAGCAATGTATATCTCAAGTACATTTTAGCAATAATATTGCATTTGAGATAGCATGTCATTTAGAGCAAATGCAACCAACTAAGGATTGTAGGCTTAATTATCACAAGCTAAAGCAATTCGTACGTACAAAACGCAAATGCAATGACAAATGCAAAAAACCATTTTCTAATAAGAAGTCAAGAAAGAAAAATGCAATACAAATTTATATGGAAAAAGTCGAAGACACGCCTAGGAATACATGTGCAGTTTGCAACAAATTGCATTTTGCAAAAAATATTAGGTTCTTCACTACAGATTTGCAAGAAAAGCATATGAATTTGACGTTGAACAATAGGACCTTTAGCAATGAAAACATATGTGTTTCTTGCAAGAAAGCACTCGAGAATGGAAAGCTACCACAATTTGCAGCACCTGAACAAATAAGACGTAACATTTCATTGCCAACTGTAAATATACTTTCAGACCTAGAAGAAAGACTTGTGTCATTGAGAATTGCATTTGCACAAATCAGACAATGGGGACATAGACGGTCACAAATTGGCTTAACAGGATCAATTATCAATGTACCAGTTCATATGGACAATGTGCAAAAAGCATTGCCACAATATCTAAATGATACAATGACAATTGCAGTTGCATTGAAAAGACGATTGCAATACAAAAATGCATACCAAACAGGTAAAGTACGTCCGATTATTGTCATGAAGGCATTGAACGAACTATGTTCTAGAAGTCTTTATAAAGCTAGCAACATTTGTATAAATGAGAATTGGGCCCATGTTTTACAAGAGGATAATGAATACATTGTACAAAATTCAAACAGTGACAATGAAAGTGATACAGATAGTGATGCAAATAATGAAACACCTACTGAAACATTGGTGCATGGATTAATAGAATCACAACGCATCTACGATCTGCAAGACAAGATTATTGAAGTGGCCCCTGCTGAAGGACAACGACCATTAGGCATCTTCAAGGACAAATATGCAGAAGAAATGAACTTTCCAACATTATTTTATGGCGATGCACGTGATCATGACATCATAAATAGGTTTAGTTACCAAAAAATTGTACAATGGGAATTGTTACAAGCAAGTGGTGACTTCCAATATCATACAACAAGTTTGTTTTTCAAGACAATGCGAATAATAATTGATAAAGTTCTTTCTTGCATATGGGTGCGAATAAGAAAAGGACAACTAAAAGGCAGGAAAATATTAGCAAAAGATGTCAAGTATCGAGCAAATTTGGAAAAGTTATTGAAGTCTGACATTGGATACATAGATTTCAAAAACATTCGCATATCTTCTGACCATTTGGAACAAATTAGGAAAAACATATTTGCAATGATACGACAACTGGGCCCTCCAACTTTCTTTGTGACATTCACAAGTGCAGAACATCGATGGAAACCATTAGTAGATACACTTGTCACATTGTTTAGAAATAAAGCAAATAAAAATGCTATTGATATATTAGAAGATGATGACATTGACTACCTTATAAGAAAATATCCAGTCACATGTAGCCAATACTATAGACATAGAATTAATGCTATAAAGCGATTGATATCTCAAGATACTACATTCTTTGGAAAAATATCTGATTACTATTTTGTAACAGAATTCCAAAATAGAGGAACTGAACATGAACATGGACTGTTATGGATAGAGAATGCTCCAATATATGGAAAAGAAAGCAACTCAGAAATTGAGAAGTTTCTTGACAATTACATCACTTGTAATACAGATCATTTGGAGCCAGATGTTGCTAAATTGCATAAACATCACCATACAAAAAGTTGTAAGAAGCGAAAAAATTCAAATTGCAGATACAACTTCCCCATGCCACCAATGAAATCAACAACGATCATTGAACCAACCAATGCAGAAAATAAAAAAATTGTAGAGAAATCAATATCGTTTTTTGCATTCTTGGAGCAAACAAACTACAATGATTCAACAACACATGACGATTTCCTCCTAGAAATAGGCCTACTACAAAATGAGTACATAGAACTATTACAACATACAGTAAAGCAACCAACAATTTTCCTGAAACGAAAACCTTCTCACATTTGGAATAACAGTTTTGCAAACGGTATCCCTGCTTTATGGAATGCAAATACAGATGCACAATTTGTGCTAAATGCATATGCTGCAGCATCATATTGTAGTTCATATATGACCAAAATTGACAAGTCTATGACAAATGCATTTAGAAGAATACGGAAAGAGCATCAGAAAGATGAAATTGACGCTATGCAAATGATTCGTAAACTTGGAAATACATTACTCAATCTACAGCAAATGTCAGCTCAACAAGCAGTGCATATAGCACTTTCATTGCCATTGAATTCTAGTTCAAGGGAATGTATATTTGTGAACACGTCTCCAGTTGATGAACGCACGTTTATGCTTAAACCGCCTATTCTTTTGAAACAAGAACCTGATGATTCAGAAGATGTTATGTGCCATTCCATTGTTGACTACTACATTGGACGACCAAGTTCCATTAGCAAAATCTGCCTTGCAGAATTTGTATCAAATTACAAGAAAAATGGCAAACCCATATCTAAAAGGAAAAAACCAAATGTTATACGATTTGTCAAATATAACAAACACAATGATATTGAAAACTTTTGTCGAGAGAAATTATTGTTATATATGCCATTTGAAAATTGTGAAGATACATTGAAACAAGAATTGCCTACATGGCTCTCTGCATATACATTACATGAAAAAACAATTCAAGTTAATGAAGCCAAATTTACATATAACATCAATCCAACATGGGGTGATTTAGAGACTGCAACAAATGAGCAAATTAGTTCTTTGAATACTAACGAAATGAATATGCAAAACCAAGAGAACAATTCCCATTATGAGGAATATGATTTGCAATCGGACTTGCAATTTCCAAAACAATTTGAAATGAAGAAAAAAATCAATCTTGGATTTCAAATTACTGCCCATCCATTTTTAATGGAGAACAATGAATATTACAAACTTAGAAGAATCTTGAACAAAGAACAACAAGCAATTGTAAAAGACATTGCAGTTAAAAAAAAAAAAACCCCAAGGAACCAATTTACCTTTTTATTACAGGTGGAGCAGGTGTAGGTAAAACGCTCACAACAAAAGCGATTTTCCAAATGCTTATACGAATTTATGATTCACAAAACACAACTGATCCTATGAAACCAAAAGGTCTAATATTAGCATACACAGGAAAAGCTGCATATAATGCAGGTGGAACAACAATCCATTCTGCATTGCTAATGCCTTTTAACAAGTCTCAACTGTTCTCACTGAGCAAAGAAGTATTGGACAACTTATCAAAGCTATATCAAGAATTGCAAGTAGCTTTCATAGATGAGATCTCGATGATTGGAAGTCGGTTCTTATATTCTATTGACAATAGACTCAGAAACATAAAACATGTCCAAACAAAATACTTTGGGAACATTGACATCATATTTTGTGGTGATTTCTATCAAGCACAACCTATTCAAGACTCTCTTATTTTTGAACAACCAACAATCAACAATCAAACAATAACACATGATTTCTAGAAGGATAATGTCAAGTGCTTCCAATTGCATATGACGATGCGACAAACAAATAAGAGATTCATATCAGTGTTAAATAGAATGCGAACAAATTGTCAAACATCTGACAATATAACATACATGAATACAAGTTGCATGTGCCCTGTACCAAATGATCCAACATTTCCCTATTTATTTTACAAAAACAAAGATGTTGCAATGCATAACAAGAAAATGTTGATGCTAATGCCTGGCAAAGAAATTTTGATTAATGCAATTGACGAAAATGAGGAGAATAGCGACAATTTTGTAGCTCATCAACATACGGCTATTTTGCCTCCGCAGCTTTTGATAAAGTTGAACATGTTAGTTGAAATGTATGCTTGCAATTATGATGCACCAGATGGGCTAGTGAATGGTGCAGATGGAATAGTTAAAGCATATACCCATACAAATAAGGTCGATGTTCTATGGATTAAGTTCCATGACCCTAATATTGGTCATCGACAATCTAGAAAACTAGGTCATTTGTACACTTCAGAGATAGCACATGATTGGACACCAATATTGCGAATATCAAAACCAATGCCTATGACATCAAAGATGGCGCCATTGAAAATACGAAAACAATTTCCAATTCAACTTGCATGTGCACGCACAATACATAGATCACAAGGCTTAACCTTGGATAGGCTTGCATTCGACCCTACTGGAGTACAAGTGCATGGCCTAGTATACACAGCACCATCACGTGTCAGAAACATAGAATCATTGTATTTGCTTAACCCTCTTAAACATAGTAACTTCAAGGTCAAGCAAAAAGTAAATTCTGAAATGCAACGTTTGCACACCACTGCAAAATGGCAACTAGAATATGACTGTTCATCAATACAATCATTGCGATCCATCTTTATTCTTTCATTGAACACTCGCAATCTTCATGCGCATCTTACTGACATATGCAATGACTATGACACAATGCAATCTGATATCTTGTGCTTACAAGAAACACATATGTTGCTGTCTATGCAAAATGAATACTTCAAAAATTTCAATTGCATCTCAAGTTGCATTAAGCATGGAGTAATGATATTGATAAAGAAAAATATCATTATCCTTGAACATACCCATTTTGAAGACTGCTTTGTAGAAGCATTGTTTGCAAAAATAAAAGTTCACACATTACAAATTGCAATACTCAATATATATGCATCGCCACATGCAAACCTAAACAATATCCTCAACGTCATTGCAAAAGCCTTATACTAGTTAGATCTAAACAATATCATAGTTATATTAGGGGACTTCAATATTGATATGGTGCATTGCAATCAAAAAACAAAGCAGCTAGAAACCTACATGCAAAACTACAATCTTCATTTCCTAGTTGACAAAACTAATAGCATGCACAAATCATTGATTGACCATGTTTGGGCAAATCTAGGCAATATAAAGTATAGAATTTTCGTATTGGATGCATATTGGTCTGACCATGATATAATATCTCTTGTCCTTGACCTATGATATAGACATGAAACAGTTTACAAAATTCCAAATTTTGACATTTTTGCAATACCTCATTGGTTTTACCATATCTATTTTACTAAAGCATACTACAATATCTTTTGTGGTAAACGAAGTGATAACAGCATACATACTATGCATTCTATTCTACATTTACATATATGGCGTTCTGTATTGATCAATGCAACTTATGCCAAAGACAGCCTTTTCAATTAACCAACACAACTATCCTATCATAAATTTGCAGATATGACCTCATCTATTTATGCATGCAGATTCTGCTAGTAAAACCCTTTTCAATTGAACAGAACGACCAAGAAAAAAGAACAACAACATGCAACATAAACAAACAGAGTATATTCTTTTTGCCTTTCCTTTTCTATGGATCTTGTCTTCTTGTTCAAGTTTTACTTTTATATGTTCTTTTGACTTGTACTAAATATGTCTTACTATTCTATAACATAGCATAAATCTTGAAAAAGGAAATGAAACAATTGAAGAAATAGAATGCATAAGCCAATTAGAAAGCGCAAACCAACCACTTGTTTTGCAAAGGTATGTCTATGAGAACTACACAAAAATGGTAATTTGTATTTAGAATATTAATGTCTACTATATATGCATTCTATTTTTATTTTTACATATGTATGGTTCTATGGCTTTAATGTTCTTGTTCACTTTTTACTTCTAGTTTGCACTAAATATATGTTACTATTCTATAACATAGCCTAAATCTTCAGAGACGAAAAGAAACAATTGAAGAAATAGAATCCATAACGCAATTAGAAAGGGCAAGCCAACTACTTGTTTTGCAAAGGTATGTCTATGACAACTATACAAATATGCTAATTTGTATTTAGAATAATAATGTTCAGCAAGGTATGTCTATGACAACTATACAGACATGCCAATTTGTATTTAGAATGTTAATGTTTAGTATATATCCATTCTATCTTTACATATGTATGGTTCTATGGTTTTAATGTTCCTTGTTAACTGTTTACTTCTATATGCTCTTTGAAATTGAACTAAATATATGTTCCTATTCTATAACATAGCATAAATCCTGAAAAAGGAAAACAAACAACTGAAGAAATAGACCACATAACTCAATTAGGAAAGGCAAACCAACCACTTGCTTTGAAAAGGTATGTATGACAACTATACAAATATGCTATTTTCTATTTAAAATATTAATGTTTACTACATATATCTCCTCTTTTTACATATCTATATTTAAATGTATATATGTCAGATTAGTGTTTACTATATATATCTTCTCTTTTTACATATCTATATTTAAATATATATAAATTAGAAAATCTTGGACGAGTGAAGAAAGCACTAGTAGTAAGTCCCCCCAAACAATGCAGCAAGACGACATGTACAGGTTACATATCACAATTTCTTTATTGATTGCTTATCACAAAATACATGTGATAATATCCACATCATATTGAACCATGCGTTTGCCTGTGTTAGACCAACTGAAACAATCGCAGCCAAACTTCATTCAACAAACGTGCAAAATGATACATCAAAAAGGTATGCATATGAAACACAACACTCTAATCTATTTCTAGTTATTCAGTCTTTAGGAGAAACATAGTATTCTACAAATGTTTATAGCAATTTCTAACTAGGCAATTTTAATAGGCAAAAACAGATACTGCCAATTAAAGTATCAATTGAAGATCTCAATAGTCGTAAAATTGGGCAGCTATTTGTTGGAGACATAATGGTTGTCTATAGTGCATTCCTTAATAAAGCAAACAAATCACGTCAAGTATTGCGAGCTGATTTGACAGATGCTCAAGGAATGATGACTATAACGTTGAGTGTACCTGCACATTTGGTGGAGCGACATGAACACAAAATTTTGCAAGGCAACAGCATCTCAATTACAAACTTTAGGATATTGCCTAAAAGTGTTTATGATCGCGGTGACTGTGACAAAATAATATTGCTTAATGAATCAAGTATCATAGAAACTGTACCTGAAGTTTGCAAAGAATATCGCTTCATTCCCAATACGACCATTAGGCAATTTGCAAACAAAAAAGAAATGTACCCAATTGGCACAATCGCTGCTGCTGTTACACTTGCCAAACGAGTTGGATTGCATTACATACTCCATATCAAAGATGGAGATTCTGAAAACGACAATGCAACTGTATGTATTCAGATGTTACTTATTCCTAATTGTCAGTAGATAACATGCATCACTTCAATACATAGTTGTTGTAATTTGTCCATAGTTTTTGTAATTTGTCTTCTGCAATTGCAATTTTTCAATGCATACGAACAATGTAGTTGCATATTACTTTTTGTATTTTTCAATACATAGCAATTTTTGTTCTGCAGTTGCAACTCTTTGACACATATGAACAATTTTTCCTTTCAATGGAAAAACAATTGCAAAAAAGACACTTTCCGCTCATTCTTTTCAAAAATTTAACAAAAAAGGTAAACACAACAGAAACAATATTCAGAGCATCGAAGTCAACGTTCATGACTGAACTTAACACAGATGCACTCAACAATCTCACAAAACTAACTACATCTACCTATGCTGTAAGTATAGCAATAATAATGTTTTTGCTGCATTTGCATTTGGCATGTAATAATGTAAATTAACGTTTGAATGTTTTATAAACAGGTCGAAGGTATTCTGACCGCAACAAATCCATATTCAACTCCTTTCGAACCTGTTTGTGCAATTTGTAACTGCCCAGTGAATTCATCCATAGCAATAGCCAATGAAACAATTTTCTGTTCACAATGCAATGATAATTGCCCTTTCCTCTACAAGCATTGTATAAATGCTGTAATAGAATCCATTACAAATAACTTTGTCCAGTGCATTATCAGGGAGCCCTTATTACATGAGTTACTTCCTGATTTAAAATCAATGTCATATGAGACATATTTGCAATAGAAAGCTACCACTGTTTACATCTTACGTGACTTCAAAATTCAGAGCAAGTTCACACTCAATGAAGATAGTGAGCTATTACATGTCAACTAACAAATGGAAGGTACATCAACATATGCCTTAACATGTTTTCTCTCAAATATGTCCTCTCTTCAATTTACACTGTTATCATTTTGTTCTAACTAACCGTTTGTTATACAGATTACAAAATCCAGGAGCATGGCAGCCTTCACATCCATAACAAATGCAAAAGTAATATGAATATGTTTCTTCATATTATGCTCTCACGATAATACAAGTATTTGACTTGCAATTTTGAGTCATTTACAAAGAATATGTGACGCAACAGTTGATGAAAAAAGGCTAGAAAGTCTTTATGCATATGTGTTTGTAGTGTTTCTGTTTCTGTTTTCTATCTCAAATGGAACGCATTCTGCATCATGCTTCAAGCTTGACAACGAGAGATTGTCTTGCCAGCTTTTGTATGTATATTTTTGTCGCATCTTAAAAAGTACCATGTTTGGTTTAAATTATATCATTGAATATAGCAAATGCAACATCAGATCAACAATAATTTTGTATCTACAGCTGCTGAATGCAAACACCAAAGATTCCATAGATTGATTAAATGACAAATTGTATATTGAATCGGCTAGTCATTTCTGTCTCCTCCTATGTTATGGCTGAATGCTATGTTAGTTTTTGTTTGTTGCATAGTGTAGCTAACGATTCAGGAAAGAGGCCTAGAAAGTCTTTATACATGTCTATTTGTATTGTTTGTGTTTCTGTTTTGTATTTGAGATCGAACGCATTCTACAACATGCTTGAAGCTAGACTTTATAAATAGCATCAAACTATATGGACTTTAAAATGAATATATGTTGTTTGAAAATGCAATTATGACATAATGCATTTGGTATTATTAGTCCTTCCCTGGGACTATATGCAATCGATCAATTGCTGACCGTTGCTTGATCCGCATGATTTTTCATTATAATAGCATTATAACCTTAAGCCAAATGAAAGTTTTGGGCTCGAAAGGTTTTGTTTTACATTACCTATGTTTCTGTTTACTGTTAGCTCTACAATTTGCTTAAATTTTTTCCATGTTCCTAAACACATCTGATTCAAAGTCAAACGTAGAGTTATATTTTCGAAACAAATGCTACAGGGTAACTGCTTTGCATAAAATCTGGTAACATTACCAGGAAAGAATTTATCCCACAGACCATGTGAATATGCCATATATCTGGAGACTGCTGACATGATTTGCAGTTTACAATCTGAACAATGCTCACATGGTTTCCAATCTACAAAGCACAAAGGACACAATGGCTGATATACATTTCTGGTAGCTTCCACTCATTCCATTGGTATTCTTGCTCGGACTCAATGCTGAATTTCAAACCAGTAAGTTTATCTGAACCCATTTCATTTTTTATATCATTTGAAGTCCAAACCTTATTTCAGAAGTTTATGACTTTGTAGGTTCATGGTTTTGATCTCTCCTTGTGCATTGCCATGTTTAACTAGTTAGCATGAATATGAAGTTTGTATTTGTTGTTGGTGGGGTTCCTGTTCTGCTTGTTTAGCTTGATCTTATTTTGAAATTTTGTTGTCTAATTAGCAGCACTGTTGCAATGACTTCTGAAATGAAGCACAGAACAGCTCCCAATATTAGAATATTACCAAGAGAACGCCTTGCTCAGTGTGCTTTCGAAACTAATCAGTTGGTTCAGGTATATACAATACTGAGTTTGTAATAATTTTTTTTTCAAATTAAAACAGATCTCGTCAAGATTAGAAAACTGGAACAAGCCATGTTAGAGATCTGTTTTACTCTTATACAGCCATAAGTATTGCAGAAGAAGCCTTAGTTCAGATAACTCCTTAACATGTTTTCTCTCAAATATGTCCTCTGTTCAATTTACAATCTTATCATTTTATTCTAACCAACTGTTTCTTCTACAGATTACAAAATGCAAGAACATGCTGGCCTTCACGTCCAGAACAAATGCAAAAGTAATATGAATATGGTTCTGCATTTTCATGTTTAGCTAGTTAGCATGAATCTGAAGTTTGATGGCAGATACAGTTCTCTAACCAGTAATAGCATTGCATATGATAAAATACGTTTCAGCAGCTTGATCTTATTTTGAAACTGTGTTGTCTAATTGGCAGGGGTGCTGCACTGACTTCTGATATCAGGCACACAACAGCTACCAATATTACGGTATTACAAAGAGGAGAGCTTCCTCGGTGTGCTTTCGAAACTGATCACTTGGTTCAGGTATATACAATACTGACTTTCTAATAAATTGTTTTTGCGAATCAAAAAAGATCTTGTCAACATTGCAAAGCTGCAACAAGCCATGTTAGGCATCTGTTTTAGTCTTATACAACTTTAGTCAATCAAATACTCCTTTTAATCTTAAATAAAGTACGTTCGAATAACTTGATCTTATTTTGAAATTTTGTTCTCTAATTAGCAGCACTGCTGCAGTGACTTCTGAAATCATGCATACAACAGCTGCCAATATTAGAATATTGCCAAGAGAACAGCTTCCTCGGTGTGCTTTCGAAACTGATCAGTTGGTTCAGGTATATACAATACTGAGTTTCTAGTAAATTGTTTTTGCAAATTAAAAGAGATGTTGTCAAGATTGGAAATCTGGAACAAGCCATGTTAGAGATCTGTTTTACTCTTATACAACTTTATTCAATCAAATACTTTTTTTAATGTTAAACAAGATTTTGACACATTGTACATGATATAAGGATTGCACAAGAAACCTTAGTTCACATAACTCCTTAACATGTTTTCTCTCAAATATGTCCTCTCTTCAATTTACAATGCTATCATTTTATTCTAACTAACTATTTGTTCTACAGATTACAAAATGCAGGAACATGCTGCCCTTCACATCCAGAACAAATGCAAAAGTAATATGAATATGGTTCTGCATTGTCATGTTTAGCTAGTTAGCGTGAATCTGAAGTTTGATCGCAGATACAGTTCTGTAACCAGTAATAGCATTGCATACGATAAAATACCTTTCAGCAGCTTGATCTTATTTTGAAATTGTGTTGTTCCCTGCTCACATGAGGCAAGCACAATCTGCAACTATTTGATGCTTCTTTCTGTTTGCAAGTATTTCAGGTTTTTTTGCAAATACCATATCCAGACATCTTTGTTTTATTTATGGATCAAGATATTATTAGATGCAAAATTCAGTTGAGATGTTTTAGGTTACACTTCCATGTTATTTCAGTCTTGCATAATTTGACTACTGTTTTGACTCAACTAGTTTATTTGCATGGGCAAGTGCAGTTGATGATATAAAGTGCAACTCGTGACAGAGCATCATGATGATGTCACATGTGTTTGTTCTTTCCCAAATATTTCTGTTAGCTTACCTAAGTTGTCAAATTTTTCCATCGCATGGAGCACCGCATCAAATTCTGTTGGATTCGGATATAGATAGAAATGACTTTTTTGCAATTCTTTATCTTCTAAAACAGAACCGCTCAGAGTTCAACGTGAAAGTACGTTTATTTTGTGCTTCAGTTGGTTTTACATATATGTCTCTAAAACTTTCCTACGTGTTAGTCTGGATTCTGTGTGCATTCTGTTTTAGTTTAATTGCATTCATTTGACTCGAGAATAAAAAAAGAAAGATCATGACACATAGTTATTTAGAAATAATAAATAAAATGATGCAAGCTTTTAAAATAAGCATGATAAAGAATGTCCAAGCAGTAAGTTTACCTCAACCCATTTCATTTTTTATATCATTTGAAGTGCACTTCACACACAGTGTTGTGTATGCAGAAGCTACCTTTGGAGTACTTCGGCAAGGGGACTTAAACCTTTTTATGAAACCCGTGCCTAAAATTTCTAGTTGGTTCTTTGCATTTAATTGCCTACATCCTCAACATTGTGCAATATTTTCAGCCAATGTTTCTATTAGACCTCATTGAAAAGCACGTGCTACAAGCCTTGTTCCAGAAGTTTATGACTTTGTAGCCTCACACTTTTGATCTCTCCTTCTGCATTCTCATGTTTAGCTAGTTAGCGTGAATCTGAAGTTTGATCGCAGATACAGTTCTGTAACCAGTAATAGGATTGCATATGATAAAGTACGTTTCAGCAACTTGATCTTATTTTGAAATTGTGTTGTCTAATTGGCAGGGGTGCCGCACTGACTTCTGATATGAGGCACACAACAGCTGCCAATATTAGAATATTACAAAGAGAACAACTTCCTCGGTGTGCTTTCGAAACTGATCAGTTGGTTCAGGTATGTACAATACTCACTTTCTAATAAATTGTTTTTGCAAATCAAAACAGATCTCGTCAACATTGCAAAGCTGCAACAAGCCATCTTAGGCATGTGTTTTAGTCTTATACAGCTTTAGTCAACAAAGCAACCTTCCGTTCTAGGAGTAATATCAGAGTCGAATATTCATACATCCATAACAGAATTACAAACTTAAAAAAACATTATGCACCAAAGTAAACATACACATAAATTATACAACCGAAAAACCTTGAATACACGCCATAGCTTCACCCAGGTCGTCTCGCTCCAAATGCTGGTCGAAACCGACATTTACAGAAATTTCCATAAAACCCATGTAGCTAAGACAAGCCCATAGTATCACGGTAGGCAGAAACCGTATTGTGTTTTCACCGCAGACAATACAACAAATACAAACGAAAAATCACAGAGATTGCAGAGCTAAACAACCAAGTAACAATAATAACCCAAAGGGCGCGAACACGGTCTGATTCATACCAACGTTACACAACCGCTTGGGAGTCACCAGACCACGTGCCCTTCACCTCGAACGATGCGAGGCCCCCAATAACACCCCAAAACCTTTCCACCCCCAAAACCTTGGTTCGACTTAGGTTATATCGCTCATAAAAGCCATGCAGGTAAGAGAAACCCTCAGTATTTAACCAGAATGCCATTAACTTATAATGCTCAAATAACCATGGACTCTTGAGGGAAACGAACAGACAATACTGCTGCACCTACGAAGAAGGCAAGACTGCAGAGCTAAACAACCAAGTAACAATAATAACCCAAAGGGCGCGAACAGGGTAAAACCCAAGTCGAGTAACTTTCCAGGATCTCGACGAGGGACAGTTGTCCGCCCATAAGACCACCACAGACGAAAAATCGCACAGACTGCAGAGCTAAACAAGCAAGTAACAATACCCGAGCAAGTAGGAACTCCACCGCACACAAAAAATCGCACAGACTGCAGAGCTAAACAAGCAAGTAACAATACCAACCCAAAGGCCACGAAGACAGTAAAACCCAAAGGCCGCGAAGACAGTAAAACCCAAGCCAAACTTTCCAGCATCTCGAGGAGGAACAGCTGGCCGCCGATCAGACCACCACAGCGCATGCCGACCACAGCTAAGACAAACCCTCAGTATTCAACCAGAATGCCATTAACTTATAATTCTCAAATAACCATGGACTCTTGCACGCTCAAATAACAAGCTCAATTGTTGATGCCTTGCTATGAACACACTTTATTTACTGATCATGTTTTCTTTGTATGGTCAGATTTCTCATGCCAAAGTTAATCTTCTTGAAGTTAGACCAGGAAAATCTGAATCACTGATTGAAATTTCAGGCAATCCAAAGCAAACAAGTGCACCAATTTTGTATGCAGTTCTTGATCTCCCTCCGACATTTTCCAACATTTGCCAACAATTCGTCTACTGTCCCTCTGTTGCTACTTTTTGATTTTGATTTCTTAGAACAAAAGCAGATTCCTTGATTCAATTAAACTTCTATTTAAGATAATTAACCATAAATCTGTCTGCAAACACGAACCCCTGTAGTACTAACTATATGCTTTGTTTCAAAATTCAGTCAAATCGCAATATAAACAGTATTGGCAATTTCTCTGAGTTTGAGGACCCAATTCTTCGTCAACGGACTTCTGCCAGATTTGAAAGGTACACAACATTTGCAAAATTTTGTGAATTGCTGCTATCATAGTGGTTTTGCTGATCAGTATTTCTGTACTAATGTCCTTGGCATTGTATATCACCTTTGGCAGTGTGACAGCAGCTGGTCAGCTTATCACAAAAACTACAGTTGAAGTTGTAACATCTGAACGCACAGTTGCAGCCATTCTAGGAAAGTCTGGAAATGATCTTGTTAAAATTCAACAGTTAAGCTATAGTATAAAGAAGCATAAATTTCTGCAAATTCCATGGGATCCCCTTCAACTGAAATTTTTGAAACATGCAGACTTGGAATGAAGTGCTGTCATTGCTGACAAAATGACATTGTATTGACAGAATGACAAAATGTTACAGCACAAATCCTATGTTCTTAAATGATCATCTTGTATCTGAACATTCATCTAGTCGAATGTTGCATTAATTATTAGTTGATAAAAATTGGCATTGGCAGTTTTTATTTTGTCTCTATGGCTCTTGATTCATTATGCTAATGTTTAATGCATTAATTATTAGTTGATAAAAATTGGCATTGGCAGTTTTTATTTTGTCTCCATGGCTCTTGATTCATTATGCTAATGTTTAATAAATTGGGCTCTTTATGTGTTATATATTTGATTTTATGTAGAAAATCAATGTTATAATTCAATTTGAACAAGTTTCATAAATATAAATTACTATCTACTATATTTAGTTACTTGAAATCATTTATCTAATATTTGGGTTTGTTTGTTTCTAATATTTGATAGCCATGTTGGTCATGCTTTACCATCATTCACCATTTTCTATCTACTATATTTAGTTACTTGAACTCATTTATTTAATAGTTGGGTTTGTTTATTTTTAATATTTGTTAACTACATTGGGCATGCTTTACCATCATTCACCATTTTAATGATGATTGACCATTTTGACCATGGATTAGCGAGATGACCATGCATTAGCATCACAACCATGTTAATTATGATTAAACACTTTTTACTATTATTAATCATGATAAACATGCCAATTATAATTAAATTTCAATATCTCTGATCCAATATAAAAATATTATTATTATTTAATTATAATATCACACTCTATCTTTGATGTTTAAATAAATAATGCATTTTATGATTTAAATTACCCATATAATATTAAATACTGCTTATCCATTCATATTTAATTATAACTATTAAATTATTTATAGTTTTAACTAAGTATAAATTTCCTATAATATTTTTATTATTCAGTATTCATAATGGAAAGATTACACTTCCAATCACAAAGAAATAAAATTCCTTGAATAAAAAGATTCCCACATTGAAATGAACTCTTATGTATTTTTTAAAACAGTATTAATTGAATATGACTTTCATAATTTATAACATGTAATATCATTTCTCCCAGTTGTATTAACCTGCAATAATTAGCTTATGCCAAGGTAAGCCTTTCTTGTCACCAGGTATAAAGTTTAATAACATAATAACTTTTAAAAAATCAAGCTGTCAAAACATTATTTCTAACTAATAAATAGAGTAATTTCAAGTGGTATAGTCAATCTCCATTCTTTTATTATTTTCAATTATCCCAATTTTCATCATTCTATATGTCATCATACCTCCTATGCTTATGTTATGCCAAATAAATGAATTATATTAAACTATACTCCCTAATTAAGATAATCACAAAATAGAAAAACAACTATGTTTAATGACATCTGTTTATCTGTGATGTAAGTCCTTTCATTATACTTCGAAAAAATTTCAATAACAAACTAACTTACTTAAATGGAACACAGATATTGCAGAAAGCAAGAGTATACAACACCAAAAGATAATGAATTTTTTCTTGCAGATCATGATCAATTTACATTTCAACTCGTAGAGTTTAAATGTTTTTTTAATTTTAATCTGTTTATTTTAGTTTTTAATTTATAAAATAAACTTATCAAAATTACTTTGCTATTGTACTTAGATCCTATATTTACTAACCCAAAACTATAAAAAAGACCAAAAGTCATGTCCTTTTGCATCACAACAAATTATTAATTAGTAATTGGACAAATTCCCCAATCATTGACATTAACCTGAATGGTATCACTTATGTCCAAACATGTTACTAGATATCTAATCTTTCAATCATGGGTTCAAGACTCCATAAATTTTAAATGCTTAAGTTCTTCTTTGACTTTCGAGAATTATTTATCTAAATATTGAACACTCTCCACCATGGATTTAATTAACAAATTTATATTCATAATAATGTTTATTTGCTCATTATCATTTTATGAATATTTCCATAATATTCAAATGTAAAAAAATAACAAAATTCTATCTTTTGTGCACCATGAATTCATTATTATGCATTTAAATATATTTTATACCCCATGCTTATTAAAATACATAACTTACTTTAACACTCTCTAATTCTTCATACATTATAATGCATTATTATTACCTTTTATAGTTTTTTTCCGTCAAGGTTTCCATGATTCACTCTTAAATTTTATTACATTTTAATTATTAATCTAAACATTTTCTAAATCATGACACATTGGAAAATTACATCTAAAACTAATCTTACATTTACCACAATTCTTACTTAACAAACGCAAAGTGCATTATATTTCACTCTTTGCATAAAGTCAAAAAGTCCATACAACAATTCGCTATCCAATTCACTAAATCTTAATACAAGTAAGCATGCCTACAACACACTAGTAATGCAAACTAGCTCTGATGATAATGCAAATTAAACACAAATTAAATCTCATAATAATAACTCACCAAACTGTTCTATTAACCAGCAGAGACTAGCACCACAACACAACAGTGGCTCCTTGTTAAAATTAAAATAACCATTTTGGAATACTTTGCCTAAAGAGAAATGTTAGTGAAATTGTTTTAAAAGAAATTATTAATACTTTTAAATAAAAAAATGCAATATATTATTTTAATAAAATTAAAATGGTTGTAACAAACCATAAAACATGATTAAAAGAAATTGCTATTACTTTTAAATAAAAAATGTAATATATTATTTTAATAAAATCAAAATGGTTAATATATTATTTTAATAAAATCAAAATAACCATTTTGGAATACTTTGCCTAAAGAGAAATATTAGTGAAATTGTTTTAAAAAAATTTAAAAATACTTTTAAATAAACAATGCAATATATTATTTAAAAAAAATTAAAATGGTTGTAACAAACCATTTTGGAATAATTTGCCTAAAGTGAAATGTTAGTGAAATTCATGTCATGATTTATGGTGGTAATAATGTGAAATATTATAAATGTATGAAGTATATACACATGATTATATATATTATTTTCACAAATAGGTAGGCTGGAAATTTAGTACAGTTTGACAATAAACTTTGTAATAATGTGAAATATTATAAATGTATATATACACATGATTATATATATATGTGTATAATTTTCTCAAATAGGTAGGCTGGAAATTTAGTACAGTTTGACAATAAACTGCACACAATATTACTACAAATAGGCTTTCTTGATACGAGGTATTACACATTCTGGCAATAAAATGTTACACCACGGCTAAAATCTGGAGTCACGTTGTAATACAGACCAATTATATTTAGCGATACAAACATAAGGAGCAGTGACTCGGAAGGAATTCTCAATGTATAAAGCCTAGTTTAATTTGGACAGGTTTATTGAGATAGAGGAATTATTTGGACATTTATTTTTGGTTGGAATTTGGGTAAAAGAATTTCAACAAATTTCGTAAAAGCAGTGTTTAAATCATATTTTTGAAAGTGACAATAGATTTGTCATTATTAAAAAAATTTGGGCCGTTCAAAATTTTGAAATTTAACAACTTTAATTTAGATTTACAAAAATCTTGCCTCAATTTATCAAAATATTATTCAAATTTTCATGATTTTCATAAAAAAAAAATCTAATTAAAATATGGCATTATTTAATTTTCTACTTGATACAAATGTTATTTTTTCATTTTTTCATATAACTATAATGTAATCTGCACGCTAGTGTATGATGTAGCGGACGGCGCAGTCGATTTGCGCCATTTCGAATCCTACTGAGCTGCGCAGATGCTAGGGCGTATTCTACGTATATGTAAAAAAAAAAGCCCATAATGCTTCTAAAAAGAACTAGCCCCTCCCATTTTTTAAGCTATAATGTAATCTCACCCATTTTTAACTTAAAATAAATAAAAGAAAAGAAAAAAAAAAAAAGAGAATGCCACAAAAATTACATGAGTAACTTAAAATAAATAAAAGAAAGAAAAAAGAGAAGGGCACAAAAATTGAACATGAGCATAGCATAGCAGAATGCAAAGAAATTACATGAATGTAACACACATCTTCCATGACTATCGGCATTTCAATAGAAATTGTAAATGATTTGGCCAGTCTAGAAATATCAGATAATCTTATAGTTTTACTACTGTAGAAACATAATACAGTAACGCCATGAGAGGCAATTGTGCATAAGGTAAAACACATGAATGGCTTTTGATTCATGGCAGCAAATGCCAACTTCTCCGACCGAAGGGTTTCTTCTTGCTGACCGGCTGGTCGCGTGGGTGGAGCTTCTTGTGGCCGCCACGGTCCTCATCGAAAATTACAGCATCGAAGCCGTTGTGAGAATCGTGCGTGGAAGCATTGTGAACGACGGAAGTAGCCACGGTCTCCAATTGTGCGGTCGCAACAGGAGAAAAAGCAACGGTGGCCATGACGTCCTTGGGTTGCAGGGGAAGAGGAACGGCGTGCACCATCATGACTTCGTTGTCAAAAATCTCGGCCTCCTTCACAGTAACGTTGTCCACACTGAACGCGGTCTCGTCGACACTGCCTGTGACAACGATACTGGTGCCCGGAAGCAGAGTGTCAAGACGGGTCCCCAGCGGGAGCCGGAGGAGCTCCAGGAGGGGCAGCCTGTGGGGGACCACGTGGTACCGGAAGTCGAAATGAAGCCCGTCGGCGCCGGCGAAAAGCGTCTCGTCGCTGGGAGCAAAGACGGTCATCTTGTTCAGAAGCCGCAGCTCCGAGGACTTCATCTGCATCGCCATGGCCACGACACCGTACCCGTTTTTCTGCAGGAATCTGATGGCGTCGCTCAGCAACGAGGCAGACGTCGTTGTCGGGGTCTCGGGCGCCTTCGTCTGGCGCGCGGCGCAGGAGGAGAAATTGGCGGCAGGGTCGACGATCCTGTCGACACCGTGGATGGAGAGCGCGGCGTCGGCGTAAAGATTCGGGTGGCGCAAGGCGGCGCGGTTGGCGGTGGGCTGGTTCTTGGCCGCTACGCAGAGGCCACCGCTGCTGGTCCTGCAGAGAAAGAGGCACCGATACTCCAAGAAAGTCCGGAGCGCCGTGCCGGCCGGGAGCGCCTCCATCTGTTTCCACGTGATCTTGCGCTTGACGGCGTGGTAGAGCAGAACATTGTGGGCAAGAGGCGCCGTCTTGGCGGTCCGCGAAAAGGCGGAATCGCTGGGGACGAAGAGCGTGCCTGTGCCGTTCCACCATGAGAGCGCGCCGGCGCCGGCCGTGTTTTTGTCGGCGGCCAAGATCTCCAGCGTTCTGGCGAACAGGCCGTAGCCTGCGGAGCGAAGGATCTTGGCTATGACCGTTGAATTCTGCAAAAACAGGGAGCGTTCTTGATTATCAGAAACGTAATCTGGCAATTGCGAGCCTGCGATTTGCGGCTGTGGAGAGTGATCAGACGCCTTGGTGAGAGGAACCCACGAGAGGAGGACCGAGAGGAGGAGTACCAAGAAAAGGGTATATCGCCACACAAGTGCAGAGACTGCGAATTTCAGGATCGAGCGCGCCATAGCTGAGGAAATTACTTCGCAGCGTAGCAGGCAGTGCGAGAGAACGCAGGTAGCTTTCTTGACAAGAAGTGTGCAGGGCCAAGAATAGGAGACTACTTGTGTATTTGTATCGGAATGGGTTCTTGGTTTTCTTCGTGCAACCATGATTCAAAAACCTTTTGAAGTGCAATATGCAATATGAAGGTCTAAGGAGAAGTCGTTGGGACAAAATTGGAAGGCATTAACTCCTAAATCGCCTCACCACAAAATCTACGCCTTTATTTATTTTCATAATATTTTTTTTTAATTATATTTATCTAGGTCAGGGCTAACTTACTTATTAGTGGGAAGGAGATCGATCTATCCAACTTTTTTGGAAGTTTAATTGATCTACCTAACCTTTTTAGAAGTTTAATTCGTTCAGAATGATTTTTATTTTTCCGATGTTTTTATAAGTTCAAACTTGGTAGGAAAGAAATTTCAAGTATGTTTTTATAAGTTCAAACTGGGTAGGAAAGAAATTTCAAGTAAACCAATTTTATCTATAAAATAAATTTCACACAAATTAACTAATCTCAGAGTAAACTCTATACAAACAAACTCCACACAAACCAACTGATCTATACCTCATAAGACTAAACTCCACACAAACTAAATAGTGTACACCTTATAAAACTAACTAATTTACACCTTACATTACATACTTCAGATTCTCAGATGGGCCCAGATGCCCACATAGCCAACTTGCTTCTCTTAATGACTTGTATGTTGGCCATCCATGTTAAACAATTGAACCCAAGCCATCCTAACTGCACCCATTCGAACCATCCAAATCTTCTCAAATCGACTAAATCTATCGATCTAACTCATCTTAGTCCATCGTCCAACTTGTCTTACTCAGCTCAAATGTCCCAAGTCTGTTCGATCTGTTTGAGTCCATCTGACTACACCCAAACCAAATAAGTTCATCATATTATACCTAGATCCATATGAGTCTATTTGTTTGCACCTAAGTGAACCTAGCAATGCATCCAAGTGCATATTAGTGTATGCGCACTTGATAATTGTGTCTCTAGTGGATATGCACCCAATGAGTGTGTCCCATGATTACAATACATGAATACTTGTTCCTAAAGGCACTCTATCATCCATTGTGTTGAAATATGTAACTAGGTTCAGTCTTCTAATGATAAATGTAATCATGATTTTATGTATTTGATATAAAGTGAAAAAATAAATTTGTAATTGTCATTCTTGAGGCATAGGTTTCATGCTCAAGGGAAATTTATTTTATAGGTCAAGCACCCATTGAGTGCTTCTAGGGCTTGTCTTTGAGTCAACAAGTCATAAGAGTCATTGTCATGTATGGAAGACCCTTTTGGGCATGTTACATATTGTAAATAAAATTTTATTTGAGTCAAATTAGAGTCAAAGATCCTCCAAGACCTTGTCATGGTGCCTCAAGCAAGTCATCCTTCTTGAAATATCAAGTTGGCCTCAAGGAAGCAATTCATACCCTTGGAAATCCTATATATAGGAAGGAACTTGACCTCATTTGGACACACAACAAGAAAGTTCGATCTCCTCAAGAAGATGGAAAAGGACAAAAATCAAAGATAAGAAGAAGAAAAGCAAGATCAATTTTTTTGGATCTCTCTCTCTCACTCTTGTGTTAGGGTTTCTAATGTTGTTGGGCAAGTCGAAGTGTTGGAAAGTTGTTGGGCAAGTTGAAGTGCTAGAAATTTGTTGGGCAAGTTGAAGTGGTGGAAAGTTGTTGGGCAAGTCGAAATTGCTAGAAAGTTGTTGGGATCAAAGTTGTAGAAGAAACTGTTAGGTTGAAGTTGCTGAAGAAACAGTTGGGTCAAATTTGCAGAAGAAATTGTTAGGTTGAAGTTGTAGAAGAAATTGTTGGGTCAAAGTTACAGAAGAAACTGTTAGGTTGAAGTTGTAGAAACTATTGGGTCAATGTTGCAGAATAAATTTTTGGGTTGAAGTTGCAGAAGAAACTATTGGGTCAAAGTTGCAGAAGAAACTATCGGGGTTGAATTTGTTGAAGAAGTTGTTGGGTTCAAATTTGTTGGAAATAAATCTCATCAAGGAGAAAGGTTGACTTGGCCTTGGAGGGGTCTTTGTCAAGGGTCTTAGGTCTTGGAATTCGTCATTTGAAGATTCTATAAGAAGAGAATAATTCTTGTGGGTTTTCCTCTCAAGAGGAGAGGTTTTGGCCTTATCTAGCAACCTACATTTTGTGTCCTCTTGTCTCTTTGATATTCATTTTTTGGTAGTTGTTTGATGATAAGAAAAAACAATAATAATCAAGTAAAAAGACAACACAAACAATTATCAAAATAAGAGAAATATTTTAATCTAGTTGCCCTAGATTTCTCAACATTGTATCATAGCTATGGTGACAAGACAAGGAAAGGCAGCTTGAAGCAGGACCATTAAAAGGAATATCAAGAGAGTTCAAGGAATTAAAGAGGACATAAAACTATCAAGAAGGGATTCATAAGGATTGAGAAATCTAAGGAGTATCAAGGAAGGAAATAAGGAATATCACAGAAGACCTAAAAACCCTACCGCCACTCAAAGAAAGAAGGACTACACATTGAAGCATCTTGAAGTATCTACATCAAAGAAGAAGCATTACCACCATCATCAAAAGAATCAAGGTGATCTCCCTCTCTTTGAAGAAAGGATCACACCAATAGCGTACTTGAAGAAATACATCTCTTGAAGAAGCATTGACATCTTCAAGGAAGAAAACATCATCATCAAAATCAAGAAGGAATAAAGTTGAAGATATCACCATCAAAGGAGAATCTTCACTTGACAAGTAAGTATCCTTATATCTATGACTGAATCTACTATCAAAATGACTTCATTCTGCAAGGAGAGCAATAAATTGGTTGGGTCATCAAATTTCCTTGCATGGAAGAAGAGGACAGATTTGATCCTCATAGAAAATGAAGTCATTGGACATGTTAAGGGTTCAATCGTCAAACCACCAAAAGAAGAAGCTCATGATCTAGTGAAGTATATGAAGGGGAGATAAGGGCTCAAAGAATACTTATAGAATCAATAAAGGATTCTCTCATCCCTATGTAGAAAAATTGGAGAAATCAAAAGACATCTATGATAGGCTGGTAGAATTGTTCTCCCTAAGCACTGCAGGAGAAGTAATATCTTTGAGAAATAAGTTATATGAGATGAAGGTATCAAAGTAATAAGGGATAGCCTCATATCTTATGAGGGTGTCACAAATACGAGACCAACTGCAAGAGTTGGGGGAAATAATGTCTCACAAAGAAATGACCACCATGGTGTTCAATGCACTACCAGATGAATGGGGCAACTTAGTATCAATTGTCTATGGTAAGAAGGAAGCCACCCCATTCAATGAACTCTGGTCATTGTGTAAGATTGAAGAAACCAGGTTGAAGGCAAAAAGTGATGTAGGACCAAGTGAACAAGTTCAAGAATTTGTTGCAATGGCTAGGAGAAAAGGAGTTTGGGAAGTTTGGTCCTCATGAAAAGAAGAAGATTGATACGTCAAAGACACAATGCTATGATTGTAAGGAATATGGTCATTTCAAGAGATATTGTCCAAAACTCAAGAAGTACAACAAGAAAAGGAAAGAAAGGAATGAAGCCCATGTTATTGAAGAAGTGGAAGACCCAAAGAAGAAGAAATCAAAGAAGGAGGAAGTGAAAGATCTCTAGATGACTGAGATAATCTCCTTCACTTAGTTCTTTTTCGTTTTTGTGAAAGATAGATATCATGGTAAAAAGAATTGTAAGTATGATAGGATGCATCATATTAGGAGATGACATCATATTAGACGCATATGATTGACGAAAGAGCTTGTGAAATCATTATAGAAGCTTGACAGGATAGCAAAAGTAGAAGTCTACATGGATGTAGTAGTCATCATAGATAAGAAGTAGATCTTGGTAACCTCATTGAAAGCATAAGTAGTATATATGGTTGAAATAAAGTCGCCTAGCATGATAAAAGATAAAATGAATTCATCATACATCATCATCATTAGAAAGGAGCATTTACAAGATAAGGACAATCAATATCCTTCGTTCGAATATTCATTAAAAGGTTTACCTCTACTTGGAAGAAGCAAGTGTCTCGTTGATAATTCCACCTTGTGTGGGATCCATTGTATAGAAGGATGATGATATGGTGACAAAAGAGTGCAGCATGTCAAGATGGTTGAAGTACTTTCAATCAAGGAAAGGAAGCTGGCGAAGGAAGACTAAATGACCAAAATATGAAAAGAGGTATGTATATATTTTATATGTTAATTCATGTCATCATACAGTGTCAAATAGCATGGGTAAATGCTCTAATTCATGAGCATGATCAAAGAAAAAGGATATCTTCCTTTGGAAAGGTGCATGAAGGCATATGTTTCAAACTAGTTCACACATTTACAAGATGAAGTCAACATAATATGTCCTCATATGAATATGAGGTGGTTGACAAGATGAAGGAACTATGTATAGAAGTTCCTAGGGTACAATATGTGAGGAAAGGAAGAAGGATTCATGGAAAAGTTGCAACTATGGTCACATAAGATAAGGAATCAACATCTGATGACTAGAAGGATTTGGTATGATATCTCCATGGGAAAGGTATGAAGACCTTGATAAAGTCTGAAAAAGAAAAAGACCCTTGACATTGGAAATATTGGAGATATGTTTATGAATGTGCAAGATGTTGATGTTGTACGAAGCAGATGTCATGATGAAAGGCCATCCTAAAAAGTAACTCTGATTTGATTTTTGAATTTTGAATAACATTTGGTTGGGTTAAAACAGGGCTACCAGAAGAGAGTTATAGATGCTACCTGATGAGTCCCATTAATAGGCATATTTTGGAGATCATTGTTCCATTCCCTAGCCTTAAAACTATCCTTGTCTCACATTAATTCACATTTTTTGTTATATTATGCTTAGTAAGAGCAGTAAAAGGTGTTTGTCATAGTATGTGATCTAATGTGGTTTAATTGCAAGAAAATAAGTATTTTGAGGCTATTACTACGCAGGGGATTGGCGAAGACAACTAGGAGAGAATCTAGGAGGTTTCTCCACCTCCTTAACTCCCTAACTCAACTTGGGATCATAGTATCCTCTCTCACCAATTCGAATTCATTGGCAGCTGAGTGACTCCTAGCCCAAGTGAAGCTCAAGGGGGAAAAGATCCACCATTTTCGAGATCAAGGAGTGAATCACTCCTACTTTCAAGGGAGCTTCTATCAGCTTCCCTTTTGTATAAATAAACAAGAAGAAGAGCTCATTAGGATTCAAATTTTTTGTTCAGCTAGGTGTAGCTATTGAGCTTGAAGCTTGACATTGTTACTTTGAACTTTTATGTGATGTATGAGACCTAAACTTTTTGATAATGAGAAGTTATATTTTAAGCTTCATATGAGTTAGTTTCAGAGGGTTGAGGCCCAGAGGCTTTGGTCCCTCTTTTTGTACTTATGTTTCTTCTTGATTCCAAGCAGTTCATAGTTTCTTTCATTTCAGTAGAGATTAAGATATAAAAATATGTGGTTGCAAGCCTCTTCCTCACCTCTCTTGTGGGATAATGAGTGAAAGGATTCACAATATCCTCTTTCCACCTTCAAATTCTGTCCCAAAACTTTGTTTCATAATTCATTTTTCCTAGTATGCCATGAGCACTCATCCTAGTGCAAGACAGACCTTTGAGAGGTCCTGAGCTTGGCTAGGGGCTTAACCCAACCTCCCTTCATTTTCTTCAACCTACATCCACCTCTCCATACCCTCAAGACATCATTTTCACCCTCAAAAGCCACTCAGAATCCCTCTTGTAGCATAACATGCTCTTCTATAGCAATATAGGACCGTTTGTAGCAGCCACATGTAGCAAGCCTATAACACCACTTTCCTTCATCAGCTTTGATCCCCACTACAACTTTGACTTAGTGAATATTAATGATGACCCCCATCTATGATTTTATGATCAGGGGAAGCTCCTAGGCCACTCTAACAGTTCCTTTCCTTCACTACAAAACAAAATAGAATTAGTTATTTGATCACACGTATCATGCAAGTAGGCTACTATTTTTCAGCAAGTGTGAACTAGCTAGATGATACATGCAATTTTAATTGGTAGTTTGATGAATTATGTAAGATAAAATAGCTTCCTTTCTACAAGTAGATTTGGAAGTTTGATGAATTATGTAAGATAAAATAGCTTCCTTTCTACAAGTAGATTTGGAAGTTTGATGAATTACGTAAGATAAAATAGCTTCCTTTTTGTAAGTAGATTTGGTAGTTTGATGGATTTTGCAAGATAAAATAGATTTATTTATGCAAGTGGATTAGCACTTGTCTTTTCATGAATTGATTAATTAAGCATATACAAGTTGAGTAAATAGAATTTCCACTTTCATAGCTAGATGTAGTTTTTAATTGTACCTTCGTTAGCAATCATTCATTTTAATTTAGTAGGAGGAATGGTATCTGAGAACTTTTGATCTAATGTCATAACTGAGGGTGGAATGAGTGGAATCCAATCTGTTGTGCATGTAGCATTGTCACCTTTAAGTTTGTACGAGCCCCGTGTTGATAATTTGAGTTTAGGATCCCTTGGGAGTTGCAACATTCTTGGTGCAATACTAGGGCTCACCACTTTTTGGCGTCGTTTTCGAGGAGGTGTCTAAGTAGATATTGTTTCAGCTTGAGCATTGTTTTCTGTTTTACATACAGTTTTTGAAAAAGTGAAAAAAATAAAAAAAAATATTTTTTTCATGCCTCGTAGGAGTAGGGATAATCAAGGAAAATTATTACCAAAAACTCCCACACCCTCAAACAATCAACCTTCACTCTTCTTCAGTGACTGTGATCTTCCCTCTCTGACTACAGGGGAGTTAGAAGACCCTCTAGGTGAGAAACCTGAAATTTTTGAAGAATCTATTGGGGAAGAAGAAGAACCTACTTCACCTACCCAAACTATGGCTGAAAATAGGGACAATGAGGTTTTCCCTATTAAAGAGACCAATGGAGAGGCTAGAATGAAGAACATAAGCCCCACTATCCTTCCACACTGCCATGGCTCAACCTCTGAGGATCCTGAAACCTTCATGTTTGAATTTGTTGTTGTTTGTAGAACCTATGAATGTGCCTCTGATAAGAAGAAGTTGAAGTTATTCCCCTCTACCCTTAAATATGCAGCCTTGTGCTGGTTTATGGGGTTGCCCAGGGGTAGCATCACAACCTGGGCCCAAATGCAACAGGCCTTTAATAGAAAGTATAGGGACTACGCCCAAATAAACTAAAGAATAAATCTTTAGGATGACTCTTAGACCTAATGAATCCCTAGAATACTATAAGGAGATATTTAAACTTAGTTATAAGAGAGCCAACTGTCCCCTTGATCCCGGGTCACTCAAGCTAGTTCTTCTTTGAGGGATTAGGGAGGATATGTTGTAAACCATCAAAATGTTGTCTCGAGGAGATATCTATCACTTATCCTATGATGAAATCAAAATTATGTTCAAGAATCACTCTAGGGTTTCCAAGAAGAAGGGTCGAGCTAGTCAAGGTTTGGTCAGTTCCTCTCCCTCCACAACATCCATCAAGAATGAGATAGGGAACATGTTGGAGGATTTCAAGAATGAAATGTTGCATACATTTGCATTGAAAATGGATACCATGCAAATTAAAAGAAATCAGGAGGACGTAGAAAGGGCACTAGCTATTTTCTGCTCTAGATGCACCAAAAGATGTCCTAGGAATGAATGCCCATTGAATGTCGTAGAAGTCTGCGTAGTCTGTGAAGACAATCATACAACAAAAAAATTCCCTTCTTTTTGAGGACTAAAAATTTTATACCAACGGGTAGAAGGTGGGTCAGAGCAACTTTGTTTCATTAATCAAAGAAGGCCTCAAGGACCTCGGCCATATCAACAAGGCATGCAAGGTGCACACTACTCTTATTATAATCCAAATCAGAATGCACCTTTGCAACCTTGGTACTCTTCCACTCATTCATCTTGGTCCACACCTCCTTCTTTGCCTTATGCACCTCCATATCCTCCTCAACCTGGAAACCAACCTTTTCAGCCATATCCACCCCAATATTTCAATGGGGCAACCCATCACAAGGGTGGAGGCCTCAAGTCAGCCAACCTCCTAATTTACTGCATCCACCCAAACCTCTACCACATATCACTCATCCTACTCCACCTAAGTAACTTCAAATGCCTGCTCAACCCAATTTGAACCCAAACAACAAGCAAGCACAACAGGTCTACAGTGGAGAGACATCTTATCCTGCTTATGCTGTGGAAATCCAAGAGATTAACCTTTGGCCTGGGAGAGTTCTTCTAGATAACCACCCACCTTCTCCACCCGAAGAGCTTGAAGAAGAGAAGGAAGAGAGTTTTCCTCAAGTTAATCCACCTCATTTTCTTGAGAGGTTGATCCACCCTAGCGAGTACACCCCAGAAGAGGTTTAACTTCTGGGAGAATTGAAGAATTTGTGTGTTAAGATACCCCTTATCCAGGCCATTAAAGATGTTCCCATCTATAATAATCTCATCAAGGAGAAATGTTTCAAAAATCCTGGGAGAAGAAAAAGAGACACCCCCACCATAAATGTTGTTGGGCAACTATCTAATTTGATGCTTGGGAGGATGATCTTCCCAAAATATCTAGAGCCTGGAAGCCCAGTAGTAGATGTGCACATTGATGGCCTTATAGTCCCTAATACCCTGATTGATCTTGGAGTTGCAATAAATGTGATGACTAAGGAAACCATGCTAAAGATAAATCTCCAAGGCACTCTGAGAAAGACCATCACAGTGCTGCAACTTCCAGACATATCCACAGTAGCTCTCGAGGGAGTTGTTGAAAATGTTATGATCTCCATTGACTCTTGGGAGTATCCTACTGATTTATCCAACCTAAAACCAATTTTAATGTCTATCCTCTCATCTTATGAAGACCCTGGTTAGCCACTATTTATGCTTACATTAGTTGTAGGGCTGGGAACATGACCATTAAGAATGGACATTTGTCAAAACATATGGTATTGCATCCTCCTACTAAACCTTCTATTGAGCATGAATTACCCTTGTGGTTAGAAGAGGAGGAAGAATATGAATTGTATCACACCAACCCCTACCCAATATGTACTCTAGATATTATTACAAGAGGGGGGAAACCTAATGAAGATGACCTCATTGACCATATCCTTCAGAACAAACCTTCCACTCCCATACAAATTGATGAGTTGACGAAAGAATATGGGAGTAATCCTTAGACTGACTTATGCGCTATTGGATCAAGTCTAGAACATGTAAATATTGTAGAGATTGGCCCATCTAGAACCTTAAATACCAACCATTCTCTCTTAGCCAAATAGGAAGAACAATTGTGCAATGTGCTAAGGTAACACCTAGATGTTTTTGTTTGGGATTATAAGGAAATGAAATGTGTGCATCCTTCAGTTTGTACTCATCATATTTACATCAAGGAGGGATGCAAGCCTGTGCGCCAACCCCAGAGAAGGATGAACCCAACTCTTAAGGACATTGTGAAAGAAGAACTACAAAAGCTACTGGATGTAGGGTTCATATACCCTATTTCAGATAGTGAGTGGGTGTCACATGTTATTTTAGTTCCCAAGAAGAATGGGAAGTGGAGAATTTGTGTAGATTACTGGGAACTTAATAAGGCTACAAAGAAGGACCATTTTCCTTTACCTTTCATTGACCAAGTCCTAGATGGCCTTGCAGGGAAGAAATTATTCTCCTTCTTGGATGGATTTAGTGGATACAACCAAATCCATATCAACCTTGAAGACCAAGATAAGACCACATTCACATGTCCTTGGGGTACCTTTGCTTATAGAGTTCTTCCATTTGGTTTGTGAAATGACCCTGCTACTTTCCAAAGGGCAATTTTGAGTAATTTTTTCTGAACTTGTTCATGACTCTGTTGAAATATACATGGATTATTTCACTCCTTATGGATGTGACTTCCATGAAGCTCTCTCCAATCTGTGCAAGGTCTTGAAGAAATGCATTGAAATTAATCTCTCTCTGAGCCCTGAGAAATGTGAGTTCTTGATGAATGAGGGGACTATCCTTGGCCATTCCATATCCAAGGAAGGGATACAGGTTGACCCAAACAAAATTTCCATCATCAAAAGGGTCCCTACCCCTCAAAAGAAAAGAGATGTCAGGAGTTTCTTGGGACTAGTTGGGTATTATAGGAGATTCATCAAAGACTTTAGTAAAGTGGCTTCACCTTTGTTTGGGTTATTGGCCAAAGATTCAAATTTCTGTTGGACCAACAATTGTCAAGAGGCCCTTGAAGTGTTGAAAGAAAAATTGACCATTGCACCCATCCTAAGGGGTCCCAACTGGGCATTGCCTTTCCATATCCATACTGATGCATCAGATAAAGTTGTTGGGGGAGCCTTGGGACAAGTAGAGGATAATTTGCCTTATTCTGTCTATTTCATTAGTAAAAAATTGTCTACAACTGAGTTGAATTACACTGTCACTGAAAATTAACACTTAGTTGTAGTACATTCTTTAAACAAATTTGGGCACTATGTCACTAGGTATCAAACTTTTGTCATACTGATCATGCAACCATTAAATATTTTATGAACAAGCTTGATGTGAATGCTAGGACAATTATATGGTTGTTATTGTTACAACAATTTGATTTGACTATTATTAACAAACTAGGGAAAGAAAATGTGGTTGCATATTTTTTTGTCTAGGTTAACCTTTCCTACAGGTAATGAGGAGATGGTGGATGATCAACTGCCATATGAACACATATTTGACATCTCAGTGTTTTCTCCTTGGTTTACTGACATAGCCAACTACTTGGTTGTTGGGAGTTTCCTTCCTAATCTATCATCCAGGGAGAAAATAAATATTGTAAGGAAAAGCTCTTCTTTCACTTGGATTGGGGGAAATATTTTCATATTGGGACTATATCATATCTTGAAGAGATGTGTAAGAGAAGAGTAGGTCTTCGACATCCTCTTAGCATGTCATGATGGACCTTGTGGAGGTCATTTTGTTGCTAAAATGAAACCTTTAAATTTTTACAAGTTGGTTACTATTGGCCCACTTTACATCATGATGCAAGGAGATACATCACTATATGTGATTAGTACTAAAGGCTGGGTAAACCCACACCCAAGCATGAAATTCCCCTAAAAACTCAAGTGGCCTTAGAGCCATTTGAAAAGTAGGGCATGGATTTCATTGGGCCAATTGATCCACCATCAAGACAAAATAAATACATATTGTGTGCATTGATTACTTAACAAAGTGGGCTGAGACAAAGGTAGTCAAAGAAACAACTAAGAACAAAGTGGCTAAGTTTTAAGAGAAAAGATATTCTACAAGTTTGGGTATCCAAGGGAGGTAGTAATTGATCAAGGAGCACAATTCACATCAAATTTGATTGAAGATATCATGAGGAAACACCATATCAAGAACAAGACATCCACTTCCTATCACCCTCAAGAAAATGGGAGATTATAGGTCACAAACAGAGCATTAGAAAGCATCCTCACCAAGGTTGTTAGCAGAAACAAGAAAGATTGGGTAGAGAGACTAGTAGAGACCACTTGAGCCTACAACACCACTTGGAAAACCATCACTGGATTCAATCCATATGACTTGGTTTATGGGAAGAAGGCTTTTCTTTCTATTGAGTTTGAATATAACACTTTGAGAATGGTAGCTCAATTGGACTTAGATGTCACTACAACACAGAAAGAAAGGTTGCTCCAATTGAATGGCTTAGATGAGTTCAGAATGCAAGCTCTCCTACACACTGAAGTCATACAGTTGCAAAGGAAGGTTTGGCATGACAAGCATATCAAGGAAAATACTTTTTAAGAATGGGATTGGGCCCCGTTATATGATTCTAGGTTTAGAGATTTAAAAGGGAAGCTAATGACAAGATGGTTGGGTCCATACCTAGTAGAAAATTGTCATGAAAATGGATATGTCCAAATCAGAACCATTGATGAGGAAGGAATTTTGGGCCTTACTTGTAAATGGTTATAGTTTGAAGCTATATATAATACCTTTGTCCAGTCCACAACATTCCTAGTAATTTGAGAGCATAAAAAATAAAAAATAAAAAATAAAAAATAAAAAATAAAAAATAAAAAATAAAATGGCCTGTATGAAAACCTCAATGAGGCATCTGAGGCCAACTCTAGGGTTGAAAACCTCTCTTAGGCATCCCAAGAGGGAAAAAAAAGAGAAAAAATAATAAAGATCCCTAGGTGAAAACCTCCTCTAAGTCACCTAGGGCAAGCATGCATGTTGAAAACCTCCTCAAAGGCAACCTGTTTGTCTCAAGAAAAAAGCAAAAAAAAAGGGGAAAAATAACACAAGGAAGAAGCCTATACCATGCCTACTAACCTTTCTTTGGTTTTGCAAGATTGCACATAGTGGAAAATTTCATGGCTACAAGCCAAAATCTAGAAGCTATCATCCATCCCTCCATCCATACACCTCATATCCTTCATCTCCATTCACATGACCATCTCTCTCCACCATCCAGTGAGCAAGAAAATTGAATTTCACCTCCTCTCTGTGATGTTACAAGGACCTGCATTGCTACAGAAGGCCCTGTAATGCTACAGGAGGAGCTTGTAAAGCTACAAGAGGGAGATCCAAGGAGGAGAACAACCCAAAATACCATTATGACTGTAAGAAATGATAAAGAGGGTCCTCCAATGATTTTTCCATCATCCATCCATCACCCATCCACTCCATTTCACCAAAAATTTTCTCAAATTCTTTACTCTATCCTACCTTAAAAAAACACATAGAAGCCACTATTTTCTATTTCTATAGTGTCTACACTACTCCTTCATGACTCTAACCCTATCCTCATGACTTGTCATCATCTCCCTCAACACCATCATGCAAACTGAAGACTTCAAAGGGGGATCAAAAGATTGCTACAGGAAGAAAACTCCTCCTGTAGCAGCCTGTGCAGCCACAATAGAAATCATTGATATTATTTTTTTCCCACCACCAGAAGGGATGATGGAGCCTTGTCTGCAACTATGAAGAGACACATCATCCTCAGGGAGGCTTTCCACCAGCAATAATAAATTGAACATTAGAGAGGCACTTGCACACACACAGCTAAAGCAACATTCAAGGTATCATCAAGAATGAAGACATGCACAGGAAACAAATCAAAAGAGTCAACTCCCTTGACCATAATGATATATGTCCTAGCTCCAACATGCAACCCTTCATAGTAGTTCGATCCACATGTAGGCTCAGGTATGGAAATCCTAACCTCCCCCCTATGCATAAAATGACTAAAATGTGCCTTGAGTGAGGAAAGGTGTTTTAATAGTCTGGAGGTGGCCAGTGAACTTGGCCACCATCATCTAGTAAACTTAAGTTTAAGCTAATTTACCATGCAACGTGGAAATGTCAACTCAAAATGAAGTGGTGTCCTCGAAGAGTGGGGTGATAATCACGAGGAGAGATAAATTATTATAGTTAATGGGGACAACGATCCAAAAGAGGAAACTCATGTTAATGCCAAGTCACTAGAGTGCTCCAAGATTTTCACCAAAAGAGGATATTATGTGTTGGTCTTGAATTCATTTTCACCATCACTCATTCCAAAAAAAGGTAGAGGAAGGATGAGTTAGTGCATCAAACAACCTAGGGTGCTACCCAGGAGTTTCAAACCCTGTTTGCAAGTACAGAAGAAAGCTATAGACAATCATGCAAGTTCTATAGGAGGGTCGAGAGGAGCTACAGGGGGGGATTGGGAGGTGAAAAAGGAGTCATAGTGGCTCGATATTGTCTCAAAACCTTCATGGACACCCAAAATTGTTTTGAAAATAAGTAAATGACATTCTCCTTCCTGGTTTCTACATCCATTTGCATGAGAAGTCTTCTTGAAATTAAGAACCTGTAATAGTCAATTGATAAATAAGAGGCATTTTTGAAGTTTTTTGTGGTTCAAAGAAGAGAAAAATAGTTTGGTTCATGTAAATTCAAGCACCCTTCTTCCTCACTCCTACCAAGAAATTTACCATTGTTTCACCACTGAGACTATTTGAATTTTTTTGAATTCCACACCTACATAGCATCAAGGAGGGATAATAGAATAAATGGGTGGAAGATTTAATAGAAGGGACCCTCGACACCCGAAGAATTCACCAACGCCCTCATGTAGTGGATATATTCATAAGACACCAGTGGTTGGGTTTCTTTGAGTCATTAAAGGGGTATGATAATGATTTTTCTCATGAATTTTCCATGGCATTACAATCTCAAGAGGAAGATAGTGTCATTATCGTTATTAGAGGGTTGACCATCTCTCTTAGTCTTGAAACCATAAGCAAAGTGACCACCTTGCCTCTAGGAATTAGGTGGAGTAAAGAAGGCAAGCAAGTGAGTGTTATAGCTAGGAAAAACTTCTTCCTTTCAAAAGAGAAGTTTGTAGAAGATAAGAATGGAGTGATAAGGGAATTCTACCTTACCCTTGGGATGAGGTAGCTTACCATATCCTTAAATATATACCTTTTGAAGGAAGATTAAGTGTGGTCTATGCCTACCACTTTAGGCTACTCCATGAGCTGAGATTCAAGGCATAATTGCCTCTCCCTCAAAGACTTAGTGTCCCCCACTTCCTCCTACAGTCAATCATGGAGATGAGTAAAAAATTAAGGGAAGTAAAACACCAACATTTACTCACCATGGCCTCATCAAGTTAATAGTGGTGGATGCTCTAAACTAGTTAAGGATCCCTGTCATATGGAACAAATTTGTGGACATGGATAGGGAGACTTTCATAGAAACCCAAGCCATCACACCTGGAGAGACACCAACCTCTAGTATTGGAGGTAAAGATGACAACACAAAGGAAGAATAAGGAGCAAAAACATAGGAGGAAGAGGCAACAAGAATAGAAGAGGAAGAGAGAAAAACATATGAAAAAGAGGTAGCAGAGATAGAGGAAGGAGAAGCAGAGATGAAAGGAGAAGAGGGTGAGAAGAAAGTATAAGAAAGAGTAAGCCCTAAGGAGACTTCTCAACCCCAAGGAGTAGAAGAACAACCACATCAAACAAGTCTATCTCTAGGAGATACTGAACAAGAAGTAGCTGCAACATTAGCTACATTGGGAACTCTTGTCAATCCCAAGAGGAAGAAATCAAGAAAAGGTTCCATGTATTTTAGAACTAGGAAGAGCACCAGAATTAGACAAGGGAAACCACAAACTCCTACAAATGTTTCTATACTTATTGACAAGTCACCAAGCAAAAAGGAAGAAATAGGGCCCAGTGAAGAAAATATTGAGGAAGTCACTCCTCCTAAAACCAAAACCAAGTCACATATAACACCTGTGAGTATGCATACCACTAGATTAGTCACCTTCAAGAAGCCAAGGAAACAATATGCCTTTGAGAAAGAAGAAAAAGAGAAACTATAGGAGGATCAGGGTTTGCTACAGGAAAGATAAGGTTTGCTACGAAAGGGGCAGAGTATGCTAAAGGAAGAACAAGGGAAGATACATGAGCACAAGAAATATCTACAAAAGGAAGCCACCACCTAAAATCAGTTGGAAAATACCTACAAGAGCTCCAAGAGCCTAACCCATAACCTAGCTTGGGGTCCTACTACAAATTTATTGAAGGAGGAAGGATTATCCTTGAAAAATTTGCAATCCCACTCCTCTATGAGTTGGAGATAGAGAGAGGTAGAAACCACAGGTGGATGCAAATTGCTAAATCTAAGAATGTGGAAGATGTGGGCCTCATGGAAGAGAAGGTCATTGAAATGGGAAAGGAGTTAAGTGATTTGAGAGTAAGGGAGTCCATTATGAAGGAGAAGCCACATGCAGAAAACACAAGGTTGAGAGAGAGGCTGCAAGAGAAAGAAACACAACTTGCCACCATGACAAGTCTCTCTATGGAATCCCTGTAATGAAGATAATCATCAAAGTATTATTCTCTCTTTCTCAAAGATTAGTGGTTTCAGTTCCAAATCAATACTCTAACATAATATGGATCTCTGCCTTTTCAGGACTATAGGCAGTTTATTGATTTTTGCAACCAAACTCACATGGAAGATAGGGAAAAATTAGCTAAATTTTATATGCACAATATCACTATGAAAAATTTGAATTTTTGGGATCCCAATTCAAGTTCGAGGGATATGTAGGTGATCGATTTAGCATCCTGGATGACTCTTGAGGATACAAGAGTTGAGGAGATGAAAAAGGTAATGGCATAAGAGGAGAAGGAACCCTTGTATATCAGAGCAGAGCTAGTGAGCCATAAGGTTGTCGTTAGCAATCATAACGTCATATCGAATGATGTTGCTTTAGCACCCAGATACATTGATACCCAAGAAAAATCAATTCTACACTTTGAAGACACATTTAGGATGTTGGGAATAGAAAGTCTGCAAGCCTGCAAAGGAAGATGGCATGCCTTACCCCACAACCTACAAATCAGATAATATCACTTTCCCAAAAGGCTAAGGAATGCCTTGGAGAGAACACCATTGTACAAGAGAATCATGTAGAGGATGAAGATCAGGTCGATTGGACTCAAACTTAGTCCACCCTTACTCCTAGGATTACAAGAAGGAAGAGATGAAGAAAAAGAGAAAATGGAGTGGACAAAGATAGAAAGGAATGCAGGTTTTTATCCACAAGAGGGAACACCATCTGAGGAGACTTGGAATGTCAGGGAGGCCACCATGGCCATGAAATAGCTTCACATGGATGACTAAGTTGCTCAGAAGATGAGAAAAAAATTCAACAGGGAGGTGATGATGAGTCCCATCAATAGATATATTTTGAAGATCATTATGCCATCCCCCAACATTACAACTATCATTCTCTCACATTAATTCACATTTTTTGTTATATTATGCTTAGTAAGAGGAGTAAAAGGTGTTTGTCATAGTATGTGTCCTAATGTGATTTAATTGCAGGAAAAAGAAGCACTTTTGAGGCTATGAATATGCAGGGGCTTGATGGAGACAACTAGGAGAGAGTCTAGGTGGTTTGTCCACCTCCTTAACTTCCTAACTTGGCTTGGGATCACAATATCCTCTCTAACCAGTTTGAATTCATTAACAACCAAGTGACTCCTAGTCCAAGTGAAGCTCAAGAAGGACAAGATCCACCATTTTTGAGATCAAGGAGTGAATCACTCCTCCTTTCAAGGGAGATTCTATCAGCTTCCCTTTTGTATAAATAAACAAGAAGAAGAGCTCATTAGGATTCAAAGTTTTTGTTCATATAGGTGTAACTATTGAGCTTGAAGCTTGAAAATGTTACTTTGAACTTTTATGTGATGTATGAGACCTGCACCTTTTGAAAATAAAAGTTGAACTTTAAGCTGCATCTGAGTTAGTTTTAGAGGGATGATACCCTTGGTTTTGGGCCCAACCTAGAGGCTTTGGTCCCTCTTTTTGTACTTATGTTTATTCTTGATTCCAAGCAGTTCATAGTTTCTTTCATTTCAGTAGAGATTAGCATATAAAAATCTGTGGTTGCAAGCCTCTTCATTGCCTCTCTTATGGGAGAATGAGTAGAAGGATTCACAACCTCAGTCCAAACTTTTTGTGTTTATGATTTCTTGGAAATAGATTAGTGCTATTTGTTATGTTTTACATTTTCTTTCTATAGCTTAAAAGCCAACTTTAGTGATTAGATCAGTGTTATGGCATAAACTAGATGTTATTTAAATTCAACTCATTTTTTCCATCATAGGTTATCTCATTTTGTTAATGATAAATGGATTATGCATGTGATTGATTGTAGGGTTCTGTTGATCTGAAGGGAAGGGCACCTTTACCACTTCCATCTTGAGCTCCTTCATCTCCTCTTTCCACCTTAAAATTATGTCCCAAAACTTTGTTTCTAATTCATTTTCCCTAGTAAACCATGAGCACTCATCCTAGTGCAAGACATAACTCTGATATGTCCTTAGATTGGCTAGGGGCTCAACCCAACCTCCCTTCATTTGATTCAACCTCCATCGACCTCTCCATACCCTCAATACATCATTTTCACCCTCAAAAGCCACTCAGAATCCATCCTGTAGCATTGCAGGCCCTATTGTAGCAATACAGGATCTCCTGGAGAATTCGCCTATAGCACAAATTTTCTTCATCCGTTTTGATCCCCATTGCAACTTTGCATTAGTCAAGATGAATAATGACCCCCAACTATGATTTGATGACCAGGGGAAGTCCTAGGCCACTCTAACCATTCCTTTCCATCACTACAAAACATAGTAGAATTAGTTTTTTTATTACAAGTATGATGCAAGTAGGCTATTTTTTTTTCAAGAAAGTGTGAACTAGGTAGATGATACATGCAATTTTTATTGGTAGTTGGATGAATTATGCAATATAAAGTATCTTCCTTTTTGCAGGTAGATTTGGTAGTTTGATGAATTATGCAAGATAAAATAGCTTCCTTTATGCAAGTAGATTTGGTAGTTTGATGGATTTTGCAAGATAAAATAGCTTTCTTTCTGCAAGTAGATTAGCCCTTGTCTTTTCATGAATTGATTAATTAAGCATCTACAAGTTGAGTAAATGGCATTTCCACTTTCATAGCTAGAAGTAATTTTCAATTGTACCTTCATTAACAAGCTTTCATTTTAATTTAGTATGAGGAATGGTCTTTGAGCACTTTTGATCTAATGTCATAATTGAGGGTGGCATGAGTGGAATCCAATTTTTTGTGCATATAGTATTGTCACCTCTAAGTTTGTAAGAACCCCGGGTTGATGATTTGAGTTGAGGAGGCCTTGGGAGTTGCAACATTCTTGGTGCAATAATAGGGCTCACCACTAGTTAAAACTAGTACTCATGGGAATGGATGGAAGATCCTGAAAGAAACATGATGTGGAAAAGGTAGCTATGTGAAGAAAATCTAGATGTGGACTGGAAGATCACTTTCTGATTAAAAGAAGGATGACATGACTAATGGTTCAACCTTATGGTTCGTTGAAGGAAAGTGATGTATGGTTGATTCCCTATGTGTTAATTTCATATCTCAGTGACAAATTCCAACCATGGGACTAGATTCCTCTTTTCGAGAGGACCAATTTTGACTATTGAAGCACTCAATTTAGACAAGGGAAAGTGTACTTATGAAGAAAATCCCACATATGCACATTTGGACAGGTCAGCCCTAACAGGAAATTGGTCACCCTTGGAAGCCTATAAATACAAGTGACCTCAAGCTCATTTGGACATCACCAAGCATCATCTTCTTCTCTTCTTCATTGATTGGTTCGCACACCTCTGAGTCTAGGTCGAGGAAAGAGGTTAGAACAAGTTCGAAATTATAGGGTTTGAAGCTCACACATGTTTTAGGGTTTTTTTCTGACTCCAAGCTTGTCAAAAGAATTTTTTGGCTATAATCGCAAGCTAGTAGGCTCAAGGATGAAGTTGGAAGGTATCAACCACATGCATAACTCTTCCTCTGGATGGTTGGGCTCTAGGGCTAAATTTTGGCATGTGGCTGTAGTTGAGCACAGACAGGAAAAGTTGTCTTTGATATATATTGATGCTGGGAACATATCTCTAAATGTTATTGGGTTAATTTTGTATTGGGCTCATTGTACTCTCTACTGAACATTTTATGACAATCTAATAGAAGAATTTTCAAAGGGTTTTCCCCATAATGGGTTTTACCATGGTCTTTGACCAAATCTGGTGTCTCTTCTTGATGTGTTGATTGTCTCCTTTTTCATTTCATTTATTGTTCTATCTTCAATTACTATTGTTGATTGGAAAGATTAATTGGTATTGAAAATATTTCTATTTGAAGTATTGAATTGGGCTAAAAGTAATTGAAATAACATAGAGCTGTGTGAAGATTAATATGGTATCAGAGCTAAGGTGAAGGACAAGTCCAAAAGGAGACAAACATTGAAGCAATCATCTTTGGAAATTTGAAGGAGCCTATCTAGTCAAGTGATAGACATCTTCCTCTTTCTTCAAGGAATATAAGAAGTTGGGTGACTCATCTAACTTTGCTGCATGGAAAATCAGGTTGGAGATCGTAGCTAATAACAATGATGTTCTGGAATTAATTCAAGGAAAATTACTTGAGCCTCTAGAGAATGCTTCCATTGGTACCAAGAACAAACACAAGAAAGGTGAGTTAAAAGCAAAGAAAATTATAGCTCATGGTTTACAATATAGTTTATTTTCATATGTTGGAAATTTGAGTAAGTCTAAGGACATGTATGATAAGATAGCCAACATGTATGAAGTTAAAAACTTGAATGAAATAATCTCCTTGAAAGATCAACTCATAGACATGAATATTATTAAAGGAGAGTGTGTGCAATCCTACATTATGAGGATATCTCATCTTAGAGATTGATTGCAAAGAGTTGGAGAAACTGTGCCTAACAAGGAATTGGTGATTGTAACTCTTAGAAGTCTCTCTTCCATCTAGGAAACCTTAATTACTACTATAAGAAAAAACAATACCTTATCATCATTTGATGAGATTGTTGGAAAGCTCACTCAAGAAGAATCAAGGATGGTTTATAGAGGCAAGATACAAAAGCATCAAGGAGAGCCCAATGCATTCATCACTCACAACAAGAAGGAGAAGAAAGGAAAAGGAGGTCCATAAAATTCAAGAAAGCCTCCTCCTCGAACTTCAAATAGAAGGTTTAGAGGAACCAAGGAATCACTACACATTGAATGCTTCAATTTTCATAAGTGAGGCCATTATGCTCGATATTTCCCAAAGAAGAAAAATGGTCCACGCTACAATACTAGAAGAAACAAAAACAAGTTTGATGATCGAAGAAGAAGAGATGAATGAAGGAATGATCATAATGGAAGAGATGGAAGAAGAAGGGATGCTTCAAAACAGGGACCTCATCAAGAATTGGACAACAAAACCCTTGAAGAAGTGTTCATAGGTGTCAAGTCTGATGTTTTCCATCTCTGTATCTTTGGCCACCCCATATATTTTCATGTGCCAAAAGAAAAAAGAAACAAGCTAGAAGCCTCAAGAAGAAAAGGTACGTTCATTGGATATTGTGAAAATTTTAAAGCATTTAGAATATATATTCTTGGTCAAAGGAAGGTTGAAATTAGCAAGGATGTAACATTCGATGGAGATGTTTCCATTGTGAATGCAAGGGACATTCCTCTGCATTGTCCTCCTGTGAAGAAGAATGATGATATGGATATTTTAGATGTTCCTTCTGTGCCTGAATCTGGGACAGACATTGTTGATGATCCCATGGAGCCCATGGACCCCTTAGATCCTCCTCCAAGTGATCCTCCTATCAAGAAGAAGCCACTTTGGCTCCATGACACATTACAAAACGATGAGAGATGAGTTCTCGTTCGAAGATCATTTAGAGAAAGGAAGAAGCCATATAGGTACTAGGGATATGTTGCAGCCATGAGCACTATGAATCAAGCCAAACCTCCATCTTTGAAGAAGTCGTGAAAGAATTTTTTTGGAAGGATGTTATGGTTGAAGAATATGAATCTATTATGAAGAATGGTGTATGGGATGTTGTTCCGAGACCAAAAGGGAAATAGTTTGTGACTTCAAAGTGGTTATTCAAGATCAAACATGGAGTTGATGGTATCATTGAGAAATATAAGGCAAGGTTCATGGCCTGAGGATTCTCCCAAAAAGAGGGAGAATATTATGACGATATATTTGCACTCGTGGCTCGATATACAACCATTTGTTCAATAGTTTCTCTTATCACAAGTCAAGGATGAACCCTTCATCAGTTGGACATAAAGACAACATTTCTCCATGTCATGTTACAAGAATAAGTGTACATTGAACAGCCACAAGGATTTGAAGTAGAGGATTGAAAGACACATGTTTGCATGTTGAAGAAGGAATTGTATGGTTTGAAGCAAGCCCCTAGAGCATGGTATGCCCACATTGACAATTATTTGGTGAAGTTTGGATTCATGAGAAGCAATGCCAATCCCAACCTCTACTTCAAGGTAGTCTAAGGTATGCCATTGATTTTGGTTTTGTATGTTGACAATTTATTCGTAATAGGTAATGAGCCCCTAATGATCGAGTGTAAGAGGGAGCTAGCCTTTGAATTCGAGATGAAGGACCTTGGACTCTTGAACTACTTTCTAGGCCTTGAGGCATGGAAAAGGCGTGGTGAGATTTTCCTTTCACAAGGAAAATATTTTGTGAAGTTGTTGGAGAGATTTGGAATGACAAAATGCAAGTCCTTGCCCACACTGATGGAAATGAATTTCAAGAAGTTATGTGGAGAAGATGTTGGACGCGATTTAGCGAATCCATATAAGTATAGAGATTTTATTGGGGCTATGATATTCTTAGTGAAAACCCGTTGAGACATATGCTATGTAGTGAACATGTTGAGTCAATTCATGATCGAGCCTCTCCATGCACATTAGATCACTACCAAACGTATTTTGAGATATTTGCATGGGAAAACCATAATTTGTCTGAGATATTTTTCAGGAGATGTTCGACTTCACGGATACACCGATGTTGACTGGTTAGGAAATGTTGTCGACAGGAAGAGTACGTCTGTATATTGTTTTATCCTTGGATCTACCATGATATCTTGAATGAGAAAGGAGAAAAAGGCCATAGCACTGAGTACCACCAAGGTAGAGTACATTGCTGCTAGCATGGATAGCTGCAAAGAAAGATGGTTGAGGAAGCTCTTTGGAGAGAATTTTGAGTAAGTCCTAGACACTATAGTGATATATTGTGACAACAAGAGTGGGATTCATTTGGCAGAGAGTATCATATTTCATGACAAGTCTAAGCACATAGAGATTTGATATCATTACATTCAAGACATGGTGTAGAGAGGAGCCATTATACTCCATCATATATAGATAGATGAGAAGATTTCATATATTCTCACCAAGGCTTTGCTAAAAGGGAATTTCTTGGTCTTCAGGGAGAAGCTTGGACTGGCAGATGTGACCCCTCCTGGTAAGGGGCATCGCTAATTGAGAACACTGAGCCAACTTCCCCCCCCATTGTTTGATCTCATAGGGTGTGGAATTGAGATGGAGGGCTCCTGGGGTTAAGGGATCTCTAGAAAATAGGGTATCACCCCTATCTGTAACCCATAGGGTGTGTGTGATTCTTGTCTATTTTGAAAAGTTGGGTATCTCCCCGTATCTTGGTATATGCATAGTATACCCTAGCTGGAATCATACCCACAATCTAGTCTTGTTGGGATTGTCCCTCCCCATCTGGCCAATGAGCTATTGAGGAGGCTTGGGGGTGTGTGATCCTTACCGTTGGTAATTTGGGTATCCCACCCAAACTCAAATTATGATGAAAGTGTTCTACCACGTGACTCTTGAGGGTCATTGTTGGGAAGATCAATAGGCAATAGGATGGATGTGATCCTTACCTCTTATATAGCAAGTTGTATCTCGACCATTGATTACATCATGGGATGGTTGTGATCCTTGCTTGGTAAGTTATATCTAACATATTGATTGATGAGATGACATGAGATGAGAGTGTCTGATATGACCTTCCTCATTGTTTGAGAGGGTGGTAGATTTAGCTCCCCATTGATTCTTCTTCTTTAGATTCAAGAATTTTTCACTAGACATAGTTGAGCAGCGATGGGACATGACATGTCGACAGGTCACATATGATTATTACATGATGCAGTTGGAATTTCTCCCTAATTGAGAGGGAGTGTTAATTTTGTAGTTCAGTGAAAAATTCCAACCATGGGACTAAATTCCTCTTTTGAGAGGACCAATTTTGACTATTGAAGCACTGAATTTTTATAAGGGAATGTGTATTTATGAAGAAAATCCCACATATGCACATTTGGACAGGTTGGCCCTAACAAGAACTTGGTCACCCTTGGAAGCATGTAAATACAAGTTACCTCAAGCTCATTTGGAAATGACCAAGAATCATCTCCTTCTCTTCTTCATTGATTGGTTCACACAGGTGTTGGGATGAGAAAAAGGTATGTTTTCGCCTCATAAATAACCTAATTTAGCATTTGTATTCATATGTTTATCTTCGTTTTATGGATCAAAATAGAGGAAACAACAGCTGAAGTTGGGTAAAAGCGATTAGTAGCACATTATATAAATTTGGGCATAGAAAACTAATTTTTACTATATTTATGTGCAGAGATGTGGATTGGACGATGGTTGTTCAATCAACAGAACAACAATAACCAGTAAAGGAAAAAGACAACATATGGGGCAAGCAGGACAGTGGAAGACTGGGCAGACCAAAGCTATTTTATGATGAAACCAGATCGAGTATTACGAAATCCTCAGGATCCCCTGATCCCGAGGATTTGATTTTATCTATTTACTTTTCTAAATGTTATATAACGCTGAAAAAAGCAAACTTAACAACTAGTTTAGAAATTCACAGATTGTAGCTATTCTTTTGGACATATAATACTTTCATTTTGGTGATGTTGTAACTCTGTTACTTATTTTAATGAAGAAGATTGCGTTTAATTCATAATCGTGTTTTGAGTATCTAATAGTGGGGAATTTTGGCGACTTTGGGCCCAGTCAAGAGAAGATCTACTGCTTCACCTGTGTTATAATAATTTCTGTTTATTCTTTATTGTTTGTTATTGTTAAGTTAATATCATTTTGATTACCGTGAGGATTGACGATTTTGATTTACAGTTGCTGTTTATTCAAGATTCAAGACTTAGCTGTGTGATTATATATGCGTGATGCTCTTTCTCGAATTGGTTATGTTCATTTCAGATTGTTGTTCATTATAAGTAATGTTATCATAGATTTCAAAGCTAGAATTGATTTCTTTCTGTGAGATGCTTATATTATCATTTTTTGTTCAATTATCATAGCTCTCTTTCATGTTAAATAAGTTAGTTTCAATTCCAGTTAATATTTCCAAGTGTGATTCTTTCTATTTGTATTCAAATTCATTTGCTTGCAGAATAGATTAAGTAGAATTGCAAGGTGTGTTATGAATTCCTTTCAGAGTTGTTTGGATTGAATTTAAAGAGATAGTCATTAGCAATTGCAATGATTCCAACATAGATTGACCTCTGAATTCACTGCATATATAGTGCTGACACTCTTGAAATAAAAAGACTTTCCCTGGGTTGATAATGAATGTAGGTATTGAGATCGTTTGTAATAAGACATCTTAGTGCACCAAAATTTTGGTGTCATTTCTGGGGAGAGTGTTTCAAAGTGATTTCCTTTTATCTTGCTGTAAGAGATTTGGGTTTGAAAAAGGAGAGGTAAGAACCTACGTTACCAGCAAGTAAAGTGCTTGCTCATCAGCCTGCTTTTTAGCAAAAGCATAGAGGTTAAATAGAAATAGTTTTTTTTTTACGAATGACTAGGAATAGAAAGATAGAAAAAGACTAGAACCCCCCACCTAAATCCAAAAAACCCAAGGGACCGGTGAGCCTTGGGAGAACAACTTTTATAGACAAAATCGTAAGGAAAGTAGAGTCTCAGGCATCAGTAGGATTCCAAACTGTCATTGGAAAAATCCCTACTGTAATCCCTCAGGAAGCAGGCTCACCATCTGTAGCCTATGCTGAGATTCAAAGCCAAATTGGAGGATCTGAATAGATTATTCAGGTTACAACAAATTTACATTCTAATCCTCTACAAGAGGGAAAATCATGTAACTTAAGAGAAGGAGAGGGAGAAACCAATGTAACTACTAAGGCAGGACCTCAGCTGTCTGAACAAGGATCTCCTGTGATCCCAGATCTATGCAGTGCTGCAAAACCAACTCAGATTTCTAATCCTCCGCTCACTCAAATAGCACCCCTTGAAATTCGTGAAGGATATTGTCACATTTTCAACCAAATGGCAAATCAGCCACCTCAAGGTCAAACCTCGACATTGGAATACCCCATAGTCGACCAAGTGGCCAATGCCCCTATGAAAATTATTCCTTTGTAGAGAATCTCAAGTTTTCATGGTATGATCACGGAGGATCTGATGCCTTCCTATTCGAGTTTGATGTCCTTTGCAAAGGATATGACTATACCACTGACCCTCAAAAAGTAAAACTGTTCCCTTCTACTCTGAAAGGAGCAACCTTGATATGGTTCATGGGTCTGGTCAGACATACTATTAACTCTTGGGATGACATGAAAACTTCCTTCCTCAAAAGATACCAGGACTTTTGCAAGACTATGAAATTAAAAGATGAAATCTTTAAGATGGCTGCAAAGGATAATGAAACTCTAGAAGAATATGTTGAACGGTTTCACTATAATTTGCAAAGATCTCCTCACACCACCTTACCAAAATAAGTCCTAAGAGCTATCTTAATTAAGGGAATGAAAGAAGAATGGATAGAAACTCTAAATTTAATGGGGAAAGGAGATATTTCTCAAGAAGATTATGATGAAATCGTTCATTTTGTATCAGGTGTTTGCGAGGAAGCACACACATAGGAGCAGGAAGCCAAGATCCTATGACTAGAGGAAGCAAACCACACAGTGGAGGTGTAACATGAATGGAAATCAGTAACCTCCTGGAAGATTTCAAGATGGACATCCTAGGCACCCTCACAATTCAGTTAGATGTCCTACATGCTAAACAGAAACAAGCCTTAGCAGAACATAACTTGGCCATTTTCTGCCCACGCTGCCGGAAGAACAACAACCAACGGGAGTGTCCATTGGACATGGTTCAGACATTTGCTATATGCACCAAGGACCATGCCATTGAATAGTGTCCATCACTTCCAGGGCTGAAAGTAGTTTTCAAGGAAGCAGAAGAAGAGACAGAGCCAATATATTTAATGAACTACCGTCGTCAATGGCAGACCAAACCTATAGGTATGTCATAAGACACATCCCAGTTCTTCCCTTCTTCACCATTTAATCAGCAACAGAACCCTGGAGCAGCATGGCAAGGACAATCACCTTACTCGAATTGGAAATCCTAGCCATTCCCAATGACACCTTGGCCAACTCAGTCCTTTCTTGGTAATGTCTAGCCAATTTCTCCTTTTACTCCTGTTTTGCAAGGTAATCCCTATCCATCCCTGTGGCCTACCTCTACTTCTCAAAACCCAAACTGGTCTCCGAATTGGTAGCGACCTTTGGGGATATCCAATACACCTACGGGAACAGGTCCTCAACCTCAACCTACATTATCAACCCCTTACCCATTACACCAAAATCCTTAGCCTCTTCTGCATCATCAATTTCTAGCTCAACCGAATCTGAATCCCAATAGTAGACCGGTTTAGTTGGTGCAAATTATCAAGAGCTCAAATTATGAGATTGAACAAAAAGAATTTAATGAACTTAGATATAGGTCAGGATGTATCATTACCCCTAGGGAAAATATAGTCCAACCATCAATTGAATTGGAAACCCCACCTGTACATATATCGTCAACTGTAAATGATACATAAACAAAACAAGGAGAAGATACAGATCAACATAAAGATCCTCAGGATCTCATAGTCACTTCTCCCCCATTCCTCGAAAGGCCAACAATGCCTAAGCCAATTTTTTATCCAGATTTTGATCTTGTAGGGGAACTAAAAAAAATTTGTATTAAAATTCCTCTCCTCCAGACCATCCAAGATATTCCTATTTATGCTAAAATGATTAAAGAGCTATGTGTAAGGAAGCCTGTGAGGAAAGAGAAAACTTCACCCAACATTCATGTTGTAGGGACCTTATCTTATTTACTCTTGGGAGGGGAAACTCCAGTAAAATATGAAGATCTTGGGAATCCCATTATTATAGTTCAAATATATTGTCACTCCTTTCCAAACACACTAGTTCATCTGGGTGCAACCATTAACATCTTAACAGTAGAAACTTGTTAGACACTTGGTATTACAGCTCTGGAACCAACCACCACTATGCTAGAACTTGTTGATCATTCGGTGGTAAGGCCAGAGGGAAATTTACATGATATTATGGTTTCTGTTGATTCATGGGAGTATCCAGTAGATTTTCTTATTATAAACCCAAATAGTCGATTGGATGGGCACCATCTGATTCTAGGCTGACCTTGGATGGCAACAGCCAATGCTTACATAGGCTGCCGAGAAGGAAGCATGACTATTGCTAAAGGGGATGCTATAAAATATATCGTTTTATATTCTCCTGCCAAACCAAGTCCACCCATTGTAAAAATATGTAAACAACCACCCACATACCTGGAAGAAATCATTCTTTCACCACTTACAGTAGCAGAGGCAATTGAATTCAAGGATCAGATTGAAGATGATGTTATCAATAATTTTATCAATTAGCCAGCTAATGTGAGTAATGTCAAATGTCAAATGTTAAAAGAAATTCCTGATAATGAAGCCTTGGAAGACCCTTTGAAAGATATTGATGATCAACATATCCAGACAATTGTTGTTCATAACAGCAACCCTGTTGAAATTGAACCAAGAAAAGTTTTGAACATTAATGATAGCTTGGACAGTGATCAACAGTAAAAGCTCATTCAGGTCCTACAAAAATATAAAGGGGCTTTTGCCTGGGATTATCCTGATATGAAGGGTATAGACCCACAGTTGTGTACACATCATATCTACACCAAAAAGGATGCTCATCCTATCCGGTAGCCTCAGCGGAGATTGAATCTGCACCTCAAGGACATTGTAAAAGAAGAATTACAGAAGCTGTTGGATGTGAATTCATTTATCCCATTTTGGATAGAAAATGGGTCTCTCCATTGGTAGTTGTCCCCAAGAAAAACGGGAAGTGGTGTATCTGTGTGGATTATCGGGAATTGAACAAGGCAACACAGAAATATCACTTCCCTCTTCCATTCATTGATCAAGTCCTTGATACTTTGGCAGGGAAGTAGTTCTTTTCCTTTTTAGACGGCTTCAGCAGCTACAATCAAATTCAAATCGCCCCTAAAGACCAAGACAAAACAAACTTCACCTATCCCTCGGGTACATCCGCTTACAGAGTGTTACCATTTTGCTTATGCAATGCCCTAGCTACATTTCAAAGAGCTATACTCAACATTTTTTTTGATCTGATAAATGAAGGACTTGAAGTTTACATGGATGACTTTACCCCGTATGGGGATGAATTTGATCAAGCACTACAAACATTAGAAAAGGTTTTAGAACGATGCATTTCTACCAGGCTGTGTCTAAGCAATGTCAAGTGTCACATGATGATGATCGAAGGTGTAATCTTGGGACATTATATTTCTGTAGTAGGTGTTATCGGGAAATCTAGTGTCCACTCGGAGTTGCTAGTCCCACTAAGACTGGTAGCTGTCTTAGAAACAAACAAACTAAAACCACTTTCGTTTTCCTTTATGAGAAGTAGATAAGAGTGGAATGAAGGACACCAACCTCAGTATTGCGCTTGGTTCCTTACTCGGTTCCTCTCCCTTCTGATAGATCCTTGCTGCTTCTCCTTCGTCTACCCAGCTTCAAAGAACACTTGTGGAATCAAAGAAGCAATCAAAGAACAGAGATCTACAATCATAAACAATATAGGACCAGATGTATATTGACCACACAAATGCATATATCATCAAACATACAAGAATGTGGAGGAAAACTTGAATAGATTTATTAATATCAAGAATAAGCAAATAGGATTACAACCAATTGTTCTGACCCAACGTCACCCTCCAGCATGAAAGCCCTTCTTTCACCTCATGAAAAGCTTAGATCACCCAACACCATGATATTCCAACAAGAAACCAACAACACTTCCTTACAAGATACAAAATTCCAGCCCCTGGATCTCTGGGATGAGGGATCCATATATAGATGATTGCAAGGGGGTGAGTCAGCTTCTGGGATTCTGATTAGTGTCCTCTCTCTGATAGTTCTTGATTCCACTTGGAGATTGATGATCTCTTACTCATCCTTGGGCAAATTCAGAGAGGCAAGTGTCATAGGAGAAGTTTCTGGAAGATTCCATGATCATCCACCTCGCAGTCTGACTCTGCCATTTGTCCACTCTCACCCATCGCACCCCATAGAAGGGCTTTTCAGTATGCATCACACCTCCCGTGTGCATTAGGTGGGATGCATCGCACTTTGACCATGGAGCAAGTGAGATGGTCCAGTTTTGACTAGTTCTGAGCAGTTTTTCATGGAGAACTTTTGGGAGATGACGTGATCAGATGACCTTGTTCTTTTAGGGTATGGAACAACACTTTTAGGGACTTAGGAGCCCTTGGTTTATGGACATGTTTGATTAGGGTTGCAGTGCCCAAAAATTTCTATAACAGCAGGGATATAGGTAGATCCAGCAAAAATACAGGTAATTATTTTACTACCTACACCTTGTACTTAGATGGAGGTACGTAGCTTCCTAGGATGTGCAGGCTATTATCGCAGGTTTATCAAAATATTTTCACAAATTGTTGCGCCTTTATATGCTTTAACTGGAAATGTTGATTTTAAATGGTTTGACAAATGTGACACAACTTTTACAGATTTAATGAAACTAGTTTCGACGACACCAGTATTACATGGACCAAACTAGGAATTGCCTTTTCACATATCCATAGATGCATCAAATGTAGCAATAGATGTTGTCCTCGGCCAGGAGGAGGATAGAAAACCTTATTCTATATATTAGATAAAAAAAACTCTTACTACTGCTGAACTTAATTATACAGTAATAGAAAAAGAATTCTTAGTTGTCATTTATGCCATAAACAAATTTAGACATTATATAACTGGCTATCAAGTTTTTTTGTATACTGATCATTTCGCCATTAGGTACTTAGCCAACAAACCTATTACAAATGGTCGAGTGACTCGTTGGTTATTGCTTTTGCAGGAGTTTGATATCACCATCAAGGATCGTCCAGGGAAGGAAAACCCAGTCACTGATTTTTTGTCTCGAGTTCCAAAGGTAAATGATCCATTGGTAATGGATGACCAATTTCCAGATGAACATTTGTTTGCCATAGCAGTCAAAACGCCATGGTATGCAGATGTAGCAAACTATCTAGTAGTGGGGAAGCTGCCTAGGCACTTGACAACAAGGGAAAGAAAACATATTGTCCAGCACAACGCCCGGTTTTCTTGGATTGGCAGATACCTTTTTCACACAGGGTCTGATATGTGTATACGTAGATGCATTCATGAGGATGATATTTACGACATCCTGAAGGCTTGCCATGATGAGCCCTGCAAAGGACACTTCACAGATCGTAGGACAGGGCATAAGGTACTACAGATGGGCTATCATTAGCCCACTATTATTAAAGATTCTAAGAAATATGCCCAGGCTTGTGATAGTTGCCAAAGGATGGGCCGACCTGGTCAATCCGATGAAATTCCACTACAACCCCAATTGGTGATAGAACCCTTTGAACAGTGGGCACTGGATTTTGTTGGCCCATTGAATCCACCATTAAACCAAAAGGCCTACATACTGGTTGCTAAATATTATGTGACGAAATGGGTAGAAACAGTAGGTTTTCCAAGAGCTACAAAAAGAATCTGTAATTAATTTCCTTTTTGGGCTATTTGTGCAGTCTGGTTTACCTCAGGAAGTGATAACATACGATGGAGGGAAATTTGTATGACACAAGATTACAGCCACTCTTAGAAACCACCACATTACACACAGAATCACTTCCCTGTATCACCCGCAGGCGAATAGGTAGGTTGAAAGCACCAATAAGTTCATCGAAGAAATTTTGACCAAGACAGTATCAACACATCGGTGAGACTGGGTTGCTAGGCTGCTAGAGGCCTTGTGGGCCTATCACACCACTTGGCGAAATGCTACTGGATATTCTTCGTACCAACTGGTGTTTGGAAAAGAACCTATTTTTCCTATTGAATTTGAAATAAAGACTCTAAGAACGACTCAGGAAGTGGGACTAGACCTAACAGAAGCCCAAACCAAACGACTTCAACAAATAAATGAATTGGACGAGGCTCAAAAACTAGCCCTGTAACATACTACAATTATTCAGTAGCAAAGGGCAAAGGGGCACGACAGACTTAGTAAGAGAAGACGTTTCAAAATGGAGATTGGGCACTCCTCTGTGACTCCATATTCCAGGACTTTTCGGGCAAGTTACAAAAATGTGGCTTGGCCCTTATGAAATTCAAGAAGCACATAACAATGGTACTCTCACTTTGACTACCATTGACGGGTCTGACCATTCTTTCAAGTTGAATGGGCATCAGGTGCGTCTTTATCGCAAACCACTCACTAAGGAGTCTTTCTGCCAATGGGTACGTGAGGACCCCACCATGCAAATTTCAGCTGCAAGGAGTGATGACCCGTTAGGTTTTCTCTCGTGAAATTGCATTTTTATTTGATTGTAAATAATGTATATATTCCTTTATGGTTGATTGCAATCTAGTTAGGCATCACCATGTAAATACAAGGATTTTTCATGTCTTTGGATGTTTCGTAGGTGTTGTTCAATCGATTGAACGATTATTGTTCAATTAATTGAACAACACATTTTTGTGTGTTTGTTGTTCAATCAATTGAACAATTGTTGTTCAATCAATTGAACAACACTTTTTGCGTGTTTGATGTTCAATTGATTGAACGATTTCTGTTCAATCAACTGAACAACACTTTTTGCTGTTTTCTGTTCAATCGATTGAACGATTGTTGTTCAATCAAATGAACAACACTTTTTGCGTGTTTGTTGTTCAATTGATTGAACGGTTGTTGTTCAATCAATTGAACAACACCTTTTGTGTGTTCGTTTTTCAATCGATTGAACGATTGTTGTTCAATCAATTGAACAACACTTTTTGAGTTTTTACGATTTTGCTGTTCAATCGATTTAACGATTGTTGTTCAATCAATTAAAACTTTTGCAATTTTCCGATTTCGTTGTTCAATCGATTGAACGATTGTTGTTCAATCAATTGAATATCACTTTTTGTGATTTTCCAATTTTGCTGTTCAAACAATTGAACAACACTTTCTACGTTTTTCGATTTTTTCTTCTGTTCAATTGATCGAATGATTACTGTTCAATCAATTGAATACTTTTGTGATTTTGTTGTTCAATCGATTGAACGATTACTGTTCAATAAATTGAACAACACTTTTTGCGTTTTTTATGTTGTTGTTGAATCGATTGAACGATTATTGTTCAATCAATTGAACATCACTTTTTGAGTGTATGATGTTCAATCGATTTAACGATTGTTGTTCAATCAATTGAACAACCCCGATTTTGCTTTTTATGTATTTATTGTTTAAATCGGTAGAACGAATAACTGTGGTTTCTCTTTGCTATTTCATCATCGGTCATTGTTTTTGCCATTTTTCTTTCTCTTTTGTGTTTTGAATAAAAACCATTTGGTTGGATTTTCGCCTAAGATAAAGAAAAATAGTAATATTAAAACGATTATGACCTATGAAACCTTTTGATGGCTATCTTTAATTCAAAAGCTGACATGGTGCTTAGTTATAGTGACTGGCTGAATATCTTCCTTTGGACACATCATAAAATGGTTTATTATGTTAATACCATGTTGGTTTATCTTTCACACTTTCAAATGGGTAAACCCCTTTGATATGATGATATGGGGGGTAAAAGTATAACTTTCATTGGAATTTTTTTACTTCTTATGCCATCCTTGACTCTTAAGGAGTAAATGAGCCTCCCTCTTTTTATAATAAAAGCATCAAAATATGAAAATATGAAAATATGAAAATGTAACAAACATTGTCTTAAAGAGGATAGGGGGTCTCAACACGAGCCAACCTACCATGATCATACAGATGTAATAGGTGACATTCTATTTTGGCCACCAAACCAAGGTAATGAGCTTCTTGATAATTAAAACCGTCAGAAGGACAGGGGGTCTCATCACGAGCCAACCTGATCACTTTGTTATATCCTGGTGAATGGCACTATGATTATCTAGTTACCATGCCAGCATAGTGGTCTCTTTATAGCAAGAAAAGAGAGAATCATATGAAAATCAAAAGGAGGACTCTAGCTCATTTGAAGGGTTAAAAAGCAACCTTGTAGAGGCTATGGACGTCTGCTGGTAGAAGTGCCTCTGCTTATGGTATTGAAGTACTATGTGACATTTCCAAATTCCTTCTATCCTATTACTACCCGTGGATTTGTTTCTAAAGGAAAATTTTCCATTTGAACAGAATTCCTAAAAATCCAACATGCATGGTAACTTATATCATATATCCATTATATCATATTTATCCAATCACTTTAATGACAGTCATTAATACTTACCGCCGATCATGTGTTTGATACTTTTCCACTTAAGGAAAAAATCTTTTGACATAATGGTTTAAATCTCTATTTTAATTTACGGGAATTTCAAATCTGTTGACATGTACTGCTTTGATTGTCGTTGTCGTATATTGCGCCACCTTTATTGATTGGTTGCCTGCATTTATGATTTACCAATACTTTTTCTTGTTTTTCCCATGCTTGACGGACGTGGACGCCCTTTTCCCATTGGAGGGGGGATGGTCTGCGTATGAACAACATGTGTGACAATTTATGGATAGTTGTGTGATAATTATTAAACTAATTTCTAGTTAAAGGACCGCACGATGATTGTGTATGTGCAATACTTATCAAATTATTTCTGATTGGAGGAGGGACAACAACCATTATGGATAGCATGCGGATTGATTATGATCTTGCGTCAAATATTGCTAACGAGATAAATGACTTGACTGTATGTGATATTAATTCTCAAAACAACGTCATTTCCCTATCAATAGCCTTAACGCTCTCTGCTTCTGTTCTGAATTGCAAAAGTGTGAGATAAGTGCATGCAAGTGAACTAGTCACAGGAAAACAACAACCATGGGAGGTAGAGCCATCTGAAATGAACCCACAGTGCTCATGGTATCAGACCAGGCTCATGAAATTCTTGAGCGTGCCTACTGGCTACAATATTTGAATAAATTACAGGGATTTCATGAAGAGATGACACTTGAATTTCTACAGAATTTGCAGAATGGTAGCACCACGGTAAGAGGCAGGAACATAATGGTCTCCAAAGCAGTCATAGCCAAAGTCATTGGACTTCCAGTTGAAGGAACAAGGTGGACGGACAAACATGTTCTTTTGCACAATGTAGTCACAATATTTCAGGACCCATGCGAGCAATTGGTGTGAACAGGAAAATGCGTTTACCCTACAACCTTGAGACAACCATGGCAGGAATTGGCAGCCATCGTGTAGAGGTACATCACATGTGATGGATGATAGGATGTGGTAAATCCCCGCTAACTCAAACTGTTAGCTATTTTAAAACATAAATTACAGTTAACTTGTCATTTTATTTAAATTCCCTATTGCATGATGTTTCTCGTTGAGTTAGAAAAGAAAAGGACCCACATATAGTCATTAGTCATCATGGGTTGATCAAATTGATTATCATTCATGGGCTGGCCCAATAGAAACTAACTTGGGATAATATTGTAAATCCTACTTTGGCCCCACCTATAGAAAACCCAGCAACTGAACAGCAAGGGCCAAGAGCCACAAGTTCGAAAAGGACACAAAAAAGGAATAATTCCTCTGTGGCCTTGGGCTCGGCAAAATGAAGACACTCTGTGCGGGTGAAGTCACAACGACACACCCCAATTCAAATAAACGAGGCCAGGCCATCTCACACACCCCCTCCAAGTCCACATGATGATTCCTTGCAAGACTATGAGGAAGAGGTGGCCAAAGTACTAGAAAACATGGGGATATTTGGTGAAGGAAGGGAGCAATTCAAGAATTCTGAAGGGAAAAATTGTGCCCCCAACCAGGCTACCCCTGATGGCAGTTCTGGTCACATTCAAACCCTCCCATTTACTAATAATTTGGAAGAACAGAGGGAACTAGTCCCTTCTGTGGAGAAACCCCTTGAAGTAGAAGTGCACGCAGAAGAAACCATTAGAGAAGGAAATCAAGTAGCAGTTATTGATCCACTCGAACCCCCAGTTGAAGAAAATCCTACAGAAGAAATCGTGGAAGGTGAAAATCAACCAGGGAATGTTAGTTTTATGAAGTCCCTCAAGGATGAGGCCCACTTAGAAGAAAGCCCCGAAAATGATAATTTCTCAGGAGATACCATTCCATTAGGGTCTCCTGAGCGAGAAATTCATGACGAAAGAGACCTGGGAGGTGAAAATCTATCGAGAGATATGGTTCTAATAGAACCCCACCTTGATGTCGACACAATTCCACCTAAACAGGGACCTGAAGTAAATACAGTTGTGCCATCGTCGATCAGAAGCCTCACAACAAAGAAAACATACAAGGATAGACTCAGGAAAATGCTCAAGAAATATAGGAGGCAAAAGAAAATAATTAAGCAGCTAAGACAATGGTTGAGGGAAGCAGTTAGGGTTAAGAGAGTGAAAGCAGAATTGGAGACCATAGGGACCCAAACTGAATATTGCCCTAGGGAAAATGTTGAAACCCAAATTGAAACCTTGTTGGTTTATTCAAAAGAAACCCAAACAGAGCCATGTCTTTTAGAAGACAGTGAAATGCAGACAAAGGATCCTTGTGTTTTCCCACAGGAAACTCAAATGGACTTCCCTACTATTGATGTTTCCATTCAAACTGATACTGAAGAGAACACCCAAGATGATTGTTGCATGATTTGAGAAGCGACCGAGGCTGTTGTTCAGACTGATCCTATGGAAACACAGGATGATGAGGTCCAAATAGATGAGACGCCTACTTACATTCCCTTGGTAAGGGAAGTAGTCATTAGGAAATTGCAGAATGAGCTGGTCAAGACTCAGGAGGAATTGACTCAGCATAAAGAGGAAGTAGTGCCCCTGCGAGTACACCAAGAATTACGAAAGAAATTTGAGGCACTCACGGTCACAGAGGATGAAACTTTTGCAAATTATAAGGTTGAGAAAAAGAAGGTTGAAAAAGCACAGGTCAAGTTACAGAAGGCTAAAGAGAAATTGGAGACTGTTTGCTCTATTTATTCAGATGCCCTGTCATGCCGAGCTCCTGCTACTAACTATGCATTGTTCCTCCTAGAAAGGTACCTCCTACTGAAGATCAAAGCTATTAAAGCTGGCAAGTCTGTGGAAATCAAGACCACCCCAGACTTCATCAAGTGTTTCAGAGAATAGAATGAGCAGGTACAATGCCTCTTGTGTGAACTTTACATGCATAATTTCTTTTTAGAAGATGACAGAGACAACAATCCTGGCCCCTTCATAGGGGATATCCAATTCCATGCCTTTCTTTCCTTTGCTACTAACCAGATCAAATGGGCCAAGGCCCATAATACTTTTAGAAAACGAGAATATGGCATAGACCTGTGGGTTAGGGGAGAGCCTACAAAACCCCTGCACCTCTCTGTCCAGCACAAACAATTTATGAAACAAACAGGTGTTGTGGGCCAATTAGGGTCGTTCCACACAGACATTATACAAGCAGGGAAGGAGTACTTCCAGGAGATCAAAGAAGAAGCTTTATCTGTAGCCAAGCAGAGATGGGAAGCCTCCAACAATACTATCAGAAATAGAGAGCCATTTGGATTCAGGAATTTCAAAGCTGCCTCCTCTCGCTTACATAAATATAGTAACATGGTCTTAACCATGGGGCCTGAGTGGATAGGGTGTCGATATAGAAGCCCAATTATATGGTATGCCCTAGATAAGTACCACAATGATTATAACTTGACAGATTAAGAAGTGAACTAGGCTTTCATTGTGGTTAAAAAGAAAAATAGTTTCAGGTTGTACAAGGAGGAAGTATACCCAGCCTATTCCTTAACTCAATTACACCTTAACCATTTGATTGCATGAGGAAATGCAATAAGGTAAGCTGGGGAGTATGTTGGGATGAGAAAAAGGTATGTTTTCTCCTCGTAAATAACCTAATTTAGCATTTGTCTTCATATGTTTATCTTTGTTTTATGGATCAAAATAGAGGAAACAATAGCTGAAGTTGGGTAAAAGTGATTAGTAGCACATTAGATAAATTTGGGTGTAGAAAACTAACTTTTACTATATTTATGTGCAAAGACGCGGATTGGATGATGGTTGTTCAATCGACAGAACAACAACAACCAGTAAAGGAAAAAGACAATGTCTGGGGCAAGCAGGACAACGGAAGACCGGGCAGACCAAAGCTATTTTATGATGAAATCAGATCGAGTATTGTGAAATCCTCAGGATCCCCTGATCCTGAGGATTCACTTTTATCTATTTACTTTTCTAAATGTTATATAAGGCCAAAAGGCAAACTGAATAGCTAGTTTAGAAATTCACAGATTGTAACTATTCTTTTGGACATATAATACTTTCATCTTGGTGATGTTGTAACTCTGTTACTTATTTTAATGAAGAATACTACGTTTAATTCATAATCGTGTTCTGAGTATCTAATAGCGGGGACTTCTGGCGACTTTGGGCCCAGTCAAGAGAAGATCTACTACTTCACTCGTGTTATAATAATTTTTGTTTATTCTTTACTGTTTGTTATTGTTAAGTTAATATCATTCTGATTACCGCGAGGATTGGCGATTCTGATTTACAATTGTTGTTTATTCAAGTTTCAAGACTTAGCTGTGTGATTATATATGCGTGATGCTCTTTCTCAAATTGGTTATGTTCATTTCAGATTGTTGTTCATTATAAGTAATGTTATCATAGATTTCAAAGCTAGAATTGATTGCTTTTCGTGAGATGCTTATATTATCATTTTTTGTTCAATTATCATTTGATGTTCAATTATCATAGCTCTCTTTCATGTTAAATAAGTTAGTTTCAATTCCAGTTAAGATTTCCAAGTGTGATTCTTTCTATTTGTATTCAAATTCATTTTCTTGCAGAATAGATTAAGTAGAATTGCAAGGTGTGTTATGAATTCCTTTTAGAGTTGTTTGGATTGAATTTAAAGAGATAGTCATTAGCAATTGTAATGATTCCAACATAATGGTTCCAACATATTGACCTCTGAATTCACTGCATATATAGTGTTGACACTCTTGAAATAAAAAGACTTGCCCTGGGTTGATAATGAATGTAGGTATTGAGATCATTTGTAATAATACATCTTAGTGCACCAACAACAGGTTTGAGGTTGGGTGGAGGAAAAAGGTTCGCATAGGTCTGAAATTAAAGGGTCCAAAGCTTGCACGTGTTTTAGGGTTTTTTCTTTTTAATTACAGGCTCGTCAAAGGAAAGTTTTGGCTATTAGTGTAGGCTAGAAGGCTCAAGGATGTTGTTAGAAGGTCTCAACCGCATGCACGAATCTTCCTCCATGGATTTGGGCTCTAGGGCTAAATGTTGACATCTAACCGCAATTAGCCACATGCAGGAAAAGTTGTCTCTGATATATATTGATGCTGGGAAGATATCTCTGAATGTAATTAGGTTAATTTTGCTGGAAGATTTTGTATTGGGCTCATTATACTCTCTATTGGACATTTCATGACAATCTAATAGAAGAATCATTTTCAAAGGGTTTTCCCCATAGTGGGTTTTCCCTGGTCTTTCACCAAATCTGATGTCTCTTGTTGATGTGTTGATTGTCTCCTTTGTCATTGCATTTATTGTTCTATCTTCAATTAGTATTGTTGATTGGAAAGATTAATTGGTATTGAAAATATTTTTAATTGAAGTATTGAATTGGGCTAAAAGTAATTGAAACAACATATAGTAGTGTGAAAATTAACACTACAAAGAAAAACCTATAAGATTAAGACTCCATAATGATTATGATGAAATTCATAACATCAAAAGAAGGAGCTCTACAAGTAGCTAAAGGCACCATGATCCCCCCAAAAGAGAAAAGAGTTGTTGTTGGAAACAAGTCCCTAGTTGAGAGGGAGCTTGGACAAGTCCCTGGATAAGAGGGAACTTGGGTATATTCCTTTTATAGGAATGAATATATCTTACCTAGTTGAGAGGGAGAGATAGACACATCATTATTGTCTTCATATTGTGAATAAAGAATGAAGGATTGGGAAAGAAAATGAGACTAATTTCGATAATCTTTGAGGATGAGGTAGGGCATCCAAGCTAAGAGTAGTCGAAGAAGAAATTCCTTGAGGATGTGTTATTCCAAGATAGTAATTGTCCTAAAAGGACATACCTTGTGAAAATTCATGTGGGGTATGTGCATTGAGAGAAACTGATGATGGTGTTTCTCAGTCATTGGTCTCACCATCATTGTGCTTTGATCTTGTGGAGAGATAGAGTTGTTAGTCAAGGCCTTGCTATGTGACAATGCTAGTTAGTATGATGAGATGCTTTGGCATAATCTAAGGAAGTAACTTATTAGATGGATTACCAATCTGACTCTTCTTATGAGAATTATTCAGATTTTAGTATGATGAGATGCTTTGGCATAATCTAAGGAAGTAACTTATTATATGGATTACCAATTTGACTCTTCTTATGAGAATTATTTAGATTGAGAATGTCCAAGTACCTTTTATGGACTATGAATACCTCCCTAGTTAAGCGGAAGTGTTGAAATATGTAACTAGGACCGGTGATCCAAGTGGATGTTGGTGGCCGCCCACCTATCCCACCTAGACCCCCACAACTGTCTCTTTCAATTTTTCAGTTTCTTTAATTGTAGCACAATTTACTATTTTTAGCAGTTTTTCGGGTCTTGAACTTCCGGAGCCATTTTGAGGCCATAAACGACATTTTTTTGGGAAAACTAGGAGCAACATGGGTCCATGGACCGATGTTGATCTCCCAAAGTTGTATTCCTCAGGTAGATCTTTCTAACGAGGTATTGTGAGCATCAAACGGAGATCGTATGCCAATGTTACGACCCTAGGAAGTTGATGTACCAATTTACCCAAAATGAGGCCCATAATTTGGCGCTTCATCTCCTAGGGTTAGGTTTTTGGATGTTTAGGGTTTTCCATTGTTTCTCAACAATAAATAGGCCTTGGAGCCTCATTGTAACACAGTTCAGAGGCATGTAGCCACCACATCTCTTCTCAGAGATAAGCTACCATCGTCCTAGCTAGTTTATTTCCATTTCTGTTTGTAAGCATATTTTCAGTATTTTACATTAATGAAATGAAGTATTATTTCTACTGCATCTCTGTATTTATGTTTATATCTGTAATTTGTTGTGTTCTTGTTTGAATCCAGATCAATCAGACTTCTAATGATTAATGTAATCATGATTTTATGTATTTGATGTAAAGAGAAAAAAAATTATTATTGACATTCTTAAGGCATGGGTTTCATGCTTGAGGGAAATTTATTGTGTAGGTCAAGCACCCATTGACTACTTCTAGGGCTTGTCTTTGAGTCAACAAGTCATAAGATTCATTGTTATGTCCATAAGACCCTTTTGTGCATGTTACATATTGTAAAGAAAAATTTATTTGAGTCAAATTAGAGTCAAAGATCCTCCAAGACCTTGTCATGGTGCCTCAAGCAAGTCAAACTTCATGAAAGATCAAGTCAACCTCAAGGAAGTAATTTGTACCCATGGAAAGCCTATATATATAGGAAGGAGCTAGACCTCATTTGGACACACAGAAATCAAGTTTGATCTCCTCAAGAGAGAAGCTGGAAAGGGAAAAAAATCAAAGATAAGAAGAAGAAAAGAAGGATCAAAGTTTTTGGATCTCTCTCTCTCTCTTGTGGTAGGGTTTCTAATGTTGTTGGGAAATTCGAAGTGTTGTAAAGTTTTTGGGAAAGTTGAAGTGTTGTAAAGTTGTTGGGAAAGTAGAAATTGTTGCAAAGTTGTTGGGGTCAAAATTGCAGAAGAAACTGTTGGGCTGAAGTTGTAGATGAAACTGCTTAGTCGAATTTGCAGAAAAAATTGTTGGGTCAAAGTTGTAGAAGAAATTGATGGGTCAAAGTTGTAGAAGAAATTGCTGGCTTGAAGTTGTAGAAGAAACTGTTGGGTCAAAGTTGCAGAAGAAAATGTTGAGGTCGAAGTTGCTTGGGTTGAATTTGCTGGAAAGAAATATCATCAAGGAGAAAGGTTGGCTTGGTCTTGGAGGGGTCTTTGTCAAGGGTCTTAGGTCTTGGAATTTTTCATTTGAAGATTCTAGAAGAAGAGAAGAATTCTTGTGGGTTTTCCTCTCAAGAGGAGAGGTTTTGGTCGTGGCTATCAACCTACATTTTGTGTCCTCTTGTCTCTTTGATCTTCATTGTTTGGTAGTTGTTTGCTAATAACAAAATACAATAATAATCAAGTTAAAGAAGAAGCTAATTAAGTAAGTAAAAAGACATCACAAGCAATTATCAATGTAAGAGAAACATTTTAATCTAGCCGCCTTAGATTTATCAACACATCGTAACCCTAAAATGTGGAATACCCAATCCATTGGTTTGCATGTAGTCCAATATTCACCCAATCCAATCAAGATGTCTATGCTAACCTTGTTCATCATGCAAAGTTCATGTTTGTAGACAAGGTTTCCCATAACAACCTTCTTGGCTTTTCTTTCCAAGTTTCATTCTAAGCTTCTCTTGTTGTGTCCAATTTATGCAAGTAACCAATGTCCATGGTGTGCCCAATATATGAACAAGGGTGCCCAACTTGTTTTTGGTGTACCTTGCCAATGGACCAAGGCACCTAAAAATGACTCTTCTAGCCATAAACCTTCCATCATATCCATTTCAAGTGTTGCACCATCCAAACCTACTACTATCTCAATAATGTAACCAAATTATCATTGTAACACCTATAGGTGAGTAGGTACGTGCACTCCCACATGACACTCATCATACACTCAATCGAGTGGCTTGGGATCTAGGTGTTGCATGATTGATTTGTGACTATGAGTTGACCTAGCAAGCCCATGGCACTAGGATGAGTGTGCATTCCATGGAACACCCAACTGAGTCACCATATCACTGAGGGTGATTTGATGCATAACATGACCACATAATGCAACAGGGCATGGAGACAAGGGTCAATGATGTGACAATTCATGTGTTCAATAGTGTCGACCTGAGATGATTTTAGTTAGATGAGAATAGAGATGCATTATTATTGGTTAATGGTGTAGGTAATATCATTGGTTGGATCAATGCCATGCAAAGAGACACAAGCCATGAGTTCAATTATGGAAACCAAAATGACATGACCCTTCAGTTCACATGACCCACATATTTTTCAAACCAAGTGATGGGAATCGAAAAGGAATTCTAATGGAAGAGTGCCACAAAAAAAACTACACACAACCCAAAAACCAAATGATACAATAAAAACAAAAAAAATATTCACAAAGGATCTTGGGATCTTTGCCTCTTCTTGTTTGGCCCAACAAATACATTACATTTCTATTTGTGCTTAGAGAAATAAGGGTACATAATATCTCAAGAGATAATTCCTCTCCTAGATTTTTGGAGGAAGTTGAGAGAAATCCCCTTAATTTTAGGAACCTATCATAAATTTTTCCTAAAACAAATCGTTTCAAAACTTTACATGGTCTAGTATTTTATAGAAATATAGAAATCTATAATGATATAAAACTTGCTAGATTTAGAAAACTAAATACACATGTTTTATTTGGATGCTCCTGCATTAGACTCTCGAGAAAAACTTCATGGACTCCTGTCCATAAATTTTTCATTGTTGTTTCCTCCATTTGAAATAATTCAGGTGCATAAGGTGTTCTTTTCAATTATTTTCCTCCTGGATCCCAAGGTCTATTTGCTGGATGTAGCCTTGCTTTCCTTCTTAATTGTACTTTGGTGTTTTGATTTGGAACTTTGATTACTTTTTGAGTTTGGGTAAAATGTAATAATCTTGTATGCATAATTGACATCTTTTCATGAGTTGTTTCTTCAAATTGTATCTTGAATCAATTCCTTTATTCTTCAATTTCACTTGTAGATGAAACAAACATGTCAAAGAAAATAATTTGTTCATCAGGTAATGTATGTCATGTTTTCTCTTCCATTTCTTGTTTCAAAAACTCCTTATTATGCATTGTTAACACTTGACTACTAGTCTCTACCATTGTACCTTCATCTGTTAATGATATCAATGTATGTTTCTCGTCATCATTTTCAAAAGTGTATGTGTTGCTCCTCCCATTGCATTGATTTTCTATCATATTGCCAAGTTTGTCTACCAAAATGTGACATACATCCATGGGCATTATCTCACAAAGTACTTTAACTTTGTAGCATCCAATCTAGAACTCTACTTCACATTGCTAGTTAGCCAGTATATAGTGTCATTTCTACAGCCATGACACTTTGTATGGAGTAGAATGCATAGTCCTCTTTAGATTTAATTTTTGTACCATATTTATAGACACCAAATTGGAAGTATTGCCATAGCCAATAACAACTTTACAACACTTATCTTTTGACATACATGTGGTTTTCAATAATGCTTTTCTTTGTGAAGGTTCCTTAATCTCCTAAGAAAAATTCAACAATACTCTTATTATCAGAGGTTCTCCAACTTCTAGTGTGTTCTCATGCACCATGGACTTTTTTGATCTACCTATGTAATGTGGATGTTTCTTGTATTTTTGGAAGTGTTCTATGGACATTCATTAGATGTATGACTGGTTGTATTACATGTGTAATATCTACAAAGAAAGTTTCATTCTCTACCTCTTTGATATGGTCTTCTTCCTCTAAAATCCCCTCTTCCTGATGACTATTATGGCTCATGGGACTGTGTCCTTCTTTTGGGTGCTTTGAAGATCTTCCTCGACTACTTGTGTGTCCTTCACATATACCTATTCAACAATGCTTAAAGGAAAAATATTCCACTCATGTTGGATTTCATACCTTAAACCATTAATATATCTAGCAACCTTTTCAATGCTTTTTTCTACTTGACTAGATCTTATGCTTAGCCTATTAAATTCTTCTTTATACTCTTTTACAGACATTGACTTCTATTTGAGATTTTGCATTTGACCGAAAAAATTTAGCTGATAGTCCTAAGGAAGAAATTTACCTTTTAATTTTTCCACCATTTAGTCCCAATTGGTAATATTCTTTCTTTTGTTTCTTCGCTCTGCTTGCATGTTACCTACCATAGTGAATTATGTCTCTTCAATCTGGTAACTATAAATTTCACCTTCTTCTCCTTGGCTACATTTTCATACTCAAAATATTTGTCCATTGCACTGATCCATCAACTCTTCAACATTTATGTTTCCTTTGTACATAGGGACCTTCAACCTCAGTGTGTTGTTCCTATAATTACCTTGATCACATTCTATTTTGGAATCTCTTCTTCATTGTTAGTTTCTTCGTCTTCTAAGGACTCTTTCTAAGGACTCTTTTAGATAGCTGATGTCACCAATGTCCAATCTTCTTCTTTGTACAATTTCCATGGCCTTTAATCTTGTTCTTATGCTTCTTACTTCTTTGAATATGATTTGATTGACAATTGATCTTCTTCCACCAATTCCAACTCCTCCAACTCCTATAACTCTATTTGTAATCTTTTGTACAATTGCTTTTAATTATTTTTCCTTTTAAACTCTTAAATATTTAACAAATCCATTAAACCTAAAGCTTTTTCCAAAAAAAAATGCACTTCATATACCCAGTTGATTCCACTTATTTTCTCTCTAAATTTTTTGCATTAGAATAATGTGAAATCACTCTCTTTTCACTACATTATAAACTGAAATTGGAAACATTATGAATCATAGGAAGGATCTAATTTAGTGTCAATCTTCATAACTCCACTCCATGCACAAGTGCTTCAACGCATTTCCCATTTTAATTCTCGTGCCATACTTAAAACAACTCAGCGAGAGCAATGCAGCATACTGCTCATCGACCCACAGCGCAGGAAGCCACAATACAATTGTACGTGCAATAACTTCACATTGCCTCCTCTTTATTTAACTTAGACTTCGCAGGTCTCATTGCAGACTACGTAAATCTCAGCAGAAGTCTCAAATTCTGCGTGGCTATACTAACATGGGTTCTACGATATAGCCTCACAGTTCTGGACAGACTTCACGCGGAAGCTTCTCGCAATATTATCCACTTTACGCACAGTTCAGTAGTAATTTTTTTTGTTTTTCAACTAAAGAAATCATGAACAACTCTTAAACATACATAATCCCGCTCGAAATTAGACTGCAATAACTCAACAACAGTCTTATACATAATTCTGCATACAAGTTTATTTTACCTTCAACAATTCACTGCATACAATTGACCTCAATTTTCAGCATATACCACAGTAATGACTTTTCCAATTTAGCTCATAGATAGATAGATAGCCTCTCATACCACTATTATGGTGGGATGGCAAAGTGCCACAAAGAAACTACACACCACCCAAAAACTAAATGATAAAATAATAAAAAGGAAAATTATTCACAAAGGGGTTTGGGATCTTTGCCTCGTCTTGCTTTTCCCAACAAATATATTACACTCTTATTTTTACTTAGAAAAAGAAAGATCTAGAAATATATTAAATTCTTATTTTAGAAATATAGAGGTAGGTTAGGTTTTTGTATATTTTCAATTGATGCTTTACACATGAGGATTGGTGTCTTGGATAGAAAGAAAGACATCGAATTACACAAGTTGTTTTTTTTGGACATGGTGATTAACGAGAGAATAATACAGTCACTTGTAGATACATGTATATTAAACAATTTCTTGAAAGAAAATTTGGTAAGGGAACTTGGGGTGAAAGCAACCATAAGCAAAATTGTGGTGAAAATAATGAAATCCAAGGCCAAAGGGGCCAATGAATTGGCCTCAATTGTACCAATTAATTTTGGATTTAAGACATCTGTGGTTTATATCTTCTAATTTAGTTACCGGAGAATCCATAGTAAAAACCAAATCTCCTCATTACTATTTAATTCCTCAATTAAGCTCTTCTACTATCAAGCATTCATGAAGTTCTGATGATGGATCCCAGTTGGGATTTGAAACGTTGATGAAAAATGGTTTTCACTGTGGATTCTCCAGTAACTAAGTCAGAATGTACTAATTAATATTGATGGATGGAGTGGACATGTTGAATTCATGATTTTATAGATGAATGAATTTGATGTGATATTAGGACATGACTTTATCAAGGGGAACATGGTGATTCCAATTTCATGGTTGGATCAACCATTTTTGGTTGGTGATAATGAGATGTGGATTGTCCACATGACTATATGGAATCTAAGAGGAAGGGTGTTGTTAGTTTCTGCATTAAGCATGAAGAGGATAGCATGGCTGCCAAATGCCTAGTTGTACGACACAATGGTTAGGGAGATTGTAGAAGAGGGAGTGGGGATGCCTATTTCACCTAATATTTCTAATTTATTAGAGGTATATGTGGATCAGATCTCGAATGAATTATTGAAAGTGCTTCCACCTAGGAACATCATCAACCATCACATTGAGTTTAATCTTAGTTTGCAGCTTCCAACACGAGCTACCTATATATTTTCAAGACTAAAGTTGGAGTTGGGGCATCAATTGACATAGTTGATTAATGCAAGTTTCATTCATCCTTCACGGTCTCCTTATGGTGCCCTGATACTCTTCTAGAAGAATAAGGATATTGATGAGTTGAGGGTGTTTCTTAACTATAGAGATTTGAACAAGAAAATGATGAAGAATAGATATCCATTTTCACATGGAGTAGATTGTTTCAAAAAAATGGAAAAAGGCCAAGGTGTTCACTAAGCTTGATTTAAGACATAGGTATTAATAAGGTGCAAATTGCGGCAAGAGATGAAGTGAAGATGGCCATGGTGACGAAGTATGGGAGTTATGAGTTCCTAGTGATGCCTTTTGGCTTATGTAACTCCCCTGGCACTTTTTGCATATTAATGAATATTGTTCTTCATATTTTCCTAGACAAGTTAGTTTTGGTATACTTTGATGATATTGTGGTTTTTAATGAGAACATGGAGTAACATAAGTAGAGTTTAGAATAGGTTTTTATCAATGAGGGGGAATTATTTGTACTTGAGGAAGTTCAAATGTATGTTTTCTCAATTCGAGATTCCATTTCTTGGCCAATGGATTATACATGGATGTATATTCCTAGATCCTGTGAAGGTCAAGGTGATCGGGGATTCGAAAGAGCCATGTAGTGTTCATGGTGTGAGAGTCTTTCTAGGGATGGCCAATTACTATAGGAATTTCTTGGAGGTCTATTGAAAGATTTCCACACCATTTATGGATTTGTTGAAGAAGGATAGACCTTGGAGGTGAATTTAAGAAGAGTAGGTATATGTTTGAGGAGCTCAAACGTGGGATGGTGATAACCCTAATGTTGAATCTTCCATAATTTAAGAAATCATTTGAGGTGTAGACAGATGCTTTGAATTTCTGCATTGGAGGAGTTTCCATTCAAGATGGGCATCCTATAGCTTTCAAGAGTAGTAAGTTATGTGATCAAGAGAGGATATGTCCCATGCACAAGAAGGAGATGATCATAGTAGTGCATTGTATATAGGTATGAGACACTACTTGATGGGAAAGCCATATGTGGTCAAGAAAGATAACATTATGATGATTTACTTTATGACGCAATTGAGGTTGTGTCTGATGCAAGGTCAATGGCTATATTTATTAGTGGAATTTGACATGACCATTGAGTATAGGTTGGAAAAGCTCAATGTTGTAGCAAATTCCTTGATGAAAAACACAGTTAGCTAAACTTGAGCAGGAGGACTTACCTATGCTATGGGAGAGCTAGGTTCAAGTGGTATAATATTTATAGAGGGATATTCGAGAGGGTTTGCAGAATGATACAACAATGAAGAGAATTATGAAATAAGTGAAGTAAGGTAAGATGATAATATTCTTGATGAGTAATGGTCTCTTGTTTTCTGGTGAATCCATATATCTTCCTAAGACAAGTGTACTCTGAGATGAGTTCTTAAAGGAGTGTCATGACTTACCTTGGGTTGGACACCCAAGAAAACACAAGGCATTAGCATTACTTGAGAGAGATTACTTATGGGAGTATATGAGGCAAGATATGGAGGAGTATGTCCATACTTGTATTGTTTTACAACATGAAAAACCAAATACCAGATTGTAAGAGGAATATTACAATATTTATTGATTCCAAACACACTATAGTCGAGTTTCATAATGAATTTCATATCACAGTTTCCAGTGGTATAGAGGTATAATGGAATTATGGTTGTGTTTACCATTTTCCCATGTATTCCATCTTCATTGCAGCGAACATACCATGTAAGACAAAAGAGGTGGCATAAAAGTTCTTCAAGGATGTGATGAAGTATTGGGGTCTTTTGTTGAGCATTGTATCAAATAGATAAATGAGGTTTATGGGGAATTTTTGGAAACATTTGTTCAAACTTGTGGGGACACAATTTCTACACAGTTCTAGGTTTCAACGACAAATAGATGGATAAACATAGTGTATCAACTCTTTGTTGGAGGACTACTTGAGACATTATGTGAGAGTTGATTCAGAGAGTTGACCAAATTTGTTGGATGCAACACAATTATGCTATAACTTATAGAAGATCATAGTTATAAGGTACAATCCATTTGAATGGCCAATGGGAAGGTGCCAATGATGCCATATTTCATCATGTAGGTTTACTATGGGAGGATTTTTTTAGCCTTGGGACTCATGACTAGTCGGTACAGGAGATTAGAGATGGCTCGAGTGCTTTGATAGTAGAAATGGGTAGGATGAAAAAGCGTGTACACCAAGATAGGAGAGATGTAGAGTTCAATGTGAGTGATTTACTCTTCATTAGAATGATAAAGGAGTAGTTCCCACCACTGGATGGAATGTGTAAATCACTAGTATGGAGTTTTGAGGGGCCACTCAAGATTCTTGAGAGAATTAATGATGCTGCTTATAGATTGGAGTTTCCTTTCCACTTGTGGGTTCACCACCCTATCTTTCACATTAATCAGTAGATGCCTTTCCAAATAGACATGGATGACTTGAGGAGAGTTGAGCCATGATGTGTGCTAGCCTTGATTTTTAATCTCCTAGAGATGAAGCTTAATGAGATCTTGGCCCATATAGGGTTGTAGGAATAAATAATAATAAGAAGAGAGAGTATTTTGTTCATTGGAAGAGTGTTATAGTGGAAGAGAATGGATGGGAGACATGAGAGCCATTGTGTAGAGGGAAATGTTTTTCATGTGAGTTCGAAGGGATGAATCACTTAGCTATGCCATGATTTCCAAGGACAACAATAACTCATTAAGGGGGAGGATGAAATTCCCCTAGGAAATTGGCATGCACACTCCCACATGACACTCCTCATCCACTCAACTAAGTGCCATGGGTGCCTAGGCATCTCATGATTGAGTTGGGATTGTGAGGTGTCGTAATGCATCCATCGAAGGAGGATGACAACGCACACCTTAGTGTGTTTAGTTGAGTGGCCATGTCACCAAGGCTGAGTTGATGTGTAGCATGACCACATTATGGGTGGGATGAGGAGATGAGGGCACACGATGCAATGAGTCATATGTTCAATTGTGTTAGCCTAAGATAAGTTCGGTTGGATGAGAATGGATATGTATCATCAGTTAATGGCATGAGTTATATCATGGGTTTAATTGATGCCATGTGAAAAGGCATGAGGTATGCGTAAACTAAATGAAACCAAAAGGATGCAACCCTTCATCTCACATGATTTGTATATATTGCAAAATCAGTAATGGGAATTTGAAAGCAATTCAAATGTGTATTCTTAGCACGACCATAGATTGGGAATGAGGAGCAATTGGCCACATGTGTCGAATAAATAAAAAAGAGTTTTGAAGGTTGGATTTTGGGCTTCTCATGTGGCACGGGTTGCTTTCCTACCTGAAGTATATACTCAAGTGAGGAAAGGACTACGACTTGGTTTATAGTGTTGTTTTGGGAGGAAACAACATGAGAGCCTGTTGCACATGGTTGTGCGTCTGATTTTATGGTAGTCGAGACTTTAGGAACAACCAAGGGATTGAAGTGATAGGTGGCATATTTGTGTGGTGTGACCCAACTGTCATCAATGTGGTATATTGAGCTAGGTTAGGTTAGGCGATGACCCAATTTTTTTTGTATATGATGTATTTGTATTGTTGACATAATATAAAAGGACTTTGGGAGTGTTATGCCACAAGTCGCTCAACCCTATATTATTTTCACATATATTTACATATTGGCATTATGACTTGTGATTATTTTTACTTATTATGGATGGTTTAATATAATTAACCTATACATGTTATATTTTGGATGTAAATGATATGATTGGAGTTTTGGTTAAGTGTTGTTTCCACTAATTGGCTCAACTAAGACAAAAATATTCTTAAGTACTAAAATAGTGAGTTCTAGTTCAGGTGAAGTAAAATTGAGTAGGTCTCACCTTCAGTGAGAAACATGTTAGTTCCACATTACTAGAGAGTGTCAGTGCACCTTCCTAAGAGAGGTCTCTAGTGTGAAATTCATGATTATATACACTATATACCCTCAAATATTTTGAACATATTGGGTAGTTAATCCAACCATCATGTCCAATCCATGATAATACATTTACCTATGCCCAAACAATGTTTTCCTTTTGCATTCCAATCACTTTATGAAACACTTTAGTGCAAACAAAAATATTTATCCTTTTCTCAACTATTAAGCCTTTCCTAATAGGAATTCTCTAATGAACCTTCTCCACAAGTGCACTAGGCTCAATAGCCTACTCCTAGATAGTGAGATGCCTAATTGTGAGTTAATGAGAAGACAATGGTGAGTGGCTTTCAAGTCCATGAATAATCTATCTATAATCCACAAAATCACATGAATATTTTAGAGTATTTCCATGCTTTTGTATATAATACATCAAAAGAGGCACATTCAAACCAATTATACCAACACTCTCTCCCAAAAAAAATATATTTCTTGTTCATCTTTCCAACCATATTTCCCAAGTGTGTCCAAAGATATTTCAATATCTTTCCTGGCCCTCACATACCATGATCACCGCTCCTTAATATCCCCATGTTGTTCCACTATCAAGCCTAGCCTATACATGTTAAATTCTTCATTGTATTCCTTGGTTGAATCTCCTATTTTCTTCATCTATCCATTTAGAACTGAAATATATTGCATATATAAGAAAACATCCATCATTCTATCCATTTTGATTATGGATTCCATTATGGTTTCAATCCTAATGAACCTTTAATCCAATAACTTCATATAATCGTTATCCACTAAAGAATGCATAATACATCATGTTGAAGTACTTCCCTTAGATGATTAATCAAAATCTACACCTTCAAGTTCTCTCCTCCAATGGTTCTTATCACTTTGACTTGTTGTAGACACCTTGCTTAGGGAATTCATTATACCAACAATTTTGTGCCCATTCCTTACTATAGAGATGATCTAGGTGGATATTGGCGGACACCCACCTCTTCCACTAACTCAATAATTCTCTATCTTCTTGGTAGTTTTTCTATGATTTTGAAGTCCAAACTTCTAGGGTTATTTGAGGCCCTAAATGATGTTTTTCATCCATTCAGTAAGCCAAGGGCTACCATGGCATTCCTTAACCCTAGTCAAAATTTGTAATTCTTGGATTGTTCTTTCCAATGAGCTACATTTGAACCAAAATAAAGATTGTATGCAAAATATGTGCTCCCAAAAACTTGATGCACCAACTAGCCATCTAAGGGCCTACAAACCTTTTTTCACTTCATCTTCTAGTGTTAGGATTTTTTACCTCTAGGGCTCTTTTTATGTTAAAATGCAATTATTTCATCCTCTTGTAATAGATGTTTTTCAAATGCATGTAGACACCATCTCTCTCTCTCTCTCTCTCTCGCTCTCTAGATGTAGCTACCACCACTCTAATCAGTTTGTGTTCTACAATATTATGTTATTTTATTCATTAATAGAAGTTGGGTTTTCACTATATTATTTTTCTCTCTACTATATTTCTCTATGTATGTGTTTCATTTCCTTTCCTACCTATCATTTCATTCCTTCTACAACCTGGATTAGTGGTATCAAATCAGTCTACTCCTTTTTGTTTCTCAGTGCATGTCCCTGATGATTTTAGTGTATAGAGAGTTGGGTCTTGAGATAATTTCACTTGGGAATGATAACTCTCTCCAAGCCAGGTGGCCTTCCATGGAAGAAGAGAAAGGAGATTATAGAGCAAGATATTCCATCAAGTTTTTTCTCAAGGAATCACTTACATGATAGACTAATGAGATGATGGACATTTTTACCCAAATCCTTTAACGACTATCTCAACGGTAGTTGAGGCACCTTCAACAAGTGGAAATTTTAAAGGTGTGACACCCTTCAAGGTACAAGATAATTTTGATATCCCCTTAATTTTAGGCTGAATAGATGAAAATTATTTTGATAAATTGTTGAATATGTTAAAGAGTTATTGCTTTGTCCAAAAAAAATTAACAATGGAAAGGTCACATTTGTGCTCATGAAATCCATTCGGCATGTCAAATATTGGTTAGAAGTATACTAGGATAGATACAACAAAGATGACTCTATGATATTTAAGTCATGACCCACTTTTCTCTATTTTTTTGATTCCCTTCAGGAGGAATTATACCCTATAGGGAACTATGATGACTAATACGCAGGATGAAAAACTCTATGACAACAAAGATATTAGAGGGTGCTAAAGTACACCAATATTTTCCATACCTTGCAATAAAAATTAGGTATAAAAGACTGTAAGTGGCACCTGGTTCTAAATTATGATCGTTGCCTAAATAGGTATGTCCAAACAGAGATGGATTTCTTGGATGTCTCCTCACTAAGAGATTCTTATCGATATTTTATCAAAATTAATTAAAATTGAAGAAGAGGAATAATAAAGAGTTTAGGTTTGAAAATCCACCAAAATAAAAGCCCAGAAAAGATATCCCTAACTCATAGAACAAGGGAAAGAGAAAGGATATCTAACATAAATACAACTATCTCAAGTCAAAGGTTAAAAGGGGTAATGGGAAGTAAAATAATCACATTGGAAGGGCGTGAGTTCCATAAAATCCCCTAGCAAAACACTGATGAATGCCACTCAAAAAATTAGTGTTGGATGATTTTAATGGAAACGAAATATGCCCTATATTTGATTTTAATTCATAATATGATAAAGGAAAACAAATCATTAATCAATAACCTATTGCTACCATTGCAATCGTAAATATCCAACGAGAAGAGTTAGAGGAGGCTCAGGAGTAGGATCACCTCTTCCATTCAAAAATTTGGGTGAACAAAACCCAACTACATTTCATTTATAGAAGTAGGACCCAGAAGAACCTAATCTCAACTAATGTAATCATGAAATTAGAGCTACTTATAGTGTCATGCCCCCAACCATTCACCATTATTTGGTTAAGCCATAGACAAGACATATGTGTCAACCAACAATGTCACCTATCCTATGGCATTAAGCCCTTCGAAGATTGTGATGTTATTTTAGGATAAAATTGTATGTGGAAATGTCATATTTCTTAAGGATTATGTCCCTGTAGTGTTATTGTTACTCTAGGAGGTTAGCTCTACAGGGTACCAAAGGTAGTTCTAACTATTGAAATTTCATTGATCTCAACAAAACAATGCTAAAAGGTCATCTCTTAAACTACAAAGTTTGTATTCTTCATCCTTCTATTGGAAGGTGAAAGGAAGGTCACTGCCACCATGATATTGTTATCGTGGGGCATATCTACATAACAAAAGTAGGTGGACAAGATTTTTGAGACATACAAAGATATATTCACTTCACATGTGGGGGTTCCTTGCATTACAAGGTCAAACACCTAATTAAATTGATATTTGATGATCCTTTACCTAATGACCCAATATATAGATGTTCTCTCTTAGAGAATTGAGGAAATAAAACATCCAATTTGTTAGCTCATCCAAAAGGGCCACGTTCATCCGAGCTCCTCACCTTGCAGGAGCCCAATTATGTTGGTGTAGAAGAAGGATGGAACATGGAGGCTCTGTGTTGATTAAAGGTCTCTAAACAAAAAAACTATCAAGAACAGAAACCCAATCCCCCTAGATTGATGATATTCTTGATGAGCTTAAGGGTGCCAAGTTATTTAGTAACTTTGATCTAAAGTTAGGTTACTACCAAGCTCCAATTGAAAAAACTTATGTATGGAAGTTGTCCTTCAAATCTAAAGAAGAGATTTTTGACTGGTTGGTCATGCCCTTTGGCTTGATTAATGATATAATAATGTTCATGAGGATGAAGGATTGTATAATGTAGTCATTCACAAAATATTTTATTGTTTCATATTTGGATGATATCCTCATATTTAGCTAAAACTAGGTAGAACATTTGCACCACATTCAACATGTCTTGAGCACTCTACGACAACACAATTTGTTTGCCGATATGGATTAATGCTCATTTTGCATGAAGATAATTTTATACATGGGATACATTGTGGATGAACATGTGGAGCATGTAGACCCATCCAAGATCTAATTCATTCAATATATCCCAACCCCAAATGCTCTAACAGAGCTATGTGACTTCTTGGGCATTATTAACTTCCATCGACGGTTCATGTTGGGGACTCTCATATTTATTTTCCCTTAAGTCATGTAACCAAGGCTAGATCTACAACAAAGTTTTCCTAGTATGAGTGAAAAAGAAAACATTTGAGGATTTGAAGCACCACCTATACTCCTCACTAATCCTCACCGTTTTAGACCTAATATACATTTGAGATTGATACATATGCCTCTAACTATACTATCAATGTAATCCTCACTCGACAAGGACTTCCAATAGCATATCACAGTGAAATACTCTCTGATAATATTTGGAGATACCCCACACATAACAAATACTTTTACTCCATTGTGTAGACATGTCGACAGTGGAAGGGAAGGATATGATCATCCACATTGACCATACCCATCTACAATTTATATCGAAATAAGGAAAGCTACATAATGACGCCCATAAAAAATGATCCACATAACTACAAAAATTCCACTTGAACATCACGTACAAGAGGGAAAACAACAATTATGTTGCAGACTATATTAAGTGGCCCCCAATTATGGATTTAATCATAGTTATTAAACTTTTGTGGGCACAATACCTCTAGGTGCCCACAATTATACAATAATGGTTTTGACTTCACTACTACATAACAAGAATTAATCATAGGGAAACAAGTTCCATAATTCCATCTCTAGGATGCACTCTTGTAATACCTAGGCCACCTTTGTGTTCCTTTAAGCAAGAAGACCACATCGATTTTGTAGGCACATTATAGTCAATTGGAAAGGAACTTTTATGTGGAGAAGATATTAGTAATACTTAAGAGGTATTTCTACTAACCAAATCTCCAATAGGATGTCCATCGATATATCATATTGTGCGCTACCTATGCCATTGCTAAACTAGTCATCAAGAAGCAAGGGTTACACAATCTTCTACCTACCTAAAACAAGCTTCGGGAGTCAATATATGTGGATTACATGTTAGGTTTTTCCCTCCATGAAGCATGGTAATAATTTTTTGTTTGTGGATGTTGGTTGGTTCTCTAAGATGCCCATTTTGGAACCATGCAAGAAAAATATCATAGTTGAATACATTGCTACACTCTTCTTTGAGTGTGTTTCTATTCATTTTGGGCTACCTCAATCCATTATTTTAGATAGAAAAAACAAGTTCCTCTGTACCTTCTACTGCATCCTATGGTATCTTATGGATACCAAGTTGACTAAATCAACTACCTTTCATTCCCTAATAAATGGGTAAGGAAAAGTGGTAAACGGGTCATGATTGTGCATATATTACACATATAATTCCAAGAATCCACATACATGGAATGAATCCTTCCATATGTTTAACATAGCTACAACATAACCCTATGCAACTTTATTAATTGTAGATAAAGAATTCATATTTTCCATAGTAGTATTTGAAAATTAACAACATTTTGAATCCATAAGGAGATCCATCCTTAGGACAATGCTTGACGAAAGAGAAAGCAACGTGGAAAAATAAATAAATAAAATAAAAGAGAAAAAATAATTAGCTAAAAAGCTAAACTTTAAAAGGAAAAAATAATTAATTAAGAAATTTGTAAACATATATATTTATAATTTAAATATTTAAATTATATTATTTAAATCTAATAATAAATGATAAATATTAATATTATATTATATTATATTATAAAAATGTAACTTATGATCCATGTATATAAATATAATAAATTCATATGATTAAAGTACTAAATTAATACGATTAATGTATATTAAATATATAAAGTAACTAATATAATAATCTATTATTATTATTATGAATTTTGTTAAATAATCTAGTTAATATTAGATCAAATTATTCCGATTAATGTGAATTAGAGTTAATAAATTTTATTTAATATATTAAAAAATTATTTTATTTAATTAATTATATTTTAATTTAATGTAAGGCATATGATATAAATTCAAGTTAAAGAGAGAGCTACACACTTGAGAGTTATACTTGAAAATGAGAAGTGCGAGTAGAACCAATCTTCCTAATTAGAGGAAGCCAATTTCCACTAACCTCAATACCACTATTTCCATCGATATTAGTGGGAATTGACTTCCTCTAATTAATCAAATTGGTTCTACTAGCTCTTCTCCTTCTCACATATAACTCTTAGGTATGTCGCTCTCTCCCTAGCTTGAATTCATATGATATTAATTACTTTAAATTAAAATATGATTAATTAAATAAGAGAAAATAGAATAATTTTTTTAATATATTAATTAAAAATTATTAACTCTAATTCACATTAATTATAATAATTTGATCTAATATTAATTAGATTATTTAACAAAATTCATAATCATAATAATAATGGATTATATTAGTTACTTAATATAATTAATATACATTAATCATATTAATTTAATACTTTAATCATATTAATTTATTATAATAACATACATTGATAATAAAAAGATGAAGTTTTGTTTTAGTCATATAATATAATATAGTATCAATGTGTAACATTTATTACATTTAAAAAATATAAATATAGTAATCTTTCATTTTATATTATATTCTTTTTTTTTGTTAAGTTTGGCAGGACATTTCATTTTCTATTTATATTCGGAAAATTTACACCACATAGTTTAGCTAGGTGGCCTCAACTTGCCCAATGGGAAACCAAGTCTATTGGCCACCTATCCTCATTGTAAGCCATCCAAAAACAATAAAGTTTCAATCTCTCTAGCCAAGCTATATATGTCTTTGTTTCATGACCAAACTCTATATATCTATCTATACATATACTTGCATGACGAAAAGTAAATGCTAACCGAATATATAACAAAAGTAAACATGGTAAACTAACTAGCCCTTCTGCTCCTCTGAGGCCGATTCCATAGGTGCAGGGTCCCTGACAGTTTCTTCAGGAATCTCAGACAATTCTAGGATGCATGGAATGTGTCTTTTAATTCTGTCCAGTCTAATATCCTTCTTATGGAGTTGAAATTGAATTCTTTGTAGATCTTGTTTGTAACTCAACATCCCTTAAAGAGAAACCACCATACCCACCGAGATCTGTTCCATGACATTATCCAACAGGCTTTTCATTAGCTAGTAGAGGTACAATTTCTACTTGAATTGCATTATCCTGCCTCTGGTATTCCCAGGATCCAAGATGAGTTTCCTCCAATTCTCCATATCCTCCTCTGTCTCACTACCCTGCTTAATTTCTTCTTCCCATTCCTCTAACAAATTCCAGATGCCTTCATCTATGCCCTCACGGTATGCTGCAACAACTTCAATGATAAGATGCTCTACTGATTTCCTCCCTCTGCGGGGCTCCAACGTGCTCAGGTCCTTATCCTTTCTAGGCTCCCGGCCCCGTCTTCCACAACCATGACCTCTCGCTAGCCAAGCCATATCAACATTGTTCGACACCTGTTCACAGGAAATAATTGTTAACTGAGAGCACTTTAACATATTATAGCATTGATTACTGTCCTGACTTGAATTTTCGTTGCCGTCATCTTCCCCGTTCATTTCATTTTTCCATTTGCTATTAGTACCGGGGGCGATATGGGTGGAAATCCAGTCCTTAGATAGGGTCAAGCTCCATATCTCTTCTAACTTCTCACCCCTCCACCCCCATTGCCTCTCATACATCGTATGGTTAACAATCCTAGGCCATGGCCATGCAAATGAGCCTAGCCTTAGCTCAACAGGTTTCCCTCTGTGAAGTGCAGTCCCTTTACCCTCTGACCAGTAAGCTGGAACAATACCTCTGTCATTATCCTTCCTGAAACCTCCCACAGGGATCCTATCTATTCTATTAACACAGTAATTTCCCACAGTGCCCTAGAATTTGTCGTAATTTCAGCAGCAGGGCCATACTCCTACCTGAAATATTAGCTAACCCTCACTACCCTCAGCCTCAGATGCCAAGCCTCTACCTACCAGACCCCGACAACCAGCCCCACTCAGCCCACAGTGTGCAATGCCTGGGTTCCCATTGCCAATTAATGCAGGGTCCACACAGCTAGAGGCAGGGTCAATACTCGACAATCTCAATATAAAGACGCATATCCAAACTATTTCAGCTTGGCCCCTCCTCCATTTCCCCCAGTATTTCCCCCAATTACCCTTCCCAATTATCTCCCTCTTCCCCTAGCAAAAATCAAACCAGGTCGAAATTGCAAAGGAGGAGAAAAGCCAAGATACATACCCGTTGCTACTCCAAGTTTAATGTCGCTTGTGCCGTCACCTTCCCTTGCCTCTGTTCCATCTCCTTACTCTGCAAGAAAACCCACAATCCTTACCCATTTGTCTCGCCTTAATTTCTATATAACTTATCTCTCCACTACCATCTCTGCCACCTTTCCCACCACCCTTGCATGTACTCATGCCAAGGGCCACCGCACCCATCACTTTGAGTGTGTGGGGAGCGGTGGTCTGTAATTCACTTGTATGATTCATTACTTCCCACAGGGATTTACATCCACTGACACGCACCCCGATCGGGGTCTATACTATATTTTTTTAATAAATATGTTTCAACTAAATATATATATGATGTGATTAATCAAAATCAATATAAATAATTGTTAAATAAATTAGATATTGATAATTATTTAGATTATATATATATATATATATATCTATATATATATATATATTTTAAGTTTATGTTTTTAGCTGACTATTTTAGGTTATTCTTTTTTTATTTTATTTTATTTATTTATTCATCTTCCTTGCTTCCTCTTTCTTCCAACATTCTTCTGAAGTTGGATCCTATTATGGATTCGAAACGTCGACATTTTTCAAATATTACTGTTGAAAATTTGAACCCTTTATCTACAAATCTAAACCACAGGAATTTAAAACCTACTATAACTTTATTAACGAGGATCATTTTCAAGTGTGCATGGGGTTCCAACTATTGGCCCAAATTGATGTATCTCTATCCATTGGATCTTAGCAAAGTCCCCCAAATCTCTGTCCAAGGTAGATAGAGCATCCAAATTTGTTGAAAAAATATAGCACTTCCAATTATAGGTTCATGATATCCTATAGAAAATCCAATCAAGGACAAGTAGCAACATGACCAATATCGAGCTCCACACAAGTTTTAGGTCGGAAACAAGGTGTGGTTGTATTTATATAAAGAGTTTCTCATAATACCCAGGAAGATTAAACCACTTAAATATGGACCTTACACAATCACAATATTTTTTAGTGAAAATGATTTAGAATTGAGTATTCCTCCTTTTCTTAGCTTGCACCCAATATTTTATGCGGAGTTGCTTCAACCATATTTTTAACCTTTGTTTGACACCTTGGATACATCCAAGAAATTGTCCCAAACATAATTCAATCCTAACTACATTTAACAAGATATAGTGGATTGAATCATGGAAACCAAGTTGAAATGTATCTACCAATAGAATATACAACTCTACCAAGTTGTCATAGCAGGGGAGCTTCTTCAACAAGGCATGTTGATCACCAAAATCCATATTCAATTAAAGTTTTCTCATCTAATGAGTTAACTTTACAATGGATACCAATTTTTCTTAATAGGGGAGCATTGACCCAAGTGTATATTGGTTTCCAACCACCTCCAACATTGAGTCAATGGTTCTCTATCTTATTAGCAGTTTTCCTGTGATTTTTAGGTTCCAAACTTCCAAGGCCTTTTTGAGTCCCTAAACGATGTTTTTTGACCATTTGGAGGACTAGAAATTGACACGGTATTCTCTATCCCTAGATAAAGGTTTTGACCCTTTTATAGTTATTCCCAACAAGCTATTGTGTGCCACAAACATAGATTGTGTGAAAAAGTTGCACCCTTGACAAGTTGATGTACTAACTAAACACCTTAGGGCCCACAAACCTTTTGATGCTTTATCTTCTAGGGTTAATGTTTTGGAATTCTATGGTTATTTATTTATGTTAAAATTCCCTTTTTTTACCTCTTGAAATATCCATTTTATGAATTTATGTAGCCTCTCTCTCTCTCTCTACATATAATTGTCACCATTCTAACATGTTTGTGTTCAATAGTATTATATTATTTTATTCATTAATAGAAGGCCGGTTTTCACTATATTATTATTCTCTTTGATATATTTCTATTTGTATGTGCTTCATTCCTTTTCTACATTTCATTTCATTCCTTGTACAACCCAAATTAGTGGTATCAAATCAATATTCTCCTTGTTATTTCTCAATGTATGTTCTTGATGAGGTTAGGGTATAGAGAGTTGGGTCTTTATCTTGTTTCACATATACGTGATTTTTGTCATCAACACAAGCAACCTCCCATGGTATAAGAGAAAATATATTATGGAGAAAGAGATCCTATCAAGATGTTTCTCGAGGAAGCACTCATGTGATAGAGGAATGAGATAATGGACAATTTTACACAGATCCTTCGATGATTGTTGATAATGGCTGAGACACCTTCAACAAGAGAAAATTTCAAAGGTGTGGCACCCTTAAATGTACAAGTTAACTTTGATATTCCTTATTTTAAGGCCAAATAGATGCATATCCTTTGGAGAAATGGTTAAATCTATTATAGGGCTATTAATTTATCAAAAATTTCTCTAAATATGAAAATATCACCTTCATGCTCCTAAAATCCCTTCCCCATGTCAAATATTGGTGGGAAAATTATTAGAAGAGATAAAATGAAGATTATTATATGATATTCAAGGTAGGACCCACTTGGGTAGCTTTATTTTATTCCCTCAAGGGGTAATTATACAATGTAGGGAATTATGATGACCATACCTAGGATGGATAACTTTGTGATAGGAGAAATACTAGATGTTTCTAGAGTACACCAATATTTTCCATAACTTGTGCTCAAATATGGGTATCAAATACTTTAAGTAGCACCTAGTTTTGTACCATAGTGGGCTACATAGGTACATCCATATGGATATGGATTTCTTGGACATCTCCTTACTAGGAGTCACTTATCAATACACTATCAAAATTGAGTAGAAATTTAAGTAGAGGAATAAGTGGGAATTAATGTCTATGAATCCACGATAATAGAAGCCTAGACAAGGTGTACCTATCTCACACAACAAGGGATAAAGTAAGGAGAGCCAACCTCAAGAAAACCAACCCAACTCATACAAAAAGAGGGGTAATGGGAAGTTAAAGAAGCATGATGAAAATCAGTGCGAGTTCCACAAAATCCTCTATCACAACACCAATGAATGCCACTCACAATAGTCATTGTTAGTTTAACTTAAACAAAAAGAAATAGACACTAGCTTTAATTCTTATTCACAATAGGATAAAGGAAAATAGATCATCGATGCATAACCCATCACTACCATTACAATTGAAAAAATCAAATGATAAGATTCAAAGGAGCTTGAGAATGGGGAGATCCTCTTCCATTCACATATATGGGTGAAGAGGACCCCATTAAATTTATTTTTTGATAGTGGGAGATAGAGAAACATAGTCTTAGTTGAGGTCATTAATATATTGAATCTAACAACAATGCCACACCCCCAACCATACACCATTAGTTGGTGTAGGCATGGATGAGGCATATGCATCAATTTAATGTCGCCTATCCTAGGGCATCAAGCCCTTTAAAGTTGAGGTATTATGTTATTTTTCCCCACTCAAATTTTATGATGTTATTTCAGGACAACATTATGGGTGGAAATGTCATGCTATTTGTGAGACCCATCCCCATAATGTCTTTGTTACTCTAACATATCATCTCTATAAGGCACCAGAGCTAGTTTCAATTAATACAATTTCATTAATCTTGACAAAATGGTGCTAAAAGGTATTCTTCGAGAATATAAATTTTATTTTCTTCATGGATGATTCAAAAGGTGAAAGGAAGGTCATTGTGACCATTATAGCCTCGACACAAGGCCTATCTACACAATAGAATCAAGTTTATAAGTTTGTCGAGACTCTACATATATATCTTCAATTTATCATCTATGGAAGTGTCTTTTCATTTTGAGGTCAAATTATTAATTGAATTTATACATGTTTCCGCTTTATCTAATGTCCCAAAATATAGATTCTCTCTCTTAGAGAATGTGGAAATAAAATATCAGATTCATGATATCATCTAAAAGGGCCACATTCAATCGAGTCCTCACCTTTCAAGAGCTTAATTGTGTTGGTGTAGAAGAAGGATGGAACATGGAGATGCTATATTTATTATATATCCCTAAACAAAATCATTTTCATGAGTCTTAAATGTGGAAGGTCTAAAGATGATCTGCAAGTAATATATTTTTCACGACCTGTAAGTAACATATACACCCAAGGGAAGCGATGGAGGCGATTTCTGGATCTAGGTTTTCAGGGGAGATTTTCTGCGCCGTCGCTACCTCAAAAGAACTGTGCTGCTACGGATTGGCAAGTCGATTGGCCACTGGATCTCATGAGCTCGCTGGTTTCTTCTGGTCCGGGGCCGGATCTGGTGAGGGGAAGGCTTATTGCGGTGGAAACCAAAGGAATATGCGACCGGTGTGGTTCACCATTATCAGGGTGCAGAGAATCTTCCTGAGGGCGACACCAGAAATCGCGTGCCCAGGTCCCAAGGGCTATTGTGATGCGTTGCAGAATAGATCTGCCGTCCTAGGGCAGTTTACAACTGTTAAGATTATAGATCTAGTACGAGACGGGGGTATGGAGCTGTATCAGCGGTATGTGGAGTCCCTTAAGCCCTTCACTATGCAGATCTGGGCCCATAACACTCCGACGCTGGAATCAGATCGATTTTGTCCAGATCCGCCGATGATAGCGCCATCCCGCCTTGATCCGTGCCTTTTGAATGCGAACAAGGAAATGTATGAAGCGCTGAGGCCGGAGGTTTATCAGAATACAGACCTGCAACTGACAGCGCATTTCCACCACGAATCGCACCTTCTGATTGCTTTAAGGGGTAAAAATGGAACGGTATGGACAGAATGGGCCGCACAAGCAGGGGCCACACAGAATATAGCCTCCCCAACTCCAGGCGGACGAAGAAGAGGCGGCTCAGGCCCGATATCAGAGAGCCTTGATACTTTAATTCCGTCAGATCTAGATAATAAACCTGTAAATCAGGGACTACTCTCCACCAGCATAAATCTGCTCCAGATCTTCATTAAATCCATTGAAGGCAAACATTTCTGCTTAAGACTTAGCAAAGGAACGAGCGTCCACGAATTAAAGAAAAGGATTCAGGAGCATATTGGAACCCCAGCTCAATACCAAAACCTCATATATTCTGGACACTGTTTACAGGACAGCCAAACACTCCAGCACTACGGCATAACCACCGATTCAACCATCATTCTAAACCTACGACTGTGTGGAGGAAGCAGCGGTACCAGCTCAAAAAACACCAGCTCATTCCGGGATGCAGTAAAGGGGAAAAAGATGGAAAACAAAACAATACCACCATCAGAGCTTCCTGGGCCATACATAGTAGAACAAAAGCCAGAATCACCAACCCTACAAGTTACCATGCCTGAGGTAAGTGATATATATACCGATTTATCCAATACTGCTGTTATTTGCAGATTCAATGGCTTCTGGCCTAAATCAGATGCCCTGCATCAATGGATCTACTCATCTTGGTCACCTAACTGTGAAATTTACCTCTTCCCTAAGGGTTTTTTCATAGTTAGATTTAACACAGAGCAGGAAAGAGACAGCATCATTAATCAGGGCCCTTGGTTCTGGGGCAGTGCCGGTCTCTTCACCACCCCCTGGTTCTCGGATTTTGATGCCACAACAATGATAGTCTCAAGAATGCCTGTATGGGTGAGACTACATGGACTACCACTCCATTTCTAGCATCACAAAGTGTTAATTGCCATAGGGAATTCACTGGGCAAATTCCTAAAAATGGATGATGAAAGAGCCACCAGGGGATTATTCACTTTTTCCAGAATCTGTGTAGAAGTGGACTTGAGTGAAGGACTACCAGACCACATCACGCTGAACTTTAATAATACTCAATGGATACAGCAGCTAGATTATGAAAACACAACATTCCGATGCAGGACCTGTTTACAGACTGGACACCTTCAAAACAGCTGCCCAATGGCACGAAAGGACCCCAGAAAAACTAGGAAACAACCTAAAAAACCCAGAGGCTGGTAGAATACAGATCCTATAGAAGAAGAGGACATAAATGAGGAACCTACAGAGAACCTGAGGGAACCAGCCACTCAAGCAGGACAGAAACAGGCAGCGAACACCCCTACCACTCAAGCGGGGCCGATTATCACAGATCTGCATCAGGAGTTACAATTGGAAATAAGTGGCATAAAGAGAACCCACAGCTCATCGGGCTCAGAATCAGGCAAAGAACCTCAAATGAACACAATGGAAAACCAGCTAGCCATCATTACACCCAATGCTGACTCAGGAGGATGGCGTCGGGTGGAAAAGAAGAAGGGAAGGAAAGAATAGGCCAGCTGGAACATACAATTTTCTTTTTACTGTTACTCTGTGTTTCCTGTTATTTCAGGAATAGTTACTTTGCTACCAATGTTACTGCTTTTTCATTTTGTCCGCTGCCTGACATTACAGGTTCAGCCATTTGCATATGCCTTGGGCATCTACAAAATGTAATTTTATCAACATATGAATAAAATTACGACTTTTTCCTAGGGGAAAAAAAAAAATCATTTTCATGAACATATACCTAATCCCTCAATCGCTAATCTTCTTGACTATATTAAGTTTTCCAAGGTCTTAAGTAATATTGATCTACATTCAGGCTAACACTAGGTTCCAATTGAAAAAACTGATGTATGGAAGAAAACCTTCAAATATAAAGAAGGCATTTTTGAGTGGTTGGCCATGCCCTTTGGCTTAACTAATTCTCCAACAATGTTCATGAGGATGATGAATGATATCATTTGGTCATTCAAAAAATATTTTGTGGTTGCATATTTGGATGATATCACGATAATCTTCAGTAGAAGATGAGTATAACATTTGCAACCCATTCAACATTTATTGAGCATGTTGCAACATCATAAGTTGTATGCCAATCTAGAGAAATGATCATTTTTCATGTAGAGAATTTAGTATTTGGGATACATCATGGATGAACATGGGGTGCAAGTGGACCCAACCAAGATCTAAGTTATTCAGGTTTGGTCATCCTTGATGTGTCTAAAAGAGATATGTAGCTTCTTGGGCCTTTCTAACTTCTATCTATGGATTTTATTAAGGTTCTCTCATCTTTACTGGCCATTAAGTCAAGTGACCAAGGGTGGACCTAAATCAAAGTTTTCATAGATTGATTCATAAAAGAAATAATTCAAGGATTTCAAACACTAACATTTACTCCACACTATTCCTCACCTTGCCAGCCCCCAAACAACCATTTCAGATTAAGAGAAATGTCTCTAACTATCTTAGCAATCCAATCATCACTCAACAAGGACATCTACTGGCCTATCATAATGAAACACTCGAATACCATCCAAATATACCCCACCTATGATAAGGATATGTAATCTGTTGTGCAAGCATGTCTATAGTGAAAGAATTATATCTCAAGGAAGGAGAAAATCATCCACACTAATCACAAGCCTATAAAATTCATGTAGACACAAGGAAAGTTACATAATGAACATCATCACAATTGGTCCATATACCTATAAAAAAATCATTTTAACATAAAGTACAAGAAGGGTAGCAACAATCATGTTACAAAATACCTCAATCAGCCCCGGGTTGTGGTGCTAACCACAATTCTTAAATCTTGTAGGCATGAGCCTTTGGGTAGCCACAATTATATAACAGTGACTTTAACCTCACTACTACATAATAGACATTGGTTGAAAGTAAACAAGTTCCAAATTTCCACCTCCAAGATGTGCTTTTCTGCTACCTAGGCCACCTTTGTGTTACTTCAAGCAAGCATGCCAAGTTGATTTGGGAGGCACATTATAGTTAAGTTGCAGGGCACTTTGGTGTGGAGAAGAAAGTAGTAGTAGTTCAAAGGTATTTCTACTAGCCAAAGCTTCGATAGGACAACCACATGTATATCAAATTGTGCACTACCAGTGCCATTTATAACAAGGAAAATTTTAAGGATGGTAATTTATCTTAAAATTTAGAAACCTTACTGAATTTTACCAGTCCTTAATATGAAAATTGTAAAAGTTTTAGTTGTTTCTTTGTAAAATACTCAAGTTTCTAATGATTTAATATATAGTCTATAAACATTTGATGATTTTTAAAGTAAAATAATTTTGTGCCATAAAATTTGGGTGAATTACTTTTATAAAAAAAATGAAATTGGAAAATATGTTTTTTGGAAAAAAACATGAAAAATTATCCCACATGTGAATATTAGCCCCTAAAAGTTTCCCTAATTTCTAAACCAACAATCAAGAAGCAAGGGTTGTGTTAGTGTCAGTCTTTCCAACCTTCCTCCAATGATCAAACATGCTCTTACAAAGTGATTTTAAGGTGTCAAGGTCAAATTTTGTTATTTCAGTGAGTCTTCAAGCAAAATTTGGTCACTAGGCATTAGGTCTAGGGTTTGCTTTTACTCCTGTCAAAGTTGTATAAAAGTCGGCCCATGTCACCATTCAACTGAGTGTACAATCATTTAGAAGGTTGTCATCATCATGTTAGGTTCCAATGAGTCATTTTACACCTTGTTCATGCTTCAGTTGTGCCTAGGTAAGGTCATTTCCCTCTCCTGCAAATCACCAGCAAAACTTGTATCCTGATGTTCATACACCTTTCCCTATCCTTAATGTACCTTATTAAACACTTCCCATCACTGAGATCCCCCGAATTCCTCATTTTTTCACAAACCCTAGTTTCTTGCTACAACTTGGCAATTTTCTAGGTTGGGCCTGTGCTTTTCCCTTTTGGACCCCTTCCCCTCACTCAATTTCTGAGATTCCACTTTATCCTACTTCCTAACATCCCTCCCTACTTCTAAAAATTTTCTCAAGAATTTAGAAGCCCCTTATCCCCTTCATTTCGCTTCATTTCGACAAATCCCCTGTTCCACACATCGGGGTAGGTTTTACTCAAATGATGTTTCTGAGCTATAAAAGATGAATTAGGGAAAATTGAGAGAGTTTTTTGTCCATAATAAGCCAAGGAAGAAAAACCTCCTTCACATTTTACAAAGGTGTCATGGTTTTAGAGAAATGTAAAAAATACAATTGCCTCAGGAGAACTGATGTACCTCTGAAGTGACCTTGGGAAAATCAAGTTTTCTCATAGTTTAATTGGCTAAATGACTTTATTGATGAGTAAACTGATAACTAGACACAAATATCTTTCCAATGAGCTATCATGAGAGAAATTTGGAGTTGAGGAACACCTTCACAAGTTGACTGCAACAGCACTCTGCCTTCAGGCAGCCTCATTTTGCACATTTTGACCAGTCCTGGGAGATTTGATTTTTGACAGGGAAAATTAACTCCAAATTGAAAACTTCTAGTTGGGTTGGAAAGTAGACTCAAATAACTTTCCAACTAGCTATCCTGCACCCAATTTTGACACCATGAAGGCCTCCAAAAGTCGTCTGGAAAAAGGCGCGACGCACTGGGAACGCGCGGCGCATTGGGCAGTAATTTCGAGTGTAAATTTACACTGGCGTGGTGCATTGGGCAGTAATTTCCAGTGTAAATTTACACTGGCGCAACGCACTGGGAAGGCGTGGCGCATTGGGCTAAAAAGTCTGAAATTCATTGAAATCTTCCTCCAAATTGCAAATTCTTCATTCCACAAGTAGGTAGAGCCTCCATTTTCGTGTTTCATCTAAGTTTGTGCTAGGGTATGGTGGTTGATAGATGGTAATGGTTCAAACAAAAACTCAAACCCTACCACGTCAAAATCTTCACATGAAAGTTGTTGTTTAGGGTTTTCACCAAATTCATTCCCCCATCCCATTTCTTCCTTATCTCCATCATTCCTAAGTTTCCCTACTCCCTAAAATCATCAAACCCATATCCCAAATTCTCTGTCCCAAAATTATCAAATTCCAAAACCCAAACCCTAACCCTACCAAAACACTCCTAACCCTATACATAAAACCCCCCAAACCCTCCTACATTTCCTTAAAAAAAATTGTCCCTAATCCCTCACTATTTTTCCCTCCCCTTACTGTCCCTCATGTCATTGTTTTCTCATGGCGACAAAGGTCAAACACATCATCAAAGGCATTACAAGACAGTGTGACATATCAACACCTATTTGTCCAAGACAGTTTGTCCACCAGCAGACATGACATCTGATCTGTCATATGATCATGAAGAAGAGACACACAGTGATTTTCCAACAGAGGTACATGCACCCAGGAGGCCGCATAGAGGTGGAAAAACATCTGTGAAGACCAGCAGGCTGCCCAAAGAAGCCTAAATGAGAAGACACCCATTCAGCAGGAGATAGAGGATAATCGAGAGTCTTGGCTTGAGAGAGTCAACATCCACTTGGAGAGACTGCTGGACAAGGCCGATAAGGAACTTGCATTGCTGAGACACATGGCTTTCCACTACATGGCGTGGAACAAGGTCTGCAAGGCATGAATCAGGAATTTAAAGGCAAAATTGAGGAAGGCAATAAGGAAGAAAAAGAGCCAAAGGGAGCTTGATCGTCTTCAGATATTAGCTGAAGCCTCTTTAGCTCAGCATGGCACTTAATGAAGAAGCTCCAACCCAAAATTCAAGAAATTTGGGCCATTTTTGGCATTTTGACAAATTTTGGTACAAAAAATAGGGTTTTTCTCCCTGTGTGCCGCGTGCTTTTTCTAGGGAGTTCCAAATTGCAAAAAGTTTATAGTTTTGGATTTGGCATGGAAAATCATGACTTCTGGTGCATGGCCAAGAAGTTTGGGCAAGTTTTGAGTTCTCAGGAGGTCAAAAACACTCAAAAAATGACCTCACTGCCCCTATTTTGACACACATGAAGCAGTCTTGGGAGATTGAGGTTTTGGAGGGGCAAATGACATCCAAATTCAGAAATTCCACTTGATTTAGAAAGTAGACAGGCAGAGCTTTCCGAAAAGCACACTTGGGCTCAATTTTGACTTCAGAAAGTGCCTCAAAATCAGCTACAAAGTGGCACAATGCATACAGATTTTGGCGCGACGCATAGAGAATTTTGGCTTGTTTTTCATTGTTCAGCTCAACAATTCGCCCAGTTTTGACCAGTTTTGCTTCTTGAAGTCATTCTTGACTTTTCATGATGTAATTTGACAGCCATGATGTAATATTGGCACATTTTTACTTGTTCTAGAAGATTCATTCACTAAAAGGTGAAATGTGAGTGAATGAATCAGTTTCCTAGCATATAGGGGTAAGTTGTTTGACTACCTAGTTTTCAGTTCCTTGTATAGAATTAGTTCAAATAGCTCCTAGAATGATGAGCTCGACCCCTAGAGGCAAGGGAATAGGTTTGGCTTGTCTATATTATGTAATTTCTAGGTCATTTTCAGGGTTGGACACTAGGGATTGCTTTGGCATATCATTGTACATTCTATCTCTGAATTTTGGCTAAGGAAAGACCAGGGTTTTGCAGCACTGTTTGGGATCCATGTGGCTTTATGTTTTGATGGTGTTCTTCTCTAAGTAATTGTAAGTTCATTAGTGTTATGTGTATAATTTTCTTGTCTCTTCTTCTGAATTTGAACAAATGAGTGATTAAGGTAGAATCCATTAACAACTATGCTCTACCTTTGAATTTGTTTAAATTTCCATGTTTTCATCTGTTTAAGGAGAATTATTGAGACTATCTTGCTCTTCTTAGCTCCTCACTAGTCTGATCTATCCATTCACTCACTTTAAAGCATCAAAGTGATTGCCTTCCTTTCCCCAATCAGAACTCTGTAGAAACTGTGCCTCATCCCCGAGCCCAATTTGCCTTTCCCTGTTTCCAGCACAAAACCCCCAAAAACTTAAATCAAATCCTTTGCATTTCATACCTAGCCTAAACTTAGTTTTTTTTTTTTTTCGTCATCTCGAGCCCCATCAATTATCTTTTGCCGAGATTGACCCGGAGAGAGCCCTCTCCTGTCCTCATAGGTCTAGCTACGAGGCTGAGCGTGGTTTGATGTGGACCTAGAACCTTGTCTTTTCAGCCTGAGGCAAATCTAGGCTCTAACATAGTGGTGACTCCACTAGGGAAGAAAATGGTTTGCTTGTTGATGTCATTTGTTTTATAGCTACAGACGGACCCTGAAGTTATGCTAGGTAGCCTTCGAAAAGCTTTTGCTTTGCATAGCGGAAGTAGATAAACGCCGCTTCAGTCAATCTTCGGTCTAGCTTGTAAACGTGACATCTAACTTGTTAATTTCCCCAGTACATCTATCAAGTTCAGATCTGATGGTTGATGGTGGACAACGATCAGACATAAGAAGGCTGAAATCATCCACCTGGTGACTGCATTCACTGAAGAAAACCAGAAATCAATGCTTCATGGTGATTCCACTGCAGGAAGATCAGTAGCTTTAAGGTTTCCAGATGGATCGTTTTGCAAGAAGATACGCTCCCATGAGCCAAGATCACATCCCAGGTTTTCCAAATAAAATGCCCAAGGTAGATTGGTCAAAGAATTTTCCTATGTTCAGAAATGTGGAAGGTAATGACGCTGCTCTTCATCTGGTGAAATTTCACATTCATGTGCATAAATTAAAGATCAATTTTCCTGAAGACTGTTTGATGAATATGTTTATGGCTACTCTGGAAGACAAAGCCCAATCTTGGTATGAAAGTTTGCCACCTGCTTCTATTTATTGTTTAAAGATTTTCATGCAATATTCTTTGAAAGGTATAAAGAATCATATCCATCCTTGGCTTTAGTTTAGGACTGTTGTAGCCATGTTCATAGTTTTATTTAAAATATTGAGAAAGTTTATGAAGATGATAATTTCATGGATGATGAGATCATGGAAGCCCTGTATGAAAGTCCATTTCAGCAGCATAAATACGATCATGAAAATTTGCAGCAGGATAAAGATCTTAGTACGGTGGAAGATGAACGAATTTTTCATCTTGACAGCCAACAGAAATTACATGAAATGGATCAACAGTATGAGGAAAATTTGTACACTCCTTCACTTGAAATTAATGAAGACAATCACTGTTTAAGCAGAAGAAAAAAAAAGTATTATCTCCTCTGTTTGAAGACGAGATAGATCAACTCTTGAATGGTCATGTTCCAGCTCAAGTTAATGCAGATCTGCAGTGTGCACATGGTCAAGAAGGTGATGGTGGAACTTCTTCCTCTTCTGAAAAGAATGAAAGTCCTGTAAGCAGCTTTATAGATCAGTAGGTTGAAGATGTCCATATGGCTGAAAGTGATGAAAGAAAAAGTGTCGTTTCAGATTTGTCCATAGAAGAAGACAGCATGAAGGGAAGTCAAGTATCAATTTCAGAATGTGATAATGTTAAGTCAGCCATTTTGGATCTAGATTCAGATTGTGATGAACAAGAATACCTTGTACTGAATCCCATGAAGGAGAACCCTACTACTGAAAACATCTGGAATAAAGAAGACAAAGTTATGAATCCAAACATTCTCATGTCATCAGAACAAAGCCTTCATAAAGAGGTAATCCAGTCAGTTCATGAACAACAAGATGAGAATTTTGTTCAAGTAAGTGAAAAAGTTTCTCTAGATGAATTTATGGTAGATGATAGAAATGATAGTGTTAGGTTTCAAGAAACATCTGAAGTTTCTTTTCTCATGATTGATGAATGTAATGAGAATCTGGCTGTCATACCATATGAAGATGACCTACAATATATTCAGACTACTGAAGATCAGGCCATTCATGTTTCCATTTCAGATTCTTCTTCCTATGTCTCATGTTTTGAAATGATCTTTGAAGAGGAAATCTGCTCATCTACTTGTTCAGAATTTTTTGAGGATCAAGAACATACTCATACTGAGGTACATTATGAAGAAAGATCAGAAGCAAGAGAGAAATACACCTTGCTCTTTCAACAGGAGGAAAGACCTTATGTTTTTCAGGATCCAATGGCAAATCTGTTGCAGTCAGCAGTGAAGGTGATTATTGCAGTATTCAGTGATGAAGGAGATCATGGTCAACTGTGTTTTTGGATGCCCAGTTACAAGTATCTACTGTTAACTAGGAAATATGATCAGGAGAATCAATCAAGAAGGCATCTGCTTGATTGGTACATTGGCATTTTGATATAGTTTGATTGTATATTGCCTTGTAAGAAACACGGGTGGTCATGTACTACCACCAAGCTTTAAGTGTTAAGTTCAGTCTTAGTATTTTGAGTTAGTTTGTCGAGTCTGCTTTTCAGTCATTTCAGTTTCACAATTGAGTCGGTTTGAGTCAGGTTTCAGTCAATAAATGAGCCAAAGTCTTGTGTTGTTTGTCGAAATAATGGACTCCAATGCCCAATGGACGAAGGTATTGTCTGCTCACCCAAAGATCTGTAGTTTTTGGCACCTCTAAGGAGCTACCATCCCCATTGGAGCCAATGTTGGTGTCGGTCTTTCCAGCCTTCCTCCAGTGATCAAACATGCTCTTACAAAGTGATTTTAAGGTGTCAAGGTCAAATTTTGTTATTTCAATGAGTCTTCAAGCAAAATTTGGTCACTAGGCATTAGGTCTAGGGTTTGCTTTTACTCCTGTCAAAGTTGTCTAAAAGTCGGCCCATGTCACCATTCAGCTGAGTGTACAATCATTTAGAAGGTTTTCATCATCATGTCAGGTTCCAATGAGTCATTTTACACCTTGTTCATGCTTCAGTTGTGCCTAGGTAAGGTCATTTCCCTCTCCTAGGGTTTTGAAGGCAATTTCTCTTGGATGGTCAAATCACTGGCAAAACTTGTATCCTGATGTTCATACACCTTCCCCTATCCTTAATGTACCTTATTAAACACTTCTCGTCACTGAGATCCCCCGAATTCCTCATTTTTGCACAAACCCTAGTTTCTTGCTACAACCTGGCAATTTTCTAGGTTGGGCCTGTGTTTTTCCCTTTTGGACCCAATCCCCTCACTCAATTTCTGAGATTCCACTTTCCCCTACTTCCTAACATCCCTCCCTACTTCTAAAAATTTTCTCAAGAATTTAGAAGCCCCTTATCCCCTTCATTTCGCTTCATTTCGACAAATCCCCTATTCCACACATCGGGGTAGGTTTTACTCAAATGATGTTTCTGAGCAATAAAAGATGAATTTGGGAAAATTGAGCGAGGTTTTGTCCAAAATAAGCCAAGGAAGAAATTGAGCTATCATAAGCTCAATTTGGAGTTGAGGAACACCTTCAAAAGTTAACTGCAACAGCACTCTGCCTTCAGGCAGACTCATTTGGCACATTTTGACCAGTCTTGGGAGATTTGATTTTTGATAGGGAAAATGAATTCCAAATTGGAAAATTCTAGTTTGGTTAGAAAGCAGACTCAAGTACCTTTCCAACGAGCTATCTTGAACCCAATTTGGACACCGGGAAGGCCTCCAAAAGTCACCTAGAAAAAGGCGCGACGCATTGGGCAGTAATTTCGAGTGTAAATTTACACTCGCGCGGCACACTGGGAAGGCGAGGCGCATTGGGCTAAAAAGCCTGAAATTCATTGAAATCTTCCTCAAAATTGAAAATTATTCATTCCACAAGTAGGTAGAGCCTCCATTTTCGTGTTTCATCTAAGTTTGTGCTAGGGTATGGTGGTTGATGGATGGTAATGGTTCAAACAAAAACTCAAACCCTACCATGTCAAAATCTTCACATGAAAGTTGTTGTTTAGGGTTTTCACCAAATTCATTCCCCCATCCCATTTCTTCCTTATTTCCATCATTCCTAAGTTTCCCTACTCCCTAAAATCATCAAACCCCTATCCCAAATTCTCTGTCCCAAAATTCTCAAATTCCAAAACCCAAACCCTAACCCTATCAAAACTCTCTTAACCCTATACATAAAACCCCTCGAACCCTCCTACATTTCCCTAAAAAAATTTGTCCCTAATCCCTCACTATTTTTCCCTCCCCTTACTGTCCCTCATGTCATTGTTTTCTCTTGGTGACAAGGGTCAAACACATCATCAAATGCATTACAAGACAGTGTGACATATCAACACCTATTTGTCCAAGACAGTTTGTCCACCAGCAGACATGACATCTGATCCGTCATATGATCATGAAGAAGAGACACACAGTGATTCGCCAATAGAGGTACATGCACCTAGGAGGCCTCATAGAGGTGGCAAAACATCCGTGAAGACCAGCAGGCTGCCCAAAGAAGCCTAAATGAGAAGACACCCATTCAGCAGGAGATAGAGTCTGATTGAGAGTCTTGGCTCGAGAGAGTCAACATCCACTTGGAGAGACTGCTGGACAAGGCCGATAAGGACCATGCATTGCTGAGACACATAGCTTTCCACTACATGGTGCGGAACAAGGTCTGCAAGGCATGAATCAGGAATTTAAAGGCAAAATTGAGGAAGGAAGGGAGCTTGATCGTCTTCAGATATTGGACGAAGCCTCTTTAGCTCAGCATGGCACTTAATGAAGAAGCTCTAGCCCAAATTTCAAGAAATTTGGGGCATTTTTGGCATTTTGACAAATTTTGGTACAAAAAACAGGCTTTTTCTCCCTCTGCGTCGCGCCACGTGGCACACGCTTTTTCTAGGGAGCTCCAAATTGCAAAAAGTTTATATTTTGGATTTGGAAAGAAAAATCATGACTGCTGGTGCATGGCCAAGAATTTTGGGGAAGTTTTGAGTTCTCAGGAGGTCAAAAACACTCAAAAAATGACCTCACTGCCCCTATTTTGACACACAGGAAGCAATCTTAGGAGATTGAGGTTTTGGAGGGGAAAATGACATCCAAATTTAGAAATTCCACTTGAGTTAGAAATTAGATAGGTAGGGCTTTCTAAAAAGCACACTTGGGCTCAATTTGGACTTTAGGAAGTGCCTCAAAATTAGCTCCAAAGTGGTGCGACGCATACAGATTTTGGCGTGACACATAGAGAATTTTGGCTTGTTTTTCACTGTTCAGCTCAGCAATTCGCCCAGTTTTGACCAGTTTTGCTTCTTGAAGTCATTCTTGACTTTTCATGATGTAATTTGACAACCATGATGTAATATTGGCACATTTTAACTTGTTCTAGAAGATTAATTCACTAAAAGGTGAAATGTGAGTGAATGAATAAGTTTCCTAGCATATAGGGGTAAGTTGTTTAACTACCTAGTTTTCAGTTCCTTGTTTAGAATTAGTTCAAACAACTCCTAGAATGATGAGCTCGACCCCTAGAAGCAAGGGAATAGGTTTTGATTGTCTATATTATGTAATTTCTAGGTCATTTTCAGGGTTGGACACTAGGGATTGCTTTGGCATATCATTGTACATTCTATCTCTGCATTTTTGGCTAAGGAAAGACCAGGGTTTTGCAGCACTGTTTGGGATCCATGTGGCTTTATGTTTTGATGGTGTTCTTCTCTAAGTAATTGTAAGTTCATTAGTGTTATGTGTATCATTTTCTTGTCTCTTCTTCTGAATTTGAACAAATGAGTGATTAAGGTAGAATCCATTAACTGTTATGCTCTGCCTTTGAATTTGTTTAAATTTCCATGTTTTCATCTGTTTAAGGAGAATTATTGAGACTCTCTTGCTCTCCTTAGCTCCTCACCAGTCTGATCTATCCATTCACTCACTTTAAAGCATCAAAGAGATTTTCTTCCTTGCCCCAATCAGAACTCTGCAGAAACTATGCCTCATCCCCGAGCCCAATTTGCCTTTCCCTGTTTCCAACACAAAAACCCCAAAAACTTAAATCAAATCCTTTGCACTTCATACCTAGCCTAAAGTTAGTTTGTTTTTCAGTCATCTCGAGCCCCATCGATTATCTTTTGCTGAGATTGACCCGGAGAGAGCCCTCTCCTGTCCTCGTAGGGCTAGCTATGAGGCTGAGAGTGGTTTGATGTGGACCTAGAACCTTGTCTTTTCAGCCTAAGGCAAATCTAGGCTCTAACATAGTGGCGACTCCACTAGGGAAGAAAATGGTTTGCTTGTTGATGTCATTTGTTTTATAGCTACAAACAGAGCCTGAAGATATGCCAGGTAGCCTTCGAAACGCTTTTGCTTTGCATTAGCGGAAGTAGATAAAAGCTGCTTCAGTCAATCTCCCGTCTAGCTTGTAAACGTGACATCTAACTTGTTAATTGCCCCAGTACATCTATCAAGTTCAGATCTGATGGTTGATGGTGGACAACAATCAGACATAAGAAGGCTGAAATCATCCACCTGGCAACTCCATTCACTGAAAAAATCCAGAAATCAATGCTTCATGGTGATTCCACTGCAGGAAGATCAGTAGCTTTAAGGATTTCCAGATGGATCGGGTTGCAAGAAGATACGCTCCCATGAGCTGAGATCACATCCCAGGTTTTCCAAATAAAATTCCCAAGGTATATTGGTCAAAGAATTTCCCTATGTTCAGAAATGTGGAAGGTAATGACACTGCTCTTCATCTGGTGAAATTTCACATTCATGTGCATAAATTTAAGATCAATTTTCTTGAAGACTGTTTGATGAAAATGTTTATGGCTACTCTGGAAGACAAAGCCCAATCTTGGTATGAAAGTTTGCCACCTGCTTCTATTTATTGTTTAAAAGATTTTCATGCAATATGCTTTGAAAGGTATAAAGAATCATATCCATCCTTGGCTTTAGTTCAGGACTGTTGTAGCCATGTTCATAGTTTTATTGAAAATCTTGAGAAAGTTTATGAAGATGATAATTTCATGGATGATGAGATCATGGAAGCCCTGTATGAAAATCCATTTCAGCAGCATAAAGACGATCATGAAAATTTGCAGTAGGATCAAGATCTTAGTACAGTGGAAGATGAACGAATTTTGCATCTTGACAACCAACAGGAATTACATGAAATGGATCAGCAGTATGAGGAAAATTTGTACACTCCTTCACTTGAAATTAATGAAGACAGTCACTGTTTAAGCAGAAGAAAACAAAAAGTATTATCTCCTCTGCCTGAAGACGAGATAGATCAACTCTTGAACAAGCATGTTCCAGCTCAAGTTAATGCAGATCTGCAGTGTGCACATGGTCAAGAAGGTGATGGTGGAACTTCTTCCTCTTCTGAAAAGAATGACAATCCCGTAAGCAGCTTTATAGATCAACAGGTTGAAGATGTCCATATGGCTGAAAGTGATGAAAGAAAAAGTGTCGTTTCAAATCTGTCCATAGAAGAAGACAGCATGCAGGGAAGTCAAGTATCAATTTCAGAATGTGATAATGTTAAGTCAACCATTTCAGATCTAGATTCAGATTGTGATGACCAAGAATACCTTGTACTGAATCCCATGAAGGAGAACCCTACTACTGAAAACATATGGAATAAAGAAGAAAGAGTTATGAATCCAAATATTCTCATATCATCAGAACAAAGCCTTCATAAAGAGGTAATCCAGTCAGTTCATGAACAACAAGATGAGAATTTTGTTCAAGTAAGTGAAAAAGTTTCTCTGGATGAATTTATGGTAGATGATAGAAATGATAGTGTTAGGTTTCAAGAAACATATGAAGTTTATTTTCTCATGATTGATGAATGTAATGAGAATCTGGCTGTCATACCATATGAATATAACCTACAATATATTCAGACTACCGAAGATCAGGCCATTCATGTTTCCATTTCAGATTCTTCTTCCTATGTCTCATGTTTTGAAATGATCTTTGAAGAGGAAATCTGCTCATCTACTTGTTCAGAATTTTTTGAGGATCAAGAACATACTCATACTGAGGTACATTATGAAGAAAGATCAGAAGCAAGAGAGAAATACACCTTGCTCTTTCAGCAGGAGGAAAGACCTTATGTTTTTCAGGATCCAATGGCAAATTTGTTGCAGTCAGCAGTGAAGGTGATTATTGCAATATCCAGTGATGACGGAGATCATGGTCAACTGTGTTTTTGGATGCCCAGTTACAAGTATCTACTATTGACCAGGAAATATGATCAGGAGAATCAATCAAGAAGGCATCTGCTTGATTGGTTACATTGGCATTTTGATATAGTTTGATTGTATATTGCCTTGTAAGAAACACGGGTGGTCATGTACTACCACCAAGCTTTAAGTGTTAAGTTCAGGTCTTAGTATTTTGAGTTAGTTTGTCGAGTCAACTTTTCGGTCATTTCAGTTTCACAATTGAGTCGGCTTGAGTCAGGTTTCAGTCAATAAATGAGTCAAAGTCTTGTGTTGTTTGTCAAAACAATGGACTCCATAGCCCAATGGACGAAGGTACTGTCTGCTCACCCAAAGATCTGTAGTTTTTGGCACCTCTAAGGAGCTACCATCCCCATTGGAGCCAATGTTAGTTTCAGTCTTTCCAGCCTTCCTCTAGTGATCAAACATGCTCTTACAAAGTGATTTTAAGGTGTCAAGGTAAAATTTTGTTATTTCAATGAGTCTTCAAGCAAAATTTGGTCACTAGGCATTAGGTCTAAGGTTTGCTTTTACTCCTGTGAAAGTTGTCTAAAAGTCAGCCCATGTCACCATTCAATGGAGTGTACAATCATTTAGAAGGTTGTCATCATCATGTCAGGTTCCAATGAGTCATTTTACACCTTGTTCATGCTTCCGTTGTGCCTAGGTAAGGTCATTTCCCTCTCCTAGGGTTTTGAAGGCAATTTCTTTTGGATGGTAAAATCACCGGCAAAACTTGTATCTTGATGTTCATACACCTTCCCCTATCCTTAATGTACCTTATTAAACACTTCTCGTCATTGAGATCCCCCGAATTCCTCAGTTTTGCACAAACCCTAGTTTCTTGCTACAACCTGGCAATTTTCTAGGTTGGGCCTGTGTTTTTCCCTTTTGGACCCCTTCCCCTCACTCAATTTCTAAGATTCCACTTTCCTCTACTTCCTAACATCCCTCCCTACTTCTAAAAATTTTCTCAAGAATTTAGAAGCCCCTTATCCCCTTCATTTCGCTTCATTTCGACAAATCCCCTGTTCCACACATCGGGGTAGGTTTTACTCAAATGATGTTTCTGAGCAATAAAAGATGAATTTGGGAAAAATGAGAGTGGTTTTTGTCCAAAATAATCCAAGGAAGAAAAACCTCCTTCACGTTTTACACAGATGTCATGGTTTTAGAGAAATGTCAAAAATACAATTGCCTCGGGAGAATTGATGCACCTCTGAAGTGACCTTGGGAAAATCACGTTTTCGCATAGCTTGGTTGGCCAAATGACTTGCTTGATGAGTAAAATGATAACTAGAAACAAATATATTTCCAATGAGCTATCATAAGCTCAATTTGGAGTTGAGGAACTCCTTCAAAAGTTGATTGCAACAGCACTCTGCCTTCAGTCAGCCTCATTTGGCACATTTTGACGAGTCTTGGGAGATTTGATTTTTGACAGGGCAAATGAACTCCAAATTGAAAAATTCTAGTTGGGTTGGAAAGTAGACTCAAATAAATTTCCAATGAGCTATCCTGCACCCAATTTGAACACAGGGAAGGCCTCAAAAAGTCGCCTGGAAAAATGTGCGACGCACTGGGAAGGCGTGGCACATTGGGCAGTAATTTCCAGTGTAAATTTACATTGGCGCGGCGCACTGGGAAGGCGCGGTGCATTGGGCTAAAAAGCCTGAAAATTGAAATCTTCCTCCAAATTGCAAATTCTTCATTCCACAAGTAGGTAGAGCCTCCATTTTCGTGTTTCATCTAAGTTTGTGCTAGGGTATGGTGGTTGATGGATGGTAATGGTACAAACAAAAACTCAAACCCTACCATGTCAAAATCTTCACATGAAAGTTGCTGTTTAGCGTTTTCACCAAATTCATTCCCCCATCCCATTTCTTCCTTATTTCCATCATTCCTAAGTTTCCCTACTCCCTAAAATCATCAAACCCCTATCCCAAATTCTCTGTCCCAAAATTCTCAAATTCCAAAACCCAAACCCTAAACCTACCAAAACTCTCCTAACCCTATACATAAAACCCCTCAAAACCTCCTACATTTCCCTAATAAAATTTGTCCCTAATCCCTCACTATTTTTCCCTCCCCTTACTGACCCTCATGTCATTGTTTTCTCTTGGTGACAAAGGTCAAACACATCATCAAAGGCATTACAAGACAGTGTGACATATCAACGCCTATTTGTCCAAGACAGTTTGTCCACCAGCAGACATGACATCTGATCCGTCATATGATTATGAAGAAGAGACACACAATGATTCGCCAACAGAGGTACATGCACCCAAGAGGCCTCATAGAGGTGGCAAAACATCCGTGAAGACTAGCAGGCTGCCCAAAGAAGCCTAAATGAGAAGACACCCATTCAGTAGGAGATAGAGGCTGATCGAGAGTCTTGGCTCGAGAGAGTCAACATCCACTTGGAGAGACTGCTGGACAAGGCTGATAAGGACCATGCATTGCTGAGACACATGGCTTTCCACTACATGGCGCGGAACAAGGTCTGCAAGGCATGAATCAAGAATTTAAAGGCAAAATTGAGGAAGGCAATAAGGAAGCAAAAGAGGCAAAGGGAGATTGATAGTCTTCAGATATTGGCCAAAGCCTCTTTAGCTTAGCATGGCACTTAATGAAGAAGCTCTAGCCTAAATTTCAAGAAATTTGGGCCATTTTTGGCATTTTGACAAATTTTGGTACAAAAAACAGGGTTTTTCTCCTTGTGCGTCGTGCCACGTGGCGCACGCTTTTTATAGGGAGATGAAAATTGTAAAAATTTTATATTTTTGGATTTGGCATGAAAAATCATGACTTCTGGTGCATGTCCAAGAAGTTTGGGCAAGTTTTGAGTTCTCAGGAGGTCAAAAACACTCAAAAAATGACCTCACTGCCCCTATTTTGACACACAAGAAGCAGTCTTGGGAGATTGAGGTTTTGGAGGGGCAAATGACATCCAAATTCAGAAATTCCACTTGGGTTAGAAAGTAGACAGGTAGGGCTTTCCAAAAAGCACACCTGGGCTCAATTTTGACTTCAGGAAGTGCCTCAAAATCAGCTCCAAAGTGGCACGACACATACAGATTTTGGCGCGACGCATAGAGAATTTTGGCTTGTTTTTCATTGTTCAACTCAGCAATTCGCCCAGTTTTGACCAGTTTTTCTTCTTGAAGTCATTCTTTACTTTTAATGATGTAATTTGACAAACATGATGTAATATTGGCACATTTTTACTTGTTCTAGAATATTCATTCACTAAAAGGTGAAATGTGAGTGAATGAATCACTTTCCTAGCATATAAGAGTAAGTTGTTTGACTACCTAGTTTTTAGTTCCTTGTTTAGAATTAGTTCAAACCGCTCCTAGAATGATGAGCTCAACCCCTAGAGGCAAGGGAATAGGTTTGTCTTCTCTATATTATGTAATTTCTAAGTCATTTTCAGGGTTGGACACTAGGGATTGATTTGGCATATCATTGTACATTCTATCTCTGCATTTTTGGCTAAGGAAAGACCAGGGTTTTGCAGCACTGTTTGGGATCCATGTGGCTTTATGTTTTGATGGTGTTCTTCTCTAAGTAATTGTAAGTTAATTAGTGTTATGTATATCATTTTCTTGTCTCGTCTTCTGAATTTGAACAAATGAGTGATTAAGGTAGAATCCATTAACTGTTATGCTCTGCCTTTGAATTTGTTTAAATTTCCATGTTTTCATTTGTTTAAGGAGAATTCTTGAGACTCTCTTGCTCTCCTTAGCTCCTCACCAGTCTGATCTATCCATTCACTCACTTTAAAGCATCAAAGCGATTGCCTTCCTTGCCCCAATCAGAACTCTGCAGAAACTGTGCCTCATCCCCGAGCCCAATTTGCCTTTCCCTGTTTCCAGCACAAAACCCCCAAAAAATTAAATCAAATCCTTTGCACTTCATACCTAGCCTAAAATTAGTTTGTTTTTTTAGTCATCTCGAGCCCCATTGATTATCTTTTGCCGAGATTGACTCGGAGAGAGCCCTCTCCTGTCCTCGTAGGGCTAGCTACGAGGCTGAGCGTGGTTTGATGTGGACCTAGAACCTTGTCTTTTCAGCCTGAGGCAAATCTAGGCTCTAACAGGTTGTACACTCTACCTACCCAAAAAATCCATGGGAGTCAATATCCATGGATTACATATTAGGTTTTCCCTCGACCAAGCATGGTAACATTTGTGTGTTTGTGGTTGTTAGCCAACTTTCTAAGATGGCCATTTTAGAACCATGCAAGAAGATTATCACAATTGAAGCCATTGCTAAACTTTTCTTTGAGTGTGGCTGGGTTCATTTTGGGATACCTTATACCATTATTCCAAACATGGGGGTTGCAATTTTTTAGTATCTTCTAGTCCACCCCACTCTCTCTTATGGATACCAAGTTGATCAAATTGACCACCTTTCATCCCCAAATAGTTGGACAAAAAAAATGGTCAACAAGATAATTGTGCATATATTGCACATGGACAACTCCAAGCATCTATATGCATGTGATGAAAGACTTCCATATGTTTAGCATAGCTATAACAAATCATGACTCTATTGGCCCTAAACGTTTCTAGTTGTGCTTGGGTTTCCAATCATTTTCAACAATTGATGTAGGTTTGCCCATTTCACATCCACTGATAGATTCCTCCCATGCTCAAGTTGAGGTATATAGAGTGACCAAATTTGTTGAATGAATGCAACATCTCCAATAGTAGGTCCATGATATGCAGGAATTTGTTTAGGGATGAACGTTTTCCAGTTGGCTATTTTTTGGACATTTTAGGAAAAAATTATTCACCCATTTGGTTAGAAATTCACCTTTTTTCTACATATATATGATTAAATTAATGATATTCACCAAAAATTTACCAATTTTAATAATAAATTGCATGTTTTTAATGAGTATTTTCCTACATTAGATATGTATTATTTTTAAAACCAAAATAGTCACATATAGTTCTATATATAGACATAATACTTGAATCCTTAAAAACTCCCTGATGATATCTTGTATAAGTCTAGTTCCAAGTACAAGTAGTGACATGACTAGCATCAAGTTCCACACAATACATTTTATGTTGGGGATAATATGTGGTTGAATTTACAGAAAGAGTGCCTCACAAGCCCCCAAAATAATATCAGATCACTCCAATGTGGGCCTTACACAATCACAAGGGATATGGTTGAAGATTCTTTTCAATTGAGTGTTTCCCATTTCCTTGGCTTGTACACAATGTTTAATGTGGAGCTAATTCTACCATTTTTTCCAGCTCCACTAAACACCTTAGAGGAACTCGAGGAATTAGCCCCAAAATAAGTCAATCCTAAATGCATTGAATAATCCATATAGGATCAAATCTTGACATGAAGATGAAATATATGCATCAACATAACATACATATCTACGGAGATTTCAAATCAAGGGAGCTTATTCACTAAGACAAGTGGATCACTAGGAGAAAGTTTAGTAGGAGTTTCCCTATTTGATGTGGGAACTTGATGCAATGGATATTTTATGGGGTTTCGATCCAAATGGATATCGATGGCCACATACCTCTTCCAATGACTTAATGGTTCTTTATCTTCTTAGTAGTTTTTCTATAAATTTTTGGGTCCCAAACTTCAAGGGAGGTAATCCTAGGATAATTGTTTCCAATGAGCTATTGTTCCCTGTAAATGAACATTGTATCATAAAGGTTGTTCCCTTGTTAATTTGATGTACAAACTAAGCACCCCAAGTCCAATAAACCTTTCAGGATTTATGATGATGTTTCTGGACTTCCTTGTGAATGAGTGTATTCATTTATTCTTCTTCCAGTTTAATTCTATGATGGAACCTTTCATCTTTTTCTATAACAAGGTCATAATGGAGTACTAATTTGAATATTTTGGCATCCATTCATAAATGTGGAGGAACCATTGCTTCCCATCCATATACTAATTTGAATGGATTTTTCCCAACTGATCTCTTATATGAGTCTAGTATACCCATAACACACTAATAATTTATCATCCCGATCATTTGGTCAATTCCACAAAGTTTCTTTAAGCTCTTATGCAATGTTTTATTAAATTATTTTACTAGTTCCTTCACATGATGACGATAAATGGATGCCTTCCAATGGTTGATCATGACTTTTTCTAATAGAAAAATTATTATACCATTTACAAAATGTATTGCTTAATCATTCACTATTGTTTTTTTTTTAGTTTTAACCAAAATGAGAATATTTTTATTACTAAAAAATATGAATTGTGGATGTAGCAAGTACATCAAAAGTTGGGCATATTTCATTTTTTTATTTACATCTATAAAATCCTAGAATTTCCATTCTAACAAAATTTTTGAGTTCCTTTCTATCTAGGCTAGTATGTCTAAATGCGTATACATGCTAGAAAAAATACAAAATTTGACAACATCTACAAACTAACATATTAATAATCTACATTAGTAGTATCTTTACCTTGCCTTGATCCACCATTATAAGGAGACATTATTGCATTGATATCAGGTATATATTGAGGTACTATTCTTATTCCATTACTAGAGAAAATATGGATATGAATTTCGTATGTCAATAGCTAGTTGTATGCCCTCAATTTGTAGGTGGAGACTTAAGAGATCATCCTCATTTTTGTGCATTATGACTCTATGTTCATCCAGTAGATCCATAACAATGTTTAAGGTAAATACCAACTAGTTGTGTTACAATTGAATATATATGATTTCTTTTATAAGTTGATTAATTTTCTCCATTAACTGCTTCTGACTTTCACAGTGGATATTCATGTCATGATGCTAACAATTTTTCTTCAAGTCCTCAACAAAAGAAATTGATTGATTTCCCCATGGAGGAAAATACCAACACAATGAAAGCAGGGGTGTGATAGCTAAAAATGCTTGTCAAAACACTTAAACTTCCAAAACAATTTAGGCCTATGTTCCAAAAATTCTTTATCCAATTGCAAAGGCATTCCAAAGACCTATATCCTCAAGTATTCAAGCATGTAATCTGAGAGATCCCAAACTCTCAAACATTGGTGCAAATGAAATACATCCTCAAAAACACTTTCATGGGAACTTATTTTCCATTTAAATATGAAAACATATATTAAGGCATAGACATATCAAACCAAGTTAATAACAACCCTTTGTCACAAATATAAGCATGTCAAATGAAACCCCTGAGCCTATCAAGGAAGGATGGAGGCAAAAATTTCTAGGCCAACTCATTGGTGCCTATAGACAAAAATACTTTTTAACCATAGTTGGCATAGAATAAAGCTTATTGGTTATCTCAAACCAAAATCCCATCGAGTAAGAAATATGCCAAAAGAGCACACTAACAGAGAAACCCATAGACTAATCTAAGAAAGAAATTCAACATATGTTTCCATGAGATTAAAATTCATAGTCCATTTTCAACTACTATGGCATAATATTGAAATTATTCCAAGATAAAAATCCCATAGAGTATGCTACATGCTTCTACTTTCCAAACTTGAGAAAGGAATAAAGCTAGAAATTTCATGATGAGAAGAACTATAATTATAGATCTTACCAAATTTTCACAAGACAATATTTCATGTATATACGACCTCTGCTCTTAATTTTGGGTAGGATTTACCTAGGGTGATATCCATAATATTCCTCTTTGACCCTTAGATACCTTCACTAGTTCCAATACTGCGTTGCCCCTTATGACGGATATCACAACTAACAATTTTGATACAAATTTGGTTAACACAAGTTGCAAATGAGCCTAATCCCAATATTTTCTCCCACGTCATATAATATTTGATCTCACAACCTTCATTTTCCATCATACCTCATAGAGCTATCACATAACACCTACAAATCCACTGAAATCCATATATTCAATACTCTACTTTGTACATAACTAAATGTTTAGGTGATCGAATCCTCCCCTCCCCTTTCTTGACAACTTTGAAGCATGGACTTGAGACTTTCCACCAACCACACTATTTAATAAAATCCCTTGCATTAATCATCTTCCTCTTAAGACTTTCCAAATGGCACTCCCAAATCATATTTAATTGTCCAATCATACATTTTGGTAAGGGTTTAAGAATTTTATTTCTGTTAATTCTAAATGTCACTTGAGTTGATGAGGTACCTACTTTAGCCAAGGAATTTTTTATAGAATTGTTTTGTCTCAATATGTGATGGAACTCTTAAAAATTAAGTTATTTTAGGATACTCCAAATCCTCTTGATGACTAGCTTTCAGGCTAAGTATTTAGGAATAATATCCTTAATTAAACTGTGAATGGTAAGTTGTGAATCTCTAATGATCGAGAGACTAGATATATGTCTTTCTTGAGAAAGCAAGAGACCCTAAAGGAGGATATATTCTTATGCATGATTATTTGTTCATTGTCCCAAACCCTTAGTATATGATAGTTTTATTGTTTGTTTGGGGCAGAGAATAACCTCTCCCGATCCTCCCACTTGATCATTAATTGTTGTTAGTGGACATAAAAAACTAGTGATTATTTTTTCATAAATAAATCTTGTCACCACCTTTTTGGTGCATGATTTGACTAGTTCTACCTCAATCCACTTACTTAGGTATTCAACATATTTATGATGTACTTTACCCTTCTATGGTTTCTCTTATACATAATGGAATGAAAAAGTTATTTGCCTAAATTTCAAATTGTAGGCCATGGTTCATATAATTTAACGAATTTGGTCTTTCAATAGTGGTCGTCCCATTTTTGGACAAATACACATGTATTTACTTCATCTCTACAATCCTTTTGTAATTTAAGCCACCATAGAATGACTTGGAAGATATTTCTAGTAGTTGTGTTGGCTTGAAAGTGACCACTCATATGACTAGTGTTACCTTTCTTGATTATGCTTTCTCTTTCATGTTCTAATGGAAAATATCAAAGTACATTATCTGGTCCCAACCTATATAATTATCCATTCATGAGTGTGAATGGGGCATTCTTCATAACTAACATCTTATTTCCACTTCTAGTAGACCCTATGGTGCCTTCCCCTCGTAAAAGTTACACTATTTTAGCCAACTTCCTATGGGTTGCTTCGACTCAAAATATGTGAGCATATGGAATCTCATGACTATGTTTGTTGATTATTCTCCTATTTCAATTCAATATAGGTGTTTGGGTCCAACATTATTCTTTCTTGGTTGAACTACAATATCAAATTCAAATTATTGAAATAACAATAGTTATCTACAAATTCTTCCTAAGTGTATATGTTTGTTGTTTAAGTACTTCAAAGCTTGACTATCGATTTAAAATGTAAAGAGGTTTGAAAATAAATAAATTCAAAAATTTGAAGGGAAAATATCATTACAATTCCTTCTCTTTTAATAGTCAAATAATTCCTTTTGTGTTGTTTAACTTTGTACTAGAGTATGCATTTGGGTGGTTATTTGTCTCATCTCCTAGTTAAGCGACGACCATTGAAACTGAGCCTACATTTGACAAGTAGATGTGTACATTAAATATATTGGTTCAACTAGGAAATATCAAAATTAGAGCTTCCACCAACTTCCTTTTAAGTAATTCACAATATTGATTCATTCTAAACTCTAAACAATTACTACTCCATTTCTAGTACCTCATTAATAATGTGATACCAGAATAGTTTCTTATAAACCTTCTATAGTATCACATGTGGCCAAGAAGGATTTTTACTTATTTTTAGTTGAATAGGGCCTTCAAGTCAAGGATTATTTTGGTTTTTTCCCATATCAACCTTAATGTGTTCTTTGCATATGACATGTCCCAACAATATTGCTCTTACTATGGAAAAAACAATTTTATTTACATTCAAAGAAACATGTACTTGTTGGCATTGCTCCAACATTATTGATATCAATGTATATGGTTCTACAATAGGCTATAGATAGTCAAAATAGAAAAATAAACATCCACTATTTTATATTTGTATTCCTAAAAATATCTTATCTCGATTCTAGAGAAAAGTACATGTGCATTCTTGAATCTAAAAGGCATTTGTCTGTATGTAAAAGATTCAAACTCTAATATGAACATATTTTTTTTATTAAACCTATTTTTCAATTGGGACTTGATTGTAACCTATAAATCCATTCATAGTTAAATATAATTTGTGTCCCACAACTCCATTAATAATCTTGTTCATGAATAAAGTGGTGATCAAGTCTATAAGTGTAAATTTATTTAGCCTTCTAAAGTTGATGCATATTCTTAACATTTTGTGATGATGGTTTTTAGGTTTCACGACCATTAGACTAGCCCATTCAAACTTTTTGATAGAGTATATAATCCCATCTACTAGCATTCCTTTAATCACTTTCTACAAAAGTTCTTTAGAATTGTGTGCGGACTTGGAAGGACATTTCTTAATGGGCTTGGCACCTAGAATAAGCCCAATTTTTATCTCATGCATTTCTTTAACTAGCCTTTGTAAGTCATTGTAATCTATAGAAAACACATCATGGTATTTTTTCAATAGGCTAACTATTTTTTGATGTTTTTCCATCTAATAAACACCTATTTAGGTCATCTTTGGTTTCTCATTAGTTGATATGGAAATCTCTTTAATTTTTATTTCTACATGCATATATTCTAGGGGTTTTGAGTCATCTAACTTATGTTCCTCTTCTCATAGTTCATTATATATAGGTGGAAATTTAAGGTTTTTTAGATATTCCTTATGATATACCTTGGTTATATTTAAGATAGTTTTAACTTGTTTACTTCTGGGTGGTTTTTCGTTCGTTTGAAGCTCTTCCCTAAATTTTTTTCCATGTCAATTTGATGAGAGCTTTAATTATATTGACCCTTTCATGATATATAATTACAATTCAAAGTTAATGGTATGTCAAATTGTGCTTTTAATCTTTAGACAATATCTTTTTGACTTGGTTTCTCTATGAATCCTTTTATCTCCTAGACTACCTCTAATAAATAACTTTCTTCCAATTTAAACTCAAAATATTTAATGAAGTTTTACTTTAAATATTTCCACCTTAATGTCTCTCTATGTGTTTCTTTAAACATATACCACTTATATTCTATATCATCCAATGTATATGGGAACATGTGAGGCTACACTTGTTCATCTTTTTACCCAATTATCTTGCATTACTTTTTACATTCATTTATATGGTCAAACCTTGGCTTAAATTTTGGGATGTTCATAGTCAATGATAGTTTCTATCCGCCAAGCACTCCACAAACTACGTTGTGATGATCATCCAAGTTTGTAGTAGTGAAGCATGGGTGTCCCATCATATCACTAATTGACCAATAAAGGATTGTAACAAGATTTTCATTGGAACTTATTCTCTAATTGCTTTAGGCACTTGGTTGACATGGATTTCTGGTGAAGCATGTTCTTTAAATTTAAGTAGAGGTATGGGTCCAAATTTTATGTCAAATGAGAGGAGGGTTTGGTTTTGTTTGAATTTATTTTCATAGAATACAAGTACCAATCGGATGGATAAACACAATCAAAATTATCTATAGGATTGACCTAAATAACCAAAATTATTTTGATTTTGACCCATAATTCTCCATTTACCATTCATATAATTGATATCTAAGATTTATCAAATTGATAAGGGTGAACATGTAATATTTATCCTATTGAATTTGGTTCAACATTAACACAATCCTCTTAAATTATCTAGTATATTATTTTGTTCTTCAACATCCTCATGCCAAGACTCCACCCAAGGCTTCCCTTCTCTTGGATCAAGTCGTATAACAAGTTTCTTTCCTTTCCCCATAAGATTCATTCTATCTCTTTATAATCAAATAGTCGATTTCATCTTTCTCCCCCAAGGTTGACTAAGTAGTGTTCAATATGCAGCAATGCCCTTGACCAAGTCAATGATCTCAAAGTTGAAAAGTGTTGGAATTCACATAATGATTAACTATTCCATTTGGTTCTACAAACCTTTGATCTGCAAGTTTTAAGTAGTTCATTGTTCTTGAAAGTCTAGTTCTTTCCAATTTAAGCCATGTATCACTTGGGAGAATGTTAATAGTCATAGGCACTTACTTATATGTTTAGATGAATGTCCTCGGAGATTTAACTCTTCGAACATAGTCCAAGACCCTAAAATTACTAGACTTGTTGTGTTCCTAGTAGAAGAATAATTCTAGTATCTTTTAAATTTAAATGTTCATTTTAATGTGTTTTTGTTAACTCGGGGTTATGAATATACAACTTATAATGTTTTGAGACTCTAAATCAAGAGACTTATAAGGAAATTCGCAAATAAAACTTCACACATATCCTTCAATGAATTTAGATTCATGCAAGCATAAGCATGAACAAGTCCTACCCATAGTGGAAGAATAGTAACAAAGGAAATAAAATGCTATTTTTTGTTCCTTTTCCTTTCAAAAAATAAATTCTCCTAATGTAGCACAAATAATAATGAGAATTCACTTACAATAGGTCCTACCAATTGAGACAACAAAAACAACATTGAAATTTAAGGTGAAATTTATGAAAAGAATGTGAAAAATCCTTACTTTAGGAGGTACATGCTCCTCTTGTGAGTGAAACATGCATATATGTGCACTAATAAGAAGTAATCATGCATATATGTGCAACAATTGTGAATTTACCCATGTATATTTCTTAAAATTGGCAAAAAAATGACCAAAGAGGACAAAAACAAGCCCAATGTGACCCCTGATAAGACAATATGTGGGCAAAGAATCATAAAATCTTGACAAAACCCCCTCAAAACTAACCTACAAATAAGTGAACAAGGTACACTATTCTCGAATGCACAAATAAAATAAAGCACAACCAAATGTTTTTTTCTTTCAAAAGTATGAATGCAAGGTAGAAAACATGTAAAGAAAAAGACCTAAAGAGTAATCTCCTTTTCTTCTCACTATGAAAACAAGAATAACCAAAAAGGTTAAGAAACCATAAAGTGAAAAAAAGAGTGATTGTTTTCTTTTCTATTTCAAACCTAAAGACACTCAAACTTACTAACGCTAACCCATCATAAACTAAAATAGACAATACTATTCAATATGGACTACAATACTCATAAATAGGTTTGTTATAGCCCAAAAGGTGAGAATTTTCACTTTCAAGGCATATACATGTTTGTTTACAAAGCAACAAGTGTATATAAACTATTGTTGTAAGGGAAACACACTTATGTATGTAGGCTTCCTTAAAGGAAAGTGCATATATAAGTCAATTATCAGAAAAACCTTAAGATAAAAACTCAAAAAGTACTAATAAAATGTTATAAATAGGCCTGAAATTCAAACTTGAGACTAAATTAGAGATGAAAATAACTATCCAAAAATAGGGAAACTAACCCTAAGAGACAAACTCAATGAGTTCATCCCTAGTGGAGTCACTATTTCTATTTATAAAAAAGGTATTCCCATGATTAGGATTAAGAGTCACAATAGAGTGAAAAGACGATACACAACACAAACCTAGAATGTAGGAAAATGTTTACCATTGCAATGCTCATTTGATTATGGAGACTTATCTGGAATTCCAACAATTAGAGAATATCCATTTTAATGAGTTATTTCGCTCCAAATATTTTCTCTAAAACCTTCCTTGAAGTCCTGCATACAAGAGAAGACATGAAACAAGTAAAAGTAGTATAAATGATAAATCCTTAACTACCATAATTGCTTGGAACCAAAAAAGTAATCATTACCAATTTTTTACAATTGAGAAGAATTAAAACACAATTCAAAACACACAATTAGAGTGGGAATGAAGTGATTTCTCTATTGAATTATTTAAACAACAATACAATTAATAATTACAACCTAGTTCTTTCTACCAACACCACACAAAACCACATTTGTATCCCTTTTTTATAAGCCATTGAAGCACTACTCCACTGCATCTACTTATCAACACAGAGATATGAAATAGGGGTCTCTTTCTAATGAAGTATGAATAAGGGAATTATCAAGAAACAAGGGTTTTTTATCGAGAGAGACGACTTAAAAACATGAGGAATGTTGACTTGTGGAATAGGAAATCAATTTTCTAGCATAAGGGTGCTTTCTCCCCCTCTTAAACTATAGGATTTGTTAAATATTCCTTCGAGTTAGTTTTAGGTCATTAGGAATGGGCTATATGAGGTTAACTCTCAATAAAACCCATAAACCCTGCCCAAAAATGCACTATTTTGTGCACATTTTATCTTTTAATTCAAATTGGAGATATACATGATTTTCTCAAGGGAAACAAGCATATGTACATGCTTTGTACTAGGATAAGTCACACATGTACACTTTATTTATGAACAATAGTAGCATATATGAAATCATAAGTTTTTTCTGAAGGTTTCTTGGGAGAAGGAACGTCTACAAGTGTAAGGGAATGACGAAATTAGGCTATATCATGCATTAGTGGTATATAATGCTATCTTATATAGTTTTGAAATATGTATTGTAAGATTCTCCATATATAGGAAGATGAAAGGCACAATCACTCATTTTGTCTTAGTTAGTTTTTTTTTTCTCGGTTGAGTTTCAAACGTAAATTTGTTGTTTCAATGTGTGTGTCTTTTCCATTGTAGTTTTGTTTCATGTCAAAATAATCAATGATTCTAACTTGTGAGTTTATTTTCCATTTAAGTCATTAAAATATGCAAAAGGAATAGGCATGTAATTAAGCATAGTATTATTATACTATAGTGTATTTGTAGATCTATTTTTCTAATCTAGCCATTGGGGTATCCTAAGTGGTTTATAGATTAGAGAAACAATTTTAGATGTATAGTGTATCTGCAGATCTATTTTTCTAATCTAGCCATTGGGGTATCCTAGGTGGTTTATAGATTAGAGAAACAATTTTATATTTCGGGAAATGGAAGAATATGTAATTACAACAATTGAATCTCCTCCTATCTATGATCAAACATGTTCTAAATAGGGTTCCGAAAAGGTTCAACACATCTCTTAGATTCTCTTTAATGAATATCCTATTGTTGATATTGATGAATATTCTTATAAATGGGATGTATGAGAGAATGCAACCACTATACCTTAATAAGATTAAATAAGTATTTAGGAACCTCCCGTCATATGTCTTCTTGTGGTGACACTAGTGACACTTGAATGAAAAAATGAAGATAACATGGTTACAAAGGAATCCATGGGTCTAATGATATCCTTGGGATGTGGACTATATCTCCCTTTGGGATTAAATGAACTAAGAATAGAGTAATTGGCATGATGCAAAGTTAGGTGTTTAACATATGATTCAATCTTACTTATGTGGCTATAGGAGTGTGACTTTGGTACTATTTGGAATTTTATATCTTTATTGCTAATACATTTAACTAAAATCATTTTAGGAAGGACAAACACGTTGTGTGCCAAATGCAACCAATGATAAGGAGACTTACGGATATATGTATGTACTTATTTTAGCTATTATTGGTTGGAATCCATAAACTTGTGACGACCCAAAACGTTATTAAATATTATTTTTGTATGCTAATTAGTCCCAGTTTTATTATCTCAATAATGAATAGATGATTAATAATAGGAATATAAGTATGTTTGGTTAAATATTTGTTAATAATGAGGGAAAATTTTGTAGTTATACACAACATGTTTTGTATTTTGACTATTATACTTGTAAATTCATTAATGCACCCTCTCTAATTTGATTACTTAGATTATTGAGTCATCATTAAGTTAGTGGGGAGATGTTAGTTACATGCATTAATGACTCACCATTAGGGTTAATGGAAAGGTGTTTATATATCATTTCTATTAAAATTGTAGTCGCCTCGTATACATTTATAAATTTTATTATAATAAATACAAAGTTATTATTCTTTTATGGTTAGATTTTCTTAAATTTGTATTCCTCCATTTTTTAGAAATTGTGGATGCAATCCCACACTAGGACTGTAGGTTCCCTCAAGCCTTTGTTGTTTTTAATTGTTACTTATTTGAATTTAATCCATATTGTTATTAAAGTGGTTATATTGTTATTTAAGTACTTACCACCACAACCAACAATCATTATGATAAATAATATACCAAATTTAAATATCAAAGAAAAAATATTTTGGATATATGAAGCCTCATCACCCTTTGGGCTCAATAAGCCTCCCACCAAAACTCTAATGATGTTCAATTAAGATACTACATTAAGTTGATATTACATTGATTACATAAAATTCTTTTACCACTTTCTATTCCTAAGATTATTGTCCAACGTCTAAATATTTTATGAGAAAAAAAAATCGGCGTAAATCACATAATAATACATTTGTCGACGCGTTTCGAACCAACGAGTGTGGTTCATCGTCAGGACAAGTTGAAGAATCAGATCATGGCTACATGTTAAATAGGGATAGCAGATCTTCCAACGGCTAGGTTTGACTGGAAAATGACTATATTAGACTAGACTGGACAAACGGCTATAATTGACCATGAAACGACTAGATTTGACTAGTCAAATTATTTAATTATAATAATATTATTAGATAAATAGTTATTCAATGTATTAGTGTTTAATATCAATATATTTTATAATGTTCTGAATGTCATTAAAGTCTAGAATGCTAAATACGAATATTATTTTAATACTTTTTGGTTGGTATTGTGTGTTATTTTAAGTAAAATGTTAACCATATTTGAGTTAAAAATAATAAATCTAGGGAATATTAATAATAATAATGAGTAAAATGTTAACATATATTAATAGATCTAGGGATTATAACTATTAGTAATAGTATGGATTTAATATTATCCTTAATAACTAAAATAATAATATTAAATATTATTATTATTATTATTATTATTATATTATAATAATAGTATTATTCTTATTATTAATGGTTTGGGTAACTTATTAATATAAATTTATTAGTTAAGCTATCTGATGTGAACTTGAACTTACTACTTAAATCTAAATAATTATCTTATAATAGATAATTTTAACCCATTCAGTTAGTCATGAAAAGGCTATCTCATAAATATAAGGAAAATAAAATGAGGGAGATTTCCAAAGAGGACCAAAAACTCAAATAAGAATTAAGGAGAAAGAAAACATGTTAGTTAGAAGCTTCACTACAGGATAATTAGGGGAAAAGAAAGGAAATAGAAAATTAGTTCAAGTCAATAATAGAGGGGGGGAGGTAGGGGAAGAAACGACTAGGAAGAGAGGGCAGGGATCCAACAACTACTGATCTTCCAATCGTCATCTCTATTGAGATTGCTTAGCCTTTTTTCAATCTCAATGGCTTCCCTAAATTTTCGGTGATGAAATTGTGCAACCTTACCAATAACCTGAGGCTCCTCAATACAAACATGATGCTTAGTCTTCTCTGCATGCTCCGCTAGTGCGGAAGACTTGGTTCTCCCATGTTTTAGATATACTGTGTGCTCATTAATCCTTTGATTAATAAAGCGTCTAGTCTCACCAATGTTACATTGGGGTCCCACAGGAACAAGGAATAATATAGACACCCTTCATGTCCTTAGGGTTGATAGGATCCTTCATTGATCAGAGGGAATTACGAATGGTGTTAAGCGGTCTAAAGGTCGAGGGAACATTATGCTTCTTAAGAATCCTAGCAATCTTATCAGTGGTCCCTTGGATAAAAGTTAGATGGACCCCTGGGATTCGATCTTTAGGTTCTTTTTAACCACCGAATTCTTGTAGGCTTTAAGGAAAGCCTTATGACCAAGGTGTCTACTATAACCGTTCTCAACAAAGACATTAAGGAGATGGGATTTCTCTTTATCGAAGCTCTTTTCATTAGAGATTCTCAGGGCATGAGTAGCGAGGGTGTTGAGCATGCCCAACTTTTGAGTAGGGAAATGATGGGAATTGGCATGAAGATACTGCTCAGTATGTGTTTTCTTTCGAAACACTTGGTGGGAGAGGGAACCATCAATATTCTTTGAAATAAGAATATCAAGGAAAGGGAGGCAACCATCGACTTCTTGTTCCATGGTGAACTTAATGGTGGAGGATTGACTGTTGAGATGCTTGAAGAAGAGATCCAAATCCTCTTGGCCATGAGACCAGATAACATTAGTGTCATCTACAAATCTTTTCCAAATCTTGGGTAGGAGACGGGCTGAGGCCAAAGCCTTGGATTCAAAATCTTCCATAAAAATATTAGCAACAACAGGGGACAGGGGTGAACCCATGGCAACACCACAGGTCTACTCAAAGAACTCGCCCTCAAAACTAAAAAAGGTGGAAGTGAGATAGATCTCAACTAACCGAGTGATATCAAGATCTATGAGACGGTTGATAACCTCCATGGCCTCCTTTATAGGGATGCAAGTGTAAAGGGAGACTACATCAAAACTCACAAGGATTTCCCCAGGTTCAAGCTTTATGCCCTTGAGCTCTTCAACAAAGGATGCAAAGTCTTTGACGAAGGACTCCATAAGGACAACTAAGGGTTTAAGCTTCAAGGCAAGGTATTTAGCCAGAAGGTAGGTAGGACCACCAATGGTGTTGACAATGGGCCTTAGGGAGCCCCCTCCTTATGAATCTTTGGAAGCCCATAGATCCTTGGAGTAATAGGACTGCTCTCAATGAGTTTATGGCAAAGGGAACTCATGGATTTACTAGACTTCATGGAAAGAGCCACAGTCCTAGATATCTTCTTTAGAGGGTTCTTGGGAAGCTTTTTATAGCTTCCATTATTATACATATGATCTAACATCTTCTTGTGGTAAAACTCTTTGTTGAGGATGACAACAGCCCCTCCTTTGTCAGCTTTCATAACTACGACATCTTTATTCTGGTTTAAGGATCTGAGGGCAACAAATTTCTCCTTGCTAAGGTTGCTACTAGGGGGATTTTCCTTCCTAAGGACAGCAACACAATCTTGTCTAATAGCGTCCTTAATATTATCGAGTAAACCTCTAATCCCGAATTCCACGTCACAGATAATTTCATCTATTGGGATCTTCTTAGGGGCCAGGGAAAAATTTAAACCTTTACCCAAAAGCTTAAAAATAGAAGGGGGAAAGGAGAAACTAGAAATATTGTTACTTTATTATTTCGAGAGGGAGGGGGAAGATTAATATTATTATCATTACAATTCTTATTATAATTAATCATAAAATCATTGTTTTTGTCAAATTTGTTATTATATTTTAAATTATTACAGCTATTAATAATCGATAAATTATTATTATTATTATTAGTATTATTATTATTAATAATGGATATATTATTGTTGTTATTATTATTAGTAATTGATACATTATTATTATTTTTATTATTATTATTATTATTATTATTATTATTATTATTATTACTACATAGTATTAAACCTATTTCTAGTTTATTAAGATCATGACTATGGTATTCCTTACATATATTTGTGTCCTCACCGCAAAGGCAGATAGGGCTTTCTACACCTGCGGATGGCATAAATCTTAGATTCAGCTTCGGTGAGGCTGAGAGCTTGTTGATGGACTCAGAGAGGTTCACAAGTGGACTAGAAGGGAGGGGGGTACTCTCATTTGATGGTGATAAACCAGTGGGAGTTACACTACTGCGTGATGAATCGGGACCAGGTGAAGAGATGACTTTGCAGTGCAATCCAATGTCGGGTTCAGGCGAACCAGAAGGGAGTGGTTTATCATCAGGCGATGACTCTAGTTTTCCTGAGGGGCTTGATGTGATATAAACCCCGAAGCTGGGCTTGATAGAGGAAAGTCTATCCAAAGGGTTGAGACTGGATTGATCCGCGTTTATAGTCAAGCTGGACAACGCTTTAGGAACGAGGGAGTCGGTTGAAGGTAAGCTAGGAACTACGGTCCACTTGTTTGAATTTGATACAACCTAGAATGGATTGAGGCTGCCAAGGGAGTCGGCCTCTGCCTCATATTATAAAGAATTTTCTTGAACCGCCAGCGGGGAAGATAAGCCAAAAAGACCGAACGCCCAAGTCTGGAGGGCAGATTTCTGATTGGATGAAAGCTAGCTATGGGAGATTCCTTCCAAGGACACGAGAGGACAGACGAACACCGAAGATTTATAGGCCAATTTTCAAAATTTTGAAGCTTGTTTTTACCTCCGGATATCTTCCAAGCGCATGGAGGGAGGCAGAAATCAAGCCCAAAAGTTTCAAAGGTTTAAATTTTTCCATGGCCCCTAAGAAGACCCTGATAGATGACATTATCTGTGACACAGAATTCAGGATTAGAGGTTTACCCGATAATATTAAGGACACTATTAGATAAGATTGTGTTGTTGTCCTTAGGATGGCAAAGCCCCCTAGTAGCAACCTCAGCAAGGAGGAATTTGTTGCCCTCAGATCCTTAAACCAGAACAAAGATGTCATAGTTCTAAAAGCTGACAAAGGAGGGGCTGCTATCATCCTTGATAAAGAGGATTATCTCAAGAAGATGTTAGATCATCTGTATAATAGTGGAAGCTATAAAAATCTTCCCAAGAACCCTCTAAAGAAGATATCTAGGACTGTGGCTCTTGCTATCAAGTCCAGTAGCTCCGTGAGTTCCCTTTGCCATAAACTCATTGAGAGCAGTCCCATTACTCCAAGGATCTATGGGCTTCCAAAGATTCATAAGGAGGGGGCTCCCCTAAGGCCCATTGTCAATACCATTGGTGGTCCTACCTACCTTCTGGCTAAATACCTTGCCTTGAAGCTTAAACCCTTAGTTGGCCTTACAAAGTCCTTCATCAAAGACTCTGCATCCTTTGTTGAAGAGCTTAAGCGCATAAAGCTTGACCCTGGGGACATTCTTGTGAGTTTTGATGTAGTCTCCCTTTACACTTGCATCCCTATAAAGGAGGCCATGGAGGTTATCAACCGTCTCACGGATCCTGATACCGCTCGGTTAGTTGAGATCTATCTCACTTCCACTTTTTTCAGTTTCGAGGGCGAGTTCTTTGAGAAAACCTGTGGTGTTGCCATGGGCTCACCCCTGTCCCCTGTTGTTGCTAATCTTTTTATGGAAGATTTTGAATCCAAGGCTTTGGCCTCAACCCGTCTCCTACCCAAGCTCTGGAAAAGATTTGTAGATGACACTAATGTCATCTGGTCTCATGGCCAGGAGGAGTTGGATCTCTTCTTCAAGCATCTCAATAGTCAATCCTCTGCCATTAAGTTCACCATGGAACAAGAAGTCGATGGTTGCCTCCCTTTCCTTGATATTCTTATTTTGAAGAATATTGACGGTTCCCTCTCCCACCAAGTGTTTTGGAAGAAAACTCATACTGAGTAGTATCTTCATGCTAGTTCCCATCATTTCCCTGCTCAAAAGTTGGGCATTCTCAACACCCTCGCTACTCATGCCCTGAGAATCTCTGATGAAAAGAGCTTCGATAAAGAGAAATCCCATCTCCTTAATGTCTTTGTTGAGAATGGTTATAGTAGACACCTTAGTCAGAAGGTTTTCCTTAAAGCCTACAAGAATTCAGTGGTTAAAAAAGAACCTAAAGATCGAGTTCCAGGGGTCCATCTACCTTTTATCCAAGGGACCACTGATAATATTGCTAGGATTCTTAAGAAGCATAATGTTCCCTCGACCTTTAGACCCATTAACACCATTTTTAATTCCCTCCGATCAGTGAAGGATCCTGTCAACCCTAAGGACATGAAGGGTGTCTATATTATTCCTTGTTCTTGTGGGACCCCATACATTGGTGAGACTAGACGCTCTATTAATCAAAGGATTAATGAGCACGCAATATACTTAAAACATGGGAGAACCAAGTATTCCGCACTAGCATAGCATGCAGAGAAGACTAAACATCATGTTTGTATTGAGGAGGCCTGGGTTATTGCTAAGGTTGCGCAGTTTCATCACCGAAAATTTAGGGAAGCCATTGAGATTGAAAAAGGCCAAGCAATCTCAATAGAGATGACAGTTGGAAGATCAATAGTTGTTGGATCCCTGCCCTCTCTTCCTAGATGTTTCTTCCCCTACCTCCCCCCCTCTATTAATGACGCGAAATAATTTTCTATTTCCTTTCTTTTCCCCTAATTATCCTATAGTGAAACTTCTAACTAACCTATTTTCTTTCTCCTTAATTCTTATTTGAGTTTTTGGTCCTCTTTGGAAATCTCCCTCATTTTCTTTTCCTTATATTTATGAGATAGTCCTTTTCATGACTAACTGAATGGGTTAAAATTATCTATTATAAGATAATTATTTAGATTTAAGTAGTAAGTTTAAGTTCACATTAGATAGCTTAACTAATAAATTTATATTAATAAGTTACCCAAACCATTAATAATAAGAATAATACTATTATTTTAATATTATTATTATAATAATAATAATAATAATATATTTAATATTATTATTTTAGTTATTAAGGATAATATTAAATCCATACTATTACTAATAGTTATAATCCCTAGATTTATTAATACATGTTAACATTTTACTCATTATTATTATTAATATTCCCTAGATTTATTATTTTTAACTCAAATTTGGTTAACATTTTACTTAAAATAACACACAATACCAACCAAAAAGTATTAAAATAATATTCATATTTAGCATTCTAGACTTTAATGACATTCAGAATATTATAAAATATATTGATATTAAACACCAATACATTGAATAACTATTTATCTAATAATATTATTATAATTAAATAATTTGACTAGTCAAATCTAGCTGTTTCATGGTCAATTATAGTTGTTTGTCCAGTCTAGTCTAATATAGTCATTTTCCAGTCAAACCTAGCTGTTGGAAGATCTGCTATCCTTATTTAACATGTAGCCATGATCTGATTCTTCAACTTCTCCTGGCGATGAACCACACTCGTTGGTTCGAAACACGTCACAAATGTATTATCATGTGATTTACGCCGATATTTTTTTCTCATAAAATTGATATGGATCACAAGAGCCTCAATTCAACATCTAAATATTCTTAATTATTATTATATATGATTCTCATTTCCATTTGAGGATTTTACCTTTATTGACCTCATGACAAAAAAACATTGAGATGGAGAAGATCAATTTGACAATTTTAAGAGAACATAAAGTTATGGAATGTGGATCTTTACCTTCTCGAGTTCCTTCTGAATATTGAATGTAGATTGGCCCTTTTCTATGCCTCCCAGCTCTACCTTTCTTTCATTATCACTGGTAGTTTTCATCATAACGGGTGCCTTCTATTTTGTACATTCCTCAAATGATCTAGGTCCGGGTGTGAGAAAAGACCCTTCCAAGACCTTTTACTTTCATGATGTGTTAAATTGCATTTTTAAAAGAACATAAATGAATACATCTGCATGCTGTAGAGAAGAGGAACATGACAAGAATTAGCAACATAAAAACATAAGTCATTGATAACAGAGTTCGTCTAAGAGGGACTACCTCTTCGGGGCCCATTGTCAAAATGGCGTAGGTCGCTGCATTAAGTGTTGTCAATAGTGATGATGTACATAAGAGTTGATGTCATTATCATACAAGGAAAATGCCCTCACGCAGGAGTGGCTCCAAGAGATGTTCTGCTACAGGAACTCTTAGTAAAAAGGACTCCTATCAGTATGACACAAACTCATGCATGATAAGCATCCCGCCAACATGGCATAAAAGGGATCTCAATGAAAACATGCATGACGACAACATGAGTATCCCTTCAACATACAACAAAGGGATCTCAAAACACAACATGACAAATCATGATAACAAGTACATCACACATATGATTCTGCATCACATCAAGCAGGAATCATGAAACAAGTATGAAAACAAGATCCCACACCAAACATCAAACAAGGATCTGTGCAACACAATGCATAGCAAAAGAATTACATGAATACATTGCACATACCTCACGACCAGGGGCCATTTGAAGAAGCAGATGTCAAGCTGCTGAAGCTGCTCAGACCATCGATCTCACGACATCAATCGCATGGAAATGGATGCTCACACATGAATGCTGACACCTGCATTCCACTTAGAAAAGTGGCTGAAGAATAGATTGAGTGAATAAGAAATATGAACACACCATCATATTTGCGGTGTCGAATAGTGGAAAATCGACTGTCCAATTTTTAAATTCTGAGAAATTGAGAATTTGGGGCTCGAGGAATCTTTTAGATTTCCCCTAGATTCCTCAAAGATTCTGCTCTATAGGTGGACTGGAAATATGCAACTCCAAAGGTGAATCTGACCTCACCATTGTGATCCCTATGGAAAACCATGAAAAATGACTGTAAACTTGACTATATTCTGATATGGAGAAAAATTACCTCCTCGGGAAAATTTCAAGGATCATGGCTCTACGCCCTGTTTCTGCAGCAGTCATGGTTCCACCTACATACTGAAAAATGGACTAAAAATGCATAACTCTGATGGAGAAATGGATAGCGCCATTGTGTTCGTGGCGTCGAGAAGTGCTGAAACCATATAAAATTTATCAAAATCTAATAAAGTGAAAATTTGGCCCTCTTGCAAAATTTTGCCTCAAACTACGTGTACTACCTCCTCCTGTCTCGAAATCCCTGCTCACTCCTAGTTCCTCTTACATGGCTGGTCACACTGACGAAATGAAGGTTTATATAATTTTTTCGGTGGATGAAATTTAAAATAAAGCCCCACTGGTCCATTGGTTAAAAAAAAAAATTGGTTATGGGAGGTCGGGGGATCAAATCCCGCATCCCAAAAATCTGCGTAATTTTCTTTTATTTGGGTGCGTTTTTATTAATTTGGGGAACTGTTGGAACGATGCATTAATATTTGGGGTGCATTTGTTTTGAATTGGCACATTAATATTTGGAGCGCCGTATTAAGTGGGTTATTTGTTGTACATGGGGCCACCGCATGGTGGCGGGCTAGCCACGTGGCTAGCACAGGATCGATAGCCACCGACCTCCCAAAATTCATACATATGGATATATATGGTGAGGAGAGGCGTGGGGTGGTGGGGGTGGTGGCCCACCACCTCCCCCTTTTTTTATAATTTTTAATATAATAAGACAATGTCGAAAATTTCAAAATTTGACCGAAGCAGTCGAATTAAATAGGCCACAAATTCACCCGGAATTTGGCCCAGGGTGGCCGGAATCCAGTGGCTAGATTTTATCCAAATTGCGGCCTCCTTAAGCCTACCCAGTCAGCAAAATTCAACTGAACTTTGACTGCTTCTAACTTTCGCATACAGACTTGATTTAACGAACCATTCACACCATCGTGATCAGGAAGATGAGATATTTAACATGAACCTGGTTCGAGCATAATCCGAACACTTTGATTTTTGAGATTTCATAAGCCCTCTTTGTCTTGTGTGTGTCACTGAAGCCACCTAGATCAATCCTCCCCATTGAGGAGCTTTTGGTCCTCCAAAAGCATGAAAAACAATCTGCAACTTTTCTGTACCTTGTCTATATCACAAGCGTCCTAAAAGGCCTCGTTTCCATCTCCTTCACCATTGCTCTTCAGAGCCTTAAGCGATGAGCCAACACCTACGACCTCTGCAACCTATAGTACATTGTTTTATAAATTACATGCTTGACTTTCATGACCAACTAATGACCCAAGCATCCCATACTTGCCACGAGTTTATAACACATACTCGGTGGTCAAGTTTAAATCGAAATGGATGTAATACCCCTGCTACAAAAACAAGGCCAACATATCATTGTTGCTTCAACAAGTGATGGAAAACACATCATCACTGCAACACATGATTTACAATCATAAGGCCAAACACTATTTTTGCTTTCGACAAGTGATGGAAACATGACATCACTTTCACAGTTTATCATGCAACTCAAAATAAGACCAGACATCATTGTTGCTGAACAAGTGATGGAAAACACATCATCACTTTTACATTTTAAAATGCAACAAATGATTTATAAAAGTATGGCCATGAAACACTAACATATCTAGAAGCAATTTTTCACTTATCAAGGTGAATGGGTTGCCTCCTTGTGGTGATTTTTCTTTTCGAACAATTGTTTCGCCTGGTTTATGCACCGACACTTTGTCTTTAAGGTGTTGCTCTGGATGGAGCCTCCAACATGTGGCTCTTTGATGGCCACTTCTATCGCAATGACTACAATAGGTTTTCTTCCTCCAGATTTGCTTAACTTGTTTCTTTAACTGCTTTTGAAAGGGTCTTTCACGCCTCTTATTTGTTTGTGCTACTATTCTTTTCCAACACTTAGAAAATGTATGGTTATGTAATCCACAAAAGGTACATGTTTTTCGACTCCATGTTTTATGTTCAACTCTAACAACATGATTATAACCGAAATGAACATTCAAATGTCGATACTGGTTATACCTTTCCTTGTTGTCTCTGGTGTAAGTATGGCGATGAGAGCTTGCCTCAGCTCTTTCTATGCAATTGAAACTGCCATGGGATGATGGGGATGTGTTCCCATCATTTTCTTTCCTCGACGATTTTGACGATGTCTCAGAAGAATCTAACACCTTCGAGCATTCTCCTTTGGTGTATCTCGAGCCTGCAAATTGAGGTCTCTACACAACCTCCAATGGTTGAGTTATGCCTTGGTTATTAACGCCAAGTTTTCCTTCATCCTCGTACCTCGTCCTGGTAAGGAGCCTCATGTTTGTCCTTGTAATTGGGATCTCCACATCTCCAATAGAAATCATACTATGTGAAGACGAAACCGAAAGGAAATCAACATCTTTTACCTCCTTTGTCGATTTGGAAAGAACTGATGAGGGCTGCTCATCATCTGTTGTTGGTGGTTCGTGAACTGTCGTGGCACATTCCCCAACTTCCTTTTTGACATACCCAAGTCCTGCCTAACGGGGTAATTCCTCTACTTTGATGAGATTGACAATGCCTTGGCCATTAAGACCCAAGCCTTTTCCTTCATAGGCCATTTTCTTCAACAGTTTGGAGCCAATTCCTGTGGTATGAATTTCAAAAATAGCGAAATCATCATCAGGACACATACATGAACTCAGAGAGCTACCTTTTACCTCACATGGGTCATGTTGCAACTTTTCTAAGGCCTCGTCCTTTGCTTGCAGCTATCGTAGAAAACTATGTTTCTCCTCTTTCTCTTCATGTAGACGCATCTTCAATTCAGCGTTCTCTGTTTGAATATTATGTTTGTTGTGCTTCAGTTCTTCCAGGGCCTCTTCCATGGCTCGTGTTGGGTAGCGGATCCCCCGCGTAACAATTTTGGGGCTCAAAGCCTGCAATTTTGGGTAAAAGTATGGTAAAGGTTCTGCGAAGTGCACGGAGCACGAATTGTAATGGGTCAAGTCCAAGGGTAGTTCGCCCTAAAATATTATAGGTTAATCTAGAATGTGTCGGCTTGCCCATGGTCTGTGGACCATGGGAATGTATAAATAGAGCAAGGCTCTAGGTTTAGAAGGCAGTTTTGATGGTAGCTTTGATAGAGATCTCGTATGGGTTTGTGAAAGCAAGAGTGCTCCAAGTCTGTAAGTCTGAGTCGTGGATGGTAGTGGTTAGAGTAGGCTCTGCAGCTGTGTGCGTAGAGGCCTGGTAGAGTCTGCAGCTGTGTGCGCAGGGTGGAATTGGATTGTATTGAACGGAAGATTAATAAAGATAAGTGTTTCTGAATTATTGTGTATCTGATTGTAGATCTATATGTTTATGCTTATGTTATGGTTTTTATGGGTATATTTAAGATTTATGATTGCGCGTGTTGAGGGAATAAATCCCCTAGGGCTTTGGGTCAGGACCCTAGCAGAGCAGGAGTAATCTACAACAAGAAACAAGCATTCAACTCAGGAAACATGCTTAAATAAACTAACTATGTGGAGAGCACCAATATTGCAGCAATAATGCTGCAACTCCTGGGGCTTCCTACTTTACTTTTATCAACTTGATAGTTCGTAACAAACTTGGAAGCGACGGTGTTGTATGCACAAGTACTAGTTCTTATTGCAGGTTGTCACTTGGTCAGCTAGCGCAAGATCACTAGGAGCTCAAGCCAACTTCTATGAATTCTAGAAGAAGCTTTAAATGTGATGAAAGAAAGCTAACTCTACAGAGGCTATTCTACTTGCAGAAAGAGAAAGAAGACTGGAATGTAAAGCAAAACCTAGCAAACCCTAATTTACCAACTAACCCTAATTTTGCAGAAAGAGAGATGAAAACCTATGAAATGAATGCCATTACCTACTAAGGAAGTAAACTACATCTATTCAAGCTATTTCTAGAAGGAAATGAGAAAAAAACATCTTTTTGGATTTTTATGTATTTTATGTGAAATTGTCATGCATGTAATTTATCTGTTTGTGGATGTGGCAACGATTAGGTGGCGATGGAGGTGACTTTGGAATTTTCAGAGGTGTAGGAAGATGTGGAGGGGTCCTAGGAGGCCTCTGGTAACCTTCTAGAATCTTTCCTTGTAATCGGACTTCAAAAAGTCACTTACAGGAAATTATACAGGAGGCTGCAAGGGATCTACAGGAGGATGTCGAGGGCTATTTTAAAGGTTTTAAATGTGGAAAAATGGTGGGAAAGGGTAGCTAAAGACTAGGGGGATGTGTTAAGGTGTCTGAGGTTTATCAAGGAGGATTAGGCAAGAAAATGATGGTTGGATTTGTTCAAGAGTCGAGAGGAAAGGTTACGAGGAAAATGCAGAAAATTAGAGAAAATTTGTGAAGGGTTGTTGAACGACCTGTGAAACATGTAGCAAAAGAGATGGTGATGGCTGATTTATTGACTTATTATGAGCAAATATGTCCTGCAAGAGAGCTGCAAATCAAACACTGCAACTGAGAAAGGAAAGAACTAGCTGCACAAAAAATAGAACTATATCTCATGTTAACCTAAATTCTAATCTAAGAAAATAAAATGCTAAACAGTGTTATATCGAAAGGAAAGCATGGGAATGTTGAAAAATGCTATATGGAAAGGAAAACATGGAAAGAGATTTATTGCAGAAACATAAATGTGTATGGAAAAATGGATCTGAAGCAAAGCATTAACCTCTAAACCAAACTATAACACTAGAAATTGCATGGAGGAAGAAAAACTATGTTTTTGTGGTAGCCAAAGTCTCTTGACCTCAGCTCATGGTCCCAAAGGGAGGAAAGGAGGTCAAGTCTCTATTGATGGCATTTTTGTATCTTTCTCTTATCACTATTTAACCTACTTCATCAAACTGAAATGGAAACAGCTATGTAAATCACCAAAAGCAACCTATTCTAACCAAGGAAAGGAATCTATCTAACTGCAACTAATTCATAAACTGCAACAAAACATATAAATACAAAACAAGAGGTGCTGGGTAGCTTGGGTTGGGATCTAACCCAAGAGCTTCAGCCCTTTGAAAGAATTTAGTGCTGGCTCAGAAAATATTTCGTCTCCATTATCAAATAATAGTCACATTCATAAAACTGTTCACAAAAGTTAGCTCGAAATGAGTTGAGCAAGAGCTGCAACAAAAGTGCGAAAATTTGAATAACATCCAACTAAACTACTGAGCACCTAAGCCATTCTATTTATACAACTGGAGCCTCCAACAACTCTCCTAAAATCAAGTAGGCTTGGCTCCTAAGACTAGAGATAGACAACAATTCTTCTTCACTTGCTCGACTGTCCCTTTGATGCTTTGATGTGGCTGCTTGTGCTCTGAGCTTTCTGAAGGAGAATTCGAGGTAGGGGGTCATAAATGAGGGGGACACCCTCCTACAAATCCTCTCCCTTGTTTTCCTCGAATATTGGCTACCAAATGCTCATTAAACCTTAGACTTTGTCTCAAAATTGACCAAAAATTTGCATAAAGCACACATTAGACTTCATGGCATAATGACTAACCCAATTCACTCTATTAGCATAAATATAATAAAAAGCATGCAATAAACTAATGAGAATGGTGGATTAAGCTGAGTTATGAGGCCAAATGAGCCCATATAATTACCCATTTATGGGGCTCATCACTATGTGAGGATGAACATACCCGGATGTCCTTCGTTTGGGTAGTTCCAGCCATGGTTCAAACCCTCTGCAACTCCTAATGATCTTCGAACCTACAAATCAACCAATTTGAATACACATAGCAGCATATACATAAAACATTTTAGTGAAATCAACTTTATATCACATAAGTAGATGGTTAGTTATACATTGAAATAGTCATTCATATATAAACCATAACAATAACATCTGATGCATAAATAAAGTCGATATCAGGAACAAGACAACGTTTCTTTTTATTGTAGAAAACTATAATAAAACATGGAAAGATTTCACCTCAGTCTTCCTCTTCCGGCTCTAAGAAGAACCGTCCTCCACGTCCATCTAGTCCCAGCCTTCAATAGCCTCCTTCCATAACCAATACCATGATATCTCCAAGCATGTGAGAGAATATCAAAACTCAAGGAAACAAGGGTTTCCTGAACTTGGGGAAGTGCTTGAAGCATAGGGATTCTTCAGAATTGATGAGGGGATAATCTCATTATAGTAATTCTATCCTTTTTCTCCTCCTTAAGGCCTTCCCATTGAAGTCTTTTTATACTTCTCCCAAATTAGTTTTTTAGTTGGGAAACAGTTGGGAACAGTTGGGCCATGGGCACTAATAGGTAATCAACAGGTAAAACCCGTGATCTCTGCCCATAATTAAGGAAATTTAATTTTTTTAAGTGTTTTAACACATATACGTGGGTTGGGTATAGACTAACCCGCGTGTACACGCTTTTAACATAGGGCAAAGTAGCGTACAGGGAGTAAAACATTGTTTTTAAAATATTTGGACCAAGTCTGGAAGGAGGGGTTGCCTTAGGCCATAAAGCAAGCATCACAAATACAAAGGGTGATATTTGGAGCTATAACAGATTCCCCCTAATATATGAGGTCAGAAGGGGTACATGATGGCCGAAATGTATTAAGTATATGGAAATGGATCTTGTCAAAAACTGAGAAGGACTTCACTAGATTTTAGCCTGCCAAGCCGGCAAAAGAAGATCAAAAAGAAACAATTGTCTGAGGCAGGCATACCCATGCTCAGAGAAAGTAAAGCATGTCCGCATATCAAGTACAAGCGGATCCACTATGTATACAAGTATAAAGAACTGAAAGTACATAACGGATCGTCTGATCATGATCGAACAAGTACATGTCTGAATATCACATATAAGAAGATGACCAATGACAATGAAAGATGAAGCTGATCACTGATGTCAAAAACTGGTCCCAATAGTACCAAATGAACATGATGGAATAAGATGATACTACATTGCAACTTGGATGCCAGCATATAGGATGTCGTTGTGAAGGACTACAACATATAATGTGGAATGGTGTCAACTAGTAGCAACAGGAGCAATTGACAAGTGAACCAAAGAATGTTGATGCAACCCGAGGTCTTCACCGACCACTGTGGTACATTTCTACACAATGGGAATAAATGATCTGAAGTTGACCATGTGAGAAATCATTTGATTACTGGTCATTGATGTATACCATTAATAAATTCGAGACTACTCACTGATAATGATAATAAGAGTCAAGGTACCTAGTACAATCTAACAAGTGCGAATAGATGAGCTGAGGTTGAACACCTGGAAGAATCTATCAATTAGGAGACAATGATGGTTTCCCACTGTCAATAGCGAAGTATCTTCCACTAATGATTGCAAATCCCAAGGCACTGCCAAATGGACTCTGGACCTTTGCCCCAGAGCAATGAGTCGTAGTTGATGGGGAAAGATCCACTAGAAGGAAGGCATTAAGGCATCCTTCATCAATCTAGCGTGAGTGTAACCTGTAGGCCAATAATGTGGAAGGAATTGGGTGAAAAAAGATGTAGTAAACCGATCGAAGCACGTTTCTGGCGTACACAAGATGTAGCTAGTGCACGATAGAAACTCTCTGAACCAACCAATAATGAAAGTTGACACAGAGGTGAGGAATCCACCAATAGGGTCAAATGGAAACCAAGGCATTGCATGAATCCTAATGTGTGATAATGAAAGCTAATGTCGAACACAAGGGAAACCACTTAGTAAAAAACCCATGGTATTGATCGATGTTGAGCACAAGGTGACTTATTAATAATGAAAATAGGGCCAGGGTGTGGCTCTAAACCTGTCCTCAGAGCAATATGTCATCGTCGATAAGGACAAGACCTGCCAGCAAGAAGTCAATGGAGACCTTCTCAAACCGGCACGAGCAAAGGACCAATATAACTGATGTGATGATAGACAAGACACTGACAACCTGGGATGGCTGACTGAAAAATAGGTCAAGAGACACCGCAAAGAGGCCAAATCAGGCTTACTTCCCTTGAACAAAAGCACGACTCAATGATGACCATGTGGCAGCATATGATAACTCTGTATAAGTTCGTCGTGCAGGAGGCACGAACGAACTCTCCATATGATTGGAGGAGATAACTAATTGGAGGAGAACTAACTCAATAACAAGGTTAAGGCTTACCTAAGTCAAACTAAATCCCGCCCAAATGGAGGAGAGACTTTCATTTGAGTGCTTTGTTCAAGGGCAACACGACTGACTCTAGCTGCCAACAATATGTGGAAATGTTGTCCTGTTCCCACTCTTTTTGGAATATATAATTTTTTTTGTCTTTCTCTTTAAGCTAGAAAAAGAATAAAAGAATGCTATAGTACAATGGAAAGAATGAGTGTTAGTGAAACAGATGATCTAGTTCCTAGGATGGGAACATTCCTATGCTAAATGCAGGGAGGTGAAGTTGGTCAAGGACACTCAAAAGGATGTTCCTTCCATGGGCCTGAGGGTGTGTCAAGTTGCAGAAGCTAAAGGATTGCAAGTTTGAGTTTGCAAAAAACATGGTAAAAAAGTGGCTTAAACACGAGTCCAAATGAAGCCGGCTCAAGGCCAAAAGGTGCAAATGGTAAAAATGCAATGTAGTAGTATAACTCAACATAAAGGAGCCTCTAGGGTATAAGGCTAGAATGAAGTGAAGAAGCAAAGAGGAATGAGTCTTCAATGCACAAGTCATGGCGGGACTATAGAGGACTCCCAAGCCTACTCAATGAAACAACATGGGCAACCAATTTCAGTGAGGTGCTAACTACGATGCCCATGTAAAGGATGGCTCTACCATCGTGTCATGATTTAGAAATCAGCGAGTGAACATGGTTTACTAACCATAACATGATGGGACTGACCTTATGACAAGTGTATCGACAAATGGACGCTAGAATGCAAAGTGCAACGGAAAAATGATTTCCCTAACCTATATTCCAGTAAGTAAATGATAGTTGCCATGACGGGTCAACAGTCATGGAACTGATGTGAAATTTTTGAAAAAGTGTCCAAAATGTCCTGAAAAAACAACCTATTCCCAACAATCCAAGCTCACAAGTTAAAAGATTCATGAGACAAAAAAAATCAAGTTTTGAAAAAAATTGACATTTTCAAAGCTTATAAAATGAATTTTTGACTCACCATTTGTACCATTTGTGTTGAGAGCAAAAGCTGTGGAGAAAAAAGAGAATACTTGCCCCCCAAAGAGTTGGACCGTTCAAATTGGATAAAAATCATCAGGTAACCCCCAATTCTAACTTGCATTACATTATGATCATTTTTAGAAATTTTTATTGAGATTTTACCATAGGAATTTATGTTAAAAAATTCAACACGGCATATATGCGGGTTGGATATTATAAACCCGCGTACATGCAGGCCCTACACGCAACTGTGTATGAAAGGGACCCGCGTATACGTGGTTTGAAATTTAAACACAAAAAACTAACGGTTGGAAATCAATTTTCTTTCAGGATGACAATCACCTGGAGAGAGAGGGAGCATACTACCATTGATAATGAAGTTATGAATGATCAGCAGGCCTTAGATGCATTGAGGGGATGTGGTTTATTGAAATTTTTCAAAATGCCAAATATGAAGGCCAACACTCGCTTGCTTGAAATGTTAATCCACTACTGGAGTATCGAAGATGATGCATTTATGATTGATCAAATGCCTTTGAGGATAGAGGTAGAAGATATTTACTTTATCACTGGTCTCTCTCAGAGAGAAGTTGTACATTCGACTGGCCGAACACGAGGTAGTCTTTCAGTGGAAGACTACGTACATATATACTGTCCGGGGCATCCTAAGAAAAGTGGAATCCAGATTCCAATAAAACATGTAGAGAGCTTGTCCTTGAGGATCTTATTGTTCACCATAGCCAAGATAAATGGATCAGCCTCATTGCACCAAGCATCATGACTATCCATGAGCTTGGTCGTGGAGTGTCTCACTACTGTTTTTTATTGGTGTACACCTCTTCTTACCAATATGAAGAGCCAGTTGTCCTCCATTCAAAAAGGACAGACCAAAATTTTTGGATATGGGACCATTTTGTGCTAAGGTTCTAGGGATACGTCCCAGAGTATCAGACGTGTCGAGGACTACTTTCGATGATGAGTTCTTCTCTTGGTGGGAACAACAAATCATCGTTGTGGACGATTATCCCTATGCTGGCATGGATTTCAGAGGAGATCTAGATTTGGTACTGCTACCGAATGTAGCATTGGGAGAGATAGGTAACCATTTTTTTAAAGTTTTATCAATTTTAAGATTTTCTTATGTTTTTTAAATATGAAAATGAACTTAAACATATTTTTGATGGGATTAAAATACTGATATAATGATCATGTTCTAGATGTGGGTCTGGTACGACCAGACAGATTTCTGCGGCACAGGCGTCGCGGAAGAGGTGCCGAAGAGGTATTTGCAGAGATAGAGAGGGCCTTATACGCAGTCCAATGAAACTTGGTGATATTGACTCACCAGGTACCGATGGAGGTCGTAGAAGACTTACCTGAGGAGATGCAGCGCCGCGTGGTAGGAGTACCACAAGACTGGGTTCGCCTTTTTTGGCGTGTGGCTAAAGCAGTAGTCACCTACTTAGCCGCTCATCTTGAGCCAGGTCATTAGATGGACTGGACATGATTATGGGCATTTAGTCCCAATTTTGTATATTATTTTTGAAACACTTTATGTACACATGGGCAATTTTATGATATATATATACAGTTCCAGATTTTTGATGTTTGTTTTTATCTTGATGAATGAATGATATGCCAATATAATGCTTGATTAGCGATAGAATCCGCTAATGAATTGTCATATCGTGGAATGTGCAAATAAGTAATAAAAACAAATGATCTTTACAACACCCTCACTCTCAAAAATTGGCGATATAAATAAGGATCCTGAACCCAATAAATGTTATTCAATTGTGACACTACCAACTGTGAGTCAAGATAGACTACCAACGAATCAATTCCATAAGAAATAGCTTCAGATAGTAAATTAATGACGACAGTATATTCGGCAATATTGTTTGACACAAAACCAATACATACTCCCCTTGACACCATCACCTAACCAGATGGATAATAAATCACCCAAGCTGTGGAAGCGAGAATCCTAGTGTCTCGACTAGCACCATCGGCGAATCTGAAATAGACCAAGTCATCCATCAACACCTGCCAAAGCAGATAAAAAAAGTGTCGATATCACAAAAGCTCCCGATAAAAATATGTATAAAAATACAAAATATACAAAGAAGCCATTGCTCGACCATAACCGAAGCAAAGTACTTCTTGAGGTAGAGCCCATTTTGGGGCTCTGCCAACTTGTTCCTTTCAAAATCAACTAATTCATAAGCCCATTTTTCTAAAACTAGTTTCACTAAAAAGGAACCATACCACATAGACTTGAATTTGCGTGCCCCCAAGGCATCTTTATCTTAGTCATAGACTAAGACAAGGTTGCCTTCAGAAAAAACTCGAGGAAGGACAACTTTATCGTACTGAGTTTTAACCCTTTTCTTATGAGCCTCATTGATTATGGCGGCATCTCAACATTGCTCATCGAGATGTTCCAAATGAAGGAGGCGCTCTTCGAGACTAGAAGTCTCGGGAAGGAGCTCAACAACCAGCTTAAGGGATGGAATTTCACACTCAACAGGAAAAATAGATTCCAGCTCGTAAACTAACTAAAAAGGTGTAAAACTGGTGGCAGTCTTTACCGAGGTTCGGTATGCCCAGAGAGCGGATACAACATGAGATGCCAATTGGAGCGATTTTTGTCAATTGTCCTTTGTAGGATCGTCTTGAGGGACTTATTCACAACTTCGACTTGCCCATCAGCCTGAGGATAATACAGAGACGAATGCTTTTGCTGGAAGCCCAATTTAAGTTCCAATTCGGACATCATTTGGTTCTGGAAATGACTACCATGATCAGTGGCAATCTCTCTCAGGATACCAAAACGAGAAATAATCTGATTGAAGAGGAACAATGTCGTTGTTTCACTATCGTTTTTATAAGTGGGCATGGCCTCAGCCCACTTTGTAAAGTAGTCTACGGCCACTATAATGTACTTGTGATTCACTGCTGAAGGCGGATTACAAGTAGTAAAGTCAATACCCCACTTTGTAAAAGGACCGACAGTGATAACAGGGAAAAGAGGAGCTAGATGTGCGGCATCTTTCGAGTATAGACTTGATAAGGGTGGTAATGTTTGACTGCTTCAATACAATCTTTGAAAAGCGAAGGCCAAAAGTAGTCGGCACACAAGATTTTCTAGGTTGTAGCAAGCCCTGAAAGATGACCACCACAAGCTCCACTGTGGCAATCGTTAAGCATAGACTCTACTTCCTCTAAGGTTAAATAATGCCTAAGGATTGAATCAACCCCTCGGCGATATAATGTATCGCCAATGATGACATAGTTCTTAGCCAGGTGACGTAATTTTCAACGTTCATCCTTGGAGGAAGTAGGAGGGAACTTCAAAGTATGGAGATAGATTATGATATCTCCATACCAGGGATCTTGGGAAGAGATGAGGAATAGATTTTTTTCGGGGAAACTTTCCTCATAAATAGTATCTCTCCACAAGGTAGCTCGACAATTAATTTCGTAAAAAACAATGATTTCTTAGACTTGGCCGACAAGAACTCGAGATCAAATTCTTGTAAAATAACAATCCATTGATTGTATTTTCCCCAAATCACTCGCCTACTAAGGAAAAATTGGAAAGGATTGACCGCCGCTAAGACAAATTTATTACGTAGCAGAATATAATGATGAAGCTGCTGGACAGCATGGACAGCTGCCAAGGCCAATTTCTCAACTGGAGAATAGCGTAGTTCAGGACCTACCAAGCCTCAACTCAAGTAGTAAATCACATGCTCTGTGAGAGCATCATCTTCTTGAACCAGAACCATACCTACGGTTGATTCTGTGACTGCAAGATATAAAAGGAAATCTCTACCATAATCCAGTGGACTCAAAATCAAGGCAGAGATTAACACCTACTTCAAGGCATCAAAAGATTGTTGCACAAATTCGTCCCATAAAAATGGAACTCCTTTCCTGAGAAAATGCATAAATCCTTTAGTTATCTTAGCATAATTCGCTATAAACTGTCTCAAGAAATTTGCCTTCCCCTGAAGAATTTGAAGTTGTTGGATGGAAGACAGGGGAGGCAACTGAACTATTGCCTCTACCTTGAAGGGATCAACTTGAATCCCTTTAGTTGACACAATGAACCCTAACAACCGACCAGATGTAACCGTGAAAACACACTTATTTGGATTCAACCGGATCTTGTAAAATCGACATCTCTCAAAAACCAACCGAAGGTGACTAGGATGATCGATTCTCTTTCGAGAATGAGCAGCTAAATCATCCAAGTATGCTTCGATGACATGCTTGATGTCATGGAAAGCATATGACATGGCCCGCTGGAATGTAGCTCCAAAATTTTTAAGACCAAAAGGCATCTTTTTGTACGCAAAGGTACCCCAAGGATAGATGAAAGTTGTCTTATGCTGGTTTTCTAGATGGATAGATATTTTATTATAACCAGAGAATCCATCCATGAAGGAAAAAATCTCATCACCCACACATTCATCAACTATGTGATCAATAAATGGTGTGGTGTAATTATCTTTCAGACAAGCTTTGTTCAAATCCCTAAAGTTAATGCATACTCGGATCGTTCCTTGTTTTTTATCAACCGGGACTGGATTAGAAACCCAATCCATTAGAGGAACAGGGTATATGAAACCCACCTTGAGCAGCTTTTCTACTTCAGCTTTAATAGCTGCTGCTTTCCTAGGATTGATCGGCTGAAGCTTCTGACAAATCGGCTTAGCGTTTTCATACGTCTTGATCTCATGTTGAACAATGGATGGATCAATACCAGGCATTTCTTCATAAGACCAAGCAAATACATCCCGAAACTCTTTAAAGAGGTCGGTGTAAATTTGAATCTCTTTAGGGGAACACTCGGCTCCGATGAAGACATTTTCTATCACATTAGGGTTCCTAGAGATGTTTATCGGTACGGTTTTTGAAATGACCGACATATTACCTTCGGCACATATGTGTGCTAGAGCCAAAGGGTTTGAAATCGTACAAACATCGCTAGTAAGCAGATTGAAGAACCTGTATTCGACTTCTTGCAATGGGGGAAGAAAATATGAACGATGGTGGAAATCTTCCCAAGTTCGATCTACACCCATCATTGCTTTTAATATTTCTTCCTCAGATGGTAAAACCGTATCTAAGCAATCCATAGCAGAAGTAGAGTCAAGGGTCCAAGCTGGGGCCACATCACCATCTCACTCTTCCTCTGAAAAAGGAGTAGGATGGTCGTCTGTAGAGTTAACGATAGACTAATATTTAAGCTTTATTACAGACATAGGGAATGCCATTCCGCCGACTTTTCCTTCATCTAATGTGGTCGTAGGCAAAGGCAAGGTCCAAGGGTCTAAAAAATAACAAGTCCGCAAGAACTCTTCCCATGAAAACTCTTTAGAGGACGAAATGGCATTGATTCTAGCTATTGGAGTGGGAAGATCAAATGTACCCATTAATGAAGAATACATCCCAACTCCTAGATTCTTGATAAGTTGATGGGGGTTATCCACCAATGGAACAGTAGAATCTGAAGTTCCATGACGGTCAACTAGAGAATAATCCAATTGATCAACCTTAACAATTTTCCCCTCATGAGGAAAACAAAGGACTCGAAACAGAGTCAAAACTATGACATCCATTTCATAAATCCAATTCCGTCCTAAGAGGAGATTGTAATCTAGGTTGGCATCAACGATTTCTACTTCGATATTAACAACCTTTCCTCCAACACATATAGGAAAGGCTGGGATAATCTCGTGTGGCCTATGAGAATGCTCGTCAAATGCTGTCAAGAGAGTGGGTGAAGGAACAATTGAAGGTGATCCAATGTTCTTCCAACATGACATAGACATTACGCATGTGGAAGCTCCCTCATCTATAACTGTTCGAAAAATATTAGTTTTCTGGTAAGTAGACTTTATTTGAAAAGCCATATGATGAGGAAGTCTCTTTTTGACATTGAGCATGTCAAAAATGAGCACTAAAGAATTATTTGGATCGACTGCCCCGATCGCTGAAAGCAACGCACTTCGTTAAGCTGGACACGACTGGAGTACCTCTAAAGCAGACGTAGTGCATGGAATTTGAGCCAGATCTTTTACAATGGAGTAGTTCTGGGCTACCCTAGCATTAGGGTTGATAGTCGCGCACTTGGCGGAGCCTTTCGGTATCCGAGGTATAGACTTAACAAAGGGTCGTTCAATATGAAGTGGATCTGTAGTTCCAGGAACAGATTTATCCTTAGATGTTTCTGCTTCACCATAATCTCGTGACCGTGTAGCCACATTAACATTAGAACTCATTGTGAAAACATTTGAGGAATTATCCCCCTCCTGGTTGCCCCCTGCAGAGGTACCAAGGTTTGAGTTCGCGCCAACAAGCAATTGCTGCCCTTGGGGGAAAGGGTTAGTTAAGATAACTTGGGAGCTAAAAGACCCTTGCTGCACTAACAAGCACTGAGCATCTTGAATTTTTGGGTAGAGATGAGTCAAATGGTCTCCAATGCATAACTTGCATGGAAATTTAACTTTCTTCTTAGACTCTTTTCCACTCTCACCAGCACCATTGTCGGGTTTGTTCGCATTACCCTTCCCATCTCAATTCTTCTTTTTACCTCGTCCCTTATTCTTCCCATCGGAATTTTGATTTCCTTTAGGGTTAGAAGCCTGAACAACATTTATGGAAGAAGGTTGGGAAGGTGAAGGAGTAGACAGTGCAGCCTGATTGGAAGAAGCAGTTTGTATAGACAACTGCTGCAATTGGCTTAGAAGGTTCACCGCATTTGCATCAATCGATCCAACAATACCATCAGCATGCGAGCCTGGCTTCGGTTTGGCTATATCAACCATGGATCTAGGAGCATCAGGCAAGATTTTTTGAAGAGTCCCAGACTGAGAATATATCAGTTCTAACTGCTGGGCGCGAAAGATAGCCTGCTCTTCGGAATAAACTCTGGACATAGAAACATCCTTGGAGATCTCGGGTTGTAATGATTTTAAAAACCATTCAAGATGGAATTCAGGTGGAATTTTGGCTTTAATGAGCCTCTTTCTCCGTCTCCATTCCTGGATATGATCTGAAATGTGAGTAGCCGTGTCCTGATGAAAATTGGCCAGAAGTTCAATTCCGGATTCGTAATGGACAGGCAACTGAAAATGGTTTAAGAAAATGTTATCCAAATCAACGAAAGAAGTAAATGTGCCCCCTGGCAACTCTATATACCACTTAGCCATATTCCCAATTAAGGTGCGCTGAAATAATCTCAACTTGATCGAATCATCGATCAGAGAGTTAGATGAACACCATAAATGGAACGTGGTTACATGGTCGTCCAGGTCTTCACGACTCTTCCCTTTGAATTTTGGGATATCCGATGGAAGTTTCGTTGGGACCGAAGGCCAAGCCAGATTGTATCTGATTGGATCATTCGTCATCTTAGTCAAGTCTAGCGGATTGAGCGTGGCCAGAAACGGAAGTCATGGAGGACCTGTTATCACTCAGATTTTCCTAGAAGTTGTCAAAAGAGGAAAGGGGTCCGAGGTAACCACAAACCAACTTTTAAGTACAGAATCTAGCTAATATGTACTCAGAGAGGGCTCTCTCTTTATGATTTAGCTTTGTTTAATAAGGTATTAGGCTAGTTATGATAGCTTGGGTGTTTTGATTTTGATTGGTGGTGGAATTTCAGAAGCAGATGGGTAAAACAGAGTATTTCAGGCCATTGGACTATGGAGTCAACTGCAGATGGTTTAATTGGATAGAGTTGATTCAGCAAAGGAGGGCTTCAAAGGGCAAGATAGCAAAACAAGAGGCAAATGGTAAGTTGAAAGGGTGGAATCACCTCAAAAGGGAGGAAGGGCAATTAAGAATCCTTCAACAAGTTTCGAGGGGAGGGAAAGTGGGTGATCACTAATAAAAAGTAGTTAAGAATTTCTTACTAAATGATCAGAATGAAAAATTAAGAAACAAGGAGCAACTAAGAATTCCTTGTCTATAATAGTTTTGAAGAAAACATTCAGAAAGATAAAACTTTTAAAACATATTGCACTAAAGCACTTTCTGAGATATCATTATTTCGTTTATCATTCAGATTTCATGAAAACACATATGATTCTTAATAAATAGAGGAAAAACAATATTAAACAAGAGATATAGAATACTTATTTGACCATTGTTTTGCATGAGAATATTGTGAAAGTCCTTTGCTTTATTCACTACTTCTGTCTAGCCATACAAGAGTTGTTCTAATAGCATTTCTTTCCAAAATAATAAGTATACAGAAATGTTTGAGAATCCACCCTCAATACTCCGAATGAGGGAGTACTTATACAAAAATTTACAATAAAATATCTCTTAACAAAGAGAGATATAATCTAGGAAGCCTAACTATATGTTACATAAAAGTAGAGACAGATGGTCTTGAATATAGAAGATAAAAGTGAGATGCTGCCTTGTTGTCCCTGTTTTTGTGAATGAGTTGGAGGTAGGCCCTATGATTGAGCATCTTGTTGTCTAGCTTGTAATTATATGTTGGCTGCCTGCTTTTGACTTTCGACTGATACTCTTTAACCTGTTCTGATACACTTTACCTGCTTCATCCTCATTCATCTTCTTACTAAGATTGACCATGGTAAATACTGAAAATATACTTTTTACCAACATAAATTACAAAATATCTGTCATGTCTGTCCACCAATCTTCCTTTGGTATTTTGGTCCTTTGAAGCTTCCTAAAGATTTCATCAGCTTCAGTGTATTTGACAAAATTAGGTTGAATTTAAAACAGATGTTTTACCTCATGTTCAACATAGAAAAGGTTCTCTAGACTGTCATAGATAACTCTGCCTGTTGGTAATGCCTTGGGTGCAGATGCACTTGCTGATGAACTGGGCTTATTGTTTGCATACTGAGCCAACTTGTCCACATAGTCTTCATGCCTCATCAATTTATCATTAATCACTAAAGGATTGGGAAGCCCTTTGCTCTACAAAATACCAAATTTCTCCATAAAATCATCAATTTCTTCTTGCATGTTCTGGCATTTTCTTTCCAAATTCTGCATCAGAGACCTTTTGGTCAATACCTTTTTGATTTCTAGGATGGTTGTTGTTCTGTCTTCAATACCCAACTCTTCTAGCTGGTACTTATTTTTTTTGTTCAAAAAAATTATTAGCCTGATGGCTTCCTTAGGATTCCCTCCTAGCTCTTCCTTGGTTTTCTGAATTTCTTGAAGAGCAACTCTTACCAGTTCAATCTGTTCAAAAATTATTTGTATGGATTACCAAGCATCATTTATTGATGGAGTGGTGTTGGTCCAAGGAATCTTCCTAATGTCTGTTAAGGGCTTTTCAAAGGTGAGGTCCTTCTCTAGTGCTTTCACTTGCTGTGCTAAGCCTTTATTCTTCCTCATTTCTTCAGCAAAATTGATCTTTGTAACATCATATTTTTTCTCCAAAATGACAAATTTTTCCTTTACCTTATGGTGTTCAGAAACTTGTAGTTTCATTTCCTCCATTGATTTGATTAACTCTTCTGTACTTAGCCCTGAAGTTACTGCTTGTTTTGTTCATGTACTTGTACCTGTAATTGCTTCTGCTGTGACCAAAGGGACATTTGGTGCCAGAGCTGTTGCAAGTGTTGAAGGGACTGCTGTGGATACCACTGGTATCACATTTTGAGGTTGAGAGGTCGAGTCTCCCTGCCTGCTTTTCAATGATTTTTCTAATTCTTGTTCAGTCTCCTTCAATTGTTCATTAAGCTTGAGGACTAAGTCCATAAGCTCTTCTTTAGACTTCTTTTGAATCACCTCAGCAGGTTTGTGGATGCCTTGGTGGAGGCAACTTTAACTGTTTTCTTAAGGCAGCTATGTCTTCATCTTTCTTTTTTATCAAGGCCTCTGCAGCCTTCACATCTTTTGGGTTATGGCCCAATCTAATAACCAACTCCTCCAATGAATTTATTCTATTATCTTTAGCCTGTGAGGAGGCTCTTTCCAGCTGTAGTTGAGAAATTGTGTTATTTAATGAATTCTCCAATCTTTGGGCCATCACAGCTTTGCTAGTTAATGTAGAATACACCATTTCCCGTGTTTTCTTATGTAATTCAATCTGGTCTAGGGGGTGGATGTCCTTGGCCATGACCTCAAAATCAGTCTTGAGGTAATCTGCTATTGACTGAGGCTATTGTACTTTAGGCTTGAAGAAGCTCATCTGCATCTTGCCTTCTTTGATGTCATAGGCTGACATCAACCTAGTTTGATTTGTGGGGGCCATTTTCAAATATTGATCGTAGACTTGGGCCCTTAATGGTTCATTTTTAGCCTTTATTTCTTTGAATTTCTTTTTAATATCTAGGTTCTCATTTCCTGGAGGCCTGAAGGATGACACTTCAACACTTTTTTGCCTTTCCAGTTCCTGTCTCTATGAGTTAGAAGGTGTCCCACCTGCTGGGAAAGTATGTTGGTTGTCTACACCTTCTTTTCTTTGACTCTTTGTAGTTTCTTCAAAATATTCCTCTTCTGAATGAGGATTTAGCCTGTGCCTCTTAGCACCAGGCTGGTCTGATGGGCCACTGGCAGGGGTAGCTACTTCCTTGTCTCTCTTTTTGTTCCTTTCCTCATTCAGAGGAGTCTGTAAAATTGGGGGCTCTCCAATGTTGACTTGAGTTGGGTGGGCCTGTGTTTGAACCTGCTTCTGAGAAGTTTCATGTTGTTTTGACATGGTTGATTGTTCTGTTGTCTGAGTGCTGGTCTCTTTTTCTCTTCCCTGTGATGTTTTTGCAAGTGGTGCACTTGTCTCCTGTGAGTGCCTTTGTGACGTATCAACTGTTGAGGTACTGGTCCCTGATGCTAGCTTTTGAGAGGTCTAAACTTGCACTTGTCCAAAAGAATCTAGGTCAAGTGTCTTTTCAAGATCCTTCATTACATTTTCTATGTTGACCTGCTCACTATCTGTTTCTACTAGGGTTCCTTCCCTCCATTCACCCATATTAGCAAATTGCTCAATCTTTGGAATTCTGTGATGAAAATATGGTGATAGCCTATTTTTCATTCTTCTATCACAGATGAAACTGTGGGGGTCATATGGAATCCAACTAAATTTTTTGTTTAATTTCATGTAGTCTTCTAGGATTTATTCTGCTGCTTTCCATGCTTCCCTACTGTTACAGACAAATGGGCCTAAGTGATCTTTGATTCTCAGTTGTGCTTTCTTCTTGGCCTTAGTAAAATGAATTAGATCTGAGTTTATCATCTGTCTATAATATTCCAATGCAAACAGTCTCATTGGAACATATTTAGGTAGCTTGAATGGGGAAATCTCACACCCATATATCTTGATTTCTGTGTGATTTTGGTATAAGTACCAGTCACCTACTCTGTACTGTTTTGATAGCTGAAGGATCCTTTTGATGTCATCACTAATTCTAGGAGGGGAATTCCCTGTCAGCAAGGTGGTTGCTAGGTGGACAAACTGATCGATGAACTCATTATATGAATAAGGGCAAGCAAAAGATTCATGGAAGATAGAAGTCCAAAAGATGACAGACCTTGGATTACCCTTAGTATCAAGTTTCTTGACAGAAAATGGGAATTTTTCTGATTGATAGTAGAGGATGAGGTGATATATGAAGGTGGAATATTTGAAAACCTTTTCATTCTCCAATCTCATGAACTGGTCATGGATTTTGTCAGCAATAAATGAAGCATAATCATACTTGATAGCAGGGGGCTGTCCAGGGGTAAAGATGGACATCAACACTAGCATCAATTCATCTACATATTCATTGGTGTTGAATCCCATGACTACAGATATCATATCAACTAGGATTTTTCCTGTATCTGTGAAGAAAACTGAAAGGTAAGGAGGGGGATCTTTAGGTTGATGCTCTTTTACTATGAAAGTTCGGCAGAGGCGACTGAGCTCATCTTGGAATAATTTGGTTGATTTCTCAAGCAAATTTTCAAGGGAAATGGGGGTGAGGGCTTGACTAGGATGAAATTGCAGCATCTCATTGATTGAGTCAACAGTTATTGTGAAAAGGACTGTTTGGTTGGGGGACATCACTACTTTGAGGTTGGGATCGTAATTTGCATGGCACTAATGGATTATGTCAGGGAAAACATGCACAGAGGGGAGAAAGTACATTGGGAGGTTGGATTCCCACAGTCCTATGGCATCATAGCCATTCAAGTGGTTATCTCGGCATTGGCAGAAAACTTTCAGATGGTCTTTATCAGTTTTTAGGTCTTTTATTTGAAAATCCTTATCTGCTAAGGGCAGATAGTCTAAATCACGATGAGGGGTGGTAATGGGAGCAACATTTAGGGCTACCGGGGTTTCCATTCTGGTTCTTGTGGATTCAGAAAGTAAATTGAGGTTTTCTTTGTAAAATTGGTGAAACCAAGGGCCTAGGGGACTTGAATTATAAAAGTAGTAACAGAATTATGGTGAATTTTGGCTTTTTCAATCAATTTGCAGTGGAAAACAAATATTTGCAGGGTTTTCTTGATAGGAAATTGGTAAATACCTGCTTTTGGGGATGGACAATGGAATGCAGGTACTGGGTGTGACTAGATGGCTCTGGGCGACGTCGGCTGCAAAGGTTGAAGCTAGTTGGCGGTTGGAAGTACAAGTTGGTTGACTTCGTCGTTTAAGTTTGCATGGATGTACATGTTCGCAGAATAAACGACGAAAATGATTTATTTTGTTTTATATACAAAGTCAAGAATTGGTAGGTTTCAGGATTTGGACGAGTGACATCAGTGAGTAAACGACATGATGTTTTGTTGTTTAGTGGGAGGCGGTAAGTGGTTTATATCGCACCGCTTATGGAGGGGAGGCGGTATTTGGGCTTGAGCCAACGATCCCATAGAATGATTGACGCGTGGCGGAGGCACTGTACACAAAACCGCTTTGCGATTGCATGCTAACGTGTGGTCGCAAAGGGTCGTGCGATATGCACGATAGCCGTTGGATCTAGGAGGTGTGATCGGATGGCTATCGGGGGTGTGAAGTGACGGGGGTTTAATGAAGGCGGGCCCAATATAATTAAGGATTATTTAATCGTATCAGGGGTGACAGGATTGGTCAGGATGGATATTAATTAACCGTGAGGGTTAATTAATCCCTTTTTAATGTGGTGGGGGGTTGGGGTTCTTAACTAGTTACTGATTAACTAATTAATCCCTATTTACAAATGTATTATGGTTATATTTTAACCAAAGGGGTGGGATATATAATATTTCGGGGTTTTCATATAGCTATAGTAATACGGGAATGGGCAGATTTATATAGGGGATTTATATATTAATAAGTTAATAGTTAATATGACATTGAAATAGAAAAGTGCTAAGTATAAAACTTTTGGTGTGTGTATTTAAACTTAGGCTAGGTGAGAAATGAGGATTTTTTATGTAAAATATTTCAATTTCCCTAAGTAAAATAGGATTTTACTTAGGAAAAACTTATCAAGGGAATGAATGATTTATGAAGGGGTGAGATGATTAATGTATGGTCTTAAGTACTTAGGCATTATAAATTATGGGGCCGAGGGTATGGTCCCTCCAAAAGTCAGAGAAATGCTCTGAGCCCCTTTAATTTAATAAATACCTTGGCACTTAGGGGAAATTAGTGAAACTTTAGGGAAATGAGTAGGGGAAGTTAATTATTATTGACTTTTCTTGCTTGATGTGCTTTCCATATGTTACATGCCATTGCCTTGTGATGAAAGTAAAAGATTTACACATTTGAACTCCTCATTCACCACATGTTATTCTGCAACCATCATTTACTTACCCTACCTACTTAACCTAGCATTTTTACTTCTTTATTAGGGTGTACTTAGACTGGCAAACCCTTATCAAACTTTCTTTTCTTTTACATGGTAATGCCTATCTAAGTCTACACTTATTACATCCAAGGGCTCATATTAAACTGTTGAGCTCCTTTTTTCACTCTTCCTATCTACTTATCTGCCAAGATTACACTGTTTGGTCAGATCTTTATTCTCTATTTCTAAAATATGAAATTGAAATATGAACTAGCCAATTTTAAACTGTTTGACTAATCGTGAATTGTGGCATAGATTACAAGTTGCACACAATTTTTATTATACAAAACTAAAAGAGTAGTGGCATTTAGACTTGCGCACTTTCTTGGTCTTTCTTTTTGGTGGGGTTCATTTTCTTTCATTTTTTTGGCCATATTTTTATTCTTTTCATCCTTTGATTTTTATTTTAGGATATATCCTTTTTACATTTTTAAATTTTTTTAATTTTTTACAAATATGGAAAACCTTCGCAACAAGTAAAGGTATGAACATATTACATAGCTTATCAAGTCAATCATGAAATATGACACCTATTGGTATAGGGGCATAACAGTGGCTCCACTTGGGGATGGCTTTCCCTGGTGGAAAGTCAAGAACAGTAGATCAGAGGCCTATGAATGACTTTGATTGTGCTCTGCAATCTTCTTCTGTTTGCTACTTTATTGTATGTATGACAGTAATACTCCTAAAGCTTAGGGCCTTCTCTTCGGGCTTAAACTCCAAAATTTCTTTGTCCAATCAACACTGTGGAAGTACAAAGGATGTAGTATGTACATGTTAAGAAAATTATAGCATTAGTAAGTAGGATCAAAGTAATGCTTTAACATCCAACCATTAACTGGTCCTTCTTCAAGTTCTATACCATCTAAGTTTTTGAGAAAATATGCATTGTTTCCATTGAAAGCATAGATGATGTATGTTCCTTTCCATAGGAAGTCAAAATTCCCATGCTTACGCTTATCCTCTCTCCTGGAATCCCATCTTAACACTTTATCTCCAAGGTAGAAATCTTTTGCCTTGGTTCTTTTGTCAAATATCTTCTTAAGCTTCTCCTGCAACACTTGGGATCTTTGGTACACCTCTTTGGTCTACTGTAGAATGATGGTCTGGTTTATCCTTCTTTGAATATCATTAGGTTCCACTTGAGCTTCTTGGAGTATTTTCATAACAGGAACTCCTAGTGATGAGGGAAAAACAACCTCCATGCCATATACTAACTCATAAGGACTGGTTCCAATGGATTTTTTGGTTGTAAGCTTGTCTGCCCACAGTGGATTTATCAGTTTCTTGTTCCAAGTCTTCTTGTTTTCTTCCAACAGTTTTTTGATGATATTAATGAGACTCTTGTTGGAAGATTTAGCCAGTCCATTCCCTTGAGGGTAGTAGGCCGTGGAATGACCCAATGTAATATGATATTTGTTACAGAAACTAATCATCTTCTTTGATTTGAAAGCTGTAGCATTATCAATAATGATTTTAGTAGGGCAAACAAACCTGGACAATATATTGGTTTCTAAGAAACCTATGATCACTGTGTCAGTGGCCTGTCTGGAGAGGATGGCCTCTATCCATTTAGTGAAATAGTCTGTGGCAGTGAGTATCCATTTGTGTTGGCCTGAGGAAGGAGGATGGATTTCTCCAATGAAGTCGAGACCTCATTGTTGGAAAGGCTTCTCAGTGGAAATTGGTTTTAAAGGTAAAGGTAACAACTTTCTCTTGCCTTCAAAAATTTGACATTTATGGCAAGAAGTCACAAATTTCTTCACATCTGTGGTTGGCCAATAGAATCCAGCCCTTATTATCTTATCTGCAGTTGACTTCCAATAGAGGTGTCCACCACAGTCTCCTGCATGAAATTCCTGGAGAGCCTTGTCAGCTTCATTTTTTAATAAACAATTTAATAAAATTCCTTCATGATTTTTCTAAAAAAGATTATTATCTAAGATACAAAACTTTGAAGCTTTCATTTTTAAAAACCTATTCTTTGTTCTGGATAACCCTGGAGGACCCTGCAGGTTTTGCAAAACATAAATAACATCGGCATACCAAGGTGAGTCTGAAAAGGCTTGGCTGATTTGTGGAGTCGCCATCTCCTGTTCATTATCCAATTCATTTATGTCCAGGGCTTGACAATTAGTTTTTGCCATGAGTTTGGCCAATCCCTGTCCTTTTATCAGTTTTGTAGGTTTTATCTCTATATCATACTCTAAGATGGTAGCAATCCATTTACCTCTTTTTCCCTCAATTCCATCCTGAGTTAGGATGTCTTTGACAACTGCATTAGGTACATAGGCTATCACATGAGAGTATAATATATAGACTCTGAAGTCCTTAATGGCTTTTACCAATGCAAAAGCTTGTTTTTCCATTATTTTGTATTTTAGTGATGCATCTCTAAGTGCTTTACTAAAAAAGGCTATAGGTTTCTCACATCCCTGATCATCCTTTTGTAATAAAACTACTGCTATGGTGTGTTCTGATGCAAAAGAAAAAATGATGAAGTCCCTATCAAATTGTGGACTGGTGAGGACCGGTGTTCTGGTTAAGGCCATTTTGATTTCTTCAAATGATTGCTTGGCCTCTACTGTCCATTTTATACTTGAATCCTTTTTAAGCATGTTATTTAGTAATCTAATGAGTTCTGCTAAGTTAGAAATGAATCTTCTCAAAAAATTTATCTTCCCTAGGAAAGCTTGAAGTTCTTTGATACTTCTTGGATGAGGTATTTGTAGAATAGCTTCTATTCTGGCAGGGTAAATTTGAATACCATCCTTGGAAATGATGTGACCTAAAAGCTTACCTTCCTCCAGACCGAACAAGGACTTCTTTGGATTCAAAGAAATACCATATTTTCTGCATTTTAGAAAGACTTGTCTGAGATGGTCCAAGTGCTGTTGATTTGATTTAGAAAAAACAGTTAGATCATCCAGATATATAACAAGAAAATCATGAATTTCTTTGGCAAATGCAATGTCCATCGCCCTTTGGAAAGTTGCTCCTGTGTTTTTTTTAGTCTGAATGGCATTTTGATGTATTTGAAAGTGCCCCATGGTGTTGTAAAAGTAGTTTTCTCTTGGTCATCAGGATGAACCAAAATCCGGTTATACCCTGACAACCCATCTAAAAGTGAAATTCTAGAAGACCCCACTACCATTTGCAAAATATGATCCATATTGGGTAAAGGGTAGTTATCTTTAAGAGAAACCTTATTCACATTTCATAGATCAACACATAACCTTATTTCCCCAGTTTTCTTCCTAGTAGGTACCAAATTAGACACCCACTCTGAAAATCTAATAGGGGCAATAATCCCTGCTTCATACATGCGTTTAATTTCTTTTTCAATCAATGCTAAGAGCACAGGGTTGATCCTTCTGAGTTTTTGTTTAAAGGGCTTTTGATTTTCTTTCAGAGGTATAGTATGTTGTATTATGGAGGTGCCATATGACTTTGAATCTTCATAACTCCAGGCGAATACATCCTGGAATTCTCTCATAAGTTCAACATATTTTAATTTCTGATCAGGAGGTAAGGACTTTGATAGTTTTATCATCTTTGGATTGTCCTCTATTCCTAAATTGTATTCTTCAATATTTGCTTTTAGTGGTTCCATTTTAGGTTTGTTGGGAATATCATTGGAATCAAATAGATATTCTAGAGGAGTTAAGCTTTTAGGCAGATGATTGTCTTTTAAGTTAATAACCTCTATTTCTTCTTCAATTATCTTATCAAGGTCCATTTGTTTTAGGTCTTGAACTTCCTTTTGTGTGGATTTTGTGGGATGAAGCATTTGAATTGAACTCTCTTCTAAAATGTTTGTTTCTACCTCATCTATTTGATTAGAGTTAATGACTGTATCAACATCTATGTGACTGTTAGAAAACTCTTCATCTAAAGTTAAAAAGTTTTTGATCTGCTCATCACTATCGAAAACTTGCCAGTTCTTGAGATTATTAGGGATGGCTGGCCTGTGCCTAATTTTAGCAGTAAATTGATGATTATGTTCGAAAGGTAATTTGCAGGTGTTTGCAAACATTGCCAGGCTGTGGGATTGCAAGTTGTGTTTCTAGGGATTGTAGCAAGCCGTGTTTCTAGAAAAGTATTAAGAATCTCTATGAATGTTCCTCTGTAATATCATAATCTAGGATCTCTAGTTAAATATTTCCCTTTATTCTATTTGATGATTAATTATGAATCTCCTATGACAGATACTCTAATTGCTCCTAATCTTTTAACAAGTTTGAGACCTAGCAAAAGAGCCTTATACTCTGCCATATTATTGGTGCACTTAAAATTTAGTCTGTAGGCATGGCCTTCAGCATGATCGTTTTCTAAATTGTACACCCAAACTCCTGCTCCTGCCCCTAGTTTATTGATAGAGCCATCAAATTCTAAATGCTAAAGAATTTCATGCTCATAATTGGTGTCAGGGGTGGTAGGAATTTGTTTGATAGTGGGATCTGGTTTTTTATTCTTAACTGGTTTGTCATTGTTATCTGATGTTTCATTATTATCTGATAATTCCTGAATCTGAACACTTGTTTTTTCCTTTTTAATTTCTTTTGGTTCTGCTGCTAAAACTTCTAAATTATTGGAAGGATTGGTTTCGGCATTGTACAGGATGAATGAGTCCATATCAGAGTGTACTGATTATATGGGGAAATTTTGCGGTTTTTCCTGACTACTTACTACATATTTCATCAATGTTTCTCTGTATAGCTTTTTTGGTTGCCCAAAAACCGAAATAGTAGCATACGACATGTCCAATTAAAGAGATCCCTAAAGTTTAGCACCCCGGGATCTGGACAATAACATACCATATTTTGGTGGTATATCTGCTACCACTATATCCATTAAAATTGTTTTTGCAGGGTATTGAACCAATGAAACACACAAATCTTTTATCAATCCTAAACATCTCACCTTACTAGAATCAAAAGAAAAGAGGTCTTTTTATGGTCTAGTGATGTCTAGGTCTAATTTTTCCATTATAGACTTGGGCATTAGGTTGTGAGATGCCCCAGAATCAAACATGGAATTGTGAAGGATTTTATCATGTATATTTAAGCTCACATAGAAAGGAGGAATTCCTCCTTCTAATGGTTTTCCATTCACTTCTGGGCCAAAGACTAATTCGGGCTAGTCATCAAAAACATTAACTGAATCTTCAGTTCTAGTAATTTTGAGTGATCTATTAATTTGACTTCGGTAGGCATCATGTTTAGATAATTCAGATAATGGAACAACAATTTTTAGCTTACCTACTTCAGTTTCTAGATTAAAGGGTTTTTCTGTTTGTGGTTTTGGATTTCAAACAGTGTTATTCTCTCTGTTTTCTATGTTTTCTATACTTATCTCCTTTTCAGGAGTAGAATTGTGATTTGCTGCTGCTCCTAAATCAACCTCTGGAGGATCTTCCACATTTCCCTTAGAAGGAAGGGGGATGGAAGGTTGTTTATTGCTTGGTTGATTGTCAGAGACATCTTCAATTATGGGGTTAGAAGGATTAGGGTTTGATCTAGAAAGAATATGTACAGGTGTAGTGATTGTCTTACCTTTTATGGGTTGTTTTGGAATCTTTTGTTTATTTACTTCAGGAACATCAATTCTCCTACTCCTTAGGTTGTACTGCTTTTGAACCTCAAATATGGTTGTGTCATAACCTTCCCTAAAGTCGAATGATTCACCTGATTGAGTTTGAAATTGTTTAAGAATGTGGGCCTCTTGATCCTCTTGTGTCAAGAAAACTTCTCTTTCATTACTGAGTCCCATCAGATTTATTTGAGTGTCGTCTACTGGTTCATCAAAGTTTGAGGCTTCTGCATAATTTTCCTGGAAAGGGGGTCTAATGTTTTCTTTTGGACCAGTCTTCCTAGTGTTTTGGTTTTTATTTTTTTTGAAATAGGGATTTATCCCTATGTTGGTTGGTTGACCATCCCAGGGAGCTTTCCTTTCAATTGTCTCCAATCTGTCTCCTCGTCTATCCATCCCTTTAATTATGGCATCTAGCTTTTGTTCAAAGGGTGTGGCTTCTTCCTTTAATGGTATTCTCCTTTCACTCCTAGCCTTGGCTCTTTTAGACATCAAGTTGGCTTCAACACTGATATCTATGCTTTGCATATCTTATAAAGTACGAGGGGCTCGTTCTCTCAGCTGGAAGGCCATGTCAGATTCAAATCCATCCGGGAATTTGATTAAGGATAAATCAGGTGGGGGTCTAATATTTTGAGGGATGGCATTATAGATATTGTTGAATCTAGTGCAATAATCTTGTACAGTTTCTTGTGTTCCTCTCTTTAGGTTTTCATATTTAGAGAGAATCTGAAGAGGGTCTTTCTTTTTCTCCCATCGGTTTAGGAATTGTCTATAGAGAGTTTCTAGGCTGTCTATACTATTTGCTGCTAGAGCTCTAAACCAGGTTCTGACTTCCCCAGTTAGACTCTGAAAAAATATTCTCATTCGCACATCATCAACATCTATTTCATAAATTTCAAAATAATCAGTCATCTTTTTGGTGTGTTGTTGGGTTGTATAGGTACCAGTACCATCAAATTGAGTGATCTTACTTTGGTAATCCTGGGGCATGGCACCCAGGTTTGCTGGTAGTACCAGGGGGGCATATCTGTTTGCCATTGTTGTAGGTAATGATGAAACAACAGCTGGGGTTGGGATGACAATGGGTGTTTGAGTTGTGGATGGATGGGTAGAAGGGATGGCTTGATGTGGAGTGGTTTGAGGTTGAGAGGTATGAGGAAATGGTGATGAGTTTGCAGAGGCAAAAGTGATTACAGAGGGATTGGGTGTTCCTTCAGAGGTAAGATCAGATTGTATTGAGTTCTGCAAATCTCTGTCAATTGAAAAATTGACAACTTGAAGCTGTAATTATTTGATGAACAAAGGGTCTGGGATTAGGTCAATTAATTCAGAATCAGATGAAGTCCTAAACAAAGAGGTCTCAAAGTATTCATTAAATGGTTCCTCTTCAAGGTAAATCCACCTAACATGACAAGATGTTGATCTAAAGGTGGGCCGAGAACTAGCAGAACTTTCTTGACTTTCTTGTCTCCTAAGAATTCTGGGGATCAGATTGGGGTTCTCAAACACTTGTGGTGGATTGGGATCAGGATTAGCTCTAGTGTAACGAGTCCTTTCTGAAGCCAAGTTTTGGATTATGTTTTTGATTTTCTTAAATGATATCAAACAAACAACTTCTGTGATTTCTTTAAGAGGCTGTAGATATGAGATTTAAACTTTCTTAAAGATTTTATGACTGAGGAATTGGTTTCCCCAGTGGAGTCACCACTATGTTATCACTCAGATTTTCCAAGAAGTTGTCAAAAGAGGAAAGGGGTCCGAGGTAACCACAAACCAACTTTTAAGTACAGAATCTAGCCAATCTGTACTCAGAGGGGGCTCTCTCTTTATGATTTAGCTTTGTTTAGTAAGGTATTAGGCTAGTTATAATAGCTTGGGGGTTTTGATTTTGATTGGTGGTGGAATTTCAGAAGCAGATGGATAAGACAAAATATTTCATGCCATTGGGCTATGGAGTTAACTGCAGATGGTTTAACAGGATAGAGTTGATTTAGCAAAGGAGGGCTTCAAAGGGCAAGATAGAAAAAAAAGAGGCAAATGGTAACTTGAAAGGGTGGAATGGCCTCAAAAGGGAGGAAAGGCAGTTAAGAATCCTTCAACAAGTTTCGAGGGGAGGGAAAGTGGGTGATCACTAATAAAAAGCAGTTAAGAATTTCTTACTAAATGATCAGAATGAAAAACTAAGAAACAAGGATCAACTAAGAATTCCTTGTACATAATAGTTTTGAAGAAAACATTCAGAAAGATAAACCTTTTAAAATAGATTGCACTAAAGCACTTTCTGAGATATCATTATTTCGTTTATCATTCAGATTTCATGAAAACACATATGATTCTTAATAAATAGAGGAAAAACAATACTAAACAAGAGATATAGAATACTTATTTGACCATTGTTTTGCACGAGAATCCTGTGAAAGTCCTTTGCTTTATTCACTACTTCCAGCTAGCCATACAAGAGTTGTTCCAATAGCACTTCTTTCCAAAATAATAAGTATACAGAAATGTTTGAGAATCCACCCTCAATACTCCGAATGAGGGAGTACTTATACAAAAATTTACAATAAAATATCTCTTAACAAAGAGAGATATAATCTAGGAAGCCTAACTATATGTTACATAAAAGTAGAGACAGATGGTCTCGAATATAGAAGATAAAAGTGAGTTGTTGCCTTGTTGTCCCTGTTTTTGTGAATGAGCTGGAGGCAGGCCCTATGATTGAGCATCTTGTTGTCTAGCTTGTAATTCTGTGTTGGCTGCCTGCTTTTGACTTTTGACTAATACTCTTTAACTTGTTCTGATACACTTTACCTGCTTCATCCTCATTCATCTTCTTACTAAGATTAACCATGGTAAATACTGAAAATATACTTTTTACCAAGGTAAATTACAAAATCTCTGTCATGTCCATCCACCAATCTTCCTTTGGTATTCTGGTCCTTTGAAGCTTCCTAAAGATTTCATCAGCTTCAGTGTATTTGACAAAATTAGGCTGAACTGAAAACAAATGTTTTATCTCATGTTCAACATAGAAAAGGTTCTCTAGACTATCATAGAGAACTCTGCCTGTTGGTAGTGCCTTGGGTGCAGATGCACTTGCTGATGAACTGGGCTGATTGTTTGCATACTGAGCCAACTTGTCCACATAGTCTTCATGCCTCATCAATTTATCATTAATCACTAAAGGACTAGGAAGCCCTTTTCTCTGCAAAATACCAAATTTCTCCATAAAATCATCAATTTCTTCTTGCATGTTCTGGCATTTTCTTTCCAAATTCTACATCAGAGACCTTTTGGTCAATACCTTTTTGATTTCTAGGATGGTTGTTGTTCTGTCTTCAATACCCAACTCTTCTAGCTGGTACTTATTTTTGTTGTTCAAAAAATTTATTAGCCTGATGGCTTCCTCAGGCTTCCCTCCTAGCTCTTCCTTGGTTTTCTGAATTTCTTGAAGAGCAACTCTTACCAGTTCAATCTGTTCAAAAATTATTTATATGGATGACCAAGCATCATTTATTGACTAAGTGATGTTGGTCCAAAGAATCTTCCTAATGTTTATTAAGGGCTTTTCAAAGGTGAGGTCCTTCTCTAGTGCTTCCACATGTTGTGCTAAGCCTTTATTCTTCCTCATTTCTTCAACAAAATTGATCTTTGTAACATCATATTTTTGAACCAAAGTGACAAATTTTTCCTTTACCTTCTAGAGTTCAGAAACTTGTAGTTTCATTTCCTCCATTAATTTGATTAACTCTTCTGTACTTAATCCTGAAGTTCCTGCTTGTGTTGTTCTTGTACTTGTACCTGTAATTGCTTCTGCTATGACCAAAGGGACATTTGGTGCCAGAGCTGTTGCAAGTGTTGAAGGGACTACCGTGGAGACCACTGGTATCACATTTTGAGGCTGAGAGGTCGACTCTCCCTGCCTGCTTTTCAATGATTTTTCTAATTCTTCTTCAGTATCCTTCAATTGTTCATTAAGCTTGAGGTCTAAGTCCATAAGCTCTTCTTCAGACTTCTTTTGAATCACCTCAGCAGTTTGTGGATGCCTTGATGGAGGAAACTTTAACTGTTTTCCTAAGGTAGCTATGTCTTCATCTTTCTTTTTTATCAAGGCCTTTGCAGCCTTCACATCTTTTGGGTTATGGCCCAATCCAATAAACAACTCCTCCAATGATTTTATTCTATTATCCTTAACTTGTGAGGAGGCTCTTTCTAGCTGTAGTTGAGCAGTTGTGTTATTTAATGAATTCTCCAATCTTTGGTCCATCATAGCTTTGCTGGTTACTGTAGAATACACCATTTCCCCTGTTTGCTTGTTAATTCAATCTGGTCTAGGGGGTGGATGTCCTTGGCCATGACCTCAAAATCAGTCTTGAGGTAATCTGCTATTGACTGAGGCTGTTGTACTTTAGGCTTGAAGAAGCTCATCTGCATCTTGCCTTATTTGATGTCATAGGCTGACATCAACCTAGTTTGATTTGCGAGGGCCATTTTCAAATACCGATCGTAGACTTGGGCCCTTAATGGTTCATTTTTGGTATTTATTTCTTTGAATTTCTTTTTAATATCTAGGTTCTCATTTCTTGGAGGCCTGAAGGATGACACTTCATCACTTTGTTGCCTCTCCAGTTCCTGTCTTTGTGAGCTAGAAGGTGTCCCACTTGCTGGGAAAGTATGTTGGCTGTCTGCACCTTCTTTTCTTTGACTCTCTGTAGTTTCTTCAAAATATTCCTCTTCTGAATGAGGATTTAGCCTGTGCCTCTTAGCATCAGGTTGGTCTGATGGGCCACTGGCAGGGATAGCTACTTCCCTGTCTCTCTTTTTGTTCCTTTCCTCATCCAGAGGAGTCTTTAAAATTGGGGGCTCTCCAATGTTGACTTGAGTTGGGTGGGCCTTTGTTTGAGCCTGCTTTTGAGAAGTTTCAGGCTGTTTTGAAATGGTTGATTGTTCTGTTGCCTGAGTGTTGGTCTCTTATTCTCTTCCCTGTGATTTTTCTGCAAGTGGTGCACTTGTCTCCTGTGAGTGTCTTTGTGAGGTATCAGCTATTGAGGTACTAGTCCCTGATGCTGGCTTTTGAGAGGTCTCAACTTGCACCTATTCAAAAGAATCTAGGTCCAGTGTCTTTTCAAGATCCTTCATTACATTTTCTATGTTGACCTGCTCACTATCTATTTTTACTAGGGTTCCTTCCCTCCATTCACCCATATCAGCAAATTGCTTAATCTCTGGAATTCTGTGATGAAAATATGGTGATAGCCTATTTTTCATTCTTCTATCACAGATGAAACTGTGGGGGTCATATGGAATCCAACTAAAACTTTTGTTTAATTTCATGTAGTCTTCTAGGATTTGTTCTGCTACTTTCCATGCTTCCCTACTGTTACAGACAAATGGGCTTAAGTGATATTTCATTCTCAGTTGTGATTTCTTCTTTGCCTTAGTAAAATGAATTAGATCTGAGTTTATCATCTATCTATAATATTCCAATGCAAACAGTCTCATTGGAACATATTTAGGTAGCTTGAATGGGGAAAGCTCACACCCATATATCCTGATTTTTGTGTGATTCTAGTACAAGTACCAGTCACCTACTCTGTACTGTTTTGATAGCTGAAGGATCCTTTTGATATCATCACTAATTCTAGGAGGGGAATTCCCTGTCAGCAAGGTAGTTGTTGGGTGGACAAACTAATCGATGAACTCATTACATGTATAACGACAAGCAAAAGATTCATGGAAGATAGAAGTCCAAAAGATGACAAACCTTGGATTACCCTTAGTATCAAGTTTCTTGACAGAAAATGGGAATTTGTCTGATTGAGTAGAGGATGAGGTGATATATGAAGGTGGAATATTTGAAAACCTTTTCATTCTCCAGTCTGATGAACTAGTCATGGATTTTGTCAGCAATAAATGAATCATAATCATACTTGACAGCAGGGGGCTATCCACGGGTAAAGATGGCCATCAACATTAGGGTCAATTCATCTACATATTCACTAGTGTTGAATCCCATGACTGCAGAAATCATATCAACTAGGATTTTGCCTGTATCTATGAAGAAAACTGAAAGGTAAGGAGGGGGATATTTAGGTTGATGCCCTTTTACTATGAAAGTTTGGCAGAGGCGACTGAGCTCATCTTGGGATAATTTGGTTGATTTCTCAAGAAATTTTCCAAGGGAAATGGGGGTGAGGGCTTGACCAGGATGAAATTGTAGCATCTCATTGATTGATTTAGCAGTTATTTTGAAAAGGACTGTTTGGTTAGGGGACATCACTGCTCTGAGGTTGGGATCGTAATTTGCATGGCACTGATGGATTATGTCAAGGAAAACATGCACAGAGGGGAGAAAGTAAATTGGGAGGTTGGATTCCCACAGTCCTATGGCATCATAGCCATTCAAGTGGTTATCTCGGCATTGGCAGAAAACTTCTAGATGGTATTTATCAGTGTTTAGGTCTTTTATTTGAAAATCCTTATCTGTCAAAGGCAGATAGTCTAAATCATGATGAGGGGTGGTAATGGGAGCAACGTTTAGGGCTACCAGGGTTTCCATTCTGGTTCTTGTGGATTCAGAAAAGAAACTGAGGTTTTCTTTGTAAAATTGGTGAAACCAAGGGCCTGGGGGACTTGAATTATAAAAGTAGTAACAGAATTATGGTGAATTTTGGCTTTTTCAATCAATTTGCAGTGGAAAACAAATATTTGCAGGGTTTTCTTGATAGGAAATTGGTAAATCCATGCTTTTGGGGATGGACAACAGAATGCAGGTGTTGGGTGTGACTGGATGGCTCTGGGCAATGTTGGCTGCAAAGGTTGAAGCTGGTTGACTACTAGAAGTAAAAGCTGGTTGACTTCATCGTTTAAGTTTGCATGGATGTACAGGTTCACAAAATAAATGACGAAAATGATTTATTTTGTTTTAAATACAAAGTCAAGAATTGGTGGGTTTCGAGATTTGGACAGGTGACATCAGCAAGTAAACGACATGATGTTTTGTTGTTTAGTGGGAGGCGGTAAGCGGTTTATATCACACCACTTATGGAGGGGAGGCGATATTTGGGCTTGAACCAGCGATCCCATAGAATTATTGACACGTGGCAGAGGCACTGTACACAAACCGCTTTGCGATCGTGCGCTGACGTGCGGTCGCAAAGGGTCGTGCGATATGCACTACAGCCGTTAGATCTGGGAGGTGTGATCGGACGGCTATCAGGGGTGTGTAGTGATGAGGGTTTAATGAAGGCGGGTCCGATATAATTAAGGATTATTTAATCGTATCGAGGGTGACAGGATTAGTAGGGATGGCTATTAATTAACCGTGAGGGTTAATTAATCCCTTTTTAATGTGGCGGGGGGTTGGGGTTCTTAACTAGTTACTGATTAACTAATTAATCCCTATTTACAAACTTATTATGGTTATATTTTAACCAAAGGGGTAGGATATATAATATTTCGGGGTTTTAATAGGGGATTTATATATTAATAATTTAATAGTTAATATGACATTGAAATGGAAAAGCGCTAAGTATAAAACATTTGGTGTGTGTATTTAAACTTAGGCTAGGTGAGAAATAAGGATTTTTTATGTAAAATATTTCAATTTCCCTAAGTAAAATAGGAGTTTACTTAGGAAAAACTTATCAAGGGAATGAATGATTTATGAAGGGGTGAGATGATTAATGAATGATCTTAAGTACTTAGGCATTATAAATTATTGGGTTGAGGGTCCGGTCCCTCCAAAAGTCAGAGAAATGCTCTGAGCCCGTCTAAGTGATCGGTCAGCCACTTTGAATTATTTTAATAAGATCTACTTAAATACTCAAGAAAATTGAAAGCTAGGCTGACTAGGAGCACAGAACACACACTAAAAATGTCCTTAAAGAATTCAGCAGTCAAACAACCTCCAAGTATTTCCGCTCTAGGTGATTAGGACCGGACACCAAAATACAAGAAAGTGAATAAAAAGGGCCTTCCGAAAATAGATTGGGGTAATTACGCCCCAAGTCTACTAATGAAAGTATCATAGGTAGTTACGTTGACCTCCAGACAACAGCCTTTGCCGGTGCAAGCCCCCAAGCTTCGCAAGGGTGCCCTCCAGAAGTACCATTCAACATGATGCAATGTCAACCTCAGGTGCCATGGGATTCCCCTCCGCAACCACCTGTGTAGATCCCTAGGATAGGAAACTAAAGATACCAACTCGTATCAAAAGCTGGGCGGAACAGTCGTGAGGTAAGATCCGACAAGTAAGAGAGGGGGTATCTCTCATCCTTATCTTCACAAACCCTCGTGCTTAACTCCTAGTCACAGAGCTTTCCTGGTCTCTCTAACGCTATTGGATTTCACTCTTTATTTAGACTTCTATGTTTCACAATTTAGAGTGGCCTTGGAGAGTTTACTCTCCTTTCACCTAATCCAAGGTCCTAAATAACATAAAACTTGTTGGTGTATTTGATTGACAATATAAAAAGTTATAGTTTATTTTATTAAGCGCTTGATTTTAAGTGGTTGTTCTTTTAAGTTAAGGGACAATATGGAAATGAAACCGATGGTGTTTTTTGACACAAAAGAAATTAATGAAAAACTAACTTATATGCAATGCACTTGTTTGTTCTTCGATGAAAAGCAACTTCTACTTGGGTTCTAAGAAACTTCTACAAAGCAAAAACTTTTTCCTTTTTTTTTCTTATAGCAGACTTCACATTCACAAAAACTAAAAGACTATCGATGCTTTAATAATGCAAAACTAGCCTAATGCAAGGTGTATATGATGATGCAAAATTCTAGATTACTCTAAAAAGAGATGAAAGCAATTGTTTAAAACTTTTTAAATAAGCCAAGTTTGAAGAGAAAGCAAGTTTCAAATTCAAATTTTCCTCCAAATAAGCAAGGAAAATCTTGAAAAAATCACAATTCACTTTCACAAAACCAAAGAAACCAAAAGCAAATTCGACAAAAGAAAGCAAAAACAATGTTTTTTTGAAGAACTTTTCTTTTTCAAGAATCAATAAAAACAACTTTTCACAAGCACTCAAAATGCCACCAAAGGTTTAATGACCGAAAGCAAATCACAAGGAAAATTTGCAAGTTATCAATTCAAGATGAATGAAAACTTGAACAAAATAGGTGTTTCAACTTGCATGAAACGATCCAAAAGCAACAAAAAGAGCTTTGAGAAACTGATCAAGAAATTAGGAAAGACACACTTTCAAATTCATCAACAAGAAACTTTCGAAAAGCAATAAAAAGTGAATGGCCACAAAATTGATGGGAAGCAAAGCAAGCAAACCATAAAAATGAAGTTTGAGACAAAGATTGCAAACAATCTTCTGTTCTGGAAGACCAGAACAATCAAGAACCTCTATAAGAAGCCTTGTGTGTTCAAACACAAATCATAAAACTCACTGTAAAGCAAACCAAGGCCAAAAACTTTTCAAAGCAGGAGAGAATTTGTAACAGTAAGCTCACTGAAAAATTAAATTCTGAAAATAGAAACTGACCACTTAGAAACCACACAGACCAAGAAATAAATCTTTCCAGGCAAAAAGATTTGAAAAAATCATGCAAAAAATTGTATACGCAACTATGTCTCTACACAGCTACGTGTACACGCGTGTCTGCCAAAAGAAGCTCGCATATACACAGTTTCAGTTCACAGAAACAAGCGTGTGTACGCTTCTGTAAACAAAAAAAGTTGTGTATATGAAGTTTTACAATAAAAATAAAAAATGAGGCCTGATGAAAAAGATCAGACTTGAATGTACTGAGGAGTAGGCAGTACATTCATAGCGAGCAAACTAAGAACTGAGCCCTGATTGGCACTAAATAACCCAAACTAGGAATAACAAGATTGTTATCCCCAGTGGTGTCACCAATTCTGTTGAGGGAATAAGTTCCCTAGGGCTTTGGATCAGGACCCTAGCAGAGCAGGAGTAATCTACAATAAGAAACAAGCATTCAACTTAGGAACATGCTTAAACAAACTAACTATGCGAGAATGAACATACATGGATGTCCTTCGTTTAGGTAGTTCCAACTAGGGTTCAAACCCTCTGCAACTCCTAATGATCTTCGAACCTGCAAATCAACCAATTTGAATACACATAGCAGCATATAGATAAAGCATTTTAGTGAAATCAACTTTATATCACATAAGTAGATGGTTAGTTATACATTGAAATATTCATTCATATATAAACCATAACAATAACATATGATGCATAAACAAATTTGATATCAGGAACAAGATAACATTTCTTTTTATTGTAGAAAACTATAATAAAACATGGAAAGATTTCACCCGAGTCTTCCTCTTCTGACTCCAAGCAGAACCGTCCTCGAGGTCCGTCCAGTCGCAGCCTTCAACAACCTCCTTCCATAACCAATACCATGATATCTCCAAGCATGTGAGAGAATATCAAAACTCAAGGAAACAAGGGTTTCCTAAACTTGGGGAAGTGCTTGAAGCATAGGGATTCTTCAGACTTGATTAGGGGATAATCTCAGTATAGTAATTCTATACTTTTTCTCCTTCTTAAGGCCTTCCCATTGAAGTCTTTTTATAATTCTCCCAAATTAGTTTTTTAGTTGGGAAACATTTGAACTAATAGGTAATCAACAGGTAACTAATAGGTAATCAACAGGTAAAACCCATGATCTTCACCCATAATTAAGGAAATTTATTTTTTTTAAGTGTTTTAACACATATATGCGGGTTGGGTATAGACTAACCCGCGTGTACATGCTTTTAACACAGGGCAAAGTAGCATACTGGGAGTAAAACACTGTTTTTATAACATTTAGACCAAGTTTGGAAGGAGGGGTTGCCCTAGGCCATAAAGCAAGAATCACAAATACAAAGGGTGATATTTGGAGCTATAACAGCGCGCACTGGGTTTGACTGTTAAATGCTCAATTAAAGACCTTAAACAATAGATCAGATCTATAATAACTGCAATAATACTAAGAATCTCAAAAACAACCCATTGTGGATCTTCGTGAAGGCTAGATAGTTGCACAGAATAGCGTGAGTGCATAGATCAGGTTGCGACCCCTCAAGACCCAATCAAGACATCCCTAGGGTGCGAAAACCTAGTTCTAGCACCCTCCCATACTACCTTGGGTGAGATTTCATTCCACGCTCCATGGATTGTTGCGGAAAGGGCTGGTAGTGCGGGATTTGCTTGGCTAAAAACTCTTCCAAACCTGGGTCAGGGCGCAATAAGCCAACAAATGGTTCTGTTGCTGGGACTGGGATCTGCCTAAGGGATGTCTGATGTTGGAACACTAGAACCCTACAAAAAAAGAGATTGAAGATTGGTTGGTTCAGAAGCTTCACGAGTTCATGGTGCAGGAAAACAAAACCCCATAGATACTTGACAAAAGGTGGCTGGATCGCTACATATACACAGAAATCTAGAGATCTTCTTCGCATCCTTCTCGTTAGAAGTGTATGAGTGGATCGCTAGGCTAGCAGACAACACGGGAAGGTGTAAGCTTGATTAGCCAATAGTGTGGACTCCAGAGTTAGTGTGCAGGCTAGAGGCATCTGAAGATAAGATCGCATTGGCCGTAGATCATTAGTTGGATCGGATAATAGGAGGGTTTATCACTGAAGTCACGATAGACACACCTATTAGCTATAACAAAGCAAAAAGACGTTTTATCAAAGGACCGCAAGGTAAGTACATCAAATCTTTGAATACCTGGATTAAAATGTTGTTATGTGAAAAACAGGTTATGCGAATCCATTAATGTCTGGGGTAACGCGGAGTGGAAGTGGCTACCAAGGGATCAAAGGATTAGAGAACAGTCCCCTGATTTCACTTTCGCAGGAAAGCGAGGAAGAGCTTGATGGGTTTTCTCCGAGAAGTGCGGTCCGATTGATAAAGCAACACATTCCACAGTTACCGCCCCCATCCACACCATCGCCTTCTTCACCTACATCCACCCCATCTTCACTTAACCCACCTCCACCACCTCCAAGAGTTGGAATGGCGAGTGCAATCAAGTTGCCTATGTTTAGAGGCGTAGGAAATGAGGAACTAGACCAGTTCTGGTCTGTTGTAAAGGTGTTATGGGAAGCCCAAGGCGTTACGAATGATAACATTAAAAGGGCTACTTTGGTGAGCACGCTACAGGATCGCGCATTGACGTGGTATATTAAGCACTCTAGCAATCATCCAAATGCTGGAATAGCAGAGATCTAGGATGTATTGAACAAAGAGTTTAGTCGACCAAAATCAGAAACTCAGTTAATCATCAGATTTAAGGAAATTGTGATGCTTCCAAGTGAGACACCATGGGATCTGGATCAGCGCCTAAAAAGTATGATCCGTGAGGCTAATATGATGCTTTTAGATGCGCAACACCACACCTGGTTTGTGGCATCCCTGACACCGTACCTAAGGACAACATTGTCACAGCAGAAGATCTCGACCCAGGCTGAAGCATTAGAGATAGCGATAAGGTTGCATGAAACTCCAATACAAGATCCTGGGTTGAGAGTCCAACAAATCCATGTGCAATTACAAAACCTAAGCTTAGAGATGCAGAGTCTGAAGAAGGACAAGGCACCCACGTCAGAAGCACGTGAAGAAGTGTGGTGTATAAAATGTAAGGGCCAGGGTCACGATAAGGATCACTGTCCTGTATTCGCGAACTATTTGGTAGGAGGGGGACTGACGTCGTTGAGACTAGAGGTGAAGGCGGGTCTGAGTGCGTCCACTGCTCTCTAGTGCGTGATTTTTTAGGTAGGGGGGAAGCACGCAACGGACAACTATCACCTGTTGCAAAAATATACCCAAACTCTGCAGCAACTATGCTATAATTTTTGTAGAACAGTGGGTCACGATGAGCGGACACATCGAAGCTATGAACTAATGATGGATAGAACTCCAGCCTATTGAATGCAGACGGATGGGACCAGGACGAGGGTGCAGATAGTTAATCAGCTACAATTGTGGAGGACCTGGGCAGTACACACGTGACTGTACAAATTCGACCAGAATAAGTTGCCCATACTGCTATTAGTTTGATCATGAAGTAGTAGATTGTCCGACATTGATCGCACAGATGCGTGAGAATGGGGTACTACAGCCCGCTCCAACTCAAAATATCCAAATGTTGAGGTCGGAACCATGCGAAGGAGACCCCAATGTGAACATGGTGCTTAGAAGTGGCACGAATATAGGGGAGGATAAGGAAAAGCAACCTGGGGACGATGTATAGGTCCACAAGACCCCTACAAAGGCATCTGAACTTGACTCGGGACACGCGAAGGAGATAGATATGGAAGCTATGAAGAGCTTCGCAGAGGTCTCTACCTCAGGTAGTAAGAAGCAATCAGAACCGAGAATGGATCCGTCTATGCTTACTACCTTTTTAGAGACTTGCATGAAGCTACTACAAGATAATGAGGTAGTTCAAGGACTCCAAGAGTTGATCACTAGGTGCACGAGACTAGGGGAACAGCGTAGTCCGAAAGATGGGAAAGCATACTTTGCATACTGGGAGGGAAATGTGACTGACAACACAAATTGGTGAATATGAGATGGATCAGGTAGTTCTTGACCTGGGTTTAGACGCGAATGTGTTACCCAAACAGACTTGGGAGCGGATGGGTTGACCCATGTTACAGTGGTCTCATATTCAATTAAGGATGGCAAATCAACAAAAGATTGTGCCTATGGTTAGACTACAAGGGGGAACTATGGATATTGATGGCGTGAGTACACAGACAGATTTTGAGGTAATAGAGATTGTGGATGACAGTAACCTTATCCCGCATTATTAGGGATAGATTGGGCTACGCGTAATTGTTCCACTGGATCTAGCCCAAGGAGCGCACTACACTAGATCTATGCGCGACGAGGACAGTGATGATGAACTAGACTGCATTTACCAGATAACAGTGCAAGACTAGGATTGGGTGAATCTAATGGTGGACAGGGGAATTTCATGGGAACGCGACAGTTCCTACACATCGGATTTAGATGAAGAGATAGAGCGATGGAAGAATCGATTGCATGAAGTTACGATGCTAAATTGTAATATGATGATTAGATCGCTGCGGCGTGTGATAGTCGAAGTAAGGACACTGCTAGCAGATGGCGGCGCCACAAATGGAGAGGAGTTCGTAGACAGCTGGGGAACTACATTTATGGAGTAGAAGCGACACAGTGTGCAAGAAGGGGTGTTGCGCGCAACAACTAGTAGTCTGGGCAGCCAGGATGGAGTGGGTTGGGTACCTACTTATGACAAGGGATGCAGCCGTATGCTGTGCAACTGCCACCCCAACTAAATCTGCACATACCAAGGGTTCGATGGGCCTATAGGACCATAAAAAAACGAGATATGTGAAGATGACCCTATCTGTGCTCAGACCAGATGAAACCAGGAAGGCGGAGAGAATTTCCCCAATTATCACCCTTGCAGTTCGGACTAACCTGGGCGAAGGAATTCGGCGATTGTGGGAAGCTCTTTAGCGCGGTAGCTTGAGACTTCGCGAACTTGATGAAGAATGGGCGAGGATGAGGAGGAAAAGTGCGAGGTTGGACGAAGAAATCAACGAAATAAAAATTGGAGCCGCACAAGCGAGCTACGCGAATATGAAGATAAGGGAACTAGAGTTGGCCGACCCTACTACGGTACTAGAACGAGCTGCGACCCTGCTATCATGGTTGTGACCGCACCCTACTGAACGAGGGAACATAGAACGCGATGCGTTACTGGATACAATGGTACTCGAAGGGTGCTCGCAGCTCGGGCTAGTAGGGAAGCGGAAGTCTCACACGTGGGGTGCGACCACCTGACTATATGTGGAAAGCATAGTCTCAACGCTCCAAGCAGTTGAAAGAAGGCGCAGGACTATAAACAAGTTTGCATGAGAGTTTCGCAGAAGGGACATTCCATGCAAGACCAATTGGTCATTCAGATCGTGGTCGCGAATAAGGGGCTGCGCTGCCGCGTGGAGAGGTTGGGAGGTGACCGTTGACAGCATTATTCATGACAATAAGTTTGATTTATAACCGAGAGGAGCAAGCGGCGGGCCATTAAGACAAGCATTTTGAGTTAGATACAAAAAGATCTGCCATCAAGAAGATGTTATTGACTCAGAAGTGGAGGGAAGGATTAAATTCGAATTCATACGTTCTTATAAAAACCATTGGGGTAGCAAGCACCCCGCTAACTGGCCACCCTTGCATATGTAACCGAGTGAATCCAAGATAAAAATCATGTCTAGAACCAGGTAAAGGTTCATGGAAGAACCCAATCTAACCCAGGAAGAGCCAAGAGAGGTGGTTGATACCTCAGAGATTCCAAATTCCCCACGTATGCCACGACCCCAGAAAGATAAAAAAGCTATGGGGCCAGTTCGGGAATCACTGTGATTCTATAAATTGTCAATGGTAGAAAAGGGTAAGGCAATCGCCACTGAACTAGAGGAGGACGAGGAAGATTTACAAGCCCTGATCGCTCAGATTAAAGCACAGGATGAGGAAGAGGAAAATGTTCCTTCGATGATACTGGTTGCAGGAGAGCTGCTGAAAGGCAGCCAATTTCCCGACATTGAGAAAAACCTACCTGAAGCCGTGCAGTATAATTTGCTCCAGGCTACGAAAGATGCCACGAAGATTCGGGAGATCAAGGTGTTTTGGATATTCATGGAGGCTAGTATACGGACGCGAATCAACCGCAGACCATAATTATCCCCGACAGTATACAACTAGTTGAAAAGCACAGTTGAGTTCAAGGCAGATATGCATAATCTGTATATTTGGGCGCGAAAGGATCCTACTCGAGCATGGGTAAAGCTTTCGCTCATTGCAACGAATGATGAAATTTTTGAGGCAACAGTGGCATGGCCTCCAGAATGGCGTGCTCTAGATTTGGCTGAATTAGAAAAAATTGCAGCTCAGCAGCAGAAGAAAGAACTCAAGTTGCGCATTACACAGTTGGCGGAAAGAATGCACCACGAACAAAAAACACCCATGCAGCGGGAGGTGACTGAGGCCGTAGTAGAGACTATCACTGCAGCTGCTGAAGAGATTGTGGAGGAAATATCCATGGAGTAGGAAATATAGGGGGAAGTGGAAACACATGAATGCACGGACCTGACCACAACATCGACTCAACTTAAGAGACACGCGTTCAGGAGCATCCACCAACGCGCAAAAAGATGAAGACAGCAAGGACTTTGGAGGGAGATCTTCTTGCCAATAGGGAACCAGTGCGTGATATCGCTAAGAGTGCTCTGGAGGGATTGATGATAGAGCAAACAATTGTGTTGGGTGCGCTCAGAGCGCGGCTACAAGCGTTACAGGTGCAAACCCCAGAAGGGATGATACTGAACCTAGCAGACAATACATCCATAGCAGAGCAGATGGTGCATGCCCACACAACGAACACCTTAGGATTACCAGTAGGCACCATCATAGCAGAAGTCGAAGGAAATGTGAGAAGTTGGAGGTTGAATTTGGCCGCCCTTCCTAGAGAAACCCTATACTAGCTGTAGGATAGGGTAACTGCTGAGATCCACACTAAGGAAAGCTGCACCCTCCAAATCTTGACGGAGAAAAAGGGAAATCTAGACCAGGTCAGTCTCTAGTGCGATGACTTGGTCGCACGTAACCAAGAATTGGAACAGGCCATGGCGGAGGCTTGTAGTAGTGTACCAGAGTTGGCTGTGCCAGCGAAACTCCCAGCAGTCGAAAAGATTCATCATATAGCCGTAGGATTCCATAAGGCCTAGGAGGAGGCTGTCAAAATTCAGTGGGAATTGAACTTGCATATCGCGGAGCTAAGAATAAAAGCGTAGCCCCCTACACCATTGGAAGTCAGAGAGCAACACTGTCGTGCCCCTCAAGAAGGATTGGCAGTGATGGAGCGCACTATACAAGATTGCATAGGATTGTTGGATCAGTCCCTTCTTACACTCACATCACTGCAGGAAGACCCAATGTTGCAGTAAGTAGAGACAGAAGCACAAGAGTTGTAGCAGGCTATGATAATGTCTGGGGGACTACGCAGACGGTTGCCCTTACTCAGCGATTGGCCAAGATGAGGGAGGCCAAGGCACTTAAGGCACAAGTCAACGTTGTTTTCCAGAAAGAAGCAGTCCTAAGGAACGCATCCAGTCGTGGCTTGATGAATCATTCCTGATCACTGCCAACATCGAGGGAAAGCTAGCCCACATGTAGGCAGGATACAAACTCAAAGAAGCAAGTGAATCTGATAATGATATGTCAGAGGCTCGCGCGCAACAAGTACAACAGATGGCAGAAGAATGCGTTGCAGGGGTAAGCAAAGCGTAGAAGTTGCTGAATAACCTCTGTGCAAAGAGCACTGCACCAGCCAAGTGACTTGGGATGAGTCACAATGATTGTGTTGGGGGTCTGTTAGGTAGCGAATCCCCCAATTTTGGGTAAAATTATGGTAAAGGTTCCGCGAAGTGCCTAGAGCGTGAATTGTAATGGGTCAAGTCCAAGGGCAGTCTACCCTAAAATATTATAGGTTAATCTAGAATGTGTCGGCTTGCCCATGGTCTGCGGACCATGGGAATGTATAAATAGAGCAAGGCTCTAGGTTTAGAAGGTAGTTTTTGATGGTAGCTTTGATAGAGATATAGAGTGTATGGGTTTGTGAAAGCAAGAGTGCTCTGAGTCTGTAAGTCTGAGTTGTGGGTGGTAGTGGTTAGAGTAGGCTCTACAACTGTGTGCGCAAAAGCTTGGTAGAGTCTGTAGCTGTGTGCACAAAGGCTTGGTAGAGTCCCCAGTTGTGTGCGCGGACCCCTGCAGCTGTGTGCATAGGGTGGAATTGGATTGTACTGAATGAAAGATTAATAAAGATAAGTGTTTCTGAATTATTGTGTATTTGATCACAGATCTATATGTTTATGCTTATGTTATGGATTTTATGAGTATATTTAAGATTTATGATTGCGCGCACTGGGTTTGACTGTTAAATGCTCGATTAAAGACCTTAAAGAATAGATAAGATCTATAATAATTGCAATAATTCTAAGAATCTCATAAACACCCCATTACAGATCTTCGTGAAGGCCATACAGCTGCGGAGAATAGCATGAGTGCATAGATCGGGTTGCGACCCCTCCAAACCTCATCAAGACATCCCTAGGGTGCAGAAACCTGGTTTTAGCACCCTCCAATACTACCTTGGGTGAGACTTCAGTCTGCGATCCGCGGATTGTTGCCGAAATGGCTGGTAGTGCGGGATTTGTTTGGCTAAAAACTCTTCCAAAACTGGGTCAAGGCCCAATAAGCTAACAGCTCGCAACTAAAGCTGCAATTGCTCCTTTTCCTCTGTCTCTTTCTGTAGAGTTTCATACATTATCTCCACCCTTTTGCAAATGTTGAGCATGGTCTCGTACATCGATTTTTCATCCTCTGTCGCTGCACGTTCCATTGTTCACGCTGCAATTCACATCCATGCAAAGACTGCTCTGATACCACTTGATCTAGGTCCAGGTGTGACAAAGGACCTTTCCAAGACCTTTTACTTTCGTGATGTGTTAAATTGAATTTTTAAAAGAACATAGATGAATACATCTACATGCTATAGAGAAGAGGAACATGACAAGAATCAGCAACATAGAAATATAATTCGTTTATAATGGAGTTCATCTAAGAGGTACTACGTCTCCGGGCCCCAGTGTCAAGATGGTGTAGGCTGCTACATTAAGTGTTGTCAATAGTGATGATGTGATGTCGCTATTATATAAGAAAATTCCCTCACACAGGAGTGGCTCCAAGAGATGTTCCTCTATAGTAACTCTCAGTCAAAAAGACTTCTATCATTATGACACAAACTCATGCATGATAAGCATCTCGCCAACATGGCATAAAAGGAATCTCAATGCAAACATGCATGACGAAAACATGAGTATCCCATCAACATACAAAAAAGGGATCTCAAAACACAACATGATGAATCATGACAACAAGTACATCACACATATGATTTCGCATCGCATCAAGAAAGAATCATGAAACAAGTATGAAAACAAGATCCAACACCAAATATCAAACAGGGATCTGTACAACACAATGCATAGCAAAATAAGTACATGAATACACTGCATATACCTCACAACCAGGGGCCATCTGAAGAAGCGGATGTCAAACTGCTGAAGTTGTTGAAGCTGCTCAAACTATCGATCTCACGGTATCAATTGCATTGAAATCGCTGCTCGCACATGAATGCTACACCTGCATTCCACTTAGAAAAGTGGCTGAAGAATAGAATGAGAAAATGAGAAATCTAAACACACCATCAGATTTGTGGCGTCGAATAGTGCAAAATTGACTATCCAATTTTTGAATTCTGAGAAATTGAGAATCTGGGGCTCAAGGAATCTTTTATATTCCCCTTAGATTCCTCAAAGATTCTGCTCCATAGGTGGACTGGAAATCTACAATTCCAAAGGCGAATTTGACCCTGCCATTGTGATCCCTGCAGAAAACCATGAAAAACGACTGTAAACTTGACTATATTTCGACATGGAGAAAAATTACCTCGTCGGGAAAATTTCAAGGATCATGGTTCCGCACCCTATTTCTACAGCAGTCATGGTTCCACCTGCATACTGAAAAATGGCTGAAAAATGCAAAACTCTAATGGAGAAATAGACAATGCCATTGTGTTTGTGGCGTCGAGAAGTGGTGAAACCATATAAAATTTGTCAAAATATGACAAAGTGAAAATTCGGCCCTCCTGCAAAATTCTACCTCGAACTACGTGTACTGCATCCTCTTGTCTCGAAATTCATGCCCGCTCTTGGTTCCTCCTCCATGCCTAGGCACACTAACGAAATGAAGGTTTATATAATTTTTTCAGTGGACGGAATTTACAATAAAGCCCCACTGGCCCATTGGTTAAAAAAAGAAATTGGTTATGGGGAGGTCGGGGGATCAAATCCTGCCTCCCAAAAATCCACGTAATTTTCTTTTATTTGGGCGCCTTTGTATTAATTTGGGGTGCTGTTGGAATGATGCATTAATTTTTGACCTAGGTTTTCATTGATGTCAATATGGCAATATTCTAGATACTCGATGATGATATGAAGCCAAGGGGAAGCAAAGAAGATCCATGAAGAGACAAGAGCAAGGTCATCAAGATAGCCAAGCCATAAGCAAGAGGAGTTACCAAAGGAGGAATATCAAAGCATATTACAGGATATCAGAGCAAGAGAGGCATTCATATATGCAAGGAGGTCTTTGAAAGATACTACCAAGCCAGAGGAGCCACATTGGACTAAGAGGAGCTACAAGAGGAGCATATATATATATATATATATATATATATATATATATATATATATATATATATATATATATATATATATAGAGAAACAAAGCTATCAGAGCTACAAAGGAAACAAATTGCACTATCAGGAGCCATCGGAGGAGCAATGGATGCATTTAACAGCTATCGGGAGCTATTGGCGGCCAAAAACCCATATATGTGTGCTTTAACATTATCAGTGGCCAAAAACTGTATAAATATGCATTTAACGCAAACGGAGGTTATATATGCAAATACACCATCAGCAGCAAAAACCATGCTCATATGCATTTAACACTATCAGAGGAGCAAACGGAGGCTAAAGTGTGTATCTATATATATATATATATATATATATATAGATGCCAAATACACTATCGGAGGTGGAGAAGTATATTATATCGCACCTTGTTGTTATATCGCATCCACGGTAATTGCGATGTATAAAGGGATGTCAACCTCAAACTCCTGATTGCGATATTTATATGGATATCATATAACTATGATATGTGCGGACCCGCTGCGACATTGTGTTATGGTTGAATGCTATATCGCATCCGTCCATCGCAACAATACACAAAGGAATTTCACTCTCCCGATTTTTGATTGCGATGTAAGTCACGGACTCGATGGTTCGATTGCAACATGGTTCAATGCAATATCGCATCCCCATGTTGATTGGCCGTTGGCCATCAGCGGTATCATGGGCCCAACATATAAAGGACCTCCGGAAGTCACGAATCTCCAATTGCGATTTAAGCAGTGGACCCAATACGAGAATAGATGAGGGTAAAATAAATTTGAAGTCCGCCTTTAGCTTTTTTTGCCTGTTTTTCATATATTTCCTGTGTAACTAAAAAATGTATTGCGCTGGGCTTTTGAGGCAAAAAATACATTAAGGAATGGTTCCGATAGTTCAGGAGGTTGAACTACGCTGGTTGCAATTGCGATAGGACATGGCATGTCCGTTACACCGTAAAGATCTGTGTATTCCTGCTATCATTGTTGAAAGGAGAGCTATTACAGTTTTAACTAGCAAGATGTGTTCTTCGGGGAATTTTTGGCACTCTCTTATGAATTAACGTGTCTTGTGAGCACGATGAGATAGAGGAAGCTACAGCGGCAGACAAGCCAGCGGTGAGGAAGCTAAAGCAGGCGAGGAGGAAGCCAAAGAGCCAACGAGAAAGAGGAATCTGATAATTAGAGGATGAGGTATGAATAAAAATAGGAAAAATAGAGAATAGTAGAGGGGTTTAAAGTTGTTAATGTTGTTGAAGGATGTTAAAACGCTGTGGAAAATAAGCTGGAGGAGACAGAGGCAGCGAGAGGATCCAGTAGAACAAAAAGAGGGTCAAAGGGTCAACAAGATAATAGACAATCAAAGGGTAGAAGGTGCCAGCAGAGAACATAAGCTTGAACAGGAAGTTGTTCTTTATGTAGAGCTTAGTGAAGCTAACAGTAGACTGACTAAAGCTGTGTGAATACATTATCAGAGAGCATGAAGGCTATTGGAGGCTATGTGTGGGCAGTGTGAAGAGTTGTAAAGAATTCTTCATAAGAATACTGGCTGTCATTGATGCTATAGCTTGGAGACTACAGTGAAGCTATAATCAGACAGAACTCAATAGAGAAGAGTTCTGAGAGCAGAACATTATTATCAACTGAACCTTGACAATATTGGGTCAGAACCCTTGCAGTTGGTGCCTCAAAAGTAAGTAGGATTGGAGTCCTTAGGGCTGGTGTCTCAGAAGCAAGAAGGATAGGAGTCCTTGGGGTTGATGCCTCAGAAGTATGAAAGATAGGAGTCCTTGGGGCTAGTGCCTCAGAAGTAAGAAGGATTGGATTCCTTGGGGTTGATGCCTCAAAAGTAGGAAGGATAGGAGTCTTTGGGACTAGTGCCTCAAGAAATGAAAGGATTGAAGTCCTTGGGAGTTGGTGCTCCTAAGTCCAAGATTGGTGTCTTGGCGAAATAGAGTTGGTGCTCTGGAGGTTGGAGCCTCACCAAAGTCTGAGTTGGAGCTTGACAACTAATTGCAACCACTTATATATTATATCTATTTTACTACAAAGATTATATTAATAAAAGTATTGATTATTGTTGTTCATCTTGTGTTATGAATATAAATTGTTTAACTGGTAAAACAGTAGTCGAAAAAGAAATATTGATTCACCCCCCTCTCAGTATTTCCAACATTAATATTTGGGGGTACATTTGTTTTGAATTGGCACATTAATATTTGGAGCGCCGTATTAAGTGGGTTATTTGTTGTACATGGGGTCACCGCACGGTGGCGGGTCAACCACGTGGCTGGTGCGGCTCAGTACTCACTGGCCTCCCCAAATTCATATGTATGGATATGTATGGTGAGGAGAGGTGTGGGGTGGTGGGGTTGGTGGCCCACCGCCTCCCCCTTTTTTTATAATTTTTAATATAATAGGACAATTTCAAAAATTTCAAAATTTGACTGAAGGAGTCAAATTAAACAGGCCACAAATTCGCCCGGAATTTGGCCTAGGTTGGCTAGAATCTGGTGGCCCGATTTTGTCCAAATTGCAGCCTCCTTAAGCCTACCGAGTCAGCAAAAGTCAACCAAACTTTGGCTGCTTCTAACTTTCGTAGACGGACTCGATTTGACGAACCATTCACACCACCGTGATCAGGACGATGAGATCTTTAACATGAACCTGGTTCGAGCATAATCCAAACACTTTGATTTTTGAGCTTTCATAAGCCCTCTTTGTCTTGTGTGTCGCTGGAGCCACCTGGATCATCAAAGCTATTGCATTCCTTATTTAAGGAAGCTTTTACTTTGGGTGAGTTAGTTTTTAGCTTCCCTTTTCCTTTATTTAATACCGGGGGAATATTTCGGGGAATAGTTTCCTCTTGCTGTTCAGTTTCCCTCGACCTCATTTTTGAAGATGTGAGATCATACTTTTGATGTATATGTGCTTGCATGAAATATGAAAATTGTTTACAATAATCCCCCAAGGCCTCCTCATTTGTTGTTGCTTCTCTATCAGGGCACGTCTCATGGTGAACCATGTTTTCCTATTCCTCTTTAGAGAAGGAGGAATACAAGCTTCCTTGTGTCTCATATGTATCTGGTTTTTGTTCATTTGGATCATCTTCTAAATACAGAGGAGGAGGGATTTGATCAAGTTGATATTTTATTTCCCTTTGAAGTATCTGCAATGGTGGCCTTCGGTACTATGGGTTGTAACCTCAGTTGTTACCTTGAGCATTCTGTTTAGGGAGATTCTTGTTCTCAAGCTCAAGCTTCACCACTTTGTGTGATAAACTCTTAATGAGATTATCCATTTCTTCCCACTTCAAATCTAGTAATTCTTTACCTTGACCAGAGGAGGATGCTTCTTCTTTCCCCCTTTTCTTCTCATGAGGATTATTCTTTCCTCTTGACTTCCCTGCTGAGGTGAAATTTTCTTCCACCTCAAGAGCATCCACTTGGAGTTGATCTAAAGTACGAGACTTCCTCTCCCTCAGGGTAAAGACAAATTCAGACTCAAGGGCTCCCACAAATACTACATGAGCAACAACTTGAGGAGGCTTTATCTCAACAGGCAGATTATTATATTTCTTATTGAATCTTTTTATGAATTTTGAAATGTCCTCTTCTGGCTTCTTCCTTATAGCATTGAACTCTATGAAGACATACTCATGATCTCTTTGTTCACCCCACTTTTGTGTGAAATATTTTTCGAGTTCTTCCTAGGTGGTGATGGATGCATTGGGTAGGGCTTTAAACCACTTTCTGGCTTCTCCATCAAGGGATTGACAAAGAGTCTCAGGACCACATCCGGTTATTCAACATTTAGATTCTCAACAAAAGCACAAAAGGTTTCAATGTGTCTCTGTGCAGTGTTTTCATCTTCCCCATTGAACCTAGGAAAAATCTTTAGGTAGTCCTGAGGCATAGCACTTAGGGCTTGAGGTAAATTAAGAGGGGCATATTTATTCTATAAGAAGCTTAGAACAACCATCTGGATTAATGGGGAAGGATTAAGATTTACAGGAGGAACTTAGGCTGAAATCACAACAGTTGGAGTAACTAGGCTAAGAGTAGTGTGACTGAGATTATAGTGGATATTGTTATTATTGAGGATAGATTTACCTTTTCAATCTCAGGAGGAGGAGGAAATGAAATGAAAGGAATCGTAACTGAGATTTCTTTCTCTTCGATCTCTGATTTTGGGGCACAATTCTCTATCTCATCTTCTGCAGGGTATGTAAGGACCTTAGGAGTAAAATCTGAGTAGTGGATGGCAACATTTTAGGAGCTGGAGGAGAAAGCTTCAAAGAATGATGAGACAGTAGCACAGGTAGTAGGATTTTTCTCCTTCTAGACTCTCCTGAAAATTAATTTCTCTGGGTCAGATACAGAAGGGGTTTTCTGTTAAGAGGTATCTGAGTGGGTGTGGGGCTTTCAAAAATCCAAGATGATAAATGACAATGAGATGTGTGGAGTCACCAAGGTGATGAGGATGTAATCAGAACGTCTTTGCACACCTACACAAAGAGTGCTTAACCTGTCGTATCCCGGGGGAAAAGTCGTTGAATACATTCCCTGATAATTGTGCCAAAAGATGTTGTCACTTCCATAGACATCATTGGATTGCTTACAAGACCAGTGCCTGGTAACATCTATCTTTATGTGTCCTATATGATCTTCAGGAAACTGGAGACATCATATACATCTTATACACATAGTAATTACAAATATACAAATAACAACATGGATTGGTTCCTTCATCCAAGGACATAAGCCATGTATTTCTAGTATCTTTTCACTTATACAACTCACAGGAATATAGGTATAAACTAGTGGAGGCTGAGTAATTTGAGGACTTATAGTTTAATCAGGGTTTACAAAGTAATGAAAGAAGAGAGGGAGAAAGACTAACTCATCACATAGAGCTTGAAACATCAAGATTTCTACACTTATCTGAGTTAAATCTAGACTTGTGGATGAAATAGGATTGGATGCTATGATTCATGGAGCGCAAATTTAAAGATATAATCTCAAAGATACATACAAACATGTGCATTAACTAGTCAACACAAATGAATCTGTAAGAACATATGAGACATTTCTGGCAACTACAATTGCATGGAATCAGAGAGGAAATGTAAACATAATGGAAGTTTAATAGAGAAATAACATATTGTAATACTCGAAGGTTGGAATTGCCACTATTTCATTTATATTAAGAAAGATGCAAATCTGGAATCCATACAGTTTCAGAAATAATTTATAGTTTTTCCATAGAATTCAGAACCCTTGTTAAGTGTTTCTTCCTCCCTTTTATAAGGAGAGGGAGAAACAAAGAATTACAAAATATCTCAGGAGAACCTCCAGCTGCCAACATGGCTAGCTATCTCGGCGCGCTTGCTCTGTCACCTCCCACTATTACAACAAAAAGATGCCTTTATTGGAACTAAAATAGCATAACGAAATCAATCAAAAATAGAAAAACAAAATTCAGAAATGAACTAAAATGACGGTCTTGTAAATATCTTCAATCCACTCATCTTTGTTGGCCTCTAGTTCAAACTGTGTCTCTGCAAAATTATACCTCATGCTCTCGGCGGATTCCTTGTCGCTTTCTACCTAAACCTCTTTAATTCTTCTTTTGCAGGAACCGGGAGTGACATGTGTAATAGCCATAATAGACTCAGATCATAGTTGTCGACTCATCCGCCCTTCTAGACTCCCTGTAAAACACTATCGAAGCCCTGAGATGCCCCGTAATATTGTTTTATCGCTGAATAGGGGGTTCTCTCCATCAACCTTTTACACTTAAAAACATCATAAAACATGTGAGTTCTGATCCCCTTTAGGCCCCGTATGGTTCATCTCCTATTTGTATTCCTTCTCATATGACCAGGGGCAGTGACCTAGTGCTTAGCCGAATATTGGAGATCGACGAACACAACTTTCTTAGACCATGTCTCTAGTTGCACCCTCCTCTCCTTTCCAATTGCGATAAGCAGGGACCGTCAATCACTAATTTACAAGATGTCATCAGATCTTGCCATGTGTCACCTTGTGAGTGGTGACAAGTGTCATCCTGTTTTGGCCCAATTTGACCCCTTAAAATGCCAAATCTGCATGCCATGTGTCCTCCATACCACCACATCATGTTGACATCAGCTTCCATGTGTGTTTCTTGGGACCAATCTTGTGCTACCACATGGCCCTACTTAAGGAGAGAGAAAGAGCCCACTTGCCTTTGGTTTTTCACAACAATCCTTTGTTAAAAAAAATTGGCCCTCATGCCACTTTCCACTATCGTATCTCAACATCGCAATATCGCAATTTTTTGGAGTTGTAACCCTTCTGTCACGCCGATCGCTGATTTTCAATGCCCTGGACCTGCTGATTGCCGATATGCCTGGATTGCAGGAACTTCGATTGTGATTTACACAGGACCTCTACAATGTGCAATCGCCGATATGCGGAATCGTAGGAACCTCTAATTACGATTTCTGATATTGGCGGGTCGCTGATCTCTGATCGCTAATCTCCCTGCTCTTCCTTGTTGCTACTTCAGAAAAACACCAATTTATGATTGCGATGAGCTCGCAGACCTTTGATATGCTTTTCTCCTTCACTTTAAAGGCAATAGAACCCCTGAACTTTAACAGACCATATCTTTTGATCCAGAAGTTCATTTTCAGACTTCCATATACCGTTGGGAAGCTTGTTCCAAGAACTAGGCAATGGAGAGGGTCCAATTTAGCTTTGAGAGATTTTGCAGTTTGAAAAATGGCTTCAAACTTCACTGCTATTTGGCACTTGGGACAACTAAAAACTCATAATGCAGCGAGTGACAACAATATCCTTCATATATCAATCTCCACAAGTTAGATCCATAAGAAAATAATTTATACTTCACACTTTCTTGCCATACCTTGAAATCTGTAGTAGTAAGAACATGTATTCTTTGAGATTTCATTCTGGTAAAAAAATAAAAAATCGCCAACAAACTCCATATCTACACTCCAACAATCAGGTTGCAACCAAAAGCCCCACTCTTATAGAAATTGTTGGAAACCTTGAGCACTACTAGGGGATGAATTTGTAGTGTGATTTATTATCAATTTTACCACTTTAAACTTTTCTATTGAATCACACATAACCAGGAACATATCACATAAACTATATCATGAGCATAAGCCATGAAAGCAGCTAAAATGAGATAAACATGAGAGCAAAAATGAATAACTAAACCATCAAACCACAAAAACAAAAACCATCATCACCCATGAGACACAATATATTTGGTGGAAACCCTTCTGGGAGAAAAACCACCCTTGTTGTTACTGTGTTGCTCTGAATCTATATTATGTCAATAAATTTATATTTTAAATAGATAGCTAACTCCCATTAGCTAGGAGACTCGACCTCATATACTACTGGCCAACACCCATCAGCCAGGAGACTCGATTCTACTGATCAAATCATAAAACTATGTTCTTAGAAAAATCTATGGACAACCATCCTCTGAAAGACACCACAATCAAAGATCCTTGCTCAACTCTGATTGGGCTATCCAACTCCCATTGGATGGAGAAACCATTCCTTTCTCCAATTATATGGAATCATTACTCCACTCTCATGAAATCACCGCTCCTCTACACTATGCATACCTCTTTTCATATATTTTCACACTGGATCCAAGATGCTCTGCTCAACTAGACTCAACTGCACAATCCAAACTCCAACAACAAGACACCATAAAAAATTCAAACAAAATCACCAATAATATATGCTCTCTAGACCAGAAAATAGTGGCACCAATACATGCACCAAATATGCAATACCATAACTAACCAACAACAAAAACATATGTCATACTTAGCCATAATATCAAACCCTCAATATATTTGCAACAACAAAAAAATCTGCCATAAACACCAGCGGCTTTGCAAAAAAAATGGATTAGTCACCATAATATGAGACACTCCACACTCTGTCTCATCTCTACTATAAAATCTACTCCATATACTAAAAACAATATTTTTTATAGCTCCATCAACTCTTCTTTGCAAACTGATATCTTTGTTTCCACAATTTTCTTCACTCACTGTCATTTGCACTCACGCACTAGCTATATTTGCTCATAAGAAATTTTGGAGCATTATATTCTTCTTTGCAGTTGTCTCTCTCACATATCACTCAACCAACCAACACCCAACTCCAAAATGAAGTATTTAAAACATACAGGGTGAAATTCACTTTTGGATTGGGATCAAGGGTGCACAAATTTGACGAAATCTAACCATTATCACCACTACTTGTGAAATTAAGGTATTCACACCTATAGGAGGACTTTTCCTACCAAATATTACCTTTTTCAATTAGTTTAGAACCTTCTAGGAAATTCCATGTTGAAATACTCTGGATGTGAGCGAGGAATGCGAAGGAAATGTCATTTTAAGCCTTAACTGCACCCACAAAACTAGAAGATTTCAGTTGTAGTAGCACTCACAATCTTGCCAAATTTCGATTGTAGCCTTCCAATTGTACGCACAATATTTTATCCCTGCAGTTGGGGAAGAGTATACGGAAAAACATAGGAACCTCAACTCTGAACCTCTACCACCTATTTGGTCACCTTTATCACCTCCTATTCATGCCTCCAAGTGACACTACCAAGTTGACCTAGAAGCCAACAAACAAGGGTTGAATTAACTACCAACAAGTCCTCTACTCCCTACTGACACCCGCACAAGTTGTAACATATCTAAGAAACCCTGAAGCACATCTATGTCATCTCCATCATCATCAAAAGGCCTACACATCGTTGCAACAAGTCATCCTCTAGTTCTTGCACTAGGTCATGAACAAGAACATAAACACAACTAGCACAGGAGGAAAAATCAATTACCACATACCACATCTCTTCCATCATCTCATCATCAATACATCACAAGGTTGATATCATAAGGTTATCATCAATGCCAACATAACCATCTCAATGCCAACTCAACCAGCTGCAACTATGCTACAAGGAGGACACCAATACAGTAACTAGGCTACATAGGTTGACATCAATGCCAACATGGCCTAGTTGCCATCATGAAACCAATTCCGACATCAACTAGCTACAACCATGAACACCATCATGCCAAAATTCATTACATATATTTGTAGGCACTGACTTGCTGGAGGCACCCACACCTAAGAAATCCAAGCAATGAGTTATGGTAGGCTACAACCTGATTAAGGAACCAACCTCAAAAAATTTCAGGCAACTACTCACAATAGGCTAACACGTGATTGAGGCACCAACCTCATAGATGAGAAGGCTTCATTTTTATCTAGGCTTCGACCTAATTGAGGTGCCAACCTCAATGATATGCAGGCTTTGACTTGATTAAGGCACCAACATCAGTGGAAACACTCACCTCCTTCTTCATCTCTATGTGGACCACTTTCCAAATATCTCAAACAGAATCCGCCTACTCTTAAATCAATATAAATCTTCAAATTAAACAAATTGTTGTAGTCATACTATTGTCAACAACCTATCATATCCTGTCCAAACTCTGTTTCAACTTGCTCATCAATCTGGTCACATAAAAAATTTCTCAGAACTTGTTCTTTCCATACACCTAACATCAATTGCAACCTACTCATAAGCTCCCAAAACACATACCACTAATTTTGAACATCAAGAAAACATCATAAAGGCTTTTCATGCCTTCATAATTTTTCATCACTAAACCTTAATCACCATGCTTCTTCCAGAAACCAAATTGGTTTAGAAATGAGCCCAAAAACCTCAAAAAACTATATAAAATCAATATTAAATTAATTATTCTATAGAAAGGCCATTTCAGGACATGTTCTACAAAATGGGTGTATTATGGAAATGGTTTTGCCAAAAGGCACAACTTTGACCTCTTATTTTTTAATTCTATAAAATGAAACTTATAGTGTCGAAATAAAAAACAATTTTTGACCTGATAACCATCGAGGCTCGAACTTGTGACCTCGGGTGCCCACTATGATCCAATACAAAATGCACTATATGATGATGGTAGCAAAGTTATGCTTTCAAATTATATTTGTTATCAATCCATTGAATGAGACTTCAAAATGAACAGAACATGGGACCCAAACCTTCATTTATCATGTGCATGGACAGGGGAACAATACCTAGCTTATGTGACATGTTGCATTATGTAACACATAAATGCATGGGATAATATTTTCCTTGTATTACTAACCACGTAGAAATATAACAACCAACCATGGAATAGTCACCATAAGAGCATATCTACCTGTCACAGCTCATGGCATACCCAAAATTTAACATGTCAATCCATGTTGCACCAGCTCAACATCTAAAATCTATCATATCTCCACTGCAATACTACGTATCAAAAATATTAGTGTGGTTTTCAAGAACTTGAGTCATTTGACATATCTTGTACATTCCTTGTTAAATTAAAACCAAAGAAACACCTTTGCTAAAAGTTCTATTATTTCACAACTTTCGATATGGTAACCAAACACCACCTTTGTTACATATAAATATAGTGGACATTTGACCTCAATATTTGTTAGGTAATAGCCTCTGATATATATATCTAGTCCATTAAAAAATAGTTAAGCTTCTCTAAGGAAAGACCAGATTTTCCACTAATTTATATTTTCCACTTCCAACACTCTATCGTCGAGCCTACATTGTATTATTACAAAGAGTTCTACCTCCACCAAAATTCTATCATCAACCTCTACTCCATTGCCATAATTGAATCGATAGTTCTTCCAAAACAGAACGTCAAGCTTCTCCCATGAATGAAATCAAACATATTCAAAAGGTACATAGTGAAACTAGTTCTAAATACTCATTTCTAGCACATCGAGTTTCGACTATAGCCAAAACAATAACAAAACTAGAACTTTGTTGGCTAAAAATGATGAACATGTTGAGACCTTGCGTTCAAGCATATGGGCCAACAAAGGCTCACCATAGTCTAGCATAGAACTGAAATTTTCACCTTACTCAAGAGAATAACGTGTCTCACCCGAGGCACACCGCAGCCTTACTTAGTTAAGGGACTAGAATCAGGCATCAGAGAAAATCATATGAAGCACCAACACTCGTTAAACTCATAACCAAGACATCAGACATGCAATCGGTGCTGAAGATAATAGATTAATTATTCCAAGGACACAAAACACACATATGCATTCATAACAAAAAAATTTAAAATGGAACCAATAAACTCATTAGGAGAAGAATCTCAAGCATCCTTGCAACTTCCTCTTTCACTAATATCAAACATCATTACATCAATACATTTAGATCAGAAACCTTTTCAACAAAACAAACACTAGAAATATAAGCTAACATATAACCAAGAGATTATAGAATCATGCAGAATTAATGGCCTCTACGAGAACATTTAGGTACCCTTCTCTCCCCTTCTCTAGCTTTTCCTTCTGCCTTTTAAACATTGCGCTCACCTAAACTGTTCCTTTCCTCCTCGTATGTTCCATCGTTCTCTTTTCGGCTTCCTTAATTACTTAGTTGTGAATTATTCATCAAGTGTTAACGAACGTTTGGGCTCGGCTATGGCTCCATGTGCCCTTGTTTCTCTGGTCAATCCTTCAAAACTACTAGTCTTTAATGGGTTCCTTATCCTTCTTTGGCTACTTTCTTCTCAAATTTCCAATAGTCATCTTTGGTCAAAATGTAGTCAATGTTAAAACATGACAAAACTTAATTCCTCAAAACGAAGGGCCAACCAAAACTTGACCATGGTCCATTGACTCATCCCCGAGTCAATAATTTGTTGGTGCTGCTAGTGCATCCTACTGTTGTCATGCTTCTGCCTATGTTTCTCTTGCTTTGTTTGTTCCTTCAAATGAAGGACCCAACTCCAAGATAGACACAATGGCTACATTATTGAACTGTGTGTACTCAGTGAGCGCTGCCTACCATGAACCAGTAATGGTGTTTGCTTGATCAATGAACTATGCTACGATTTTGGTTGTTTGTTGGGCATGACATGTCATTAAGAGGGTAGTCCATTGATTTTATACCTCCTTGTTGATATGTTGTAGCTTCTGAAAGTGACCCTATGCAGGTGGCTTGAAATGCTGGAGAAAAGTCTTAGTCTTGCTTGATTCATCCTCAATTTACTGAATCTGACTTTCAAGGGCATCAACATGTGCTAGGAGCTCCTGTTGTTGGTTATGGTATTTGGTCGCCATGGCTTGGTTGAAGAACTGATTAGAATATTAGCACAAGGGGTAAACTAGTTGATTTTTCTCTTCCAAGCAGCTTGACCAATCTCGAACTTGTGCTAAAAGTCCTTTAGCTTCTCCCATAACCTGGATGATAGAGGCTTTCAAACAAGCCACTTTGGTGAATTTCTACTCAAACTAGCTAGCATACTGGGATGCTGGATCTTGTAGTTCCCTTTGAGTGGCGTCAATAGTTATTTTTAGCTCTTGGTTTGTCGAAATTAGGTCGGTGCAAGCCATTTTGATATGATCGCAGTAGTTTGATAGAATGCAGGACAAAAATTCTTCTGGTGCATCTGGCACTATGTCAAAAATTGAGGGCCAAAGATCTTAGAGATTGGCACTGATGTCATCAAACAAGTTTTGTAACATCTTCTCATCTTGAAGAGCTTGATCTCATTCTGCAGCAATGGAAAGAATATGATGTTGTTGTTTCTCATGTTTAGTTTCCAGAGTGTTGTGCAATGCCTTTGCTTGGCATGCAACCAATTGAATGAAATTAAACAGTTGAGAGGATGACCAATTTTGGAGGTCATCAGTGGTCATAGTATTGGGTTTGGGGAACAGACTCTGGAACGGTTAGCCACTGACAACTAATTTCTCAGACTGCCCTTGGGGTGAGGTTTCTCGTTGCGAGGGCTCGCCGGTGTGAGGACTGATATGGTCTAGTCTAGATTGTGGTGGCATAAAGGAGGTGGGGTAAACGGTTAGAGGCAAGGCATGTATGTTTTTTGTGCCTGAATTCTCAGAGCTGACATGCTAACTAGTTTCCGTGAATGGGCTAGGCCCCAGTAGTAAAGATAACAGAGACGTAGCAACATACTCTGTGCTTGTAGGGGGAACTGTGAGTGTCTCATTTGTATTCTTCATAACTGATTAGATAACTGAGTCCACCTCCATTTTTGTTGTAGTACCAAGTGGATTTCTGGATGGAAGAATTTCTAAGATGGTGGTCAAGGTGGAGTTTGTTCAAGGTGATGGATTGCATGACATTGGGGATGCATCGAATGTAGACGGTGGGTTTTCTTCAGTGATCACTGTTCTGGTATGAGATTGTGGTTCCTCATTAGTAAGGCCAACCACTTGAGTAGAGGCAACTTTAATGGGTCTCTTAGGTATTGAGGGTGGCATGGTGGTAAAGGGGTAGGTACTTCATGTGGTGGGTTCAATATGTGAATGCGGGTCCACTAAGGGAATTGAAGCAATGGTGGGGCTGCAGGTTAAAGAAGTAATTGGAATAGAACTTATAAAATCAGAAAAGGAAGGGAAAGGAATTATTAATGCCCCGAGGAAGTACATCATTTGTGTCTTGAGCCTTTTGATGACTAGATTGAGTGTTTCTTAGATCAGGCTCTTTTGAGAGGCATTAGGGGTTTCTCTAGGAAACGATTCAGGCATCATCCCTTCAAACGAACATGTCATCTTACCTTCCCAAATTTCTCTGGCAACTCACGCAAGGATGAGCCTTTAGTATGGAATGCCTCCTTTGAGAGAACAAATAGTTGGGCCGGCATCTGGAACGTGTCAGGGTTGATGCACGTAGGTCTAACCTAGGTGCTTCCATGGCTTATACCAAACCATATATCTTGAGAATATTCATCCAAGAGGGACTGTGGGATCCTAGGCCTAGCATTAGTGACAGTTAGCATTTTCTGGTATCGTCCAGCAAAAGAAGTCTCATTAATTTCTTTGTTGTTAGGGTCCTCGAAGGTCTTCCATGGTGAATATATGAGTGTAAGGGGTTGATCCTCGAAAACCTATGTCATTTCTCTACCTTACGATGGGAACTACTTCCACATAGCTAAGCTGAAAAAGAGATATCCATATATAAATTAAGTTGCCCTCTTGCAGACATCTTCATAGGCTTCGAAGAGCTCATTTAGCATAAAATTGTGCCAGTTTAATTATGCACCTTGTACACCGGCTTTTGTGACTTAGATGGTATCCAAGGTACATTCTCCCCTTGAGAAATGGTGTATGATATTCCTAGCAATTGTATAGTAGGTTAATTTGATAGTAGAATTGTTAATTGGTTCAATAAGAGCTCCCTTACCATTGCGTTGAGTGTTTTATTTGTTGAAGTAGTTGTCGTCGCCCATTTTCTTTCTTTGTTTTCAAGTATTCTAGAATGCAGTTGACACCACAATAGAAAACCGTGTGAGTCTGTGAATGTAGATGATGTGGATTGGGTATTCCTTATTAATCCATAAAGACCCTCCATGCATTTTGTTGATGAGGATTTGGCACATTGCATCATTGCTCCCGTTGTGCTGAACACTCATAGACTCTGCAAATTTAGCAATGTTGACATCTATAGGCCTCTGAAGTCTTCTTTAACTCTTGACAACTTGATTCCATCGGATTTGGCAAAAAAATATGTACAAAATTCACACTTGAGCATTGGAAAATGGAATGAATCTAAGAGGTCGTTATCCACAAGCATAGCCTTGTCATATTTGCCATAGAGAGGCTCAATTTTAGAGACTCTAGAGTCTAGTTTGGTTGTTGGAACAAAGATTATGGTGTTAGCCATGGTTTCAGTTTGATGACTATACATAATAGATACAGGGGGCTTTAGTTTGGGCTAAGGTTCAAGGAAATTCGACACGTAATCTAGACTGGCTAATTCAATCACCTATGCTTCACTTCTAAGGAACTTATCATTGCCATGCAAACTAAATAGAAAGACCAAACACAACGTTTGTGATTAGACCACTTAACTAATTAATACAATAACTTTCCATACTTGATCCAAATCTTGGAAATAACAATGATTATGACCTGGTCCTGACCCAAATGACGCGAAAAATAAAAGAGTGTGGGGATAATGGGTAATTATGATGATATGATGGCAAGTTCTTAGAAGTTGATGAAAGAATTGTGTTAGGGGTATCACGAGAGATATTTAGCCCAAATTTAAACTGATGCAGGGAATTGTTATTAATTATTATGAATAAGATGACTGACATGTGTGTCTCCCCAACCATAAGTGATTGCAGAGGGATGCACTCAACTGATGCTACAAAAAGAGCTCATGAAAATTTATTTGTAATCGACTCAACTAAAACAACTGATGGAACTAAAATAACTGATGAAATTGAAGAGAATGACACATTTAAATAACTGACTGAATCTACCTAGGCTTAACTATGATCCCCTTCTGGAGATCAAATCATTTTGATGTAGAAGCAGTTTTTTCGTGGAAGGGCTTCAGGTATACACCATTAACCCAACTAGGAAATAGGAGTCCATCCAATTTCTCAAGCTTGATAACTCCTAATTCCTTTACTTCCACAGTAATGAACGGTCTTAACTAATGCATTCTCAACTTTCCAGTATGCTTTAAGAACTTACTGTCGTATAGGAGGACCTAATCCCCAACTAAAAGGTATTTCCGCTTTATGTGTTGGTCGTGCTATACTTTCTGCCTTTCCTTCTCGATAGTTTGGTGGAAATATGCTCGAAATCTGGCTTCGTCCAACTCCTAGAGTTCATCTAAGAATTTTATAATTGATTCATCTTATGTCATGTGTGTATCCCATGCAATGAAGAGGTTGGGGTGATGAACTCGGTGGGTACTACAACTTCTCATCTGTAAACACACTGGAAGGGTGTATATTTGTGCAGACACTTGAAGGTTATATGATAATACCATAATGTGGCCAAGACTCATTCATTCTAGTCATACTAGTTAGCAGAGCATATCTTGGTGAGGCCCCTTTATAATATTTTGTTAAAAGCTTCCACACTACCATTTTCCTAAGGGTGGTATGGGTTGTTATTATGGTGCTAGATCATAAATTTCTGCATTAATGACGTGACTGTATCATAAATGAATTGGGTCCTCTGGTCACTTGTGAGGCTTTAGGGGGAACCCAAACAGAGTGATAATATTTTCAAAGATGAAATTGGTGGTAATGTCTACAATGCAATATTTAATTGACACAACTTCAACCCATCTGTTAAGGTAATATGTGGTAGTAATAATGTACCTAGAATGGGAGTGACACACTATAGGATTAATGGGTCCCACAAAATCGAACACCCACTTCTCCAATGTTTGCAATGCCCGTAGTAGTTGTAAGGGAAGATCATCTCGGTTCAATGGATTTCCCACTCATTTGCAAACGTCGCATTTCTGAGTGTATTCCTTTGCATCTATGAAAAGTGTAGGCCACCAGAGTCCTACTTGCAATACTTTCCTTGCGGTGGCCTTCCTGCCCATATGTCCACTTATGACTCTAGAATGGCATTCCCATAATACATCATGTTTCTCATGATCATGAACACACCTAGGCAATATCTGGTTAAGGCCCATATTGTATAACTGACTTTAAATCAACTGGTAATCTGCAGCTTGGCCCACCATGTGCCTCTGTTGTGTCATTGTGTACTATTCCAGGCATTTACTTGTGGTTAATAACAATATAATGTCCTCCAAGTAGTCTGGTATGGCCTCAAATCGAAACGGTCAACATCTGGCAATTGATCATCTACTGATCCCCATCTTCACCCGAATCTAACCGAGAAGGATGATCAAGGCCCATGTTTAGCTTTCCTAGCTTGACAATTACTTCAAATGTGAACTCTTGGAATAACAGAAGCCATCTACAAATCTTTCCTTCAAGTATAGGATTTTTCAATAAGTACTTTAGGGTCGAATGATTAGTAGAGAACTTGAACGGGCCCCCTAGAAGATAGTGCCGAAATTTTTGTAGCGTGTAAACCATCGCAAGTGCTTCGCACTCAGTGGTGGTATAATTTCTTTCCGTCATAGAAAATTTTATGCTAGAAAAGTATATTGGGTGATCAAGGTTGCCATCTCTGAGTTAATACAAAACAACTCCCAAGGAAATTCCTGATGTGTCAATATGGACATGAAATTGCTTGTTCCAATCAGGATAGACCAGGATTGGTGCAGTTGCTAGTTTTTACTTCAACACATTGAAAGTAGCTTCACTTTCATCAGACCATGTAAACCTTTCATATTTCTTCAATAGATTTTCCAGTAATGCAGTGATCATGGCATAGTTGCAGATGAATTTAAGGTAATATCATGTGTAGCTCAGGGTGGATCTCAACTTCTTAACACTCACCAGTGGGGGCATATTTAGGATACTGCAACTTTAGAAGGATCAACACTGACTCCCTTTTTACAAACTATATGGCCTAGAAGTTGATGAGGCTCATCAATGGGTAAATTATATGGACCATAATGCAACTCTCCAATTTACTAAAATCAACGTTTCTCATAATGCTTTACATGTTTTGTTATATTTTGCTTAATGAGAAAGGTAAAGATGAGATGTAATGTCTTGTGGTCTAATGTGCATTGTTTGCAGGTTTTGGAGAAAATTTTAGCTAATTAAAGTGTAGGAACTCAAAGGAGACAAGAAATAGGGATTTTAGGAGATGGGATTTCCCTCCTTAAGTCCTCACTCACTCGAATATTCCTCCATCAAATCTTATCAGATCGGAGTTGCAAGTAGCCGAGCCATTAAGATCATTGGCAGTCAAGCCAGTGATAGTTGAAGACCAGTTCATCTCGAGTTTGGGAGCCAAGCCTCCCTAAATTTAAGGAATTTTTTGGTAACTTCAGTTGTATAAATAAGAGGGCCTAGATACTCGTTAGGATTGAACTTTTTTTATTGTAGCCAAGAGGAATTTTTGAGTTAAGACATTGTGACTAATCACTCTTGTGTATTTTTGATATTTTAATGAAAATGAGAAGCATTCCCTTGATCCAACACTTAGTTGACTCAAGGGTTTAATCTCTTGGGTTAGGGCCCAACCCTAGCAGCAGAGGTTCCTCTTTTTGTATATGTATGCTTAGATTACATTCATAGTTAGCTGTTGAACTAATTTTTTTGTTGTTAATTTTCAAGTATTGGGATGATTAATTAGTTTGATTCCATTTGTGGATAGTTAGAACAATGGTATCATAGTGACAAAAGACATTTCAGAAAAGTTGCTGATAGTGGTTTTCACCTCATCTCTCTTTTGGGATCATTACTTGAGGGACACTTTCATATAGCCCAAAAACATATTTCTTGTGTTTCTGCATAATCTAGGCTTTCTTGATGAGTAGGCCATTGTCTTTAAGTTTCTTAAGATGAGTTACAATTGTCATTTTCGTTCTCTTAAGTTTTTCATTGGTTTCAAAGCACTTCCATACATGAACTTAGCCATTAGATGGTAATTGTTGGGAATCACAATTTCTGTTAGACCAAAACCTACAAGTGTTAGTCAATGATCGCATCGCCAGAGATAAGGATCCATGAGAGGTGGTTAGTCCATGTCAGAAACACACGAGGAGCATTGGTTTATCCAATGCCCAACAATCTCCCCCCCAACGCGAGCCGGGTGTGTATTGAACTCGTGACCTACGCTCTGATACCACTTGTTGGACCAGGTAGTAACTCCTTAACACAAATCGATTCATATATTTTATTCCTTCAGGTTGGTCTTTATCATATACATGAGGGAGAGACTGTTCACTTCATCTCCCGATGACTGTTCATATTACTTATTATTTATTTACATTATATTCACCCAATCCTGATGATTAGTTGTCAACATTCCCCCCCTTAATCTGAAGGGATGTTGGTGAGTCCAAGCATCATTCTGAATCGTTCAAGCTTTTCTCCTCCAAGTGCTTTGGTGAAGATGTCTGCAATTTGCTCATTAGTGGAACAATGATGGAGATGGATTGTTTTGGCCTCAACATGATGTTGAATCAGATGATATTTAGTATTGATGTGCTTCATTCGATCATGGAACCTTGGGTTCTTCGCCAAATTTATTGTGGAGGTATTTTCAATCATGAGTGGAGTTGATTGTACTTGTTTTACCTGCAAATCTTCAAGAATTTTCCTGAGCCACACAATTTCTTTTGTTGCTTCCGCTGCTGCCACGTATTTTGCTTCTGTTGTGGAATCTACTGGAACTGATTGTTTGCGTGATCTCCAGGAGACAGCTCCTGATCCAAGATTCATAGTATATCCTGAAGTAGATACCCCAATTTCTTTGTCTCCATCGAAGTCTAAATCAGAGTATCCAATCAAGCTGAAGTCATCCACCTGTGTATAATTAATTCCAAAGTCTTGAGTTCCCTTCAAGTACCTTAGAAATTTTTTTGAAGCAGACCAATATACCTCACAAGGCTTTTGCATAAATCTGGAGAGGATTCCAACAGCAAATGAAATGTCTGGCCTGGTAGTAGTTAGGTAGTTGAGACTTCCTACAAGCTGTCTATACTTTGTTGCATCCTTAAATTATTTTCCTTCAATAGATGTGAGCTTTAAGTTTTGTTCCATTGGAGTAGTAAGAGGATTACATTTTGTCATGCCAAACCTATTCAACAGATATCCAATGTACTTCTTTTGAGAAAGAAATATGGACTTCAGATGTGGGTTACTTTAATACCAAGACAGTAATGAACATAGCCCAAATCAGTCATTTCAAAACTTTTCCCCAATTCCTTCTTTATGGATGCAATGTAGCTTTCATTGTTCCCTGTCATCAAAAGATCATCTACATATACCATATACAACTTTTTTGCCACTTTCTTGACAAATAAAGTTGCATCATCAAGATCATAATGTTTGAAATTGAGTTTCAGAAGATGCTCAGTTAGTTTTTCATACTAGGCTCACGGTGCTTGTTTGAGGCCATACAAGGACTTCACAAGTTTTCATACTTTATGTTCATGTCCTTTCACAACAAATCCTTTAGGCTAGGACATAAAAACATTCTCTTTTAGATCTCCATTCAAGAAAGCAGTTTTTACATCCATTTGATGGACTTTCCAACCGTTCTGAGCTGCTAAGGCAAAGAGTGTCCGGATGGTAGCCCATTTTGCTGTGGGGGAAAAAGTATCCTCATAATCGACCCCTTCCTTCTGTACAAAACCTTTTGCCACAAGCCTTGCTTTTTGCTTGACAAGTGAGCCATCAGCTTTATACTTGTTCTTGTAGACCCACTTGTAGCCAATTGTTTTGATTCCTAATGGAGGATCAACCAGCTTCCAAGTGCCATTCTTTATGAGGGCATCATACTCCCTTTGCATCACTTCTTTCCATTCATCATGAGAAGCAGCTTCTTTGAAGGAAGTTGGTTCAAAATCTGTAGACAAGTTCAATTCACAATCATAAGAAACATCCATATCAACAAGTGAATTAGAGTCATCTACATCACCTCCATTTTGTCGGTTTGAATTTCTAGTTCCCGTCTTTCCAACCTCATCAGGATGAACACTTTCAAGTGTCTTTGTCAGCCACTTTGGGGACCTTTCTCAGATGGTCCAGGCTGCTCCGTTGATTGAATTGGGACTGAATCAAGATTAAGTCTCCCAATTTTGTCAATCACATCACTTAAAGCATCATCAGTTGTTGGAGTTTCATGCAGGGGAGAGTTTTCTTCAGAAGAATATTCCACATGTTGATCTAGTATAGGAATCCCCCCTTCAAGATGTGGAATTTGATTATCAAATTCTTGAAATGATTTTGCTTTTGTGAATCTATCCAAGTGATCAAGTTGCCGCTCAACAACATTGTCAGTTTTGGATGATTCAAGAAAAATTACATCTCTAGATACAACAAACTTTTTATTACTTCATCATAGAGACGATATGCTTTGGAGGTGTTTGAATACCCCAAGAAGATACATTTACGACTTCTAGCACGAAGTTTGTTTCTATGTACCTTTGGTACCAAGGCATAACAGGTGGAACCAAAGACCCTGAGATGCTTTACCGAAGGAACATGCCCATACCACATTTCATATGGAGTCTTGTTTCTAACAGCATTAGATGGACATCTATTATTTATATATGCAGCACATAGAACAACATCAACCCAAAACATTATCTTTACATTTTGAAGAAGAGCATGGATCGTACCATATTTAAGATTGTCCTATTCATTCTTTCAGCTACACCATTTTGTTGGGGATTATAAGGCACAATTGTTTGATGTTTGATACCATGTTGGCGAAGATAGTTTTCAAATTCATTTGATGTGTATTCTTTTCCATTATCAGTGCGAATAGACCCAATATGAGATTGTGCATCATTTTAAATCCATTTATGAAAGTTCTTGAATGTTTGAAAAGCATCAGATTTGTTCTTCAATAAATAAACCCAACACATTCTGGTGTAGTCATCAATAAATTTCATCATATATTTATTTCCATTTGCAGAAGGAATAGGCATTGGACCACATAAATCTGAATGAATGAGTTCAAGTTTTCTATGTGCTCTTGAATCTGAATCATGAAAAGACTGTTTGCTATGCTTTCCTAGAATGTAAGCATCACATTGCTTAAATTTCCTAGGAATTGTAGGCAAACCAGCAACACCATTTTTCTTCAACAAGCGGAGGCTATCATAGTTCAAATGTCCAAGTCTAGAATTCCATAATAAACTTGATGGAAGTGTACCTTCTTCATGATGGAAATTGTATGAGAAATGTTGTGCACGAGCAGAGGTACCTTGCAGCTTGAGAAGCCTTTCTTCTTCTATTCCCCTCATGACAAGTGAGTGGTTAGATGCTTTTCTCACCTCAAGCTTGCCATCAAACATATGAATGGAGTGATCTTGCTGGCGGATGTGGACCAAGGACAACAAGTTTCTCTTCAATTGTGGGAGATAGAGAACATGATGCAGAAGAAAGTCTGGAAGACCAGGCAATTGAAGCCTGATTGTGCCAAGCCATGATGGCTTGATTTTTGATTGGTCTGCAAAGTATACTGCTCCATCAACATTTTTAGTAAATTCTTCAAAAAAATATTTTCTATGAGTCATGCGGCAGGTTGCTCTTGAATCAAGCAACTAATCATTTTTCCAAGAAGCAAGTGAAGCATTAAATAAATCTTCATTTACTCCAATATTACATTGTGCCACAACATAGTGAGTGGATTCAGGTGCTTTACCTTTGTCTGTATCATCAATTTTACCTTTCTGTTGGTTTCTTTGCTGCTCAATTTTGTCCCATGGTAACTTGCATGTAGAGTCATCATGTGATCCATTCTTTTGTAGCGTATGCAGTGCAAATCTGCCTTTTCTCCTTGAGAGTGTCTGCCCCCCCTTCCTCTGAAATATCTTCCTCTTCCTCTTCGACCGCCTCTTCCTCTGGAAGAATCTTGAGTAGGATTCTTTTCTTTATGAGCAAGGCACACAGCCTCTTCAAAAGATTTAGGGGCTGTCTTCTTTCCAAAAGCTTTCTCTCTTTTAGCAAACTTTTTCACAAGAGATTCAAAGGTGATATCTTTGAGATTTCCATTTGCTTGCAATGACTCAAGATAATTGGAGTAAGTAGGATAAAGTGCCTGGAGAAAAGCGATAAGAGGAATATCCAATTCAACCTTAGTGGATTTGATATCATGCATTATAGATTTTACTTCGGATGCAAGAGCAAGAGGATCATTATTTTTCAATTCAAGAGTGAAGAGTTTAATCATGAGTTGAACAACTTCAAGTGAAAAATGTGAGTCATAGAGTTCTTTCAGGTTTTGTAAGGCTTCAAAAGCAGTTGAAAATGGCGAAATATGGCGACTCACCTCTTCATTTACAGATGCTGCTATTAATGCATAAGCTTTGCTATTCTTGTTTTCCCAAATGACGAGCTCTTTGTCTGAGGTAGGTTGTTCTAGCTCTTTGTGTCCATCTCCAACACACGCTCCTTTCCACAACTCATTGAAAATGAGGGTTTGTTTTATCATGCGGGACCACTCAAGATAGTTCTCCTTGCTAGTGAGAACTATTCCCACAATGGATATGATTGAATGCATTGTAAAATCTTGTACTATAAAAAACTGTGTACTGTAAAAAAAAATATACTTCTGCTGCCAATATATAAAATATTTTCACTTCAAGTGTTAAAGACAAACTGCACTATAATGGCAATATTCTGAAAAAAAATGAAATTCTATTAGCAATATGACAGAGGTGTTGCTACAAAATTATTAGTTGCAGAGCAAGAAGTGATCCATTGCACTCAGAGTGGCGTGCAAGTAGAATCAACTACATTAAATCATATAAAACAACAAGTAATTTTTGCGTGAGTCGAGTCAGTTTCACATCCCCACGCTCATCACTTTCAAGACCGTCTTAACCATTATTTATTCTCTGTATTCCTCTTTAAATTGACCATCATCAACGCATTTGTATGGAAGGGCGTACTGGAGTAGCATACTGGAGCAGCTGCAACGTGAAGAATGTGAAGGGCTATTGTGAAAAATGAAATGCTGCTCTGCGACAAATGTGACAGAGGTTACCACATGTATGCCTTCACCCTATTGTGGCTAGAGTTCCTGCGGGAAGCTGGTTTTGCCCATAAATGAATTCACTGATAACGAGTTTACAACAACTGCTGGAGCAACACACATTACATTTTCCACCTGTGTGAGACTTTCGTATGACAGATCCGAGCCATACTCCTTTCCACTGTGATTCATATTATGATCTGAACTTCCATCAGCGGATTGGGCTATCTCCAGCAGCGTGGAATGAGCAACGAAGAGGCAGACTAGGAGATAACACAACGAAATGCTTCAGCACTCCATCCTGATACATGCCAGAGATGGCCTTCAGTCCACTCAGTAGCACGATGCTCAGGAGGGGAATACGATGCTCAGGGGAATACGAGAACAATTATGTAGCAATACAATTATGCAGTGGGCGCAGAATAATTATGCAGTGGGCGCAGAACAACTATGCAGCAATGATTATAAAAAATACCACATGGACAGTATGGCAGAGAGCCCAGAGAGCATAGAGAATAGAGGGACAAAATATGACAGAAAACTGATACAAGGAGTTACAACACAAAAGCTAATTTTGGGAGCTGGCTCTGATACCACTTGTTGGGAATCACGATTGTCGTTAACCAAAACCTGCAAGTGTTAGTCAACGATCACATTGCCAGAGATAAGGATCCACGAGAGGCAATTAGTCCATGTCACGAAACACACGGGGATCATTGGTTTATCCAATGCCCAACAGTAATAACTCTATTTTCTTTCATTTAATAAATATTTCCCATATATAGATGAATTTGTGCATAGATGCAGACAAGAATGTATGTTGTTACAAGAGCTTATAAATTGTAGGGATACATCATCTCATTTGCCTCATCCAAGCCTTATCCACCCATGTTTCCAAAATCCACTAAAACCTCAATACAAATTCTTGTTTTATAAGCAAAACTTGCCATTTCCATTAAGAAAATCTGACCATCTTGAAGCACTTTATTGAGGCTTGGATAGTGTTCACCCCCTCCATGCCTTATTCTCCCATTATCTACCCTTCCCACACTTCATTATACCTTATATACCACTTCCTAAGCTTATGACATGTTTCCTGTAGTAAAACAAGGGATCTTGTAGTAGAACTAGAACATCCTATAGTTTTCCTATAGGAAATCCTGTAGCAGCCTATTTTGAGCCCGAACTTAGAAAAATCATCACTTAAGATGGGATTAGGCCTCCACTTGACCTCCATACCCTTAAGACCATTCTAAATCTCTTCCTCCATACCTGTCTCCCCTGCCAAAGAACAAGTGAAGATTGGAATTTGCATTCATAGAAAGAAAACATAAAGAATTAAAGTTTTTTTCATTTCTTAGTTAGCACATGCATACATCAGTTATAGTACTCCCTAGATCAAATTCCATGCTCAGTTAGTTTAGATCATCACATGTGAAAAATAGGGTTAAGCTAGGTTTCTTTTGCAAGAGAAACTGTGTCAATGAGTAGCCAAAGGATTTCATGTCACTCTATGAGCATCTTCCAATTCAGTCTTTCATTCCTTAAAATAGGAAACATTCCTTTTCTTTCATTAAGGATAATTTTCCCTCCTCCAGTTGGTAGCTAGACTTATTCTAGTCAATAGAAGACTAGTTTGAGAAAACCTAGTGGTCTATCGCCCCAATTGAACAGTGACAAGAGTAGATATTACATCTATTTGTGTATACAACATTATCACATCCAAGTTCATACCAACCCCGTTTTGATGAATTAAATTTGGTAGTCCAAGGAGTTGCAGCATTCTTGTTGCAATACTAGCACGCATAAAAAGTGTTTTGCCAAAGGGATGATAAATATGCACTTCTTCAAGTTTAAAGAGATCTAACTGTTTAAAACGGTCAAACATCACTCGGAGCAAACTGGAATGAATTTTTAGCAAACTATAGATGGTCTAATAATCCAAGTAAACCTGCAGAATCTTGTGAATATAATCCCAAAAGGTAGCAGTTATTAACACCAAAAATTCGTACACATGTTGGCACAATCCATAAGACACTAAAATGTGTCCAACAGAATGCACAAGCTAACATTTTCCAGCTAAATAGATCATGAAGTTTAAAGAATTAAACTTCTCCTAAGGTCCAAATTTTATAAATTAAAAACAATTGATGTCGTGTGTTATTTCTTCTATAAACATGTGTGTGGAATATCCTTCAAAATCCACAAGGTTGCAAAAAAGGATGACTCAGTGATTCGGGACCACTCTACACACTTGGGGTTGATTCTCTGACATGAGCTCAATATAGTACAACCAAATTTGAGTCACCCTGAATATATGCAGCCTTCAATGGAATCATATTTTCCTACTCATGTGTCATTATCATGCATGAACCAAGAGGGAGAAGATGGATTCAAAAAAATCTATATAAACATGCTATGGGAGAGCCAAAATATGAGACATTTTTATGCTGGAGAAATTACTATCAGAGAAAATCACCATCACATTGTTGAAGCCAAATAAGGGAGGAGCATTAGCATGTTGACCATATTGCTTCTAAGCAATCCATCATCCTAGTGAGAAAACAAGAATCCACCATAGGAGAGTCTTCATACTTCTTTGAGAGAGAGGAGAAAATTTCAAAGAGATTGAGGAAAAGAAACCCCCTTGCTAAGGATTTTTGAGCACCATAGCTCAAATAATTCTCTTCAAGTGCCTAAGATTCATCTGTTTTATTCAACCTCTACTACCAATAGTCAATAAAGGGAGATTTTTCCATTATCTTATTGATTTGTTTGCTCCATTTGAGCATTGTTTGTGTATTTACCTCTTTGTTTAGTTTATGTTTATGTATGCATTGTTTCCACTATTTACAATGTTGTGTTTATTTAAGTATGTCCACTAACAACACCAATTCTACCTATGATCCTTTGTAGGGAACAATCAACTGCTAAGGAGGTGTCTTTTGGTACACCATTGCCACAAAAACACTACCACAGGATTGGAGACCATACCATTGTCTTTTCATTAATATAAAGATTATTTTTACCGGACCTTCTCTCTACACAACCATCCTACAAGGTGCTCAAACAACTCTCTGGAATTTTTACAGACCTCAAGGACCTATTCTGAGCCCGCAGAAGTGAAAATTTTATTTTTCTTTCTCGCCCATGTGACTCTGTGTGTGGCTAAACTCGCGTGGTCACTAGAAAGAAAAAGGAGACTTGTATTTTTCTCTTTTCTTAGGTGATTAGAAGCCTTTAGTGAATTTCCTTTACCTTTGCATTTTGTGTTTTGTGTTTAGTAACCCCAGTTGCTTTACTAACCTCAATTGGTGGAGCAATTAGAGTATTTTCCATTTTGAATTTGCAATACACACATAGCTTAATTAGGGAGAAAAGTAAGTGGCCAAATTCCACATATGTTTATCAAACTATTTTGCTAAAATTTTCTGCAAATCACATAGCTTAATTAGTAAAGAAGCAAGTGGCCCATCATCCATAAACCTTACTACTAACCAAAGCATTTAATTATTCATTTTTTGAGACTAGGAGCAAATGTTAGTAAAAATAGTAAGTAATCTTTGCTTCCCTTGCATCTCTTAGAAGAACCCAGGCTTGCATATGAAAAATTTATTGAATCATTTGAAGTTCCATCTCCCTTGTTAAACTCCACATAGTTTAATAGGAAAAGAGTAAGTGGCTTATAATCCACAATATATTTCCTTTTCCATGCAAGGAACAACCAACACTTAGTGTAATTAGAAGGACATTGTAAAGGATCACCACATATCTGCATCTTATCACACTTTGTATTCTCACTTGCATCACACACTAAGCTTCCACTCGCTTTGTACTCAAAGGCATCCAGTTTTTGGAGCTTTGGGTACTTAGTCTATTTTGACTTACAAAATTACTCCATAAGTGAATTAAGATTCCTTAAAAACAACCATAACTTGAACCAACTAAGCTTCCCCACAAGGGCCACCAACAAATGTATATTTTAGGTTAGGACCATAAGGGGTAGGCATCCCATAAGCCACCATGGTCATGTTACACCTTTGAAACATAGTTGTTGACTTTTTAGGGAGCTTAAAATACTTCAATAATTGCATAGAAAAGAATACCCGAGCATGGCAGAGACTTGATTCAGAGGGGGTTTTTCTTAGGTCCAGTACATGCAGTACTCTTTAGGGCTACCTCACCCATATAGGGCTTGGTACTGATAACTAAATACCAAGAAGCTAAAGACTCGAATGCTCACGTGGGACAAAGGTACTTTAGTGGCCAAAGTTTAGGGCATACTTTCCCTATAGGTGACGGTGCAAGCAATGCTTGAGCCACATTACCATTACCTTGGTTGATTCTTCGGTTGTTGCAAGGCGATGCTAGTTATTTCAAGATATTTCCCCATGACCCATCAGATGACATCTTCGCAAGGCCCAGTTACCTTGAGAGTGGAAAGGAAGATTAGGTCTACATATGATCTTTTATCATACGCAACAAACAAAAACATTTTTCTTGTTTGCTTGATCACATAGCTTAATTAGAAAAGGAAAATAAACCATTTATGTTTGTGATCATATTACATTGATACTTATCTTCTTCCCTCACCATACACAAAGTAGCACACACTCTAATAAACACCATAGGGGACCCCATGACTCCCTGTTGATCTAGACGTTTTTCAACCCTCCCTGCATTACTGGGAGGCGTGCTAGGACTTCTTCCATTTAGGCGTAGAGGAAGTGATGCAACCACCATTATTGGATCTTCTTTTATTTGTGCATCTTTTCTCGGAACCCCTCCTAGAAAAGTACACCCTTCACCGCTCCAGAAAGTTCCCCATGTGCTACCCTTTTTGGGATCACACACACCACTCCTCTGGACAATCCCCGAGACACCTATCGAGGTCGTTCTCCTAAGACTTTCCCACATAGGACCTCTTTGCATATAGTTGTCCAAAATTGTTTTACGATGGCAGGTAACTCGGAAATCCCATTCTTAGCTTCGTTAAACCTACCATATTTAAGCAAGCTAAATAATCACCTGATCACCCATGGCCATAATTGGTCGGCTATGCCCACCAAGATCCCTTCGGAGATTCCAAAGTTCAAAGGAAAGTAGGGTGAATACCCAAGAAAATCTGTCATGAATTTTCACCTCTGGTGTTCGTCTAGTAGTATCATCGATGATACTATTAGATTACGGCTATTTCAACGCACCCTTACTAGGCCTGCAATGAAATGATACGATGACCAACCTTCTACGTCGCACAAAAACTTTAGCTCACTACCTACATATTTCCTCACCTTCTTCCGGCTCCAAGTCTGCCATGATTCAGGTCTGGAACTCCTCACCCACTTCAAACAAACACCCGCTACCCACATCTCAGATCATATACATGAATGGCGAAAACATTGTAGCCTGTGTAAAACCCAGTTTGAAGATAAAGTCCTCTTGGATTTATTCTTGAGATCGATCACATCTAAAATCTCCAAAAACGTGGCAAATTCATCCCTATAGACCGAGGAAGAAGCCATTAGTAAATCTCAATAGTTAGAGCTTATTTACACCTAGTCAGGGCACATCTATCATGTTCTTCCAGATGCCCCGTGCTTGAAAATTTTTAAAGAGATCGCAGGCGCATCCAATGCTACTGACAGATTTATTGGGTCCATCACAAAACCCTCTCAACAACAGGTACTAGTACCCTAGATATTCATTCAATGGCCAAGCATTCGATGCTACACAAAACAAACCACCGTTGAAACATATAGTACACTACCACAATCAACCCCCACCTATGAAAAGTACAGTTAGCAGGGTTAACCAATATCAGCCCCATTAGGGAGGATCATACCCTCCCCCATAGGGAGACCAATACTCCTCTCGGAATATGAATGTAATTTTCTCTTCCCAGAGTCCATACATTAACGAGGGACAAGGAAACTGATATTCTCCTTTCCCTCCACAACAAAATAATAACCCGCCAACACAGAATAATGCAAGGGTAAATCTAGTGCAACCTTCTCTTGCTTCATAGCAACAATAAGAGGAACAGCTGAATCCAACTAACCCCACAAATATTGCTAAAAGAAAACCTAAAAATAACCCAACCAGGGGGGTTAAAAACCAACAGCAACCCCCACGGGCATCGGGAATGGGCAACCCTAACCAAAATCAAAACCAAGGATTGACTAACAATAACCCACAGAAACAAGGCAAGAACACCAATCTACGGACTAATCATTCATGTGCTATTTGTGGAGAATACAATCATTATACCCACCATTGTCCTCAACTTCCTCACTTAAAAATGATACAAGGTAGTTGGGGGCAAGGAAGTAAAAAAACTACAGTGATGCAAGAAAACTTCCCCCATCAGGGAGTGGTTAACACTCAGCAACAAACACCCCACTCTCACCCATCAGGAGGGAACCCCCATAACAATCGTAATCATGACATATTCATGAAAGCAGAAGATATCCTCCTACAAAGAAGGAATCGAAGTTATGAAGCTCCCCAGGAGCCTAGTCCATCCACCTCAACTACAACAATACCTATAGGGTCGTTGACCATTCCTTAACCTTCTATAGAATCTATGCCAAAAATGGTCAAAGGACCTTTATGGCACATCAGACACAACTTGAAATATTCTCATAGCTACATCATAGTCGATGACTTAGCACAATCACCATCAGCCATGTCAGCAGTAGAAGTCTTGCAAACATGCCCAAGCCAACAGAAAGCCTTACTTTCCACTCTAGGCGCAATTGACCCATCTGATTCTCGCCTAATGATCTTCGAATTTGATAAAGCTACTCCACGACTACCTTCAGTCGTTACTTTTTAAATTCCAATCTAATTCCAAAACATTAACATTCATCATTGCATTGTCAATGAAGGGGCCTCCACATGTATCATGTCCAAATCTATTTGGAAAAAAATGGGATTCCCCAAACTCAATCCTTCTGAAATTATGGTTAGAGCATACGATGTGCGCCCTTCTTCTCCTGTTGGTCTATACCCTATCATTCCAGTTAAGTTGGATGGAAAAAATTTGTTAATAGACATCGAAGTACTAGACACCTAGTTGGAATACAACATCCCACTAGGTTGAAGCTACATGTATGAGATGCTCATAGTTTCCTCATTAGTGTTTAGAATAATGATGTTCCCCCACGAAGGAAATATCATTACTATCGATCAACTCACATACTATGAGAATTCAACCTTACCCACACCTGACAGTGTGCTATGCTTAGTCTCATCTTCCCATGAGTTGATCACTACTTACACTAAGCTTAGCCCAGGCCATTCTAAGCCATCAGCATTCCTAGGGACATTCCTAGGAGACCCTCCGGTGTTACAAGAACTTTCCCAAACACCAAAGCATTGATGTGTATGATGACTTCATCCAACACAACCCAAAATAGAGAACCAGTTCTAGACACCACACACTCTGCAACTGTTGACTCCATGTCCCTACCTCACACTATTATGCAAACATCATTTTTATACCCCCCACCTAGCTTTGTCTCACACCAAGTCATGAAAACCTTTACATTACCAAATATGGCTCTAGCAATACCGATCTGGTATCTAGTCCTAATGACCATGTCGACTGATCTAGGACATATCCTGGTAGGTAGTATCCCTATGCCTCCATCTCAGGAAACCATCCCTACCCAAAAATTTCCTGCACTGACACTAGCCAGTGCCGACAATAAGGCCAAACAAAATGATAAAAGATGAGAATTCTCAAACTCCTGTAGGGCCTCACAACCCTGTGCATTATGTGAAGAATTTCAGCACCCGACCTACATATGCCCCAAGGTAGATGAGTTGAAAACCCTTATGCACGCTTCCAAAACAAAGTAACCTCAACTACACCAAAAGGAGAAAATTCTATGCCCATACATAATAAATAATTATGCACTAATCATGCATGCACTATATGCGAAAAACATTAGCACTACACTCATCATTGTCCTAATATCCCTCGATACCGATAGACATTAAGCACACTCATTCAAGCAAGCATTAATGAACCAATAGCACCAAACAAAACTCAAGTGGACAATGTATGCAAGAACATATTCTACATTTAAGAGGAACTATCTTCATGCTCTAAAAAATCCTCCCACAACACACGAAGGCAGCGTGAACACCAACCCTCTCCCCCAAATTACCATGTGCTCTATGCGATGACCCTACTCATCCGGTAAACCTCTACCTATGTTGCTCAGAGAATCCAACCTAGAAGTTGACACCATACATGCACCATATGCACAGGAAACCATCATAAGAGAAGGCGCTCCCACCTTCCCAGATTCCTTGATTCGTTGAGTTTTCTACGTCGATTCATGAATGAAAACGTTGATATATTAGAATCAAAGACTGAATCCACATAACCCATCCCCCCAATATGGAAATACACACCCCTAGACATATTATGTGTGTTTGAGGAGAAACAATAGCCAAAAACAAAGCAAGGCCCCCATCATTACATCTCCCATCACCACCATCAATCCAAATCGGGAAAAAAATGATCTAAAACCACCTGGAAAAGAAAATCACCCATCACATGCACCCTATGTGATAAACCCAACCATTTGGTAAATGAATGTCGTGAACTGAGTAATTTCAATGACATACTCCACTTAGTGGTCCAAATTCCACACAAGCCTCTCTCCAACTAAGAAAAAATCACATGTTGTTATTGTCGCATCTGCTCTCAATTCCACCACACAAAGAATTCCCAGTATCTTCCACGTTTCTACGTAGCAAGAGCAGCGCTAAGACCAACCCGTACAAGGAATCCATGTCACGCTAATACTGATGAGACTCATTAATGGGTAAATTATATGGACCTTCATGCACCTCCAACTTACTAAAATCAAATTTTCTCATCATTCTTTACATGTTTTAATTATGTTTTGCTTAATGAGGAGAGTAAAGATGAGATGTCATGTCTAGTGGTCTACTGTGCATTGATTTCCGCTTTTGGAGAAAATTTTGGCTAATTAAAGTGTAGGAACTTGAATGGAGACAAGTAAGAGGGATTCTAGGAGACAGGATCTCCCTCCTTAACTCACTGACTCGAATATTCCTCAATCAAATCTCATCAGTTCGGAGTTTCAAGTAGCCGAGTCATGAAGTTCATTGGCAGCCAAGCTAGTGACAGTTGAAGACCAATGCTGTCAAGATTAGATCCAAGCCTCCCTAAATTTAAGGAAGTTGTTGGTAACTTCAGTTGCATAAATCAAGAGGCCTATAGCCTCATTATTAGGATTTAGTTTTTTTGTTCAAGATAACTAAGCAGTTTTCAAGTTGAAGCATTATAACTAAGCACTCTTATGTATTTTCTGATTTCTTTAATGAAAATGAGCAGAATTCCCTTGATCCAACACTGAGTTGATTTAGAGTGCTAAATATCTTGGGTTAGGGCCCAACCCTAGTAGCAGAGGCTACCCTTGTCGTATATGTATGCTTAGGTTATACTCATAGTTAGTTGTTAAACTGATTTTGGTATTGTTAATTTGCAAGTAGTGGTAGATTTAATTAATTTTCTTCCATTTGTGGATAGTTCTAACAATAGCATTATAGTGATAATAATATATTCCAAAAAGGCTAACAACAAGTGGTTTTCACCTCATTTCTCATACAACCCAAAAAGACAGAATTCTTACTTTTTGTGTAATCTAGGGTTTTCTTGCTAATTAGGTCATTATCTTTCAGTTTCATAGATAATTTGCAATTGATATTTTCTGATCTCTTAGGTTCTGCACTAATCTCATCTCTCTTCCATATTGGTTTCAAGCACTTCCATGCATGAATTTAGCAAGCAAATGGTGGCACCTCTGTTTTTTTCCTCTATTTGAATAAACCCTTCTTGTCTTTGATGAATTTATGTATGAATTCCAAGAATGATGTTTGTTGTTGTAGGAGTTTCTAAATTGCAGGGAGACCTCATCTCATCAGCCTCAGCCAATCCATATCCACCCATGATTGCCAAAAGTCACTAAGGTCTCAATTCAAATTCTTGTCTTATGAGGAAAACTTGCCATCTCCATTGAGCAAATCCAACCATCTTAAAGCTTTGGCTTGAGTTATAAGTAAGTTCCTACCACTCCCATGCCTTATTCCCTCCTCATTCACCTTTTCCAAGCTCCATACCACCTTCTAGACCATTCCCCAAGATTTCGGTCTATTCCTATAGTAAAACAGGGGATCCTGTAGGCGAACTACTACTTCCTGTAGACATCGTGTAGGAAAACCTGTAGTAGCCCATTTTGAGCCCGATTTAAGAAAAATCATCACTAAAGTAAGGATTAGGCCTCTACTTTTCCTACAAACCATCTAACCACTGCACTCCTTTTCCTCCACACCTGTCTCCCCTGCTAAAGAACCAAGCAAGATTAGCATTTACATTTTTCAAGAAAAAAGACAAAAAGAAAAAGTTGTTTTATATTTATTCTTGAACACAGTAGTTAGCACTCTTTAGATCAAATTTCATGCTTAGATTAGTTAAAACCTCACGTGTTAAAATAGGGTTCTTTTACAAGAAAAGTATGTTAGCAAGTAGATAGAGGATTTCATGTTGTTTTCCAAGCATTTATTTGAGTCTTTCCTTCATGCAATAAACAACATTTATTTTCTTCCAATTAGGGTAAATTTACCTTCTCCAAGTTGGTAGTCAGACTTATTCTAGTCGATAGAAGGTTGGTTTGAGAAACCCTGGTGGTCTAACACCCTAGCTCAGTAGTGACAAAGAGTTGACCAATTACATCTATTTGTGTATACAACATTGTCACCTCCAAGGTTGTACAAACCCCGAGTTGATGAAGTAAAGTCGATAGCCCCCAGAATTGCAACATCCTTGCTATAATACTGGTGCTCATCATTTTTTGGCATCGTTTCTTGGATGTGTTTGAGTAGATGTGATTTATGATTTCTTTCTTCCTCTTCTTATCTCTTTCATTCTACAATTAGTTCCATTGAGTAAATAGTTGCAATTCAATTTTTTTTTTCCTTCAATTCTGCAAGTAGTTTAAAACTCAAAAAGAAAAAACACTCCTTTCATGCCTCGTAGGAATAGGGATAACTTAGGAAAATTTCTACCAAATACCCCCACCACTTCAAACAACCAACCTTCCCTCTTCTTTGGTGGTTGTGAGTTAGAGGACCCCTTAGGCGAACAACCAAAGATTTTTGAAGAGCCTATAGGGGAAGAAGAAGAAACCATTCCAACTGACACAATGGCTGAAAATAGAAATGAAAGGGGAGACAGGGAAAGAATTGAGGGTTCTTTTCCCATCAGAGAAACTAATGGGGATGCCAAGATGAAAAAAATAAACCTCTCTACTCTTCCTCACTTCCATGGCCTGACCTTAGAAGATCTAGATACCTTTTTGTTTGAATTTGTTGTCATATGCAGAAATTATGATAACACCTCTGATGATAAGAAGTTGAAATTATTCCCATCCACTCTCAAGGATGCATCCCTGCACTGGTTCATGGGTTTACTTGGGGATAGTATCACCACTTGGGCTCAGATGCAACAAGATTTCAACAAAAATTATAGGGATTATCGTAGGTCCAAAGATACCAAAGAGGAAAATTTTAGAATGACCTTGGGACATGATGATTCCTTAGAGGATTATGAGGAAAGATTCCAGCTCAACTATAAAAGCGTCAGGTGCACAATTGATCCTGAGTCACTTAAGTTAGTCCTTCTCAAGGGGATCAGGGAAGAACTTCTAGAAACCCTAAACATGCTGTCAGGAGGGGACATATACCAGTTACCCTATGATGATATCAAGACAGTTTTCGAGAATAATCCTAGGGAGTAGAAAGAAGGGTAGGGCTAGTCAAGAAGTGTACAATTCATCCTCTTCCAATATATCCATAAAAAGTGAAATTTGGAACATGTTGGAAAACTTTAAGAGTGAAATTTGAAAACCATTTCTCTAAAAATAGACACTATGCAAATCAAATGGAATATGGAGGAAGTAGAGAGAGCATTGGCCATCTTCTGCCCTAGATGCACAAGAAGGTACCCTAGGAATGAATGTCCATTGAACCTTATAGAAATCTGCTTGGTCTGTGAGGAAAACGACTCCACAGACAAGTGCCATTTTCTACCTGGATTAAAAGTTGTGTATCAAGGAACTGAAGGGGTGAAAGAATAGCTCTACTACATTAATCAAAGGATACCTCATGACCTTGACCATACTTGCAGGGCATGAAAGGGTCATCCTATTCATATTACAACCCTAATAAAAACACATCCATTCCCCCTTGGTCCCCCCAGCTCATCCTTCCTAGTATACACCTTCTCCTTGGTCTTTTTCACCTCAATACCATTCCCAATTGGCCAACCAACCATTTCAGCCATATACTCCTCCACAACCTCAGTGGAATGCACCACCTGAGGGGTGGAGGCCCCCATACAACCAAGCACTATACTTATTACCTTCACCTCAATCTCAACCACAACTCCTAAACCATGCTCCACCTAAACAACCTTAGATGCCTGCCCAACCAAACCCGAACCCAAACAACAGACAAGCACAACAGGTTTACAGTGGAGAAGCATCCTACCCTGCCTATGCTATGGAAATTCATGAAATTAACCTTAGGTCTAGGAGAGTGCTCCCGGATAACCAACCTCCATCTCCACCTAGGGAGAGTGAGGAGGAAAGAGAGGAAAGTGTGCCTAGAATGAATCCACCCCCCTTTCCTGAAAGGTTAACCCATCCAGTCTAGCACACCCCAGAAGAAACTAAACTTCTGGGTGAGTTGAAAAATCTGTGTGTTAAAATCCCGCTTCTCCAAGCTATCAAAGATGTCCCCATTTACAACAAGATGATCAAAGAGAAGTGTTTCAAACATCCAGGGAGGCGAAAAAGAGACACCCCTACCATTAATGTCATTGGACAACTGTCCGACTTAATGCTAGGGTGGGTAATTTGCCCAAAGTATTTAGATCCTAGGAGCCCTGTAGTAGATGTACACATCGATGGCACCATTTTCCCCCATATCTTAATTGATCTTGGGGCTATCATCAATGTAATGACTAAGGACACTATGCTTAAGCTGAATCTCCAGGGATCATTAAGGAAGACCACAACAGTCTTGCAGCTTGCAGAATGCTCCATAGTAGCCCCTAAGGGGATTGTTGAGGATGAGATGGTCTCCATTGATTCTTGGGAATACCCTACAGACTTCTTAGTTCTCCAGCCTAAGACCAAATTAAATGGTTATCCTCTCGTCCTTGGGAGGCCTTGGTTAGCCACTGTCGATGCCTACATACGCTGGAGGGCTAGAAATATGACTATCAAATATGGGCATCTATCCAAACAGTTGGCCTTATACCCTCCTGCTCAGCCATCCCTAGAACATGACTTACCTTTATGGCTAGAAGAGGAGGAAAAAGATGAAGTCTACTCCTCCCAAATCTATACCCTAGAAACTACCATAAGAGGAGGACAACTTGATGAAGATGATTTGATTGAACAAACCCTCCAAAATCAAACTCCCAACACCACATCTCTGGAGGAAGTAGTGAAGGAAACTAAGGACAACCATCAGATTGATCTATGCTTAGATGACTCAAACCCTACTTGTGTCAAGACAATAGAATTCGGCCCTGAAAGAGCATTGAAAATCAACCCCTCTCTCTCTCTGTACACCAAGAAGAAGAGTTATGTAACATGCTAAGAGAGCATTTGGATGCCTTTGCTTGGAATTACAAAGAAATGAAGGGAGTGCACCCCTCAGTGTGTACTCACCACATTTACATCAAGGAAGGTTGCAAACTAGTCTGTCAACCCCAAAGGAGAATGAATCCATCTCTCAAGGATATAGTTAAAGAAGAGTTGCAGAAGTTGTCGGATGTAGGATTCATTTACCCTATCTCAGACAGTGAGTGGGTGTTTCCTCTGGTGTTGGTTCCAAACAAAAATGGAAAGTGGAGGATTTGGGAGGATTATCGAGAGCTAAACAAAGCCACAAAGAAGGACCTTTTTCCTCTACCTTTCATTTACCAAGTGTTAGATGGTAGAGCAGGAAATAAGTTCTTCTCTTTCCTTGATGGATTCAGTAGGTACAATCAAATCTAGATCAGCATAGAGGACTAGGATAAAACCACCTTCACCTATCCTTGGGGTACTTTCACTTATAGGGTCCTTCCTTTCAGTCTATGCAATGCCCCTCACACTTTCCAGAGAGCAGTCTTGAGTATCTTTGCATAACTAGTCCATGATGTAGTAGAAATTTATATGGATGACTTCACACCCTATGGGTGTGATTTCCAAGAGGCTCTCTCTAACTTGGGAAAGGTGTTAAACAAATGAATTGAAATGAACTTATCCCTTAGTCCCGAAAAATGTGAATTTTTGATGAATGTAGTGCCTATTCTAGGTCACTCAATATCCCAGGAATGACTGTAAGTAGACCCAAATAAGATAGCCATCATCAAAAGGGTCCCAACTCCATAGAAGCAGAGGGATGTCAGAAGTTTCTTAGGGTTAGCCAGATACTATAGGAGATTTATAAAATATTTTAGCAAGTTAGCTTCTCCCTTATTTGGGTTATTGGCCAAAGACTCTGAATTTTTATGGTTAGAAAGCTACCAAGAAGCCCTGGACACCCTAAAGGACAAGTTGACTATTGCACCTATTCTCCGAGGCCCAAATTGGTCTCTTCCTTTTCACATTCATGCCGATGCCTCTCACAAAGCTATAGGCGAAACTCTAGGCCAGATAGATGACAAAGCTACCTTATTCCATTTACTTCATCAATAAGAATCTGTCGAAAGCCAAGTTAAAATACACAATAACTGAAAAAGAGCTCCTAGATGTTGTACATTCATTGAATAAAATTAGACATTACATTACTGGTTACCAAATGTTTGTACATACCGACCATGTTTCAATTAAATACTTGATGAACAAACCTGATGTAAATTCCCAGATTGTTAGATGGTTACTTTTATTGCAACAAGTTGATATAACTATTATTGATAAGCCTCGCAAATAGAATGTAGTTGCATATTTTTTATCCATATTGAATTTTCCTGAAGGGGAGGAAGGAATGGTTGATGAACAACTACCAGATGAACATTTATTCACCATTTCAGTTCTCTCTCCATGGTTTGCTAACATAGCAAACTACTTGGTATCTACACAGTTCCCTCCAAATTTTTCCTCCAAGGAAAAGAGAAGAATCATAAGAAAAAATTCTCCATTCACTTGGATTGGGGGCAATATCTTCAAGCTAGGTCCAGATCAAATTTTAAGAAGATGTGTCAGGGAGGAGGAATTCTTTGACATCCTTATGGCATGTCATGATGGGCCTTGTGGAGGTCACTTTGCAGCCAAAAGAACAACATTCAAGGTACTACAAGTTGGCTATTACTAGCCCACTCTCCACCAAGATGTAAAAAGGTATACCAGCCAATGTGATCGGTGCCAAAGGATGGGGAAGCCTACCCCTAGGGATGAAATTCCCCTACAACCTCAAGTGACTTTTGAGCCATTTGACAAGTGGGGCATGGATTTCATCGGGCCCATTGACCCTCCATCTAGACAGAAGAAGTACATCATTGTGTGCACCGACTACTTAACAAAATGGGTTGAAGCCAAAGCTATCAAGGTAGCAACAGAAGAAAAGGTGGTTGAATTCTTGAGGGAGAATGTGTTTTATAAGTTTGGATACCCTAGAGAGTTGGTCATTGATCAAGGCAGTCAATTTACATCTCACATGATTGAAAATATGTTAAGCCAACATAAGATCAAGCACGGAAAATCTATCCCTTACCACCCACAGGCTAATGGGCAATTGGAAGTAACTAAATGAGCATTGGAAGGCATTCTAAACAAGGTGAATAGCAACAACAGAAAGGATTGGGTAGACAGATTGGTGGAGGCCACCTAAGACTACAATACTACATGTAAGACCACGACTGGCTTCACTCTTTATGAGCTAGCCTAGAGGAAGAAAGTCTTGCTGTCCATTGAATTTGAATGCAACACCTTAAGGATGGTAGCACAACTGGATCTAGATATCACAAGGGAACAATAGGAAAGATTGCTCCAGTTGAATGGATTAGAAGAATTTAGTATGCAGGCCCTCCTGCACACAGAAGTGACTCAAGTACAGAGGAAAATCTAGAAGGACGGAAATATCAAGAACAAACTATTTCAAGAAGGCGATTGGGCCTTGTTGTATGGCTCTCGGTATAAAGATTTCAAAGGCAAGTTAATGACTAGATTGTTGGGACCATATGTGATAGAAAATTTCCATGATAATGGTACTTTTCATATAAGAACCATCGATGCAGAAGGTATCCCTTTGCTTGTTGTTACACAAAAATATCGTCACCATGATTATTTGCAGTCAGTATGGGTCTATCATCACTTGTACTGTCCTCCTAAGCAAGTCTCAGACCTCAGCTCTTCAAGTCAACCTTTGAAAATGAGAGAAAGACATTGAAAATCAACAAAGCTTTGGTTCCGCACTTTCTCTCACTGTTGCCTGCGGTCCCGCACCTTCTGTTTACAAAAACTGCGGACCTGCCCGCTCTGTCCCTAAAGGAGTGGGTGCGGACCCCTATGAAAGTCAAAAAGGCGCAAGTTTATGCTAAAAAACTCACTTTGGGTTAATTATAGATGATTCTAGAAGGAATTTTGACGTGGATTGGTCGCTCTTAGGTGGTTCATGCATCCCAAAAGAGAAGGATCTAATCCCTTGATGAGAGGAGATATACCTTTGAAGGAGGGCTTTATCCCTTTGAAGGAGGACCTAGTAACTTCCCTCCATTGCACTATAAATTAAGGCATTGGGCTGGTTGCTAGGGAGGTTAGAAGCTGAACATTTTTGAGGGTAAATGCTGGTGGAATTGAGACTTCCTAGTTAAGCTTGAGAGGAGAGATCACATACCTTTTTGGCTTTATTGGGAAGAGAGTGAAACTTGTCAAAGTAGAGGAGACTTCTTGTTGGACCCTAGGAGGAGCTTGTACAGCGTCAAGGCATAGGTTGTAAAGTTCTTCTTTTGATTTGAATTAATACAATCAGATTCATTTTTCTCAACAAATTGTCTTATGTCGTTTGTTTCATGAATTCCTTGACCTTCATGTTAAATATGTTTTATAATATTGGATTTTCAGGTGCTATTTAATTTGTTTGCTTGTTTGTGTTTGTAGATTCGCAACAAGGGAGCTCGCTTGGATCAAAGGAGCGAGGCTTCCACAAACTTGCATTGGACCCAAGGTAGGCCTAAAACACTTGTTTTCCTTTGTTTATAAATGCATATTTAGAGAAAGATAGTTTATGATTGGCTTGCTTGTCACTAGGTCTCTTTAGATTCTAGGAAGGTCTATCTTGTCTGCAAGATCAACTCATTTCGTGTGACAAAATGGCGACTCCACTGGGGACTTGATTTTTTCCTTGTGTTTATTTTGACCTGAGAAACTGTGTTTTTGTTTTTGTTTTTGGCTTGTTGTGTGTGGAATTGGGTAGAATTAGTAGATCCAGGGTTATTTTTTGTTTTTCATAACTTTGGGAGAGTACCACACCCTAGGCTTTTGACACAGTGCGTACCTATCCGCACTTTTGCTTTTAGCACAGAGCCGTACCGCACCTGTGTTAACTGTGGGCCTGCGGACCCTGTCAAAATTTTGGAAAACCTAAGATTTTCTCTGTTAGTCAGCTTATTTTTTTGTTTAGAAGTTATTATCCCCTGCCCAAACCTGCATATAACCTGTCAGAAGCTTTCCTTAGGTTGATTTCATTGGTGTTAGGGTTTTAGGTGAAATTCATAGAAGTTTTGCTTGTTGGGTTTGTTTTTCATTTTGGTCTTGTAGTAGCTCTGAGCTTAGAAGCTGTAGGAACCTCAGATCACCTTGGTTTCTACCAAACCTCTTATGAGTCTGACCATTTGTGAAAGCTATCCTTGTTGAGGAATCTGCCTTGTGTTTTCTCTTTGCAAAACTTCGAAAAGCTTGTGTTTAAAAGTTTGGATTTCATTTTTAAAAAGAAAACAAAATTGGTTTTTTTTTTACTGATTTGTGATTCTGCATAAATTGGTCTTTAGTTTACATCTAGCTAAGTAAAACATCCTTAAAAAGACATATTGTAAGCTTTGACTTCAAATAGGTTTTTATGATTTATAGATCTCAAAGTTAGTCGCTTCCATAGTTTTGAGTGTTTTATAAAAAATAAAAAAAAATCTCTTTTGGAAAAAGTTTGTTTTTGTAGTGGTTGAGTGTTTTAAAAGAAAAGGGAAATTTTTGTGAAAATAACTAGTTGTCTCGTTTTGAGTGCATTGGAAAGGACAAAAGCTCTTCTTTTAATTTGTTTGTTAAGAAAGATTTGTGTTTACAAGTATTTGCATTCTCAAACTCTTTCCTAGCTAGAAGTTCATCGAAGGGAAAAGATTGTTTAATCATCTTAAGTGCATTTTTTAGTGATTTTGAGTCGAGTCTTCATACCACAAGTTTCATCTCCGCACCTCTTGACTTAAACAAAAACCAATAAAAATAACGCTTAAAGTAAAATTCATCTAGTAATATTTTTATTTCTAGGGCTCTGATACACCAACATAGCTTAGGCTAGTGCCTTGGAGTAGGAGAGTAATTAACTCTCCAAGACAGTAAAACAAACAAGTAGCTGTATCTTGTGGTAGGGAAGAAATCCAATTGTTGCACTTATGCTCTGGGAAAGCTCCTCTTAAAGGAGAAGAGTAAGATCGTGTCCGAACCAGTGTGGGAATCAATCCTTCCTCATTGGGAACGATGCCAGATATTCACGTATTAAAAACGGTAAACCTCGGATTAACCATTGTCGAGGAACCTGGGGTCACTTGTTGGTAAACCTTGGATTATGTCAAGGAGCCTTCAAGGGGATTGAGCTTGCTACTCTGCCCTTGCGTGCATATCAGATCATAGACTGTTCCCCCAGGTATATTTGTTTCAGTTGGTAACCTTAGTGACCATATTCTTTAGGATTCTTCCTAAGGTGAAAGTGGTGGGAAGATCCCACTGTACCTGGAGCAGACGTCGGCTAGACTCACTTGGATTTTCTGGGGGGTTCTATTCACTCGAGACGGTTAGGTGGAGGAACTTGTGCCAGTCTATTCATTAAGCAGGTTGCCAGGGTAACTGTTCCAACCGCCATTTCTGTATTGAACTCTGTGACGTTGGATTTCATCACCAACTAGTGTTTTCAGTATGGAAAGTTACTGTTTGTGTGTGTTTGATCTCCTAGATTCTTTAGGCGTGTGATTCAAATTTGTTTGGTTCTTTAGAGGTTTTAGGTGGTTTTCATTGAGATTTTACTTTGTTTGCGTGTGAAGCAGTTAAAATTTTTTAATCGTGGCTGAATTACCGAGGAAGTCCCGTAGACTTCAGGGCCAACCTCCTGAGTTTTCACCGAGCCAGCTTGAAGGGTTAAGAGCCCTCGTAACTCCTAGAGACAGTAGAGTTGGGTCACCTGAAGAAGGAGAGTCTTCTTTGGTAGTACATCCTGATTTTCAAGCTTTAGTAGCAGATTATAATCCACAATCAGTGTCTGTTTCCGAAGTTACTGGTAGCTTTTAATCTACTAGTGATATAGGTGAAGAACCTGAAATATCCGAACCTGAAAGTGAATTTGCTGCTACTCCAACATCGGGGTTTGCTTCTCCAGCTTCTAGTGGTCCTGGTTCACCTAGGGTAGAAAGAATAATTACCCAAAATCTTCCTTCTGGACTTATAGCTATCGAAGAACTTGCTACTCCGGAAGAAGAAGTAGGCATCCCTATCCCTGAAAATCAACCTACTATTGAAATAAGGGAGCGTGAATCAATTTTTTACAGTCCACCTAGGAGCAGTGCTTGGTATCTTTCTTTGACTAATTTCTTAGAAAACCCAGGGTTAAGTTTTTCACCACCTCGCGTTCCTTATCACCCAACACCTAGAGGTTACTATCCTCCGTTAAATATGTCAAGACAGTCGTCCATGTTTACTCAATCGCCATAATCCTTTTTGTACGGCGGTCCTTCTGTTCCCTCCGGGTATCAGTCACTTTCTAGTACTTTTTTGGGAGCATCTCCTCAACCCATTGAACAAGGGTTATTAACTGGAAGCAATGGTACTAAGCCGTTGAGTGTAGAAGATATTCTCATGATGTCAGGTACTATTCCTAATCCTCAACCTCAAGGTGGCTAGTTACCGCCTGGGGGGCAACCTCAAAATCCTCAATTATCGCCTGGGGGGCAACCTCAAGGTACCCAATTTGCGCCTGGGGGGCAACCTCAAGGACAATACGTACCTACGGGACAGTACGTTCCTCAAGGTCAACCCCAGACTCAATATGTACCCCAAGGTCAACCCCAGTATCAATATGTACCTCGAGGTCAACCCCAGTATCAGTACGTGCCTCAAGGGTATCAACCCCAAGGTCAGTACTCAAACCAAGGTTTCCAACCACCCTCTAGTCAATCATATGTTCAAGGAATGGGAAATGTACCTTTGAATTATCAATCCTATCCTCAACCCGGTTATGGCCCTCAATATTCTCAACCTGTTATGGGTCCGTACCCCGGAATGAATTTAGTGTGGGATCCATCACAAACTCAACAGGTCTTGCAACCGAATGTACAGTTGTCATCTCAAACTAGACAACCCTTTGTTTCTGGTACACCCCAGCAACCTGTCCAGTCTACTATTCAAACTTCTGTACCTTTGGTAGTTTCTCAGCCTGGGCCTAGTACGCCTCGTACTCCGCCTCAAACGACAGCTGCAACTGCCGCAACATCTGTTCAATCTACCCCACCTACTTCTGGAGTATCGACAACTCTGGTTTCTACTGTTCCTGTATCTACTCCTCAGACATCTTTAACTCCGTCTGGATCCACGATTCAAACTTTGGTTCAGATGCCTGTAGGACAACCTGGATCAAGTATGGTTGTCACAAGTCAACCACAATTTACTTATCAACCGTACCAGGGACAGTACCAATTCGGTCCTGTTGTGCAACAGCCAATCTATCAGTATCAACCGTACCCTGGGTACACATATCAACAACCTCAACAACCCCAGTACGGTCCGGTTAATCCTGGTTTTCCGGGAGGATACAATATCCCAAATGCAATTCCTATTCCTAGTTATCCTGGATATCCTCCTCCTGGGGCCGGTCTCATGACCCAGAGTTTTAGGGACCCTAATCGTTAGTTACCGTTTATCGCAACTTTGGACTTGCCTGACTTGTCGCGCCTAACGAACGATCCCATTAATTATCTTCCGTTTTGGCCGCCAATGCCGAATAAGTTGCCTAGTGATATTCCTAAGTTTGAAGGCAAATCAGGAGAGGACCCGTCGAACCATGTGATGACTTATCACCTCTGGTGTGCGTCTAACTCCATTTCAGATGATTCAATCTGTCTAAGGCTTTTCCAACGCACTCTAATTGGTCTCGCGGCCAAGTGGTACATTGAGCTACCGCGAGGCACTTTTTATAATTTTAGTCAGCTAGCTACCTCGTTTTTAACTCATTTTCAGTTGCCAGTCAGATATGACAATGGCACGGAATTACTAACTTCATTAAAGCAACTAACATCCACTTACATTTCAAATCACATTCATGAATGGAGACGTCGACGGCGTTTAGTGAAGGTTTTTATTCCGGATTAGATCTTGGCTGAATGGTTTGTAAAATCTTTGTTGCCAAAGATCACTGAAGATGTAGCTAAGGCCGGAGTCATTACTGAGGAGCAAGTAATTGCTCAAGCACAGTACCTTGACTTGGTCTATACTCAATCAGGTACGTTACACGAGAAAATCCCCGATCTTCCCAAGCAAAATCAAATCGTTGCAGCTCCTTCAGGGTCTCATGCCGCTGATGGTATGATTGGTACGGTTAACACTAAAAGTAAGAAGAAGTCTTCCAAGAATTCTTCTCCTATCATAACCTTGCCTGATTCCCCGACAGGAGATTCTTCCACAGAGATTTCCGTCGATATTCACATTGTAGAGTCATCTACAGCCAAATCAAAATCCAGTGGCAAGAAGAAAGGGAAGAAGAAGAATAAAACGGACAAAAATTCAAAAGAGAAACCTGAAAAATCGGAATCCAATGATGAAAAACGCAAACCTCGTTATCCTTGTCTCATTTGTGATGAAGAACATTTTACAAGAGACTGCACTCATCGTGCAGAGGTTGCGAATATTGTCAAAGGTTCCCAAACGCCTGTTGTTTTGAAGGATCCTTTTCCAAGTCAAGACAGTAAGATGATAGGTTCTTCCTCGAGTGCTAATGAAGAACCCATACTGATGATGTCCCATGTTAGGATTGCGACTCGATCGCATGATTATGGTAGTAAAAGTCTTGTTGATGGTAAAGAAGCAGAATCTTCTCATTCTAACCCATCAACCTCAGCTCCCGGTTCCAATCCACTACAGATCGAGAAACCTAATCCAGACTTGGTAATCAAACCGCCCGCCAAGGGTATACTTCGAAAGTCAGCTTTCAATCCACATGTGAGAGCGGCTCAGAACTATGACATTGTTGAGGATTTAGCTGTTTCACCCTCAGCAATGTCGGCTTTGGAAGTGCTGCAATCATGTCCAGCACAGCGTAAATTACTTTTGTCGGCTATAGGAGCTGTTGATGTTCAGGACTCGAACCTAATAATTTTCGATCTAGAAAATAGTACACCGCGCTTACCTCATCAAATGGCTTTCCAGATTCCAGTGATAGGAAAAAACAGGCCTATTCATAGGACTGTGATTGATGAGGGAGCCTCAACGTGTATTATGGCGATACAGTGTTGGAGATCGCTTGGTTCTCCTTCACTAAATCAATCCCCGACGATTCTAAAGGCCTTTGATGGCCGTGGGTTTCATCCTTTTGGCATTCTACAGGATTTACCTATAGGGGTTGAAGGAAAAACCGTTAATATAGATGTGGAGGTGGTTGATGCCCCTCTAGATTACAACCTTCTCTTGGGTTGTAGTTGGTCTTACGCTATGACAGCTGTCGTTTCATCGGTCTTTCGGGTTATAAAGTTTCCTCATAATGGAAAGATCGTAACAATAGACCAGCTGGCTTACTTTTCATCTGACCCAGCCTCTTCTGAAAGTATTCAGCATGTCGGTAAAACGACTATCCCGTATAAGGATGTTGGAGTAGGACTAGTTAAAGATGTCGGTTTACTGGGAACTTTTCATTTTCCTCCGATCAATGCATCGTCTTCATTTGCAACCATTCATATGATTTCGTCAGACACCATTGTTTATGATGATCCTTGGATCGTTCCTTTTGAATCTGAGATAGACTCATTTGGTGATGTTATGCCTTTGAGTCCATATGAAATTGCGTATGAGGCCGTGCAATCGTTTACCGACCCATCTTCAACCAAAATTGACTTAATGAATGTGGTCCGTGAGGAATCACTTTTCAGATCAAGCTCGGATTCAATCACGTTTTCTGAACTTGTTCACTCTGATGAGCAAATTCATGAAATCTTATGTGTAGATGATTTACCATGGGAAGATCTCCATCACAGATCTTCGTTCTTACCCGAGAATGATTGTTTTGAAAATGATTTTTCATCAATTTTTACGACTGAATATGTCAAGGAACCTCATAATCCAATGAAAAATCCTGATTCGGAGTTAAATTTGGGAAACATCTCTCGAACTATTCCTATTGACATTTCGGTTAAACCTGGAATTGTTGAGAACATTCATATAGGTGCCTCGTGTACGGAAGACGAAGTTCAAATATATAAGGCCCTATTTCAAGAATTCTGCGACGTGTTTGCCTGGTCCTATGAGGAAATGCCAGGAATTGATCCCGCAATTGTTGTTCATGAAATCAAGACTTACCCGGATGCTAAACCCGTCCGGCAACGTTTGCGTCAGATTCACCCAAGAAAAGCTATTGCTATTAAAGCAGAAATTGAATATTGTTCTGGTTAACAAAAAGCAATGGACAATAAGAATATGTATCGATTATAGGGACATTAATCGAGCCTGTCCAAAGGACAATTACCCAACTCCCTATAACGATCAAATCATTGATGATTGTGTCGGCAGCGAAATATTCTCCTTCATGGATGGTTTTTCCGGATACAATCAAATCAATATTCTACCTGCCGATCAACCAAAAATGGCTTTCATTTGTCCATGGGGGACATTTTCTTACTGCAAATTACCTTTTGGGCTCAAGAATGCTGGAGCAACTTTTCGAAGGGCCATGTCTTATGCGTTTCATGACATCAAGCACATTGTGCAACCCTATCTCGATGATTTGCCTGCTCATTCATTACATCGAGCTGATCATCTCATCCATTTACGAGCAATCTTTATGAGGTGTAGGCATTATCGGATTCGGTTGAATCCACACAAATGTGTTTTCTGTATAGAAACAGGTCGATTTCTGGGGTTTGTTGTTTCGAAAGCCGGCATTCGCGTCGATCCCTCGAAGGTCGAAGCTATTGTCAAATTGCCTCCTCCTTCGAGTCTTCGCCAACTCCAAAGTTTGCAAGGGAAAGCAAACTTTTTACGACAATTCATTCCTAACTACGCCAAGGTTACCAAGGGTTTTACCCGGTTGTTGAAACAGAATACTCCATTATATTGGGACGAGATAGCTCAGAAATCTTTTGATGCACTAAAACACACGTTGACCCATGCACCATTATTGCATCCTCCCAACTACAACCAGGACTACTTCTTGTATCTCGCCGCCTCTCATTCCACCATTGGAATGGTCTTAGTTCAGGAAGATGAATTCGGTACTGAACATGTGATATATTACCTCAGTCGAACTTTAAATCCAACTGAGCTAAAATACTCACATGTGGAGAAATTGGCATTGGCAGCTGTTCAAGTTGTCCAACGTTTTCGTCACTACATTTTACTACGTAAAACAGGGAAAATTTTAAGAACCCCCCCTAAATTTATAAATATAATAAATGGGCGAATCTCCATGGTATATAGGAAAAATGGAAGGCGATTTTATCAATAAAATAATATGTATATATAATTTTTTGGCGAATCTCTCACTAGGCATGGCGAATATTTTACTCAATTATAAAATCTTGTAAGATCTTGGTGAGTCTTTCACTAAATAATAAAACTTTGTAAAGTCCTAATGAATCTTAGCATAGGCTACATGCTGGTTTAATTCCCCCATTTAAATAGGCTACATTCCAGGTGAATACCATGGGTCAATACCATGTGCCATTTTGGTGAATACCATGGGTCAATACCATGTGCCATTTCGGTGAATACCATGGGTCAATACCATGTGCCATTTTTATTTTTATTAATTCTAATATTAGGGTTAATAATGGTTTTTTGCATGGTATTAATAACAATCTAGTCCATGGTATTTGTCCCATAGTATTTTGGCCATAAGTTTCACCTAAATATAACCCATTTTTTGAGTGTTCGTAAATATAAGGTGACTTATGGAGTAAATATAAAAAAATGTTTTATTTGTTTACCATACCTCTCGTTTATTTATATTTTTATTAATTTACCATACCTCTTTTACAAATATGGTATTTGGCCCATAGGATTCACTTAAATAAAACCTCTTTCTTGAGCCTTCATAAATAGAACGAGGGTTATGGACTAAATATAAAAAGAGGTTTTATTTATTTACAATACGTCTAGTTTATTTATATTTTTATTTATTTACCATACCTTTTGAGTAAGTATAAAAAGACGTTTTATTTATTTACCATACCTCCACTTTACTTATATTTTTATTTGTTTACACCCTTACATGTATATAAGGTGACTTATGGAGTAAATATAAAAAATGTTTTATTTATTTACCATACCTCTCATTTATTTATATTTTTATTAATTTACCATACCTCTTTTATAAATATGGTATTTGGCCCATAGGATTCACTTAAATAAAACCTATTCTTGAAAATGGGCGAATGGAAGGTTGTAAGTCCTAATTTCAAGGGCTAAATTTACCTTTTTTACCCTCTCCCTTAAAATAAGGTGGGCTATTTGAGGTGATTTGTAAAAATGTACTATGATACAAAATATTCGCCCACTAAAAATTTAAAACCCCTTAATTTCGCCAAAGGGCAAACATTCGCCCCTAAAATTATCCTTGACGTAAAACTACAGTGATTTCTGATTGCAACCCTATGATGTACATTTTGACCAAGTAATTGCTAGGGGGCAAGTACTCTAAATGGATTGTTATCCTGCAGGAGTTCGACTTGGAATTTGAAAAATCTAAGTCTAAGAAATCGGAGTTAATGTGTGACTTCCCGTGTGCTGACACGGAAACTGTGGCGGAAGAGCCCATTGCAGATGAATCCTTGTTTCTAATCAGCACTTTAGATCCATGGTATGGGGATATCATCATTTATCTCCAGACCCAATCCTTTCGGCCAGAAATTTCAAGGTCAGAACATCGGAAAATACGATTCCAGTCCCAACAATTCAGGATTATTGGGGATACTCTTTATCGCCCTGGGGCTGACTCTATTTTTCGACGTTGTTTAACTCACGAGGAAGCTGAAAGGGTTCTAAATGACTGTCACTCTGGAGCGTGTGGCGGTCATATGTCTGGGTATGCCACAGCCCAAAAGACATTGCGCGCTGGCTACTTCTGGCCGTCTTTGTTTAAAGATTGTATTAATGCGGTCCGAAAATTCCACAACTGCCAAATTTTTGATCGAAAGATGCGCGCTCCACCTGCTCCTCTCCACCCTATAATTGCCGTTGGTCCTTTTGCCAAATGGGGTATCGATTTTATTACATGTAACCCTCACTCGGCGGAGGGGCATGCGTATATCATCCTTGCGGTAGATTATTTTACCAAGTGGGCCGAGGTATATTATTTAGTTCCGTTTTAACGAGTTTAAAAAGAAAAACTCGGTGATCTTTTCATGTTTTAGGAGTCAGAAAAGAGCTTAAAGGTGACTCTAAATGTTTTTTTCGTCGAAAATGATAGATTTCGCCTGAATAATCTGTTATCCTGAACAAAAATGCAAACATTACTCATACTTGTTTGAAATGGATAAAAATACTGCAAAAATTACCTTTCCAAAGTGAAACATAAACAAATTTGCAATTTATTTACTCAAAAAACTTATAAAAAGGGCTTTCGTCAATTCATTTTTACCGTTTGAGATTTGGGTGAGAAAATAGTGCTTTTGTTTAGAAACCTCCCATGAAGATTGCAGAAAATCCAACCATCGGAATCGAACGCCGTCTTCTCCAGGTAATCCACATCATCCTACTCTTCATTTTTAACCGTTTCATTTTTTTTTTAGGCTTTTATTTCATTTTTTGGAGGGTTTTTAGGCTAAAAACCCGCGCGTGGGGGCCCGCAGGCGTAACACTAGCAGCCCGCGGACCCCGACTTTTTCTCAATGGGGAAAAAGTCAGGGGTCCGCACCTTCCATGTAGGCAAGGTGCGGACCCATGCACTGTCTCTAACACAGAGGGTGCGGTCCCCGCAACAAGGGTTTTTAACCCAAAAATTCTCAAATTTGACCCAAACAAATTAATTTCTAGCATTCTAATTTGTCTTTTTATTGGATGCAGAGAGTACATCATGCTAGATTGGCGTGAACGAGAGCATGAGGACGTGGATCTTGCCACGTTGAATCACCAACCTTCGATTGATGCATTGAAGGCATGCGGCTTGTACAAATTCTGGGCCATACCTGGCATGAGGGCCCAGGTGGATTTCTTACAGTGGCTGGTTGACAGATGGAGCATACAGGACCAGTGCTTCTTCATTGGTGGCCACCAGCTCGAAATCGAGCCAGCAGACATATATTTCTTGACCGGTTTGCCTAAGAGAGGCGAAGACTTGACTCTATTCGGGACTAGGCCAGGTGGCCAGTCTGTTGATAGCCTCCGGCTAGAGTTCTGCAACAGCCAGGCTAGAGACAAAGGGATAGACATTAAAACCATATCCCTTCCTAAACTCATGGTGATCACGTTTACTGTCACCAGACTTTGTGGGAGTGCCGCATTACATATTGCCACCGGATCCCAGATGCGGATGGCAGTTGACTACTTTCGAGGCACCATCTTCAACTGGTGCAATGCTGTGTTGGCCAATGTAAAAGGCCAACTGACCAGAACCAAGAACGGACAACTGAAGACCTTTGGTTATGGGGCTTTGGTTGTGAGCGTTGGTCTGGAGAGGGTTCCCATGTTGATCCTGCAGCACCTTACTGTTGGAGCTGGGCTTCCTCGAGAGCCCAAACTGATGCGATGGGTTGCAGTTGTGGCCCGTCATCCGGACGAGGGGACAGAGGTTGTTCGATTCAAACCTGAGTATTTCCAATGGTTGGAAAACCAGGTTTTTTCTATTCAGGACTTCCCTTACGCTAGGGTAGATTTTCGTGGTGACCCAGACATGGCTCTTCCACCACGAGAGCAATGGGATGACTCAAGTAAAATCATTTTCAACATTTTCCTATTTTAATTTTTTATTTTTCTATCGTCCCAAAACTGATAGTAAAAGTTTCAAATGCAGATGTGGGTCCACAACGACCAGCCGCTCTCCGGCCTTACAAGAGGAAACAACCAGTTGCAGCCGCGCCAGCCCCACAGGACGAATCAGCAGAGGTTTTGGCTGAGTTGGAGAGTCATCTAGAGCACTTGACAGGAGATATTTCGGAGACCAGCATAGATGACATTCCTCGTCGACTTCAGCGCTATGTGATTGGGGTCCCAGGACCTTTTAGGAGGTTCCTTTGCAAGGTGGCCCGTGCAGTGGTTTCTTATCGAGATCATCACCAGTGATAGGATGATCGCCTATTGTGGGCACATATGACATTTTCGCTTTTTGTACTTATCATTTTTGCCGATCATAAGGTGTTTTTCAACCTACGATCGAGGACGATGTATTTTTTGACACACTCCTATATATATATATCATTATTACCGGCTTATCTTGTAAATCATGTTATGGAATGGTTTTAAATTTACATGTATGATTATTGCAAATGTCTACTTAACATTTGAGAAGCAATTGCATCTGCTAATGTATTTAAATATCTTGGAATATGCTGATATTCAATATAATCAAATTCACATTCCAAGAGACGCACTCTCACAAATAATCTCAATAACACTGGATTTCTAATGGCATACACTCTATTAAGTTGTAATACAACGAGTTCAGAATCTAACCTCACTATCAAACTCCGAATCCCAAATGAAATAGATTCAGATAATAACTCAATCACTGCACTATACTCGGCAATGTTGTTCGTTGTTTGACTGAGGCTTACCCCATGCATAGATACCAACTCGTCAGAGGGCGAATAGATAACCCAAGCTGCGGAAGAAACGTTCTGTGTGTTACGACAAGCACCATCGGTGAAACCAATGTATGTTTGGAGAGGCATCGACATCTGCAATACCAAGAGTAAAACCAAGATAAGCAGGAATGATGACGAAAAACACTCTCTAAGCTAAGCACACTTTTTAAACTAAAACACACCAGCTAGAAAGAAAACTATCCTAACTAAAAATCTCCATACCCATTCTTTAAGCATAATACCTCTTCAGGTAAAGACCATTTTTGGGTTTACCTAAAGAGTCCCCATCAAAGTCTACCAATTCATAGGCCCCTTTTGCTAGCTTTCGCTTGAAAACATAGGGACCATGCCACATAGGAACGAATTTTCCAACGCCTAATTTATCATTAGCTTGATCGTAAACTAAGACTAGATCTCCTTCCAAAAAATTTCGAGGGGTCACATTTCGATCATACTGAGCTTTCATATGTTTTGCGTGAGTTTCGATCGCCAATGCAGCATTACGTCGATTCTCATCTAATTGAGCCAAGTATAACAAACGTTTTTCCTCTTCGGAAGTAGTTGGAAGTAACTCAATGGCCATTTGCAATGACGGGATTTCGCATTCAATGGGTAACACAACTTCCAGACCATAAACTAGTTGGAAAGGAGTGAACCCTGTTGATGTTTTTACTGAGGTTCGATACACCCAAAGCGCTAAAAATAGCATGTTATGCCAATTCGACCGATGAATCCCAATGATTCGTCGGATCATGATGACTAAAACTTTGTTGATGACTAAAAGACGGTCCTCTTACAGCTCTTTTCTGACCGTAAAAACATGAAAAGATTATTGGATTTTTGTCGTTTCAAATTCGATATTGGTTATAAAACAACGTGTCGTTGATCACTTTTTTAATTTTTCGGATCAGGGGCACTAATTACGAAAAGTACTCCTTGGTCGTAAAGATCAAGCGGTTCTCTCAAGTATTATTTTATACTTTTTCGAGCTTGGGAGACACAAATTTACGAAAAAGGTCAACCCTAGAGTCTTCTTAAGTTTCTTCAGACTCTCTAAAATTGAAAAACGCCGAGTTTCTCCTATACTGGACTCGTTAAAATTTCACAGTAAAGGACCTGTTCAATTACAAACAGGAATGAACCACTCCTTCTTAGGGTTCAAATTTAAACTAAGCTGGACTCATCCGAAGGATGAGCTTATAATCAAGCAAATGTTATCCTCCTCAAGCTTGTAAAAAATAAAGAGGTACTTGCCAGAAATGGTGGGGGAAAAGAGAGAAAAATGAGCCTGTTTTTCATACTTTGTAACCACTCTTGAGCACGACACTTTTATTCACCTGGGTTGGGAAATCCTTTCCCTAACAGTTGATCAAACCACATTGAAAGTCTTCAGCTAGTTTCTGGGTATTAACTTTGGGTCAATTGTCACCAAGCCATCTGTTGTGTCGTTATGTGTTCAAGAGGTCACTGCCAATACGCCATTCATCTGCAAAATATCTGTCATCCATATTGACCATCCCTGAGTCAGTCCTTGCAACTAAATTTCTTCAACTTGATCTATGATTTCGTGTTGTAGGCTTGCCTGCGACGGATCGCTTTCTATCGACTTCAGCTCATTATCTAGAAAGATGATCTAGAAATCGTCAGTACCTTGGGATCTGCATGCCTCAATGGCAGGTTTCTCGCCTTTGACGACATGTTGCATCATTGACATTTGATCAAAGGATTCTGTGACATGTTCAACATCAAAGCATTTATTCACATCTCATGGATTTTACTAAGTACTTTGAGAGCCATTGACATCACTGGTGGTTTCTCTCACACTTGTTAACAATTTACATCATTGACTGGTAATCAAGTGGTTTCTACCATGTTCGACATCAACACATTCATTCGAATGGATAGAATCGTACTGTTTCGAGAAGTAGAAATGAAGACCCTGGATCTAGTTTCTGCAATCCAGGCTGTGAGGAATTTTGTATTCATTATATGATGGACTATTCATAAACAGATGGCTACGTCCATACTGTGTCCACATGAGTCTATACTTGTGATGTATTACAAGATCATTCCTGTATCAGAGCAGCAATTAGTTTTCTAAGTCAATTTTGATCTGAGTATGGGAATGCCTACCTCAGCGATGATATGATCTCATATATATATCTTGCATTGAATGTTTTTACAGGTTCCAACCGGGCTCTCCACAAGATGATCCTCGAAATGATAAAGTACTTCACTCTTCCTAAATGATAAATGAAATCCTCATCTACTACAGACTTCGTACTTTAGGGGGCAATCTGTTACACAAAAATATCGTCACCATGATTATTTGCAGTCAGTATGGGTCTATCATCACTTGTACTGTCCTCCTAAGCAAGTCTCAGACCTCAGCTCTTCAAGTCAAGCTTTGAAAATGAGAGAAAGACATTGAAAATCAACAAAGCTCTGGTTCTGCACTTTCTCTCACTGTTGCCTGCGGTCTCGCACCTCCTGTTTACAAAAACTGCGGACCTACCCGCTCTGTCCCTAAAGGAGTGGGTGCAGATCCCTGTGAAAGTCAAAAAGGCGCAAGTTTATTCTAAAAAACTCACTTTGGGTTAATTCTAGATGATTCTAGAAGGAATTTTGACGTGGATTGGTCGCTCTTAGGTGGTTCATGCATCCCAAAAGGGAAGGAGCTAATCCCTTGATGAGAGGAGATATCCCTTTGAAGCAGGGCTTTATCCCTTTGAAGGAGGACCTAGTAACTTCCCTCCATTGCACTATAAATTAAGGCATTGGGCTGGTTGCTAGGGAGGTTAGAAGCTGAACATTTTTGAGGGAAAATGCTGGTGGAATTGAGACTTCCTAGTTAAGCTTGAGAGGAGAGATCACATACCTTTTTAGCTTCATTGGGAAGAGAGTGAAACTTGTCAAAGTAGAGGAGACTTCTTGTTGGACCCTGGGAAGAGCTTGTACAGCGTCAAGGCACATATTGTAAAGTTCTTCTTTTGATTTGAATTAATACAATCAGATTCATTTTTCTCAACAAATTGTCTTATGTCATTTGTTTCATGAATTCCTTGACCTTCATGTTAAATATGTTTTATAATATTGGCTTTTCAGGTGCTATTTAATTTGTTTGCTTGTTTGTGTTTACAGATTCGCAACAAGGGAGCTCACTTGGATCAAAGAAGCGAGGCTTCCACAAACTTGTATTGGACCCAAGGTAGGCCTAAAACACTTGTTTGCCTTTGTTTATAAATGCATATTTAGAGAAAGATAGTTTGTGATTGGCTTGCTTGTCACTAGGTCTCATTAGATTCTAGGAAGGTCTATCTTGTCCGCAAGATCGACTCATTCCGTGTGACACTTGTTAATGGGTACAGGTTAAAGGTCTACAAGAAATCCTTATCAAAGCAGGAATTCATCAGTAGCATCAGCAAGGCAGTGATGGTGATTGGAGAAGTCTCAGCTTCCACCTCACCAAGTTCTTAGAAAAAGGAAAGAAAAAAGAAAAAAGAAAGGGATCTAGGTGAAAACCTCCATGAGGCACCTTAGTCCAATTCTTGGGTTGAAAACCTCTTGAGGCAACCCAAGAGTATTAGAAAAAAAAGAGAAAAAATAAAATATCTCTAGGTGAAAACCTCTTTTGAGGCGCCTAGGGCAGGAAAGAAAGATGAAAACCTCCTTCGAGGCAGCCTAGTTGTCTGTTAAAAAAAAAAAAAGAGAGAGAAAAAAGAAATGGAAAAAGAGAAAAACATACAAAAACAATTTTGTTTTTGCAGGTTTGTAAGAAGATGATGTGCACAAGCTATAGAGGACAGCAGACCCTACCACAAACCATGTTTTCCTTCATCCATCTCATCTCCTCCATATTCCCCATGTTCTTCCATCTTGTTGACAGTGTTGGACCCGCCAACATGTAAGGGGATCTCCCTGGTGAGAAGTCCCAATTAGACCTCAGACCATTTGGTGTAGGAGTCCCAGCAGTGGGTCGTATGGTAATGCCTTGACCGCAATTTCGTACAAAGGCAAGTGAGATGACTATGTTGGTAGCAAGGGTGTGACAGTTGCAGTGAGTCAAGGAAGGTGCATGAGAGGTTCTAACACATGGGGGTTGAGATGAGTGTGCCCCTTGGAAACCTATAACAATACTAGAATGGGAAGGGACCACACGAGCGAAGATACATCACAAGCTAAAAAGAAAGTTATCTGGCAATCCAAAGTGATGGTTAAACCAACAACACATTTCAGAAAGATTCATACATACTCATACAAAACAGTCCATACATGCATGCGTAAGAAAGAAAATACATATGTCACTTAGAGTAAACAACATAACTGGGATATAATATAACATATGCATGAAATGTGTTGGCTCTTATTATATAAAGAAGTGTAAGTTCCAATCATAAAATACATCCATGTCCGACCACTAGATCCAATAGTGGAACATTACAGCCACATCCGCCTGCTCCTCCAAAGACATGTACTAGCTTCGTGCAATGGAGAAGCCAAGGCGTGTTACAATATTGTCCAATTTCTCTCCAAGATAGTCTTATTGGAAGCTTGGTTGACCAAAAGCCTATACAATGATTTATGAGGGACCATTTATAGCAAAGGGTGGGGTGACCCTTGACATTCCCCTTTGTGATAGTTCAACTACCCTCATGACTCTTCATCTACTCTACGATTTTTACATCCAACTATCGACACTTGAAAAGACATACATTACAATGCACATGTACTCATGTGACACAACATGGCTTGAGAAATATAAGCAAGACATCACTAACACTCAGTTCGTTGTGATGAGACCAACTCTTTGACATGCTTATGATGGTGAAGGTGGTGAGTTGATGCGTAACTTGGTCATCCATGATGGTGTGCATGCATTCCCTTGTGACCTCTTACTGAAGCAGACTCTTGCCTTCGTTGCATCCGGGTGCATTGGTATGGTTCCTCCATCCGACTTTTCTGCTAGCATGTGCATGGTCTTTGGGTGTAGATGAGCCGGCAACACACTAATGCATAGTGTCCGTGTTGATCTTCCAGTGTGTGCTGGTGGTCATGCACATCAATTGTCAACTACATGTTCAGCTCCAGTCTGACTTGCTTCTTGTCTTCGTCTTGGTGAGTGTGCTAAATGGGTTGGATTGCATGCATGCACACAATGGCATGCATGCTACTGAATCCCTTGCATGTGATCAACAACACTTCTCACCATGTCTGCTCTGTGCCAGCTTCTAGGATCGATCTATAACTTGTCCAGGTGCAGTTTCATCCACGAGTTCATGTTGCACCCCTTGTTGTTCATGTTACTGCTGCAACTCATTCGTCTATCCATGCAGCTTCAATTTCTTCCTTGAGTTGTTGCTTCAGCGCATTCAACTCCTTCTTTGTTCCATTCTCTGTGTTCATGTGATCTTCATGTCATGCCATCACCTCATATCTTGAGTCTTCAAAGTTTCTTTCATCATCAATGGATCTGCTTGATCTCGCAACTTTTTTCTTCCTCTGTGTTTTGAAAAACCTTCCTTTTGCATTCGTTGCATTTGGTATGCTGCCTTTAGCTGCTATTGATCATGCTTCTCACTGTGATGGTGTTGTTGTTATATCTTAATGTCCTTGCCTATGAACAAATTGTTGTCTCCGTGGGTAGGCAAGTTCATAGACACTTGATCGACTACATTCCCAAGTGTTCTATGAATGGTGTCTTCGTCTCTGCTCTCCTGGAAACAATTGTACCTGTACTACTGAGAGGTAGATGAACACCTGCAATACCTGTAGACATGGAAACACTCATGGCAAGCAATCTATGAGTTGAAAACCAAAATGAACTTGAGAACTGACTTGCAACATACCTGTGTGACTCATCATGAAGGTTGCACAATTTTGGCCAAGAGTTCAGGAGACTAACTTCCAACACTATTCAAGGCACAGTATGGACTGCTAGGAAACTGACTGACTGCTTGAACTATGCAATGCACAATCCAGTCTGGATGCTGACTGCTGGAATTGTGCAATGCATAATCTCAGCTGGAAATGGCTGCAGGCTCAATGACTGCATTGTGCAATTTCTTAGGCCAGTAGTCACTGTCCCTCATAAATGCGAAAAACAGTCCTGGAGGACAATACTTGGGCAAAAATGTGCATTTCTAGAGAGGAAGATAGGGCCTTCCTTCCCTGGATTACGCAATGCTATCTTAGTGAAGGCAGAGTCCAAGCCGAGGTTGCCCAGACTTTCCAACGAGTAACTAAACTCGAATGTGAGTGTGAATGCATGGTGATACTGAGTGTAAGCATAAGTGAATGATCATGCATGCAAACAACGAATGAAAGATTTAGCAAACAAAACAACATGCATGTGGGTGAGGCGAGTTGCCGAATCGACGACCGTTCATGAAAAACAGTTTCATGCATGCGACAGTAGTGAGATAGCAATGAAAAATGAAATGGTGCTAGTACAAGCTAATATGTATCAAAATTATAGCAAGCATTCACTGAAATCAAGCAGACACCATTCATACAAAGCGAAACACAAAAAGCGCCAAAAATGCAACACAAGACATGGGAAGCGAGCTTACCCCGAAACACTTGAGCTAAATGTGCTAACATCTCCTAGATGTGATGTGGGATGTCAGAGCTGTAAGGTGGATGTGAGGAATGAGCTCTGCAGTGTCCAGTTGATGAGTTTTGATAACATCAAGGTTGTAATGCGCATGCCACAAATCTAGGGAAAGCAACACTTGGTGGGAGGTGTTTGAAATTATCCTTGCATGTAACCTCCAACTGCCAAAAATAGATCCCTAAAACAAGGGATGCCTTTGCATGCTGCCTTGGGAGAAGAAGCCCATGCATGCAAGTCTTTTTTGCTCGGTCCCAGAGGGAACCGGTCAACTCAGCTACACATGCAAGAGACTGCTCAACTGCTGGGAGAAAATGCGCATTTCTGGCTGGGAGCTAGGCTAGATGCCCAGGAGATTTGTGCAATTTCTAGGCAGAGTAGCTGACTGCAGCCCATATTTGCCCAAATTCTAGGCTGAGCAACCCTGCTGGGGAAAATTGCGCAATTTTCACTGTGAGGGTTGATTTCCAGAATTGCGCAATTATGGAGCTCAACGGGCTGCCAGTCAGGATTGCACAATTTCTGGAGGGAAGGCTGGTTGCCCTCCATAATTGCGTAATTTCTTGAGGGAGCTACTCAGCCTGCAACTAGACCAAGTCTGGGTGATCAACCTGTGAGGGAAATGCATCGAGATGTGATCAACAGGCTGCCTTTGTGCAAGGAAAACACTAAAGCTTGTGTACTTGACGAAGAAAGACAAGGTGTTGTGAAATGTTGGTAGGGAGGCTCCAAAACGAAGCTGAGGTGAAATTTTGGAGGGTGGTTGTAGCTGCCACAACACTTGATGACACACTAATAGAACTCCAGCTCTCTGAATGGACCTTGTTTGTGAAAATAAAGTCTAACACCTCTGAAAGTATTGTTTAGTTCTCACCCCATCTTGGTTTCACACTAGCTTGATTGTAAGATGTAGTATCTGCCAAGCTCTTGGTCGATTGACACGCATTCCAAGCCAAGGAAAAACAGTTGTTTCAATTGGGGTTAAGGGGTATATTTATGCACAAGAATTATAGTTTTCATAGTCTTAGTTTCATCTCTGGTGTTGCTCCACTGCTAGCAGGCCTAGATAGTACCCCAACGGAGTCACATAGGAACACAAGCATGGCTCCCCTGCCAGCGAGCCTGGTCAATACCCCAGTGGAGTTACTTGCATCACCTCTCTATACAGGAAGCCCTTCTCTTCTTTCGCCTTATTCATTTTTCATTTTTTCAAAACTTTTTTTTTTTACTTTTTTTCATTTTTGTAACAGTGCATAGCACTTATTCCTTTCAGAGGCAGAAGAGGGATCCCGACTTATTGAGAGCAGAAGAGGTTTTTCTAGTAGAGAATTAGTTTATTATACCTCTAACATCCCTATTAAGGTTTCCCCCTCACCTTACTCTCCTTGACTGAGCTGACAAGGGTTAACCAAAAAACAACCAACTACAGTAGGTGACACTAGCTAGCACTCAAGCATTATGTTTTCACCAAGGTTCACTTCGAACAGTATATAATTTCCTTCGACATATCATGGACTAAGAGTAACAAGTTCTTCATATAGAGGCAGGATGACAGATAACCAAGTAGTGATAGAAACACAAGGCCTCTTGTACTTTACCCATCTTTCTTTAAGAGTCATACATGGTTTCATGTGAAACTAACCTACGAACGAAACAAGCGAACTAAAAAACAACAAAGAAAAGCAAGATCAAAGTAAAAGGGAAATCAAAGCAAGCAAGAAAACTAGCAAGCAAACAAAAAAACAAACAAAGCAAGTAAGCAAACAAGCATGCACGCGAACAACTCAAAAGAAAACACTACTCCTACCCCTAATCTAACAGTGCATGGGCCATCTCACGTGAAGTGATACTTCCAATGCAGCCACCAGCACATTGGTTGACCCATGTTGGTGAAGGCATGGTTTGCGAACAAGACAACCTTGTGAACTAGCAAACAAGAAAGATGTAACGGTGAAGATAAACACACTTTGAGCTTACAAGTGACAACATAACAAAGATGAGTGAAAGTGCCTGACATGAATTCTATGGAGCTGCCATGATGTTGTGGTACAATGCATGCAGATGTTGAGTGCATGCATTCTCTTGACTATGACATGCAAGCAAACGCGAGAAAGGTAGACCACTTGTGTTGTGCATGTGTGCTTGCTGTGTAAGATTCCTCCAATGCATGAGTGATGGGATCTTGTAGTTCGATTGGAGGAAGTGAAATTTGGGTGTTTGGTTGATCTTCTATGGAGAGTGATGAGGAGCCTTGAGTGTTTCAACAATTTCCTGACCGGAAGTGAAACCAACCCCATGACAGCAAGGGCCTCACATAACCATCAACTTAGGCTGAAGTGCCTCGACAATCTGGGGGGTTTCGACTTCGTTGACAGATAGATCATCATAGAACAGTATCTTAGATAGATTAACAAAAATTGAATCAACATCATGATTGGATGAGGAAGTGATTAGATCACGACAACCAAGATTAGAAAATTGAGGTTCATCAGCATCCTCATGATTTGATGAATCGAGAAGAGGGGTAGATTGGAAGCAAAGATGTTCACCCTCTATGTTTTAAATAAATATAGATGACATATTGGATGGATTTCCTAAGGAAGACATGTCCTCTTTGCACTGTAATAAGATACTAACATTCGACATGTCTTGTGAATGATTGGAAGTAGAAACATTCGGAAATGAGTTTTCACAAGGGAAATCAGCAGTGGCAGAATCACAAGGGATGTGAGGATGAAGTGGATGAGGCATGACTGAAAAGGAGTCATCCTTCACTGTGAGTTCTCCTTTAGATTCCCACACACACTCATCATGAATGATTGCGCAGGTTGGCTGCATAACACCAACTTCGTCGACAACTTGATCCTCGTTCACAATAGGCGAGGAGTCCGAAATGGAAGAACATAAGACAGTGTAATCCAGAGGATCAACAGAACATGAGGACGAAGGTCGAGGGAACGAATCCACGTGACAACCAACAGGCTTGTAAGCCAAATCTATGTAGATATCAAGAGCATGTGGGGTGGGAGGATGTGACAATTCAACAGAGGTATGTGCATGATCTCCCACATCACTCCGCGGTGGTGGAGTTGTCTAATGAGGTGAAGGCGGACACACACTTGTGATAACGACTGTGCATGCTCGTGATTGCACAGTTCCATCACTAGAGTATGAGCGGGATTCGAGTGATTTCAAGAATTGTGGATTTTTAGATATGTGAAGAAGATACTCAAATCTCCCATTGAGGAATTCCCAATCAATATCATCTTCGGGGAATTGGTATGCAAGATTACAAAAGTGTGTGTAAAACTGTTCAATGGATTCATCAGGTGTCTTCTGTAATTCCATAGTTTCTTTATTGAGTGCTTTATAGTCGAAGTTATTGAAAATGGTCTATCTCTACGACTAGATGAGAAAGAGAATGAATAGATTTTTCTGGCAGAATAGCACACCAGTGCATTGGGTGCCCTCGAAGCATGTAGATGAACTGTTGGGTTGTGTTATATTCTTTCCACGACTAGCTGACGTAGTTAACTGGGGGGTTAGAAGGGGGGTGGAGCCCCCTTTTCGTTGCATTGATTGCATAGTGGGGGGGTCACAGGGGATTTGAGGGGTGGAGGTAACACCACTCTATGGGGTCCGGGCAATGCCCTAGGAAATTTCTATTTTTGGACCCTATATTAGGTTGGGCAGACCTACCAATGGTTTTGTGCATGATTTTTCACACATGGTTTGGGATGCAATGGTTTTCGGTCCATGGTATTGGATGCTTCGACATGTATAAATATGTATTGTAACATTGAAAGGAACATAATGAAAAATCATGCTAGTAGTCCCAGTTTTGGGATCCAGGGGAAAATCTCTGTATATATGTGTTTTATGCGTTATGCTCTCACATTGTTTATTTTCTGTGTTTTAGAATTTGTATCCAGGTAATTTCTATACGGGGTTAAAACCTACATTTGGTATCGAAGTTGTTTTGGCTTCAAGGGGACGCCTTTGTTGCTAAGGGGTTTCGCTTGGGCCTGTGGTAGACCCAGTTCAGTGGGAGATCTGCGGGATCGATTCTAGTGGTGAAAGAAGATGGTGAGCAGTGGAAAGATAGAGATCGAGAAATTTAATGGTCAGAGTTTTGAGTTATGGAAACTCAAGATGGAGGATTTGTTTGTGGATAAAGATCAATGGATCGTGGTAGATCTAGGTACTAAACCAATTGGAGAGTCCGATGAAGAATGGAAGAAGTTGGATCGAAAGGAAAATAGCACAATACAATTGTGTGTCTTAGATTCAGTATTGCTGAATATATCAGGGGAAGCTACGACAAAGGCTTTGTGGGACAAGTTAGGGACTTTCTACAAATCTAAGTCTTTGGTGAATAAACTGTTCCTAAGAAAAAAGTTGTATAACCTGAGGATGAAAGATGGAGACTCAGTGATAGAGCATCTGAACACATTTAATACTGTGGTAAGTCAGTTATTATCTTTTGATATTAAAATTTTAGATGAAGATAAGTGCATCAATTTGTTGTGTTCTCTACCAGATTCATGGGACAGTCTAGTTATTTCAATAGGTAGCAATGCAACTGCCTTGCAGTTTAATGAAATAGTCTCATCCTTGCTGACAGAGGAAATGAGATGGAAAAATATGGAGAGCCAGAATGGTGATGCCCTGTCTATATGAGGACGTTCCTAGAACAGAAACAAAAATAAGTCATCGAGTGGGAGGTCGAAATCTAGAGGGAGATCTAAATCTCCAGGAAAACTTGTAAAGGTGGTGTGTTGGAAATGCGGAAAAGAAGGGCACTACAAAAGGGACTGTAAATCTAAAGCTCCTGATAAAGGAAATGGATCTGATGATGCTCCTTCTGCAGAGGTGAAAACCACCTTAGATGAAGGTGGGGATGTGTACTTGGCTTCTTCAAGTACACATGTAGATCATGAGGCATGGTTGATTGACTCAGGTGCATCCTTTCACTTCACTCCTCATAGAGAGTGTTTCTACGCATATGAGAAATATGATGGTGGTGATGTCTTCTTGGGGGATGACAGGAAGGCTAGAATTGTTGGTCGCGGAAAAGTAAAGTTGAAGTTGCAAGGTGGAAGGGTTAGAACACTTCTAGCTGTTCTGCATATTCCTGCATTAGCCAGAAATCTGATTTCTATAAGCAAGCTAGAAGATGTAGGTGTAAAAACAATGTTCGAGAAGGATACTTCCAAGATGGTTTAGGGGGAACTGGTATTGATGAGGGGATTTCAAATTAGAACTCTGTACTAGCTGCAAGGTAGCATTGTTGTTGATGGGTGCAACAGTTCTGTGGTTCCTGAAAGTGGAGAAAAAAATCTAGTCATCTTTGGAGAGAAGACCATGTTTTGGCATCAAAGGCTTGGACACATTGGAGTGAAGGGCCTTCGAATACTCAATGGTAAAGGTATGGTAGAATGTATGAGTAATAGCTCTCTAGATTTTGATTTCTGTGAAAATTGTGTGTATGGGAAGCAGAATGGGGTGAGTTTCCCCTCTGGCGGTAAGAGGGCGAAACAGATATTAGAGCTTGTGCACAGTGATGTGTTTGGACCTGTGAAGGTTCCATCACTGGGTAATTATGTGTACTATGTATCATATATAGATGAATTCTCAAGGAATACATGGATATATTTCCTTAATAAGAAATCTAAAGTCTTTGACAGGTTTAAAGAATTTAAGGCTCAGGTGGAAAACTAGACAAAGAAGAAGATAAAGGTGCTGAGGACAGATAACAGTGGAGAGTTTTGTAGTAAGGAATTTGAAGAATTCTATAAGAAGTGTGGTATAGCACAACAGAAGACTACCCCATATACACCTTAGAAAAATGGAGTTGTAGAAAGGATGAACAAGACGTTTATGGAATGGGCAAGAAGATGCTCAGTGGTGTCGGGTTAGGACAATAATTCTGGGCAGAGGCAGTGGAGACTACATGTTACCTAGTCAACAGATCACCTTCATCAGCGTTGGAGGATAAGACTCTGTAAGAGGTATGGACTAGTAAGAAACCCTCTCTTTCACATCTTAGGGTATTTGGATGTGATGCATATGTACATGTTCCAAAGGAGAAAAGAACAAAGCTGGATAGTAAATCTGAAAAGTGCATCTTTATTGGGTATAAGGATGGTTGAAAGGTTTATAAGCTTTGGAACCCAGTAACAAGGAAGGTTGTGTACATCCGAGATGTGGTGTTTAGAGAGGTGAAAGATGTTATTAAACATGAAGTCCAACCAAAGGAACCTGAGAAGATAGAGTTTGAGCTTAAGGAGGAAGATTCAAACTCTACAACAAAGAAGGAATCAAAAGATGAAGAGCCACAAACTCCGGGTGTGAGAAGATCAGTTCAAGAAATAAGGCAGCCAAAAAGGTATAGTCCATCTACTTTCTGTTCAAATTTTTCTTTATCTATTATTGATGATGATCCCAGAACTGTGAAGGAAGCAGTAGATTCAGAGGATGGAAAACTCTGGAAAGAGGCCATGGTTGATGAAATGGCATCTTTGCACAAAAATGAGGCATGGGATCTGGCGGAAGGAAACCCATTGGCAGCAAACGGGTGTTCAAAAAGAAGACAAATGCAGAAGGAAAGGTGGAGAAATACAAAGCTCGGTTGGTAGCAAAAGGTTATTCCCAACTACTAGGAATTGATTTTGGTGATATTTTTTCTCCTGTTTCCAAGGTAGCTTCTATTAGATTACTTTTATCTGTCGTTGCTACTTTTGATTTTGAGGTAGAATAGATGGATGTGAAGACAACATTTCTTCACAGGGATCTAGAAGAGGAGATCTACATGAAGCAACATGAAGGTTTTACGGAGAAGGGTAAGAAAGAACTAGTATTCAAGTTAAAGAACTCTCTGTATGGGTTAAAAGACTCACCAAGGATGTGGTATCAGAAATTTAATACATTTATATGGGGACTTGGCTTTACCAGAAGCAAAGCAGATCACTGTGTGTATTTTAAATTAATTGGTGACCATGTTATTTATCTGGTCTTGTATGTGGATGATATGTTGCTGGTTGGAAATGACAAAGAAATTATATAGGATTTGAAGACCCGTTTGTCCTCCAAATTCGACATGAAATATCTTGGTGCAGCAAACTATATTTGGGGCATGGAAATTAAAAGAGACTGGACAAAGAGGAAGCTCTGGTTAAACTAGAGGAAGTATGTCAAGACAATATTGCAGAGGTCTAATATGCAGGATAGTAAACCAATGAAGGTTCCTATTCCTGTAGGTGTAAAGTTATCTGTTGAACAGTGTCCCGAGATATAAGAAGAGGAAGAGGACATGTCCCGTGTTCCATATGCAAGCGCAGTCGGTAGCCTGATGTATGTGATGGTTTGTACCAAACCAGACATTGCACATGCAGTGGGAGTATTGAGTAGGTTTATGTTAAAATCGGGGAAGGAGCATTGGATAACAATGAAGCAAGTTTTCAGGTATTTGCGTGGCACTGGTGATTATGGTTTGTGCTACCAAGGAAGACCAAGATTGGACAGAGTGTTGGATATTCGTGGCTTTGTTGATGCAGAATGGGCTAGAGATTTGGATCAGAGAAAATCTACAAGTGGGTATGTGTTTAACCTATTTGGAGGTGTAGTCAGTTGGATGAGTAAGAAACAATCTGTAGTGGCACTATCAACTACAATGGCAGAATACGCAGCCACTCATGCAAGAGAGGAAGCAGTTTGGTTGCAGAGATTGTGTTCAAGTATGGGGTTAGTATAGGGAGCTATAAGGATAGACTGTGACAGCCAAAGTGCAATTTTCTTAGCAAATAACCCTACATATCATTCAAATACAAAACACATTTATGTTCAATATCACTTTGTGAGGATTATGATAGAAGACAAAAAGGTGTTTCTAGTGAACGTGGACACTTTGAAGAACACTACAAATGTATTGACAAAATCTGTGAGCTCTGAGAAGTTCTCTTGGTGTAGAGAAACAATGGACATTACAGGGCTGGATAAATTACTAAGCTCTCCTGTGGCCCCCTGTGGAAAGAAAACAAAAAGTGGGAGAATGTTGGGTTGTGTTATATTCTTTCCACATTTAGTTGACGTAGTTAACAGGGGGGTTAGAAGGGGGTCGGAGCCCCCCCTTCGTTACGTCGATTGCATAGTCGGGGGGGGGATCACAGGGGGTTTGAGGGGTGCAGGTAACCCCATTCTATGGGTTCCGGGGTAGTGCCCAGGAAAATATTGTTTTTGGACCCTATATTAGGTTAGGTGGACCTACCTATAGTTTTATGCATGATTTTTCGCACATGGTTTAGGATGCGATGGTTTTCAGTCCATGGTTTTGGACGCGATGGTTTTCGGTCAATGGTATTGGATGCTTCGGCATGTATAAATATGTATTGTAACATTGAAAGGAACATAATGAAAAATCAAGTTGGTAGTCCTGGTTTTGGGATCCAGGGGAAAAACTCTGTGTATATGTGTTTTATGTGTTATGCTCTCGCATTGTTTATTTTTTGTGTTTTAGAATTCATATGTAGGTAATTTATGTATGGGGTTAAAATCTGGACGATCAACAAAACGCGAGGACGGAGGTCGAGGGAATGAATCCATGTGACAACCAACATGCTTGTAAGCCAAATCTGTGCAAATATCAAGAGAAAGTGGGGTGGGAGGATGTGACAATTCAACAGAGGTATGTGCATGATCTCCCACATCACTCTGCGGTGGTGGAGTTTCTTAGGTGAACACGGACAGTGACTTGTGACAATGACTATACCTACTCATGATTGCACAGTTCCATCACCAGAGTATGAGCGGGATTCAAGTGATTTCAAGAATTGTGGATTTTCATATACGTGAAGAAGATACTCAAATCTCCTATCGAGGAATTTCCAATCAATATCATCTTCAGGGAATCTGTATGCAATATTACAAAATCATGTGTAAAATTGTTCAATGGATTTCAGGTGCTTTCTATAATTCCAGAATTTCTTTGTTGAGTGCTTTATAGTCTAAGTTATTGAAAACGGTCTATCTCTACGACTAGATGAGAAAGAGAATGAATAGATTTTTTAGGCAGCATAGCACACCAGTGCATTGGGTACCCTCGAAGCGTGTATATGAACAATGCGCAACTCGTGTATTCTTTAAAGAATCTATGCCTTTTACATGAGCCTACAATGTTGACCACGTGCCTAACCAAGGCTACATAGCCTCCACCATCAAATGTTTTGTGAGGCAAGTTATCCGAGAGCTTTTATGAGATAATGAAGTCATTTCCATAGGACATGCACTCTGGAAGAGCAACTCGGTAGTTAGTCATGATAGATGTGTAGAGATTCAAAACATATGTGAGGACTCAACTTGTCATTTGGCTCTCCTTGTAGTGCCAAAATGTTGACGGTGCTAGACCTAACAATATGTAAGGGGATCTCCCCAGTAAGAAGTCCCAATTATACCTCAAACCATTTGGTGTAGGAGTCTCAGTAGTGGGTTGTATGGTAATGCCTTGACCGTGATTTCACACAAAGGAAAGTAAGATGACTTTGTTGGTAGCAAGGGTGTGACAGCTACAGTGAGTCAAGGAAGGTGCATAAGAGGTTCTAATACATGGGGTTGAGATGAGTGCACCTCTTGGAAACCTGTAATAGTACTCGGATGGGAAGGGAACACACAAGTGAAGATGCATCACAAGATTGAAAGCAAGTTAGCTAGCAATTCAAAGTGATGGTTAAACCAACAACACATTTTAGAAAGATTCAGACATACTAATACGGAATAGTCCATACATGCATGCATTAGAAAGCAAAGACATATGCCATTTAGAGTAAACAAGATAATTGGAATACAATACAACATATGCATGAAACGTGTTGGATCTTATTATATAAAGAAGTGTAAGTTCCAGTCATACAATACATCCATGTCCAACCACTAGCTCCAATAGTGGAATGTTACAGCCACATCTGCCTGCTCCTCCAAAGAGATGTACTAGCTCCATGCAGTGGATAAGCCAAGGCACATTACAGTACAGTTCAAGATCTCTCCAAGATAGTCTTATCGGAAGCTTGGTTGACCAAAAGCCTATACAATGAGTTATGAGAGACTCTTTATAGCAAAGGGTGGGGTGACCCTTGATATTCCCCTTTGTGACAGTTTAACTACCTTCATGACTTTTCAGCTACTCTATGATTTTTACATCCAACTATTGACACTTGACTTACACTTGACAAGACATACATTACAATGCACATGTACTCATGTGACACAACATGGCTTAAGCAAGCCAAGAAAGACATCCTTGACACGGTCCATTGTGATGAGACCAACTCTTTGACATGCTTGTGATGGTGAAGGTGGTGAGTTGATGACAATATTGGTCATCCGTGATGGTGTGCATGCACTCCATTATGACCTCTTGCTGAAGCGGAATCTTGCCTTCGTTGCATCCGGGTGCATTGGTATGGTTCCTCCATCTGACTCATCTGCTAGCATGCGCATGGTCTTTAGGTGCGGATGAACCAGCAACACATTGATGAATAGTGTCCATGTTGATCTTTCAGTGTATGCTGGTGGTCATCCGCATCAACTGTTAACTACATGTTTATCTCCAGTTGGACTTGCTTTTTTTCTTTTCCTTGGTGAGTGTGTTGAATGGGTTGGATCGCATGTGTGCGCACAATGACATGCATGTTGCCAAATCCCTTACATGTGATCAACAACACTGCTAAGCATCTCTGCTCCGTGCCAGCTACTGGGATAGATCTATAACTTGTACGGGCGCAATTTCATCCATGACTGCATGTTGCGCACCCGGTTGTTCTTGTTACTATTGCAACACATTCGCCTGTCTATGGAGCTTCTTGTTCTTCCTTGAGTTGTTGCTTCAGCACATGCAACTCCTTCGTTGTTCTATTATCTGTCTTCGCGTGATCTTCATGCCGCGCTGTCACCATATAACTTGAGTCTCCAAAGTTGCTTTCATCATCAGTGGATCTGCTTGAGCTCGCAACTTTGTTCCACCTCTGTGTTGTCAACAACCTTCCTCTTGCATTCGTTGCATTCAGTATGTTGCCTTCGATAGATGTTCATGATGTTTCTCATTGTGATGTTTCTGTTGTTATATCTCGATGTCATTGTCTACGAACAAATTGATATCTCCGTGGGTAGGCAAGTTCATAGACACTTGATTGATTGCATCCCCAAGTGTGCTCTAAAATGTGTCTGCATCTCTGCTCTCCTGACCCATTGTACTTGTACTACTGAGAGGTAGATGAACACCTGCAATACTTAGAGACATGGAAACACTCATTGCAAGAAATATTTCAGTCGAAAACCAAAATGAAATTGAGAAGTCACTAATCATGAAGGTTGCACAATTTCGGCTAGGAGGTCAGGAGCCTGAATGCAAAGACTATCCAAGGCATAGTCTGGGCTACTGGGAGACTGACTAACTACTAGAACTACACAATGCACAGTCCAGTCTGGCTGCTGACTCCTAGAACTGCGCAATGCACAATCTCAGCTGGCAATGGCTGCAGGCTCAGTGACTGCATCGTGCAATTTCTTGGGCCAACAGTCACTGTCCCTTAGAAATGTGTAAAACAGTCCTAAAGGGCAGTTCCTCGAAAGAAATGTGTATTTCTAAAGAGGAAGATGGAGCCTTGCTTCCTTGTATTGCGCAATGCTATCTTAGTGAAGGTAGAGTCTGGGCCGAGGTTGCCCAGACTTGCCGATGGGCAACTGAACGCGAATGTGAGTTTGAATGCATGGTGATACTGAGTGTAAGCATAAGCAAATGATCATGCATGCAAACGGTGAATGGCAAATTCAAAAAACGGAGCACATGCATGTGGGTGAGGCGAATCGCCGAATCGGTGATCGTTTGTAAAAAACAGTTTCATGCATGCGATAGTAGTGAGATAGCAACGAAAACTGAAATGATGCTTTTACAAGCTAAAATGTATCAAAATGACAGCAAGCGCTCATTGAAATCAAGCAGAAAATGTTCATGTGAAGAGAAACATAAAAAGCACCAAAAATGCAACACAAGACATGGGAAGTGGGCTTACCTCAAAACAACTGAGCTGAATGTGTCGACAACTCCTAGATGTGATGTGGGATGTCAGAGCTGCAAGGTGGATGTGAGGAATGAGCTTTGCAATGTCCGGTTGATGATTTTTGATAACATCGAGGTTGTGACGCGCATGCCACAAATATAGGGAAAGCAACACTTAGTGGGAGGTGTATGAAATGATCCTTGCATGTAACCTCCAACTGCCAAAAATAGATCCCTGAAACATGGGATTCATTTGCATGCTGCCTTGGGAGAAGCAACCCATGCATGCAAGTCTGTTTTGCTCGGTCTTGGAGGGAACCTTTCAACTCAGTTGCACATGCAAGAGGCTGCTCAACTACTAGGAGAAAATGTGCATTTCTTCCTGGGATCTGGGCTGGTTGCCAAGGAGATTTGTGCAATTTCTAGGTAGAGTAGCTGACTTCTATCCAGATTTGCACAAATTCTAGGATGAGCAACCCTTTTGGGGAAAATTGAGCAATTTTCACTGTGAGGATTGGATGCCAGAATTGCGCAATTTTGGAGCCTAGCAGGCTGCCAATCAGGATTGCGTAATTTCTAGAGGGAAGGCTGGTTTCCCTCTAGAATTGCGCAATTTCTTGGGGGAGATGCTCAGCCTACAGCTAGACCAATTCTGAGTGATCAACCTATGAGGGGAATGCATCGAGTTGTGATCGACATGGTGCCTTTGTGCAAGGAAAACACTGAAGTTTGTGTACTTAACGAAGAAAGACAAGGTGTTGTGAAAATTTTGTAGGGAGGCTCCAAAATGAAGCTGAGGCAAAATTTTGGAGGGTGGTTGTAGCCGCTACAGCACATCCATACTCCACTCTAGGTGCCAATTCCAAGTAATTCTGTGTTTTCTACAGGATTCCCTGTAATACTACAGGAGTTTCATGTAGGTTTTATAGGAGGCCTTGAAAATGTTTAGGAAGGGAAGTCTAGTGGAAAAATGGTGACACAAGCCTATTTTGGGTTATGAAAAGAGCCATTGACCTCACCATACCTCAGCCAACACCCTCCATGACCATGTCACCACTATATCCATCAAAGAAATCAAGTTAGAAAAAAAAAAGATACATGCCACAACAACATACCTCATCTTCCACTCCATAACCACATCCTCCACTCATTCCAATACCCATTCAACTTCAGAAGCAGAGAAGAGATGCAAAATTTCAAGAAACAGCTACAGGACATCCTGTAGGAATTCTTGTAGCAGCCTATTCCACAAAAAAGACCACAACAACTCCAATCCACCTTCAGCACAAGGATCACAGTGATGAGGAAGCTCCTCCAGAGCTCAGTAGCAACAAAAGCTAGCACATGTACATCATCAAGGGAGCAACTCATCAACAAAATAAGAAGAAAAAACACAATTGAAGAATATGTAGTAAGGTCAAAGAACAACGAACTAGCACCATTCTCCAGCATGCATCAATGAAGAAAAGGACCAACATGTATGTCATCTCACCAATACTCCCTCATAGGTATGAATATGAATAAACTATAGGAATGAGGTAGGAAGTTGATTTTATAAGTGAAGGTGGCCAGTTAACTTGGTCACCCTCGGTCAAATAATGAGAGGAAAAAGGGTCAGTCAACTCCACACGTGGAAAGGTCATAACAAAAAAAGGGGAAATGAATAATAATAAAAAAGTGGTTAAGTTACGGAGAATGAAAGTGGGAGATGATTATGAGGAAAGGTGATGTGATGAACCGGTAGTGATACCAATGGTCTGAAAGTAGGTATTTACACTCGGTCAGCCAACACATGACCCACTGAAATTATCCACAAATAGAAATAATCATGGACTCCCATGCAAAATATTAGTTATTTCGAAAAGATGAAGGCAAAGGAAACTTCGAGGAGTCATTGAAAGAGAAGTTACTCTTGGAATCCCTATAGTCGCAACCTATAGGAAATAGTCAGCATCTACAACAAATAAGAGCACCTACAGGAAACTACAGGAATGCTACAATATACAGAGAGAATACCACACAGAGTTGCAAGAGGACATCGAGGGCAATCAATTCAAGGGTTATCATCACCAGAGCATAGGAAAGGGAGGTAGGTGCCATACCTTCTATGTTTTTCATCTAAAAAGAAGAAATCATCCTTTCTTTTGAATATTTTCTATACACATAAAGGTAGAGGGAATTTTGTGAAGGTTAGTGAAGGATAAAGTTTGAAACTGCGTCACCTACCAGAGTTCTTAAACTATAGCCACCCAAACCTCACACAAACAAGAATTTCTAGAAATTATTACAAGAGGTTTCAACAAAAGAGAGCCCACCAACACAGCTAGAATACACCAACATCCTCCTGTGGTAGAAATATTTGCAAGGCATAAATGGATGGGGTTCTTTGAGATACTAAGGGGATACAACCCACAAGGATCATATTTTTGAAACTCCAATTAGACCAGCTTGTGTGACCTTGTTCAGCGGAATTTTGAGGTATATTTTCATAAAATTTTCTTGTAATTCATAGTACCATGCATGAAGCCAAATCCAGGTTAAAAATATATCGCATCATTAGGCTAAAAATATTTCACATGTGTTTATATCTTACTGGATTCACAATACTATACAGCCGAAACCAGCCCCAGCCGCCACAAAGCCACGTGACAGTGACTGCTCCCAGCAAAGCCATTGTACATTAATGGATTCTTTAAAGTGGAGGAAGAAGAATGGATTAGACCATGCGTAAAGAAATCTATCACAGTTGCTGACAAAAATATCATTACTGTGAAGACAATAATGGGATTTCTGTCAGCAAGAACTATAGTTTAAATTGATATATTAGACAACAACTTATTGCAGCGGCTCATCAAGTATATTTCCTGTGAAGCTAGATACAGTTTGGTGTATGGATACCACTTTAGACTCCTCCATGAGCTAATATTTGGAGAAGGGACACCTCCTCATAACAGACTTAGTATACCTTATTTCCTAATACAATCAATGATAAACATGAGCATCAAGGGTACAAGAGGGAAAACATCAGCAGTTAGCACATCATGGGTTGATCAAAATCATCCTGGAAGATGTTATACACAATTTAAGAATCCATATTGCATGGTCAACATTTGCAGACATGCAAGAAGAAGGAGAATTTCGATCCATTGAGTATGACAAAATCCCTACTACTAGTGAAGAAGAAGAAGAAATAGAAGAAGAAATAGAGGATGAAAAAGAAGAAGACAAATAGGATGAAGAAGAGGATGAAAAAATAGGATGAAGTACAAGAGGATGAAAAAAAATTTGAAACACAGAGCAGGGAAGAAGACGAATCACCAAGGGTGTCTCTAGAGCCTATAGAGAAGGAGGCAATAGTTGCTCTAACTACCATAATTACACCTATCAAATAAAAGAGAAAGAGATAGAGGCAAACTCCACTTTACTTCAGGACAAGGAAGAGCACCAAGATTAGATAAGGGAGACCTCAAACCCCTACCAAAACTCCAATTATCATAGAGGACTCACCAAAACAAAAAGAGAAAGTAGTCCCTCTAGGGAATAAGGAAGGAGAAGGGACATCAAAAGAGGCCTCTCTCAAGTCACCAATCACCTATGTTAGGAGACCTATCACAAGGTTAGCCTCAACAAAAGGAAAAGGTCTCCTATAGGAAACACAGTTAGACCTATAGGAAGAAGAAACAATCCTATAGGAAACCCTGTCAAACCTATAGGAAACACAGAAAAAAGAGAAGGAAAGGCTACAAGGGAAAAGGAAGGAAAAGAGGAAGGAATTACTCAAGAAAAAATAGAGGATGAGTCCCAAGAGCTAAAGGAGTCTAGCCCACAATCAAACCTCAGCTCCTACTATAGATTCATTGAAGGAGGTAGGGTGATACCACAAATATTTGCTATTCCTCTATTCTTTTAACTTGAAAAAGAGAGAGCAAGGACACATAGGTGGATGCAAATTGCTAAATCAAAAGGGGTAGAGGATGTAGGCCACATGGAAGAGAAGCTGCAAGAAATGGGCAAAGAATTAAGTAGCATAAGAGATAGGGAAATAATAATGAAATCTCAGTTAGAGGTTGATAACACATGGCTAAGAAAGCAGCTACAGGAAAAGGAAGGCCAATTGGAAACTATGGCAAATTTATCCATGGAGGCAATTCAATGCAGGATGCCAGCAAATTCATATGCCTTATACCTCAAAGAACAATGGTTGTAGTTTTAGATAAAAACCCTAGCACAAAGAGGAACTATTCCTTTCCAAGACTACATGAAATTCATTGAACTTTGTGATCAAAGCACCCTGGAGGATAGAGAAAATATATCTGAGTTCTACCTAGACAATTTAGCTCTGATAGATTTAAATGTGTGGGACCCAAATCCAAAGCTAGGGGACTTACAACTAATGGCCTTGGCATCTTGGACGAGTCATGAGGAAGCCAGAGCTACAGAAATGAAAAGGGTATTGGAAAGAGAAGAAGCAAGACCCCTTTTCACCAGAGCAGAACAATCTAACCCAATGGATTTCATCAGCACTCACAACCTCACTGCAAACGATCCCAAGCTTACACCACGATACCTTGCTGTACAAGAACAAGTAGTCACTAATTTTGAAGACATGCTAAGATTTCTAGGAGATGACAACTAGCAAGCCTGACAAAGGATATGGAATGCCTTACCCTTCAGCATAAAGATCAAAGAATATCATTCTCCTGATAGAATGAGGGATGCACTAGAGAGAGTCCCAATGTATAAGAAAACATTAGAGAGACTCAACATTAACAGGATTGGATTGAAAATCATCCCATCGTTGCTTTTATCTATGTTATAGGGGATAAAGGAAGAAGAAGAAAGAAAGCAGTGGGAAGAAATAGAGAGGAATGCAGGGTTTTATCCACAAGAGGAGGAGACTACAGCAAAAGCCTGGAATGTCAGGGAGGCCACCAAAGCAATGAAAGACATGGACATAGATTGAGTTGCTTAGAGGATGAACAACATTTCCAGTAGGGGGTGATGATGAGGCTCCTCAATGGGTAAATTATATGGACATTAATGCACGTCCAACTTACTAAAATCAACTTTTCTCATCATTATTTACATGTTTTAATTATGTTTTGCTTAATGAGGAGAGTAAAGATGAGATGTCATGTCTAGTGGTCTAATGTGCATTGATTGCAGGTTTTGGAGAAAATTTTGGCTAATTAAAGTGCATGAACTCGAATGTAGACAAGCAACAGGGATTCTAGGAGATAGGATCTCCCTCCTTAACTCCTCACTCACTCGAAGATTCCTCAATCAAATCCTTTCAACTCGAAGTTGCAAGCAGTTGATTCATGAAGTTCATTGGAAGCCAAGCCAGTGACAGTTGAAGACCAATTGATCTCGAGAATGGAGCCAAGCCTCCCTAAATTTGAGGAAGTTGTTGGTAACTTTAGTTGTATAAATCGAGAGGCCTAGGGCCTCATTAGGATTCAGATTTTTTGTTCAAGATAGCTAATCAGTTTTCGAGTTGAAGCATTGTAACCAAGAACTCTTATGTATTTCTGATTTCTTTAATGAAAATGAGCAGAATTCCCTTGATCCAGCATTGAGTTAACTAAGAGGGCTAAAGCTCTTGGCTTAGGGCCCAACCATAGTAGTAGAGGTTCCTCTTGTTGTATATGTATGCTTAGGTTATACTTATAGTTAGTTGTTAAACTGATTTTGGTATTGTTAATTTGCAAGTATTGGTAGATTTAATTAGTTTTCTTCCATTTGTAGATAGTTCTAACAGTAACATTGTAGTGATAAGAATATATTACAAAAAGGCTAACATCAAGTGGTTTTCACCTCATTTCTCCCTTGCATGGATCATGGTTTGAGGAACACTTCTCATACAGCCCAGAAAGACAGAATTCTTTTTTTGTGTAATCTAGGGTTTTCTTGCTAATTAGGTCATTATCTTTTAGTTTCATAGATAAGCTGCAATTGGTATTTTCTGATATCTTAGGTTTTGCACTGATCTCGTGTCACTTCCATATTGTTTTCAAGCACTTTCATGCATGAATTTAGCAAGTAAATGGTGACAACTCTGTTTTTTTCCTCTATTTAAATAAACCCTTCTTGGCTTTTATGAGTTTGTGTATGAATTCCAAGAATGATGTTTGTTGTTGCAGGAGTTTCTAAATTGCAGGGAGACCTCATCTCATCAGCCTCAGCCAAGCCATATCCACCCATGATTGCCAAAAGTCACTAAGGTCTCAATTCGAATTCTTGTTTTATGAGGAAAACTTTCCATCTCCGTTGAGCAAATCCAACCATATTAAAGCTTTGGCTTGAGTTCTAAGTAAGTTCCTACCACTCCCATGCCTTATTCCCTCCTCATTCACCTTTTCCAAGCTCCATCCCACATTCTAGACCATTCCCCAAGCTTTCAGTATGTTCCTATAGTAAAATAGGGGATCCTATAGGTGAACTAGTACGTCTTGTAGAAATCCTATAGGAAAACCTATAGTAGGTTTTTTTGAGCCCGATTTGAGAAAAATCATCACTAAAGTCAGGATTAGGCCCCTACTTGCCCTCCAGACCATCTAAACCATTGTACTCCTTTTCCTTCACACCTGTCTCCCTTGCCAAAGAACCAAGCAAGATTAGCATTTATATTTTTCAAGCAAAAAGATAAAAAGAAAAAGTTCTTTTATATTTATTCTTGCACATAGCACTTAGCACTCTTTAGATCAGATTCCATGCTTAGATTAGTTAAAACCTCACATGTGCTAAAATAGCATTCTTTTGCAAGAAAAGTATGTTAGCAAGTAGATAGAGGATTTCATGTTGTTTTGCAAGAATTTCTTTCAATTTTTCCTTCATGCAATAGACAACATTTCTTTTCTTCCAATTAGGGTAAATTTCCCTTCTCCAAGTTGGTAATCAGACTTCTTCTAGTCGATAGAATGCTGGTTTGAGAAACTCTAGTGGTATATCTCCCCAGCTCAGTAGTGACAAAGGGTGGACCAATTAAATCTATTTGTGCATACATCACTGTCACCTCCAAGTTTGTACGAACCCCAGGTTGATGAAGTAAAGTTGGTAGCCCTAGGAGTTGTAGCATCCTTGCTGCAATACTAGTGCTCCTCAAATACCATGACCCAGAGATGGACACCACCACAGGATATTCCATCTCATGATGTCAATGAGGCATCAACATCCCATACTATTAGCAATACCACCTCCCATACAATCTACTCGGTTAGTTATGAACCAATATGTGGAATATGTACCAAAACCTCTCATAGCACTGAAGTGGCCCCTATGTCAAACACATTGTCGGTAGGAAATTCTCCAAAAACTCGCTCTGAACTCTACATCTCAGCAGTGAAAATGAAGTAATATTTGGCCCCCTTAGTCGTATCTTTCACCCTTTTCACCATCATTTGGAGCCCATTACAGAAGCCTGTGATATCGTTTAGAACTCTTTGTTGTGGTAAACACCAAAACTCATAATTTGCCCTATCGCACACTCAGAAATGCATGTCGGGTACTCCTCTAGTTCTTCAATTCATAGCATTCAATCATTCATATATTATATGTATGTTTTAAACAAATTATTTCACTTGGGATATTGGTTGTGTCCATTGTAGGAACATCATACATGATCTGCCTCGACCAACACCTTGACAGGAAAATAACAGAGCAGGTATCATTCTCCACTTAGCATGATAGGCTTCCTCTTAATCTTTACATATCCTAACATCATTTCTTAAAAATACACCACAGGGTCCCTCATCTCAACCATGTTTATCACCATCTCTCCTTCATTATGATAAACGTATGTGTTGGTTGATAGAACCCCCACCCGCACTCATGGCTCACTTCATCTTTGTAGACCCTTCTTCACTAATAGGAGCCATGACCACTTACTCTGCCCTGGGAACCACCCCAATTACATGCCTTGAAGTTCATCCTCATTATGCTACACTCACTACACATGCACACAATTTCTCGGGCCATCTATGGTACTTTACGACAGATCAAGATGGATGCACCTTCGTGTCCTACATTTGGTCTATCATTCACCCATATTACATAGCCCATCTGTGTCACTTCATCTGCCTCACCAACTCAAGACAGGGACCAACCAATGGGGCCCCTTCCCTCAACAAAAAACACCACACCTCCATACAAGTGACCATAATTAAGGGGCACCTGTCTCTGTGTTTGTACATCTAAATCACCCTCATATTCTTTTGGAAAGTGTACAAATATTGTTTTTAGGAAAAAGACTCTCACCCACATTTTCTGTTATTTATGTATTTTACTTGGCGGCAGTTTCCAGTCACCCTTGGTCAGATCTTGCACCTCACCAGCAACCATTTTCCATTATCATTCTAGTCAGAACATACTTACACCACCCTAGAAATCTTACTGACTCCATGGCCATCATCATCAGTAAACATGTTTTTTCCACTGCCATTTGCACAAAAGCTCTAACTTTGAGCCATTTGTCCATATCCTCTTATATCGTCAACTCTCACTATCATGCCTTATCTAACCCACATTATTACAGTCTGTTTACATCTCATATTGATTTCTTGACCCAACATGTCGGGCGGTTAATTCTCCTTTCGTGTCGACTTAAAAATTTGTATTCCAAGATAGGGGAAGTACCTTGGATACTCCCCCCTTATAAGGATATCCTCGAGTGGCACAATGGGAATCACTATTGCCCACTAATGTCAATTGTCCTCTTGACATTCAACATCAATACAAGGTTCCATGTCAAGGTGGTGTCGTACTTAGTTACTGTTGTAGTTCTTTCATTTAGTCAAAGACCCCCGCATCACTAAACACCTCATCTAACAATGCTTACACCATGATACGGGGAAGGTACCCAAAGTCAAAAAACCTATGCACACTGCAATACCTCATTCAACAGTGCTTCACCTTTGTTATGCATGGGGGAACCAAATTTAGTCTATTTGACTAGGAAGTACCCTTAAGGGCATCAATAGTTATAAGCACGTCAACTACCATAATGTTGACTTGATAGAAGCATCCTTTGTCCAATTATAATAAGTTAATATTAGTCATCCTAACGAGCATGGGACATGCTTGCCTAGTACAAACACTTTTTTTCACTCTGTAGGTTTTCACCAGAGCATGGTTACCATTTATACTCAGTCAAGGGGTTTTTCTCTACTCATCTCCACAAGTTATCCTCTCTCTGGAAAAGTTGATCAGATTCTTTGTTAGAAAAGAAAATGTGATGTATTTCATCTATATGTTTTCTCCTAACCTCATACATCAGGGGCAACTATTAATACCAGAAAATCGTACAAATGTTGGCACAATCCAAAAGACACTAAAAAGTGTCCAACATAATGCACAAGTGAACATTTCAAGCTAAATACATCATGAAGTTTAAAGAATTAAATTTCTCGTAAGGTCCAAAGTTTATAAAGTAAAAAAAATTGATGCCACGCGGTTACTTCTTCAATAAACTCTTGCACACGAAATATCCTTCAAAAGTTGCGTGGTTTCAGAAAAGGATGACTTAGTAATTCGAGACTACCCTGCACACTTGCGGCCGATTATCTGACATGAGCTTAGTCTAGTACAATCAAATTTGAGTTTCCCTGAAGATATGCAGTGCTTAATGGAACCATCTTGTCCTACTCATGTGTCATTATCCTACATGAACCAAGAGGGGGAAGATGGATTCAAAAAATTCTATATAAATAGGCCAGGGAAGGGCCAAAATATGAGACATTGTTATGCTAGCCAAATTGCTATCAGAGCAAACCACCATTACATTTTTGAATCCAAAGGAGGGAAGAGCACTAGCATGTTCTCTATATTTATTCTAAGTAATCCATCATCCTAGTGAGAAAACATGAATCCACCATTGGAGAGTCTTCATACTTCTTTGAGAGAGAGGAGAAAATTTCAAAGAGATTGAGGAAAAGAATCCCCCTAGCTCAGGATTTTTGAGCACCATAGTTCAAATAATTCTCTTCAAGTGTTTAAGATTCATCTATTCTATTCAACCTCTACTACCAGCAGTCGATAAAGGGGATTTTTCCATTATCTTATTGATTTGTTTTCTCCTTTTGAGAATTGTTTGTGTATTTACCTCTTTGTTTAGTTTATATTTATGTATTCATTGTTTCCACTATTTACAATGTTGTGTTTATTTAAGTTTGTCCACTAACAACACCAATTCTACCTGTGATCTTTTGTAGGGAACAATCAGCTGCTAATAAGGTGTCTTTTGGAACAACATTTCCACAAAAACACTACCACAATGATCATAATTCTTGAGAACATTGTTGATGCATTCTTGAGTCCAAAAGGCATTATATGGTAAGCATAGGATCCCCATTCAATTGTGAATGTGGTTTTATTCTTATCCTCTTCCACAATACAGACTTGGTGGTAACCAGAGAGTCCATCTGTAAAAGAGTAAGCTTCATTTCCTACCACATTGTCTAGAACCTCATCACTGAAAGGGTGGGCAAAGGGTCATGAACACAGGAATTGTTTAGACTCCAATAGTCTACACGGACCTATATTTCTTTAGATTCTGTTTTGTTCTATATAAAAATTATACTGACCCACTCCACCTCGTCAACTGGGAATATAAGCCCTACTGAAAACTTTTTTTCTATTTCCTTTATCACCTTCTCTCTAACCCTCGGGTTTAGTCTATACAGCTAACGTTTCACTAGATTCTTATTAGGTTTAAGAACAATATTCATCTCCCCTAGCTCCCCCTTAATCCCCTTAAGGTTTGCAACAGATGAAGAGAACAAGTTTTCGGTTCGTCTTAGGAGATCGAAGATTTTCTTAGTACTTTGCTCACCCTATTAATCTCCAATCGAAGTTAATTTCAGCTTCCTTTCACTGTTGATATTGTGTTTCTGCAACTTCAGAGGTAGTAACTATGGACCATTGGTTACAACCCTGTCTTCAATGCTCCACTCCCCCTCATATTCCCTAAAATTTTAGATGCCTTAATTCCTCTAAATCCTCTCCATCAAGCTCCAATTATATCTTCCTGTAATCCACAACTTCATGGAATTTGTATTAATATATGTGATCAAAGGTGTTTTGGTCTATGTAGCCAACATTCAACATTTCTACTAAGAGTAAAGTCCTTTTGACTGCTTTCAAAGTAGTTGTTATCCTCTTGATGTCATCGGTGAAGTAAAAATCACTGACAAACTGAGCTGCCACATGGCCCCACTCACTAGTCTATCTTCATATTTCTTCCTTCTTGTACCATGCCTTCGAAAATGTCCCCAGTGTGTTGACAAAGTTGTGCACCCACAAGTTCTCTAGAATTCCTTCTCTAATCCATCTGGCCTTATAGTCTTGCAGGTGTTTCCTAGGGTTAGAGCTCCCCCGATACTTAACAAATTTAGGCGGGTAGTCATCTGAATAGCTGAATCTGGCCACCAATGTTGTCTTAACCTCCTATCATTCTCTGAGATGGTTGCGGTGAGATCCCCACCACCTTGTTGGCATCTCTTATAAGGTGACGTCCAGTAAGGTTACTTTTTTGTATTTCAGGGATGGTTACATCAACTTCATTAATAAAATTAATAACAAAATTTATGCCATTAAAAATAGAAAAATTCTCGTACCTCAGTACCAATCTAGTTGATACGATGGATCATGGTGCAATGTCTAGTGTTGATCTCATGGCCATGCTACTTCCAGCCATCCCATGAAGTCTCAGATCTAACTTCATAGTTATGAACACTCCTCCAGTTGATTGATCCTCCTGCTATAGGATTAATATAGTCTTCCCCTTTCCTAGTGTTAGCCAGTATAACTAGCCCAACAATTCAGGTTCTTCTATGTCATACACTGGCTCTATGAACCTCGACCCTTGATATGGATCTAAGGGTTGGATCACCCTAACTTCCTCCACCTCAAAGGTCATCGTCTCCTTCTTCAGATCAATTACTGCACAATTTTCAAAGGCCTAGTCTATTCCTAGCAATGTTGGATAGGGATCTTTATCTCCCATAATATCTATTAGTTGAAGGTTAGTGTAAGTATTTACCCCTGATATGTCAACCTCCACATCCTCTAGATGTCCGAAAAGCAGGATACAATATTGGTTCTCCATTCGTAACTAGATTGTAGAGAACGCCAACATAGGCCTTCCCAAGGCTTCCCACGTTTTCCTCAGAAGGATATTCACATCTGAGCCCAAGTCTAGAAGCCTACAATCTATGCATCAATATAGAACTCCCTCCCTATTATCTTCTTGTTCCTGTGCACCCGTATGGAGTGTATTTCAGGTATATTAGTGGAAATGAATCCTTCTTCGACCGCCCTATCTTTGACAACAACTTTAAGGATTTCCTTCAAATATCCAAGAATTTGCTCATCATTCACAATGTGAAGAAACAACCTGAACCATTCAGCTATGGTGGGAACTATTTTGCAAGAGGTTCAGACTATTGGATTTTGAACATTCTGGTTGCTCTCCTTGGAGCTCAATAGTTGGAGTCAACTTGTTAAAAATATTCGCAACCTCTTTGTAATATTGCTTCTTTTGGCTGGAATCATATTAATGCTTTGGTGAGGTTGACTTTATAATTCTTAGTTTTTCAAAGGCTCCCAAGTAGTCCTTGGCCTTCTTTTGTCCCTGGGTGACTATATTAATGTTTGAAAGGAGAGATGTCCCGGGTTCCCTTGGTTCAACATTAATTAAATTTTCTCCCCTTTGGCAGTTGTGCTCTTCAAAGTTGGCAATCAACTTTGGACAATCTTTTGTTGCGTGTGTGTTGATCCTGCACTAAGAGCACCAGGGTCTTTTGGGTAGTGGACAATATCTTGCTACATGTCCTTCTTGATCACAATTGTAACAGTGGATCGGACCTCTTCCTCCTATTCTTCCCCCTCTTTTTCCTCCACCTCCTTGTCCTCAAGGAGCTTCATTGATCCTGTAAGCAGAACGATACAGTTGGTCAGCTAAGGCATCTAATGCCCTACACTTATTAGTGTGGTCAGTAGGCGATCCACATAACTCAAAGAAAAAATAGTTTGGGACGTTTGAATTCTTCTATAAAAGTGGGAAGAGGCGAGGGAGATGGCTATAGGTCCTGCAAATTTCACAATATTCGATTGGAGTTGCACCCTCCTGAATAGGAAATGCATGGAACTACGTACGACCTGCATATAACCCTTGCGTACCAACCTATGCAACTCCGGTAGTGGGTAAAAATGTAGAGAATCTCGCTGGTACGAAGGGAGTTCTCAGGCCTCTTAATTGTGGGCACTCTATGGCATGATTCCCCTCGACATGGAATTTGGTACACCATATGTGCGGTTATGATGGTTGCACTAGCTACATGTCCCTTAACTTATCTGTGAGATCACTGATATGATGCTACAATTTTATGAGAGCAGGACCATGGGAGACCATTCATCCTTGATGTTCATGGGGGTATCCCTCCATGGCCTCAATTCGTGTCACCTGTTCTACGACGTCTTATAAAGTATCAATTTTTTGTTAAGTCAATGGTGTTAGGTGAGTGGAAATGGCAATATTAAGTATTTGCATCATCTCCTAGGTGGTTTCACCCTCCCTTTGCTTAATTTCCCATATTTTTGATAGCCCTTGTTGTTTTTTCTGAGGGAGTTTGAACTCTTAGACAAACTCTCGTCGAACCTCATCTATTGTCCGATTTTGTTGTAGTGCAGACCACTTGATGAACCATCTCAGAGCTCTTTCTTGAAGATTGGTTTGGAATTGAATAAGCTTCATAGAATCTAGATTTTGGTGACTCTCTAGATGGCCTCATACATATACCAATGTTGTTCAACATCTTCATTCCCTTTTCCAGAGAATTTAGGATATCTAGTCAAGGATCCTGCAATGTTAATAGCCATACACAGTTGAACTGATGGAATGAGTACAAATCCTTGGGAACCCGATTGTGATGATCCTTGGGGACCCAAACTACAATTATTATTTCTACCAACAGAGGGACCAACCTTGTAGGCAGCGTGTACATTGTAGACCTTAATAACTTTAACTAGCTTAGAAAAAAATTGACGAGGGTTGCTATAAAGTACCAAGGAAATGTTGGGGGAGATATTATCTAAGCTGCTAAGAAAATGAATCGCTACTCGTGGGAGAAACATCATTATCAAAAAATAATATTCTCATATTGAAATGCATGTCATCATTTTGGATTTCCTTGGGGGCTGTATGGCCCAATCTGTCTGGTGTTCCCATCTTTGTTGGCAAGGTAAAATCTCTACTGCTTCTCTAAACCTCTATCACTATGATGGTCTCAGCCTCTCCTATTGGACTAGTTCACACTCTAGCGTCATCCCCATTGCTCTGCAACTTCGATTGAATTCGTTATCCATCTTGCACCCTCAGAATTCTCAACACTGCTCCTGCTTGGTGTAGTTCCTTTTGTTGTCTATGAATCTCCTACAAATCTTTCTCCCACCATTCTTCAACTATTTGTGCCCTTATTTGTGCTCTCAAATTTCTAGCCTTCCTGAAATCATTTGCATCCATTTCTCCAATATTTTCATAGCTCCCAGCAAGGTATAATGCCCACCCTTTAGGCCCTTCCCCTAATACCGGGGCTTTAAGCTTCCATAGGTGGCTTCTAGAACACTAATAAGTTATCTTCTACCATTCGAACTTTAATCCACATCGAGATTTCCTTCAGCAGTCTCCCTCACAACCCTGATTTGAATACAACCTCAACCTTAGAGAGGGATTTATGGCCCTCCATGGAAAACATAATAATGCACCCCTTTAGAGCGGTTTTCACCCAGAATTCAACAACTCGCATCAGATTTGTGCCGAGTTGATGTAATTCAATAAGATCAGCTTGAGTTCAAGTATGGGGAGATCAAATTTGATCATTAATATTTTATTTTATCTATAGCCTCTATAACCAATTGTAGAGCTTCTTTGAGAACTTACGCCAGAAGATCTCATATTGATCACTTATAGGTTCTGCATACAAAATTTCTTCCTTTAGCTGAATCGCATTTCGGTGATGAAGTTAAGCTTGTTGAGAAGAAAACCACTCTACTTGTTCATGCCACCAATCTTGTAGATCCTTCTTAAATATTCTCGACACCACATTCCAGACCCCTTTGGAAATTTTTAGGTCTCGGCAACAGAACCATTTGTTGGAGAAAGATGATGAATAGTTTGAGACCTTGGGTTCAGGCATAGGTGCCAACAAAGGCTCTGTCATAGTCTAGCGCAGCGCTGCCATTTTCACCTTAATCAAGAGAATAAGGTGTCTCACCTGAGGCACACCGTGACCTTACTTGGCTAAGGGACCAGAATTAGGCATCGGAGGAAATAATACAAAGAACCCAAAACTCATTAAACCCAGAAACAAGACATCATACATACAATCAGTGTTGAAGACAATAGCTTAAGTACTCCAAGGACACATAACACACATGTGCATTCATAAAATAAAAATTAAAAGGGGGCCCATAAACTTAGGACAAGAAGACTCTGAAGCATCCCTACAACTTCCTCTTTCATTAATATCAGACATCATTACATCATTACATCAATACATTTGGCTCAAAATCCTTTTCAACATAACAAATGCTAGAAATATAAGCTAACATATAACCAAGAGATTATATAATCATGCGAGCTCAATGGGCTTCGCGACAACATTTAGGTATCCTTCTCTCCCCTTCTCTAGCTTTTCCTTCGGCCTTCTAAACATTATGCTTGCCTAAACTATTTCTTTCCTCCTTGGATGCTCCCTCCTTCCCTTTTCGATTGCCTCTGTTACTTGGTTGCGACTGCTTCCTTTGATATTAGCGAACGTTTGGGCTTGGATATGGCTACATGTGCCCTGATTTCTCTAGTCGATCTATAACTACCATCCTTTGGTCGGTTCCTTCTCCTTCTTCAGTTGTTTTCTCCGCGACTTTGCAATGGTCATCTTTGGTCAAAATGTGGTCAATGTGAAAACATGACAAAACTTAATTCCTCAAAATGAAGGACCCAACAAACTTGACCTTCGCAACCATGCTTTAAACATTTTCCTGCTCATTCATCTTCAAAACCAACCCTAGAACTTGTGTTATGTATTAATCCTTCATAAGTTTTCATTGTTAATTTGATAATGGAGTCTTGGTCATATGTATATATCTATCTATGTGGTTCCAGGGCCTATCCAAGCTGACATTGTTCATGGTTTCAAACATAGTTTAAAATCAAATATCACATTCATATGACCATGCTAAAACTAAATTGTTTAGACAATTCCATTAAATATTTTTCCAAGTTCCATATGATTATGCCTCATGACCAGGTCTAGAGGGGTCCTTGGTCATCCGCATGATGATGGCATCATGCTACATGGAAGCTTGTGAGGGGTGCCACATGCCACCCATATTTGAACTTTTCACCAATAAAAATTTTCCAAATGTACCTGCCACATGGTGGCTCTTAGAGGCACCATGTCGCATTGTTGACATCATCTAATGACATGTCATGCCATTTCTTTTCCATGTCATTTCCTGTAATATGTTGCCACGTGTTAGAGTTGCTACATCATGGTTGAATCTATAGGGGAGACATGTGTTGTTCGACTGAGGGGTTCATGTCATAATTTCTAGCTAATAACTATATACCGCGTGACACTATGAGACATGCCAACGATCCTCGTTAAAATTCATGCAGGTTGATGTGTCATTTTCTATTCAATTTCTCATCCAGTTGTGATATTTATTCTTTTCAAGAAAGATTTTATACATTTAAAATCATTAAATGCCATTCTTTTTTTGTCGACATCCACCATTGACTTAACCATTGAACCATGGATCCACACAGAGGATGTGCACTCTTTAAAAAAATGGTGTTAGTGGGTTTCTCCCTATAGTTTAGGTCCTTTGCCTAATTCTCATCTTCAAGTGGCCATACCTCTCATCTGGAAGTATTTTTTTAGAGTGTGATACAGTGTTGGAAAGGTCTCGATGAGGAATACCCAACCATACTATCCATAGGCTCATTATGACATCATAACTTCATCAAAAAGTCAATAAATTTTAAATCTCTTTGACTACACTTGATGAGGTCATGCAAGAGATCAAGTTGTCATATTGCTTCATGGATGATATTGTTTCTTCCTTATGCATCCCCTTTCAAATCAATGACACTTTTTGTCATCAATGACAACAATAAGTGCAACAAGAAGTACTTGAAACCGAAAAAATATTCAAGACTAAGAAGTTAGATAAGCATAGGACATAGAAAGAGTTGAAGCAATAAGGTGATGACAACATGATGCTATATTGATTAATCCTTCTACTATGAAAATTGTAGAATGATTAGTTGGGTTGTGATAGCAGAAAAGAGAAGGATGGTTGTTGCATAGATCTTCACTATTTTATGTATGAATGGGGAACTCCCAGGAGTGACAGTCACATATTTGACTCATCCATAGAGAGGCAAGAGAGGCCCTCGGATTGGAGAGGATTTGTTTAACAGTTCCTAGTTGGAGTAGAATTATGTATGGTAGAAAGAATGTAGATAATGGTTAAGAGTTGAGATATGTAATATGTAGCCACCTAGTAAGTAGAATTCAAGCTAAACCTTGTATACATGCATATTCATATCTAGCTAGCGATTGTTGTGGCTGAGTTTCCTATGAAGACTAGTATGCATGGTTGATGTACAGTAAGGATAGTTCTATAATAAGTAGAGGTCCAAGGAATCGTTGCACCCTTTCTCGGGACGAATAAGGCATTGAAGGTGGGGGAGATGTTGTAGGGGCCTCTTAGGCCTATGTAAGTCATCATACTTATATGAGTAAATATATGTAACAAATGGTAAAAGGTAAATGTATGAGTGATTGGTTGGAGTGGGTACAACCATTCCACACACATCTATTAAAGTAATTCCTTCTTGGAACTATTTTCTTTCTTTTGTGTGTACTTACATCTGTTCTAAGGTTCTTCTTCTTGCTATGATGTAACCTATTCTTGTATGAAACGCGTAATATAGGCTTACAACAAGAACCAAAAAGTGCTTGCATCCAACATTGAGTCAATGGATACCATAAAATCTTAGGTTACTAAAAACAACTTCAACTCAAAACAACCACCTATTATAGATGTAGTCATCTACTAACAAATTTGAGGAAGTGAGATAAGGGTCTAATAAGTGCATATACCACATATCGTTTCTCAAAATATTCTAATGGTTGGATCACATGTCTTCATAAATATTACTTAACTCCTTCTATTTGACATGAAGGATTACATGTTCACACTAGATTCTTATGGGTATTCTTAACATGGAAATCCACATTAAGAAAAAATTTCTTTGCTACATGTTACTTTCCTCTTGTATCATGACCTTATGCCAATTATAGATATTAATGGAACTCATTTTCATAGATCTATGACTTGAATCATAAAAATTCTTAGTTATTAGAGACATTTTTCTTACAGTAGAATTTAAAGCAAATATGTAGTCACGTGAAATGCATAGGGCATGAAATCTAGTCACACTCATTGATGACTTATAAAATAGTCTTTAAGAGGATGATTTATACTAAACTTTGAATGAAATAAGGATATCTTAATGTAAACACTTAGTTATCCTGGAATACCTTTATGATTTGATCATGTTCAAATGCAACATATCCTTTCCACATTCTAGGGGATCCACGTGATTTCCTTTTGTTGATGTTCATATCTTGTTGACTATGTTCTTGTTAACAAAGACCTTACAATAAAAAATATAGCATCTTCATGTATCTTCCACACCTCATCCCCACTCTAACTATGTTTTCTTATATTGTTAGGTTTCACTTATCCGTTGCTCTCCAATCATAGATTCAATTGACCTTCTCAATATATCATCATCCATTTTAACCGATGTGTTGATAAAAATACATGAAATAGCTCGAAACAAGGCTCCTTTTTGTTTATTGCATTCATGATCCAATTAAGCACTTTGTCTGCTTCACCTAAGTAAGTTGGTGTTCCACACTAAAATACTCATAGCCTAATAAAACATATTATGATACATAGACCCTCCAAATGAAATAAAATGTATAAAATTCTATATTAACATTCTTAGGAGTACAAAGAGGATATATCTCTTAAACTACCACAACACTTCACCAAATATAGTTAACACCAAAAATATTTTGGAGAGACATCCTCACTCAAAAAAAATTGTCTGTAAATTCAATCTCTTTAGTGGGTTTGACTATTCCTATAACCTATACAATGATTCAAACCATCTAAGAATTCAATTAAACTTGAAACATGCTCACTATAATTTCTTTATAACAACCTAATCCTACATTCCATACTTAAGATTCAATTCATCAAGGCCTAGGATGTGGAGATCAAAATTGAAATTTTCACATAGTATCAAATATTTAATATTATACATTAGTTACATGATTAATTACTTTGTGATACATATTCCCATATTCATGGACCTCCAATATCATCCATCCCATCTACAAATATGGATAGTAGAATGATCCTAGTAACATCCATAATGTCCACACTATAATGATTGGCTATACCTTGGCTAAGATCACTAACACAATATTATATATTGACACATCTAATCATAAAAAGATAAAGAGCTATAGGAAAATGGACAAGCACAACCTAGGAGGAACCATCTTAGAAATGATCCTATATTTACCTTTAATTCCATCATCGAGGAGGCTAAGGAAAAGAAATGTAAGGTGTTATTGTTGCTTTGTGTATTTCTATAAGGAACTTGATAGAGTACCTCAATACCTGCTAGAAAATATGATTAAGGATTTGATTCTTCCACCTTTGGTGGTCTTAGTTGTGATGACACTCTATGAGATCATTGTTGGAAAGATACATATGAGGGATAGTGAGATAAAGAAGGTACATAATACTACTAGAGCTAAACAACATGACCCAATCTCACCTACATAATTTTGGACTTACCATTAATAAGCTAATGAAAATCATATAACATTCATTGGGAAATTTTGCCACATAATCTAGCAGGAGAAGTTTAAAGCCTCATTAAGTGGGGCCAAACCTTACGACAACAAGAGAAAGAGGTTCCATTTTCACCTCAAAAACATTTCTCCTACTCTTTAGTTGTATTTTATCACAAGGGAGTTTTCCCTAGATCACCTAAAGTATGAAAAACTAATATGACTTAAGGTGATATATTAGAGGTCTATAATATGGGATATAGTATTGGAAAATATGCCTATATATTTTATGTCATGATTCAAGTACCCTACACCTATACCAAAGATATGGTTTTATAAGTTAGGATTTGATTGATTTGTAGTGATATGGTGCACAATTTCATATAACAACCAAAGAAAAGGCCTTTCAAGGATAATCAATAAAAAGGAATAAATTCCTTCTAATAAACACCTAGGGTTAGGGTCACTTAATAGAAATATGGGCTAAAAAACATGCATAAATAGAAAATAAGGATGACATAAACCCTATTAAGGAGGGACTAACCATGCACTATGTTATATTTTTCTTTTATGTATTTATTTATGTAATGTTTAATTTATGAGCCACAAAAATCCAACACGTTCATTTTTCTATATAATTTTACTCTAGAAACCCATGTTGCTAACCCTAGACATATATGAAAGGGATAAATGAGAAGAATTTAATTAACTAAAGAGTGATCAACACAACTTGATATTAGTTCCTTGACCCAAATGGTCTTAATGAAATCTTCTAGGTCTAAAATTCCATGAAAAGGTTTTGATGGAGTAAGGGGGATGAGTAGGGCATCCACTTTTTAAATCCTAACTATTTTCTTTGTGAGGGGAGAGATTGAATATGAGGAATGCATATTAATAGTTTCCTTATAGGTTTAAAGAGAATAATTTTTCATAATACAATGGAGCAAGATTTGAAAAGAGAATTAACATTTAGTCATAGTACAAAATAGAAACCCTTCTAACACAAATACAACATGTAAATATAAAAGATAAAGCGTGAAACTTACAAAATTATCCAAGAAATACTTCTTTCAATCCTAGGAAAACATGTCCATACATAGATCTATTGCTAAGAGAAAATTGCACCAAAGAAATATCACATCTTACCCAAGTAGCAAAAAAGGACTAACTCGCATTATTTACTAGAGAAGAGTGATTAAATGTGTGATAATGAAATGAAATGAGGGGGATATCCATTTATATGAGGATTAGAACCCTAATTTTTATAATAAAACAAGTAAAATAACTAATTACAATTTTACTGTGATTATTCAACAAGTGTGAAGTTACAAGCCAAGCTTAGCTCAAAACCACAACAAATAATGCCAAAAATTCCCACATGTATGGGAAAAATTCCTCCTCCACTATGATTTCATCCTATAAAGGATCCTCAAATGGCACATGAAAGTGAAAAATGGACCAACGAGCTATCCATACTCCAAAAGATATATTTATTTGCTTGGTCATGCCTCTGAAGCAAGATGTTAGCGCCAAAGTACCCTATGTCACCCTCTAAAGGGAAATAGGGGTGACATGACACTAATCTACTCAATTGTTTAGGTTGAGAATTAATGTGCAATCCAACCTATGCCATCTTAAAGATAACCATCATCATCTAGACTCTGGAACAAATAATTCCCATCAAACAGTGTCAAGGGAAACTTGGGGGTGTCCTAAGTCCATTTGAGAACATCATCAATATCTCCAATACTAAGCTTGATGGGCTCAATGTTTTAGAATTTGGGGGTACCTCAGAGTGTCAAGTACCATGTGGAATAATCATATATCCTAGTGCTCTACTCCTAATGGGAAATGTTGCGTCAACATGGTCATATCTGCTCTCTGGAATGGGTAAAACAACCTCTGGTATGTTGTTGAATCGAGTGATAATGATGTCTCTAAAGGCCTATACTATTTTGAAAATACCACATAACAAAACCATCTGAAGACCAAGTGAAATCAATAACAATTAGGGGAAATAACCATAAATCCATCATAATGGACAATATCTAATGTTGGGGAAACAATAATACTTTACATAAATATAATCTTCAAATATCTACCTGGATAAAGTCCCATAAACAAGTTACCTACTTATGTTAGTGATGGTTAGATGGATAATCCTTTTAGGTGTTTCTAGCCCCCAAGGGGAAGTGAAATGTCCCTAGTTATCCCATTAATCCATAGGTATGTGTGAGAATGGTGGTTTTGGAGTGGGAAAAATGTTAGGGAAAGGTATTAGAGCCATGTGACTAGCTAATGGATGTCAAAAATCCTAAACATATAGATGTAAGGATGGAGAAATCATAGAGGCATGAGTTATCCCTTTCCTTGGCCTGATTTTTCCAACCCTCTAGTGTGCCTTTTACTTCTTTATGATTTGATTTGATTTGGGTGAATAACTTAAGAGTCCAATCTTACTTTTGATATTTACCACTACCCCTTAATAATGAGTCAATTTATCGCTCATCATGGTTGGGACAATACAAGAGTTCCTTTATAGATGAAGCACCATATTCTTAAGGAACTAGATGATGGGTAATGAGGGGGATAAAAGTAATGCTAATATTTTACCTACATGTCAATAAAATGTCCCAACCATGCATTGCATTTTATCTTTTTTACCTTTTTGTAGCTTTCTTATGCTTTTATCTTTATTTTAGCTACATAAACCTCCAAGGTAAATATTTTTGGGCCCATATTCAAAGATTAGGATGAAATGGTGACAATCTTAATGATCAATGATCACCCATATGAAGAATGAAAATGAATAAGGGGAAAGATGTAAAAGTGGTTACTATGAAATATCTTGGATATGCTACTCTAGTTAGTGCCTTCTTAGTAGTACCCTTCCTAAAACCCTAAACCCTTAATGGAGGTCCCACTTAACTAGAATTAAATAATAACCTCCTAGGTGAAGTGAAGGAAGAAGAATACAGTCAAAATCGATCAATAATCTAGTTTTCCCCTTGACCCGTATTATTCTTCCCATAACATTAAGTGAAGCAAATGATTGTAAAATGGTTAAATTACCTATTAATGAATGGGCCACTTTCCTTTAAGGAAGAATGCTAGATAGGAAAGAGAAATTTGATGGAATCAAGAAGTGAAGGATCTTGCCATCATATTATGTGTTAATCAAATAGGATGACTAGATAGCTAGCTAACAAGGCGAAGAAATTTTTTATCCTATGGGTTACCCACTTTTTGGTTGGTAACAAGGACCATAGATGGTTGCATAATCTTTTGTCTCTATTGTGATTCTCCTATTTGTGAATGATATTATTCCCAAGTCACATTTAGTGAGGGCCCTCCAAAGTCAACTTAACATATTAGCTACCATTTTTTACTCTAATAAGATTCAAGTATAGGGAAAATAAATGTTATGGCCTATGGTCTCAAAACAAAAGGCAAGAAATGTGATCCTTATTTACAATAGTGAGAGTTTGACATAGTTCATTGATATATACATACAAGTGTCATTTCTTTGGACCAAACTTTAGCTATATACTAGCAACAAAGGCTAGATTGAACCAGAGGTATGTGGATTTTACCACCATTGAAAAAAATGTTTTCAACTTCAATTTTAGGACATTCAATTAGATTCAACTCTTCTCCTCATTGGTGACACCAATCCTCTTATATGGTTCTGAGGTTTGGTGAATTATAGCTTTAGATAGACTAAACATGCTTAAGAGAGTTTTTGTCTGTTATCCTTCATGCCAAGAGATTAATCCCTAGTTCTATCATCTTCCACAATTCGACACAACCCCACTCATTTATTCAATGATATTTCATGTGGAAATATTGATACATGGGGTTAGATGGATGGGTAACTCATGTATTAGTCTTCTATATGTTGTTATCGTGCTCCCAATTCCTCTATGGGGAAAGTATAATGTGATATTAATTCATGTTAGGATGTGATATTTTCTTCATTACATCACCTTGTTAACCTTGACACCAAGATAAACAAGGGTATTCATACTAATAATTGTAGATCTCACCTACGCAGATGCAGGTGATTATAATGAATTTAATGCAGATTAGACAGAAGGACAGCAAGCGGCCAAGCCACATGGCCACCCACGTCCCCTTCCATGCCAATTTATGGCAAGCTACAGATGGTCTGCAGGCACCATTACTCTGGTGCTCTAGTCGAGGTATTCGCAGCAGGCATAAGGCCATGGCTCCCACAAGACATAATTCATTCACCCCTTCCCCACTAAACTGCTCTTGCCCCCCTCATGTTGCGGATCCGAGCTCTCGCACAATTACTGGGAGGCGATGTTGGATTCTCAGTTGTGTTGATTTGGGGAATGGTTTCCATTACTCTCAAACAACTCACTGTATGCTGAATTCCACCCAGAATTCCTCTGTTTCTCTTCTGAATAGCTCCACCATCTCCAGAGTTACCTCTGCCTCCCCAATTGCACTCACTGTTCACAACACAACCATTTTGGCCCAGCTCAACAGAAGACATTCAACCATGGCACGTACTCGCCATCGAATGCGTAGCCGAAGAGGTGGTAGTCGTGGCAGAAGCACTCGCCTCCCTTCGACGCCCAGCCATGATTCCGCTACTCCTTCCTCTTCCCCATCTACTACTCTTTCCAGAGATCATTTCTCTGGTAGTTACCCTGACACTCGCAGTGGTAGAGGCCGGGAACAGGCCCATGGAGTCAGAAGAATGAACGCTGCTACCCAAACTGCCAATCTCCCTACCCCCCTTCATCCCTCTCACCACACGACCCAATTTTGGTTCCACAGTACGCTGAATCGCCCCGACATCTTAGCCACTGTCACTGTTACATTCAGTGAGGAAATCAGTCCACAGAATGAGCAGAATGCTCAGCTCCGCGTTCTTGGACCAGAGGAAAAGAACAGCAGGGAGCAGCAGAAGGCAGATAAGAAGAACAAGGATGACTGTGAACCAAAGAAACGAAACAATAGCAAGCAGCAGACGGCAGAGAAAACAAGTAAGGCTGGTAGTGACAACATTCTGCATGGCGAGGAGCTGGCTGGAGGTAAGCATGCAATTGAAGGCAGTGCGGGTGGCACGTCAGGCAAGCATGCAGGCGAAGGCAGCTCAGCAGGCACGCAAGCAATCGGTGGCCTCCCGCGCGGCACGTCAGCAGAGGATGATGACTGGTATGAGTACGCGTGTCGCATTGTGGAAGAGCCTCCACCAAATGAGACCCAGGGGGTTCATTCTGACAGCTGATCCATTCGCCAGATGTCGCTCCGCCGCTCTTTGGTTGTTTCACGGGTTTGTTTTCATGGGGTTTTTCTCTACTGTCTTTTTTTTCTAAACCATTTGGCTAGTTTTGATTGGTTTTGGTTCAGGACCCCTGTGTGGGCCTTTTTAAGTTTTGTTCTGAGACCCCTGCGTGGGCCTTTTACATTGGGTTCTCTCGGACTGGTTTCCCCTCGGTGGGCAGTCGAGTATAGTCTTTTGATTAATTTTGACATAACTTTGTTCAGCACCATAGAGGCCGACACCTCACTGTATTTTTAATTTTGCCCTTATAAATAGATTAGTATTACTTAGAAAAAAAAATTGTAGATCTCACCTCCAATACACATGGTTTAAGCCTAGAGAATTTTTTTCTTTCAATCTTCAACATTACTCATACTTGTCTCATAAACATAATGATGAGCTAATTGAACTTCCTAGGTACAACAGATTCTAGTTACCTTGCAACCTAAGAATCACTCTCCCCAAGCTCATATTTTTCTCCCACTAGATTTGCATTGAGACAAATCACTATATTTTTTAGGAGCATCACATTTTCCAAATCTATTCCTCAAACCATGGGATAGGTGATGGTTTTAAATTCAAATGTTATCCCTACCATGTGATCAAAGGATAGTTTTTTTTGTCTTTAGAGATTCACTTGGTCTATTCTAGCCACTCATGGCTTATGAGGGTTGTTGTATCTTCGTGATATTCCTACCTGCTTAGGAACTATGCCAAGGTATCTAAAAACTTAATTTTAGCCTAAAAATGGCTATTGGGCCAAAGGGGTTAACCCTTAGTAATCATATAAATTTTGATGTCCACTCTCAATAAGCAGTAGCTTGTAACATTCAACTCAAAATTTTAGATTTAGAGTGGTAAAGAACAAATTTAAGTGTTGAGTGTTATCACTCAAAAATATCCTCTTAGCTGTGAAAGAGGAAGTCCTAAGGTAACCTTTTCAAACCAAGCTTGTAGATTGAAGGTCAGGCCCTTCAATCCATAGAGGGTTGTCTCTGACAACCTAATCACTAAGCTTAGCAACTGGTTGTGTCTTCACACAATGGCTACATCTTCAATAGGGTTTTTGGATTTTGAGTGTGGTGGTTGGGATGAAGCAAGTATTCTATTGGGAAATGGAGTCAACAAATCAAGTTTTTAGATGCAATTACCAAGGTCTTGATTGTATGAATAAAGATGGACAGAGGCAAGGTAGATGGAAAACTGTTGACATATCAAACATCAGCTAGATGGCAGTAGAAGGAGAAAACAATCCACTATAGCAGGGCATGGAACATGAATCCTGCAAGTTTTAACAGAAATAGTGTAGATGTCTAAATCATATGAATGAGAGCATTAAACTAATGAATTAGGTCACATAATCTCATTTAAACACTAGAAGATAACAGATAAATGATATCACATAGAATGGAAACTATCACAGAAAAAAATTGACTGAGCATACCATCACAAGAATATCTGTATCATGAAAATAATGTCCTATTTGTCTTAGCACTTGAAAAAATGAGTAATTTGATCACACACAACAAAAGAATACTTTGTTTCAAAGTCCAACCTTTCTTCCTTCTTTTTCATTCATTATATAAGAAAAATATATAAATATGAGATCCACAATGTTTGGGAAAGTATTAATTACAATAACCATAAAGATCCAAAATAAATGGATCTGAAAAAAAACTCTTCGCCCATATTTAGTCTGATCCCAAAGTCAAATTTGATGAGGTGGCCTTCAGTTGTTGACTTGGCATTTTTATAGGAAACAAAATATCAAAAAACATGACAAATTTCTGAAAAATAGGCTTTAAAGAGGCATTCATATCTCCCAAACCATTATATTTTTGTAAAAATGGAAAGAGGTTTTTTTAAATAAGCTCATTACCCACAAAAAACTATTTCATATTTGGAAATTTCATTTTCATATTTTAGAAACCTGCACCCAAAGTGGATGACTAAAACATGAAATAATTAAATATTTAAATCCTAAAAAATAGGTTGCCAATATTCCTTCATATCCTTCAAACCATGATATATGGGTAAAACTTGAGAGAGACTTATTTAAATTTGTATGTTACCAACAAAAACATCTTTTTTTTTTACAAATTCATCTCCATATGTTCGGAAACTGCATTTAAAAACAGTGGCTAAAACACAAAAATAACATAATTACAAAATCTGGAAAAATAGGCCTCAAATATTCCTCTGTAATTTCCAAACCATGGTGTCTGGGTAAAATATGAAGGAATTTTTTGAAATCATCCTGTTCCCAACAAAAACCTCTTTTGGTTTTTGAAATTCAACACCACCTATTTGAAATTTGTGTTTGAACATAGTTACTAAAACCAAAAAAAATGTTGGAAACTACAATTCTAGGGTTTAATTTAATATCCCTCTCTTTGGGTTGAAAACTCTGTCAAGTTCCATATCAAGGTTAATAATGGTAAAGATTCTTGAAAAATGGTTTGGAAACTTGAAAAGAAATTTGGAAACTCATATTTTTAAACTTGTTATGGGTGCTACAAAATATTTTCGTAGCGCCATCTGTAGACTTCCAATAGATTGATTTTGCTGCAAAAACTTAGGGAACACATAGGATTAGGTGAAATAAAATTTCTAAATGTTCCTAAGATTATATTACATTTCCACACAAAAATTTCATAGGCCATTACATAACCCCTTGCACAATGAACTGATCATCATAACTTTTGGACCTTCAGGAAAGGTACAAACTTGGTGCTAACATTGAGGATGGAATGGAAAGAATTATAAATAATGACTATAAACCTACTATATCAAATTCTTTTCTATTAGGCATGTAGTCTCAAATAGTAAAGCACGATAGTTGATTGGTAGTAGGTGCAAAAGAACTAAAGAAGAAAAATGAATATCGGATTTAACAATGAGTAACGAAATCCTTGTCACTTAAGATGAGGATGAGTGTTGGGCATAAATAAGCAAATCCAATATCTAAATAATTTTAATAAGTAATTTATAGATATATATTATACATTCATGAAATTAATGAAGACATAGTTACGAGGGAAGTAGTATCAAATTATTGTCTCCAACACATGCAAATCTAACTGCAAAATATAATAACCGATGAAAAGAGATGTGAAGGCATAAGAATCTTAATAAAGAAAAAAAAATAAAGAAGAAATGGCTCTACCTAGGTGAGATGTGAATCCAAGCATGGTCCCTTTAAGTCTAAAATATTCACAACAATCACACTGGGCTTCATTATAGACAAACTTGTTCTCTTTTGTTTCCATTAAAAAAGAGAAAAAAAATAAACCTTCTCCTCCCCTAAATGTCTTCAATTGGCTTCTTTATGATATCTAAGTGATGAGTTAATGCGCTAATTTATGGAACTGTTCCTTAAAAACATTGTGGATAAGCTCTTTGGATAGATCACCAACTTGGAGATATCAACACCCTAAGGGTATAAGTATAACGTGATTTGTGAAAATTAAAACTTGTTACTTTTCACTCAAATTATTATTTTGATGCAATCTAATTCATTTCATTGTTATAGAAACCAAACCTATGGGTTATCAAAGGCTTGAAATCCACCTAAACATTCTAGGTTATAAAGTTTAATATGGAAAACAGAAAGAAGATAGGGCTCTACAAAGTGAAATATGAATCTAAGGATGATCCCTTAAAGTCTCATAAATTTATAATAAACCCCTTAGGCTTCATTATATAGAAAATGATCTCTTTTGTTGCAAAAAAATAAAATGAAAAATAGCAACCTTCTCCTCCCCTAAATGTCTTGGACTAGCTTCTTTATGATATTTGAATGCTGAGTTGATTCCCCAATTTATGGAATTATTTCTAAAAATACTAATTTGGATAAATTTTTTGTAGAGTTGGCCACCTTAAAGGTATAGTTGTCATCTGATTTGCTAAAATAAAAAATCATCACTTTTCACCCGTTGATTTATTCTTTTGGTGACATATATTCCTTGTTTACTACGTGTATCAATCTAATTCATTTCTTTTATAAAGAAATTAAACCTATGAGTTATAAAAGGCTTGAAATCCACTTGAACATTCCATGAATAAAATCTGGATATTGCTTTTGTCATGTACTACCAATGCTCCACTCAAACTCTAAGTTGTAATTTTTTTAGGCATACCAATGCAATAAGTAGAATACAAGTTTATCTTCTAATTCAACAATATAATATCTATAACAAAATTGAATAAAAAATCCTTTCTTGTACATTTTATTCTATCCAATTTCCCTTGCTATATTGAGCATGATGTCATGGGGTTCTCAAAAATCTTTTGCATTTGATATTTAACAATCTCAAAATTCCTCCATTTTTTATGAATGTTATCAGCCATGCCCTTAGTAATGCCAACCTTGCCAATATTAACCTTACTATTATTTTTTTTAGCAAACCAAGGATCATATCATGACCATTAACAAATTCTTTGTCCACGTTAATGACACCAAGTAGGTCAATCAAACCCTAGGTTACAAAATAAAAATCACCATAGATATTGCTACCAACAAATTTACTTGGATGAAACCATTGGTAGTGTGAATAAAGGACAAAATTCCCAAACAAGTTGCCACCTATTGCTTCTCGCTTATCCTTTAACTTGCAACCATGCTACTGTTAAATTGGCACTAATTGGTGATTGAACTAGCATTGACCTAGTCAATAATTCCAGCACCTTGTAAAATTAGATATTAATAATCCACTTCACACATAAATATCTACACATCAATAAGCATTCAACTACCAAAACCATTTGGCCACTTGTCAGTCATTAGGTTCATTTTGGTGGAGCACTAATATGATTTTGGAAAATTGCTTAGGGGTTTTGAAATGAATATGATCACACCACATTGCTTCTCATTAAAACCATGGTTAGATTTTCACCCCGAACCCAAAATGTTATTATTTATGAAGCATGTTAAACACTTGAAACGAATATGGGCCGTTGATTCTACACGTATTGTGATAATCAGAAAATAAGTAGTAGAGCCTAAATCAACACAACACTTTTTAATTAGTAATTTGGTGATATCACATGATATTACAGGTTATAATAAGTTTCTTTGATATATAAATAGGTCATTTTATTAGATATGGAGGCTTAATAGTGCTCCTCATCTCATTTCATGAATTATATTCAAAATTTTATTAGAATTTTAATATTTGCAAGAAAAGTTACAATACGAAATGTTACAACAAAATCTCACACTTCTTAAGATCAATTCTAGAAACTCTAGTGCAAGATCCACTATAATTAAGAGGGGGCCACCTCACCTTCCCAATTCTTTTCTTACTTCTAAATGGATTTCCTTCAATTCTAAGTGGGGTTCTCCCAAATAGAGATTAAGGATATAATGACTTGGTCAAACCAAGTCAAGAGGCCCTAAGGCTTCTATTTCCACCAATAAACATATATAATAATTAGGATTAAGGTGGATCTTGAAGATATGATTGTTAGGATTTTAGGGTAATCTATAGGGGGTTATAAGGACAATAAAACCTCAACAAAATGGTTGCATGGTTTAAAAAGAAAAGGGTGATAGAGGAAATAAGATCGGTGCTTTAGCTTGCAAATATATGTTTAGGGCATATGGGGTCAAGGGTCAACCCACTTGAAGAAAATTGCAGTACATTTAGGTTCATTAGAATAGGGGAAGACTATTCACTATCCTAAGACCTTTCAATCTTCAAGGATAACATAATGGAAGGAGCCTACTTGCTACTTTCTCAAAGGCATGGAAGAAGGGTTTGTTTAATAGGGATAATGAAAATGAAATACTATGTCTGCTTCCTTTATATTAAATTGCCATCATACGTAAGCATAACCAAGACAAAGGAAGTCCATGCACTTAGATTGTCATTCATTCATGTAAGACCAATCAATATCAATACAAGAAAAAAGTAAAATCCACATCAACATGGCCTCTCTAAGAGGTTGCTCAACTCATCCATCCATAACAAAATTTTAGAAGATAGAGATCATAGAAATTTCGAACTTGCTAGGGGATTTCTCCCCTAGTCCAACATGAGAAAATGAAAGTGCACCTCCTTTTTATAGAGGAGGTGCTCGACCACCTTTAAATTAAAATATTACTTTCTAGGCTACAAATCACTAATAACCTATGGATGGGGCAAAAGGCTCTATTCTTTAATTAATTAATCTAAATTACATAATTTGAGGGGCTATCATGCCACTTGTACAAAGAAGAGGGGCACAATCCTCTTAAAGGTGGCCCATCTCAAAAAATGAGGGGTGTAAGGGGGCCTTATCATGTAGCATATATCATCCACAAGCCCTTCGAAGTGGTAGCATATAACCTCTAAAGGCCCTTCAAATTGGTAGCATCTACCCTCCATAGGCCCTTCAACCATGTATGATCTTCCAAGTATTCTCAAAATGTCAATATAAACCCCAAAAGCATCATCCATAAGGAATTTGAATGTGCAAGTAACCATTCCCGATATCAGAGTGGCTTCCATGCATCTAGCAAGGGCTCCAAACAACCATGTTTAACCTGAAAAGTGAACACTTTAGGCCTCCAAAAATAAGCAAGTGGACTCTCTCAAATCTTTAAATGCAAGCCAACCTACAAAAATAAGTAGGAATGAGCCCAAATAAGGGATGACCCTTCCAAAGGAATTGTTTTCTCCATTAATTATGCAAATCACACCCAAAACCTCCTCCGTGAAAGTGGCATATGAACCTCCAAGGTACTCAAACTAAATAAACCCAAATTAAGACCAGTTAGAAGTTGGCCTACCCCTTATGTGCACTCTAAAGTTGGCCTTTGTCATTAGTGTAGGTTATTCCTCCTTATCTTTCAACATCCAAATTAATTTTAATCTATATATGTCGACCCTTAATATCATAGTCAATTAAGATCAAAATATAGGTTGGACTTCCATCAAAATCATATTTCTATCAAGTCAAATTGAATGAGACTTACCACACCAACTAGGTTCATTCCTTGCATGAGCTAATATGCTCCAAGTCTACGACCTTTATTCACCTTTATAATGTGTATGAAATCAAACTTTCTCTTCTCAACCTATCACTACTATTAGAACAAGTCAAATTACTCCATATGTGAGTCCAAATCAATTTCTAACATGCCTCCTAATGTCCCAAGACTATAGGTATTGAAAAGTAAAAAAAAAGAGGCTATGCTTCATGTAGTTTTGTCACTTATCAATCTGATTCAATGGTACTATAGTTTCACCTTCCATTTAAATAGACTCAATTCCAATTTTATCATAGGATGGAAATAGGGATGTAACTGTCACAACTACTATAATGCAAACAACTTTGATCAACAATGCTATTATCTTTGCATATTATTTGCTTTCCTAAGACTAAGTGTGAGTTCAATCATCTATCTCATATTAGCATCAAATGACATAATAGTCTCCTACAAGAATAAAAACTGTAATCCCATCTTCAACACAACACCATGATAGCACCCTTAGTATTGTTTAGGAAAGAAAGCAAGTTGTCAAATCAATGTTAAATATTTATACAAAAGATACCAGCAATGTATCTTACTAACAAACCTCACTCCCAATTGTAAAGGTTTGCTACATTGATCCTTGGCAATGGGGGTTGTATATTGGTAAATCAACTCCACCATGGTTTCAAAACATGCAATATTTTTCATGGTGTAAGGAATTTGGTGTCCCATAGTGGACCAACATCTTCGTATAGATCAAGATATCACTCTGATTTAATAAATTGATATAGCCCCCCAAACAAAATCCCTCATGCAAACCCTTTTCCAACTTACCATTGGGATGTTCCTTTGCTTAATTTCTGCATTAATTTCTCAAGTTACTTGAGTAAAATCCTTGTATAACTAATGGGAAACAAGGACCATAGATGCTTGGCCTTCTTCTGATAAGAGATATTCAACCTTTGTTAATAGATTACTAGAGGCTAGTTTTCTAACATGTACCAACTTGATTGCATCTTACTTATATCCCTATGACACTAGTTCAAAGAGGCTCCATTGCCAACATCCAAGCTCACAAGATAGACCTGCAAGGCACTAACCCAATGATTCCCATGGCTTCATTCCTGTCACACAATTGTTTGTAGCCTTGAATGTTGGAATTGTTTCCCTAAAGCAATATATCTAGACCAGGTGACCTCTTTCTTCTTGATATTGTTCATTATTCCCCATCTCATTGAGTTAGTATTTTCCTATGATTTTCCTTTTTTTGTTCTTTTTGGTTGTTTTTCACTCTTTTATGTGTTCCTTGTGATGTGCTTTCATCTTCCCCTTTTCATATTCACATATTGTATTCTTTGTAATCCCAACAACAAAATTTGGTTCTATTGAGCATTAATTTCTAAATCAAAATTAACAAAAAAAATATTAAAATTATGTATGCTTTTGAAACATTAAGCATAGCCTCTTAATATATGATCATTCCTACATACATTGACACCTCCCTTCAAACCATAATTTTTGGATTTGTTTATTTAACCAACCAATACTTATTTTGCTTCATATAATATAAAAGTCTTTGATTTGAGAGAGAACAAACAACATTGACTACAAAATGGAACATGTGTAGAAGCTATCCATGGTGCATATGGTGTACACAAAGGAACATGTGTAGAAGCTATCCATGGTGCATATGGTGTACATAGACATATTGTGCAACTTTGGGCACACTACATGAAGGGAAGCGTGGCATAACATATGTTATTCATGTGTATCTTAAAAGCGTGCTTATCATATGCTAACAATTAATGAGCATGCAACTCACTCCAACATAGCCACACATTTGATGATATTTATCATTTCTCCTCCCGTCTCCCACCACAAATCTTCATATATTTATGTAACTCTTTTTCTATGGAATTAACCTTCCAAAGCTCCAACCTTCATCCATACTTTTGAATATCTCTAATTTTGAAGGAGGCTTTGTCTTTAAGGACCTTGAAGTTGTGGGCAAAATTCTTTCCCCATTACATATGTTGCTTTATATTTTGACATCTGTAACTTCCCTTTCAACTTCTTTGAGCTTTTTTAATAATTTCTTTCCATTTTCTCCACCAAACATTTATGATTTCTTGTCTCATTATCTTATTACTTCAAATTGGTTTTATCCTTATTTTTAGTAGACCTTTTAAAGTATTTATAAAAGCTTTTATTTCATTTATGGGAAGTTATTAGCCCCATGTTGCAACCACATCTTCTTAGCCTTATCATCTAAACATGTTTTCACCTTTTTTGATATTTATCTTTATGTAAATTTAGTATTCTCTTTCTTTAATGAAATTTATGTATCACCGTTTCTTCCCATATTTATATCAATCTTTCTATACTTTTGTGCATGCAAGTATTGTTGTTTTACAATATCTATTAATTCACCCCTTCATATAATTTTATCTCCGTTTCTTCCCATATTTATGTCAGTCTTTCTATACTTTTGTGTATGCAAATATTGTTGTTTTACAATATCTATTAATTCACCCCTTCATATAATTTTTATTCCCCACCATTAACTCCTACTGTCAATCCCTCACCAGTAAATTTAAACTTGGAAACATTTATCAATTTACCCTCTATACTTTATTCATTTCCTAAAAAAAAACCTCCATCTTGCTATATTATTGTATCCTTACCCAAACTACCTTACCTTCTTCTAGGTATTTGAAAAATTCCACACATCTTCCCCTTCTCAATTTGCTCCAGGGAGGACATTTTTCTCCTTCTCACTATCTTATTGGATCCTTTACCCAATCTACCTTCCCTTCTCTGAGCTTGGAAAATTTCTCACACCCTCGTCTTCCCCATCTCCTCGTCTTCCGAATTTGTTCATAGGGAAAAAAAATTCACCGTTGTGTTTTTAACCAAAATGGTCCTGAAAATATATAGCAGTACTGTTATGAATGTGCGTAAGTCCGAGATAGAAATGGCCTAACATATAAAACCCATGAAAATTCTTCATTTCCATTTGTATCTTGCTGGGAATTTTGTGAATGACTTGGCCAGATATGTCTCCATGTGCAAGGCAGTTAAGGACAAACCCCAACTTGGATATCTCTCAAACACATCCATTCATTCTTCATCCGCTTGCCAGTCCATGATTTTCAGATATCACCAAAATGGGGTGCAAACATCGTTAACGATATTTTCTATATTATCATCAAAATTCAAAAAATTGGGGTCCTTACATTGACTCAGGGATCGAATTGGAACATTTTTACCCTGGTATTCGTTTTCTAACATAATTGATAAAGCAATGGCATCTGCTCAGCTTCTGCACATTTCCAGCACTATAAGCAAGCCTCTCTACTCCACTGCCCATTGCAATTTCATCAGAAATCCCATCAAACACCTTGTGGGTTCTTATTCCTCCAATTCCTCATTGGTTTCTTCAAAACTTCATGGATTCCAATTCTCTCCACTCCATGCGCATGGCTCATCTCGCTTTACAGTTTCAAGGGCGGCCGCTAACAATGGAGCCAGTGCAGATTCACCGAAGCCAGAGCCAGCGAGTACTGAAATTTCCCAGGAGGCGGACAAAAAGTCTGCAACGTTAAAATTGGGTACATACTTCGGGCTATGGTATTTTCACAATGTGATTTTTAATATCTATAACAAAAAGGCGCTGAATGTTTTTCCTTATCCCTGGCTTATGGCATCCTTTCAGCTATTTTGTGGTGCAATTTGGATGTTCGGCTTATGGGGTTTTAAATTACAGCCATTTCCTTCTGTAACGAAGGAGTTTTTAATTGCTCTTCTTGGTCCTGCGCTGTTCCACGCTATTGGGCATATTTCTGCCTGTATCTCGTTCTCAAAGGTGGCTGTGTCTTTCACACATGTTATTAAATCTGCAGAGCCAGTGTTTTCTGTTATCTTTTCTTCTTTCCTTGGGGAAAGCTATCCCATACTTGTCTGGCTTTCTATTTTTCCCATCGTTTTTGGTTGCTCCCTGGCTGCAGTTACAGAGGTTACTTTCAATTTTGGGGGCTTATGGGGAGCCATGATTAGTAATGTAGGTTTTGTTTTCAGGAATATCTACTCCAAAAAGAGTCTCAAGAAATTCAAGGAGATTGATGGGCTGAATTTATATGGTTGTATAACAATTTTATCTCTATTTTATCTGTTCCCTGCTGCCATTGTTGTTGAAGGTTCCCAATGGGTGGCAGGCTATCAGAAGGCAATAGCTGCAATTGGGAACTCCACCTTCTACATTTGGGTCATTGTGTCTGGAATATTTTATCATCTCTACAACCAGACTTCGTACCAAGCACTTGATGAAATCAGCCCCTTGACTTTTTCTGTGGGTAATACAATGAAAAGGGTAGTGGTCATTGTAGCCACTGTCCTTGTCTTCAGGAATCCTGTTAAGCCTCTCAATGCATTAGGTTCAGCGATTGCTATATTGGGGACTTTCTTGTACAGCCAGGCTATAGCGAAATCCAAAGCAAAAGCCAGCTGATCAACTGGAAGTTGAACAATCCGCTCTACTGTTTGTAGGCATTAATGTTTAACACCCAACACAAACAGGGGATATTCTAAATGGAGAATAGAAGCAAAGTCATATTAAGGCTCTCTATATTTAAGCGGTTATAGAAGAGCTTGCAGAATTTAATGTCTAGGCAGGCCCCTCTCTTCCTGAATTGTTAAACATCTTGCAGATTGTTTTTTCATGATATATAGCATGGTCTTATTCCTCTGGTATAGTTCTCAGAATTGGCTATTGGTCTACTCTTTATGTTTTTTCATGATATATGGCATGGTCTTATTCCTCTGGTATAGTTCTCAGAATTGGCTGTTGGTCTACTCTTTATCTTGATAATTTAGCGTTATTGGCGTTATTGAAATTGCACATTTACTGTTCATTATTTGAATGATTCAAAGGCAACTCAGAATTCATAAAATATACCGAATGCATTACAAGTTTTTTTTTTTCAGTAGGAAAAAATCGGCATATATATATTGAGATATGGATCATGTTACATATAAGACCGTAGTCTTAGAGTATATGGATACATAGCTCCGATATTGCGCCTGTAGAGTATCAGCAGCATGAAAAGGCTATGTGTCAAGATATAAAAGAGAGCATCGGCGAACTATTTACCAAGGCAAAAACAACCTGGTATTGGCAGCAAGAAGACTATGAATGGAAATATAAAAGAGAATTACATATATGACTGCAATCTTGGAAAATATGATTACATGGCACCGATATTGCACATGTATTGTATCAGCAGCAAAAAAGGCTATGAGTCAAAATTTAAAAGAGATCAGCAGCGATCCATTTACCAAGGCAAAACAACCTGGTATTGGAAGCAAGAAAGCTATGTACCGAATGCATTACAAGTTGCAAACATATCTATGCAATTTTTGTTTTTTTTATTATTATTTCACAACTGCTATACAGTCTAAAGAAAACTGGCCAACTGAAACATAAATAGTTTATCTATGAATGAATAACTTTCTCAATCCAGTCCCTGGAGGTGGATCCAATTTATCAAGAGGCAGCTAGACCACCAATCAGGTACAGACAATCAGATTATTTTTATTTAGGTCCCCATTTTCCTTAATTATCACATTTGCTTCCAAACATATATATGCTTTGTGTGTCATTTAAAGAAGACTAGCCAAATGAAACTGGGTTTTATTTCAAATAGCACATTCAGAAACAGGATTATAGGACATGCCCTTCCTTTCAGGTAAGGAAGTCATGTTAACGAGCAACAGGCCATGTTCATCCACATTTATTTTCTGTACACTTACTTAGATACCAGTAAGAATTTAATTTTTGTTTTGATTGCCTAAAATAACGTGCAGGCCAAATGTGCTGGAATTGTTTTCTCAGAGTGTGGGTGATGTGTCTTGCTAACCATATAATTTTGTAGTTACCTTATACTGCGTGTCAATATAGTTCTTTTTCCTAGAGGAAAGAAAATGAAAAAAAGAAAAAGTCTCTCTTAGAAAAGTAACCACTTCTTTGGTAAAATTCAAATTTTGCAAAGAAAATAGATTTTGTTTTCTTATACCAAGAAGAGAAAATTTGGTTAGAAAAGCTTGTTTCTAGTATACTACTCAAGGGATTAAAAATCAAATATTTTTTTCCCTCATTAAAAAAACCTTATGAAAAAACTCAAGGTAAAACTTTTTGGAAAAATCAAAGGAAAAATTGTTGATGTAAACTAGTGTATCTAAATGGAATTAGCTAACATTCAACAACATTGGTGACAACTAGTTGAACTAATCTCTTGGGGGTTAAAAATGTTTGGAAATACTTTATCCCACCTTTAAGCAATTAAATGAGTACCTTGTCAAACCCATATAAATCAAAGTGTATACCCTTTATGTTGCCAAACCCATATAAATCAAAGGGTATACCCTTTATGTGCACCTTGCATGTGTTCCCAAATGGGCTTAATGATGCAAGGGAAGCACCCCCTCATTTTCTTGTCACATCATGTTGAATCTTGATGTGCTAAATAATTTGGAACACTTCATCTTACCCTCAAACACTTAAGTGAGAGCAATATTTTTGGTACCTTGCTAGTGCCATATAAATTGAGGGGTATACCCCTTACATGAACATTGCATGTTTTCTTGGATGGGCTTAAAGAGACTTACCCCTCTTTCTTTTTTATCGGAAAAAACTTCAATGAGATTTGAACTCAGATGGTTAGGAGGAAGTCCTCTTAGATTCTTATCACACCATAGGGTCATGTACTAAAATGTTTGAAATACTTTGTACCACCCTCCAACACTTAAGCGAAAATGAGATTGTTGATACCTTGTAGTCCCATATAAATCGAGGGGTATACCACTTAAATGCACCTTGCATATGTTTCGAGCTACGTCTAAAGATCCTTTATCCTCACTTTCCTATTAGAACAAACCTCGATTAGCATTGAAAAGTCTTCTTTCTTTCCCATTGCAACACATGCTCATGTATTGGGTTAAAGATGGATCTGTGCGTGTGCGTGTGTGTGTATTTAACAATGTTACATGATCTGTGAGTGTGATCATAATTATTAGAAGATTCGAGTGTGAGCGTGACATTGACATTTCTCTTGAGATTAGGATTTGGTTAATAGAACCCTAACCCTATAACCCCAAGGGGAAAATAATAATTTTCATTAAAAAAGTAGTGAAATTTACAAACTATAGATGTTGCTTATAGCATATCCAAAATATGATTTTTGATCACATATTGATCATTTGTATAGAAAGTCCGAACATAATCCATATGCAGAATTTATACAAAATTACTGTCAGAGTATCATCATAAAAACACCTATAAATAATTATCCTAAATAAAACGTCTAACTATCACACCATATATATAAACAAAAATTAAAAAAGTGTATATGGTTGTGTATCATTCGTAATTTTCTTTTGCGTGTAGGTGCTCATCAAAAGGTCGACAGTAATACTGGTAGTGTTCGTTCTCATTCTGCTTTAATATATGCCATATCCCTTGTGCTTGCTATGCGCTTTCTTTGGATAGACGGTCAAAAATGGTGTTCCTTTTCCTGTAAATGTGATGACATGTAATAAGATCAAACTGTCCTTTTATCATCAATACTTCATCCAAAATGTTTTTGAGTGTGTGCACGTGACATGTAGATTATTGATTAAACCAATCAATAATCACTTGTGAGTCACCAAAACCTTGAAGTGGTTGACACCCTTTTTCAATTGCAAAGAGAAGTAGTTTGAGACCATAGAGTTCAAAATAATTGTTTGTTCCAAGCCCCAGTCCACACTTTTGCTTGAAGGAGTGGTCACTATTTAAGAATAGTACAATACCTCCTCCACACCTTCCATTTTGTGTTGATCCATCGAAATATACCCACGACATAGATTGATCAATGTATTCAACAACAATAGATCGGGATATGGTTCTAGGCTCTTCTTCAGGAAGTAAATTATATATCGCCACAACTTGTGCCTCGATCTGTTCTGGATATATATCTTTGTCTTAAAATATTTTGCGATTTCTCCCGAGCTAGATTCCCCAATAGATGAGTTGGGGAATTTTTCGTAATTTTTTGTAGAGGCCTCATTCCACCACCTCATCTGTGCCTCATTAAAATATTCTCCCTACCACCTTATACACACAACCAAAGCCTGATATATCATACTCTTTTGATTTGTGTAGCTTGAGACATACTCCAAGCCCTAGGGTTCAGGGTTTCGAGGACAAAGCGCCACAAGGGAAACTTGTGGGCTTGAAACCCAAGTATGGGGTTTTGGCACCCATCATTCTTTGGGAAAAAAACATGATGGATTCATGGCATATGATTGATGAGGATGATAGTGCTTGGAAAGACGATTCCAATGCATCAAAAATCGTCTGAATCCAAGTTGTCGTTAGAAAGATATGAATTTTTGAATTTGACATAGTAAATATTGGATTTTCAAGTAGGCCAACTTGAAAATTCCAAGTAGATGCGTCTCTTCATGTGAACTCATTGGAGGCAGTAAAGCCTATATATTGAGGACGAGTTGAGTCATTTAAGGCATCCATTTGTGGTAATATATCTCTAAGAAGAGCTCTGAAATTTCATGGAGGAATATCTTTGTTTAGCCGCAGCAAAGGAGACTTAAAGACAGTGTGAAAGAGGGCAAAAAGAATAGTATATTTATGTGATTGGATCGTAAAAGTTGTACGGATAGTGCGGCACATTTGAAGGGTTGTTTTGAGGCGTGAACAAGACTGTCTTAAGTGCAGATTAGGGCCAGATTGAAGAGTTGTTTGGGCAGAGGAAATTAGGAGTTGTCTGCGTTGTTTTGAAGGCAGTTTGTTGGTGTGTTTGAGGGGACCGAAGGCCTACATGATCTAATTTAGAATATTATATTGTTGTGCTAAGATCCTTCTCAGATTAGAAACAAAATGCTTTCATTGTGCTTAAAGATTCATGAGTTTTGTAAGCGTAAAATGAGTTTTTATGTTGATTTATTGAGCAATTTTAACATAAATAAGAGACTGAACAACAACATAAAAATGTATAGAACATCACCAAAAACACATCACAACAGGAACATGATGAAGGAGTTCACCTCTCCTGGGCTACGTCTCATTGGTCCAGTTTCCAATGGCTTGGGCCTCTCTATTATGCTCAAAAGTGTAAAAATATGTGTTTACAATGCTCAAATGCTTCGAAAAATGGCTACCTAGCCTCTTTTTGCATCCAATTTGGTCGAAAACTGGAGAAATTATGACCTCTCCTAGTTTCTCCACTATTCAATCTACAATTTGCACAAAGTCGACATCATCTTACAAATTCGCCCCATTTTCTGCTAATGAAGCGACAAATTCCCCAAATTTCAGGCAGATTTGTAGGACCGTTAATTTTAACATAAAGACCTTAAAATCGAAAGATTGGTCATATGGGTACCATGCGCCCAGGGGCTAGCCCCCGGCGCTGGCCCCCTCCCTCCGGTGGTCACAATAACCGTTTGCAAGCGTTCACATGGAGGCTCGTTGGCGGTCACTGTTGCAGTCATGTTAACTGTTTGCGTTGGTGGATGGTGTTCACATGGGGGCCTATGTTGTGGGAGGTCGCAGGGTCGAGCCTGGCCTCTGTCCTGTTTGCCATACAAAATTTTAAATTGTTATTAGGAGGACCCATGGCGGCCTCAGGCTTAGCCACGTGTCACCTCCTCATTGGCCCAAAGAAAAACACATGGACCAATAGGATGATGCCAATGAAACATATTATTTCAGGACTATTCCAAGAATATTACCTTTTCCACCTAGGTGGTACGGATGCCCAGTCAACGTCTCTGTCAGCGACCTACAAATTTTTTACCTGTTTGACAAAGTGAACATATCGCGTTTGTGGGAGCATACAGTGTCTGTTTCACATGAAACGAGTTACGTCGGATTCAGGATGATGAGCACTATGCAATCATTCAGGTTCCACACCATTCTGATGACTTTGAATTTTTAGCATAATTTTGAGCACCTGATCATTACAATAGTTGTTGTTCTAGGCCGCAAGCTATAGCCAGTAGCTGGTCTTGCTCTAAGGGTTGCGTTGAAGTATTAAGCCCGGATTTTGGGTAGCATAGTAGTGGAGAGTCTTCCCTTGGTGAACCGTAGCCTTAGAAGGCTTGACTTGATGACTGCGTGGAGGATTGAGGGTTGCAGTTGATGCCCTAACCAGATTTGCAGAGTGCAATAGTCAAGCGTGGTGAACAACAATGTTTTGGAGAGATGTATTGGGTCAAGGCTTGACCGTGTTTGGATCATACTTGTTGTAGCCTGCAGGAGCCATTGATATGACATTCCTAGGTGAGGAAAAGTCATATTAGGTGCAGATCTGACAGTGACGAGATTAGGAGCCATAAGACTGTTGGAGGGTAGCGATTTGACTACCCAAAGTAGACCTAGAGTAGCAGACAAGAAGGACTTTGTTGGTGTGAGATTGGGTGAAATTTTGATGCTGAAGTGTAGCACTTTAATGGACGAAAGTTGTTGCTAGCCTGGCAGATTGGAGCTCGGGAATTAAGCCTACCCAGATAGAAATTGATGAGCTCGTGCTCATTGTAGCAGACATGACTTGCAGCAGTGATAGGAGGCATCCCTCTTAGAGTCTCAAAGTGTAGATGCCTTGATGGACTAAGGCACTACTAGTGAGCAGTACGAAAGCGAAGGACCGACAGGACGAGATACGACATAGAAGTTGCAACGAAGATTGTCATTGTATCTTGTAAACCATAGACTGTTGTATTACTTAGTTTGTTTAATATAGCAAAGATTGGGATTATACATATTGTACAGCAAGGCTACAAATAAATCCAAAGCAAAAGCTAGCTGATCAACTGGAAGTTCAAATTCTACTCTACTATTTGTAGGCATTATTGTTTAACACCCAACACAAACAGGGGATATTCTAAATGGAGAATAGAAGCAAAGTCATATTAAGGCTCTCTATATTTAAGCGGTTATAGAAGAGCTTATAGAATTTAATGTCTAGGTAGGCTCCTCTCCATGAATTGTTAAACATCTTGCAGATTGTTTTTTCATGATATATGGCATGGTCTTATTCCTCTGGTATAGTTCTCAGAATTGGCTATTGGTATACTCTTTATCTTGATAGTTTAGCATTATTGAAATGGCACATTTACTGTTCATTATTTGAATGATTCAAAGGCAACTCAGAATTCATAAAATCTATGAAATGCATTACAAGTTGCAAACATATCTATGCAATTTTTGTTTTGTTGCTTATTTCACAACTATTATACAATCTAAAGAAAACTGGCCAACTGAAACATAAATAGTTTATCTATGACTGAATAACTTTCTCAATCCATTCCCTAGAGGTGGATCCAATTTATCAAGAGGTTGCTAGACCACCAATCAGGTACAGACAATCAGATTCTTTTTATTTAGGTCCCCATTGTCCTTAATTATCACATTTGTTTCCAAACATATAGATGCTTTGTCTGTCATTTAAAGAAGACTAGCCAAATGAAACTGGGTTTTATTTCAAGTAGCACATTTAGAAATAGGATTATAGGACATACCCTTCCTTTCAGGTAAGGAATTCATGTTAACCAACAACTGGTCATGTTCATCCACATTTCTTTTCTGTACACTTACTTAGATACTAGTAAGAATTTAATTTCTGTTTTGATTCCCTAAAATAACATGCAGGCCAAATGTGCTGGAATTGTTTTCTCATAGTGTGGGTCATATGTCTTGCTAACCATATAATTTTGCACTTACCTTATACTGCATGTAAATATGGTTGTTCTTTTTCCTAAAGGAAAGAAAAGGAAAAAAAGAAAAAGAATCTCCTAGACAAGTAACCACCTCCTTGGTAAAATTCAAGTTTTGAACAGAAATAGATTTTTGTTTTCTTATACCAAGAAGAGAAAATTTAGTTAGAAAAGCTTGTTTCTAGTATACTACTTAAGGGATTAGAAATCAAGTATTTTTTCCCTCATTAAAAAAACCTTATGAAGAAATTCAAGGTAAAAGTTTATAAAAAATCAAAGGAAATTTTGTTAATGTAAACTAATGTATCTAAATGGAATTAGCGAACATTCAACAACATTAGTGACAAGTAGTTGAGCTAACCTCTTGGGGGTTAAAAAGGTTTGGAAATACTTTATCCCACTTTTAAGCACTTAAATGGGTACCTTGCCAAGCCCATATAAATCAAAGGGTATACCCTTTATGTGCAACTTGCATGTGTTCCCAAACGGGCTTAATGATGCAAGGGAAGCACCCCCTCATTTTCTTGTCACATTGCATGTTGACGTGCTAAATTATTTGGAACACTTCATCTTACACTCAAACACTTAAGTGAGAGCAATATTTTTGGTACCTTACTAGTGCCATAAAAATTGAGGGGTATACCCCTTACATGAACCTTGTATGTGTTCTTGGATGGGCTTAAAGAGACTTACCCCTCATTCTTTTTTATTAGAAAAAACTTCAATGATATTTGAACTTAGATGGTTATGGGAAGTCCTCTCAGATTCCTATCACAACATAGGGTCATGTGCTAAAATGTTTGAAATACTTTGTACCACCCTCCAGCACTTAAGCAAAAATGAGATTGTTGATACCTTGTTAGTCCCATATAAATGCAAGGGTATACCATTTAAATGCACCTTGCATATGTTCTGAGTTGGGCTTGAAGATCATTTACCCTTGCTTTCCCATTGGAACAAACCTCGATGAGGATTGACCTTAGATGGATAAGGGAAAAGTATTTTTGTTTTCCAATTGCACTACGTGCTCATGTATTGGGTTAAAGATGAATCTATGTGTGTGTGTGTGTATTTAGCAATGTTACATATTTTGTGGGTGTGATAATAATTATTAGAATATTCTGGGGCTAGTGTGACATTGACATTTCTCTTGAAATTAGGAATTGGATAATAGAACCCTAACATTATATATATATATATGTATTTGTAAATACTAAACTAGTAACATCATGATTTATATTTCTAATGTGTACATTAAGTAACATCATAGATTTATACATGTAATCTTTTGAATGGAAATCAATTTAAATTTCTATATTTCCTACATAAACAAGAATTTGAAATTTATGATTTAAATATTAATATGATAAATCAAAATTTAGATATCATTTCATGGATAGATTGAGATGTGTAATATGAAACCCATATATTAATATAATTTCAAATTCAAATATTATAAATTCATAATGCTTAACATGGAAATGATAAAGACTAAAGATCTTCAAACTAACAAAAAAATGAATATATATATATATATATATATATATATATATGAATTAAAATATATGTATTTGTAAATACTAAACTAGTAACATCATGATTTAGATTTCTAATGTGTACATTAAGTAACATTATAGATTTATACATGTAATTTTTTGAATTGAAATCAATTTAAATTTCTATATTTCCTACATAAACAAGAATTTGAAATTTATGATTTAAACATTAATACGATAAATCAAATTTTAGATATCATTTCGTAGATAGATTGAGATGTGTAATATGAGACCCATGTACTAATGCAATTTCAAATTCAAATATTATAAATTCATAATGTTTTAACATGGAAATGATAAAGACTAAAGATCTTCAACTTAACAAAAAATGAATCTATTTGGAGAAACTCCACAAGTCCAAAATAAAAAAACTTGAAATATGAAAATATAAGGTAGGATAGGCTATTTTGATAGATAGTCATCACCCTTTGCATCCTCCAATGGAATGTCACATAATTCCCCCGAGTGATGATACAAAGCAACATAAGCAAAATATGTAATATGGATGTCATCATGCCCACCAATAACAAAGGCAAAAGAACCTAAGAGAATCAAGCTAAGACTTATCATGGATATCTTCCCAACACAAAAAGGATTTGTAGACGAATTAACCAAGGAAAGGTTTGCAATTCAACAACTAAATGTACCCAAGTTTTCATCTCAATATTTACATCCCAGAGTTTCAAAAGACCTCGCTATACTCTAGCTTTGATTGAGAGATCAAGTGGAGCTTTTAGTGAAGGTACACAAGATATTTTCCTTTGTTGATTGAAGTGTATTTTTCTTGATTGAATGGATGAACTCACAAGTAATCCAATTTCTCCCTACTACTAAAGGGATGTAAATCTTCAAAAATATCTCTAGATGGAAGGGTTTATAACTTTTGAGTTTGGGCACCATAATATCCCCATCATGTAATAGGCATCATAGTTCCCCTATTAGTTAGTGCATTTACATTTCCAAATGCACCATTTCATGAGAGGAATGAAGTAAATTGGTATTTTTCTTTGACAACACCATCAAATTAAAGAGTATTTGAAAGCATTGATTTAAAACCATTATCCACCTTATTGTATTTGTTTGGGTCCCTCATCCTAGTACTTTGGATTTAAAGCATAGACTAAACCATGCAAAGTTGTAACACCATTAAGATGACCCCTGTGTCTGATTCACATATTATGTTTAAGCTAGTGAGCAAAGGACTACTCCGGGGGTTGGTGTTCCCATGCACATAAGTGTTTTAGGAAAGTGTGCTTGTTTTTATATGTTTTAAGGTTGGAGATCCTACTTTTGTAAATATGAAATCACATACATATTAATAAAATACACCACTATCGCAAACCATGTTAAACAAGAGAGTATGGGGGCCTAGGACTCCACAAGCATGAAAAGGGGGCTAGGGATAAGTGAATAAGGGCTTAAGCCTAGGTGGCTAAGATATTATTAAAATAAGCCTAAGTCAAAAGTGCACGTGTTTTTTCCAAAGGCCATAAAGTGACTTTATAAAGTGCCATGTGTCAAATTGGGGGGCATACACATAAAAGTGATGGGTTAGTATCATTCGACACAAACAACACATCATTTTGACTAATGGGAGGTGACTAGAGTCTTGGAAAGGAAAATAGGGGCAACCTTGTGATGTGATTGAACCTATTAAAATATTAGGGGATTTGCAGAAAAAGGGATGGGTTTCCCTAGGGTGAGGTCAGAGAGGTACCCAATAACGCTTGAGGGTAGTCGGGACTCCTATAAAACCACGGGGCTTTGAAACATCCTTGATTAATCAAATTGGACACCTTGGAATGGTAGTGGCATAGCCCTATGGACTTCGGGTGTAAAGAAGGGGGTGCACTACCAAGGTTGTGGGGTTAATGGGGGATGTGAGACTATTGATAGGAGGTTGTTGGGTTTGGCAACTTGGATTGGTTATGATAATACTGGTTATGTACCTAGCTTTGAGTAAGTGATTTCCCCTATGGAGTTGACACCCAAGGTCAGAGGTTATCCACTATTAAGAGATTATGAGTATGTGTGAGGGTTGTAGCCAGTTGATGTCTCTTATCAAATAAGTGTTTACTTTAATGTTTATATGAATTTCATTATAACTAATTTTGTAATTTCATGTGTTGAATGTGAAGAGAAATTTAGTGGTAACATTTATGTGATTAAATTCCTATATATGAGAGCATTTCATAGTAGAATGAATTATGCATATGTAACAAATGTTACGTGAAACAAATTGAGGGAAAATTTGTGAAAATAAATTATATTGTTTGGTAGTGATATGTTCTAGTAGGTGGCTGGGGGCATTACAAAGTGGTATCAAAGCCTATATTATAATGCTTGGGCCATATGGGTCCAACTTTGCTTATAGAGGAAAATCACAAGTTGCTTGGAAATTGTTTGATAAAATTTCAGAGGGAATGGACATGGAAAAAATTCTCAATTCAGATGAAATATAAAAGATGATATCCACTAAGAATGATAGAAATAAAAAATGAGTTCAAATAGTTATAGCAATGAAGCTACCAATGTCATGTAGACGATAATTCTAGAAGATAAACATTATTGACTAAAAAAAATTATTAAATTTTTTTAAATTTGAAAAGTTTCCATACTATGACATCAACAATGAGGTGGAAATGTCAGGTGGAAACTGAGCTAGCATGTGGAGGAGGATAGGTGGTAGACAAGTGTCATGAATGAATACCTTCAGAAGTTGATGGGTTCCTAAAACCTCTTCCACCTTCGAATCCAATATTAGTACGAGCCATTGATTTGCTCGAATGTTAGTTGATAGATCCATTGAAATGTAGTTCTGAGTTAAATTGCATTCATGTTTGGATCCAATATGGATCTAGGCTAGTAGATCAGGTGGTGTGGCCATTAGATCTATCGGAGGTATGTCTATGTTTTAATGTTCATGCATGTTGAAATGCAATATGGATCTTGGCCATTAGATTGGGTGGATCATGGTCATTAGATACATAAAAAATGTAACTCCCTTGTAACCTCCATGCATGTTGGGATCCAATATGGATCTTGACCATTAGATCAGGTGGATCATGGCTGTTGGATCCATTGGAGGTACAATTCCCTTGTAATATTTGTGCATGTTGAAACCTAATGTAAGATCTAAATCATTGGATGGAGTTGATAGCAACCATTTGATCCATTCGAGGTGCAACTTGCTTTCAACCTCGGTGCATGTTGAAACCCAATACATGATCTAGGCCATTGGATAGAGTTGATCATAATCATATGATCCATTGGAGGTGCAACTTGCTTTTAACCTTTATGTATGTTAAGATCCGATATGGATATAGACTATTAGATAAAGGTAATATTGACCATTGGTAGCAGTGCAACTCACCATAAAATACCATGCATGTTATAACTTGATATAACGTGATATGTAGTGAGGGTCCTTGATCTACCCCAAGATCAATCGTTAGAACTGTGAGTGTGCAATCGTTCCTTATGGGAGAAAGTGGGGAAATTGACCCTATATGTGGTCCCAACTAATAAAATAATGCCACATGGAAATGTAGAAGATGAAGTGAGACCCTTCCATCATAGTAGAGTTTAGTAAATATGCCATGTAAAATCATGGAGCCCAGGTGGGGACTGAAAGGCAGAAAAGGTAGTTGCATATGTGCCAAGTGTTTAAGGGAGGGCATACAAACTTAGTTTGTGTCCAATGAGAAATGAGGGTTATATATATACATGCAAGTACTTGCAAATAAGAGAATAACACATAGAGATTATTTGTATAGTGGCATAACAATTATAGAGAAGAGTTACAGGTGGGTTTAACTGGTTGAGAGTACTAAAATAATAACAAAATCAATAAATTAAAAAAAAATGCTAATTTTATGAGTTGTCAACTTGTATGGCATTTTTGAGGCCCTAAATGACATTTTTTGGTAGTGAAACCCAAAAATAATTATGTGTACTTTACAACTTAAATGAAAGAGCTCATAGTCATATTTCCAGTGACATATTACAATTACAAAATAGAGCGAGTATGAGAGAGCCATGACCAAAGCAATATAGGAGGAAAATAAATTATAAATTCAATTTTAGGAAGTGCAAATTTATAAAAAGAGATCCAATTGCGACATAGACGTAATCACTAGAAAAATCTTGGACAAAAGAACATAACCAAGGAGATAGATTTAACATTTGGGTACCTAGAAGTTGAGGAAATTAACATAACGTTGTTATAATAGAATAGGGAAATTTGGGTAAAATTGGAAATAACTTTCATAGGTCATAACTTTCATCCCATAACTCGAATTTGGGAAAACAAGTAGTCAACAGAAATCTATTGATGAGGAAAATACATCTATCAACCCAAAATTTTGGTTTGGCATAGGAAATTTCGTAGGAAATTAAAATAAGTTTGTTGGTGGACTATAGGACCATAATTAACATGAGGACCAAAAGTATGGAAGATGCTTAGGGGTTCTACAATCATTAAGAGGAGATCAGAGGTATGAATGTTAGGACGATTAATGTTGAGACAGAGTCTATTGGACATGGAAGGGGTAGGTCAAACAATAGATACCTACAGGAGTCTCAAAATAGAGGTTCTCAGGTACAAGGCTCATAATGAAAGGCTAATGAAGGAGCAACAACAAATTAATACTTAGACTCTACAAATCTTAAATAATTTATAGAGGAGAAATGACAAGAAATCTATTTCAAGATAGGAAGAAGAACGTGATTAAAAAATTAGGGGTCGGGGATGCTAGAAATTAAAGGAATTCTAACATGTAAATTGTCGTGGGTATTCCACTAGATAGTTTTCCACAATAGATCTACTAAAATATATTAGAAAATCTGAAATCTGCACTATGAGGATTAACTATTACCTTAGAATGATTAATTTTTTAGTGAACATTTATTGTATATGTATGCAAATTATAACTATGCATAAAATAGAGAAAAACATAATGATCAAGGATATGATCTCACATTTTATTCCAAAGAATGTGAAAATAGAAATGCAGATATGGGAAAACTAGTAGCAAAGGCTAACAAAACTTCAATCAATGTGTACATTCTTGATGAAGCAAAGGGAGAGAAATGTTTAATGGGAAAGATAGATTAGATCTAGTTACGACATAAAAGGATGGGACATGTCAACTTTGGAAATCTAATAAAGATCAACAAAACACAGGCTATGAAAGACATGTCAAATATATGAAAACTAGATAATTCTCTTTATAAGGCATGCTAACATGGAAAGAAAACCAAGGACTTCTTCTAATCAAAATAATACTCAACATCTAAGCCACTGGAACTCATCCTTACAAATCGTCATGGACCAGTTAGGACACAAACATTGAAAGGTGAAAGATGTTGTATGCTTCTCATTGATGATTTTACAAGAAGACATGGGTTACTTTCCTTAGAGAAAAATTTGAGGCTCTTAAGAGATTCAAATCCTTCAAGGCTTTAGTTGAAAATGAAATTGATCTAAAAATCAAATGCCTAATATCTAATAGAGGAGGTGATTTTACTTCTAATGAATTTAACCTTTCTCAATGTGAGAATCATGGGATTAAAAGACTAATATCTATAGAAAGAAAGAATAGAATGCTGCAAGAAATGGAAAGAATAATGCTTAATGAAGCCTAGCTACTAAACATAATTTAGGGAGAAGTATTTTACACAACTATCTACATTTTGAACAAATCATAAGTATGAGTAAACAACACTAAAACACCTTATGAATTGTGGAAAGGCAGACCAACCATTGTTAAACATGTCAAATTATTTGGAAGTAAATCCTACATAAAGATAAATGAAGACAATTTGGGAAAATTTGACTCGAGATCGAATGAATTTTTTTCCTTGGATATGCATATAAAATCAAGGGGATACATATGTTACAAAAAAGGGGCACGCGAGGTAGTTGAAAGTATTGATGTAAGAATAGATGAAATTTTTCCCAAAACCCATCCATAATCAAATGAAGATCAAGGAGAACATGAACAAGATAATCAAAAAAATCATGAAGAGATAGAAGAGTAAAAAGAGGAATAAACTAACCCATTACATCTAAAAACTCCATCCAAGTATGTCTAAAAGCATCATCTAGATAGCCAAATTCTTGGAGACAAAGAATTAGGAGTTCAAACTAGAAGGAAGCTTATTAGCACATCAATCCATGCGAACTTAGCTTTTCTATCCATGATGGAACCCAAAAATTTTGCTCAATCCAGTCAAGATAAACATTGGGTCGGGTCTATGAAAGAATAACTAGACCAAATTGAGAAGAATGAGACATGGGAGTATGTACCAAGACCAAAGGACAAGAATGTGATTGGAACTAAGTGGGTTTACATGAATAAGTTGAATGAATATGGACAAGTAGTCAGGAAGAAAGTTAAACTTGTATGTAAAGGGTATGCACAAGTAGAAGGAATTGATTTTGAAGAAACATTTTCTCCAATAGCCAGACTTGAGGCAATAAGAATGTTCTTGGCTTTTGTAAGCTTAAAAGGTTTAAAGTTTATCAAATGGATGTAAAATCAACATTTCTAAATGGAGAACTACAATAAGAAGTGTATATTGAGTATCCATAAGGGTTTTAACTATCAAAAGGCAAAGATCATGTGAGAAAATTAAAGAAAGATTTGTATGGGTTAAAGCAAGCACCGAGGGCTTAGTACCCAAGGGTGGATAAATATCTTTAGCAATAAAGTTTCAAGAAATGGGTAGAAAACAATAATATTTATATCAAAGTTGAGAATGATAATTTTTTGGTCATTGTTGTCTATGTAGATGACATAATTTTTAGAAGTGATGCTAATTTTATGAGAGAAAAAAATTGAAGTTGATATGTGGAAGGAGATTGAAATGTTTGTGCTGAGGGAAATGTCTTTTTTTCTTGGTTTGCGGGTTCATCAATAAAAAATAGGAATCTTTATTTCTCAAACCAACTATCTTAAAGAAATATTAAAGAAGTTTGGTATGAAAAAATGTGTACCCATGAGAACACCCATGATAACAGGATGTAAACTCAGCAAGGATGAGGAACCTCCAAAGGTAAATCACACCATCTACTAGTCCATGATTGGTAGCCTTTTTTATTTAGTATCTTCAAGATCGGATATTAGGAAAGCATTGGGACTAGTAGTCATATTTCAATCAAGTCCAAAAGAATCTTATGTGAATGCATTAAAAAGAATATTTAGATACCTACAAGGAACCATAAAATTTGGCTTGTAGTGTCCAAGGGGCACAGGCCTTACTCTCAAAGATTATATGGATGCATATTAGGCTAGTAATGTTTATGATAATAAGAGAACCAACCGGGGAGCCTTATTTTTAGGCAGTTATTTAGTCTCCTAGCACAACAAGAATCAATCTTCAATTTCCCTATCCATAGTTAAGGCATAGTATATTTCAAGAGCACCATGTTGCACTCAACTCCTATGGATGAACCAAAATCTCAAGGATCTTCAGGTAACTGGTGATCAACCTATGTTTATGATGTGTGATAACACCAATGCTATCAATATCTCTAAAAACTTTGTTATGCACTCTAAGATAAAGCATATTCCCATCAAATACAATTTTCTCATAGAACAAGTTGTTGATATCATTCGTCAGATTAGAATATATTCCAACAAAATGGAAAATTGCAGACATATTTATCAAACCCCTTCCCATAGAAATATTTGAATGCCTTAGACAAAATATGGGTGTAATCACTTATTCACAAAGAGTGGCCCACTAATTTCAATTAATATACTCAGTCAAGATATTTGTTGGTGAAATGGTGTCCAAGGAAAGAGTTTACATCAGCACAAGGGGGAATACATGCCCTTTGCCATTAATTTCAAAGGGGGTGAATAAGCAAACATCAAGAAAAGAAAAATCAATAAATAGAAAGGGGTAGTTATCAGCTCAAGTAATTCAACAACTGAATGATTTCTAGTGGTGTTTGCATCCATGAAAAAGGGGGAGATTGTTGCACATGTGTTTTCATTGATGTCTAAGGCGTAGTCATTAATATCCAAAGCGTTTTCATGATAAGGATATGATTGCTTCATGGAGAGCCTCTGCCTATTAAAGTATATTCAGACAAAGAAAAAATGTTTATTCCTGAAGAATGCAAAATAAATATGGATTAAGGTAAGAAATCTGAATGGAAAGGAATCTGGATGAACCCATATCAGGGTGGAAAAATAGATGAAATATGATATATGGCCCCTCATCATATCCAGGAATCCTTTCCGGATGCAAAAGTATCTGGATGAAATATTATATTTGGCCCTTCAACATATCTTAGCATCCTCACCAACAAAGACTGTTAGTTTTTGTAGCATTGAATGTGTTCTAGCCACGAAATTGGGTGGAGAGGCTAGAATACATGAATTCTCCCAAACCCAAAAATCATTTATGGAAATTCAACCTAGAGACGACATAATTAAAATAATCAATCGTTTTTTAATGTTTCCTAAGTCTAAACTTAGGAAATTTGATTAATTAAAGGGTATTAATTAAGAAATGGTGAGAATATTCTAGAAGAAGACATGGATAGAGTTCTAGTTAATCTTAGCCATCGATTATGTTTTAATTTTGGATGTTGATGTCTCAACGATAGATTATAAGAATAATTTCGATGGGGGTTGGAAAACACACTTGAGACACCAACAGTTAGATTTCACTGGCAGATTGAACTTGAGAGTAGCAGGGCTAAGTTCCTGGGGAGAGATCTAGTGAGATCGAAGAAGTGAGAGAGGGGCAGGGATAGTAAGGCCGAAGGAATATTTTCCTATTCTAGTGAGTGCATTGCAGAGAGGCAGTGAGTTCCACAGAGAGGCAATGCAGAGCCACACAGAGGAAGCACAGTTCTTCATAGGGGAATCCATATTTTTTTGGGGAGAAGCAATGATTCAGTTAGAGAAGCCAGAGTAGGAGCCTGGAGGCCAAGAGAGTCCATCTTCTAGACAACAACTGACCAAATAGCAAGAGAGACACAGTTCCAAGTTGTGGGACGTAGTACTGCGTAGGCTAATGCAAGGACTGCGCAGAGGTAATAGAGAGAAGCTCATCTTGAACCAAGGTCAATGTCAGATCACCATTGGGAGTGAGATTGTCCTCACTAGACTTATTGTCAGTCATTTCTCTATATGCATTGCTAGATTGAGCATCCATAGTTTTGTACTCAAATTTACTACTGCATAATAATAACACCCTCAGTTGTTGCACCTGTTTTCCCAAGTTGGGTTTTTCCAAGGACATTGGTCCAAAAATAACTGTGTATTTGTGTGTGTGCATCTATTCTTCTAGGATTATTTTTCTTCCACAGCATTTTATTTGTGAAGGCTACAATGTATTAGTTTCGATGTTTACCGTAGGATGCAGTAAATAATTTGTTCAGTTCATTTAACAAATTGAAGAAACTTAATCAGTTGTTACAGTAGGATTCGGGGGTTTCTGAATTTTCACATGGTATCAGAGCACACATCATAAGTCAGAGAGCTCTGTAGCAGAAGGGAAGAGGAATATCAATGCTCTGCGTAGGCATCAGTTCGAAACCCTCAGAGGCAATACAATTCCTTTGGCCAAGAGGGTAGAGTTTTTGAGGGAAGGTATATTTCTCTGAAAGAGTCGACAGAGATGTTTGATTTTCCATATCAAAGAGTACTAGAGGCAGAGGGAGAAACAATATTTTTTTTTCCTTGTAGAGTAGATATTCAGTTGGGACGCAGTTATTTTGCAGCAGTTTTCTAGTGAAAAATAGCGTCAGGAGGAAGGAAGAGCACGCACTAAGGGAATTATTTTCTCAGGGAACTTCTAATCCAAAATTTCAATTTTTCCCAGCAGAGCAGTAGTAGTTGTGAGCAGATTTTCCCACTCCAACAAGGAGTGTGTAGAGCCAGTCAGCAGCTATGCGAAGGAGAAGAGGAGGAATTCAACTTTTTGAGGAGATGGCATCAGCATGGCTGAGAGATCAGGATCGGTTGGAGGGAGCCTCCAACTATGTGATCTGGAATGCAAGAATTTCATGTCTTCTAGATGAATATGAACTCAAAGCATAGATAATGTGGTACTTGTACTCGCAGATGCAGATCTGCTAAAGACCTACAAGAAGGAGATGGAAAAAGCAAAGAGATTGATTTTCGATGGCATTTGAGATCATGTGGTGTCTCACATAGCTGGCAAAGATACTACCTGACATATGTGGGAGGCTATTGTTGCGCTATACAAGGGATCTTCTAAGCAGTGAAAGATTTATCTTGAGGAGAAGCTGAGATGTACAAGAATGCAGAAAGGGGAGTGCATAGACCCCTTCCTCACTAGGCTTCAAGATGTCTGGGACTAGCTGTCTGCAATAGGGTCAGCACCCCAACCTACAAAATTGGTGCGGTTAGCTCTAAATAACATTTCCGAAGACTGGCAGGTCTTCGTCCAGATTATTTTAGGCATAGAGAAGTTGCCATATTGGGATCAAATGTGGGATTATCTACAACACAAGGAGATAAGGCAAGATTTGGTGAAGATCACCATCAGTGACACCAACAGCAGTAATGGGACGAAGCAAGTGAAGGAAGAAGAGAATGTGGCCCTAGCATCAAAGGGGCAGCAGGAGAAACACAAGAGGAAGAAGGACCTTTCCAAAGTCAAATGCTTTAGATGTGGTGAGCTGGGCCACTACAACACTCAATGTCCTCTCAGAAAGAAGGACAAAGAGGAGAAGCAGGATTAACAGGATGCATCCGCATAGATCAACACGCTGTCCTCTAGATTGGAGGAAGAGTTTACCATGATCACTGATATACCTCTAGGAGTGAGGTGGGGTGATTTGGTTTTGTAGCCCCAAAGAGCTATAGGATGGGCATGATTCTTAAGGAAGTCCACCTCATGAATCAATGCCTTACTATGGCAGTCGATGGCATGCAGTAGAAGGATGGATCAGTGGCAGATGGTGGAATCAGATGCCAAAGTGACAGATGCAGTGGCTAGTAGTGGTCAAATACTAGGCAACGCAGTGCAGAGTTGGCAGCAGTGCAGTTGGTAGAGAGAAGAGTCAGTAGTAGCGTAGAGGCTTCAATTACAACACAAAGTCTAGCAGTAGTTAGGACTCGGGTGACAGATGCATCATACTAATCATAGTTTATTCAATATTTTGGATTATTTTCAGCTGTAATTGTTGCAGTTACAGTAGAAATAGATGGAGAGGGTGTTACAGTGTTGACAGCAGTTCAACAGGGCTAGCAACAGCACATATGCAGCGTATATCAGATTTGTGTTGTAGTTGGTGGGCAACAGCAGCTAGACATAAGCAGCGTAACAAGAGGTGGAGCATAGACAGGGTGTTTCTTCTATGGGTTGCAACACTAGAACACATTCCTCGCTAAGAGGGAGTGTTAGTTTTTGTAGCATCAAATGTGTTCTAGCCACAAAATTTGGTGGAGAGGCTATAATACATGCATTCTCCAAAACCGGGAAATCATTTCTAGAAATTCCACCTAGAGACGACTTAATTAAAATAATTAATCGTTTTTTAATATTTCGTAAGTCTAAACTTAGGAAATGTGATTAATTAAAGGGTATTAATTAAGACATGGTGAAGATCTTCTAGAAGAAGACATGTATCAAGTTCTAGTTAATCTTAGCCATCAATTATGTTTTAATCTTGGACATTGATATCTCAATGAGAGATTATAAGAATAATTTTGATGGGGGTTGGATAACACACTTGAGACACCAGCAGTTCGATTTCGCTGGCAGATCGAACTTCAGAGTAGCAGCACTGAGTTTCTGGGGAGAGAGCTAGTGAAATCTAAGTAGTGAGAGAAGGGAAGGATAGTAAGGTCAGAGGAATATTTTCCTGTTCCAATGAGTGCATTGTAGAGAGGCAACATAGTGCTTCAGAGGGGAATCTTTATTTTACTGGGGAGAAGGAATAATTCAGTGCCAGAAGCCGAAGTGGGAGTCCAGAGAGTCCATATTCCAGACAACATCTGATCAAAATAGCAAGAGAGACACAGTTTCGAGTTGTGGGATGTAGTACCACATATGGTGCCGCAGGGACTGGGCAGAGGCAACAGAGAGTAGCTCATCTTGACCCAAGGTCAGTGTCTGATCCGCAGTGGGAGTGAGATTTTCCTCTCTAGACTTATTGTTAGTCATTTCTTTGTATGGATTGATCGATTTGAGAATCCATAGTTTTGTACTCATATTTACTACTGCATAATAATAAAACGCTCAGTTGTTACACCAGTTTTCCCAAGTTGGGTTTTTTCGGGGACATTGGTCCAAAAATAACCGTGTATTTGTGTGTGTGCATCTCTTCCAGCATTATTTTACTTTCGTAGTATTTTATTTGTGAAGGTTGCAGTGTATTAGTTTCGATATTTATTGTAGGAAGAAGTAAATAATTTGTTCAGTTAATTTAACAAATAGAAGAACCTTAATCAGTTGTTGTAGTAGGATTTAGGGGTTTCCGAATTTTCATAAAGACTCAGACTCTTGATATGTAAGTGGAGTGACTTAATCCCATGGTTACAGGACAAGGTCACTAGGGGCTACTTATATAGAACTTGAAGCTAAAATATAATTGAATAGGAAATCCATCCATCCATCCCCTCAACATATCCGGGCTATAAACAATAGTGCAACCATAAGTCTGAGTTGGATAATCATATACGTAGATTTTGGCTTAACTAGTTGGCACAAGTGATGAGGCTAACAAGTGGTTCCACAAGGATGTTACATGGTAAGAAGAGGACATAGAACTGTTAGGGAATAACATGTGGAAAATTGAATTGGAAATGTTGATGGGTTAAGTGGTTGAGTGGTAGTTAACATGGTGGGACATGTGGCAAAACATAAGTAGTGCTTGTTGATTGGTCCACGATGACATGATATGGAAACTACAGTCATCTCAGGACTCATGCTAGGATTTGGTTTTGTGAGGGTTGTTGTGTTAATGAATTCTTGTGTTTTAAGCCATTTCGCACCAAAAGGAGACCAAAGACTTATCACCATGAAGGTACATAGGATCTTTGGATTTCTTGGATTTTTTAGCATATTTGGGCCTCCAACTTAATTTGGTCTACAAGGAATGTGCACCATAAGCTTGAACTAGATTCCTGGATATCAATATCAAGGCGTTTAGGGACATCTTCGGATATTTGGATCATGTGGTATATTAGACCTATCCAAACCCAGATTCCCATATTTATTTATTATATCAAACCTCTAGCTCATTTGGGCTTCAAACAAAGGTGTGTTATAAGAATGAGGAAGATTCTTCAATATTCATATCACGCATTATAAAAATAAAAATAAGTTTCATTTGGGTTTTCCCTAGGTCATAGCACTTATTTTTGCATGGTTAATGTACGTGGCTCCAAAGAGACGAGGGTTAAAGCAGGCCTAATATTACAAGAAAAAATAATTCAAGCAAATAAGATATCTAGATGACAAGTTATCAATTATACATAAATGGACTTAGATCCTAGATTCATTAAAACTATTTTAATCATAGTCACAATTTGTGGTCTTGAGAGATCAAAGGTTAAACCCCCAAGAGGCCAAGGAATCATGAAAATAAGAGTCATTTGAGTCATTTGGACCAAATATCCATCCATGAAAATAAAATGAGTAATCTAGGTTATCCAAATTGGTCTCCCATGACATGTCGACCCTGCCATGTTTGACATAATGTGTTATAAATATCGTATGTCGAAGAAGCTTGAAGGAGAGTGAAAAAATGTGAGATTTTGTGTGATAAAAAAGTAAAGAATCGATAAATATGAGTTTTGTGGGACTAAATGTGCAAGAATTCTAAGAATTAAGTCTAAGAAATATTTGTGACTTTGACAAGGAAGTTGTTCAATCTGAATGTGGATAAACATTATAAATATGTAAGTGTGATGTTGGTTGTAGTTTGTAAGAATGTTATCTGAATTCTGAAAATAGGGTTATGAAGAACAAAAACAAAAGTGCAGTGTGAAAGATGTTAGAGTTAGTACCTTGTGTAAGATTATGCAATTCAAAACACATAATTGTGTCATTTTAGGGAACTGGTGTCACCTTTTGGTTGGTGCCAACAAATCATCTCAAATAATTGTTTTCTTCTTCTGGTTGTTTCCATTAAATCATCTGAGGGGATTGATGTCTCCTTCAAGTTGGTGTCTATAAATCAACGTAATAGTAGATTAGTGTCTGGCAAGATCATTCATAATAAAAGAAGTTTCATACATATCTAGTTCATTTCTTATGTTGATGATGTAAATTGACACTGTATATGTTGTTGGGTAATTTAATTGTGAGTTAAATTACTTGCATTAAATATCAATCCAGGTTTGTATACTTGTGAAGTACACTTGCACAATATATTCTAGAAAGTTAACTCTCAATCAAAAAGGAAATTAACCTATGGAAATGGATACAAGGCTCAAATAAAATCGATTAACGAAAAGATCTAAATGAGAACACACACAAGTTCTTTCTCAAAGACTATATGTATCAAAGCATAAAATTTAGAACTTGAAAGAAAGAAGTTATTCTAATTCTATACTATGAAATCTTTTTGAAATTATTTTCTATCAAACTGCTGAGCGTCAGTATTGCAGCAAGGATGCTGCAACTCTTGGGCTACCATATTTACTTATCAACCCGGTGTTCGTACAAACTTGGAGGTGACAATGTTGTATGCACAAGTAAAAGTGATGGTTTTACCTGTTGTCACTGTTCAACTAGCGAGAGACCACTGGGATTCCAAGCTAGAATTCTATAGAGTCAGAAGAAGATTGATTCTTTGATGGAAGAAAGGAAAATCTACTCCAAAGAGTTACTTTACTACAGTAAAAAAACCAACATGTATTGCTAAACCACACCATACCCTAATTAACCATTTAAGAAGCTATGCTAAGAAGAAATTCTAAATTAACAATAAACAAATTCTACTATCTAATTTGAAGAAGTAAAAAGCATCAAACAATACTAAGGTGAAATTAAAGAAGCTAAACTAACTCTGTTTTCACTTTTTTTGGTTTTTTTAGGCAAAATCAAGTATGTAAACTAATTGTTCTTATGGATGTGACAGGTGGATGGAAGGTGTTTGAGGATGGCTAGAAGGTTTATGAAGTGGTTGGATGGTGTGGAGGGGTCCTATGAGGCTTTTTGTGAATTCCTAGAGGTTTCCCATCAATTCGACCTCAAAACAGGCCGTTTCAGGAAAACCTACAGGATTTACTAGAAACCTACAGGATGATCCTATAGGAATTACAGGAAACCTACAAGATACAACCGAGAGCTAATTGTGAGGTGTTGGAGGTGTTGGGAAGCTTGGGAAAGGTGTGTGATGGGTGGAATGGAGTGTTAGAAGGTCTAGGAGCACTCAGGAGTCAATATCCAAGATAAGAGATGGCTAGATTTGCTCAATGGATTTAGGAGAATTTCAATGAAAAATGATGAAAAACTAGTGAGGGTGATGGTGAAACAAGGGATGGATAAGGTGGATGAAGTGGAAGGTGGCTGATGGTTATGAAGTCTTGGTATCCTCCTGAAGTACCTTATTTTCTTAAAACATGTGCGTCTTCCAAAATCTATGCAACAAGATACATTTTCATAAACTAGGAAAGCATGAATCAATTGCCTATATTATGCATGAAGAAAGTTGCTAAAGGGAATGAAAGCATGAGTGAGATCTTATTATAGAAATGGAGATGGAAAAAGATGACAACGACATCTGCCTTGCAGCATTAACCAACTACTGAATTAAATACAACAAACTCCAAAGCTCATACAAGAACTAGAAATCTGTGTTTTTGGGGCTGTTGAAGGGTCCCTTCCTCAAGTCATTGTCCCAGAGGGAGGAAGTGAGGCTGAGACACCTGCTGACAACCTTGTGGTGATCCTTTTTCTCCTTGCTAACCTGATACTTGAATGAAGGCACAAATGGAAGCAAACTATCACACAACCAATCTAATCTACACTACTTGTACTGGAAATGCATCGATTAAGAAAATTAACAATTAAGCTATAAATCTACACTAGCATATATGTACAATAAAGAGGATCCTTGGATGCTAGGGTTGGGCCCTAACCCAAGAGCTTCAGCCGTATGACTTAACTCATTGTTGGCTCAAAACAAAACTCATTCTTATTACCAAAACAACAGATTAGATCAAAAGAACTGTCACAAGTCTTGCAGCTTGAAAATAGAGTAGAGTTTTACAGTGAAAATCCAAATCTTACTGAGGCCCTAGGCCTCTCTACTTAGACATCTGAAGTCTCCAATGACTTCCTTAAAATTAGGGAGGCTCGGCTCCCAAACTCAAGATAAATTGGTGCTTTGTCTTTCACTTGCTCGACTGTCTTCTAGTCCTCATGATTTAGTTGTTTTCACTCCGATCTGATGGAGGAATCTTTGAATGCAGGGGTAGTAAATGAGGAGGATTTACCTCATATAATCACTCTCCCTTGTCCCATTTGATTTTTGACCGTGGCCTTTGCCAAAATTCCTTGCTTTTATCCTTTAATCCTGCATTAAATGTGCATTAGACCACAAAGCAAAATATCTAACTCTAACTCATCTTAGAAACAAAATATAATCAAAAGTATGCAATAAGTTATGAGAATAGTTGGTTTGACTAAGCTAGGAGGTGAATTAAATCCCATATTATTACCCAATGATGAGGCTAATAATCACCCCCCTACTGAAAGTGTTGCTCATCCTCTGAGCAACTTAGTCAATATCCATATCCTTCATGGCTCTGGTAGCCTCTCTGACATCCCATGCCTCTGCTGTGGTCTCCTCTTCTTGTTCATAGAAGCCTGCTTTCTTTTCTACCTCTTCCCACTGCCTCTTTTCTTCTTCTTCTTTTCTCCCTTCTAGCATCCCTAAGAGTAGTGGTGGACTGAGTTTTAGGCCTATCCAATTGACCTTGCATAGATTGCTTATACATAGGTGTCATGTTGAGTGCCTCTCTCAACCTTTGAGGGGAGTGATATTCTCTTATCTTTAAGTTGTATGGCAATGTGTTCCATCTCCTTAGGCAAGCATGTATACTATCATCTCCTAGCAGCCTAAACATGTCCTCAAAATGTGAAATTGCTTGCTCTTGGGCAACAAGATATCTAGGTGCCAGTTGAGGATCATTTGTAATCAAATTATGGGTACTGATGAGGGCCATGGGATTTGATTGTTCAGCTCTAATCAAAAGAGGTTCAGTTTGCTCTCTGGCCAATATACTTTTCATCTCTGCAGCTCTTAACTCCTCATGGTTCATCCATGATGCCAAAGCCATTAATTGTAGATCTCCTAGCTTGGAATTAGGGTCCCAAACATTCATGTCTGTGAGGGCCATATTGCGCAAATAAAACTCAGTGATTTTGGCCCTATCCTCTAGTGTACTTTGATCACAAAGATCAATAAAATGCCTGCAGTCCTAAAATGGCATGGTTCCCCTCTGTGCTAGTGTCTTAATCTAAAACTGCAGCCATTGTTCTTTGAGGTAGAGACCATAGGATTTAGCTGGCATCCTACACTAGATTACCTCCAAGGAGACGCTGGCCATACATGCTAGTTGGTTCTCTCTTTCTTGCAGTTGTCCCCTCAGCCATGCATTTTCTGTCTCAAGTTGATTTCTCATTATAGCTTCTTTGTCCCATAAGAAACTTAGCTCTCTACCCATTTCTTTGAGTTTCTCCTCCATGTGCCCAATTTCTTCCACCCTCTTTGATTTGGCGATCTGCATCCATCGGTGATTTCTGGCCCTCTCCTTCTCAAGCTCGAAGAATAGTGGGATGGAAAAAATTTCAGGTATGACCTTGCCTCCTTCAATAAGCCAGTAATAGGAGTCTAGGTTAGGTTGGGGGATGGGTTCCTTTGTCTCTGGGTCATCCTCTTTAGCTTCTTGTTTCTCTACTACCTTTCTTTCCAATTTATGTGCCTCCTGTAGATTCAACAGAGTATCCTGTAGGACTATTTTTGCTTCCTGTAGATTTTGTTATGGATCCTGTAGGATTTCCTTACCCTTTGAGGAAGTTGATCTAGTAGTAGGCCTCCTTACATAGGTGATAGGGGACTTTGGGGAAGAAATTTTGTCTTTTTGTGTAGGGGAATCTTCAATCTCAATAGGAATTTTGGTTGATGTTTGTGGCTTCCCCTGTCTTATTCTTGTGCTCTTTCTTGTCCTGAAATATAGTGGGGTTTGCCTCTGCCTTTTTCCTTTTTGCTTGATTGGGGTGCTGAGAGAAGTGAGGGTAGTTGCTGCCTCTCTCTCAATGTCCTCTGGAGACACCCTAGGTGACTACTCCTTGTGTTCTTTCCCCTCTCTTTTATTTCCTTCTTCCTCTCTGTCTTTCCTGTCTTCTTCTTCTTGTAGATCTTCATCATCTCTATCAGTTTCCTCCTTAATTTCCTCCTATGTCCCTTCATCATCCTCCTTCTCTTCTCTCTCTTCTTCTTCATCTTCATCATGTTCCTCTGTGTCATCTCTTTCTTCATCCATTTCATCCTCATCTCATTCTGTATCTTCCTCCTCTTGCTTTACTTCCTCTTCACTGACAATAGGACTAACATCATAAGTGAGAGCTTTGAAGTCATCCTCTGTTGGCATGTCTCTAAAAACTAACCATGTTATAGGGGTTCTGAGGTTTTGGAGGGCATCTTCAATTAGGATCGTAATCAACCCATGATGAGCTAATTTTTGGGAATTCCCTCCTTCACTTTGATGCTTGAGTCTATGAGTGATTGAAGCAAGAAATATGGTATGTTGAGCCTTTGGTGAGGGGGTGTTTCTACTCCAAATCTTAATTCTTCAAGGATCTTGAAATGATAGCATAGACAAAACTATATCTGCCCTCACATGAGATGTATTTGATTAGTTGGTAGCCTACCTCACTCCATGGATATGGCAGACTTTCCCTCCTTACTCTATTTTTGTCCTCAGTGGATTCTTCACCTTCTAAAAAGAATTTTCTTTTTGCAACCTGGTTGTCTCCTTTGTCTTCTTTTCTCCATGGGGTTCCTAGGGGAAGTGTTGTGACCCTGTTGATGAGCTCAGGGGTGAGATCTATAGTGAGGCCCCTTTATTACAATAGTGACATGGATTCTGTTGTATGGAGTGAGGGAGAGAGAAAATTCTTGAGCCACCTCATCATCATACCCTATGAATTTTTTGAAAAACCCCATCCAGTTATGTCTTGTGAAGATTTCAAGCACCTGGGGGTGTCATTGGATTCTCACAGTGTTTGTGGGCTCTCTTCTATTGAACCATCCTGTCATCTTGCTGGTGAAGCTTGAGGAGAAAATGAGAGGGTTGAAACAATTTTTCAAATGTAGGAGCAAAACAGAGTTGACTGTGTATTTAATTCCCTTCACACAGTTACTAAATTCACTCAAATTTAGAGTATCCTTGGTTCATTTACTTGAAAAGGGGAATGTAATTTTAGAGCCTACCTCTTTAGACTGGTTGCAGTGGCCAATTCCCATGATATCCCTTCTGAACTCTTCTCTGCCAATCCTGTAGACAGTCTCTGTGTATCATGTAGACTATATCCTGTAGGAATTCCTGTGCAGTGAACGATGGATCTTTACTTCCGGTGGGTGGCTTGGGTTATGAGAGCGACTTGAGTGAGGGATTTTCGAGGAGGTGAAATGCATGAATGCATGGGAACGATGTTTTATTTCCTCTTATGGTGATTCGGGGTGAGGTGGTGTGCTGGCAGCAAAGGTACGTTGCCATTTTTGGACCATTGGTCCCCACTACCACCTCATCATTTCCCACTCCTCGTAATCAGCTCCCACCTCGTAGATCCGTAGTTTAACCACTTTTTGTCCTACTCCTTCTCTGTCTTTGAGTTGACTGCAACCACATGTGAGAGGACACCTGGTTGTGCATGTGCTGACTGAACGAAGGTGGCCAAGTTAACTGGCCACCTTTTCACTTATAAACCAACTATCTCGTAACCCTTACAATTTTTTACTACATGATGCATATGAGAGAGCGAGCAGGATACTTACCTATGGTTTCAATGCTATGCTGCAGTTGTCGAAGACCAGAGGTGTTGTTGTGTATATTTGCATGCCATTCTTCTTCCTCCTCTTGTTGTTTGCTAATGGTTTCTCTGTTTTTGCAAGTATCTGTGGTTGAAGATCTAATGTTGCTTATTTGGAGCTCCTGGATCATCCTGGTGAAGACTTGTTGCTAGTGTGATTGGCATTCTATGGGATAGGCTACTACTGGATGTCCTGTAGCTGCTTCTCCCTCAAAATTATTTAATCATTTTGCTTGCTGGGGCTGTGAGGGTGGTGACATTGATGGAAAGAAGGAGTGGGAGTGTGGAGAGAAAAGGATACTCAGGTGATGCTCTTTACTCCTCTCCGTTTCCTCTTTTTTTTCCTTTTTTTTTTGAAGACTAGAAGAAACCGTTGAAACTGATCTTTTTTTTTTTGAATGGTGAGTGCAGGGATGATGATGGTGGATGAGGTAAGGTGCTAGATCATGGATGGGGTGAATTTTAGGGACCTAACAAGTCCATCATATTCCTTTGGATTTCTTCCTGTAGGATTTCTGGGTCACTCTAATTGCTACAAGATCATCCTGTAGGTTTTCAGGGGATCCTGTAGGAATATAGGGGATCCTGTAGAAAACACAGTCTTTGCATAAATCGAAGCAATGGAGTGGAAAAATGACAAAAATGATGGAGGGATGCATGGTAAGGAGTGAAGAAAATGAATATGTGAGAGGTAGGGATCTCCTTGGGATCCTCTTTTGCTCCTTGACTGTCCTTCTCGCCCACCTGCAAATGGAAATTTCATGATTTTTTTTGTTTTTTTGAAAAACAACTAGGCTGTCTCAGAGAGGTTTTCACCCTAGTTGTTTGCCCTGGGTGCCTCAAGAAAGGTTTTCACCCAGGGATCACTGGGCCGCCTCAAGAGGTTTTCAACCCACCGATGGGATTCCAACACCTCATGGAGGTTTTCCCTGAGTCCTTGTTCTTTTTCTTTTTCTTCGGTGATTTGATGAGGGAGGAGCTGGAACTTGCTCCACTGTCATCACTGTTTTATTGATATCATCAACGAACTCTTGTTTTGATAAAGGTCTCTTGTAGATTTTCAACAGTGTCAATTAACAAGCAAAGGAATGGCTTCTTCATCTATGGTTTTGATTTGCATTGAACCATTATCATGGCATCTTTCCACAACATAAGGTTTGAGCCATCTTGTCCTTAACTTGCCCTTGAAGTCTTTATACCTAGAATCATATAACAATGCCCAATCGCCTTCCTGAAATTGCTTCTCCTTGATATTTTTATCATGCCAGATCTTCCTCTGAAGTTGAACTACCTTTGTATGTAGGAGGGCCTGCATTCTGAATTCATCCAAACCATTCAATTGGAACAATCTCTCTTTCTATGCACTGTTGAGATCCAAATCTAGTTGGGCTGCCATCCTTAATGTGTTATATTCAAATTCAATGGAAAACAAGGCCTTTTTCCCATAGACCAACTCATAGGGTGTGAATCCAGTGGTGGTCTTCCATGTGGTATTATAGGCCCAGGTGGCCTCAACTAGCCTTTCTACCCAATCCTTCCTGCTGCTGCTCACCACCTTGGTTAAGATGCCCTCCAGTGCTCTGTTGGTCACCTCCACTTGCCCATTAGCTTGTGGATGATAGGGAGTGGAGGTCCTATGCTTGATCTTGTGATGGTTGAGCAAGTCTTCGATCATGTTGGAGGTAAACTGGTTGTCTTGGTCTATGACCAGCTCTCTAGGGTACCCAAATTTGTAGAATAAATTCTCCCTTAGGAACTCAGTGACATTCTCTTCTATTGCTACCTTAATTGTCTTGGTTTCAACCCACTTAGTCAAATAATCAGTGCACACAATAATGTACTGTTTTTTCTTTGAAGGAGGGTCAATAGGCCCAATGAAGTCCATGCCCCACTTGTCAAATGGCTCGAAAGTAACTTGAGGCTGTAGAGAAATTTCATCTCTTAGAGTAGGCCTTCCCATCCTCTGGCACCGATCACAATGACTAGTGTACTTTTTCACATCCTGATGAAGAGTGGGCCAATAATAGCCTGCTTGTAACACTCTGAATGTTGTCCTCTTTGTTGCAAAGTGACCTCCAAAAGGCCCATCATGACAGGTCAGAAGGATGTCAAAGGCTTCTTCTTCCCTGACACACCTTCTCAAGATTTGATCTGGGCCAAGTTTGAAAAGATTGCCCCAAATCCAAGTGAAAGGGGCACTTTTCCTGACTATCTTGCTATTTTATTTGGAGGACAAGTTTGGTGGGAACTGTGCTGATACCAAATAGTTTGCTATATCATCAAACCATGGAGAGAGAACTGAAATAGCAAATAAGTTCTCGTCTAGTAACTGGTCATCCACCATTCTTTCTTTACCTGCAGGAAAATTTTCCCTAGATAAAAAGTCTGCAACAACATTTTCCTTACCAAGCTTATCAACAATGGTCAAATCAAACTGTTGTAATAAAAGTAACCATCTTATAATTCAAGCATTCCCATCTGGTTTGTTCATTAGATATTTGATTGCAGCATGGTCAGTATGCACAAATGTTTGATAGCCTGTAATTTAATGCCTGAATTTGTTTAATGAATGCACAACAGCCAGGAGTTCCTTTTCGGTCACTGTATAATTTAGTACAGCCTTTGCCAAGTTCTTACTGATAAAATAGATAGCATAATGCAGTTTTTCATCTATCTAACCTAGGGCTACTCCTATGGCTTTGTGTGAGGCATCAGCATGAATATGAAAGGGGAGGGCCCAGTTTGGGCCTCAGAGAATTGGTGCAGTGGTTAACTTACCCTTTAAAATGTCTAAGGCCTCTTGACAATTTTTTGACCATCTAAACTTAGAATCTTTGGCCAACAAACCAAATAAAGGAGAGGCCAACTTGCTGAAGTCCTTTATGAACCTTCAGTAGTATCTATCTAACCCTAGAAAACTTCTGACATCTCTCTGCTTTTGAGGAGGTGGGACCCTTTGGATAATGGCTATATTGTTTGGGTCCACTTGCAGTCCTTGCTAAGATATTGAATGACCTAGCACGGTCCCTGCATTCATTAATAATTCACATTTTTCAGGACTGAGAGAGAGATTCATTTCAATGCACTTGTGCAGTACGTTTCCTAGGTTAGACAGGGCTTCTTGAAAATCACAGCCATAAGGTGTAAAATCATCCATATAAATCTCCACCGCATCATGGACTAATTCGACGAAAATACTCAAGACTGCTCTTTGGAAAGTGGCAGGAGCATTGCATAGGCCAAAAGGAAGGACCCTATAGGAAAAAGTACCCCAAGGACAGGTGAATGTGGTCTTATCCTGGTCTTCTGGGCAGATCTGGATTTGGTTGTACCCACTGAATCCATCTAGGAAAGAGAAAAACCTTTTCCTTGCCAGGCCATCTAGCACTTGGTCAATGAAGGGTAGAGGAAAATGATCCTTCTTTGTGGCTTTGTTCAACTCCCTGTAATCGACACAAATCCTCCACTTACCATTTTTCTTGGGAACTAACACCAAAGGAGAGACCCACTCACTGTCGAAGATAGGGTAAATGAATCCTGCATCTAGCAGTTTTTGCAATTCTTCTTTGACTATATCTTTAAGAGTTGGATTCATCCTCCTTTGTGGTTGTCAGACCAGCTTGCAACCTTCTTTGATGTATATGTGGTGAGTACACACTAAGGGGTGTACTCCCTTCATTTCCTTGTAACTCCAAGCGAAGGCTTCTAGATTTTCCTTTAAAATGTTGCATAGCTTAGCCTCTTCAAGAGCAGAAAGAGATGGATTGATTTTCAAGGTTCTCTATGGGCCGAATTCTATGGTTTTGACACGAAGTGGGTTGGAATCAACCATGTATAACTCAATTGGATGATTGTTCTGGGTTTTCTTTACTGCTTCTTCTAAAGGTAATGAACCAGGAGTTGGACTTTGGAGTAGGTGTTTAATCAAGTCATCCTCATCTTGTTGTCCTCCTCCCCTGGTTGCTTCCAAAGCATAAAGTTGGGTGGAATAAACTTCATCTTCTTCCTCCTCCTCCAACCATAAAGGTAAATCATGCTCTAGAGAAGGTTAAGCAGGGGGTATAGGACTAACTGCTTGGACATATGCTCATTCTTGATTTTCATATTCCCAACTCTGCAGCTAATGTAAGCATCGGTTGTGGCCAACCATGGCCTCCCAAGGATGAGAGGATAACCAGTAAGTTTAGCCTTAGGTTGGAGAACTAGGAAATCTGCAGGGTACTCCCAGGAGTCAATGGAGACCATTACGTCCTCCACAATTCCCTCAGGGGTTATTGTGGAACGATCTGCAAGTTGCAGAACTGTTGTGGTCTTCCTCAATGACCCTTGGAGGTTGAGCTTGAGCATGGTGTCCTTAGTCATCACACTAATGGCAGCCCCAAGATCAATCAGAGTGTGTGGGAAAATGGTGCCATTGATGTGTACATCTACTACAGGGCTTCCAGGGTCCAAATATTTTGGACATACTACCTTCTCCAGCATTAAGTCGGACAACTGCCCAATGACATTAATGGTAGGGGCATCCCTTTTTCACCTCCCTAGATGCTTGAAGAATTTCTCCTTAATCAACTTATTGTAAATGGGAACATATTTTATTGCTTGGAGAAGGGGGATCTTTACACATAGATTTTTCAATTCTCCCAAAAGTTTAGTCTCTTCTGGGGTAGGCTGGAGTGGTTGGGCTAATCTCTCAGGAAAGGGTGGATTTACTTTAAGGTTGCTTTCCTCTCTTTCTTCCTCAACCTCCCTAGGTGGAGGGGGAGGTTGGTTATCCGGGAGAACTCCCCCATATCTCAGGTTAATCTCCTGGATTTCCACAAAATAAGTTGGATATGATGTCTCTCCACTGTATACTTGCTGAGCCTGCCTATTGTTTGGGTTTGAATTTGGTTGGGCAGGCATCTGGGGTTGCTTGGGTAGAGTAGAGTGTAGGCGCTGTGGTTGGGCAGGTGGTGGAGGCAATAGAGATGGAGCATTGTTGTATTGGGGCCTCCACCCCTGGAGCAGTGTATTCCACTGAGGTTGTGGCAAAGCATAAGGTTGAAATGACTGGCTAGATGGCTAGGAGTGATATTGAGATGCATAGGACCAAGGAGGGGGTGTAGACCAGGAAGGATGAGCAGGGGGTCCTCAAGAAGGTATAGTTGTGGTTTGGTTGGGGTTGTAATATGCATGGGATGACCCTTGCATACCCTACTAGTATGGTCTAGGACCAGGAGATCTCCTTTGGTTAATGTAGCAAAGCTGCTCAGTGACCCCTTTAGCTCCTTGATATACAACTTTGAGTCTGGGTAAAGAAGGGCACTTGTCTATGGAGTGGTTTTCTAAATAGACCGAGCAAATTTCAATACAGTTCAATGGACATTCATTCCTAGGATGCCTCCTAGTGCATCTAGGACAAAATATGGCCAAGACTCTCTTTGCTTCCTTTTAATGTTCATGTTGTCCATTTGCAAGGCAAGGGTTTACAACATCTCACTTTTGAAATCTTCCAGCATGTTTCCAATTTAACCCTTGATGGATGAGTTGGAAGATGATGTACAAGCAATAGGTTGACTACCCCTACCCTTTTTCCTGGCCGCCCTAGAATGGTTTCTAAAGACAACCTTGATATCCTCATAGGGTAATTGGTAGATATCTCCTCCTGCTAACAAATGTAAGGTATCCAAAAGATCTTCTCTTACTCCCCTAAGCAGGACTAGCTTTAGTGACTCAGGGTCAAGTGTGCACCTGGCCCTTTTGTAACTAAGCTAGAATCTTTCTTCGTAGTCTTCTAAGGATTCATCATGGCCTATGGTCATCCTGAATATTTCTTCTTTAGTATCCTTTGACCGACAATACTCTCGATATTTGTTGTTAAAAGCCTGCTACATCTGAGCCCAAGTTGTGATGCTATCTCCAAGTAAGCCCATGAACCAGCACAATGTTGCATCCTTGAGGGTAGATGGAAATAGTTTTAACTTTTTCTCATCATCTGTATAGTCATAGGTTTGGCATATAACAACAAAATCAAATAGGAAAGTGTCAGGGTCCTCTGTGGTCAGGCCATGGAAATGAGGTAGGGCAGAGGGGCTTATATTTTTCATTTTAGTGTCCCCATTGGCTTCCCTGATGGGGAAGGCACACTCAACTCCCTCTCTATTCCCTCTGTCATTTCGGTTTTCAGCCATTGGTTCAGTAGGAATGGGTTCCTCTTCTTCTTCTTCCCCTGTAGGTTCTTCAAATATGTCTGGTTGGTCACCTAAGGGTTCTCCCAGTTCACAGCCACCGAAGAAGAGAGAAGGTTGGTTGTTGGATGCAGTGGGGGTATTTTGCAAAAATTTCCCTAAATTGTCCCTATTCCTATGAGGCATGAAAGGAAATATTTTTGGGTTGGTTTTGTATTCTTTTTAAAACTTGGAAAGTAATTGCAGAATTGAAATTGTTGATTGAATGAAAATTACTGACGGAATGAAAAAGATACTTGCTAAATTGAAATCCTACTTGCAGAATGGAAAGGAAAGCAGATAATGCAAAATGAAATAAAGGAAACAATTACATTACTTTTGCAAAAATAAACTAATGGAAAAATATTGAAGACAAGAAATAGAATAAAAGAAAGCAGTAATCACATTCTACTTAAACACCTCCCCGGCAGCAATGCCAAAAAGTGATGAGCACCGGTATTGCAGCAAGGATGCTGCAACTCCTGAGCTACCAGCTTTACTTATCAACCCAGGGTTTGTACAAACTTGGAGGTGATATTGTTGTATGCACAAGTAAAAGTGATGGTTCTACCTATTGTCACTGTTTAGCTGGCGAGAGACTATTGGGATTCCAAGCCAGACTTCTATAGGGTCAGAAGAAGCTTGAATCTTTGATGGAAGAAAGACAAATCTACTCCAAAGAGTTACTCTACTGCAGTAAAAAAACCAACATGTAATGCTAAACCACACCATACCTTAATTAACCATTTAAGAAGTTATGCTAAGCAGAAATGATAAATCAACAATAAACAATTTCTACTATCTAAGTTTCAGAAGTAAAAAGCATCAAAAAATACTAAGGTGCAAGCAAAGAAGCTAAACTAACTCTGTTTTCACTTTTTTTGGGTTTTTTAGGCAAAATCAAGTATGCAAACTAATTGTTCTTATGGATGTGATAGGTGGATGGAAGGTGTTTGAGGATGGATAGAAGGTTTATGAAGTGGTTGGATGGTGTGGATGGGTCCTAGGAGGATTTTTGTGACTTCCTAGAGGTTTCCCATCAATTCGGCCTCAAAATAGGCTGTTTCAGGAAAACCTACAGGATGTACTAGAAACCTACAGGATGATCCTGTAGGAATTACAAGAAACCTACAGGATGATCCTGTAGGAATTACAAGAAACCTACATGATACAATCGAGAGATAATTGTGAGGTGTTGGGAAGCTTGGGAAATGTGTGTGATGGGTGGAATGGAGTGTTAGAAGGTCTAAGAGCACTCAAGAGTCAATATCCAAGATAAGAGATGGCTAGATTCGCTCAATGGATTTAGGAGAATTTCAATGAAAAATGATGAAAAACTAGTGAGGGTGATGGTGAAACAAGCGATGGCTAAGGTGGATGAAGTGGAAGGTGGCTGTTGGTTATGAAGACTTGGTCTCCTCCTGAAGTACCTGCTTTGCTTAAAACATGTGTATCTTCCAAAAACTATGCAACAAGATACATTTTCATAAACTAGAAAAGCATGAATCAATTGCCTATATTATGCATGAAGAAATTTGTTGAAGGGAATGAAAGCATGAGTGAGATCTTATTGCAAAAATGGAGATGGAAAAATATGACAATGAAATCTTCCTTGCAACATTAACCAACTACTGAATTAAAGACAACAAACTCCAAAGCTCATACAAGAACTAGAAATATGTGTTTTTGGGGCTGCTGAAGGGTCCCTTCCTCAAGTCATGGTCCCAGAGGGAGGAAGTGAGGCCGAGACACCTGCTGAAAACCTTGTGGTGATCCTTTTTCTCCTTGCTAACCTTCTACTTGAAAGAAGGCACAAATGGAAGCAAACTATCACACAACCAATCTAATCTACACTACTTGTAATGGAAATGCATCTACTAAGCAAATTAACAATTAAGCTATGAATCTACACTAACATACATGTAAAATAAAGAGGAGCCTTGGCTGCTAGGGTTGGGCCCTAACCCAAGAGCTTCAACCCTTTGAGTTAACTCAGTGCTGGCTCAAAACAAAACTCATTATTACTACCAAAACAATAGATTACATCAAAAAAATTGTCACAAGTCTTGCAGCTTGAAAATAGAGTAGAGTTTTACAATGAAAATATGAATCCTACTAAGGCCCTAGGCCTCTCTACCTATACATCTAAAGTCTCCAATGACTTCCTTAAAATTATGGAGGCCTGGCTCCCAAACTTGAGATAAATTGGTGCTTTGTATTTCACTTGCTCGGCTACCTTCTAGTCCTCGTGATTTGGTTGTTTGCACTCCGAGCTGATGGAGGAATATTCGAATGGAGGGGTAGTAAATGAGGAGGATTTACCTCTTATAATCCCTTTGCCTTGTCCCATTCAAGTTTTGACCTTGGTCTTTGCCAAAATTCCTTTCTTTTATCCTTTAATCCTGCATTAAATGCACATTAGACCACAAAGAAAAATATCCAACTCTAACTCATCTCATAAACAAAATATAATCAAAAGTATGCAATAAGTTATGAGAATACTTGGTTTGATTATGCTAGGAGGTGAATTAAGGCCCATATAATTACCCAATGATGAGGCTCATCACAAATATAAAGGTAAATCCTATTCTATTGGACACAGAAATGAATATGATCTATTGAAATTGAAAGCAATTATAATTTATTGAACTTGAAAACAATTCTAATCAATTGACCTTGAAAGAAATTTTAATCTATTGAACTTGAAAGAAATTATAATCTATTGAAAGCAAATGACTTGAAATTAAAATTCCTAAAGCCTATTGAGATTATTGATGTGTGCATACTAAATAGAGCCAATCATAACTATCAAATTATCTATGAATATGAAACTAAGAAACTTAAATGAAATGAGCATAAAAGAACATAAAGAAAGTGCATAGAAAATGAATCATCTAATCAAAAGACTTGAAATAAAATTTGCAAAAAATGAACATAAAATAAACTAATCTATCTTGTAGAAATGAAACACTAAAATACACTCATACTCATCAAGTGGCCATCATGAAGTGCATGAGAGGTGGAAAGTTCAAGAAGTTATTGATCAAACACCAAATCTCATCATGAAAGCACAAACATATAAAAGGATTGTATTAAAATCAATAGTATTCATACCATCAAGCATAAGCATAGCCAATCCTCAGCATTCCATAACTTAACATTGAAGCATGAGCATAGCTGCCAAACTTAACACACCTTTGAATGGAGAATGCACTCATATCTATACAAAAACTAAGATCCAAATTTCTCTCATAGATCCACATGTATCTCATGTGGTCACAACCACGTGTTAAAATCTAGCAAGTAACATATCTTCATATCCTCTCACAAATCACTCATAACTTTGATAGGAGACACATATCAAAACTCCCATGATTCTTCTCCGTGACATGTGTTTGATCAATGATCTGAAATCTTCCTCAAATCTTCAAGAGTTTGAAGAGGAAATTCAAATTTGAGGCTTAGAGGCCAAATATGACTATGATGGAATCTTCAAATAAACATGTACACATCATAAAAATTATCCAAATTTTATATATAAGTGAATACATGTTATTTTTCTCATATTTAACCAAAAATTCACTCAAAATACCAAAATAAATGTATTGGAAAATAATATGTCTAAACCCATATTTAATCATGAAGATGGTCTTAGTGCATGATTATAGAGCTACATAATATGGTAAATACTCAAGAAAAATGAAAGAAAAGCAAGTGAAATGAATGACATTTTGGAGACGCGATGTTCCCTCCAACTGAAGATGTCTTATGTCCTCATGCAACTTTGCATTGATTGTCATGGATTGAAGTTATCTTATTTTCTGTAGCCTTGAGGTGTGCAAGATTTGTCAACAAGTCATTTTTGTGACTTTGAGATACCTCCAAGACTTGCAAAATCTTCTTCAATTATTTATTTTTCTTGATGAAAGAGATATAAGTGACAATTCTTATGGTTGGTTCTTGTGTCGCAACCATAAGTATTTCAAGTGTTGTTTATTGTGTGGCAACACTTTTCTTTCATTCTTCTTCTTGTTGCAACAAAGAATACGTGAAAATGCATTCATAATGAAGACCCATTCATAAACATATCAACCAATCCTTGCTCATGATTTGCAACTTTTAAAACATATACAACTTTAAAGGACCCAAAAATTGCAACAACATTCAGTTGGGAGAAGCATGTTGGTCAATAATGTATGAGGTTATGGAATATGGTAATGAATATCCCCCACCCCAATTGAAGTTGTTTTCTATCATTACAAAATGTGGAAAGTAATGTGGCATGGGGGAATTTTCCAAATACATGTCTTTTAGCATTCAATAAATCATTTGTTAAATATTAGAAAATGGCACACCTTCACCTACCTAAAAATTCAATAAGCTATGCATCTTAGAGATCTTGGTTGTTACTGTTGGATCATGGAATGTGAAGTGAAAGAATCTGATATGCTTCTTCATCTCTTGGTTGTATGGATAGTGGATGAAATCTGAAATTAGAATATTTGTGCCTTATTATTGTTGGAACTAATGCTATTGTTCTTAAACTTTAAAATTGAATCTTGGTTTATTGGAACATTGCTACAAGTTGCTGAAATCATATAGTCTTCATTTATATCTGCATCATGGAAATTTTTTATCTATATGAATAATTTTTGTTGATGTCGAACATAGAAAGAAATTGTTGGATTACCGACCATTCATTAATGTCATTAACTAACACAAGGCTACTCACAATTAATGTCAATGAGAGTGAAGAAGCCCAAGTACATCTTACTAGGTACGAATAAATGAGTTGTAGTTGAGTAACCTAGAAGATTCGATAAACATGGGACATTGATGTATTCCCACTATTTTTTAGTGAGAGAACTTGCCATTAAGGCATGCAGACCTCAAGGTACTAAAAATATTTCTAGTCCTGAACCCAGATAATGTGTTGAAGTCAATGGGTTTAGATTTGTTAAAAGGGGCACTTTAATGAATACCCCATCATCTAATGCGAGCATGAAGTAATTATGTAGAGGACCATAGATGAAATATTTGTATTTATGAAACATGTTTTATTTTGCAAAAGGGAAAAGGAAATTGAGGTAAGTCAGCATTGTAAGTCAAATGAATGAATTTACTCATGGGCTAGGGATGAACGTAAGTGAAGCTAGAAAGCATAAAACTTGCAAGGGAAAATGGTTTTGAAGTCATAATCTAGTAGTAGGAAGATGCAAATTTGGACTTCATCATGAATGGAATGTAAGGTTAGAGAGAGGAAATGAATGAGTAGCAATGGCATGATAAATGTGATTTTACATGGACTTGACTTCTTCATATTCTTCTGAAAAAGAAATTGGTCTTTCAAAACCACTTGTACATGTTATTTGATCATCTTGGAACCTACAAAAACTCAGCACTAATCTGCAATAAAATATAAGATTATTGAGGGAAAGAGGTGATCAATCTTTCTTCATCTAATATATATGTTGAAAGAGTTCAGAAATAGTGCTAACAATACAAATTCAAGGAAGATAAATAAAATGAAATGCACTTTTACTTGTCAGGAATCAATGCATCTTGGACTACCCGTCAATATTTCGTTGACAAATTCTTCGTTTGATATCTGTTTTAAGTGATTCAAAAACTAGATTAAAGAAGATTCATAATAAAAACATGTTTTTAATGATTTGATAAATTTTCGAAGTCTAATTATTGCAAAATCCATTAAAAATAAGCACTTTTTCAATTTTCTCAAATTCTAATGAAAATAATTTCGTGATATAGAGCTTATCACTAACTTTCCAACAACACTTAAATCACCTCAAACAGACGTCGTATGAGAAAGTTATGCATATCTAAACTTTTTGCAAAACAAAAAAATGGCGTGCAAGGGTGCCACTTGGCACCACGAAACAATGCCACATGATAACATCAAAAAAATGCCATATGGAAGTACGGATGTTGAGATGGCAAACTGACTAGGTTGCTAATGTGGAGTTGAAGTGGAGTGATGCCATGGAATGTTGATGTGACAATCTGCCTAGGCAACCACATCAACTAGGCAGATCAGTGTTGTGCTACCACGTGGGCCAATCCTAGGTCGACATGTGGCAGCTGCAATTAGACCAAATTGGCGGGCACAAGGTTAGTTAATTAAAATATCGCATGATTAACAAATGGCCTCCTCAATGTTTGGACTCATGACGTACACATTACAAACCAAAGAACTTACCAATAGACCGCATGCCATATATGTAGTAAAAATACTTAAAAATCTGGATTTCAAAATGGCCAATGGTCGGTGAACTAAATTATGAGATTTCCATCATCAAACTCCAAATGTTCAATCGTTGTGCCCATCTATTAGTCAATTCCATGCCACTGAAATTTTTATTTCAATTCAAACTGTTATATGTGCATAAAAAAATGGATCGTTTCGCCACCTTATTGCCATACAAATCTCAGTTTTAGTTATCGATCCAGGGCTTGGGAGGTTGGGCCGAGACGATCAAATTTCATTTGCAGTTTTATTCGGAGGTTGAACATATCAACCAAGAAATGGAAACGATCCGCCATGGTCACATGTCAGAGTTGGTCTTTGTTCTCGGCCATGTTCATTTTCGTTCTTCGACCTTCCTTTTATTATGATGGAGTGGGTGTATTATCTATATATATATTTTATTAGTTTTGTTTTTAATTTAATTTTTAAATGTGCATTATTTTGTATTTTTTTTTAATATTTGTTTTATTAAATATTTAAATGGTTTTTTTAGTTTTTATTTAATTTTTTTTTAAACAAAGAACTTAGTTGAGAAATTAAAAAATAAAATATATTAGGTTTTTTTAAATAAAAAAAAGGAAATTGTTTTAGTAAGATTTGAGACAAAGTAATTAAGTTTGAAGATCAATATCCAACCAATTTTTTTTTTAAATGAAAAATAAATTTAGATTTTCTAGTCATTTCTTTCAAATATATGAACTTTATTACAAAATTTCATTTCAAGGCTAACTTATCCAATTTTCTTTTCTGGTCTTCCAAGTCGCAACAAGACTTAAGAATAGAGCATACTCAGGAGTTTTTTCAATTTTTTATACATTTGAAATTTGGAATTTGAAAAGCAAAGTAAAAAGAATTGATCTCAAATCTCAATTTCTAGCTCTTGAAACTCTGCTTGTTCTCCTTCACAAACATCTCTTTTCTTATATATCTTCCTGCCAATGGTTAGTGAAAGAGGTGGCTCTTACTACACCACCAAATTATTCATTGATTCTATCATATTCTATTTTGAAAAACTAAAAAGTGTTTGAGTATTTCCAATGAAGCCATTTTCAAATCAAAATATCTAGTATGCTCACATCAATGTTTGAAAAATGTACCTCAATGTTCACCAAGATATGAGAAACCAACTTTATTGTTGGCTTAGGGGGGTCTTGACCCAGGTTCAGAGTTAGTTGCTCCAACCAAAAAATCCCTACACTACTGGCCCTTTCAGTAACAACCCGTGTAGCATAGGCTACAGTCTCACCCGAAGCAGTATGGGGGGATGTAAGAACCAAATTTCTGCATCCAAATACGAGTGTGATGTCTTTTAGCGCCTTAGATTGCCTTTGCGCAGATCGATAAGCCCTTAGGGCTCAATATTGCAACTCTACTAAAACAGCCTTCAGACCTTCGCGAAGGTCTACGATCAGCCTTTGCGGATCCTTAACAGTTGATTTATCCACTTACGTGCATTAGAGAACAATCCTAAATTAATGTATGTGCAGATATACTTAAGTTATTTAGTAAACATAACAGAATTCATCGCATTCTTCGCGAAAGTACTTAACATGTATTGCGTACATCTATTAAGGCTTCCTCAAGATAATCGTGCAGCATTAGATCAAGATTTCACAAACACATTATTCATGCACAACATATTTCGTAAACATAAGTAAACAAAGATAAATAAATATACACATGATTTCTTTGGTAACTTTCTTTATTTATCTTCAATTCATCTTTACAGACTCAAAACCACCCTATGCACTCAACTGTAGGGGTCCGCACACTTAGTTATGGACTCTACCTAGGCCTCTGCGTACTTAGCTGCAGAGCCTTTCTCTCCTATCTAATCCACTTATCTACACTATCACTTCTAAGACTCCATTCGTTATCTACATAGACATGCCTTAGACTTTCTAAGACACACCTATTTATAGTCTTTCTCATACAATCCCATGATTCACGGACCATGGGTGAGTCTCGAAACCAACTCATACTTTACATAAACAAGGGGCTAAAACCCCTTTGACTCCTAATCATCTACGCGCTCTGCAACCACAAATCGCGGAGACTTTACATCAGTTACAAAAATATATTAAAACTTGGATTATTTTAACCCCAAAATTGACCCAGGGGACCCCATCCCAACATTTACATTTGGATTTACTGCTAGGATTTGTTAAATAATGGAATAATGTTGTGGTTTAGTCAATTTTTGAAACCAATCTTCAATTTAGTCCTTGCTCACATGGTTCTCTTCTTTAGTTATCATGTCATGAATTTCTTTTGGAAGCTCTTCATTCTCTAAAGGGTACCAATGATTTGGAGACAAACATGCCAAAAATTCTTCAATTTGTGACTCAAAAGGTTGCTCCTCATCAGCTATAGTCCATGGCTCTTAGCACTTCTCCAAATTCTTTATCAACATTCTAGATCTCCTGTTCATAAATGAATTAGTATCGAAACTATTATAGTAAAAAAATTGGTTGAAATTCATGCATCATATTTATCATGGTTTACATATGCAGCTAAAAATGAGATTCAAAGCTAAAAAGACATTCTAGATTGAAAGCTAAGACCTATGAATACTTACCTTGCAACGTTGCGAAAATGTTGGGTAATTTAATTGTGAGTTAAATTAATTGCATTAAATGTCAATCTAGGTTTGTATACTTGTGAAGTACACTTTCATAATATATGTTAGGCAATTAACTCTCAATCAAAAAGGAAATTAACCTATGGAAATGATTCCAAGACTAAGAAAATCAATTAATGAAAAGATCTAAATGAGTGCACACACAAGTTATTTCTCAAAGATTATATCTATCAAATCATTCAATTTAAAACTTGAAAGAAACAAGCTATTCTAATTCTATACTATGAAATTATTTTGAAATTTTATTCTGTCAAACATAAACATAAATCCTATTCTATTGGACTTGGAAATCAATCTGATCTATTAAACTTGAAAGAAATTCTAATTTATTGAACTTAAAAACAATTCTAATCTATTTATCTTGAAAGAAATTCTAATCTATTGAACTTGAAAGTAATTCTTATCTATTGAAACCAAAATATTTGAAATTAAAATGCCTAAATCCTATCGATATTGTTGGCATTATGGCTATTGTGTTGTCCTTGACCGAAACCTACTTGGTAAAGATGTCAACATTGTGATAACATGATGGTTATGCAGATTGGTACAAACACATCAAATGTTATGGATAGAGAAATGGAAGCTCAAAGATAGCTGGTTGGTAAAGGTAAAGTTTGAGAAAGCATATGCGGGTCCTATGAAGCAAGATTGCGTACATGTGCGGGTATTGTGAAGAAAAGGCGCGTACAAAATTCACACCATGGTAATTTAGATACCATGGGTCTTTATCATGGTATTGGCCCATAGTAATGGAGTGACAACGGTTATTTGATCCCGTCAAAGAATACTAACAACATTACCAAGGTATTTACCTAAGGTATTGGCTAAGGCAAAAGCTATATAAGGAGATGAAGATCAAGATGTTACGTGTGCATGTAATGGGTTATTCTTGTGTGATCTGACTTGGAGCAGGAATGCACCAAGAAACAAGGAAGAAAGGTTGAATAAGGAATGAGAAAGCAGTATCTGGAAAGGAAGACCCATATCAAAAACTGGAAGTTGAGGTAAACATTCTAAAAGGTAAATTAGAATAAAAGGATAAACATCTAAAATTTCAAGATAGTACTAATATTTTGGATAACATTCTTCTTAGTCAAAGGTCTCCTTCTATTAAATCTAGTCTTGGTTTTCATGAAACTATAAAAGGAGAATATAGTTCATAGGTTTGTGCAAGAATCTTGAAGGGTAACAATACGAAATCTGAAATTCTTGTTAAAGAGATAAGAAGTCAACTAGATCAACATCCAAGGAAGATGAATTTTCAAAAGAAATCATTTGCTCCCAATAATAGAAACATTAATCGATTCTCTTCTTTGATCAATAATTTTTAATGCTTTATATGTCGTAATTATGCATATGTTGTAGTCAATTGCAAAAGAAAATTGTTTCTATCTCAATCAAATAGCCGCTTCACAGGAAGGTCATAAGATCCTAGGTACTCAGGTTTCTTTGAGGGATATTGTTTTTCTTGCAACATATTTGGTCACAAAGTCATTGATTGCAATAGAAGGAATATGAAACAGACATTATAATTCCTCATCTCTGTTTTTTGGTCATATAAGATGTTATGCTTGTAACAAGTTTGGGCATGTACCAAAAGAATGTAGGAATAAATCAAAGGATCTTCACAGACAACATGGAAAGCAACCAGATAAGAACATTGTTACCAAAATACCTGAGAAAGTTGGATCCACCAAAATTTCTCATATTAAGCAAAAGGAATAAGAACAAACAAGGTGTGGTCTTTCTTTTTTCTCATTTGAAGATGAATATGAATGGTACATAGATAGTGGATGCTCTCATCACATGACTGGAGATAAGGACAAGTTTGAGTCTCTCAAAAAAACAAAGATCGTAAGGTGATTCTTGGAAATAGTGCTCCAGTAGAAGCTATGGAAAAGGTAGAATCAAACTTGAGAAGTATGAAAAAGAAGTTAATACATTATTAGTTCGAGGGCTAAAGCAGAATATTCTAAGTGTAGGTCAAATAGCTGATAATGGACGTGTAATTTTATTTACATCAACTAAATGCAAAGTTAAGACAAAGAAAATGGAAAGATTATAGCAAAAGGATACATAAATACAGACAAATTATATGTGCTAGCAGAGAAGAATTCAGGCAGAAATAAGAGGTATAGTTCCTCTTCTTCTTCAGATTCGGAATAAAAGAAGATAGTTACCACTGTAGTCTATTTTGTTTGATCACTGATGTATGATCTCAGGGGGAACTATGCATGAGTATCTTGATCATGGTTCATTATTTCTGTTTGATAATGTTTTGACAATTGATTAAGTAACAATGAACAGGAACAAATAGTACAGGTCGAGGGGGAGCTGTGACTATAAAGAATCAACAACTTACTTTCTGTACACATATCTCATGAAGGATATTCACGTATATAAGCGAGTTTTGATCTAGACAGTCGCGTATGTTTTTATGAGATGGACAAAAGTGGCGCAAACTCAGGGGGGGCTTCTCGTATGCTTCCATCAGATTATTATTGAAATTCTGGAACTGAAATTGCATTATTGTAGGTTGTTAATAATTCCCATATGATGCTTAGGGATGATGATTGGTTCACTATGGTTCATGAGTTGTTGCTACTATGGTTCTTTGATGGATTTATTGATTGATTTGGTGGATATGATCAGATATGACAGTGAATAGTTGGCATGGGTTCAGGGGGAGAATTTGTTATGCTTCGAATAGTGCATTGTTGAAGTTATGGTTCCTTGATGGTGTTTTTGGCTTGAGTTGATGAGAATCTATATGCTCACCATCAATCATGGATTGAATATATTTAACTTATGGTTGATATTAAGGAATTTAGACTTCTGTGATCCATAACATTGTTTAGATAATCTTCGGCAAAATCACATAACCAATCTTTTGTCCAAGATTGGTTATGTGATTTTGCCGAAGATTATCTAAACAATGTTATGGTTGATATGTTACTTAACTAGGCTATGGTCGTTGTAGGAATTGGTTGATGATGTGAGGTTATGATTCACTAATTGCTTTTTGACATTGATATGTTGTTATTATTATGTCATATGGATGATGCCTATATATTGCTCAGGTTTGGTAAAGTAGTTGTTAAACTTGAAGATATGTATAATGAAGATGTGATGATGCTGATCATATTTATGATGATTGAAGGTTCTCTTTATTTCCACACATTTTGTTGACGCATATGATGATGTATATATTGCTTGAGGATTGTGGCTCTTATTATGTGTGAAGAGACCTTGTTGATCTTGATGATATGAGATCAAGGAGATGAGTTACTAGCAAAGTTTAATTACAAAATATTATGCTACGATTGGTTGATGATGATGAGTTCATGATTTACCCATTGATTGTTGGCATCTATCATTGATGAGAAGATATATACATATTGTTATCACTATGGCATGGGTTATTGATGATGGATGAATTATAGATAGTGATCTTATGGATCATTTCTTGAGTTGCATTTTGGTGAAGTTGTTCATGGTGTTTCTACTTAATACATTTGATGAAGTATATGTTATGGTCATTATTGATGTTGAAGGTTCGCCTTGTCTTTGATGGATGGATTATGGTTCAAAGGTTGATATTGCTGCCTATGGATTATAGCTCTTCCTATATGTGGAAAAATCATGTTACATGAAGTTAAGAGGATTTTTATTGATATGTTGCTGCCACAGTTGATTGATGATGCTTTCAAACAATGTATACTTGGTCACAAGTTGATGATATTGGAGCTACATTATCTTATCTTACATGTTGATGATCAGGATGTTCATGCTGCTGCTATCCAAAGTTTATGTTGCATATTCCTATATGGAGAATGATGATTGTTGATGACTATTATGTTATTGCTACCTCATGTTTGAGGTTCTTTCCTTTGGTTATAAGTGTCGTATATGTCTCCTGATGTGAAGATCACGAAAAAGACCCATGATTATAGTCATTGTAATATTTAGTCATGTATTGGCTATTGGAATCAAGTCATTCTTTGTATGTAATCCCATTATTTTGGGCAATTGATGTAATGTTGAGTCAAATATGCAACCCCACTGTATTGGGGGATTAATGTAGGAAAGTTCATATTTGGTTGAGTGTTAGGTCCTGTTGATGCCCCGAAAATCGTTGCATCAACATCGGGGGATAACCACCCGGTCCGGACCTTAATACAACTCCTTTTCCGTTTGGGATGGTGGCTCCAACTGGATATAATGGGACCAGTTTCCCAGTAATGAATAAAAAGGGGATGGATGAGTGATTGGTTTTCTAATAAATGATAATGAATGGATGACTTAATCTAAAAAGTGAAAATACAAATGACTATTCTATCCCGGGAAGCTTCTATTCTTAAGTGCAACGCTTGATGATCTCTGTTCATCAATAGGCATATAGATGATTCTATTCAATAAACATAGACATTCATTCACATAATAATTGCTTTGTTCAAATAGTTGAACAAAGTAATTAATAAAACATTGTTACACTTATCTTTTTATATTACTGATACATGTATGATTAGAAGAAAAGCATGCTGTAAACATCCAATAGTGGAAAGTATAAAGAATGATGTTAAAACACATGCATATATTCAATAATATCAAGAGTGATCAAATAAAAATTCACATAGAAAGAATGAATTCAGACATAAATAGTAGTACCATATGAGCTACAAATCATTCCCAACATCAATCGCAATTCGAATTCCTTCTTCCGACTCAGAAATACTTTTAAATAAAGGCAGTAGTGCACATCCACATAAAAGCTTCGTTATCAAAATTGGAATAATTGGCCCAGTCTTTATAAAAAATATACCTGAAGTACAACAGTGCAACTTCAGGTTTAAGTCATATACAAAAACTTACGACCCTTTCCAATGCATTGAAAGGGTCTATAAATACTTGATTAAAACTAACAAACTACAAAAATTGGTACAACTTGATCTTGAATATCTTCCCCATAGCAATCTGGCAGTCGGCAACATGATTCATCACTCTGGCTGTTTGCCTTTCGACCTGAGTTGGCATATCACTAGCATTGGTTCCACTTCTTGAGGGCGGCTGAGACGAGAATTGAGTTGAGCATCATAGGTGGCATCTTGTATATCTAGAATGATACACCCGATTGAATCTGTTAGGCACTTGAGGGCGACTCTCTGGCTGTATGGTTTTAAGGTGTCCCAAGTTAAACTGTTAATACCTGCGATCAATCTCCCATTCTTTTCCAGCTCTTGATAACATGATTGCTCCAATGTTTTAGCCGATAGTAATTTACTTGGTGTACATTGAGAGATCATATTATATAAATAGAGAGTATCATTAATTAATTCAACCAAATTACTTGTGGTTAATTTGCATCTAGAAACTGCTCTCTCTGCCTTCATTAACTGGGACTGCCATTCCATAAATAGGATTTCTTTATGGGATTCTAAGATTTTTTGCAAATTAGCTGCCTGTCCCTCATCAGTGTCCTGCCAATCAAGAAAATATGTCAAGGTCTCATCGGCCTACTCTAAGTCTGTTCTAGCATCGATTGATTTATCGATTATTGATGCTATTATGTCACACAGGGGTTCCATTTGAGCAATTTTCTAACATAATAATCTTATTTGTGTTACCAATACCTTATTAATCTGTAGTGCTTTTCCTCTGAACTCGGCAGGCTGCGAAAGATTCTTGAACTTCTCTATTTGACCTGATAATTAAGCAATTTGCTCATCTTTTGTCTTTACCATTTGTTCATTCATTGCTTTCAATTTTGCTAATGCTTCCGACAGCGCTTTCTGCTTTTGAATTGCATTCGAATCGATCCTTTGTTTCTCTTCATGCAACTGCTTATTCAATTGATTATTTATCTGTTGCTGCGTGGACAATTGCTGTTCTAATTGTTCTGCTTTCTGCTGTGCCTCCGATAGCTGTGCTTGTAGCGAAGCGATTGCCTGGTCCTTTTCTTTTAACAAATTACTCACTTCTGATGCCTTGTCCATGGTGGCCGCCGAATAGGCTCCAACATATTGGGACAATTTTGTTAGGTCATCAGAAGGATCAAACTCCTCCTTCCAAACCACGTTGGCTGTCACTGTTTGTTCAGGGAACAGGGAAGGTTGATCAATCCTTCTCCTTTTCCGCTGTCGCTTTACTACGGCCCTGTGCTTTGGGCTGTAAAAGACATCCAATGGAGGTATATCCTCCACTTGCAAAATGATTTGATCCGAAGGATCTTTGGGAATTATTTCTATGTCTGTAGTAGGGGGTAGGCCGCTGGTTCCACTTGGAACCTCTTTTGATGTTGTATCCTATGTATCAGCCGCTTTGGATGTATCAGCTTCTTTTGAGCTTTCTAGATTGCTTATGATTGAATCGAATTGATGCCATTCATGGAGCAACTTTGGGTCAATCTGGGCATCGACATTCACGTCCGTGCTGCTCTACTCCTGCTGCCTTTTTTGTTCCTCTTCACATATCCTCTCTTGTTCTTTCCTCTGCGATTCCTCCTGTTCTTTCCTCTAGAGTTCCTCCTGCTCTCTTGTTTAGACTTCTCAAGCAATTTCTGATGTAGCAGGAGGTTCATTGGTAAGTCGCTGTTCAGGCTCGCTTGACTGTGTCGTCGGGGCCGTTGCTAACAAATCTAGAGGCAGAGTTTGCAACCTCTGCTCTCTAAGTTTGTTAAATTCGACTAACCCGTCGTCGTGATATCTCATTCTAGCTAGCGTTTGAACCTGAAATAATGACTCGGCCGAGGAGAATAGGTCATCAAACTCATCTTCTTGATGTTCAAATTTAGTGAGTTTTGCCTGTTCGAGTGCGTTATAGGTGACTTTGTTTGGATCAAATCGTCTGTTAGGAAGAGTGGCGAGGTTCAGTGTATTTATCTTTTCTGCTTCTTTCTCTGCATGTTTGTAGTCATGTAGAGCGTAAAAGCCACACCTGAGAGGAAAAGGAGGCCAGACTTGCTTCTTTTTATTCCTTAGAGTCTATGTAACTCCTTCGGATGTAAGCTGATATGCTATCTCTCGAGCCAATAGTTTGTCGGGTGTATACATAGGGAGGACATGAGGCATGGCATGACTGCTGAAAACTCTTCCATATGTAAATTTTTCTTCCCCGAACCAGTTTCCTAAGGCTGTCAAGTCAATCTGTGCTTGTGAGGAAATCTTAGGAGCAGGTTTGTCAAAAATTGCATAGTAAATGGGTAACATAAATCCGTTGCAAACTTGATATAGGTGGTGTTTATAGTGGGCTTTCCACAACTTCTAGTGGTAGATATGAATGGGCATGGGGTCCTGTGGAGTCCATCTCCACCCCAACACAGGAAATTCGGAGTTAAAACAGAGAGTATCTAAGATGTAGGCACTAAAGTAAAATGGAGGAATGAACCTTTCAGTAACGCGGGATTTGTTTCTGAATTCAAGAACAGTTGTTGCTAACTTATCAGATAATATATTCCCCCAATCCATTATTTCGCTATTACATGATGCTTCCATTAAAGGTACCATCTCTATAGTGAATTTTGAGGAATCATGCAACCCCCAAATCCTACACATCATTACTCCGGCATAACAATAAGGAGAACACAAGGAATCGACAGAGTACTTACTCGGGGACTCGTGCTTGTGTTTCGCTGGATTTTGTCTCCAATCCTGTATAGGTGTTGATTCAATGTCATTTTCATCTCTGAACTTCTCCAGAAATGCTTTCTTATACTTCTTCTCTGGTGCAGGAAAATGGTACATTTGTCTCAAATCATCGGGTTGAAACGAGTCGAACACTCTGTCGTCGATAGTGCAAAATGTTCTGTTTGTAATTGGGATTTCCTCAATTGCCCATCTTACCACATCTGTGTATGGAAGAATTTGCTCTCGAGCCGCTATCCGGTGTAGGTAAGAATCAGCCAAATCCTTTAGGGTTGCATCGGACTTCCGGGTCGGGTCGGCTGTGGCTTGTACTGATGTTAACTGAGGCTCTTCGGCCTCAACCAGATTATAGATGCTCTGCCAAGTAGTTTTTCCGAGACCAAGACATGTGGTGTCCGAGATTAATCCCTTTTTACTTGGTCCCGAATCGGCAGTGTGTTGGCCTGAATTTGCTGCTTCGGAGGAGCTCTGCACAGGAGATAAACTGAACGTAATGCGGAGAATAGGTGGCGCAAACCAAATATGAATGAGGTATATTAATCAATGAATAATGGAGGATTAACATAAGGTGGCCGCGGATACAATCTCTGAAGAGATTTTGGCCTTACTGTTCCATTAAATGGCCGTTTAAACCTGTCAATCATTTAAATGCTCATCATATCGTTTATTGGCCGAATAATTCATTTAAGCATGGCTTTGATGTTTTGGCGGTTGGGCGTAAGTGAATCACTATCGGGAAGAGAAAGGCCTTTAATACTAATTAAACATAATATATCCCAGCCTTATCAATCCTTTTTGAAAGTTGCGCCTAGCTTTATCGCAATCGGCGATCGGAGGAATGCTTAAGTTGTTATATTGGTGTCCTTTCGGAATCCCCGATCGCCGATAGCGATATCGCCAATTCGCATCGGGAGTTTTTAAAAGAGGGCTTTTAGATGCATGCATGTTACATTCCCCGATCGCCGATAGCGATATCGCATCGGAGCAAAGAGAGGGGCCTTTTGTTATGATCGCTTGCCTTCCCGATATCTGATAGTTATTCGCGCATTGTCGCATCGGGGAAAACCAATGGGTCTTTTGTCATGCATCCTTTGTTATTGCGATATGCGATCTTGCGATCGCTTTATCGCAATAATAAAGGATTATTCATTTTTTTATTATAAGACCGATTATGTGTTTTCTCAAAAGGTTTATAATGTTTTATTTCTTTTCGGACCTTTTGAGGAATGATAAGTTGATACCAATTTAATCTAAAAGGGACCCATTTCATATTATAGTTTTGAAAGTAAAAATTTTATGAAATGGGGGGTTGTTGTACAGCACAACAATTGGCGATTCACTGGGAGAAACAGTTATCTCTGAGAAATATTGAAATACTTAGACTTTCTTTGAATAAGAATCTTATCAAAGAGGAAAATTCTAATATAACTAGGTATACATACATTCTGAATAAAATAAAAGCTATTTTTGCTAATTTCCTCTCTCGTTAAAATTAGATACATTCTAAGTTTTAAATTGCCCTCTATTGGTTGATAATGATAAAACAGAAAACCTTTCCAACTTAGCCTTTTTTAATTGACTCCTTTGTCATAGGTAGAGCCTCTGCTGCCAGCAAACGTTCATAGTTTCGACAGGGATACCTTTTAACCATTTGACTGTCCATTATCCCATCCATTTCAGAGTATGATTAAAAGAATGAATTCAAAACATGCTTTCATATTTTGTATTTCTTTTTTGCTTTTCTATTATTTTGTAAGATAAAAAGCCATTGTCCTAGTTTGGTGGCCAGCTGTTTGACAATGCCATTCACTGGTAGTAATCTAATCGAACAAGCTGGCTCGTGATGAGACCCCTTGTCTTATGATTATAAGCCATTACCCTATTTTGGTATGCAGTTTTGGTAATGTCGGTTAAACTATTTCCCAATGATCATGGTAAGCAGGCTTGTAATAAGACCCCTTATCTTTTATATCAAATATTTTAGAATTACACTCTAAGTTCTCATAAACTTTGATGAATGGGATGGACAATTTTCTCCTTAAGAGAGAATGGATGACAGGGTAAGAGTTGAAGATGCTAAGATTGAATTAGTTTCTGTTTTGATATTGATAACCTTTTTGTGGCCAATTTGAAAACCATAAAGTGATTGACAATACTTCTAAATCTTGAGAAGATTTCACAAAAATGAAACGGGGTTTCAGAATGTGAATATACCTAATTTCCTAGAAATTGTCCCTTTTGTTTAAGGCTTCTATTTTAAAAGTAAATATCGAAACAACTTCTTTGAGCAACTTTTCAATACATCAAAGGCCAATGGAAGATACCTTACAACTTTATTTCCTAATGGTCCTACAAACTACAAATTCTACTGAACTTAAAAATGGAGAAGGGGTTACCTCCTCAATTGAAGAATTTCTTTAAGATGAGGCCATTAACAGGAAGAGAATCTCTCTTACATGATAAATCTTGTAATATGAATGTCGAATGGCCTATCTTCTCGTAGATCTGAAATGGTCCAAGCCACATTTTCTGGAACTTGGTGTGTTTTCCTTTATCCTCATGGGCTTTGTCCCATTTTAGAACTAAATCACCAACCTACAACTATTTTGAACTGGATGAAGTTGAATCAAAAGATGACTTGATAATTTTCTGATGTTTTGCATGAGTAATTTTGGCCTTTTCTCTTTCTTTCTCTAATTTTAAGATTTGATCATGTCTAAGTTGAATAGAAGAAGAGCGGCTTTCTTCAATAAAATGAACTAGGGCTAGAGAAGGAAGCACAAGATTGGTTGGTAGCACAACTTCTTTCCCATATACAAGGTTGAATGGAGAAGTACCTATGGAAGCCTTCTGCGTTATTCTATCAGCCCATAGTGCGAATATTAAATATTTGTGCCAGTTTTTATGATTCTGTTCAATAGTTCGCTTAATAATTTTAACTAGATTTTTATTCATAGATTCTGCTAAACCATTACCCTGGGGATAGTAATTTGCAGAATATTTCAGTTTAAACCCTCTTTTAATAGCGAACTCAAACATGGCATTTCCAGAGAAATAAGATGCATTTTCGAAAACAAGAGCATTTGGGACACCAAATCTGGTAATGATGAATTGATCTATGAATTCCATAATTGCCTCGGAATTTGTTGTCTTTAAAGGAATCACTTCAACCCACTTAGTAAAATAATCAGTGGCAGTAAGGATATACTTATGCTGTTTGGATGAATGTGGAGTGATTTCTCCAATGATGTCCAATCCCCATTGCTCAAATGGTTGTTCAATGTTGACTGGTTGCAAAGGGAAAGCTGGCTTTCTTTGTCTTCCACTGGAAGTTTGACAACTTCGGCATTTCCTTACATATTCATGAGCATCTCTGAACAAGGTGGGCCAATAGCATCCAGCATGAATGATTTTGTGGGCTATTGTGTCAGCTCCAAAATGTCCTCCTGCTGGTCCATCATGTAGTTCCTACAAAACCTTTTGTGCTTCAGGTTTTTCTAAGCATCTTAATAAAATCGAATCATAATTTTGCCTAAAAAGTACATCATCAATGGTTGTGAAGTTTTTTGCTTTTAATCTAATGACCCGTTTGTTTTTATAAGACAGGTTAGGAGGTGCATATCCATTTTTCAAATAAAAGATCAAGTCTGCATATTGCGATTCAGAATCAGTAATACTTATATGGTTGATTTCTTCAATATGTTCTGTATCACCTGGTTCTTGAATGTTGGATGCTCCTGCTAATAACCTGCAAAAACCTTATCCTCTAACAATCTTTGCTAGCTTGATTTCCAAGTCATATTCTTGAAGTGTTGTAACCCAGTTTGCCCTTTTTTCACCTAATTCCCTTTGGATTAGTAATTGCCTTACTGTAGGAAAAGGAACTATAACTTTTGTATGGGCTTTTAAAAGGAAGGGTTTGTAATGTTTGACAACTTTATACACAGCAAAGGCTTGTTTTTCAACTTCAGAATAATTTATTTCAGCACCCTGCAGATTTGAACTATAAAATGAAATCGGTGCTTCCAAGTTGTGATCAGTAATCTGAGTGAGTACTGCTACATAAGATGAATCGGACGCGATAGTATACAATGTGAAATGATTAGAAAAATTAGGAGTGTTTAAAGCGGGGGAATTGATTATTGATTGTTTGATTGAATCAAATGCTTCCTTTTCTGCAGATCCCCATCTAAACACTGAATTTTTCTTAATCATAGTTTGTAATGGTAAAATGATGTGGGAAAAATCGGGAACAAATCTCTTGACAAAATTAATTTGACCTAAAAATGACTACATGGATTTTTTATTATGAGGAAAAGGAATTTCAGAGATTTCTTTAATCCTATCCGGATCAATATAAATACCATCTTTGGAAACGATAAAGCCCAAGAGTTTTCCTTGATTAAGAGCAAAGAAGGATTTTTTGGGATTGAGTGAGATACCATACCTTCTGCAGCGTCCAAAGATTTGATTTAAATCATGCAAATGATTGGATCTCTTCTTGGAAAATACAGTAATATCATATAAATAGACAACTACTGTTTTGTTGATCAATCCTTTGAAAGCTATATCCATCGCTCTTTGGAACGTGACTCCTGCATTAATAAGTCCAAAAGGCATTTTCTGATAAGCGTAAGTTCCCCATTTCGTTCTGAAGGTAGTTTTGAGTCTGTCATCAGGATGGACCAAAATTTGGTTATATCCTGAAAAACCATCTAAGAAGGACATTAAATCAGAACCTGCTACTGAATGGAGTATCTGCTCCATAGTAGGTAATGGGAAATTATCTTTTTGGCTTGCCTTATTTAGATTTATGAAATCTATACAAATCCTGATGTCGCCAATTTTATTCCTAACAGGCACCATATTGGAAACCCAGTTTGAGTGCCGAACGGGAAAAATAATCTTAGCTTTCAAGAGTTTATTGAGTTCTGATTTTATTTGACTCTCTAAGTTCGGATGTATTTTCCTCAACTTTTGTTGAATTGGTTTTTGTTCGGAAAGCATTGGAATGGTATGCTGGATGATAGATGCATTGTATGTTTTTAAATCGTATATTTCCAAGTGAAGACATGTTTATTTTTTCTTAATAATCTAATGAATGATATCCTTTCTTCCCCAGAAAGTCCTAATCCCAAATTAATGTTTTGAGGATTCTGCTCAATGCCAAGATTTATCAATTCAAATCTTAAGGTGGAACTTTGGAGCATTGTATTGGTCACTGGTTTAAACCTGTCTTTAATATCGTAAAGATCCTCAAGTTTAACCACAGGGTTTGGTATTGAGTTTTCCTTGTGCTTTTCTTTCATCTGAAGATCATGCTTGCTTTCCTCAATGATCTTATCATCGTAGGACTTGTCAGAAGTAAAAAAATGTAAGATGTCTTCATCGTGATTGAAAACTCGCCAATTAGTGACATTGTCAGGAATCGATGGTCTAAAAAGTAACTCTACTGAAAATCTATCTGGGCTATAATCTTCGGAAGGTAGGAGTTTGGAAGCAACATTGGCTAGCAAGTCAGCGGCTGAATTCTGAGACCTAGGGATGGAAGAAATATTGAATGCTAAAAATTGAGAGGTGATTTCTTGTACCAGCGACTGATAATGTTTGAGATGGCTAGAAAGACAATGAATTGTATTTCTCACCTGTTTAATAACAATTTCTGAATCACCAAACACTTTCAAATATTGAACCTTAAGGCCAATAGTTTTGTATAGTCCTTGAACTAAGGCTTCATACTCAGCTGTATTATTCGTGCATTCAAATTCCAACCTACAGGACAGCATCGTTTTTTTCTCCCTGGGGGCTAACCAAAATGCAACCTGCTCTTGAGCCTTCACTAGACTTAGACCCATCAAAATATAGTGACCAAAATAAAGAATTATCAACAATTTTATTTATAGTTTCCTCAGTATCGTTAAAACATCTTGATCTATCTGTTTGTGAATAATTTTCGATCTGAGATGTGAAATTGTTTACTGAGAAAGGAGATGGTTGGGCAGTGAAGTTGCCAAAGAATGATTCAGATGAATAATTCCCCAAGATATTGTTATTAAATGCTATTGGTTGATTTTCTTGTTCAAATTCTGTAATAGTATGGGTCATATGTTTCTCCCGATCGATTTTTATTTGATTTGTCTTTCCCTTGTAGGGTAACCACATATGGGACCAATCGGTAGAAATATACCCATGGAGCTTCTCAGACCAATCCCTACTCAAGATTAAACCATAAAACTCAGGTATATCAGCGATTAAGATATCAATTCTTTGAACTACTCGTGGATCAGCCGATAACCTGATAGTTATAGAGTTAATTTCCCCTAAAACCTGGACTTTGGTTCTATCTAACTGCACAATGTGAATTGCGGACTTTTGGGGCTCAATGTTTAGTTTGGAACAAACTGAAGCTGGCATTATATTAGAGGATGCCCCTGAGTCAATCAAACAATTGTGTAGATTTCGATTATAAATCTCGTAGGTTAAGAGGAAAGGAGGAGTATGGGAATTTGATCTGTCTCCAATCAGAATTGTATCAGTAGCTTCAACCCTACCAGAAGGTGGTTGACCTGAATCATTTGTAGCTTTAGCACTGGGAAGAGGTGAAGAAGGGACAACATTCAATTCCTTGAGAAGCAATTTTTGCTGATGTTTTAGTTTGCTAAGTTCAAACATGGTAATGTTTGCCTTAGTCTTCTTCATATCATCAACAATATTGTAATCCATTGAATCCGATACTACCAACGTTTTAGATGTTGAAGGTATATTTGAGGATGAAGGTTGGTTTTGCGGTACTGTTGTAGCTGGCTTCTTTGTGGATACCTTTTCCTTTGTAGTAGTAGCACCTGCACTTCTTTTCTTTGAACTTGCCTGGACAGGTTCAGGGGCACCTTTACTCCTAGTAGTCACAGGAAAAGCTTCTTGTTCGTATCAAAGTTAGGTAATATGAAGTCCCACATTCCATGGCATTCAACAACTTCCTCTTCTTCATCAGTTGGTGAAATTGTTTCATCTTCTTCTTCTTCTTCAGGATCTGAATCTACATTAGATATAACATTTGGTGGTTTTGATTCGGTTTTCTTGAAATTTCTAAAGGGCCTTTTTGTTGAGGTTTCCACTACTTGTTTTTTGATTTCAACCATTTCATTTGACAAAGTCTTGAGGACCTTTTGTAGACCCTCCATATCATATGGATCTTTAGGGGTTTTCTTCTTTGAATCATCTTTAAAAGAAACTTTTTTGGATTTTCTATCTTCAAGAGCAACTTTATTTTCTAGAGCATTAATATGTTTCTCCATAGCAAGTGCTTCTTTCATGTTTTCAGCTAAAGTTGGTTTTCCGGCCTTGTCTACGAAGATAGCTATATTGGCAGGTAGGGTAGTTATATACCATTCGCTTCTGATTTGCTCACTTGGTTTGGAGGCCGTTGGGATCTTATTCAAGAGTTTATTGAATCGCGAATTGAATTCTTTAATCGGTTCCCTATGCTCTATCCTAATATTGGAGAGATCATTAATTAATGTGGCTAAAGATCTATCATAACCATTTAGTTGGCAAATGTTCCAACTGGTAATGGATCCAGAGGGCAGGGAAAAATACCAAGATCCCGCTGATCCTTGCAAAGTATAAGGGAAAAGCCTAACGACAACATCTTCCTCTGTTACTCCTTTTAAATTAACTGATAACATGAAGTTATTAATATGTTCTTCAGCTTGTATTCCATCATCTGGGTTAAACTTGGGTAGCCATTTTTCAGGAGCATCAGGCAATGCATGTAATGGTGTAGGCATATTGACCGCACCAGGTCTATTCCATGGATTTGCCATTCAAACACCAGTAGTGGATGAGATTGCTGATGAAATTCCAGATGTTTGGGAAGGAATTGATATTGAGGATTGAGCCGGTTGGGATGTTGAAGTTCCTAATCCCTGATGAACAACAATATGTAATGAGGGAGTGGATGGTTGACTTCACACTGGGGAAGATGAGATGGAGGATGTGGATGAAAATGATTCACTGTCAGATCCTTCAGTGTTCTTCTTTGCCCTTTTCCTTTTAGGTAAGGGCAGCTCAGTAGGTTCGATATCGAGCTTTCCGCTCTGAAGTCTAGTGAGAGGATGAGGTAGATTGAATTGCGAAGTCTCATTGCTTTGAGATACCTCAGATTTATGTGGTGATATCGAGAAGCCTTGAAGTTTATGGATGAGTAACTGAACTTCAGGGGACTCAGGACTTAATCGTTCTGGAGTATTGTGGGTTTGAGCAGTGGTAGTTGATTCCTCTTCTTCTCGCTTGGATACTGGAGAACCAACATGCAATTGGGAAGTAGGAGGTGATGTGGAGGGAGATTTACTCAGAATGGTCTATAGATTTGGGTTTGCTCACCATTCACAGTTCATGCCCTCCCTCTAGCGCCAAAAAATGTTGATGCCCCGAAAATCGTTGCATCAACATCGGGGGATAACCACCCAGTCCGGACCTTAATACAACTCCTTTTCCGTTTGGGATGGTGGCTCCGACTGGATATAATGGGACCAGTTTCCCAGTAATGAATAAAAAGGGGATGGATGAGTGATTGGTTTTATAATAAATGATAATGAATGGATGACTTAATCTAAAAAGCGAAAATACAAATGACTATTCTATCCCGGGAAGCTTCTATTCTTAAGTGCAACGCTTGATGATCTCTGTTCATCAATAGGAATATAGATGATTCTATTCAATAAGCATAGACATTCATTCACATAATAATTGCTTTGTTCAAATAGTTGAACAAAGTAATTAATAAAACATTGTTACACTTATCTTTGTATATTACTGATACATGTATGATTAGAAGAAAAGCATGCTGTAAACATCCAATAGTGGAAAGTATAAATAATGATGTTAAAACACATGCATATATTCAATAATAGCAAGAGTGATCAAATAACAATTCACATAGAAAGAATGAATTCAGACATAGATAGTAGTACCATATGAGCTGCAAATCATTCCCAACATCAATCGCAATTCGAATTCCTTCTTCCAACTCAGAAATGCTTTTAAATAAAGGCAGTAGTGCACATCCACATAAAAGATTCGTTATCAAAATTGGAATAATTGGCCCAATCTTTATAAAAAATATACCTGAAGTACAATAGTGCAACTTCAGGTTTAAGTCATATACAAAAACTTACGACCCTTTCCAATGCTTTGAAAGGGTCTATAAATACTTGATTAAAACTAACAAACTAAAAAATTAAAATGCTACTTAATTGGTACAACTTAATCTTGAATATCTTCCCCATAGCAATCTGGCAGTCGGCAGCATGATTCATCACTCTGGCTGTTTGCCTTTCAACTTGAGTTGGCATATCGCTAGCATTGGTTCCACTTCTTGAGGGCGGCTGAGACGAGAATTGAGTTGAGCAACATAGGTGGCATCTTGTATATCGGAAATGATACACTCGATTGCATCTGTTAGGCACTTGAGGGCAGCTCTCTGGCTGTATGGTTTTACTAGAAACAACCAATAGGTGTCCCAAGTTAAACTGTTAATATCTATGATCAATCTCCCATTCTTTTCCAGTTCTTGATAACATGATTGCTCCAATGTTTTAGCCGATAGTAATTTACCTGGTGTTCATTGAGAGATCATATTAGAAAAATAGAGAGTATCATTAATTAATTCAACCAAATTACTTGTGGTTAATTTGCATCTAGAAACTGCTCTCTCTGCCTTCATTAACTAGGACTGCCATTCCATAAATAGGATTCCTTTATGGGATTCTAAGATTTTTTTCAAATTAGCTGCCTGTCCCTCATCAGTGTCCTGCCAATCAAGAAAATTTGTCAAGGTCTCATTGGCCTGCTCTAAGTCTGTTCTAGCATCGACTGATTTATCGATTATTGATGTTGTTATGTCACACAGGGGTTCCATTTGAGCAATTTTCTGACATAATAATCTTATTTGTATTACCAATGCCTTATTAATCTGTAGTGCTTCTGCTCTGAACTCGGCAGGTGGCGGAAGATTCTTGAACTTCTCTATTTGACCTGATAATTGAGCAATTTGCTCATTTTTTGTCTTTACCATCTGTTCATTCATTGCTTTCAATTTTGCTAATGCTTCCGACAGCTCTTTCTGCTTTTGAATTGCACTCGAATCGATCCTTTGTTTCTCTTCATGCAACTGCTTATTCAATTGATTATTTATCTGTTGCTGCGTGGACAATTGTTGTTCTAATTGTTCTGCTTTCTGTTGTGCCTCCAATAGCTGTGCTTGTAGCGAAGCGATTGCCTGGTCCTTTTCTTTTAACAAATTACTCACTTCTGATGCCTTTTCCATGGTGGCCGCTGAATAGGCTCCAACATATTGGGACAATTTTGTTAGGTCATCAGAAGGATCAAACTCCTCCTTCCAAACCACGTTGGCTGTCACTGTTTGTTCAGGGAACAGGGAAGGTTGATCAATCCTTCTCCTTTTCCGCTGTCGCTTTACTACGGCCCTGTGCTTTGGGCTATAAAAGACATCCAATGGAGGTATATCCTCCACTTGCAAAATGATTTGATCCGAAGGATCTTTGGGAATTATTTCTATGTCTGTAGTAGGGGGTAGGCCGCTGGTTCCACTTGGAACCTCTTTTGATGCTGTATCCTGTGTATCAGCCGCTTTGGATGTATCAGCTTCTTTTGGGCTTTCTGGATTGCTTATGATTGAATCGAATTGATTCCATTCATGGAGCAACTTTGGGTCAATCTGGGCATCGACATTCACGTCCGTGCTGCTCTACTCCTGCTGCCTTTTTTGTTCCTCTTCACATATCCTCTCTTGTTCTTTCCTTTGCGATTCCTCCTGTTCTTTCCTCTGGAGTTCCTCCTGCTCTCTTGTTTAGACTTCTCGAGCAATTTCTGATGTAGCAGGAGGTTCATTGGTAAGTCGTTGTTCAGGCTCGCTTGACTGTGTCATCGGGGCCGTTGCTAACAAATCTAGAGGCAGAGTTTGCAACCTCTGCTCTCTAAGTTTGTTAAATTTGACTAACCCGTCGTCGTGATATCTCATTCTAGCTAGCGTTTGAACCTGAAATAATGACTCGGCCGAGGAGAATAGGTCATCAAACTCATCTTCTTTATGTTCAAATTTAGTGAGTTTTGGCTGTTCGAGTGCATTATAGGCGACTTTGTTTGGATCAAATCGTCTGTTGGGAAGAGTGGCGAGGTTCAATGTATTCATCTTTTCTGCTTCTTTCTCTGCATGTTTGTAGTCATGCAGAGTGTAAACGCCACACCTTAGAGGAAAAGGAGGCCAGAACTGCTTCTTTTTATTCCTTAGAGTCTGTGTAACTCCTTCGGATGTAAGCTGATATGCTATCTCTCGAGCCAATAGTTTGTCGGGTATATACAAGGGGAGGACATGAGGCCTGGCATGACTGTTGAAAACTCTTACATATGTAAATTTTTATTCTCTGAACCAGTTTCCTAAGGCTGTCAAGTCAATCTGTGCTTGTGAGGAAGTCTTAGGAGCAGGTTTGTCAAAAATTGCATAGTAAATGGGTAACATAAATCCGTTGCAAACTTGATATAGGTGGTGTTTATAGTGGGCTTTCCACAACTTCTGGTGGTAGATATGAATGGGCATGGAGTCCTGTGGAGTCCATCTCCACCCCAACACAGAAAATTCGGAGTTAAAACAGAGAGTATCTAAGATGTAGGCACTAAAGTAAAATGGAGGAATGAACCTTTCAGTAACGTGGGATTTGCTTCTGAATTCAAGAACAACTGTTGCTAACTTATCAGATAATATATTCCCCCAATCCGTTATTTCACTATTGCATGTTGCTTCCATTAAAGGTACCATCTCTATAGTGAAGTTTGAGGAATCATGCAACCCCCAAATCCTACACATCATTACTCCGGCATAACAATAAGGAGAACACAAGGAATCGACAGAGTACTTACCCGAGGACTCATGCTTGTGTTTCGCTGGATTTTGTCTCCAATACCGTATAGGTGCTGATTCAATGTCATTTTCATCTCTAAACTTCTCCAGAAACGCTTTGTTATAGTTCTTCTCTGGTGCGGGAAAATGGTACATTTGTCTCAAATCATCGGGTTGAAACGAGCCAAACACTCTACCATCGATAGTGCAAAATGTTCTGTTTGTAATTGGGATTTCCTCAATTTCGCATCTTACCACATCTGTGTATGGAAGAATTTGCTCTCGAGCCGCTATCCGGTGAAGGTAAGAATCGGCCAAATCCTTTAGGGTTGCATCGGACTTCCGGGTCGGGTCTGCTGTGGCTTGTATTGATGTTACCTGAGGCTCTTCGGCCTCAACCAAATTATAGATGCTCTGCCAAGTAGTTTTTTCTGAGACCAAGACATGTGGTGTCCGAGATTAATCCCTTTTTACTTTGTCCCGGATCAAAAGTTTGTTGTCCTGTTACTGCGGAAGCTAAAGCCGTTCCAGATTTCTTAGACTTCTTCCTCATTTGGCCTGAATTTGCTACTTCGGAGGAGCTCTGCACAGGGGATAAACTGAACGTAATGTGGAGAATAGGTGGCGCAAACCAAATATGAATGAGGTATATTAATCAATGAATAATGGAGGATTAACATAAGGTGGCCGCGGATACAATCTCTGAAGAGATTTTTGCCTTACTGTTCCATTAAATGGCCGTTTAAACCTGTCAATCATTTAAATGCTCATCATATCGTTTATTGGCCGAATAATTCATTTAAGCATGGCTTTGATGTTTTGGCGGTTGGGCGTAAGTGAATCACTATCGGGAAGAGAAAGGCCTTTAATACTAATTAAACATAATATATCCCAACCTTATCAATCCTTTTTGAAAGTTGCGCCTAGATTTATCGCAATCGGCGATCGGAGGAATGCTTAAGTTGTTATATTGGTGTCCTTTCGGAATCCCCGATCGCCGATAGCGATATCTCCAATTCGCTTCGGGAGTTTTTAAAAGAGGACTTTTAGATGCATGCATGTTACATTCCCCGATCGTCGATAGCGATATCGCATCGGAGCAAAGAGAGGGGCCTTTTGTTATGATCGCTTGCCTTCTCGATATCCGATAGTTATTCGAGCATTGTCGCATCGGGGAAAACCAATGGGTCTTTTATCATGCATCCTTTTTTATTGCGATATGCGATCTTGCGATCGCTTTATCGCAATAATTAAGGATTATTCATTTTTTTATTATAAGACCGATTATGTGTTTTCTCAAAAGGTTTATAATGTTTTATTTCTTTTCGGACCTTTTGAGGAATGATAAGTTGATACCAATTTAATATAAAAGGGACCCATTTCATATTATAGTTTTGAAAGTAAAAATTTTATGAAATGGGGGGTTGTTGTACAGCACAACAGGTTCCTATACTACTAGTGTAGCCCCGTATTGTTATTAGTGCAGCGTCCTTATTGTATTGTTGTACCCATGTAGTCCCCATATTGTTATTATTATGCCCCATAGAAGCCCACTATTATTATTGTTGTTCCCTTTAAACATTATTATTGTTATGTCGGCTCTAATTATGTTGTGATCCCTTAAACTCCTATATATAGAAAGGAGGTCTTGTCATTTGTTTCATCCAAGAATTGTTTATTTGTGTTATGTAAAGGAGGTTTTCCCCTCAAAGAGGCTTGTTTTGAAGTTGTTGATCTATCTCTTCTTCTATTTTGTGAGTTGGTTTCATAACATTAGGTATCAGAGGTTTGGATTCTAGGGTTTCACTGCTTTAAACAAGCCATTGTGGAATTTTCGCTATAATTTTTTTCTATGAAGCTTTAGAAGATGAAATTAAAACTTAGTTGAGACGAAATTGTGATGAACCTTGTGACTGAATTTCAGATCTTGTCTCGCTATAGTTTCAGAGATATGAACTGAGGAAGTTAGGGTTTGTGCAGGCTCCTAAATTCTATCTCAAACAGATGACCTTGGGAAAAGACTCATAACTTTCTCTCTGAGCATCAAATTCAAATTTTGTCAAAATTGATAGAAAGAGGATAGACTTTAGTTTGTTGGGTATCATTTTCAAGGCCGAAGGTAGAAAAATTGACACGTGGCACGTCATACAAGTTCGCTCTACTGAACTAGTCTATAATCAGGTCATAGTGGGAGATTAGGCATAACTATTTCTTGCAGAATCCAATCTCGATCATACTTGTGGGGTTGGAAAGATAATTTTGAGGCCTACCACAGACCAAAATTTTAGAACTTGGAGATCCAAAATTACAGAGTTACAGTCGTTTAAATATTGAGCTCTTAAAATAAAGAAAACGAATGACTCGAATCAAGAAAATAGAAACACCTAGCAAGAAAAATTGGATGGATGATTTGAAGAATGTGATCGAAGCTAAGATAAAAAAAAATTTCTATGCCATGGAAGCTAATATCGATGGTATGGAATTAAATTTGAAGAAAGATATGGAAGGTTTGAAGGAAGGTGGGACAATGTTACTACAAGAAAGACCTCCTAATGGTGAAAAGGTAGTAGAAGAAATTCATGATGAGAAAAAAAGAATGTTAATCACAATTTTATAGAATCTAACGTTGGATTGATGATCCATCATATTCCAAATATCAATATGAGGAATTTTGATGGCAAGGATCCTGTAACCTGGATATTACAGATGGAGAAATATTTTGATCTCCATAATGTGCAAAACACACAAAAGGTATGTATTGCAACTTTTTTTTTAGAACCTAGTCAGTTTTCATGGTATCAATATCTTTTCTCTCGTAAAAAAATGGTCACTTGGTCCATTTTTATGGAGGAAATGATAGCACATTATGAGGATACAAAGAGAAACACCTTCTTTAGCCAATTGATAAATCTCAAACAAAAGGGTTCAATGGCATAGCACATTGAGGAATTCCAAAAATTGAATATTAGGGTAACCGATATTCCAGAGGAGCACAAGATTGATGTCTTCATAGGGAATTTAAAAGATAATATCAAACATGAAGTTTGTCTTTAAGAACCTGATTCATTGGAGAAGGCATTCAGGGTGGCAAGAAAATTTGAAAGCAAAATTATGGCAACAAGAAAGTCTACCACTCATCACTATAAATATGAAAGTTTTGTTTATCCTAGTCTTCCACAACCTATAAGGTTTACACCACAACAATTGTAAGAAAAAAGAGCAAAAGAGCTTTGTTACAATTGTGATAGAAAATACACTAAATCTCATAAGTGTGCTGAGAATAAATTAATTTACATAAATTTTGAAGAGGAGGAAGAAAAGGATAAAGAAATGTCAAAATAAGAGGATATACACCAGGAACCAACCCCAAAGAAAGAAGAAATGAATCTGACCATATCTTGTAATCCATTGAAACTTTATGGATATCATCCACCATCTATCACATCATCTTTAATAGAAAATTCTAAGGTTCAAGCAGCGTAATATCACATCAAGAATCAACAACAAGTTCTCCAACTCTTAAAGGATAACCTCACTTTGGTGCAGAATCAAATGAAGCAACATGCAAATCAACATCACAACGAAAGAAATTTTTATGTAGGTAACTGGTTATTTTTACGGCTACAACCATACAAACAAATGTCCCTCAAGCAAGCTAAGAAGGTTAATAAATTATCACCAAAGTACTATGGTCCTTACAAGGTGCTGCAAAATATTAATATTATGACATACAAATTGGAGCTTCCTACATCTTCCTGAGTGCCCCCAATTTTCCATGTTTCATGCTTAAAGAAGGCTATAGGTGACAAGATCCTAGTTCAAACAATATTGTCGAAACTTGATGAGGAAGGAAAAATCATATTGGACCTTGAAGCAGTCACAAAAACAAGAACCCGATAGCTACGAAATCGATCAATTTCAGAGTATCTCATCAAGTGGAAGAACTTAACTGATGAAGATTCCACATGGGAGGACGAGAATTTTATACAGAAGAATCCAGAACTACTCAAGTGTTAAGGACGACACTTTTTGAAGGAGAGGGGCATGTTAGGTCCCTATACTACTAGTGTAGACCCTTATTGTTATTAGTGAAACCCCCTTATTGTATTGTTGTGCCCATGTAGTCCCCATATTGTTATTATTGTGCCCCATAGAAGCCCACTATTGTTATCATTGTGCCATTACATTATTATTGTTATGTTGACTCTGATTATATTGTGACCCCTTAGACTCCTATATATAGAAAGGAGGTCTTGTCATTTGTATCATCCAAGAAATGTTTATTTGTGTAATGTAAAGGAGGTTGCCCCTTCAAGGAGGCTTATTTTGAAGTCGTTGATCTATCTCTTCTTCTATTTTGTGAGCTGGTTTCATAACATTGAGTCATAGAGTCATGTAATTCATTGAATATCTTCTAGAAATTCCAACGTATGCTCAAGGGGAGCGTGGTCTATGCAGATTTGATGTTTTATATTCAGAAGATCAAACCTACAACGATCCTCTCTACAAAAGGGAAGAGAAGCCTTCGTTCAACATTGTTCAACCCTTTTCCCTTGATGTCAAAGGGGGAGAGAATCTTCGTGTTTGGAGAAGAATGCTTGAAGAGAATATTTGTGTTTGGAGAAGAATGCTTGAAGAGAATCTTGGTGTTTGGAGAAGAATGCTTGGAGAGAAGCTTGGTAAGAAGTCTTAGTGTTTATAGGTGATTAAAGGTGGTGACCAAAGACCAAAGTGTTTTCCACCAAGTCCAAAGAGGGAGATTGTTGGCATTATGGCTAATGTGTTGTCCTTGATCGAAACTTACTTGATAAAGATGTCAATATTGTGATAACATGATGGTTATGCAGATTGGCACATATACTACAGATGTTATGGATAGAGAAATGGAAGCTCAGAGATAGATGGATGGTAAAAGTAAAGTTTGAGAAAATATATGTGGGTCTTATGAAGCAAGATCACATACATATGTAGGTACTATGAAGAAAAGCTGCATACAGAATCCACATCATGGTAATCTGGATACCAGGGTTCTTTACCATGGTATTGGCCCATAGTAATGGAGCCGCAACAGTTATTGGATCCCATCAAAGAATACTAATGACATTACCAAGGTATTTACCTAAGGTATTGGCTAAGGGAAAAACTATATAAGGCGATGGAGATCAAGGTGTTACGTGTACATGTAATGGGTTATTCATATGTGATCTGACTTGGAGTAGGAATGCACTAGGAGGAAAGGAGATGGCTCAGATCTGATGGATCTAAAAATGTAGTGAAGACAAATGAATGAATACTATTACTTGATATGTTTATGATTGTGGCTAACAATGATAGATCTCTATTGATAATGAAACTTTTATATGAATGTGTGACAATGAAGCTTGTGAAATATGTGTTGTGATTGCAGTGAAAGTACAATTCAGTTATTTTAGAGATGTACACTGGTTTTCCTTTGAATTGTCGCCTACAAATGTGAATCCACCTTTGTAGGGTCATGTATAAATTCTGTGAATTTATACTATATGTTGAGATATGTATGTAGGTGTTAATACATGATAGTTGTGTACATACGCTAATATGTCTTGTAGGTGTCGCATATATATTCTAGGGTTTTGCAGTATGGCCTGTTGATGGAATTTCATCATATATGTTTTGTTTGTTGTTGTCTGCCAATGATGTCTCTATCATGATAATTTGTGTTTGACAATATTGATTGGGTTAAATGTGGAATGGTATATTGATTGGTAATGATGCTACAGTATGGTGATATGTGTTCGGTTTAGTAATTTGTGATTAGTTTAAGTGATATCTGACTGATGGGATGATCTATGTATAGTTAAGTGATTGATGATTTAGTGTTTAGTATTTTGAGATCTATACACATGTGTGATACAGAGGAAGCAAGTACATACATGGGTGTGCTTCAGAACATTAGCTTATGACTGATCAGGGTTTGCAGGAACAAGATTGTGTTTCTATGATGGTGAACAATGTATAGTTTATTGATGAATGGTTGGTATAATCTGAGAGCCTATATCTGTTATGAAATTTATTTTGTTACAATAATTGGATGAGATTAAATATTATAGTAATTCATTTGGTTTAGTGATTGGATGATTTGATTCAGTATTTAGGTTCATATTTTTTACTTGGTATTAGAATTAATGTTGGAAGAGGGTCTAGTTTGAAAATATGATGAAAGGTGACCTAGATATTTGATATTTTGACTCAGGTGGATCTAGTATGAAATGTTATGAAACGTGGTCCATAGAGGTGTTGAGGGTTGGAGCCTTTGGCGAGGTATTGGAAATACTGGGGGAGTGAATCAGTATTCCTTAGCAATTAGCACTTTTAAATATTTTCAGAGCATTAGTTAATCTTCAATTATTATTAATGTTTATACAATAATAACACTAAATAAAAGAACACAATAGGCACAAGAATTTTAGGTGGAAAACCCCCTCCGGGTCAAAAACCACCAATTGCTTTTCTAATAAATTATTTAATCTTTAGCCCCAACTGAAATGAAAGAAACAACTTCTTATAGAAAAGCATTCTTCTCTAGCTCCCACTAGAAGGACGCCCCAACACCCTGGTTTCTTTAGTAATCAAGTTAATGGGTGCCCCAACACCCTAGCGAGCCACAACTTGCCCTAGCACCACCCTACCACCCTAAAGTGTTCACAGGCCCAAACCTGTAGGCGACTTCATACACTTACCTAGCACCTCCCTGCCACCCTATAATGACTGAAATAAGACAAGACTGTGGATTCCCAAACCAGGGACAAAAATCCACGATACAATAAGATGTACAATGATTTTCGTGTACTTGAACAAATACCCAATCACTCTATGACCTGCAACCCAACCATGACATCATCCCAACAGTGACTCCTATACCTCCCAACACTGCCTCTTCAACTCTAGGCAGAATGACTCTTTCACAAATGACTCTTTTACAATCTTTACAATGATGACTCTTTTACAAATGACTCTTTTACAATGATGAATCTTTTATAAATGACTCTTTTACAACTTTACAATGATGACTCTTGGCCTTAACAATACTTCACGATATCTAGATGGTTGTCATGTCTTCAAGGATGTCCTGTTGCAATGCTTCCTTTGATTTGATACTCCTACTCTTGAATTCTTGTTTAGTGTTGTACTTGAATCTTCTTCTACCCGCATGAAAAATTTTCCCAGTGAAACCAATCCCAAAACAAAACAAATACCATTCAACTTACCTCTGCCTGCAAAACACATGTAAGTGCATAATAATGAATAAATACAAATTAAAATTACAATGTGTACCTGAAGTTTGTTTGTCACTTTTTTTGTTGACTTGTTGTAGCAGTAGACAAAGACTCCCACTCTTCATATAGGTCTGGGCTCTATGCAAGACTATATCCAAAACTGGCCTAGATATATATACAATAAAAACTTATGACAGACCCTAGACTTGTGATGGACCAAGTTCTAAGGACAAGAATAGAGACCATTCTATAAACTATGATAAGACAAGTAACATGAACTTCCAACATCATATAGATTTATCAAACTTGGTGTAGCATTAATAATATGTATCATTAAATGTGTAGTATCAAGAATAGGACATCTGAAAAACTAACTGTGACATATAAAGACATAGAGATATAGCCAAGACACTGTATATAATTACGTTGTCCTAAAAAAACATATGTCAGAGATGATACTAAAAATTCAAATGTAAACACTAATCATACACATGGAAAATTTTAGGGGCAAATTTTCGCCCTTAGGTGAAATTAAGGGGTTTTAAATTTTTAGTGGGCGAATATTTTGTATCATAGTATATTTTTACAAATCGTCTCAAATTTATTTTATAAAAAAATTAGGTATGGAGGTTAGCTCACTTTATTTTAAGGGAGAGCGTAAAAAAGGTAAATTTAGCCCTTGAAATTAGGAGTTACAACCTTCCATTCGCCCTAATTTTCAAGAATAGGTTTTATTTAAGTGAATCCTATGGACCAAATACCATATTTATAGAAGAGATATGGTAAATTAATAAAAATATAAATAAATGAGAGGTATGGTAAATAAATAAAACATTTTTTTATATTTACTCCATAAGTCACCTTATATACATGCAAGGGTATAAACAAATAAAAATATAAATAAAGTGGAGGTATGGTAAATAAATAAAACCTCTTTTTATACTTACTCAAAAGGTTTGGTAAATAAATAAAACCTCTTTTTATATTTAGTCCATAAGCCTCTTTCTATTTATGAAGGCTCAAAAAAGAGGTTTTATTTAAGTGAATCCTATGGGCCAAATAACATATTTGTAAAAGAGGTATGGTAAATTAATAAAAATATAAATAAATGAGAGATATGGTAAATAAATAAAACATTTTTTTATATTTACTCCATAAGTCACCTTGTATTTTGCCAAATACCATGGGCTAGATTATTATTAATACCATGCAAAAAAACATTATTAACCCTAATATTAGTATTAATAAAAAAAATGGCACATGGTATTGACCCATGGTATTCACGTGGAATGTAGCCTATTTAAAGGGGGGAATTAAACCAGCATAGATCCATCTTTACTTTGGATCTACTAAGTCCCGAGAGGGATCAAATATCGTGATATGCAAACTAGCATAGAGTGAAAAAATATTTGATCCCTCTCGGGGCTTGGTGGATCAAGAGTAAAAATGGATGTTGTAATTTAATGTATGTTAAACATTTTAACTTGTTAAAATAAAAAATATAATAAAAATTAATTACTAATTTTATTAATTTTTATAAATTACTAATAGTAATTTTTATAAATTACTAATAGTGATTTTTAAGCTCCAGGTTTATGATAACCCATGGTATTCATGTGAGCATAGACTATTTAAAGGGGAAATTCTATCATCTTAGATCCATCTTAATTCTGGGTCTACCAAGTGCTCAGAGGGATAAATAGATTTCATCCCTCTAAGAGTGGTAGATGTGGAGTTAAGATGGATATAGGTTGGTTTTTATGATAATGAAGATATTAAATAGACTTAGGAAATTATATTGTAAAAACATTTTAAGGTGAATGGTTAAAGCTACATTTAGTCACTTCACAAAATTTAGTAAAAAATACCAATATCTCTATTAATATTGGTTTTTCTGATTTAACAAAAAAAATTCAAAATAGTGAAACCTTATCACTCTTTCCACATCACCCTCGCAGAAGATTTCCCACCATTTTTCAAACATTCTCAATATGATATCTTCATGAAAAAGTTTAGGTACTGATGTTGGATTAGTTGTTTGAAAAATAAGTTGGTTTGTACAACCTTTCATCTTCTGTGCTATTCTTAGTTTGTCCTAATGATTTGTAGGGGTTGGAGCCACTGCACCATATTTTCCTAAAAGGTGGAGATTGTTCACCAAAAAGGAAATTAATCTACATGTTACAACGTTGTTAAAAAATTGCAAGACGTATGAGGGTAGTGAATTATGCTAATAAGCAATTTAGATTGGGAGAGTATTTTATTATTTAATTGAATATTTCCAATTAAAATAATAATAAATCTACATTTATATATTCATATATTGATTGGAAGGCTTCTCACAATGGTCACTTCTTTCAATTAGATCCCCTTCAAGCCTTTGGGATACCTAATACTTTCTTATATAATATAGTTGAGGCTTGCTACTTGTTGGCGTGTTGGGGTAAACAAACTTGATGTGTTTTTTTTTTATCTCGCAGTTGGAGTCTATGGAATAAGAAAGAAATTTGATAACTTGAAAAAAGTGGTAGCTTGACAAAAGTTGTAGAGAAAATATTAATCTCTCCTAGACAGAACTCGTGGTCAATATCAACACCTACAAGAACTTTGTTGTGGAATATTATCAAAACTAATAGAAGGATATGAAAGAGTGTATTGTAAGAACCTTGACAAACATGGCCACTAAAACTTGGAACATTGTTTGTAGGAAGAGAAAATTATGTTTCTTTTCTCTAAACATGTATGTTAGTATATTACAGTTTAATGAATATGTTTTCTTATTATCATATATGGTTTCATACTTTAACAAAACATTCACCAAGACTTCACAATGTTTTATTATTCAGCAAGAGATTTTCCAAGATCTTACAAGATTTTATAATTCAGTGAAAGATTCTCCATCACTGTACAAGGTAATATAATCTAGTGAGAGATTCGCCAAAAAAATTATATATACATATTATATTATTGATAAAATTGCCTCCCATTTTTCATATGTATCATGGGGATTAGCCCATTTATTATACATATAAATATAGGGTGGTTCTTAAAATTTTCCCTGATCATACATACCTTGCTGTAGGAGACTTACCCTTAACTGTTGATGTGTGGTCCTTACTGTAGTGATCCTTGAAAGCATGTTTTTTCTTGCCTTCTAGGAGCTCAATATTGAATCTGTTGTATCTATGTAATTTTGTATCTCTAGGGTTTGAAATTGCATCCTGTGGTAGCCCTCTGAGTCCTATTGCCAACCCCACAGGTCTGATCAAGATTGGATTCTTCAAGAAAGAGTTATTCCCAATCTCCCACGATGGCCTGATTATATACTGGTTCAATAGAGAAAACTTGTACGAAGTGCCATGTTTCACTGTTGCGACCTTCAGCCCTGAAAATGATATCCAAAAAACTTTAGTCTGTTCTCTTTCTGTCACTATTTACAAGATTTGAATCCAATGCTCAAAGAGAAATTTATGATGATTTTCTCAAAGCCCCCTGTTTGACATGGAATTCGGGAACCTGCCATAACCCTAACTTCCTCAGACCATATCTCCGAAAATATAGCGAACCAATATTGGAAATTCGGTCACACGGTGCATCACGATTTTGGCTCAAACGGTTTTTAATTTCAGCTTCTGAAGCTTCTCAGAAAAAAATAAAAATTAAAAAAATAAATTAAAATATTAAAATATTAAAAAATAATAATAATAATAATAATAAAATAAAAAATTGTATATCGAAACTTCCACGATGGCTTGTTTGAAGCCACAAAATCCCTACAAGAGGAGGATATAAGGGTCACTATTTATATCAATGTCTTGAGATGAGAGGGTCCTCAAAAAGTGAACGTTGGAGGGATTTTAGGAGGAAAAAACATTACTAATTATTTACTATTCAATGACCACAACCAATTATGAGTTCCATGCCACAACCCCATAGGCTTTTAGCCCACTAACTGGGGCTACTAACTTCAAACACGAATATCTCTCAAACCGTGAAGAATTACATGACGTGTCATATATAAACGGAAACATCTCGACGAGTGGAATCCATATAGAAGATCCTTGACTCAGAATATAGTAATTTGTCAAGTCAAAATTCCCATGCAAGATCGGGGTAGCCCCTAGTGCTACTTGGGTTGACATCAATGACAACCACTGATCAACATGAGGGAGTCAAAGCTTCCTTCTAGTGGTAGTTGGTAAATTCTTGCAGGGGGTAGGTGCTCCCTTCCAATAAGAGCTGGTAAATGAGATCAAGGGGTTGGAGCTCCCTTCAAGTGGGTGTTGGAGAACGAGAGAAGGTTGTAGCCTTTTACAGGTGGGTGCCTATGTACCGGTAAGAGTCTCTGCTAGTACAATATTGTAAGAAAAAATTCTTTATATAATAAGAAAGAAGACAGAGACAATGACAACAGTTGTTTTCTCCCACATCGGATTTCCACCTAAAAAATCCTAGTGTTCTCATGTGTTTTTGTGTTGCTCATGTGTGATGGTTTATTATACCCTTATTATTCATGGTTACTGATTAATTAATGAATAATGAAGTAATGATGCACTGGTTAAATATGAACAGAGGATGAAATATATGAAAACTTAGTTAACTAGATATACGATGTTAGCCTTTACTGAAGTCGCGTACATATGCTAGTTGCATGAATGAAAATAGCATATAGAAATCAGAATATGAAATGAAAAGTTTAAAGTGAATTAAAAAATTGATTCAAATTATCTATGAATCTAAAACTAAGCAACTTAAATGAAATGATCATAAAAGTACATAAAAAATGTGCATATAAAACAAAGCATCTAATCAAAAGAATTGAAATAAACTTTGCAAAAATGAACATAAAAGAAACTAATCTATCTTGCATAAATGAAATACAAAAATACACTCATACTCATGTTGGAAATAATACTGAGAGGGGGGGTGAATCAGTATTATCAGATCAAGAATTTTTCTTTTTCATAATCAGATTTATATATGCTACTTTAGAGAGGGGAACTAGCGTGTACATGCAATTGTCTTTAAGGCAACCAACGTTTATGCAGTAAACTTATGATTCAGTTAATTCATCATATGTTGATCTTTAATCAGTGCATTAGTACTTCATCAATCATTAAATAGTAACCATGTGTAGTATAAACATAATAAACCATTACACATAAGCAACACACATGAACACCAAGATTTAGGGTGGAAACCAAATGTGCATGAAAACCGCTTGCTGCTGTCATCTCTGTCTTCTTTTAATAATAAGAAAATATGTTTACAATCTTGTACTGGTGCAGACTCATACTAGTATGCAGGCTTCTACCTGCAGAAGGTTACAACCTTCTCTCGTTCTCCATATTCTACTAGAAGGGAGCTACACCCCCCTAGCTCTTGTACTAGCCAATATGTTTACTAGTACGTAGGTGCCAGCGTATAGAAAACTCCACTCTTCCACCAGGGACCACGTTTCATGAATTTTCAGAGTGGATGCTCCTAGCACATATCAAGACATATGAAGACCTTGACTCATCAATAACCCATCAGAAATTTAAAAACTCAAACTTCATCAACCAACATGCAGTTAATATGAAACAATCAGATCACTGTCATCAGAACACTTTGCTGAACCCAAAAACCTGTATCAACCTTCAGAACCACTTGAAACCTCGAAAATTCATGTGTCAGACTGTATACGCTACTTCAATGAAGAAAACCTACGTGTATATGCTACTTCATTCAGCCCATCCTACGTATACCTCCAAAGATTCTGAATCATAAAATCTCTAAATCGCAAACTGTACCAACCAACAATGTATTGAACATCTACTGTCAACTTACAAAAATTTACACAAGCAGGCAACAAAAAACACTTCTTCTCACTTATACAATCAATCAAATATCAACCTCCTTATGCATTCAGAGTTACATTCAAATCTAAGAAGACTTCATTGACAGACAACAGTAAAATAGCAGCAGCAATAAATCAGCACTACTGATATGATAGATCATTCATCTCTGAACATCAAGCCTTTCTTTTGTATATGCTACTTGAAAGAACAGAACCTGCGTGTATACACTATTTTTCCGAGACGAACCTGTGTACAAATCTGCAAATATTGACTCAGAATTTTGCTACAATTCCAGACTTCAGACAAACCCAGATCATGATAGATAACGAATAAAACAGACGCAAAACATCATATCTAGCCTCAACCAATATCAGATCATTCAAGAATAAGCCATTTCATGTCTCATGATCCTGATCCAATATTGAACTCAAGGTGCACATAAATATTTCAGATCTAGTGTTATGGCTCCAAACCTCACTCTTGATGTTTGTGATGCTGCACTCATGGCCTAGGGCAACCCCTCCTTCCAGACCTGGTCCAAAAATTTAAAAAACAATGTTTTATTCCCTATATGCGACATTGCCTTAAGATAAACACGTGTGTACGCGGGTCTGTGTATACCCAACCCGTGTATATGTCTTAAAACACTTAAAAAAATTAAATATCCTTAATTTCAGGCGAAGATCGCAGGTTTTACCTGCTGATCACCTATTAGTGCCCGTGGCCCAACTATTCCCAACGAATTCCCAACTAAAAAACTACTTTGGGAGAAGTATAAAAAGGCTTCAATGGGAAGGCTTAAGGGAGGAGAGAAGGGAGAGAAAGGTTACTATGCTGAGATTTCCCTGACCAGGTCTGAAGATCCTAGTGCCTCTTGCACTTCCCCCATTTATAAGAAACCCTTGTTTCCTTGTGTGATGATGTCTCTCTACTACTTGAGATATCATGGAGTAAGTCATGGAAGGAGTTTTTTAAAGGCTTGAGACTGGACGAATCCGGAGGACGGTTCTGCTTGGAGCCTGCGAAAGGATGAATCAGGTGAAATTATTCCTTTTTGTACTTTATTTGTTTATAATAAAAGAAACACTTGTATTTGTTCTTGATATAAATCTTCTTCATTTTTATGATGTCCATGTTATGATTCTTATATGAATGGTTGTTTAATTGCATAACTAACTACCTTTCAATATACTATGAAGATGATTTCTTTATGATGTTTAGTCCATATACTGCTGTACTTTCTTGAATTGATTGTTTTGCAGGTTGAAGGAGCAAAAGGAACTCCAAGAGGGTTTGGACCCTGGCAGGATCTTCTCAAACGAAGGACCCCCAGGTACGCCCCTTATCGTATAGTTTGCTTATATTAGCATTATGGTTGTATGGAATGTGTGTTTCTCTGTATAGACAACCTCTGATCTACTAGGGTATCAACCCAAGACCCTAGGGGAATTTATCCCTTAACAGAATTGGCGACTCCACTGGGGACAACAGTATTGTTGTTCCTAGTTTGGGTTTATTCAAGCCAATCAGGGCTCAGCTGTCTGTTTGCTTGCTGTTACTATGTAGTCTGTTCCTGTAGGAACTTGAATTGTAAGTTTGATCAGTTTCTTCAGACTGTTTCTTGTTTTTTCTTGAAATCTTTTATATACATTGTTTTTCCTATTTACAGAGGCGTATATATGCATGTTTCCTTAAGTTAACCCGCGTATACACAGGTTTCCTTAGGCTCAGTCGCGTATACACGCAGCTGTACATCAATACAGTCACGTATATCTTGTAATTTTCAAGATTTTTCAAATCTTTTTGTTTCTGAAGGTCTGTCTGCTAGTCTGGTTCAGTCCTGAACAGTTACTTTTCTATGTCAGTCTTTAGTTTTACAGCAAGTATCTGATTTCAAATTCTCTCTGATTGTGGAAAGTGTTGGTCTTATTTGTTTTTCTTGCAAACGTCATCATTTTTGCTTAAGCACACAAGATTTCTTGCTAGGAATCTTGGCTGCTCTGTGTTTTCAGGGTAGAAAGATTGATTTCAATCTTTGTGTCAAGTTTTGTTTTGGTGACTTTTTGGTTTGCATGTCAAAACTGTATCTTTATGACCATCTGCTTTTCTTGCTTTCCGAAAGTTGTTGGTTCACACTTTCTTGAAAGTTGTCTTTTCAATCTTTTGGTCTTTATTGCCAAGCTCTTGTTGCTGCTTTTTTATTGTTAAGAGCATTTTGAAACACATTTTTGTTGAGTTCTCACTTGTTTTGTGTTGCAAACTCACAAAGTGTTTCATTGCCTATTCTTCGATCATAAAGTTTTAGTCTTGTTTAGAGCACTTTTGAAAAGTCATTTTTGTTTTTCTTTTGAAGAAAACTTCTTGAAACTTGGTCTTGCTTTCTTGAACTTGGTTTTGATTTAGTTTCCTTTTTATGAATGAAAGTGCATTTTTGTTTGTCTTGAAACTTGCTTTTAGTGTAGAGACGAAAATGAGCATTAGCAACTCATATTCCATCTAAACATTTTAAGTGGAAAATCATATTGATAAACAAGTTACTTTCATTTCTTTATTTAGAGTAGTTTTGAGTTTTGCATCAGCATGTACTTGTTGCATTAGGATAAATTTGTGCATCTTTTTAGGCATCCATAGTTTTTTTAATTTTTGAGTGTGAAGCGTGAGTAAAAGAAAAGAAAAGAAAAATTTGTTGCTTTCTTTGAAGTTCCTCTGAACCTAGTAGAAATTTCTTTCATCGAAAAACGAAAACAAGTGCATTTTCATATAGTTTGGTTTTTATTAATTTCTTTTGTGTCAAAACACCACTAGTTTCACTTCCGCTTATCCCTTGACTTAAAGAACAACCCATTTAAAAACAAGAGCTAATTAAAATATACTAGAACTTTTTATAATTGTCAAGTTAGACACACCAACAAGTTTTAGGATATTTTAGGGCCTTGGATTAGGCGAGTGGAGAGATAACTCTCCAAGGCCATTTAAACTGTCAAACATAGGAGTTTGAATAGTGAGTGAAAATCCAATAGCGTTAGGGAGACCAGGAAAGCTCCGAATCTAGGAGTTAAGCACGAGGGTTTTTGAAGATAGGGAAGATAGATACCCCCTCTCCTACTTGTCGAATCTAACCTCAAGACTGTTCCACCTGGCTTCTGATACGAGTTGGTAACCTTAGTTGCTACTCCTAGGGATCTACACAGGTGGCTGCGGAGGGGAATCCCGTGGCACCTGAGGTCGACGTTGTATCACTCTCAACGATACTACTGGAGGGCACCCTTGCGAAGCTTGGGGGCTTGCACCGGCGCAGGCTGTTGTTAGGAGGTCAGCGTAACTTCCTCTGTTACCTTCACTGATAGGACTGGGCCGTCATTATCCCAGACTATCTTCGGAAGGCCCCTTACTTCACTTTCTTGTATTTTGGTGTCCGGTCCTAATCACCTGGAGCGGAAATACTTGGAAGTTGTTTGACTGGCTGACTTCTTTTAGGGACTTTTTAGTGAGTGCTCTTTGCTCCTTGTATATAGTTGGCTTTAGGTATTTTTGTCTAGTCACTTTTTGGACTTTGTATCCTAAGTGACTGACTTGCCACTCTGCTGATATTGAAAGGCATTTGGTCACTCTTTCGAAAGTTGTGGAGTTGCCTCCTCAAGGGAAAAGGTTTTGATTGCATATCTATCTTCCTTGAAAAGTAATTTCTACATTCCCGTAAGGGAAGGGTCTGCAAATCAATTAGATATGGCCAATATTCCTGTGGAAACCAACCAAGGTACCCTCCCAAAAGGGGATCCTTGTGCTTTTCCTTTCTTTGGAAACATTGGTACTCCCTTGATGGCCACTTTGAATATTCCTGGATTGAATGTTGGACTACCCGTTTGGCTGTGGTACACTCCAAATATTCCCAATGTTCTTGAAGCTTCTCAGATGAATGCTTTATTCAGGGGCATCACATGGGTGCTAATTGTTCATCTTCTTTCAAAGAGAAATCTGGGATTCCTTTTTCTCCTCCTTCTTGTAATAAGAAATCTAAAAAGAGGAGAAAGAGGAAGTCAAAGAAGAAGAATAATTCTATCCATTCATCTTCAACCTCTGCAAGTCATGTTGAAGATGAGCCTTCAGCCGCTGCAAGTCATGCTGGGGGCACAAGTCTAGTCATTGCAAGTCATACTAGCACTTCATCATCAACCTCTGTGAGTCATGTTGGAGATGAGCCTTCAGCCACTGCTAGTCATGTTGGGGGCACAAGTCTAGTCACTGCAAGTCATACTAGCACTTCATCTTCAACCTCTGCTAGTCATGTTGGAGATGAGCCTTCAGCCGCTGCTAGTCATGCTGGGGGCACGAGTCTAGTCACTGCAAGTCATACTAGCATTTCATCATCAACCTCTGCGAGTCATGTTGAAGATGAGTCTTCAGCCGCTGCAAGTCATGCTGGGGGCATGAGTCTAGTCACTGCAAGTCATACTAGCAAAGAGTCACCGACCTCTGCAAGTCATGTTCAAGACTCTCCGCAAACCACTGCTAGTCTCGTTGGCAGATTGGAGGTTGATAAGAAACCTGGACGTAGACGTTTTAAACCTAAGTTCCCTTGTAAGATATGAAAGGGAGACCATATTACTCATTTATGCCCTGGTATTCCAAAGGTTCAAAGGATATGGACCGAGTCTGAAAGTACTTCTACTCCTAGACTTGATATGGTTTCTCATCAATCCCATCAACCATTAGTTGATAATGTGGTTGAGCCAGTGCAATCGCTGGCTGATTACACTCCTCTTTTGGGGGTGAAGTGCCTAACAAAAGAGTCTGTTTGATCTCTAGTACAGAGTCTTCTGGTATAGGGGGCATTCCGGTCTCTTTGAATGCTCCCCCTCCAAGTTCTAGGAGTGTCTCCTTTGATTGGGATATTCTTGTTGAGCCTCGTATTCCTTTCGCTGCACCTTTCCAAATAAAGGTCAGGGTTAATTCCACAAATGTCTATCGATGTATGGTGGATGAAGGATCCTCTACAAGTATTAAATCCTCTTTGACTTGGAAAGCTTTGGGTTCCCCAAAGTTTTTGACAGCTCAGAGTCAGTTGTTGGCCTATGACAGAAGGCCTGGTGAATCTATGGGTGTTCTTCCTCAATTGCCTATCACTTTAGGTGTGAAGACTGTCTTAATCAATATGATGGTGGTTGATTACCCTTTAGAATTTAATATGCTACTTGGGCGTGATTATGTCTATGCTATGAATGTTGTGGTGTCTTCACTCTTTCGAGTAATGTGCTTTCCTCATAATGGGAATATTGTCACTATTGATCAGCTTGCATCTGATAATTACCACTCTAATTCAACTTTATTGCAAAATACCCCTTGGTTTGTTCCAAGTGTTCAAATAGACTCTACCCCGCCACGAGTCAATTATGTGGCATTGAATCCTCAATGTTCAATCGCTTCTGAGAACGATCCTTGGACCTATTGTTCTCTTTCTTGGGACTTGATCCTAGCAGTTGACCGAGAGATTATTCCTATAGGGATATGGGACCCCTTAATTCCCTCTTTTGATCCTTCTAGTTCTCATGGTTTTCTAGAACTTGATTTGCCTTCACAGGAGGAACACTTTGAAGCCATGAGTTTTGACTACCAAAGGAGTCCTTGGCTTGAGCCCTGCAAGGGGTTTGTTTAGAAGAACCATTATGCGTAAGCCGCAAGGTTGCGTGGTTCCCTGTACCATATTGTATATATAAGGTACGCATTTTCAAGTTTTGTATTCTATAAACACAAGATTTTATATGAAGTTTATATGTGGGATGTATTAACTTCTTTTCTAGTGTTCCTATTTATGTATACAGAACTTGGAAGATTTCTCCTTTGGAAATTTTTATGGTTGGTCTGTTCTGACAGGTATTGGTCCTCGAAACTGGCATTTAGGTTAGGTTTTTCCGCCTGCATTGTGCACTTATCAGTTTCCCTTTCCATTTTGGCCTCAGGATCGACCCCACCAAGTTATGGTGCAGAACCTTCTCATTGCTTAGAAGTATCATGACTTGTGTGGTAGAGCCTACCTTATCATGGGTGCCCTAGTTAGTACCTTGTTGTCACTTGGCACTCATGCTGATTTTTTGTCCCTAGGCTCGGGAGTCCTCTTTAGTCCCGCCATGACTTATGTGATGAAGACTCATTCCTCTTTGCTTCTTCGCTTCGTTCTGGCCTTATACCCTAGAGGCTCCTTCGTGTTGAGTTGTACTACTGCATTGCATTTTGACCATTTGCACCCATTTGGCCTTAAGTCGGCTTCACTTGGACTCGTGTTTAAGCCAACTTTTGACCATGACTACTGTGAAATCAAAATTGCATGCCCTTGCCTTCTGCAACTTGACACACCTTGATCCGTGGAAGGAACACACCTTTGAGTGTCTTTGACCAGTTTTCACCTCCCTGCATTAAGCATAGGAATGTTCCAATCCCAGGAACTAGATCATCTGCTTCACCGACACTCGTTCTTTCCACTGTACTATAGCATTCTTTTATTCTTTTTCCAGCTTAACAAAAAAAGACAAAAAAATTATATATTCCAAAAAAGAGCGGGAACGGGACAATATTTCCATTTATTGTTGGCAGCTAGAGTCAGTCGTGTCGCCCTTGAACAAAGCACTCAAAAACAAAGTCTCCTTCATTTGGGCAGGATTTAGTTTGACTTAGGTACGCCTTACCCTTGTTATTGAGTCAGTTCTCCCCCGATTGGTTATCTCTTCCAATAATATGGAGGGTTCATTCGTGCCTCCTGCATGACGAACTTATACAGAGTCATCATATGTTGCCACATAGTCACATTGAGTCGTGCTTTTGTTCAAGGGAAGTTAGCCTGACTCGGCCTCTCTGCGGTGTCTCTTGACTCATTTTTCAGTCGGCCATCCCTGGTTGTCAATATCATGTCTATCATCACATCAGCTATATTGGTCCTTTACTCGTGCCGGTTTGAGAAGGTCCACATTGACTTCTTGCTGGCGGGTCTTGTCCTTATCGACAACGACATCTTGCTCTGAGGACAGGCCTAGAGCTGCACCCTAGCCCTATTTTCATTATTGATAGGTCACCTTGTGCTTAGCAACGATTAGTATCATGGGTCTTTGATTAAGTGGTTTCCCTTGTGTTCGACATCAGCTTACATTATCACACATTGGGATTCGTACAGTACCTTGGTTTCCATTTGACCCTATTGGTGTATACCTCGCCTCTATGTCAACTTTCATTATTGGTTGGTTCAGAGGGTTTCTGTCATGTGCTAGTCACATCCTGTGTACGCCAGAAACGTACTTCGGTCAGGTTACTACATCTTTTTTGTCTGATTCCTTCCACATTATTGGCCTACGGGTTACATTCGCACTAGATTGATGAAGGATGCCTTAATGCCTTCCTTCTAGTGGATCTTTCCCTGTCGACTTTGACTCATTACTCTGGGGCAAACATCTAGAGTCCATTTGGCAGTACCTTGGGGTTTGCATTCATTAGTGGCAGATCCTTCACTATCGACAGTGGGAAACCATCATTGTCTCCTGATTGATAGATTCTTACAAGTGTTCGACTTTAGCTCATCCATTCACACTTGTTAGATTGTACTGGGTACCTTGATGCTCATTATCATTATCGGTGAGTAGTCTCGCGTTTGCTAACGGTATACATCAATGACCGGTAATCAAACGATTTCTCACATGGTCGACTTCAGATCATTTATTCCCATGGTGTAGAAATGTACCATAGTAGTCGGTGAAGACCTCAAATGCATCAGCATTCATTGGTTCACTTGATAGTTGCTCCTGTTGCTGCTAGTTGATACCATTCCACCTTATATGTTGCTGTCAGTCATGGTGACATTCTATATGTTGGCACCTGAGTTTGCAGTGTAGTACCATCCTATTCCATCATGTTCATTTGGTACCTTTTGTGATCAATATTTGATATCAGTGATCCAGTTCATTATTCAGCATCATTGACATTCTTATATGTGATATTCAGACATGTACTTGTTCGATCGTGATCAGATGATCCATTATGTATTTTCCAGTTCTGTATACTTGTATACTTAGTGGATCTGCTTGTACTTGATATGAAGACATGCTTTACATTCTTTGAGCATGGGCATGCCCGCCTCAGACAGTGTTTATTTCTGATCTCCTTTTGTGGCTTGGCAGGCTGAACTCTAGTGAAGTCCTTCTCAGTTTTTGGCAAATTTCCTTTCCGTGAACTTGCTTAATACATTTCGGCCATCATGTACCCCTTCTGACCTCATATATTAGGGGGCATCTGTTATAGCTCCAAACCTCACTCTTGATGTTTGTGATGCTGCACTCATGGCCTAGGGCAACCCCTCCTTCCAAACCTAGTCCAAAATTTAAAAAACAGTGTTTTATTCCCTATACGCGACATTGCCCTGAGATAAACGCATGTGTACATGGGTCTATGTATACCCAACCCACGTATATGTCTTAAAACACTTAAAAAATTAAATCTCCTTAATTTCGGGCGGAGATCGTGGGTTTTACCTGTTGATCACCTATTAGTGCCCGTGGCCCAACTGTTCCCAACGAATTCCAAACTAAAAAACTACTTTGGGAGAAGTATAAAAAGGCTTCAATGGGAAGGCCTAAGGGAGGAGAGAAGAGAGAGAAAGGTTACTATGCTGAGATTTCCTTGACTAGGTCTAAAGATCCTAGTGCCTCTTGCACTTCCCCCATTTACAGGAAACCCTTGTTTCCTTGTGTGATGATGTCTATCTGCTACTTGAGATATCATGGAGTAAGTCATGGAAGGAGTTTGTTAAAGGCTTAAGACTGGACGAATCCGGAGGACGGTTTCGCTTGGAACCTGTGAAAGGACGAATCAGGTGAAATTATTCCTTTTTGTACTTTATTTGTCTATAATAAAAGAAACACTTGTCTTTGTTCCTGATATAAATCTTCTTCATGTTTATAATGTCCATGTTATGATTCTTATATGAATGGTTGTTTACTTGCATAACTAACTACCTTTCAATATACTATGAAGATGATTTCTTTATGATGTTTATGCCATATACTGCTGTACTTTCTTGAACTGATTGTTTTGCAGGTTGAAGGAGCAAAAGGAACTCCAAGAGGGTTTGGACCCTGGCAGGATCTTCTCAAACGAAGGACCCCTAGGTACGCCCCTTATCGTATAGTTTGATTATATTAGTATTATGGCTGTATGGAGTGTGTGTTTCTCTGTATAGACAACCTCTGATCTGCTAGGGTATCAACCCAAGACCCTAGGGGGATTTATCCCTTAACATCTAGTCCCAAACATAACCCTGCAACATAAAATATACTTCAGATAGAAGTATTCCTTAGATTATTATTCACTTGCACATCTGGCCTTATGATCCCCTCTTCTTTATATATTTTTTGGCCTTTCTCAATACCATGGATCGAATCCACTTAGGACCAATACCTTGGATCAAATACCATGGACCGAATACCTCGGACTAAATACCTAGGGTCAATATCATGGTCCAAGTATACCTTGGACCAAATACCTCGAACCAAAACCATGGTTTTCAACATGTACGCGCTTTGCCTTCTATGGGAGTGCGTGTGTACAATATATGCTATTTTTGTTCTGAGTACCTGCGTGTATACGCTGCTTGGACTAAGTGAACCTTCGTGTATCTCTTAAACTGCTCTTACATCATCTTCTTCTCTGATCCTCTGTACCACTGCCCTATTGCCTCTGAATATTCCTGTTAGCCTCTTATCAAAACTGAGTTGACCCGTAGAGTTTCCATCGAGGAAAATACTTGTATCATAATGCCAACAACTCATCAAGTGGCCATCATGAAGTGCATGAGAGGTAGAAATTTTAGGAAGTTGTTGATCAAACACCAAATATCATCATGAAATCACAACCATATCAAATTATTGTATTAAAATCAATTGTATTTCATAGCATAAAGCATAAGAATAGCCGATCCTTAGCATTCCAAAACTTAACATTGAAGCATGAACATAGATCCCAAACATAACACACCTTTCAATGGAGAAGACACTCATATTTATACAAAAACCAAGATCCACATTTCACTCCTAGATCCACAAATATCTCATATGGTTATAACCATGTATTAACATCTAGAAAGTAACATATCTTCATATTCTCTCACAAATCTCTCATAGCTTTGATAGGAGACATATATCAAACCTCCCATCATTCTTCTCTATGACATGTGCTTAATCAATGATCTCAAATCTTCAAGATTTTGAAGGGGAAATTCGAATTTGAGACTTAGAGACCAAATATGATTTTGCTCAAATCTTCAAATAAACCTATACACATCATAAAATTCATTCAACTTTTATATATAAGTGAATACAGGTTATTTTTCTAATATTTAACCAAAAATTCACTCAAATTACCAAAATAAATGTATTGGAAAATAATATGTCTAAACTCATAATAAGAGGTCTTAGTGCATGATTATAGAGCTACGGAATATCGTAAATACTCAAGGAAAATGAAAAAAATGGGTTAATAATTGAGGTGTGCAAGATTTGTCAACAAGTCATTTTTGTGATTTTGAGATACCTCCAAGACTTGCAAAGTCTTCTTCAATTATTTCTTTTTCTTGATGAAAGAGATCTAAGTGGTGGCTCTTGTGATTGGTTATTGTGTGGCAACCATAAGTATTTCAAGTGTTGGTTCTTGTGTGACAACACATTTCTTTCATTCTTCTTCTTACTGCAACAAAGAATATGTGAAAATACATTCATAATGAACACCCATTCATACACATATCAACTTATGCTTTCTTATGATTTGAATATTTTTAAGAGATGTATCAACTTAGAGAACCAAAAATGGAAACAACATTCAGTTGGGAGAAGCATGTTGGTAAAAAATGTATGAGGTTATGGAATATGGAAATGAAAAATGGTAATGAATATCCCCCCCCACCCACCCAATAGCTAAAGGTGTTTTCTGTCATTAAGAAATGAGGAAAGTAATGTGGCATATGGAAATTTTCCAAATACATGTCTTTTAACATTCAAGGAATCAATAATTAAAAATTAGAAAAAAACATAACTTCACCTACCTAAAAAGTCAATAAGCTATACATTTGAGAGATCTTGGTTGTTATTGTTGGATCATGCAATGTGAAGTGAAAGAATTTGATATGATTCTTCATCTCTTGGTTGTACGAAAAGTGGATGAAATATGAAATTGAAATATGTGTGCCTTCTTATTACTGAAACTAATGCTATTGTTGTTGAACTCTGAAACTAAATCTTGATTTATTGGAACACTGTTGTAAGCTGCTGAAATCATATAGTCTTCATTCATATCCGCATCGTGGCATCATTCTTAACTATGTGAATAAATTTTGTTGATGTCAAACATAGAAAGAAATTGTTGGATTATCGACCATTAATGAATGTCGTTAACCAACATGAGATTTATCACCATTAATTTCATTGAGATTCAAGATGTCCAAGTACATCTTACTAGCTACGAATAAATGAGTTGGAGTTGAGTCACCTAGAAGATTTGACAAACGGCCCGGACATTGATGTATTTCTACTATTTGTTGGCGAGAGAACTTGCCATTAAGGCATGCAAGCCTCAAGGTACTAAACATATCTCTAGTCCTGAACCCAGATAATGTGCTGAAGTCAATGGGTCAAGATTTATTAGAAGGGAGGACTTAATGAATACCCCAATATCTAGCACGAGCATAAAGTATTGATGTATATGTGTAACAACCCCGAAATAAAAACATGTAATTAATTAGATTAATCATGCAATTTATAATAAACACGCAATTTATCAACTAACTAACATTAAATTTCAAAAGTATGAGTAGGGATAACTTACCTGTGGCGGTGATGTTCCTCACTTGTGATTTCGGGGTTGAATTCTAGTTGAATTCTGCTAACTGCAACAAAGTCTTGGGGATGACTCTCCACCCAACTGTAGGCTCAATTGCACAAAATCTTGCTACAACTGGCCACCCCCGAGCCCTCAATCAACGTACTATTGCCAGGGAATCCTTTTGTCTCACAACACTATTCTCCCAAGAGAATGGATGATGGAATCATGGAATGATGGAATACCTCTCATCTTCTTCCCCATCTATTAAATAGAGCAAGCATTGGAAGGGGAACCACATGCACACACTCCATGTGTCCACATGCAACTTTACTGCTTTCTTGTTTTATTCTTTTATTTTTACTGATTTTTACTACTTTCTTGTTTTATTTCTTTTGTTTTTACTTTTTGATAGCTTTACTAATTTTTTACTATTTTTCAGTTTATTCCTATTTATATTTATTTAGAGTATATAATTAATTTATTATTATTTATTTACTATTACTATTTTTTATTATTGTTTATTATTTATTTAATATTATATTATATTATTTATTATTTATTATTTATTATTAAGGGACATTACATACTCCCCCACTTTAAGGAACTTCGTCCCGAAGTTAAGTTGAATTATTTATTATTTTTATTATTTATTATTTATTATTAAGGGACATTACATTTATTTTGTTGTTTATTACTTCATGTAACAATCCCGACACCCTCTGCTGAACTAGTATAACCAGCAGGCATCAAAATTTTCACAACACCTAGGAAATCCCAAGGAATCTTTGTCCTTTTTCCCACTTTCGGAATCAGGCATAAGCCTCCTTGGTCTGTATCCTAGTCCAAGGCTGGCCCCAAGGCTTGCGCCTGACTCAGACCTCATCTACCCCAAGGCAGGCATCCGGTACAGTGCTCAATGTCTTCAGGCATCTCGCAAGGTTGGCCCACTCCCTCCACAACTCACTAAGGTGCACAACCCTAGGCATCGAAGTCCTTACACCCCTACCAAACTTCGACATCCCAATACAATACTAGGCACCTAGCCTTCAATATCATGCACTTGGCCTCCTCAAGATGGTCCCATAGCCCTCAAGAGCTATACAAGAAAAGGAGCCACTGGCATATGTAGTGTTGATTGAGTTTGTCCCCATATGGTGTTACTTATTCTCCCTCGTGCATATGGGCTCGCACAAGATCATCAAATAAACCGGCCCTCTCGGCCCATTTGTGGAGTCCTGTCAATCATCACACCTCAACATGAAACCAATGCCTTAGCTATACCATGATAGTATCATAGAAAATAATCCACATGCCATGTCTTGCATGTCATCATGAGAACATTCATCATTTTTAATCGCAACATTATGAATAATAACGAACTGCATGCTCATGCATGTCATAAATTTGTATGCAACTATCACATGCTTCACCTCATGAAATACCATCATAAGTTATAACGTCAACATATTTGCATCAAAGACATATCATGACTTCACATAATAAATGAACCACATGTCAATAAACCTCATATTATAGCATCATTATTCCTATGCCATGTTATGCATATCATATCCATCATGAGTATTCAACATTAAATACCTATGAATATGTCAATATACCTCGATATAACATCATAATGCCTATGCATATCATCATCATAAGGATACATCATCAGTATAAGAACCACATGTGCATCATTATCCTCATACCATTATATCACAAAACCTCATGTAACATTATCCTCAACATCATAACATTTAATTAAACTAAATTGAACTCATAGTGTACGATTTAGATGTATCATAAAGTTTAAACAATAAAACATGATTTAGATGCTCCATAAAATTATCTATCTTAGCTAAGTAAGCACTCCTAATTATTTCACCACATCTTAATCATCAAGGATTTGTTGTCATCGTTAGAAGATCATATTCAGAGAGTTGTGTTCTTGCAATAATAGACCAGAGAAATGCCAAGAAAACTGCTATCGCTAAAGGACAATGAGAACAACAATCCAACCCAAATAAATAGTGAATAATATGATCAACATTCAAGGAATGTTATCTCTGTGTTTTTAGATCAGATTGAAACCATAAAATAATGAACAGATGCAAGTGGACAGAGTCAGCAATTTTTCCACATAAACAACGATCATCTAAAGGTAATAAGATATTAGAGTTTATACCATTGTGAATTGGAACAGATTTCATTATTTTAGAGCACTTCAAATGGTGACGATATTACAAATGTCAACATCAATTATCCAAATACTTCAAGCACTATGTAAACTGTGTTGTAAAATGAACTAGTGGTGAGTAGTTAAGAAAATACACCAGCATTAAAGATTTGTTCCTCCACAAAAACATGCCAGTATACCATATCAATAGTGCTAAAAAAATTTAGGGAAAATGCCATCCAATGTGGATCGAATCATGTCAGTTGGCGTATTGTTCAATCACAAGAAATGAATGTTTAGGATGTGAAATTCAGTTGTTTACAATGTTCAGAAATGACCATCATTCAAGATATGTTTAACATCATAGCATGGTATCACAGGATTCTCAAGGCAAAATTCATGTGAAAATAAGCTGATAGACAGAAAATATACCGATCTTTCAGAGAATTATACATCGTCAATTATGGGTAGATTATCACCATCCACAAGTTTATTAAGTGTGACCATAACTAGAGAGAAATAATTCAGAATTTATAGCCCATGAGGATGTAGGAAAGCATGCACCTCAACTACCCTTTTAATAATTCGCAAATAAAACCAAATCATTCACAAAAACTCTCGGACAGTGATTCAGCAGGCCTAAGCAAATTTGGTGGGTGACATCAGGCTCAGGAAGCAGGACATCCAGATGAAATCTACATCAATCCACAATATTAATATGTGAAAAGTGTGTTCAACGTGAAAACATCTCTAGGATTGTGAGAATAAACTATATGATCTTGACTTTTTTTTTCTATTCCTTAGACTTAGATGTTGCAATCCTTAAAGAAACAAAATAGTCACTTGAACCAATCAATTGTTAGCATCCATTAAAAGGTCATTCAAGCATTATAGGGTCTGTTTGATTCTTAATGGTGTTTGGATGGAAGATGTTGCTGAAAAGTATGAGTTAGAACATGAACATCCATCCAGAAATAAATTACTGAGCTCAATGAGGAACCAGACCGGTATTCACCATATTTTTTCCAAACTTGAATAACAGTAACTCACTTGAAATGACAGCAGACTATGCATCCTGGACTTATCTTATTTGATAGAGGGTAGATCTAGAAATGAGTAAAAAAGACGAGATCTACCATTGTCATGAAAGGACTAGTTAGCAACGATATAAATCAAAGTTTTATAAGATATAACAGTTTAAATAAACTGAGATCCGGCAACCTAGTCAGATAAAATGGAGCAATGAAACCATTAAATTGCTCAATAAAGAGTGAAAACAAATTTAAAATTTAGTGAGAGTAAGGAAACAAGGAAGCAGTTGAAAGAGAACTCAAGAAAATTTGTGCTCAATTTTTAAGCATCCTCTATAAATTGTTTGCAAAGTTAAATGGTGCTAGGTCTCAAATGGTCATAAGGGTGAATTAGTCAACTCAATTAATTACGAAAATGTGTTTGAGTTTCTACATCAGTAATGAGAGATCAGTTACATAGACACCACGAAACTCTATTTAAAGAACTGATTTCAGTTGAAGAAAATACATGCAACCAGAGAATGAAATAACAACAATAAATTAATTCTAATGAAAATCAGATATTTAATCAAACAAACTATTCCAAATCTGTACGATTTTTCCACTGAGACTAAAATATACCATCATGTGGTTTATATATATACTGCAATTTGTTTACTTAATGCATAAAATCTTGCAACAATACTGCATTAATATATAACTCCAGAAATAAGAATTATGAACAAGAAGTTCATTTTAACGAACTTTTGATAAACTAAAAGGAAGTGAAATCACAGAACTCTCTACTGACTTGCAGGAAAGATCTTAACATCTTTCCCATTAAACTATTTAGAAGGGATCAAACACAGCTTTTCCATGTCAGTTTTCACGAGTAGCAGAACAAACGCGTTAAAAATAAAAACTCGCGCACAACAGAAACAATTAATATGGAAATATCATTTACAGAAAACCTTGCAAACGATGCAGAGGCATAAGATTTCTTCAGCTACAATTTACATCAATTTTGTGGAAAAAAATATTCAACCGTACATTTTGTCCGCATCACCGCAATTCTTGCCCAATCCACAATCAAAATATAAAGACACGAAGCTCATCAGACTAATTTGGGGGAAGGTAAGATTACAAACTTTCCAGGCAATAGTTGGAAAACTAACTAAATCACACCAATATCATCTCAAAGCTTCACAATTTTGCACAAAAATTAAAGCATCTGTGATACTTAACAGAAAACACAATAAATTAAACAATAAACGCAATAAACGCAATAAATAAATGAAACTTGTAGTTGACCAGATATTATGCGAAGAGACAAAATTCCTAAGAATACGCTGCAGATTCAAGAAAAAGGCACCAAATCGTCAGATTCATTCAAAACCACCAAGTAACCACAATCTAAAAGGTCATCAAGACAACTGCTCAAAAACATAAAGATACATGGACCGTCAAACAAAATGAACCCCAGAAAACACAAACTTGCTTCAATTTCAAAGAAAATAAAGCATATCAGCTCAACACACCAAATTTCACGCGATCCGCCACTGATAGTTAACGAATGCTTCAAAAATTTAACACGATGTTTCAAAACAACACAAAATTAATTAGAAAATTTGTAGCCACAACTTGCAGAGCCACATTATGTGAGTGATAAGTCACAACTAGAGTCAAAAGCTTCAAGTCATAGCCACACTAGAAAGTTTTCTTTGTCGCAGCCCAACGATAAAACAATTAGGATAGAATCATTAGGATGTGACTAAGTTTTTTTTTTTTTTTCTTCGTTAAATCATTTAGATCGAAGTTTTCTACATTAAAATGTCTATAGGCCCTAAGAGTTGAACCTGCTCTGATACCATATGTAACAGCCCCGAAATAAAAACATGTAATTAATTAGATTAATCATGCGATTTATAATCAACACGCAATTTATCAACTAATTAACATCAAATTTCAAAAGTATGAGTAGAGATAACTTACCTGTGGCGATGATGTTTCTCACTTGTGATTTCGGGGTTGAACGCTAATTGAATTCTGCTAACTGCAACAAAGTCTTGGGGATGACTCTCCACCCAACTGTAGGCTCAATTGCACAAAATCTTGCTACAACTAGCCACCCCCGAGCCCTCAATCAACGTACTACTGCCAGGGAATCCTTTGTCTCACAACACTATTCTCCCAAGAGAATGGATGATGGAATCATGGAATGATGGAATGCCTCTCATCTTCCTCCCCATCTATTAAATAGAGCAAACATTGGAAGGGGAACCACATGCACACACTCCATGTGTCCACATGCAACTTTACTGCTTTCTTGTTTTATTCTTTTGTTTTTACTGATTTTTACTACTTTCTTGTTTTACTTCTTTTGTTTTTACTTTTTGATAGCTTTACTAATTTTTTACTATTTTTTGTTTATTCTTATTTATATTTATTTAGAGCATGTAATTAATTTATTATTTATTTACTATTACTATTTTTTATTTATTGTTTATTATTTATTTAATATTATATTATATTATTTATTATTAAGGGACATTACAATAGGACCATAGATGAAAGATTTTCATTTATGAAATAAGTTTTGTTTTGCAAAAAGGAAAAGGAAAATGTGGTAACTCAACATTGTAAGTGAGCTGAATGAATTTATTCATGGACTAAGGATTAATGTAAGAGAGGCAAGAAAGCATAAAACTTCCAAGGGAAAATGGTTTTGAAGTCATAATCTAGTAGTAGGAAGATGGAAATTTGGACTTCATCGTGGATGGACTGTAAAATTAGACAGAGGCAATGAATGAGTAACAATGGAATGATGAATGTGATCTGACATGGACTTGACTTCTTCATGTTCTTCTAAAAAATAAATTGGTCTTTGAAAAACCACTCGTGCATGTTATTTGATCATCTTGGAACCTACAAAAACTTAGCACTAATTTAAATGTATATGCTGTTGGGTATTTAATTGAGTTAAATTACTTGCATTAAATGTCAATCTGGGTTTGTATACTTGTAAAGTACACTTGCACAATATATGCTAGGAAATTAACACTCAATCAAAAAGGAAATTAACCTATGGAAATGATTGCAATATTCAAAGAAAACCAATTAATGAAAAGATCTTAATGAGCACACACACACACAAGTTCTTTCTCAAAGACTATATCTATCAAAGCACCGAATTTAAAACTCTAAAGAAACAAGCTATTCTAATTCTATACTATCAAATCATTTTGAAATTATATTCTATCAAACATAAAGGTAAATCTCATTCTATTAGACTCGGAAATGAATTTGATCTACTGAACTTGAAAGAAATTCTAATCTATTGAACTTGAAAACAATTCTAATATATTGATCTTGGAATCAATTCTAATCTATTGAAACTAAATGGTTTGAAATTAAAATGCCTAAATCCTATTGAGATTACTGATGTGTGCATACTAAATAGAGCCAATCATAACTATCAAATTATCTATGAATCTGAAACTAAGCAACTTAAATGAAATCAACATAAAATAACATAAATAATATGCATAGAAAACGAAGCATCTAATCAAAATAATTGAAATAAGATTTGCAGAAAATGAACATAAAAGAAACTAATCTATTTTGCAGAAATGGAATACTGAACTACACGCATACTCACCAAGTGCCCATCATGAAGTGCATGAGAGGTGGAAATTTTAGGAAGTTATTGATCAAACTGCAAATCTCATCATGAAAGCACAACCATATCAAAGGATTGTATTAAAATCAATTGTATTCATAGCATCAAGCATAAGCATAACCAATCCTTATCATTCCAAAACTTAACATTGAAGCATGAGCGTAGCTCCTAAACTTAACAAACCTTTGAATGGAGAAGACACTCATATTTATACAAAAACTAACATCCACATTTCTCTCCTATATCCACAAATATCTCAAGTAGTTACAACCATGTGTTAACATCTAGCAAGTAACATCTCTTCATATCCTCTCACAAATATCTCATAGCTTTGATAGGAGACACATATCAAAACTCCCATGATTATTCTCTATGACATGTGCTTGATCAATGATCTCAAATCTTCAAGAATTTGAAGAGGAAATTCAAATTTGAGACTTAGAGGCCAAATATGATTGTGCTAGAATCTTCAAATAAACCTATACACATCATAAAAATCATCCAACTTTTATATATAAGTGAATACATGTTATTTCTCTAATATTTAACCAAAAAATCACTTAAAATACCAAAATAAATGTATTGGAAAATAATGTTTCTAAAATAATATTTAATCATGAAGGTGATCTTAGTGCATGATTATAGAGATGCGGAATATGGTATATACGAAAGGAAAATAGAAAAAAACAAGTGAAGTAATTGACATTTTGGAGACCCAACATTTCCCCCAACTGAAAATGTTGCATGTCCTCATGCAACTTTGCATTGGTTTTCATGGATTGGAGTCATCTTATTTTCTTCAGCCTTTTTTTTTTGTAGCCTTGAGGTGTGCAAGATTTGTCAAAAAATCATTTTTGTGACTTTGAAATACCTCCAAGACTTGCAAAGTCTTCTTCAATTATTTATTTTTCTTGATGAAAGAGATCTAAGTGGCAACTCTTGTGGTTGGTTCTTGTGTGACAACCATAAGTATTTCAAGTGTTGGTTATTGTGTGAAAACACTTTTCTTTTATTCTTTTTCTTGTTGCAACAAAGAATAATTGAAAAGATATTCATAATGAAGACCCATTCATATACATATCAATTGATGCTTTCTCATGATTTGAATCTTTTTAAAACATATATAACTTTAGAGAACCAAAAATGGAAACAACATTCAGTTTGGAGAATCATGTTGGTCAAGAATGTATGAGTTTATGGAATATGGAAATGAAAAATGGTAATAAATACCACCCCCTGCACCTCTCAATTGAAGGTTTTTTTTGTCCTTAGAAAATTGGGAAAGTAATGTGGCATGGGAAATTTTCCAAATACATGTCGTTTAGCATTCAAGGGATCAATAATTAAAAATTAGAAAGCGACATACCTTCACCTACCTAAAAAATCAATAAGCTATGCATTTGGGAGATCTTTGTTATTACTTTTGGATTTTGAAATGTGAAGTGAAAGAATCTGATTTGCTTCTTCATCTATTGGTTGTATGAATAGTGAACGAAATCTAAAATTGGAATCTTTGTGCCCATCTCTCAATCAATTCCATGCCACAAAGGTTTTTATTTCAATTCAGACTGTGATATGTGCATAAAAGAAATGGATCAGTTCACCACCTTATTGCCATACAAATCTCAGTTTTAGTTATCGATCCACAGCTTAGGCAGTTGGGTCGAGACCATTAAATTTCATTTGCAAGTTTATTTGGAGGCTAAACATATCAACCAAGAAATGGAAACAATGCACCATGGTTACATGCCACAGTTTGTTTTTGTTCTCGACCATGTTCATTTTCGTTTTTCGACCTTCATTTTATTATGATGGAGTAGGTTTATTGTTTCACATATTTTTATGGGTTTTGTTTTCATGCATTGGTGTGTTTTTAAATGTTGTTTTTAGTTTTGTTTTATATACTTTTTATCGTTTTTAGTTTTGTTTTATATACTTTTTATCGTTTATTTTTTATATTTGTTTTTATTGTTTTATGTCTTATTTAAAATAAAAAATTATTGTTTAATTGTTTAATGTTTTAATTTTTTGTTTGTTTGTTTTATGTTTTGATTTTATTTTTTTTTATTTTTATTTTGTTTTTTTTTTTTTTTTTTTTCATGTTTTTTTAATTTAATTTTTAAATGTGCATTATTTTGTTTTTTTTTAATTATTTTTTTATTAAATTTTTAATTATTTTTTTAGTTTTCTTTTCTTTTTTTAATATTTTTTTAGATAAAGAACTTAGTTTAGAAATCTATAAATAAAAAAAATCAGTTAAGATTTTTTTAATAAAAGAAAATTGTTTTAGTAAGATTGGAGACAAATGTAATTAAGTTGAAGATTAAAATCTAAGTAATTTATTTTAGAATGAATAATAAATTTAGATTTTCTAGTCATTTCTTTCAGATTTATGAATTTTATTTCAAAGCTAACTTATCCAATTTTCTTTTTTGATTTTCCATATTGCAACAAGGCGCAAGGAGAGGGCATACTCAAGAGATTTTTCAATTTTTTATACATTTGGAATTTGGAATTTGAAAAACAAAGTAAGAAGAATTGATCTCAAACATCAATTTCTAGCTCTCAAAACTTTGCTTGTTCTCCTTCTTCACACACATCTATTTGCTTATAGATCTTCCTACCAATGTTTAGTGAAAGAGGTGGCTCTTACTGCACCACCAAATGAAAATTTCTAAGAAAATAAATGAAATCAAACTTCAAAACAAAAACTCAAAAATCCACCAAGCTTGGTTTTATTGGTAAATTTTCTCCTATTCTATCTTGAAAAAATAAAATCTTTCGATCAAGTGTATGAGTATTTCCAATGAAGTCATTTACAGATCAAGATCTCTAATATGCTCACAACCATGTTTGAAAAATATACCTCAATGTTCACCAAGATATGAGAAACAAACTTTACATTTGGATTTGGTGTCAGGATTTGTTGAAGAATGGAAGAATGTTGTGGTGTAGTCACTTTTTGAAACCAATCTTCAATGTAGTCCTCGCTCTCCTGGTTCTCTTCTTTACTTATCATGCCTTGAATTTCTTTTGGAAGCTCTTCATTCTCTAAAAGGTACCAAGGATCTAGAGACAAACATGCCAAAAATTCTTTAATTTTTGGCTCAAATGGTTGGTCCTCATCAGCTATAGTCCATGGCTCTTGGCTCTTCTCCAAATGTTTGATCATCATTCTAGATCTCTTGTCCATAAATGGATTAGTATCGAAACTCTTATAGTACAAAAATTGATTGAAATTCATGCATCCTATTTATCATGCTTTACATATGTAGCTAAAAATGAGATTGAAAACTAAAAAGGCATTCTAAATTGAAAGCTAACACTTGTGTATACTTCCCCGATAACGCCACCAAAATGTTGGGTAATTTGATTGTGAGTTAAATTACTTGCATTAAATTTCAATCCAGGTTCGTATACTTATGAAGTACACTTGCATAATATATGCTAGGAAATTAACTCTTAATCAAAAAAAGGAAATTAACCTATGGAAATGATTGCAAGAATCAAATAAAATCGATTAATGAAAAGATCTAAATGAGCATACATACAAGTTATTTCTCAAAGACTATATCTATCAAAGCATTGAATTCAAAACTTGAAAGAAACAAACTATTCTAATTCTCTACTATGAAAGCTTTTTGAAATTCTATTCTATCAAACATAAAGGTAAATCCTATTCTATTAGACTCATAAATGAATCTGATCTATTGAAATTGAAAGCAATTCTAATATATTGAAATAAAATGACTTGAAACTAAAATGCCTAAAGCCTATTGAGATAACTGATGTGTGTATACTAAATAGATCCAATCATAACTATCAAATTATCTATGAATATGAAACTAAGCAACTTAAATGAAATGAGCATAAAAGAACATAAATAAAGTGCATAAAAAATGAAACATCTAATCAAAAGACTTGAAATAAACTTTGTAGAAAATGAACATAAAAGAAACTAATCTATATTGCATAAATGAAACACTAAAATACACGCATACTCATCAAGTGGTCATCATGAAGTGCATGAGAGGTGGAAAGTTCAGGAAGTTATTGATCAAACACCAAATCTCATCATGAAAGCACAACCATATCAAAGGATTGTATTAAAATCAATAGTATTCATAACATCAAGCATAAGCATAACCAATCCTTAACATTCCAAAACTTAACATTGAAGCATGAGCATAGCTCCCAAACTTAACACACCTTTGAATGGAAAAGGCACTCCTATTTATACAAAAAGTAAGATCCACATTTCTCTCCTAGATCCACAAATATCTCTTATGGTTACAACCATGTGTTAACATCCAACAAGTAACATCTCGTCATATCATCTCACAAATCTCTCATAGCTTTGATAAGAGACACATATCAAAACTCCCATGATTCTTCTCCATGACATGTGTTTGATCAATTATCTGAAATCTTCCTCAAATCTTTAGGAGTTTGAAGTGGAAATTCGAATTTGAGACTTAGAGGCCAAATATGACTGTGCTGGAATCTTCAAATAAATCTATACACATCATAAAACTCATCCAACTTTTATATATAAGTGAATACGTGTCATTTTTCTAACATTTAACCAAAAATTCACTCAAAATACCAAAATAAATGTATTGGAAAATAATATGTCTAAACCTATATTTAATGATGAATGGTCTTAGTGCATGATTATAGAGCTACAAAATATGGTAAGTACTCAAGGAAAATGAAAGAAAAGAAGGTGAAATTAATGACATTTTGAAGACCCAACATATGTATTGAAATAATTTTACCTTTTTAATATGTAAATTTCCATTATACTGATTCACCCCCACACCCACCACACCCCCCCCCCCCCACCCCCCCCCACAAGTATAGTAATAATTCCAACATAATAAATTTGGTAATTGTATGGAAGCTACTGGACTAGTTGGTGTAGCTTATCTCAAACTCAATCCCACATAGAGTGATAACAAGATAAGAGGGGAATAGATGTTCAAAATATTTATATATTTATCTTATATAATTTAGTTGTGTAGCAAGTACCATGGTATAATCATGGGTTGATTCATGGTATAGATGGGTTGATTATGGTTTGTAATGCCATTAAAAACATTTAAGAAGCAAGTGAAAACTTGGGCATGGGAGAGGTATGGATCACATGATCATAAATTAATTGAATTTGAAAGAGAAGTGTAGGAGGTGGTAGTTATACTTGGATATGGTGCTTCTGAAGAAAATCAGGAACCTAGATTAAAGCAACTTGAGGCTCAAAGGAGAAAGTTATTGTTGGACAAGGAGGTAGACTAGAGAATTAATAGTCGTGCCACTTAGATTAATATTGGGGGTAATAATATGAAGAAGTTTCATTCCTTTCGAATTGTTGAAGGAATTTTAAGATTATATGGGAGCCACAAGACCAAGGAAATGCTAAGATAAGAGGTTTTAAAGGTTTGGTGGATTTAGGGGCCCAAAATTTTGAAGGACAGTATAAGGAATCTAAAAGGGTGAATTTGATTGAGATTATGGAAATAATTTCCTATTTCCCAATAATGATACATGAGTACCTTAATGAGTAATTGTACAAAACACTAAGGAGGAGATAATTTCTATTTTACATACTCTTAAGAAGGACAGGAGACTTGGACCAAATGGGTTGTTAGTAGAATTTTATATAGAGTTTTTTTATATGGTTAGTGAAAAATTATTGAGAGTGGTGGAGGAAGTTATAATTTCAAAAAGGATAGATGAAAATTTGAATGAAACATTTATTTCCTTGATTACCAAATATAATTAGTTGGATTCTTTGTTGGGTTTCATCCTATTTCATTATGCAATTCCTTGTAAAATATTATAGCAAAATTGATAGCCCTCATATTGAAGCCAATCCTTTTGGATTAAATCTTAGATGAATAGTTTGGTCTTCTTTAAAGATGGTAGATTAATGAGACTGTTATAATGGGTCAACAGGTTTTTCATTCCATTGAACTCTCTCACGCAATAGAAATAGTAATCAAATTGGATTTATTAAAGGATTCGTGCCTACATGATTGTATATTCAATTATTCGTATTGCATATAGGCTTCTCACTACCATTTTTTAAATGGATCATGTGTTGTGTAACTACATATCATTTTACTATTATGATAAATGGGTTTATTTCTAATGTTTTCAAACCTATAAAAGGGCTTATGTAGGGATCCCCACCCTTCCCCTACCTTTACCGATTGGTGGTAGAAGGTTTGAGCATGTCCATATGGAAGGCATGGAGGGTGAGGGATATTTAAGGTATCCAATAACACTTTCTTTTTGTGGATGATTTCCTTATATGTTTGTTCTGATAAAGTAGAAAAGACACTTAGGTTTAGGAGTTATTGCAATTATATAACAAACCTATAAGAATGGAATCGAAAAAAGCTAAGTCTACCATGCTTACTTCAACATCTATGGAGGATTACGTTACTATATTCAAAGGATTTATTCCCTACCAATGTTTGTATTTGAATGAGGATGTTAAGTAAATTGGCTTTACATTAAAACCCAACTGTTATGGGAAGACATATTGGTGGTGGTTGGTTTCCAACATCGAGAAAAGAATTGGACTCCAGTGTAGTTGGGGTCTATCAAGAGCAGGTTGATTAGTTTTAGTCAAGTTAGTATTTTAGTCCATTCTTGTATATTGACACACTCTTATGCATAGTCCATAAGGTATTCTAGAGAAACTTTGGAATTTCTATAGTTTTTGTGGCGAGGTAGTTGTTAGGTCCCTATAGTACTAGTGTATTTTGTTATTATTATTGTTATTGTAGCCCCTTATTGTTATTTTTGTACCCATGTTGTTCCCATATTGTTATTATTGTGCCCCATAGAAGCCCACTATTGTTAATGTTGTGCCCTTACATTATTATTGCTATGTCGGCTCTTATTATATTGTGACCCCTTAGACTCCTATATATAGAAAGGAGGTCTTGTCATTTGCATCATCCAAGAATTGTTCATTTGTGTAATATAAATGAGGTTTCCCCCTCGAAGAGCCTATTTTGAATTCGTTGATCTATCTCATTCTTCTATTTTGTGAGCTGGTTGCATAACAATTGATATCAGAGCTTTGGATTCTAGGGTTTCAATGCTTCAAACAAGACATCGTGCAATGTTGCCTATAACTTTTTTTCTATGAAGCTTCAGAAGCTGAAATTAAAACCCATTTGATCCAAAATCGTGATGAACCTTGGGACCAAATTTCAGATCTTGTATCGCTATATTTTTGAAGATATGAATTGAGGAAGTTAGGGTTTTTTCATGCTCCCAAATTCAAACTCAAATAGGTCACCGTGGGAAACTCGTTATAACTTTTTCTCTGAGCATCAAATTGAAATTTCGTAAATAGTCATAAGACAAGGACATACTGTAGTTTTTTTTATATCATTTTTAGGTTTGAAGGTAGAAACAGTGATACATGGCACTTCATACAAGTTCGCTCTACTGAACCAGTCTATAATCAAGTCATTGTGAGAGATATGTCATAACTCTTTCTTGGAGAATCCAATCCAAATCAGACTTGTGGGGTTGGAAAGAGGACACATAAGGCTATCGAAGGACGAAATTCTAGAACTTGGAGATCTGAAATTACATATATACAATGGATTCAATATTGAGCTCCTACAAAGAGAAACAAAAGTGTGTTGTCTTTTTAAAAATTTTGCATAAGTTTGGTTTGAATTTTTTTTATTGAAGTGATTCAAAGGGAACATTGAATCATATTTATCATTAATTGATGCCCCAATGAAAGAAAATGGAAACACCTAGTAAGCAATCTGAAATATCTAGCATGACTCATAAAGAAGAGGAAGAAATTCAACATCATATATCAAAATTACGAGACCAAGTGCAACAAATTTCACTCTCACAAAAAGTAACAGAAGCTAAGATGGATGGTTTAAAGAAAGGTGTGGAAGATAAGATGAATGGCGTGGAATCTAAGATGGATGGCATGGAAGCTAATATGGATGGTTTTGAAGTAAACATTGAAGATTTGAAGAAAGACATGGAAGGTTAGAAAGGAGGTTTGACAAAGTTGCTACAAGAATTGCTTCCTAATGGCGAAAAGGTAGTAGCTAAAACTCATGATGAGAACAAAATAAATGTTAGTCATTGTTTCATAGACTCTAACACTAGATTGAAGAACCACCATGTTCCAAAGATTTATATGAGGAAGTTTGATGGCAAGGATCTTGTAACATGGATACTACAAATGGAGCAATATTCCGATCTCCATAATGTGCAAAACACACAAAAGGTACACATTGCGACTTTATATTTGGAACCCAATCAATTTGTATGGTATCGGTGGCTTTTCTCTCGTAAAAAAATTGTCACTTGGGCAATTTTTATGGAAGAAATGATAGCACATTATGAGGATACAAAAATCAACACCTTTTTTAGCCAATTGATAAATCTAAAACAAAAGGGTTCAATGGTGGAGCACATTGAGGACTTCCAAAAGTTGAATATAATGGTAAAAGATATTCCAGACGAAAACAGGATTGATGTGTTCATAGGGACTTTAATGGATTGTCACGTGGAAAGAGTCGTTAGTGCGGACACAACCGACCTTCCTAGAAGCCTAAGACTTTCTAATGAAAAACAAGACAAATAAGAGCAATCCTTCCCTAAATATGCTTTTACAATATGAGAAATCAAGTGTTTAGATCCTACCTGTAATCCAACGTTGTTGTAGTAGTCCAGCTTCGTTGATCCGGATGAGCTCCTCCTTCCCTTCGAAACCTGCATTCACTAACAATCAAACGATTAAATAGCACCTGAATATCACATAAAATAAAACATATTTAACATATAGACCAAGGAGTATATGAAACAACTCATAAATAACAAATTGTTGAGAAGAATGGACTAATTTGTATTAAAAGGTAACAAAAGGAACCATTACAACCTGAGCCTTGGTGTTGTGCAAGCTCCTCCCAGGGTCCACAAGAGTTCTCCTTTACTCTGATCAGCTCACCCACTTCCAAATAGAACAAGCAAATATGGTAATCTCTCCTCACAAGCTTCTACAAGGAAGTCCTAATTCCAGCAGCATCTACCCTTAGGAATGTTCAGCTTTCAACCTCCCCTCCCTTTGGCCCAATGCATGTATTTATAGTGCTCTAGAGGAAGTTATTCAGGTCCACCATCAATGGGATAAGCCCCTCTTTGGATGGGATAGCTCCCCTCTTGATGGGATAAGTTCCTCTTTGGTAGGGATACATGAACCATCTGGAGGCGCTTCATACACGTCAAACAAGCTTCTAGAAGAGTCTAGAAATGACCACAAGTAACTTTTTTAGAGTGAAACTTGCGACTTTTGACCTTTACAGGAGTACGCACCCACCCCTTTACATACAGAGCGTACAAGTACGCAGGTATTGTGAACTTGGGTTGCGTACACGCAGGTAAGGCTAAGAGAAACTGCGTACCAGAGATAATTGACTTTTAATGACTTTTCTCTCTTTCTTGAAGTTTTACATGAAGAGCAGAGGCATGAGACTTGCCAAGGAGGATAGTATGACAGTGGATGGAGCCATACTAACTGCAAATAGTCATGGTGACATTTTTTAGTGTAACAGATTGCCCCCTAAAGTGCGAAACCTGTAGTAGATTAGGGTTTTATATGATCTAGGAAGGGTGAAGTACTTTATCATTTCAAGGAGTATCTTGCGGAGGACCCGGTCAGAACCTGCAAATGTTCAACACAAAATACATATATAAGGTGATATCATCGCTGAGGTAGGCATTCCCATACTCAGATTGAAAACTTTAACTAACAATCTAACTACTGCTCTGATACAAGAATGATTTTTTAGTACATCACAATCATAGACTTTTGTAGACACAGTATGGACGCAGCCATCTGTTTATGATTAGTATATTATATAATGAATACAAAACTCCTCGCAGCCTGGATGGTGGAAACTAGATCCAGGGTCTTCATTTCTACTTCCCGAATTGGTACGATTCTATCCATGCGAATAAATGAGTTGATGTCGAGCATGGTAGAAACCACTTGATTACCGGTCAATGATGTAAACCGTTAACAAGTGTGAGAGAAACCACCAGTGATGTCAATGGTTCTCAAAGTACCCAGTACAATCCATGAAATGTGAATGAATGAGTTGATGTCAAACACGTCACGGAATCCTTTGATCGAAATTCAATGATGTAAACTGTCGTCAAAGGCGAGAAACCTGCCATTGATGCATGCAGACTTCAAGGTACTGACGATTTCTAAGTCATCTTTCCAGATAATGTGCTGATGTCGATTGAAAGCGACCCGTTGCAGGCAAGCCCACAACACGAAATCATTGTTCAAGTTGAAGAAATGTTGCTGTAAGGACTGACTCAGGGATGGTCAAATGGATGACAAGTATTTTGCATATGAATGGTTTATTTGCAGAGACCTCTTGAACACATAACGACACGACAGATGGCTTGGTGACGATTGACCCAAAGTTAATACCCGGAAACGGTTGAAGACTTTCAAAGTGGTTTGATCAACTTTAAGGCAAAGGATTTCCCAACCCAGGTGAATGAAAAGTGTCGTGTTCAAGAGCGGTGATAAGGTTCTTCTGTAATAAAGGATAACAAATAGGTTCATTCTTCTCTCTTTTCCCCCACCATTTCTGGCAAGTACCTCTTTATTTTTTACAAGCTTGAGGAGGATAACATATGCTTGATTATAAGCTCATCCTTCGGATGAGTCCAACTTAGTTTAGATTCGGACCCTAAGAAGGAGTGGTCCGTTCCTGTTTGTAATCGAACAGGTCCTTTACTGTGAAATTTTAACGAGTCCAATATAGGAGAAACTCGGCGTTTTTCAATTTTAGAGAGTCTGAAAAAACTAAAGGAGACTCCAAGGTGAACTTTTTCGTAAGTTTGTGTCTCCCAAGCCCGAAAAAGTATAAAATAATACCTGAGAGAATCGCTTGATCTTGCAACCAAGGAGTACTTTCATGATTAATGCCTTTGACCTGAAAAGTAAAAAGCGATCAGAGGCATGTCGTTTTATTTCCAGTATCGAATTTGAAACGACAAAAATCCGGCAATCTTTTCTTGTTTTTACGGTCAGAAAAGGGCTGTAAGAGGACCGTCTTTTAATTCCATTTTAACGAGTGTAAAAGAAACGCTCGGCAATCTTTTCATGTTTTAGGAGTCAGAAAAGGGCTTAAAAGATGACTCTGATGCCTTGGTTCGTGAAAAATGATGATTTTACCCTAAAGTCCTTTTGTCCTGCACAAAAACAACACATTACTCATACCTGTTTAAGATGGGCAAAAATACATTGAAAAATATCTTTTCATGGTAAAAAATAAACAAACTTAGCATTCATTCATCCAAAAAACCTATAAAAAGACTTTTTACCATGTCATTTTTACCATTTTACTATTGAGGTCGAGAAAAGGGCTTTTGACAAGAAACTTCCCGTGGACTTTGCGGAGAATCCGACTGTCGGAATCGAACGCCATCTCTTTTAGGTATTTCACAACATCCTCCTCTTCAATTTCATCCGTTTAGAATTTCATTTCAAGTCTTAGTTTGATTTTTTAGAGGGTTTTGGGTTTTAGGGTCCGCTTTTCGGGGGACGCAGGTGCCCCATGGGCGACCTGCGTACCCCGACATTTTCGTATATGGGAAAAAGGTCAGAGTACGCAGCCCACCTTCAGAACAGCTGCGTCCCGCCGCTCTGTTTTCTGAACGCGGGGTGCGTACTCCGCGTAAAGCGGATTTTCAAACCCCAAACACAAAAATCAACCATCAAATCTTAATTTTATGAATTCTAATCAATGTTTTTTGGTGTGTAGATTGCCCACCATGCTAGATTGGCGTGAAAGAGAACACGAAGATGTCAATTTGGTCGCAATAGGTCATCAACCTTCCATTGATGCTTTAAAGGCATGCGGTCTCTACAAGTACTGGGCCATACTTGGCATGAGGGCCCAGGTGCCATTCTTAGAGTGGCTGGTTGAAAGGTGGGATATTCAGGATCAATGTTTTTACATCGGAGAACACCAGCTCGAGATAGAGTCCTCCGACATATATTTTCTCACTGGCTTGCCTAACAGGGGCGAGCAACTCTCTCTATTCGGGACTAGGCCGGGTGGCCAATCCCTTGCTAGTCTCCGGCTAGAGTGGTGCAAAAATCAAAACCAGGAGAAGGGGATAGAAATCAAATACATTTCCCGACCTGAACTTATGGTAATTTCATTTACAGTTACCAGACTTTGCGGTGCTGCCGCTTTGCACATAGCCACTAGTTCCCAAATGCGGATGGCTATAGATTGCTTTCGAGGCACCATTTTCAACTGGTGCGATGCTGTGTTGGCCAATATGAAGGGCCAACTAACTAGGGCAAAGAACGGACAACTGAAGACCTTTGGATATGGGCCTTTAGTTGTGAGCTTTGCCCTAGAGAGAGTTCCAATGCTGATCCCCCAGCATCTTACAGTTCCAGTTGGGCCTCCTCGGGAGCCTAAGTTGACGAGATGGGTTGCGGTAATGGCCCGGCATCCTGATGAGGGAGCAGCAGTTGTTCGATTTCCTGATGGTTACTTTCACTGGCTGGAGAGCCAGGTCTTTGCGATTCAGGATTTTCCTTATGCCGGAATGGATTTTCGCAATGATCCGGACATGGTTCTTCCACAGGGAGAACAATGGGACGACAGAGGTACTTCATTTTTCACAAGTTTTTAAATTATCTATTTTTTTTTTGTTTTTATATATCGTCTCAAAACTGACAGCAAAAAAAATTTCAAAATGCAGATGTAGGCCCACGGCGTCCGGCCAATCTCCGGGCTTTTGAGAGAAGAGTACCAGCTGCACCGGCACCAGCCCCACAGGATGCGGCCGCAGAGACCTTAGCCGAGCTGGAACAGGACTTAGAGCGTCTCACGGCGGGCATACCAGAGACGACTATAGACGACATTCCTATCCGACTTCGGCGCTATGTGGTCGCAGTCCCAGGACCTTTCAAGAGGTTCCTGTGTAGGGTAGCGCGGGCAGTGGTCTCGTATAGAGAGCACCACCAGTGATTGGCTAGTCATTTTTGTAGACACATGTGACATTTTTGGTTTTTTGTACTTATCATTTTTGCCGATCATAAGGTGTTTTTCAACCTATGATCGAAGACGATGTATATTTTTTGACACACTCCTATCTATATATATATCATTATTACCGGCTTATTTTGTTAAACATGTGTGATGAAATGTTTATAAATTTACATTTATGATTGTTACAAATGTCTATTTAACATTCGAGACGCCATTGCATCTGCTAATGTATTTAAAGACCTTGGAATATGTTGATATTCAATGTAATCAAATTCACGTTCCAAGAGACGCACTCTCAAAAACAATCTTAATAACACTGGATTTCTAATGGCATAGACTCTATTAAGCTGTAATACAATGAGTTCAGAATCTAACCTCACTATCAAACTCCGAATCCCAAATGAAATAGATTCAGATAATAATTCAATCACTGCACTGTATTCTGCAATGTTGTTTGTTGTTTGACTGAGGCTCACCCCATGCATAGAAACTAACTCGTCAGAGGGCGAATAGATAACCCAAGCTGCGGAAGAGATATTCCGTGTACTACGACAAGCACCATCAACAAATCCAATGTACGTTTGGAGAGGCGTCGACATCTGCAATATCAAGAGTAAAACCAAGATAAGCCAGAATAACGACAAAAAACACACTCTATAAGCTAAGCACACTGTCTAAACTAAGCAAACATACCAGCTAGAAAGAAAAATTAAGCTAACTAACCTAACTGAATCTCCATACCCACCATTTAAGCATAATACCTCTTTAGGTAAAGTCCATTTCTGGGCTTACCCAAAGAGTCCCCATCAAAATCTACCAGCTCATAGGCCCCTTTTGCTAGCTTTCGCTTGACAATGTAGGGCCCATGCCATATGGGAATGAATTTTCCAGCACCTAATTTATCGTTAGCTTGATCATATAATAGCACTAGGTCTCCTTCCGAAAAATTACGAGGGGTCACGTTACGATCATACTGAGCTTTCATTCTTTTTGCGTGAGTCTCGATTGCCAAAGCAGCATCACGTCGAGTCTCATCTAATTTAGCTAAGTATAACAGACGCTTCTCCTCTTCGGAAGTAGCTGGGAGTAATTCAATAGCCATTTGAAGTGATGGCATTTCGCATTCAATGGGCAACACTGCTTCCAAATCATAAACTAGTTGGAAAGGAGTGAACCCTGTTGATGTTTTCACTGAGGTTCGGTACGCCCAAAGCGCTGAAAATAACATGTTATGCCAATTCAACCGATGAATACCAATGATTCATCAGATCATGATAACTAGAACTTTGCTGATGGATTCAACCAAACCGTTTGCTTGGGGATAATAAGGAGTAGAACTATCATGGCGTAAACCATGCTGGCTTGTAAGTTCTGTCATCATAATGTTTCGAAAATGGCGCCCATGGTCAGTGATTATCGCTTATGGGACACCAAACCTAGCAATAATATGATTGAATACGAAAATCGCAGTTGTCTTGCCATCTGCCTCGAATGTAGGCATCGCCTCAGCCCACTTAGTAAAATAATCAACCGCAAGGATGATATACACATGCCCCCCGGCCGAGTGAGGGTTACATGTAATAAAATCGATACCCCATTTAGCAAAAGGACCAACGGCAATTATAGGGTGGAGAGGAGCAGGTGGTGCGCGCATCTTACGATCAAACAATTGACAGTTGTGGCATTTGCGGACCGCAATGATGCAATCTTTAAACATGGACGGCCAGAAATAGCCAGCACGCAACACCTTCTGAGCTGTGGCATACCCAGACATATGACCGCCACATGCTCCAAAATGACAGTCATTCAAAACCCTTTCTGCCTCTTCATGAGTTAAGCAACGACGAAAAACCAAGTCTGCCCCACGACGATAAAGAGTATCTCCAATAATTTTGTATTGTTGGGACTGGAATCGAATTTTCCGGCGTTCCGACATTGAAGCTTCGGGCCGAAAGGATTGGGTTTGGAGATAGACGATTATATCCCCATACCACGGATCTAAAGTGCTGATAAGAAACAAAGATTCGTCCGCAATGGGCTCCTCTGCCACTGTTTCTGTGTCAGCACGCGGGAAATCACACATTAACTCGGCAAAAACTAAGGATTTCTTAGACTTGGACTTTTCGAACTCCAAATCGAACTCCTGCAGGATAACAATCCATTTGGAGTACTTGCCCCCTAGCAATTGTTTAGTCAGAATATAGATCATAGGGTTGCAATCCGAAATCACTGTAGTTTTACGGAGAAGAATGTAGTGACGAAATCGCTGGACAGCTTGAACGGCTGCCAGTGCCAACTTTTCCACATGCGAGTACTTTAGCTCGGTTGGATTCAACGTCCGACTGAGGTAATATATCACATGTTCCGTTCCGAATTCGTCTTCCTGAACTAAGACCATTCCAATGGTGGAGTGGGAGGCGGCGAGATACAAAAAGTAGTCCTGGTTGTAGTTGGGAGGATGCAGCAACGGTGCATGGGTCAACGCGTGCTTAAGTGCATCAAAAGATTTCTGAGCTATCTCATCCCAAGAAAATTGAGCGTTTTGTTTCAACAACCGGGTGAAACCCTTTGTAACCTCGGCGTAGTTAGGAATGAATCGACGTAAAAAGTTTGCTTTCCCCTGCAAACTTTGGAGTTGGCGCAAACTCGAAGGAGGAGGCAATTTGACGATGGCTTCGACCTTCGAGGGATCGACCTGGATACCGGCTTTTGAAACGACAAATCCTAGCAATCGTCCCACTTCTATGCAGAAGACACATTTGTGTGGGTTCAACCGAATTCAATAATGCCGACACCTCATAAAAATAGCGCGTAAGTGGACGAGGTGATCAGCTCGATGTAAAGAATGAGCAGGCAAATCATCGAGATACAGTTGCACAATGTGTTTGATGTCGTGAAACGCATAAGACATTGCCCGTTGGAAAGTGGCTCCGGCATTCTTGAGTCCAAAAGGTAATTTGCAGTAAGCAAATGTCCCCCAGGGACAAATGAAAGCCGTTTTTGGTTGATCGGCAGGTAGAATATTGATTTGGTTGTAACCGGAAAAACCGTCCATAAAGGAAAATATTTCACTATCGACACAATCATCAATTATTTGATCGATATAGGGCGTGGGATAGTTGTCCTTTGGACAAGCACGATTTATATCCCTATAGTCGATACATATTCTTATTTTTCCTTGTTTCTTGTTAACCGGAACAATATTCGATACCCAATCCGTTAACGGGATCGGATAAATGAAACCTGCTTTCAACAGCTTCTCGACTTCTGCTTTAATCGCAGCCGCTTTCCTAGGGTGTATCTGACGCAGACGTTGCTGAACAGGTTTAGCGTCCGGGTAGGTCTTGATTTCATGAACATCAATGGAGGGATCAATTCCTGGCATTTCCTCATAGGACCAGGCAAACACGTCGCGGAATTCTTGAAATAGGACCTTGTATGTTTGAATTTCGTTATCTGTACACGAGGCACCTATATGAATGTTCTCAATAATTCAGGTTTTGACTGAAATGTCAATGGCAATAGTTTGGGAAATGTTTCCCAAATTCAACTCTGAATCAGGATGTTTCATGGGATTCTGAGCGTCCTTGACATATTCAGCTGTAAAAATTGATGAAAAATCATTTTCAAAGTCATCACCCTCAGGTAAAAACGAAGATCTATGATGAAGATCTTCCCATGGTAGATCGTCTACACTTAGGATTTCGCGAAGTTGTTCGTCAGATGACACAACTTCAGGAAACGTTATCCTTTCTGAGGTCGATGTGAAAAGTGATTCCTCACGGACCACATTCATTTGGTCGATTTGGGTTGAACTTGAGTCGGAAAAAGACTACACGGCCTCATAAGCAATTTCATATGGACTCAAAGGCATTGCATCACCGAATGAGTCTATCTCAGATTCAGATGGGATAATCCAAGGATCATCGTAAATAATAGTGTCTGAAGTAATCATATGAATGGATGCGAATGAAGGGTCTGCATTGATCGAAGGAAAAGGAAAGGTTCCCAGTAAACCAGAATCTTTAAATAATCCTACACCAACATCCTTGTAAGGGATAGTCGTTTTACCGACATGCTGGATACTCTCTGAAGAGGCTGGGTCGGATGAAAAGTAAGCCAGCTGGTCTATCGTCACAATCTTACCATTGTGTGGAAACTTTATAACTCTGAAGACCGATGACACGACCGCCGTCATAGCGTAAGACCAACTGCGACCCAAAAGAAGGTTGTAGTCTAGAGGGGCATCAACCACCTCCACATCCAGACTAACGGTTTTTCCTTCAACCCCTATAGGCAAATCCTATAGAATGCCAAACGGATGGAACCCACGGCCATCAAAGGCCTTAAGAATCGTCGGGGATTGGTTCAGTGAAGGAGAACCAAGCGATCTCCAACACTGAATCGACATAATACATGTAGAAGCTCCTTCATCAATTACAGTCCGATGGATTGGCCTGTTTTTGACTATCACTGGAATCTGGAAGGCCATCTGATGAGGGAGCCGCGGTGTACTATTTTCTAGATCAAAGATTATCAGGTTCGGGTCCTGAACATCAACAGCTCCTATAGCCGACAAAAGTAATTTTCTCTGTGCTGGGCATGATTGCAGCACTTCCAAAGCCGACATTGTTGAGGGTGAAACAGCTAAATCCTCAACAATGTTGTAATTCTGGGCTGCTCTCGCATGTGGATTGAAAGCAGACCTTCGAAGTACACCCTTGGCGGGCGGTTTTATTACTAAGTCAGGGTTAGGTTTCTCGATCTGTAGTGGATCGGAACCGGGAGCTGAGGTTGATGGATTTGAATGAGAAGATTCTACTTCTTTCGATCCATCAACAGGACTTTTACTACCATAATCTTGTGATCGAGTCGCAATCCGTACATGAGACATCATCAATATGGGTTCTTCACTGGCATTCGAGGAAGAACCTATCATTTTACCCTCCTGCTTTGGAAATGGATCTTTCAAAACAGTAGGAGTTGGGGAACCTTTAACGATTTTCACAACCTCCGCCCGATGAGGGCAATCTCTTGTGAAATGATCTTCTTCACAAATTAAGCAAGGATAGCGAGGTTTGCGCTTTTCGTCGTTAGATTCCGACTTCTCTTTTTTCTCCTTTGGAGCCTTGTCTGCTTTATCCTTCTTCTTGCCTTTCTTCTTACCACCGTTTTTTGATTTAGCCGTAGATGACTCTACAGCGTGAATGTCGGCGGTAATTTCAGGAGAAGATTCTCCTGTCGGGGAGTCAGGTAAGGTTATTATTGGAGAAGAATTCTTTGAGGATTTCTTCTTACTTTTAGTATTCACCGTACCAATCATGCCATCAGCAGCATGAGACCCCGAAGGAGCAGCAGCGATTTGATTCGACTTAGGAAGATCTGGGATCTTCTCGTGCAACTTACCCGACTGAGTGTAAACTAAGTCAAGGTACTGGCCTTGAGCAATGACTTGCTCCTCAGTAACTACTCCGGCCTTAGCTACATCTTCAGTAATCTTCGGTAATAATGATTTTACAAACCATTCAGCTAAGATCTGGTTCGGGATAAAAACTTTCACTAAACGTCTTCGACGTCTCCATTCATGAATATGATCGGAAATATAAGTGGACGTCGATTGTTTTAATGAAGTTAATAACTCAGTACCATTATCGTATCTGACCGGCAATTGAAAATGAGTTAGGAACGAGGTAGCTAACTGGATGAAATTGTAAAAAGAGGCCCGTGGTAACTCAATGTACCACTTGGCCGCGAGACCAATGAGCGTATGCTGGAAAAGACGTAAACGGATCGAATCATCCGAGATAGAATTTGAAGCACACCAGAGGTGGTAAGTCATCACATGATTGGACGGATCCTCTCCAGACTTACCTTCGAACTTGGGTATATCACTGGGCAACTTATTCGGCATTGGCGGCCAGAACGGAAGATATTGTATTGGATCGTTCATTAGGCGCGTCAAGTCGGGTAAATCCAAAGTTGCGATAAACGGTAACTGCCGGTTAGGATCTCTAAAACTCTGGGTCACAAGACCAGTCCCAGGAGGAGGATATCCAGGATAACTTGGAACAGGAATCGCATTCGGGATATTATATCCTCCTGGAAAACCAGGATTAACCGGATCGTACTGGGGTTGTTGAGGTTGGTGATAAGTGTACCCAGGATACGGTTGATACTGGTAAACCGGTTGTTGGACAGCAGGACCGAATTGGTACTGTCCCTGGTACTGTTGGTAGGTAAATTGAGGTTGACTTGTTACAACAGTACTTAAACCAGGCTGCCCTACACGCATCTGGACCGTGGTTTGAATCGTAGATCCGGACAACGGTACAGATGTCTGAGGAGTGGTTGCAGAGACAGTAGAAACCGGAGCTGTCGATACTCCAGAAGTAAGTGCGGTAGGTGTTGCGGTAGTTGCAGCAGTCGTTTGAGATGGAGTACTAGGTGTAATTGGCGGCTGAGTAACTACCGAAGTTACAGAAGTTTGAATATTTGACTGGACAGGCTGCGGTTGTTGGGGTGAACCAGAAACTACGGGTTGTCCAGTTTGAGGTAACAACTGTATACTTGGCTGCAACACCTGTTGACCTTGTGATGGATCCCACACTATCATTCCGGGGTATTGACCTGTAACAGGTTGAGGATACTGAGATCCATAACCAGATTGAGGATAGGATTGATAATTGAAAGGCAGAGTTCCCATACCTTGAACATATGACTGACCTTGAGGTGGTTGATAACCTTGACTCGAGTATTGACCTTGAGGTTGATAACCTTGGGGTAAATACTGATACTGGGGTTGACCTTGACATTGAGGTTGATACCCTTGAGGTTGATACCCTTGAGGTAAATATTGATACTGAGGTTGACCCTGGGGTACATATTGAGGCTGGGGTTGACCTTGAAGCATGTATTGTACTATGGGTACATACTGGCCTTGAGGTTGCCCCCCAGACATGATTTACGTACCTTGAGGTTGCCCCCCAGGCGTTAACTGAGGCTGCCCCCCAGGCGGTAACTGGCCACCTTCAGGTTGAGAAACGGGAATTGAACCTGACATCATGTAAATGTCCCCTACACCCAATGGTTTATTACCATTGTTTCCAGCTAATAACCCATGATCAATGGGTTGAGGAGATGCCCCCGCAAAGGTACCAGAAAGTGACTGATACCCGGCGGGAACAGAAGGACCGCCGTGCAAAAAAGATTCAGGAGATTGAGTGAACACAGATGACTGACCAGACATATTTACAGGAGTATAAATACATCTAGGTGGAAAAGGAGTACGAGGTGGAGAAAAACCTATCCCTGAGTTGTCTAAATAATTGGTTAACGAAAGGTACCAAATAGTACTTCTAGGAGGACTGTAAAAGATAGATTCACGCTCCCTTAGATCAATAGTAGGTTGATCTTCAAGGATAGATACGCCTAATTCTTCCTCTGGAGCAAGTTCTTCAATAGCTATCAAACCAGTAGGAAGATTTTCGGTGATGACTCTTTCTACCCTAGGTGAATCTGGTGCACTAGAAGTTGGAGTAACAGGTTCAGATATTTCAGGTTCTTCGCCTATATCACTAGTAGATGAAAAACTACCAGAAAGCTCAGAAACTGCAACAGCTTCAGGATTATAACCTGTTTCTAGACTTTGGAAATCTTGATGGACTACCAACGAAGACTCTCCTTCTTCAGGTGAACCTACTCTACTGCCACTAGGAGGAGTTACAAGGACCTTTAAACCTTCGTAATGACTCGGGACGTCTTGAGGAGGCTCACCCCGAAGTCTACGGGATTTCCTCAACAATTCGGCCACAGAAACAACCTCAGGAGACTTGCCCTGAAGTCGACGGGACTGTCTCGGTAATTCTGCCACAGTTAAAATCTTTTAACTACTGCACACGCAAACAAAGTAAAATCTCAAAGCAAACCACCTAAAGTCTCTAAAGAACCAAACAAACTTGAATCACACGCCTAAAGAATCTAGGGCGTCAAACCAAGCACAAACAGTAGCCTTCCGGACCAAAAACGCTAGTTGGAGATGAAACCCAACATCGCCGGATTCAGTACAGAAGTGGTGGGTGGAACAGTTACCCCGGCAACCTGCTTAATGAATAGACCAGCACAAGTTCCTCCACTTTAACCGTCTCGAGTGAAGTGAACCCCCCGGAAAATCCAAGTGAGTCTAGCTGACGTCTGCTCCAGGTACAGTGGGATCTTCCCTCCACCATCACCTCGGTAGAATCCTAAATATAATGGTCACTAAGGTTACCAACAGCAACAAATGCACCTGGGGGAACAGTCTACACTCCGACAGCACGCAAGGGCAGAGTATCAAGCTCAATCCCCTTGTCGGCTCCTTGACAATAATCCAAGGTTTACCGACAAGTGACCCCTGGCTCCTCGACAATGGTTAATCCGAGGTTTACCGTTTGTAATACGTGCGTGTCTGGCGTCGTTCCCAACGAGGGAGGATTGATCCCCTCACTGATTCGGACACGAGCTCGTGCTTTTCCTTTAAGAGGAGCTTTCCCAGAGTACAAATGAAACAATTGGATTTATTCTACCACAAGATAAGCTACTTGTTTGGTTTTGTTGTCTTGGAGAGTTAATTACTCTCCTACTCCAAGACACTAGCCTGATCTAAATTGGTGTTTCAGAGTCCTAGTAAATAAAAGTTACTAAGTTGATTTTACTTTAAGCGTTAATTTTATGGTTTTTCTTAAAGACAAAAAGGTAGTGGAGATGAAACTAGTGGTGTGTAGACTCGACTCGCAACCACTACAAAGATGCACCTAAGATGATTTACACTACTTTTCTTTTTTCAATGAATCTCCTAACTAAGAGAGTTGGAAAATGCAAATTTTATAGAAAACAACTTTCTTAGTAAAGACAATCAAAGAAACAATCTCTTTATCTTTTCAAAACACACAACTCATGACCACTAATTACTCTACGAAATTTCCTTTTTCTCCCAAAAGTTTACAAATGCTACCAAAGCAAACTTTTTCCAAAATAATTTTTGTGTTTTTTCTACATTAAGAAAGCAAGTAAAAACTATTTGTCAAACAACATTTTAACAAATCTAAGACAATCAAATCAAATTCACTCAAAAGCAGATCAAAAGGAAATTTACCTAAAAAGCAAAAAATAATGAGGACAAAAGCCTACAAGGATAATTCCCGAATGTTTTACTCAGTCAAAATGCAACTAAGGATCAGTTCATGCAGAACCATAAACTAATCAAAAAACAAAATCAAAATCTTCTTGTTCTTTTTTCTCAAGAATGAAATTCAAGGTTTTAACAAACAAACTTTTCGAGATTCGCAAAGAGAAGACACAAAGGTAGGTCTCTCACAAGGGTGGCTTCTATGACAGGCCCGACTCCTAAGAGGACTGATCAAAACCAAGGAGATCCAAAGTTTGACAACCTCTAACGCCAAAGTCACTACAGGACCAGTTAAAAATCAAACCCTAAGGCAAAAATCCCTATGAATTCCACCAAAACCCTCGACACTAACAGGACAAGTTCAGGTGAAGATCTCTGACAGTAAACTGATGGATCTGGGCAGTAAAAACAAAATCTAAAGAGCAGAAAGAGGAAAAATGGAATTTTCTCAAATTTGACAGGGGTACGCAGGTGATCTGTTGACACAGGCGCGGGTACGCCCTGTGCACAAAGACGCAGTGCGTACAAGTACGCACTGTGTCAAAATCAGAGACTGCGTACTGCTGGCAAAGCTAAGAAAAATAAAAATCTAAATTGACTCTAAGCTAACCCACCCAAATACACAGCTAGACAGCCAAAAATCAGAAAACAAGCGATTTTTCTCAGATCAAAATATCAAATCAAAAAGAACTCAAACACATTCATGGATTCCCCAGTATGGTCGCCATTTTGTCACGCGGAAAGAGTCGTTAGTGCGGACACAACCGACCTTCCTAGAAGCCTAAGACTTTCTAATGACAAACAAGACAAATAAGAGCAATCCTTCCCTAAATATGCTTTTACAATATGAGAAATCAAGTGTTTAGATCCTACCTGTAATCCAACGCTGTTGTAGTAGTCCAGCTTCGTTGATCCGGATGAGCTCCTCCTTCCCTTCGAAACCTGCATTCACTAACAATCAAACGATTAAATAGCACCTGAATATCACATAAAATAAAACATATTTAACATATAGACCAAGGAGTATATGAAACAACTCATAAATAACAAATTGTTGAGAAGAATGGACTAATTTGTATTAAAAGGTAACAAAAGGAACGATTACAACCTGAGCCTTGGTGTTGTGCAAGCTCCTCCCAGGGTCCACAAGGGTTCTCCTTTACTCTGATCAGCTCACCCACTTCCAAATAGAACAAGCAAAGATGGTAATCTCTCCTCACAAGCTTCTACAAGGAAGTCCTAATTCCAGCAGCATCTACCCTTAGGAATGTTCAGCTTTCAACCTCCCCTCCCTTTGGCCCAATGCCTGTATTTATAGTGCTCTAGAGGAAGTTATTCAGGTCCACCATCAATGGGATAAGCCCCTCTTTGGATGGGATAGCTCCCCTCTTGATGGGATAAGATCCTCTTTGGTAGGGATACATGAACCATCTGGAGGCGCTTCATACACGTCAAACAAGCTTCTAGAAGAGTCTAGAAATGACCACAAGTAACTTTTTAGAGTGAAACTTGCGCCTTTTGACCTTTACAGGAGTACGCACCCACCCCTTTACATACAGAGCGTACAAGTACGCAGGTATTGTGAACTTGGGTTGCATACACGCAGGTAAGGCTAAGAGAAACTGCGTACCAGAGATAATTGACTTTTAATGACTTTTCTCTCTTTCTTGAAGTTTGACATGAAGAGCAGAGGCATGAGACTTGCCAAGGAGGATAGTATGACAGTGGATGGAGCCATACTAACTGCAAATAGTCATGGTGACATTTTTTAGTGTAACATGGATAACATCCAACATGAGGTTCACCTTTGGGAACCTGATTCATTGGAGAAGGCATTCAGGTTGGCAAGGAAAATTGAAATCAAAATTATGGCAACAAGGAAGCCTACCAATCACAACTATAAAGATGGAAGAGTTGTTGCCCCTAGCCTCCCACAATCTACAAGGTTGACGCCACAACAATTGGAAGGAATAAAAGTAAAAGGGCTTTGTTACAGTGGTGATAGAAAATACACTAAAGGTCATAAGTGTGTTGAGAAGAAATTATTTTACATAGATTGTGAAGAGGAAGAAGAAACGGAACAAAAAACATCAAAAGAATAGGATACACACCAGGAAAAAACCCTATAGAAAGAAGAAATGAATTCGACCATATCTTGTAATGCATTCGCCGGAATTACCACTCCTCAAATTATCAAGATAAAAGGATATATCAAGAAGAAAAAGGTAATAGTGTTGATTTATTCGAGCAGTACCCATAATTTTATTCATTGTAAGATAGCAAAGGAATTGAATTTCTTCCTATATCCAGCACCAGAGTGTCAAGTGATGGTTGCAAATGGAGGAACCATAAATTGCTCTGGAAAATGACATAATATCAAGCTATCCATGGAAGAATATGTGTTGAATAGTCCAAAGCTTTCCATTCTAATTGGTGGTGTTGATGTTGTACTAGGATTCCAAGGGCTACAATCTTTGGGTATGATAGCTTTTAATTTTCGAGAACTTTTCTTGAAATTTTTATTAGAAGGAAAGGAAGTTGAATTAAGGGGTATCGTAGGAAAATCGGAAATATAATCAGCTCTAACGACATGACAAAGATTCTAAAGAAATAACAACGTGGCGTAATTACACAATTATCTTCGCTAGAGGTTCCCACGTCGAAATCATCTATTTCTCCATATCTCCAAAAATTCTTGGACAATCATTCCAACGTATTTGAGATTCCCAAAGGCCTCCCACCTATTCAAGATCATGATCATGCTATTCATTTGATTCCAGGAAGTATTCCTCCAAACATCAGGCCTTACAGATATCCCTATGCCCAAAAGAGTGAAATTGAATGTATGGTTGCAGAAATGCTAGAGGCTGGTATAATTCAACCTAGTCAAAGTTATTTCTTTGCTCCAGTAGTATTGATGCACAAGAAGGATGGATCATGGCACATGTGTCCAGATTATAGGGAGCTCAACAAGCTCACTATTAAAGATAAATTTCTCATTCATGTCATTGATGAATTATTGGATGAATTGCATAGAGCAATTTACTTCACCAAGTTGGACCTTCGTTCAGGATATCATCAAATCAGAATGAAGACTGACAACATTCTGAAAACAACATTTAGAACTCATGAGGGTCATTATGAATTTTTGGTCATGTCTTTGGCCTTACCAATGCACCTTCTACATTTCAAGGTTTGATGAATTCCATTTTCAAACCCTTCCTTAGAAAATTTGTGTTAGTATTTTTTGATGATATACTAATCTACAGCAAGTCTTGGAAGGATCATGTTCAACATGTTGACATAGTGCTCAAACTATTTAAGGAGAAACAATTATATGAAAAAACCTCCAAATGTTTCTTTGGAGTACAAGAGGTGGAATATTTGGGTCAAATTGTATCTCATGAAGGTGTTGAGGTAGACCCTAGAAAAATTAAAACCATCAAGGAATGGACAATCCCCACATCCATAAAGCATCTGCGAGGATTTCTCAGGTTGACAAGGTATTATCGCAAGTTTGTTAAAAATTATGGGAGAATAGCAGCACCTCTAACAACATTACTAAACAAAGATGCATTTTCTTGGACTCCAGAAGCAACGAAAGCCTTTGAACATCTTAAAGAGGCAATGTGTCAAGCACCAGTCTTAGCTACGCCAGACTTCACAAACACCTTTATTGTGGAATGTGATGCCTCAAGAAATGGAATTGGTGCAGTTTTAATTCAAGAAGAAAGACCTATTGCTTTTGAAAGTCGTCCAATCAAAGGAAAGTATTTACACAAACCTATTTATGAGAAGGAAATGTTGGAAATACTACATGCACTTAAGAAATGGCGACCTTACCTAATGGGAAGACACTTCAAGGTAAAAACAGATGATGATAGTCTTAAATACTTTTTAGAACAAAGATTATATTTAGAAGAGCAACAAAAATAGGTCACAAAGATGTTGGGTTATGGCTTTGAAATCATCTACAAAAAAAGGAAGCAAAATGTTGTTGCGAATGCACTTTCAAGAAAGGATGAGGATGTGGAAGAATTTCTTTGTGCCATTTCTATTATCCAACCAGATTGGATAAACGAAGCAAGAGATGAATGGAATAATGACGAAGAAGTTAGGGAACTCATTCAAAAGTTGCAGCAAGATCCCAGTACATCTGATACATTTAGCTGGAAAAATGATTTGTTATGGTACAAAGATCGCTTATACCTCTATAAGAATTCCCAACTCAAACAAAAGATTCTTCTAGAATTGCACACCTGTCCCTTAAGAGGGCATTTAGGATTTTTTAAAACCTACCAAAGGGTTAAGAGGGAATTTTTTTTGGATGGCCTTAAATCTGATATTCAAAAGTTTGTGGCAAAATGTTTGTTTTTCCAAAAAAATAAAGTTGAGACAATTAAGATCCCAAGTCTATTACAACCTTTATCCATTCCAAGTCAATGTTGGGAGGAGGTTTCAATGGATTTTATCACAGGTTTACCAAGTCCATTAGAAATAATTTCATCATGGTGGTAGTTAATAGACTTACCAAGTATGCACACTTTTGTGCATTATCTCATCCATTTAAAGCTAATACATTTCCTACGGCATTTATGGAAACAATTCAAAAGCTACGTGGAAACCCAAATATTATTGTAAGTGACAAAGATCCTATTTTCACTGGAAATTTTTGGATAGAATTATTTTCTTGTCTGGGTACTCAGTTAGCTCATAGCTCATCTTATCATCCTCAATATGATTGGCAAACTGAGATAGTGAACAAATGTTTGGAAGGATATATTTGTTGCTTTGTATCTGATAAATAGACACAATGGGTCAAATGGTTGCCTCTGGTTGAATGGTGGTATAACACTTCCTTCCACACTGCAGCAAAAATGACCCCATTTATAGCACTTTATGGATATCATCCACCGTCCATCACATCATATTTAAGAGAAAATTCTAAGGTTCAAGTAGTGGAAGATCACATTGAGCATCAACAAAAAGTTTTCCAACTCTTAAAGAATAACCTAACTTTGGCCCAAAATAGAATGAAACAACAGGGATATCAACATCGCAGCGAAAGAAGTTTTGATGTAGGTAACTAGGTATTTCTACGACTACAACCATACAAACAAATGTCCCTCAAGCAAGCTAAGAAGGATAATAAATTCTCATCAAAGTATTATGGTTTGTACAATATGTTGCAAAAGATTAGTACTATGGCATACATATTGGAACTTCCTGCATCTTCCTGAGTGCACCCAATTTTCCATGTTTCATGCTTAAAGAAGGTTATAGGTGACAAGCTCCCAGTTTAAACAATATTGTCAGAACTTGATGAGGAAGGAAAAATCATATTGGAACCTGAAGCAGTCACTGAAGCAAGAACTCGATAGATACGAAATAAATCAATTTCAAAGTATCTCATCAAGTGGAAGAACTTACGCGCTGAAGATTCCATATGGCAGGATGAGAATTTTATATAGAAGCATCCATAACTACTCAAGCGTTGAGGACAACACTTTTTTTAAGGAGAGGGGCATGTTAGGTCCATGTAATACTAGTGTATTCCCTTATTATTATTGTCATTGTAGCCCCTTATTGTCATTGTTGTGCCCATTTTGTCCCCATATTATTATTATTGTGCCCCATAGAAGCCTGCTATTGCTATTGTTGTGCCCTTACATTATTATTATTATGTCGACTCTGATTATATTGTGACCCCTTAGACTCCTATATATAGAAAGGACGTCTTGTCATCTATATCATCCAAGAATTGTTCATTTGTGTAATGTAAAGGAGGTTTCCTCCTCGAAGAGGCTACTTTGTAAGTCGGCGATCTATCCCATTCTTCTATTTTGTGAGCCGGTTGCATAATAGTAGTAGAAAATTTAAGAGAAGTGAAATACACTAGGTTAGATAGTAGAAGTTATCTAGTCCAAAATCCTTTATGTGGTGGGAATTAAAGGACATTCACCTTATTGGATTGTCCTTCGTAAAAAAATCCCTTTGGAATGTAATTACAAAGGATGAATTTAGAGAAGTGATTTGCTATATAATTACATTTTAAAGAACATTGACCTTTTTGAATTGTCCTCATTTGAAAAGACCCTTTGGAATATAATTACAAAGGATATATTTGGAGAAAGGTTTTGTTTTATAATTACATTTCCCCCATATCTTGGGTGGATTGGATAAGAAAAGATCATATACATACATACATACATACATACACACGCACACACATCCATGCCCACATTACGCATCCTCTCTTGTAAGTCGAGCTTGCTTGCGCACCTCTCCCCCTCCCTCTCCACCCTTTGTTCACCAATTATATCATGGGCCACATGGTTAGAGGATTGGCCTATGCCCAATTCACCTTCTTCTTCCCCAGAAAAGTTGATGTTTAGGTTTGTATATGCGTCCACCATGTTAAAGAATCATTCAATATGGTAATCATCCTAAAAATCTTAACATTGTTTGATATTATTAGGGGTCGATGTGAACTTTTGGGGAAGATCAACATGTTATCCCTAGATTACCTTTTATTCGTTAAGTGACAACCCTTCCATTTGGTATTGTCGGATCACTAAGGTCGACTTTCATCCCTGCTCGACAAGTGGGTCTTGCAGTCAAGCTCCCTTATGCCTTTACACTCGAGTGTTGATTTCCATCCAGGCCGAGGAAACCTTTGCATGCCTCCATTACCTTATGGGAGGCCTCCACCCCATATAAATTGTATATATATATATATATATATATATATATATATATATATATATATATATATATATATATATAGATATAATGTGTCCAACCAATGGAAGATGATGGCTGTCATTTCCTATTTTAGGCTCTCATCTAGCTTGGTATGTAGGTGATGGGACACAAGTGAGGATTGTGATATATGTTGTCATGGGTTATAATAGGGATATATTCCTTCTTGAGATTTTGGCTCACCACTTAAGATAAATTGGGAGATTGCCTCTTAATCTAATAAACAATCGTATGGAAACATCACTATGAAAGCAAGGCTAGTTGACCTTGACTGATTTATGATTGAATGATGTGTTAGTGAAAAATTTTCAACTTTCCATATCTGAACTCCAAATGGATCACATTTGACTTAAAGAATATTTTGACAAACTCATTTTTCAATATAACAAAAGTATGTCACTTTACAAAAAAGTTGGGGTATCAAGCTATGTTTACTATTGTTGATGGGGCTATTTGTTGGTGGTGCAATGGTTCCATGGAAGATGAAGAAGCCTCCCAAAATGAAATTGCTCATGTGGTTTCCTCTCTCGAATAGATTTTTGACCTGGGATCATGTACAAAAATGGGATAGTGTCCTCGATAATGTCCTTTGTGCATGCTCTAAGAGGAATTCAATTCACACACTTTTTTTATCATGCTCATTTTGATTAGTTTTTTTTGGATGTTGAAAGGTTTCTAGGCTTTGATCATCTATGGAGTGGTTGTAATATTTAGGCTAGTTTTCAGGTCTAGTTCTCAAGGAAAGAATTGGAATGTTTTCAAGCAATTTGGTGTTATGGGGTATATGGCTTGCAAGGAATACCTCTCTATTTGAAGATAATCAAATCCATTCCTTAAACTTTTTCAGCTCAAGTGATGGGGTTAGTTCCTTTTTATAAAGAGTTTCCCAAGCAAGATATACCTTGGAGGGTTGATGCTTTACAAGTGGATAACAATATTCCATGGGGATATTTTGATGGAGCTTGTCAAGGACAAAACACGATTGTTGGCATTGTGTTTTCCTCCTTTATTTTTAATTCCAAACACTTTTATTTCAAAACAATATGTGTAGTCGTGATAACAAATTGGGAGAATTGATGGCCCTTTTTTATTTGCTAAATTTTGCTTTGGACAGGGAAAGAATAGCACTACATGTTCTTGGTGATTCTTTGCTAGCTATATAATGGATGTGTGTATAGATACATATTCAGAACATTGGTTTATATGTTATAGTAGAGTAGTTAAAAGCTATCTTTGGAACCTTCTAGGAGATCAAGTTAAACCATGTTTATAGAGAGAAGAATCAAATTGTTAACTATATTTCCAAAGAAGGCCTAGATTTAATGGTAAATCAATTTCTTCTTGTTTAGTTCCATGATAGATAATTTGCTATAATATGGCAGTCTACACTTGATGTATTTTAAATAATTGTGCTATGAAAAAAATATGTAATATGTTATGTTTTCGGGATAATCTCAAGAATTGTGTGTAATGTATCAATTAGGCTTTGGATGAAACGCATATATACGATTATTGAATTTCTATCTATATTAGTATTAGGTAGGTTTTACTTTCCTTTGGAATGTAATTTTTGGACTAGTGGTTAGTGAACTTGATGATTGTAATTCTTGTTTTTCTTGAATAATAGTTGCAATTTTTCCCTTGGAAAAAAACCAAATTGAGTCGTTGAACCTTGACATACAAAGTGTTCTTCGAGAGGGTGATGGAAAAGAAGACTAAACTAGGATTTGTAAAAATAAAAATGAAGAAAAAAGAAATAGAGAAAAATATTATCTTGAATATATGGGAGTTAAGGTTGAGGAAAAATTTAGGGGCTAAATTTCGCAGATGGGCTAATTTCCTATCCTCTTTCTAAATAAAAGATTTGTCAATTTCCATTCATTCTAAAAAAATTCACCCAATTTTTTTACCTAAAAAAATGGCAAATGTTTATAGACACTATATAAAATCATTAGAAATTTGAGTAATTTTGCAAACATGTTGCCAAACATTTTACAATTTGCATATTAAGACTATTAAAATTCATCAAAATTTCTCTATTTTAAAATAAATTTCCTTCCTTAAAATTTCCCTTAGTTAATTTCATTGGTTCCATAACACTTTGAGAAAAACTATTATGATTGAATCTCTAAACATTTTTTCTCATAAATACATTTATGTTAATTATCACCAACTTAAATCATTTAAAAATAAATATAATTTCAAAAATGAGTATACTTTGAATAAATCATATTTCTCTTCCTCAACTACATCTAAAATCTATAAAACACTTCTCCTAAGTACAAGCAAAATTGTACAAAGCTTTCTATCAAAGCCTCATCCCTCCTTTCTTTTTCCAAATAGGCAATGTGTCCTAGACAAATGAAGGAGGACACTAGATGTAGGTTTTAGGTGAGGCAATCTCACTTGTGTAATAAATGTTAGTTTAAAAAATATATATTTAAAAAAAAAAATCTTAAATAAAAATAATATGATTAATAATTATTTATTAAAAAATGTTAGATGATTATATTTTTTAATAACAAATTATTTATAAAAATATTAATATTTTTTTCCATTAAAATAATGAATATTATTAAAATATTCTATTTTTTTTATACAAGTTATATATATATATATATATATATATATATATATATATATATATATATATTTTAACCTATTAAAAATTTGAACCGTTACATAATACTATATATAACTGTTACATAATACTATATATATATAGTTTAATCTATAAAAATTTGAACCGTGAATCTTATTGTTTACATAATACTTTATTCATATATTTAAAGTTTTCCAAACTTTTATATGGTACATCTTTTAGATATACATTAAAATATTCTAATTTTAATTATTTTATGTATTATAATTCTACAAATTTTTCATAATCATTTAAATTTTGAAAATCTTTTTTATATTTTAATTTATATTAAAAAAAAATATTTGATTTTTCTTCACTTTACTTTGAAATTCTTCCAAGAATTATCAAATAATTTACCAGCAAACTTTGCTTATATCTTTTAATATTGTGAAACTGTTTACAACAAACTTTATCAACATTTTAGCTTAATGGGAGATGCTTTCCTTTATACTTTAAAAACATATTCATCAAATTTGATTTAATATCCTCAAAATACATATGAGCATACATCATTTTATTCATAGATCTTAATATCAATTATTTTGTAAAAATAGATGGTTACTTATTTAACAAAACTGAAAATCTATTTTAAATTAATCAATTTTTTAATAACATTTAAAAGCTAAAAATTATAAAATTCTACCCTTTTTAAAGTCTGTAACAGTAACTTCCTCATTCCAAAATGTTATTATATTCAACCACAAAAAAAAGGACCTTATCAAACCCTATATCAAAGGCAACCTCTTTCCAAAATGATATTAAATTATTAAAGGTAAAGGAAAAACAAATAAAACCTACCATTAAAGTTTTTGTCATTCTACTTTGAAAATTTCCTCTCAATCTTAAAATTGTAAAACAGTTCGCTTGTATCTTATTCTTACCATTCCTAAGCCAATTTTGATACACCTATTAAAACACATATCAAATCTTGTCAAATTTTCAGATCAAAAAACTGGCTGTCATATTGTTTGGTGTCGATTCAATTTTCATAATTTGCACATTGTTTAATAATTTTACATCAGAGACTTGGTGTCGATTCAATTTTCATAATTTGCAAATTGTTTAATAATTTTACATCAGAGACTTGCTTTGCTATTATGTTAAGGAATATTATATTAAAAAACAACAACAAAACGATATAATTTATCTTAAGTTGTTCCCTTTATATTTATACTTTGTATAAGATTAAAATTTGAATTGTGAGGCAATTTATATACCTATCAAATATTTTTATAAGAGTAAAATAAATTATTTTTATAAGAGTAAAATAAAGGAAATTTATTTTTTGATTTGTTTAAAATTTATTTTTATTTATATTTAGAGGAATTAGCAATTGAGTAGGGCTTGTACTCATGTAACACAGGAATCACACTGTTATTTAGGGTATTTGAACCTTGAACTACACATTTCACAAAGAATTCATGTCAAAATGATTACTAATCAAATTGTTTCCCTTAAAAATATATATATATATATATATATATATATATATATATATATATATAAATCAAATATTTCTCATATATATATATATATAATTTTATAATCATTTGATAAGTAAATTAAAAATTAATATTCTCTATTTTAAATTATTAAATTTGTGATTTATTTTAATTTAAATAAAAATTAATTTTAATTATAAAATTAGATTAATTTTATATATATATATATATATATATATATATATATATATATATACTCTTTTAAGATTTGATATATATATCCCAGTGTTTTAAGATTTGATTCTTTTAGACATTTGATATACACAAAGTTAATTCTTTCAGATGTTTTATAATTTTATAATTTAATTTTTTTATATGATATACATAGCATTGATTATATATAGTTTAGCAAAAAAATTATAGTAAATATTCAATTTTTAAATGTTTATTAATTATACTGAAATATAAATATTGTCAATATCTACATATCAATTTTGGAATTGAAACTAGGTGAGGAGGACTCTATTCCTTCCTCCCAAACACCTGAGATAATCCCAATTGACAATATATGTGTGCTTATGTGTGTGCTTATTAGTTACATCTTCTATTTTGGAATGTGATTTCCACAATTTTTAATCTAATTATCAATATATTCACAAAACAACAAAATATTTTTAGTAATAGTAAGGATTGAGAGTTGAGATTTACTTCAAAGGTAGTTATGTCGTTCTTGCTTTTCAACTTAATTCTTTTATGTCATGTTCATAAGTGTCATTAAATTCTTAGTGCTTATTATTGCTTTACTATATTTTTGTTGTTACATGCTTTTTTAAAGTAAATATGTTTAACTCACATTTTAACTAGAAGAGTTATATAAATTAAACAGCTATTAAAAACTAACAAATATCAAAATATTTACTTTATGATCTTTATATTAAACTACCAAGATTAAAAAAACATAAAAAAATAACTAAATTGTAATTTTATTTTAAAGTATTATTATAAAAAAAAATAATATATAATTATTAGTTATGCATGATATATATATATATATAATTCTTTTTATAATTATTATTAATATTAATTTAAAATACAGTTATGATTTAATTATATTTTATGTTTTTTTAATTGAGTAATGTATTATGAAATAAGTGTTTTGATAATTATTATGATTGATGTTATTTATAATCATTTAGTTTTTATGAAGGATGAATTATTATTATTATAATTATAACTTTATTTTAATGTGATATATATATATATATATATATATATATATATATATATATATATATATATATATATATATATATCGATTGATTATTTTTATTATTGTTGTTTAACTAAGTCAACATTATGTTTTATTATTACTATTATTTATGTAATGCTTCATTTAACATGTTACTACAATATCTCCTCCATACTAAGTTATAAAGAGCTTTTCCACACAAAAATATATGTATGTAGACTTCTTTAAATAAATCATTGTGATTGAAAAAAAAATTCTAATTAATATTTTTCCATAGAAAATTAAAGTGATGAAATGAAATTTTTTATTTAAAAATTAAAAAGACAAAAAACAATTTTTAAAATAATTTATTAAATTATTCAAAACTATTGTTTTTTTTTATATTTTATATTTTAAGAGTTTCAAATATTTTGACAAATCTACTAAAATAGTTTCATATTTTATTTTTAATAAAATTCAAAATTAAACTATAGGTGTGGCATGAGGGGGAGGGGTTATCCTTAACCCCGATGGAAAACAAATGCTTAAGTACTCCTAGGAATGGGCATGAGAATCAACAACCAGGATGAAATGCATGGTCTCTTACTAAGAAATGCATATTACTAAGATTCTAATATTGGGAGACTCTCTTATCACCATCCAATATTTATTCAAAGGCTCCTTTCCTAAGGACAATCAATTAAAGTTTCTCCTCCATAGAATTTTGGGCACCCTCGGTCACTTTCATCTTAAGTCCTTCTTCCATATCTTAAGAACTCAAAATAAGGAAGCGGATGAGCAAGCAAACCATGTGTGTATTTTAAATCCACGCCAAATTAACATCAATAACTTGTTAGGATGGAAAAACACCCCATTATTCAATCATCTTCACTTATAGTCTACTTAAATTTTTTAGAGCCCCATTGCCAACCTATGGAAATTATATAAACTATAATGTAGCCACCTTTACATAGACACCCCCCTCACATTGGCTCCTACTATATGGTTCTTGACTCATTCTCATGGAAATGTATTAGAGGTGATGTGGATGGCAGAGAACATGCACACCATGTTGAGTATCTCCCATTGAATTCGCATGTGTCTAGAGCTTTAGTTAGACTATGTCATAAACAATATTTGGATCCTACACCTGAAACTTTGATGTCTCCAAGGAGGTGGACAATCACGAAATTTAATGGTGAATATATTTATGCAATGTGTGGACTCTTAGGGCTTGGGTTTACATCTATGAGTAGCATCTGGTCCAATTATTGATGGCCTCCATGGTGGTTGAGCCTGTTATGCTGTCGGTTGATCGTTTCTTTGAGCTGGGAAAATAAATTTTGATATTGATAGTGTCACTTGTTGTGAATTGGGAATTTCTCAGGGAAATTGTCTAGTCAATCGCTTAGCTGGTGGAAAGCGAAACATATTTTGGTATGTGGGAGTTCACTTGAGCATCTTAAACAAAATAGGGGCATCGTGGTTTTCTCTGCTGGATTATGAGGCCAAAGCCTTCCTCAACCTTGTTATTCTCCCCAATACTATTCGACAAGGTGTGTCTTGGGTCATTCAGTGGTTCTGAAAAGACACCAATCCTTCTACTTCTAGACGTGGTGGTGCAATTGGTTACAGGATGTGTTCCCACGAGAGTCTCAGCAGTCACTTTGGCTCACTTCTTGCTCTTAGGCATCTTACAGTACTTAATGTTGAACTCTTTTTTGTCATTTGCATCCCTCTTCAGTCTTGTACCATGTGTACATATTTTAGTCCATTTGGCAGAATTTCACTTTTCCACTAAGTAATTTTCCTCTCTATTTGTTGTATAATCAGTGCCCTATGCAATTAGGCTCTCCTCTTCAGTCTTGCATACTGCTTATCTTTCAGTCCTTTTCCTAGAAGTTCACTTTGCCACTTGGGTATTCTTCTTTTTGTTTTCTATATAATTAGTGCCCTGTGCAATTGGACTCTCCTCCTGTCCCCCTTGAGTTTCTCAACCATTTCCAATTGACTCCTTAGGAGTTCTCCTAATCGTTGTGCCTTAATTATTTCTTTGCAACCCTTTACTTGGCGCCTGGACTTATCAACTTCGGGCCCTCACTGGAAATCGGTTCCCTCCTCTTGGTAATTGTGTTATGTCATTTAGGAAATATCATCTAACCATTACAGGCGTTAGTAGCGTAGGTAGCAAGCATCCACAACAAGTTAAGGATCTGCACCTTGAGAATTTGGATTTGCAATGGAAAGTCCATATGCAAGCGAACACAATCATATTTCTTGTGGAGGAACTCCAGTCTCACAAAGCTAGGATTAATCATTAGGATGACGAAATTGAAGCTTTGGGCAGGGAATTAACTGAATTACAAATGCAGACAGATATAGGTGAAACTCAAAGTTATACAAACAATACGTTCAACTAACCTCCTAACAATTTGTTATTTCATCTAAATAAGCCCCTAGCAGATGACCACTCAATTTCCATTGAAAATTTGCTTTTGAAGGCCAATTTTACAAATTGTATTTTGTCAATTGCTGCTTAGTGCTGGGTGAATATAGGATTTCAATTTGAAAATTTGACACACCTTCCAATACTCCTTTGAAGAAGCATATATATATGGAAAAACAATGTAATTATTTCAAAAAAATTTGCGCCAGGAAAAAATAAACTATATTATTTCAATTTATTTTAATAAATGCGTAAATCTATAATTTCTTATCGAATTTATTTATAAAAAAAAAACATGTATATATATAAACCTGGCATTTCTTTTATATAAAATTAATAGATTATTTCAAACGTATACTTAGATTAACCGAACATATCCACTCTGACGTGAAAGATTTTACGAAGTTTGATTTTAAATTTCAATTTTACATTTCGATTTTACAATTAAACATTTAGGTTTAATATAGTGATATAATAAATTATATTATTTATTATATTGAGGGAATTTTTCTTTACTTGACTAAAGATCTTTTATTTACATTATATATGTTATTTCGATTTTTTTTTGTAAAGATAGTTGAATATTTTTTTGATCTTTATTTACATTATATATGTTATTTCGATTTTTTTGTAAAGATAGTTGAATATTATAGTTGAATATCTTTTTTCTTACAGTGATATAATAAATTATATTATTTATTATATTGAGGGAATTTTTCTTTACTTGACTAAAGATCTTTTATTTACATTATATATGTTATTTCGATTTTTTTGTAAAGATAGTTGAATATTTTTTTCTTTTTGAGTGTGTAGTTGAATTTTATTTTTTTAATATGTGGTTGAATATCTTTTTTCTTTTGAGTATTTATTTTATATTTTTAATGTATAAATTAATTTTAGGTTTTCAAATTTTAAAGGGGTATTTTTAGTCCATTGTGATCAAACTTGAGTAGGCTCTTCCACCTTGGTGAAGTCTCCGCTTTTGCTAAGTCATAAATTTCTGGTATATGTTGCTTATGAACTCTTGGATATACTCTTGGTGTTATGTTGCAAGCAACTAGGTTTGATCTTGGGCCTTATAGAGATTAGACCAATAAATTATTGATTCACCATCGTTAAAAAGTATAGAGTTCTTTGGAACTTATGCATTATGGACCATGAATATTCAAAGATTAAGAAATTAATAATCAAATATCAATACCTATCATTGTAATGGAAGTCTTTTTATGGTGAACAATTAATCACATAAAATAGCATAGTGAAAATGTTGAGTTATTACTTCTACTTAAAAAAAATCAAAAGAGTATTTCTTTGGAATTTGAAAATAAAAATGTTAAAATAAAATAAAATAAAATCTCTTTTACTCTTATTGGCATTAGAATGACTACACCTAAAAGAAACCAAACAAATTTTGATTACTACATCTAAAAAGAACAAATCAAATTCTAATTACTATACATATGAAAGTAGCAAATCAATTTCAAGAACAAGGTATTACAATATTATAAATTTTTAATTACATCATTCTGATTTATGAAAAAAAATATTAACTATTTAAGATTGCAAAAACATTATAACAACATGAAATTTAATATAATTATCTTAAATCCATTATAATGGAGAGGACCAAATGTACAAACTTTATTCAAATTTTACCGTTAAAAAAATATTTGTATCCAGAAAATAGATTCATGATTAATACTAATTTAAACATTAACATAAAATTAACAAGTCCAAAATAAAAATAAATATAGACTAGTAATATAAACATCCAATCAAAATGGTATTGTAAATCAAAGCTCCTCTTCTTTATGCGAGTGACAATTTCACTATTATCTTTGTAAATCTAAAACTCATTTAGTAAGTTTTAACTTTTACTATTGATCTTTATATAACATAACCCATAAACAAGTGGGAATAGATTCATTAATTTCTTTGGTTCAAAGAGACTGTTTGGAATTCTCGTTAATTCCTTTTCCTCTATTGCCCATTGAGAAAAGGATTTTTTTTTAAATGCAGATGTTTTACTTGAAAATCTGCCTGTCAGATATGAATTTCACATTCCCCCTCAACCTTTCTCAATGAATAGCGTTACCAAACAACCTCTTTGTCATCTCCATTAATTCTCCAATATTCTTCTCAAAATGCAGCACCAGGAAACCCATGTGATAGTTAAAATCAACACAAATGAATTTGGAGTAAGTTGCTAAGTACTTTGTTTTCAAATTCAAATAATCAGAATGGCATCTTACAAAAGCAATTCAAAGAAAAAGCCTTTTAAATAAAATATATATGGTTTATTAACATATCCTTTCCACCCAATATCAAATTTAATCAAATTAAAAAATCCAGCAATATCTTTAATATTGTTAAGCATTAGAATCCAGGCTTCTGATGAAGGGCCACAACTGTCCACTTAAATGCCAGCAGTTTCTAGGGCCACAACTATCCACTTAAATGCCAGCAGTTTCTAGATCTTATTCCATCTAATATATTACTTCAAACAGTATAGATTCTCACCTTCCGAAGTAACCATCTTCTCCATTATGTTTGTGGAGAATTGCACCTAACCCAAATATGAATGCCTGATCAATACCTGGTTGCACAGAAATGCTAAATATGTCTTCTATCGTATCCTTCAGAGTGGCCCACACAGCATTTAATATACATGTGTCATGGACAGGGATTTTACCTTTTGTAAGCAGAGAGAGTGTACATGTACATATTAGCTCTGCAGCAATGGCACGAGAGTCATCATATACAGCACAGGATCGCTCGGTTAAATTTCTCACAATCTCGTAATCCCACTTCTTCTTATTCTTGCATGAATCAGTGAGTGAATCATTGAGTGAGATCTTAATGGGCTTCTTCTGCCTGCAACTAATTGCCGAAGCGGTGACCTTAAAAATGGGTGTCTGATGACCATCTATCTCGTTGCCCACTAAGCCTTTCCATTGTTTTTGGAAGCTGAGCACCTGCACCACACCATCCTGAAAATGCAAATATACATCGAACATCATTACCATTAAATGCAGGAAAAATTTCGAAAACCTTCACTATCTAAACACAAGATCTTTCATATAACCTCAGCAAAATGAAAATGAGAAATATAAAAATTTCGAAAACCTTTACTATCTGAACACAAGACCATTCATATAACCTCGCGTTTCAACGTGAGTATGGGCTTCCCATCGCAGTCTTTGAGAAGAAACTGGTGCTTAGCGGTTGGGCCACATCCCTCCAGTCTGAATACTTCGTTGCCTCCACAGTCCGTGACCACAAAGCCACCGCCATTAACAACACACGGCCTCCTCCTCACAATGAATTGCTTGTGTGAAGTGGAGCAGAACTGTTTGCTAACTACGGGCCGAAAACTCACAGTAGTACTGTCACCATTCATTTTTTCCTTAGTTTCTGCCGCTCACATACACATAAAACATAGCGCATTTATGCTGCTTAAATATAGAACTACATCAATTTTACACAGAAAGGCTGTCTGGGAGGCACTGGAGGTGATGTTCGAGATGTTTTTTTATTGATAGTAAAGGTAAGATCAGGATCTTGTCTGCTAGTTGGCGGTGACGCATGAGTAGACTGGTGGGAGTTGAACACGACTAATCGGGTTCGATTCTAAGCAGTTGAGCCCACTCCCACACCGACTTACTCAGGTTGCTACGGTAAGCAAAAATAAAATATAAGCTACCTTTTGACTAGACCAAGTATGCTGGTTCTATTAGCATAGCAAACTACAAGGATATTTCTATATGGGCCCATGATCTTCAGGAGCTGAAAATAAATAGGTTAACCAAATTATTACCAAATCACTGGCACCAACTAATATCACTGTGAGATTGCCATTTTCACAACTTGTTAGATTAGTAGAGTGTTTCAGTTTTGATCATTGTATGTTTTTTTCCCAGGATAAAAATGTTGGTAATTAGCAACTTTAATGGTAATTAGCAACTTTTTTAGATATATGTAATTTCTTTTTAAAGATTAAAATATTAATGGTAACTTGTAATTTTTCTAGATATATGTAACAATTTGGAAGCCACATATATCATAAACTCATAGTTCAGCCTAGGACGTCCAAGCCAGGATCCGAGACTCTAATAAGGGTGTCATTTTCGTGGATTTGAACCAGGGTGGTGAGCAAGTTAGCAGCCCACCTCAACCACTTGGTCTACCCTTACTAGACTAAAATGTTGATGGAGAACTAGCAACTTTCTGGGATATATGCAACAGTGTGCAAGCCACATATATCAGAAACTCATAGTTCAACCTATGCAATAGTGTGCAAGCCACATATATCAGAAACTCATAGTTCAACCTAGGACTGAGACATCGGAGACCACATATATCAGAAACTCTTAGTTCAGCCTAGGACTGAGACATCCGGAGACTGGAGTAGGGATCTTAGACTCCAATGAGACGCCCTCCAGCCCTACTATGATGGGTCAAGAGACGCCTATTCCTCCAGCCTTATTATGACAGGCCAATTGTGTCATTTTTGGGGATATGAACCTGGGTGGTGAGGGAATTAGCATCCCACCTCAACCACTTGGTCTACCCATACTTGACATTGTATACCTCTTTGTTGAGGGAAGGCTAAGGTATGGTAAGGTAGGGTAGGGTATGGTGGATTAAAGATTGTCTTATTTAAGTTAGATTTATATAATTTTGATGAAAGTATTTCACAAATGGATAAATCATTTTTCTATCTAATTTTAAAATTTATTTTGACTTTTGTAATATATATATATATATATATATAATTTTTTAAAATCACTTCTAAACTGCAAACCAAATTGAGAATAAGAAACCTGTTTCTTTTCATTAATTAACTACTAAAATCTATAAAATTATAGATACTCTACCATCTAAAATAAAATCTTTAAAAAAAATAATTTACTCTAACTAATATCCCTGTAAAATTGTTGAAATTTATGGTTACATGCATTAGATTTAAAATTTATTATTACATGACATTGCAATACTCGAGGATGGAAATAAAACTATTTCAAACACTGTCCAAACTTGAACTACCCTCGCACAATATTGTGTGACCCACAGTGTAATATTAAAGCAGCTGACTTTGACCTAAATTAAACGTTATATATATATAAAAAGTTGTCCCCTCAATGGAGGATTTTGCTACAATTATTATTAAAAACAGGAAGAGTGGTTTTTAGATGAACTATAGACAATATTCTTTTAAAGGAAAATATTCTTTTTCTTTTCCATTAAAAAGGCTGTTTTTATTCTCGCCATTATTGTCATTAAAAATATGTTTTTTTAATTAAAATATAGCAAATTAGGAAAAGAAGAACTTTGTCGATACCCACGACAGTCTTCTGCTGTCAGTGCACTCTCAGTTGGTTTGTGAATGGCAATACCAACTGCACTTCATTATATCCACCACCTGCAAACGCATTAGTATCACTGTATTGTCATTTTATATGGATATTGATGGCTCTCAATCATTTCGATCAAACTATCCAGAGTGCAAATTAACAAATTAACAGGAGGAATTTCATTCTGGCCAGCGCTAAGCATCCGCATTTAATGTTGTGGTAAAATGCATATGCACCATCAAATCTTCTTAACATGCATTTAATGATGCCACAAGATGCGAGATCCAACCATGTATAACACAGAACCTCGAAAGCCCTAATCTGGTCCAATTTTGCAATTGTGTAGTTTCTTTTAATTTATTTATTTTTTTATTTAAATTCTTTTAATTTATTTTTTTATATTTAGAAAAAAATCTTAGATAGCTAAGTTTCAATGATGAATAGAAAAATGAATTTTTTAAATATAATATTAATTGTGGAATAATATTCTCATGTTGCTAAATAATGTCATTAATATTATGTAATAAGATTATCTTTAAAAAAAAAAAAAATTGATATAATTTATTTCTAATTTTTTTTTCAGCACGAAAAAAGCTATATAGATATATTGTATTAATCAAAACAGAAAATGTACAGCATTATAGATATGGGGCATCTGATCTGGTAAGAGAAAAATAAACACATAAACCTCAAGGAGAAGGATATGTGTATCCTGGTCAAAAACTGTTACAAAGAGTGCATGAGGAAAAATATAGCAATGGACATATCTACAAATAGATTTCGATGAGCCAATGTTAAGTATGAAAAAACCACATATATATGAGACATAAGATGGGGAACAAAAATCTTATCAGATTTGGCATCACAAAATAGTGAATTGTGTACCCGACATGGAGAAATCTTGGATCTGGCAGGTGGTGTTGTCCATTGTAATCTGCAGCCTCCATATGCCCTGCGGCGATGTTAGTCCCTGCTTTGACAAAACGTCTGCTCTTCGATTTTTTTCCCTGGCTATGTGGGAGATGGTGTAGTCCTTCCTGTTGTGCCACCAAGCCTCAATCCTGTTTAACCAGCCTGTAAGGTGTATATTTTTAATTCTATTTTTGGACAGAACATGGTCGATGGTGACTTTGGAGTCTCCAAAAATGTGAAGGTTTTTGATGCCAAGGAAATCAGAGAAAGAAATGAGACCGGCCAGGGCCATAATTTCTGCTTTGTTGTTTGTACCGAGACCTCCGTTCCAATGGATATCATAAGATTGACCTTCTTCTGGAATTATATGAATCCCACAGGCACATGTGTTATGTTGGGCAGTGCCATCAAAAAAGGCATAGGGATATTCATAGCTATCATTGGGCAGCTGGTTCCTTCGCTGATTGACTGTGGGGAGATGAGGCCGAGCAAGAGCTTCAAATAACCTAAGGATGGATTCATAGACTATATAAAACGGATCCATTTTGGAGTCAAATATCATACGGTTGCGCCATTTCCAAATGGCCCAAATTGTAATCAAAGGAATCGACCTCCACTTGCAGCGCATGATGCTCCATGAATAAAAGGCTTCATAGATGGTAGAAGTGTTGACCATGGCAAAGCCAAAGTGTGTAGATAAGAGTTGCCAGATCAACAAGGATTGAGGACATTGTAGGAATATGTGTAAGTTAATCTGCAGAGGGAACAGATAGCAGGCCCATACCATTGACACTTCTGGAGATTCTCCCAGGTGAGATTCCTGTCATAAAAAACCAGCCAGGCAAAAATTTTGATTTTTAAAGGGCATCCAGATTTCCATAAAGCTGGCGGAAAGATATTATCACAAGAATCAAAATATGTTTGTAAAATCTGGAGATATATGTGCCTAGCGCTGACAATCGAATTGCTTGTTGGGTGAAAATATTATTGTTTAATTTTGTTGTAGTACTTGCCCAACTATTTAATTTGTCAATCCGAGGTTCGTAGGCTTACGAGGCACATGCACTATATATGCAGGACCGAAGTGGAACTAATCCAATCTAATCTAATCTAAATTACTGAAATCAAATTAATCTAGGAAGGCATTGAAACATTAACTATAAAAGCAAGAAATTGCATAAGGGAAAAGCAATACAACATGTGAAGAATTTGAATGACAAACAACATATGTGAGCTCACAACAATAAAGATATCTTAAATTATATTACAAGAACCAAATAACAAATCATGAAAGTGTAACAATAAAAGAATATAAATCAAAGCTAAGAATCCCCTTCTCCTAATTACAAAACTATCTCTTAAAGCTAATCTCTATCCTTTAAAATGAAGAGAGAGCACTCTCTTATATACATGAAGAAGATAACCATCTCATAATTACATATCCAATATTCTCTCAAGCACTCTCAACTACTTTCCCATTATTACAAAATATGATCCCTTTGAATCCTCCACACATCTCTCACATATCTTGGATAAGATATGCCAACCAAATCCTCCATGATCTTCTCCTTAGGAATAGACTTGAATAATTATCTCCTTAATATGGTGGAGGAGATATTTGTGAAGTCTCTTGGAATTAATTCTTCACATATTTCCTACACATCACAAAACTCACATATTCTTGAGATATATATAAAAATATGTATATTTTCTAATATTTAATCATAAATTCACTTATATTACAAAAATGAATAAAGTGGAAAATAAGAAGGTGAAACCCAAATGTATTTATGAAAATGATATGATAAAAGGTTAATGGCATGATGAAATGTAAGGAATAGTGAAGAAAAAGGTGGATGAAAATATGACATTTCTGAGTCCCAACATTGCCGCTGAGACCTTTCCAAATGATGTTGTCCTTGTCCATCGAACGATATAGACCAGATGATTGCAGGGATAGGGTGATAGTGTTCCATTGGGATTCTAGAGCCCCGGATAGTTGTAAATCAGATGCAGATTTCCAGATTGGGATGGCACCGTCCCATTTTTTTATAACGCTGGCCCAAAAAAAGTATCCCTTGCGGTGTAAATGTCTCAGAAGTTGTGGGGAGATATGGATCGATCCTCCCACACCTGCGAATTCATCAATGCCTATAATGATCTTGGATCCCGTATGAAATTTCCAAATCAAATTTTTACGAAAGAACGGCTGCAATCTTTTAAAACCTCTCCAGATGATAGAACCGTTGGCGGATCCAAAAGTGCTTTGTCTGTACCAATAAGTGATGTCGAGGCCGTCCATATACTTAGCTCTGATAGTTTTGCTCTAGTATGACTCTCCCATAAACGCATTCCACATTGTTTTACATAGAAGCGCTCTTCTGAAGGAGTGTAAATCCATTATGCCCCAACCTCCCATGATTTTTGGCCGAGACAGCTTAGAAAGTCTGCAGAGATGATATTTAGTATTTTCCTTCTGACCACCCCAAATGAAATTGGCTATCATTCTATTTAAATTGTTAATAATAGATGAAGGAATATAGAATAGAAGAGCCCAAAAAACCATGATTTGAACCAGCACGGATTGGGTAAGAATGGCGCGACCTCCGACTGACAAACATCTGTATTCCCATGTTGATATTTTCTTGTAGAAACGGTCCGTAATCCATGACCAGTCAGCAGCTCTGTAACTCACAGGTTTCAAGTTAAATCCAAGATATTTGAAACCCTCCCTGATAGGAATAGCCTTGATGTGGAATAGCTCAGCTAGAAATGTGATAGTATCTCCATTTGTATCAGCGACATGGAAAGATGACTTTAAGTCGTTGATATTCAAGCCGGTGGCTTTCTGGAATCTCTCCAGAATTTCATAAAGACATATCCATGTAGATCTGCACAACATGGCAGACAGAAGGATGTAAGCTCAATGATTCCATGACAAGGATGAAGATAAGTGGAGATAGGGAGCATCCCTGGCGTAATCCCCTGGCCGATTTGAAAAAAGGAGTGGGGACACCGTTTATGAGGACTGCAAAGTTTACATCCACCACACAGGCCATGATCCATCGAATGCATCTGACATCAAGGCCAATCTTAGCCAGAAGGCATCTTATAAAGCCCCAACTCACACAGTCGTATGCCTTCTTTAGGTCGATCTTCAATAGGGCCGCATCAATTTTCCTGCAGTGCATTGAATGTAAGCATTCCTGGGTGAGAGCCACCGCTTCTAAAATATTTCTGTCTTTGAGGAACCCGTGTTGTTCAATGGACAGGTGGAGAGATAGAGTGTTCCTGATACGAATAGCAATGATCTTAGATATGATCTTGTACAATACATTGCATAATGATATGGGCCGGTAATCAGAAAAAGTGGATGAGAGATTTTTCTTAGGAATAAGGGCGATATATGTAGAGGAGATCTTCTGACTGATGATGCCCTGCATTCTCGAATCCTCGACCATCTTGAGGATATCATCCTTAAATAATTCAAAGAAGTGGATGAAGAAGTCGATGGTCCACCCGTCCGGCCCGGGGCATTTATCTTTCTGGAAAGTTTTCATTGTTGCCAATAATTCTTCTTCTGTCACTTCAGCAATAAGAGCATTGTTTAGACCTTCATCGAACATAGTGGGGTATGGGTCTATACCCCACAGAATATCCTCAAAATCGCAGACAGAATCCGCGCTGTATGCCTTTTTAAAATACTTAACAGCCTCTCTGGAGATAGCCTTCTGCGTATAGTGAGAGCTTCCTTGTTCATCCTTGATAGTCCAAATAGCATTAGTCTCCCTCCTCTTATTGGCAAACCTGTGGAAAAACCTGGTGTTTTGATCTCCCTCTCTGAGCCATAATGCACGACTCTTGAGCCTCCACGTAGCTTCTTCTTGCTCTAAAATCTTTTGTTTTCTTTTTTCTAAGACCCAAATACGATTCCTGGTGGAGGTCGACATGGGGGGATTTTTGAGGAGAAAAGATAAGTGCTCTAATTCCCTGTTTATGTCCATCAGCTCCTTTTTATTGGAGGTCGCCTTCTCATTTTGCCATTTTTTTACCTCCATATGAAGGGATTGCAGGCGATCAATGAAATGCCAAGGAGAGTCCTTAACCTGCTTGGGATATTGCTTCCAAGTATCATTTATAAAAGTATTGAACTTTTCATCAGCCAGCCAAGTCCGATTGAACTTGAAGGGATATCCAAATCTGCGTTCTTCATATTTCCATTGAAAGGTAATGGGTCGGTGATCGGATATGAAGGATGGAATGATGTTCATAGAAGGAGGCCCATATTTTTCAATCAATCGCTCATGGAAAATAAATCTGTCAATTCTTTTCGCCAGATAGGAACTGTTGGATCTTCCATTGTCCCAGGTTGGGCCTTGATCAACAGGCAATATATCAATGAAATTCTTTTGGATAATAGATTCCCGGATATGGCTCCCCATAGGATCAAATTTCCTACCATTGCCCCATATCTCGTCATTACAAAAAGTACAGTTAAAGTCTCCACCAATAATCAATGAGTCAATTTCAAGAAGTTCAAAAGAAAACAGATAATTCCAGAATGGGGACCGATTTTTATAAGGAGCATATATATTTAAAATGTGGATGGGGTCATTGGATCCCCGGACATGAGCCAGCACAAGAATGCCAGCAAAGCATTGAAAAGCAGCAGCAGTAATCCACCTGGGGTCCCATAATACAACCAGACCACCAGACATACCCACAGCATTTGAGGCAACCATATGCCATGACGGAAGCATTCGCCTGAAGTAAGAGATGGTCTGAGAGCTATCATGCATGGTTTCCTGAATGAGAAGCATTTTAGATTTCGAGGAGGCAAAAAGATGTTTAAGGGCCAAAAATTTGTGTTCAGCACCAAGGCCCCGAATATTCATAGATAGAATGTCAATCATTTGGGAACCTCCAGGGGCCGGCAAGCTCTAAGAGGCCCATTTTCAGAAAAATCATCAATAGCTATTTCAGTCACAGGTATGTCAATTAAGGATAGATCCCTAGTTGTCAGATCCAATCTTCCCTTCCGTCCCCGGAAATGCCTGCTGCCGTGCTTCTCCTTACGTCGGATAGTAATGTTCCCCGCAGATCTGGGGCTAATGTGGGGTGAGGGGGAACGAGAAGGACGATGGATAGTCAACGGCTGAAGTTAAGTGACGCCCTTTTGAGAAGTAGGTCGATGTCCTGATCAAAGGAATTGTGAGGGGAGGATCGGGGGGATGGAGGAGGGGAAACAGGGATATACGGCGCCTTGCCCTTGCGATCAGGTATCGATCCACAGGATGGGGGAATAGGGGAGAAGGATAAGAGGGAGAAAGATTATTAATCTCAGGGGATATGCCAGGCGAGGGGATAGGGATAGAGTGGATGTGGGAGGGGGGGATTGGGTCGACGATGAAATGTAAAGGACAGACGATGGGTTGGTGCCATGCGGCTTAGTTTGAGCAGGAGGGAGGGGAATTTCAGGGTCCGAATCTGGAACACGAGGCGGCAAAATGTAGGAGAAACTCAGAATTCTGGCCGACGGGACAATAGGGGGTTGAGAGGGGGATTTAGAAACAGTAGAGGATCTCTGTTGATCAGCGGACAAGATGGAGTTACGATGTGAAGGGTCCACAGAGACAGATCTAGATAGAGGGAGGCTAGCAGATCGTTCCAGGGATCGAACCTAAATCAACTAATTTACACTTTATAAATCCAAAAATATTATATCTAAATAAACATCATAAACATCATTAATTTAATGATTACCTTATGAAACATCTTAAAATTTCAACGTCTTATTAAAATATCTTTTAACTTATACCTATAATCTGTCACTTTAAATCATCAAATACTTCTTACATTTTATTCTCTTTAGGCATTATGGTTAGATAAATATTATTGTCACTTCAAATAATCAGTGCTTTCTATATTTTATTGTCTTTACGCTCACAGAGTTTAGACATTTGAGATCTAACGAGGTGTATATTATAGTTAAATGAATCTGGAGTATATGGATATTCTACGTGAAGTGTTAAAGGTTTTCTTTTGGTTGGTTATAGTATATATGATTTTTTTTTTTTTTTTTTTATTTTTTTTTTTTTTTGGGAAAATTGAAAAAAAAATTGTAATTTTAGAGATTTAATTATTTTTGTGATTTAATAAAATTGGAATATATATAGATATTTAATTATTTTTGAGATTTAATATATTTGGTATATATATATATATATATATATTACCCTTTGACATATAAATGTATATATTATAGTTAAATAAATACGGAAAATTGAATATATGGATCTTCTATGAGAGATGTTAAAAGGTTTTATTTTGAGGGTTGGTCATTGTATTTATGAATTAAATAAAAAATGTGATTTTGCAAATATTTTGGTGTTTTATATATTATTAAAAGGGAAACACTCCAAGAGATACTAAATCAATCTTTTGAGATGGAAAGTTTGTATTTAGAGATAAATCCAAAGGTAATATTGATCTAATATACATATATCATGTTTTAACTTCATGCTAAGTATGGAAAGAATTGCGTATTTTTTCATCTTGAGCAACATACTAATAAAATGTTTTAACCATAAGAAATTTTGTATTTTCATTTGTGTTATATATATTACTCAACATGGTCATTGAAATATTGTATTTATTACTCACACTGCCCACATTAAAATGTTTTTTCTTAATAGAATACCATAAGAAATTTTGTATTTTCATTTGTGTTATATGTATTACTCAACACGGTCATTCAAATATTGTATTTATTACTGACGTTGTCCACATTAAAATGTTTTTTCTTAATAGAATACCATAAGAAATTTTGTATTTTCATTTGTGTTATATATATTACTCAACATGGTCATTGAATATTGTATTTATTACTCACATTGTCCACATTAAAATGTTTTTTCTTAATAGAATTTTAAATACAAAGTCTCTCTCTCCACACACACACATGTAAGTAATTTTTTTATTTACAACTAGGGTTAAATTTTCTCGTTACATCAAGAGTGCATTTTTTAAGCTAGTTATCAATCATTACTATTAATTAAAAAATGTGATATGAAGCATGACTTATGGTTTGGATTTTTGGTATTACTAAGCCATGGTATTGGCTCATGGTATTATAACAAAGTCTATTTATAGAATAAGAATCTCCATGGTAGGGTGGGGGGTTAAAATTACTACCCTATACAGAAGGGCCATTACTATTAAAGTTCATCACTTTGAACGGTCTCGGGTAAGGATTTCCAAGTTGAAGACAAATCTGGATTTTCTAAAATAATGTAGAGACTCGTGAAATTATGGTCTCTACATTGCTCTCTATTTAAGCCTTTGCCATGGTCTGCCTCTTCATTTGGTCCTGATGATGAACCACATTTGTTGGTTCGAAACGCTTTGGCCAAAAATTTCTCTTATGTGATTTCTACCGAAAGACTTTTCTTAATTTATTATGGATAATAGAAGCCCGAATACAGAAAATATTGTTACATGTTTTTTTCTAAATGTATATGTTTAACTCATAATAATAAAATAATAATGGGGTGTATCATGAAACAAGTGTTTCCATGTCTATGATGTCTATTAATGTTTACCAACCATTTAATTTATATGGCTCTACTAGTTATTAATACTTTGTAAACACTACATCTCAAATCCATATTAAATATTGAAGAAATTACACATCTCCCTCACAATGAAAAGTGAAAATATGAGAAATTTTTTAATTTCGATTACTTTATCTTTCTATATTAAGTTGACATTAAGTTGGAAATTGAGATATTTTATTTATGGTTTACATTCAAAGATTTTTTGTTATTAATATTTTTTAATTTGTTAATATAAATATTATTTGGCTGAGAGGTTCTCTAAAATAGACATGGACAAAGAGAGAAAGGGGGGATATAGACACAGAGATGGAGGGGGCAGAGAGAGGGAAGACAAAATAGACATACATAGATAAATACATATATTATATAGTATTGTATAATACTGAATATTATTAACCATAGAGGAAGAGGGAGTAAGGCGTCTACAAAAGGTAAAAGAATTTAGATTTAGAAAGCCATGCATATTTTGGTTTTTCACCAAAATAGATGCATTGATTTCAATGTAAATGTTGATCCATAATTCCTATTTGATTGATTGCACTGGATGCATTGATTTCAGTGTAGTTGTTGATTTCTAATCATATTTGATTACTTGCACTAGATGCATTGATTACAGTGTAGATGTTTATTTCTAATCCTATTTGAGTGGTTGCACTAGATGCATTAATTTCAGTGTAGATGTTGATTTCTAATCCTATTTTATTGCTTGCACTAGATGCATTGATTTCAGTGTAGATGTTGATTTCCGGTTTGATGTAACTAGAAGTATGATGTACATCAATTTAAATGTAATTAGATTATTAATGTCCATTTATTTCAGTGTAAGCACAAAAAAATTAATAATGATGTGCATTAATTTCTATGTTACAATAATTCAACCATAAACAAAATATTTGAATTTCCATCTTAAATAAAATGTTCACTTACTTGAAATGTTTGCTTCTTGAAACTATAAATTATTTGTAATCTGATTACATTCTTATTATTTTCATTTTCCATCATTCAACATTGTTAGCTACTTTGCATTCAAACACGGTAATAGAAAACAACTACCATTGAAACTTACTTCGGGTTTAACACTCCATGAGTTACAATGATTGGCTTTGGAGAAAGCTACTATTAATATTGGAGAGAAAAAGAGAGAAGGTATGACGTTTACTACAATAGCTCAAGTTAAAGATTTGAATGGTCTACAATTTCAACCGCCTTTTTCATATGATCGATATAATTTCAACTACCCTTTACAATGCAATCTGATGGTGAATGAGATAAACGTAATCATACAATGTCTCCATATACCAAAAGTGAGAAATACCTATACAATTTAGCTTGAAGATCTGAATAATTTATGCGTAGTTGGTTCTTCGTTGCAGGTTCCTTGTAGCCACTGCTTCAAAGAGGTCTCTGTTGTCGTCAATGTTTTTAGCACTTGGGAATTTTTGTTTGGGTTTCATTGACGCCATCTCCTTCTGTCATCACTTTCTCCTTCTTTAGTACCAGTTTGCATGCCTAGTTGTCGTCAGAGTTTCTGTGGGGCATTGTCGCTCACCGTTGTTGCTAGTCCAACCTCTTTATTTTCTTAGCACTATGGAATGAGTATATGTTGGCACCGTTTTGGGATTTGGTATTATGTGGTTCAACCCAATCGAAAATATTTTTGCTAGGGATGTTTACCAACTTTTGTAATGTATTGATGTCTGTTTTGGGCTTTATTTTTGTGGCCCCTTAGGGTTTCTTCTTTATCATGCCTACATGCCCTATAATTTTTTTTTATCTGTTCTGTGGCCTAGGGTTTTCAGGCCCTAGGGTTTATAGTTCTTTTGCCACTTGTAGGATCTAGGCAAATCCTAGTGTATCCACTATAGGTCTATATGTAAAATGTATTTTTGTCACATAAATATGAATGAAAATATGGTTTTTTCTAGGAAAAAAACTAATAAGAAATTGCAACACTCAAAAAATCATCTCTACTTTCTTTATTAACTCGAGAAAGAAAAAAAAAACAATGCACACACTCTCTCTAGTAAACTCAATGAATAACAAATGCAACAAGCCACCTCTACCATTACACCCTACTTAACTTAATCATGCTAAAGTGCACCCCAACTACATGCAAAAGTTCCCTAGAATAGAGCACCTCATTCCTAGAATAATGCACCTGAGTCTAAAACTAGAAGCATCATCTACCATGCAATTTTCCTCTAAATTAAGATCAATAATTTATTGATAAAATGGTGTCTAAAATAAGCACAAAATCTAAACTATTAGAGATGAGACAAGATCAAAAGAGGGAGCATGCACGTGTATGCACCACATTCACAAACCATTCTAAAACTACACCTCTACCCCAACTCAATCTCTATTATGTACATAAATAAATGCTATAGGCATTATTGAAGCATGTGATCCAAAGGAGAATAGCTATCAAGAAACCATTGAACTCTACCACCCTTTGGAATTGGGTTAACCCCCTCTCCCTTAAAGGCACTATTGCAAGCTACAACAATCCCTTCTTCTTTGGGGTGGCCTTTATGGAAATATGGCCCCCCGTTGAATCAACCATTAAGCTCAACTCTTAAGTGGACAATTCCAAAGAAGATTGTTTTAGTTCTAAAGTAACAATATGTCACTTCAACTATTTTTTTCAAAACGTAGATATTCACTCTTGTATTTCAAACGCAGTAATAGAAAACAACTACCACTGAAACTTACTTTGGGTTTAACAATCCATGAGTTACAATGATTGGCTTTGGAGAAAGCTAATATTAATATTGGACGGAAAGAGAGAGAAGGTATGACATTTACTACAATAGCTCAAGTTAAAGATTTGAATGGTCTACAATGTCAACCACCTTTTTCATATGATCGATAAATGTAATCATACAATGTCTCCATATACCAAAAGTGAAAAAGACCTATTCAATTTAGCTGGAAGATCTGAATCATTTATATTGTTTAATGTGCATAGCATTTTAAAAAAAAATAATACATTGCTATAATAAAAATGTTTTAAAACAACATAAAATTGAATATATTGCAAGTTAGCATATGCTTAACATAAAGAAAGAAAAAATTATAAATGTAACTTTCTATGACTATCTCATAGATCCCACAGGGTGTTTGCTAAACCCAATAAAATTCAAATATAATCTATCACCAATAATATGCTTTAAACTACAAATCTCCCTTCAGCAAAATGAAAAATGAGAAATATAAAAATTTCAGAAATATTTAGTATAAAAATACAGGATCATTCATATAACCTCATGTATCAATGTTAGTATGGGCTTTCCATCACAGTTTTTAAGAACAGACTAGTGCTTAGCGGTTGAGTCGCATCCCTCTAGTCTGAATACTTTTTTGCCTCTGCATCATGTGACCACAATGCCATTGCCATTAGCAACACATGGCCTCCTCCTCACAATGAATTGTTTGTGTGAAGTGGAGAAGAAGTGTTTGCTAACTACAGGGCAAATACCCACAGTAGTACTGTCACTATTTTTTTTCTTAGTTCCAAGTCTTTTTCCGCTCATATACACATAAACATAGTACAATTATGCTGCTCAAATAGTCAGAGCCACATCATTTTTACACAGAAAAGTTGCCAGGAAGTAATTAGAGGTGATGTTCAAGATGCTTTTTTATTGACAGTAAAAGTAAGATAAGGTTATTGTTTGTTAGTTGGCAGTGATGCATGAATAGACTGGTGGGAGTTGAAGATGACTAATTAGGTTTGATTATAGGCAGTTGATCCACTCCCACATCGACTTACCCAGGTTGATATTGTAATAAAAAATAAAATATAAGCAATTTTTTTACCAGACCAAGTATGTTGGTTCGACTAGCATGAAAACGTATGAGGGATATTTCTATATGGCCCCATGGTATTCAAGAGCTAAAAGTGAGATAGTTTAAGAAAATTATTACCAAATCACTGGCACCAACTAATATCCCTGTGAGATTTCCACTTTTACAACCTGTCAGCTTAGTAGAGTGTTCTAGCTTTGAAACTATCTTATTTGGTATCCAGGTTAGATTTATACAATTTTGATGACAATATTTATTCCCATAAGCCAAATATATCGGTAGATCCACCCAAAGAGGTTACAATCCTCAAGAAGATACCAGTATGGCTCCAGAACACATTGCAGGAAGCAGAAAAACATGCAGTTTTTAGAGAATTATTCAGAGAGAGAAAGGGACCACACAATTTTCTAGTTATGTGGCACTAATGAGTAAGATTATTGATTTATAACCTTCCATGTATGGGGAAGCCACAAAATAGCAAGTGTGGAAGGATTCTATGATGGAAGAGTGCCAATCCATCATAAACAATCATGTGTGGGACGTGGTTATGAGACCAAAAGGGAAGTCAATGGTGATTTCAAAGTGGTTCTACAAAATCAAGCATGTTGTAGATGATAACATAGAAAAGTACGGCTAAATTTGTGGCTAGAGGATTCTCCGAGAAAGAGGGAAAATATTATAATGAAACATTAGGCATAGTAACCAAGTACACTTCTATTAGATCTATCATCTTTATTTCTTTTGTTACGGGTTGGAAATTACATTGGATGGATGTAAATAATGCCTCCCTAAATGGTGTAATAGAAGAAGAAGTGTACATAGAGCAACCACAAGTTTTATGATCCATGGGAAGGAGTCCCATGTTTGTAAATTAAAGAAATATTTGTACGGGCTTAAGCAGGCACCCAGGGCATGGTATGCCAAAATAGATAGTTTTTTTAATGAGCTTGGGGTTTACCAAGAGTAATGCAGATCCCAACCTTTACTACAAGGTTGAATATGGTTTCCCCTTGATATTGGTACTATATGTATATGACATATTTCTTATAGGGGATGAGAAGCTCATAGATGGGTGCAAGAGGGAGCTCACTTTAGAGTTCAAAATGAAGGATATGGGTTTAATGCACTATTTCTTGGGATTAGAAGTGTGGTAGAGACCAAATGAGATCTTCCTTAGCCAAGGGAAGTATACAGTTGAGATCCTGCAGAGATTCGGGATGATGGACTACAAGTCCATGGCCACACCTATGGTTACAAATCTAAAGTTCTTGAGTGATACTTCTTCACATTTGATTGATCCCACGATGTACAAATAGTTGATAAAATACTTGATGTGCCTAGTTAATACTAGGTCAGATATATGTTTTGCAGTGAACACATTGAGTCAGTACATGGTTGAGCCTAGACATGTACATTTGGTAGCAGCAAAGCATATATTGAGGTACTTGCATGGTACGGTTGGATATGGACTCAAATATTTCTTGGATGGTTAAGTAAATTTGCAAGCTTATACAAACTCTAACTAGGAAGGGATTGTGGTAGACAAGAAAAACATATCAGGATGTTTCTTTAGTTTGAGATCAGGTATGATCTCATGGTTTAATAGAAAATATTTGTTAGTGGCACTCGGTATAGCAGAGGCAGAATATATAGCAGCCAATGATGCAAGCATGAATTATTCTGGCTTTGAAAATTGCTTGCAGGGTTATTTGATCTAGAGTTAGAGTGAACTTTGATATACTATGATAATCAAAGTTGTGTGAATATTTCAGAGAATATGGCTTTTCACAACAAGTCAAAGCATATGGAGATCAATTACCATTTCATTCGAGACATGGTATAGAGAGAAGTAGTAAAACTCCAGTACATATCCACAAATGAGTAGACACCAGACATTCTCGTCAAACCTTTGTCTAAAGTGAAGTTCGCATACTTTAGAGACAAGCTTGGCGTGATACAGAATGTCCACCCTCGTTGAGAGGGAGTTGTGATGTTTCTCCTATAGCAGACAAATACTCTCCCTGTGGCCAAAGGTTTCCTAGATCAGTCATGTGAAATGATTGAGGGATTAATGGGTAGCTTGGTACATGTCTTACGTATGCCATGTGAAGTGGCTAGGTGTGACTGAGACTACTAGAGGAGAACAACATGGAAGAATACCTATGTCATCTCCCTCACAATGAAAAGTAAAAATATAAGAAATTTTTTAATTCCTTTTACTTTGTCTTTGTTTATATAAATTGATAATATCATTATTATTTTAAAATGTTGTGTGTCAATTCAATATTATATCTCCATCTTACTAAAACGTATAAAAGAAATTTTTGTTGCTACTATTTTTTAATTTGTTAATATAGGTATTATTGAGCCTAGAGGTGCTCTACACTCCAATATATGGGAGATGTTGTAGTGGCACATTGCATGAAGTTTTAGATAAAAAATGATAATAATTAATATAATGTTTACTCAATTAAAAATAATGATAATAAATCAATTCAATTGAATTTATTATGTCTTTTTTATTAATAAAATTACAAACATACTTTGAGATATTATGGCTTTAGCGCGTTTCTTTGAGGCAATGACTAAGGTTCGGCCCTAGCCGAATGCCACTTCTCCTCCCTTTTGCGATGGGTGTTCCTCCCTCTAATTCTATCTCTGCTAGAATCTTGGCTTATTTTTTCTCAGTAGTGGAAAGCTTGACTCATTTGGATTCAAACATTGCAGCTTCCCCTCCTTTAATGGCTCCCCTTGGGAAAAAATTGTGTTCCAATTTTCCATGAATCTAGGCTCAGCTTCAACCTCTCTTGGTGTTAATGGTGCTCCCTCTTCTTGTGTCTCACCCCTCATTTCTTGTCTGAAAACACTTAAGAAAAAATTTCCTTCGGTGATGCTACTTTGTCACGAGGATTGATTTCATCTCTGGATATTTTGTGTATTATCCCCTTCCCAAGATAGGGAGGCTCTCGACTAGTGATACCTCCTCTTTAATCCTTTTGCTATGTTAAAAAGTCCTCTCCAGGTTGTCATCCTCCGGGGTCGTCTTTGCCTTCTTTTATAATATTTGACTCTGGGTCTCACTATGTTGGGATCTCATTTCTTAACATTCTTATGATTGAAGTTCTGAGATTTTTCAATATTGTAAAACGTGTCATTGGCTTCCCCCCTAGAGAGCCTCCTTCTATGCCATTTTTTCTTAAATCCCCTATTTCTAGGTCCCTCTCCTTCAAGATTAAATTCCTTGATGTACACGTAATCGAGGTTCCAAGTGTGGATGAGACTTTAAGTGAGGCTAAATGATTTTTTGAAGTTTGTTTAATATGCAAGTTCTATGGATTATGGTCAAGCTTGGTCGACCTTCACTTCTGGATCTCTAAGTAGTGGAAACCATATATTTATGACAAAGTGAACATCTACCCTCTTGCAAGTGGTTTTATCATAGTTGTCTTCAACAAATATGATGATAGATCTCATATCTTGAACTGTGGTCCATGGTTCTTTGGTAGTGCAAGTATCTCCATACAACCTTAGTTTCCCTCTTTTGATCCCCTCATGGAATATCTCACATCTTCTTCGGTTTAGGTAAGCCTCCCCAACCTTCCTCTTCATCGGTGGAATATTCCCTCTTTGACTACAACTGGTAACACATTAGGAAAATTTTGTTGTCGAGGGGTAGATACAAAATTCTATTTAAAGCCCACATACGCACACATATGTGTGGAAATGGATTTCATTAAGGGATTCCCTGCTGATATCAAATTAATTGGCCCTCGATTCTCATGGATGTAAAAAGTAGATTATGAAAAATATATCATTTCGTTGTAGATGTTGTTATGAGACTGGACATACCATAAATTTTGACCCAAAGATAGTCCAAGATTGTTATTTTTTAGGAATTTTTTGTCCCATCTAAAAATTTGGTAAAGGTATCCAAAATTGAAGCAGTTCTAGTTGCAACCAAGGCAACAAATACCTCTTCCGCCCCTACAGAAGCCCTTCATCAGATAAAGAATATGCAAGATCTCTCTTCTTTCGGAAAACGAAAAGGAACTAAAACCCCTTTTGGGTTCAAATATTCAACAGATAATAGCAAAAAGGCATTATCATGGGTGGACCAGGTAGAAGTGATCCTCCCTAATCTGGCACAAAAGACAGATTCCAAAAGCAAATCATCCCCAAAAATGGATGGCTTCTTAGTATCAACAGAAAATGAGGCTTGGATTCAGGTTAAAGAGAATCTAAAAGGAAATTCCCTAGGAAAGGTAAAATCACAATCAATTAAAGATATTAAAAATGTGTTGTAAATTTATTTGGATTTTAGGAGTTTTTTAGAAAGTTTTCAAGTGGAAAATTTTCAATCCTCAAATAGAGTGGTGTAACCAACTAAGGTTTTGGGTTGTTTCGATGCATTCCAACTTGAATCTTCAAGGGTATTTGGTATTTTCAGTTCTCAAAAGATATATATTGGTCTGGTCCATATCTCTCTTTTATTAATACAAATTTCTAGTCGTTTCTTTAAAGACAATTACAAACAATTCTTTTGAATAAAATTAATAAAGAAAAAAAACATCATAATTTGCCTATGACATTAAAAGAATTTTAAATAATAATCATTTATATTTGTAAATAACTTCATATTTAAATTTAATCACTAAACATATAATTAGAAATAATATTATTTCTATATATAGAAATGTGAAATATATTAGACTATAGTAACTGTAATTTAAGATCTAGTTTACTATATAAATTAAATAATGATGATTTTTTAATCATAATATTTAAAAATTTGTCCGGGGAGAAGCTCAAATGGTTAGTTCAAAGTTTGTGAAATTGTGGAAACAAGGCTACCCAAGCTCAAATCTCCCATTTAGCAAGCATGGTTTATGGCAAGGAGGATAGGTCATAAACCTTGAGAAGTTTACTAGCAGTTACATGTTAGGCGGGTTGTTAGGTTCCTATCGGATTTAAAAATAAATTAATTAATTAAAAAAAATCATATATATATATATATATATATATATATATATAGACATACATATATATACATACATACATATACATACATATACATACATACATATACATACATATACATACATATACATATATATATATATATATATATATATATATATATATATATATATATAGATATCCGGACGCTTGGTAGATCCAAAGTTAAGATGGATCTAGGGTCATTATGCATGTCCCCTGTATTGGGTTGTAGAGTGTTTCTTGGCATAATGATTAGTAAGAATTAACTTTATTTTCAAGATAATTTTTTAATCATTATATGTTTAAAGAAAGATTTACACCTTAAAGGATTGGATTCATTTTATCACATAATGGATCTAGATTAAAAATGAATTTATTTTTTTCAAATGCTCAAACACCTATATCATATTCATCCTCCCTCTCAACCTAATGGCTAGAGTGAGGTACACTTTAGGCTAGGCCAGCTCACACATATACTCGCTTAATGTTAGAAAATTATATATTACGGAGCAATGGAAAAACAAGAGAGACACAGATATACGTGGTTCACCCAGTTTGGGCTATGTCCACGGAGAAATAGCTAGTCCTTCTTTTTATATTATCCAGCAAACTAGAGAGATACAACCTACAGTAGATTCGTTGTAACTCCCTCTTCGCTCTCAATCTCCTCTCTCTTCCTCACTTAGAATACAGATCTTCATAGACATAATACAATTCCCTCATATATAGCGAGGGGTTGCCTTCTATGGCAAAAAACCCTAAATTAAACATAACTTCTACCGTTAGATCTCTGCCTAATGAACGGCCCAGATTGACTACGAAATTACAACATTTTCCAAGGCAATTTTACATCTATTCTTAGCTTCGAGGGAACTACCCCCGATCCCCTCGCCAAGGGGGGGGGCTCCCGAAAGGTCGCAGCCAGCACCCCCCCCCCCCCCCCCCCCCCCCGACCCCCCCTGCAGCGAATATTTTACGTCGCCCCATTTTGAACTGGGGTCCAATGCAACGGTACCTTTGAATACAGAAGATAATCAGGCTCCACACCCAACAATATCCCACTTGGAGACTGATTATAGCAACTCCACCACTGCTTCATTTGCTAGACAATGACTCCACTTTAGACCTCGTTGTTTCTCATCTTCTTCATCATACTTGAATACCAATTGAAACTGGGAAGATTCTCAGTTTCTCCCTGGTTACAACTTTTGTTAACATATCTGCAGGATTCTGGTTAGTGTGTATCTTTTCCAACTTCAACTGTCCATCTTCCAATGCTGACTGTATGAAATGGTACTTGAGTTGTATATGCTTAGTCTTGGAATGAAATGCAGAGTTTTTTGCAATATGTATGGCACTCTGGCTGTCACTGTATAACCTTCCCAACTCCTGCTTCTTACCCAATTCATCTAGAAACCTTTGTAACCAAATCATTTCTTTACTAGCCTCTGTACCAGCAACATACTCTGCTTCTGTTGTTGAGAGTGCAACAACACTTTGCAGTTTTGAGACCCAACTGATAGTTGTTCCACCTACAGTAAACATATACCCTGTTGTGCTCCTCCTGTTATCTCTATCACCTGCCATATCTGCATCAACATATCCATGTAGAGCAATGTTTGAACCACCAAAGCATAATTCTTGATTTGTGGTACCTCTCAAATACCTGAGAATCCACTTCACTACCATCCAATGTTCTTTTCCTGGATTGTTCATGCACCTGCTTACAACTCCCACTGCATGTGCAATATCAGGCCTTGTGCAAACCATTGCATACATTAAGCTTCCAACTGCTGATGCATATGGAACTTTAGACATATGAGCCATTTCTTCTTGAGCCTTGGGACACTCCTCCTTAATTAATTTGAAATGGCTAGCCAAAGATATACTAACTGGTTTTTCATTCTGCATATTGAACCTTTTCAACACCTTTTCTATGTACTCACTTTGAGACAATGCTAATTTGCGATTCTTCCTATCTCTAGTTATTCTCATACCAAGGATTTATTTTGCAGCACCCAAATCCTTCATTAAAAATGAGTTTGCCAATTTCCTTTTGAACACATTTATTTCCTACATGTTAGAACCTGCAACAAGCATGTCATCTACATACAATAACAATATAATATAGCTGCCATCCTTTTGCCTTTTGAGATAAACACAATGATCAAAGTGACATCTAGTATAACCTTGTTTAAACATAAACCTATCAAACTTTAGATACCACTACCTTGGAGCCTGTTTTAAGCCATACAAGCTCTTCTTCAACCTGCACACTAGTTTGTCCTTCCCTTTTACCTCATATCCTTGCGGTTGCTGCATATATATCTCTTCCTCCAAATCCCCATGTAGAAAGGTTTTCTTTACATCTAACTACTCAAGATGCAAATCTTCAACTGCTACTAGACTTAAAATAGTTCTGATTGAAGTCATTTTAACAACAGGAGAAAATATTTCATCAAAATCAATACCTTTCTTCTGTGCAAACCCCTTCACCACAAGTCTAGCTTTGTACCTCTGTTTTACTCCATCTTCTTCCTTCAGCCTGTAAACCCATTTATTCTGTAATGTTGTTTTACCTGCAGGAAACCTGACTAAGTCCCAAGTCTGTTTATGTGCTAAGGAGTCCATCTCTTCTTTCATGGCTTGCTCCCACTTCTTCCTAGTTTCTACCTGCATTGCTTCTTCATAACATTCTGGTTCACCAGAATCAGTCAACAATACATAATATAATGAAGGAGAGTATCGTTCAGGGGGTCTAATTATCCTTGTAGATCTTCTAACACCACTTTCAGGTGTTTGAAGTGCTTGTTGTTGTTGTGGTTGTTGTTCTGGCTGTTGATCATTATGATTTTCAAGCACCATCACTTTTTCCGTGATTTCGTCAAACACTGCGTATTCTATGTTTTCTGTTTCCTGTTTATTTTCCTACTACTAATCCTTATACAAAGCCTTTACATTGAATATAACATCTCTGCTCCTAATGATTTTGTGTTTTTCATAATCATAAAAGTGATAACCAAAATCCTTAACACCATATCCAATAAAGGTACATTTGTTTGATTTTTCCTCAAGCTTTGTTCTATTTTCTTTATTAATGTGGACAAAGGCTTCACAACAAAAAGTCTTTAAAAAAGAGTAGCTTACAATTTTACCCGTCCATGCCTCCTCTGGAATACCACCATCCAAGGAACTTGAAGGCCCTCTGTTTATTAGATAAACAGCAGTATCTACAGCATCTGTGCAAAATTGTAAAGCCAATCCTGCATGCAATATCATGCACCTTGCACACTCCATGATTATCCTGTTCGTCCTTTCTGACACACCATTTTCTTGTGGTGTTCCTGGAACTGTCTTCTCTCTGCGAATTCCATTCTCATAACAGTACCTATCAAACTCTTTGCTGCAGTATTCACCTCCATTGTCTGATCTAAGACACTTCAACCTTTTTCCTGTCTCATTTTCAACCAAAGCTTTCCATTTCTTGAAAATATCAAATACATCATATTTATTTCGAATACAATAAATCCAGGTTTTTTCTGGTTGCATCATCAATAAAAGTAACATAATAATGAGAGCCACCAAGAGATGATACCTGAGCAGGTCCCCATACATCTGTATGCACAAGCTCTAATTTTTCTCTCTTCTTTTCTTTCCCAACTCTAAGGAATCTGACTCTCTTATGTTTTCCATAAACACAATTCTCACAGAATTTTAAATCAACATGCTTCAAACCTAGAGACAAATTTCTTGAGTGAAGAATGTGCATCCCCTTCTCACTCATGTGCCCGAGCCTATGATGCCACAATGTCGTATCTTCTCCTATAGAGGTTAAATCATTAACAGAATTATAAATACCATTGCATAAATATAATGTACCAACCTTTCCTCCTTTCGCTATTACCAGGGATCCTTTTGTGACCTTCCAGGTTTTATCTGTGAAAGTAGTTACGCAACCTTCACCTCCCAACTACCCTATTGAAATTAGATTTTTCTTCAAATCTGGAACATGCCTTACCTCCTTCAATAACCATTGATTTCCATTCTGCTGTTTTATGAAAACTGTACCCATTCCAACGATTTTATAGGGTTTATCATCACCCAATCGAACCTGTCCAAAATCCCCTTGAAAATAATCATGAAAATGTTTCTTATCAGGTGTGGCATGGAATGAGGCCCTTGAATCTATCACCCAGGCATCAATAATATTTTCTAATTAAAGAATCAAAGTATCTTGCAACACATCACCTGTTACATTCGATTCATGATTAGTTTCTTACTGCACGTCTCCTTCTTTTCCCTTCCGAGACTTGCAATCTTTCTTCAGGTGTTCTTTCTTCCTGCATTTCCAGCACACTATCCCCGATATGGACATGGATCTTCCTTTTCTTGACTTACTGCAGTATCCTGGGCTCTTTCCTCTTTCCATTTTTCTTCCCCTGATCTCTGCAGTCAAAGCATTACCTGATGTCTCATTGGAGCTTTTCCGTCGCATATCCTCGCTAAGGATTGCACCGCCAACATCATCAAACTTTAAAGTACTAAATCCAGAGACAAAGTTACTAATGGCCATAACTAAACCATTCCGACTTTCTGGCAATGAGCACAGAAATAACAGATCCCTAACTTCATCATCAAAAGTTACCCCTACAAAACTTAACTGACTTGTAATTGTATTAAAATCATTTAAATGATCAACAACAGATCCACCCTGTGACATCTTCATATTAAATAAACACTTCATAAGAAATACCTTATTTGAGGCAGAGGGTTTTTAATATAGTTTGGCCAATGTCAACATTAAACCCTCTGTTGTCGTTTCCTTTGAAATATTAAACGCTACCAACGCCGCTAAGCACAGCCGTATTGTTCCAAGTGCCTTTCTGTCGAGAATAATCCATTCTGTGTCTGTCATACTCGTCAGCTTCTTTGTCTTTCCGCTCAATGGTAGGTACAGATCTCTCTGATACATATAATCTTCCATCTACATCTTCCACAGCTAGTAGTTTTGGCTATTTAATTTTTCGACCCTAAACCTACCATCTTCCACCATTGCTCCCACTCGAACCAGGAACCCTTCTCTCTTGCAAGCTTATCAGCCAAATAGACCTTCAGCTCTGATACCAGTTGTTAGAAAATTATATATTACGGAGCAATGGAACACATAATATATTGTAGAAATATAAACACAAAAAATGCATAAAAAACAAGAGAGACGCAGATATACGTGGTTCACCTAGTTTGAGCTATGTCCACAGAGAAACAGCCAGTCCTTCTTTTTATATTATCTAACAAACTGAAGGGATACAACCTACAACATATCTATTGTAACTCCCTCTTCGCTCTCAATCTCCTCTCTCTTCCTCACTCAGAATACAGATCTTCATAGATGCAATTCAATTACCTCAAATCCAATACAACAACCCAAGGGATACAGTGAGGTACAATCGAGACCATCTCACAAGTATACTATTGCAATAATAATTATGAAGGCAGTATAGCTCATCATGTCACTCGTAGGGATTTGAACGCTTATCATGTCACTAAAGGGGATTTGTACCTAGGTGGGGAAAATAACAACCATTTCACACAACCACCCTAGATAACGTGAATTGACACTCACATTTTATTTTTGTTTTAACATATATTTTTTAATGTTATATTTTAATTTTATGTTAAACATTAAAGAAGATATGCATTTCTATCATGGGATTATATATAGTGTTTTTCTCACCCTTTATGTGTGTGAGAGAGATATTTTATTTATGGTTGACATTTATGAATATATATTTTTTTTTGTTATCAATATTTTTTTTAAATGTTATATGTCAATTTCATATTAAACAAAAGGAATTACACATTTCCCTATAGTGGGTTGTAGAGTGCCTCTATATACAATGACTAATAAAATTTGGCTTGATTTTTAAGATTAATTTTTAATAAAAAATTGTTATATATTTAAGGAAATATTTACACCTTAAGGGGTTTGATCCCTTTTATCATAAGATCTATTTAAATTAAAAATGAAATTATTTTGATTGCAATATATACTCACGCTTATCTCACATGTTAAATTCATGTTAATAAAAATAATTGTATATCTTTCTTATAAAATATGCCATATAAATATTTTAATTATAATTTTTTTAATACACACACACACCTTAAATAAAATATTTACACCGTAAGGCATTTCCATATGAAACCAACACCCCTGGCTGCTACAGTGTGCGATTGTCCACCCTCGATTTTCGATGTTAGACAATAGAACTATCTTCTACCGTCAGATTAATATCTCCAGACAGTTACTAACTTCCAAGCGACTACGCGGCGAATATTGATACCTGCAGGCGGTTAGGAACATTGATATCATTTTCTCTGCATTCCACTATGTTGGAAAATGGTTTCACTGGACACGACAGCGAAATGGTATGCAATACGAAGAACAAGCATTTCTAATATAATTCTCAGAGAAATCAATGATATGGAAGCTTCTAGCAGAATTGATTTACTTTTCTGAAGCTTCTAGTCAAAGTTCTTTCTTTCCTCGAGTAGTATTGGTGCACAAGAAGGATGGATCATGGCGCATGTGTCCGGATTATATGGAGCTTAACAAGCTCACTATTAAAGATAAATTTCTCATTCATGTCATTGATGAATTATTTGATGAATTTCATGGAGCAATTTACTTCACTAAGTTGGACCTTCGTTCAGGATATCATCAAATGAGAATGAAGACTGACAACATTCTGAAAACAACATTTAGACCTCATGAGGGTCATTATGAATTTTTGGTCATGCCTTTGCCTTACCAATGCACCTTCTACATTTCAAGGTTTGATGAATTCCATTTTCAAACCCTTCCTTAGAAAATTTGTGTTAGTATTTTTTGATGATATACTAATCTACATCAAGTCTTGGAAGGATCATGTTCAACATGTTGACAGAGTGCTCAAACTATTGGAGGAGAAACAATTATATGAAAAAATCTCCAAATGTTTCTTTGGATTACAAGAGGTGCAATATTTGCGTCATATTGTATCTCATGAAGGTGTTAAGGTAGACCCTAGCAAAATTAAATCCATCAAGGAATGGAAAATCCCCACATCCATAAAGCATCTGCGAGATTTCTCGGGTTGACAAGGTATTGTCACAAGTTTGTTAAGAATTATGGGAGAATAGCAGCACCTCTAACAACATTATTGAAGAAAGATGAATTTTCTTGGACTCCAGAAGCAACGAAAGCCTTTGAACATCTTAAAGAGGCAATGTGTCAAGCACCGGTCTTAGCTACGCCAGACTTCACAAAAACATTTATTGTGGAATGTGATGCCTCGGGAAATGGAATTGGTGTTGTTTTAATTCAAGAAGAAAGACCCATTGCTTTTGAAAGTCATCCAATCAAAGGAAAGTATTTACACAAAGCTATTTATGAGAAGGAAATGCTGGAAATACTACATGCACCTAAGAAATGGTGACCTTACCTAATGGGAAGACACTTCAAGGTAAAAACAGATGATGATAGTCTTAAAATAATTTTTAGAACAAAGATTATATTTAGAAGAGCAACACAAATGGGTCACAAAGATGTTGGCTTATGACTTTGAAATCATCTACAAAAAAAGGAAGCAAAATGTTGTTGCAGATGCACTTTCAAGAAAGGATGAGGATGTGGGAGCATTTCTTTGTGCCATTTATATTATCCAACAATATTGGATAAACGAAGCAAGAGATGAATGGAAGAATGACAAAGAAGTGTGGGAACTCATTCAAAAGTTGCAATAGGATCCCAGTACATCTGATACATTTAGCTGGAAAAATGATTTGTTATGGTACAAAGATCATTTATACCTCTGTAAGAATTCCCAACTCAAACAAAATATTCTTCTGGAATTGCACACCTATCCCTTAAGAGGGCATTTAGGATTTTTAAAAACCTACCACAAGTTTAAGAAGGAATTTTTTTTGGGATGGTCTTAAATCTAATATTCAAAAGTTTGTGGCAGAATGTTTGGTTTTCCAACAAAATAAATTTGAGACAATTAAGATCCCAGGTCTATTACAACCTTTATCCATTCCAAGTCAATGTTGGGAGGAGGTTTCAATGGATTTTATCATAGGTTTACCCAAGTCCAAAGGAAATAGTTTCATCATGGTGGTAGTTAATAGACTTACCAAGTATGCACACTTTTGTTCATTATCTCATCCATTCAAGGCTAGTACATTTTCTACGGCATTTATGGAAACAATTCAAAAGCTACATGGAAACCCAAATATTATTGTAAGCGACAAATTTCCTATTTTCATTGGCAATTTTTGGACAAAATTATTTTCTCTTCTGGGTACTCAGTTAGCTCATAGCTCATCTAATCATCCTCAATATGATTTGCAAACTGAGATAGTGAACAAATGTTTCGAATGATATATTTGTTTCTTTGTATCTGATAAATAAACACAATGGGTCAAATGGTTGCCTCTGATTGAATGGTTGTATAACACTTCCTTCCATATTGCAGCAAAAATGACCCCATTTATGGCACTTTATGGATATCATCCACCATCCATCACATCATATTTAAGAGAAAATTCTAAGGTTCAAGCAGTGGAAGATTACATCGAGCATCAACAAAAAGTTCTCCAACTCTTAAAGGATAACCTAACTTTGGCGCAAAATAGAATGAAACAACAGGAATATCAACATCGCAGCGAAAGAAGTTTTGATGTAGGTGACTGGGTATTTCTACGACTACAACCATACAAACAAGTGTCCCTCAAGCAAGCTAAGAAGGATAATAAATTATCACCAAAGTATTATGGTTTGTACAAGGTGTTGCAAAAGATTAGTACTATGGCATACAAATTGGAATTCCTGCATCCTCCCAAGTGCACCCAATTTTCCATGTTTCATGCTTAAAGAAGGTTATAGGTGACAAGCTCCTAGTTCAAACAATATTGTCAGAACTTGATGAGGAAGGAAAAATCATATTGGAACCTGAAGCAGCCACTGAAACAAGAACTCGACAACGACAAAATCGATCAATTTCAGAGTATCTCATTAAGTGGAAGAACTTACCCTCTGAAGATTCCACATGGCAGGACGAGAATTTTATATAGAAGCATCCATAAGTACTCAAGCGTTGAGAACAACACTTTTTTTAAGGAGAGGGCATGTTAGGTCCCTGTAATACTAGTGTATCCCCTTATTATTATTGTCATTGTAACCCCTTATTATCATTGTTGTGCCCATGTTGTCCCCATATTGTTATTATTATGCCCCATAGAAACCCGCTATTGTTATTGTTGTGCCCATGTCGGCTCTGATTATATTGTGATCCCTTAGACTCCGATATATAGAAAGGAGGTCTTGTCGTTTGTATCATCCAAGAACTGTTCATTTGTGTCATGTAAAGGAGGTTTCCCCCTCTAAGAGGCTACCTTTGAAGTCGTTGATCTATCTCATTCTTTTATTTTGTGAGTTGGTTGCATAATAGTAGTAGCGAGTTTAAGAGAAGTGAAATACACTAGGTTAGATAGTAGAATTTATCTAGTCCAAGATCCTTTAGGCGGTGGGAATTAAAGGACATTCACCTTATTGGGTTGTCCTTCGTAAAAAAATCCCTTTGGAATGTAATTACAAAGGATGAATTTAGAGAAGTGATTTGCTATATAATTACATTTTAAAGAACATTGACCTTTTTGAATTGTCCTCATTTGAAAAGACCCTTTGGAATATAATTACAAAGGATATATTTGGAGAAAGGTTTTGTTTTATAATTACATTTCCCGCATATCTTGGGTGGATTGGATAAGAAAAGATCATATACATACATACACACACATGCATGCCCACCTTACGCATCCTCTCCCATTAGTCGAGCTTGCTTGCTCACCTCTCCCTCTCCCTCTCCACCCTTTGTTTTCCAATTATATCATGGGCCACATGGTTAGAGGATTGGCCTATGCCCAATTCACCTTCTTCTTCCCCAGAAAAGTTGATGTTTAGGTTTTTATATGCGTCCACCATGTTAAAGAATCATTCAATATGGTAATCATCCTAAAAATCTTAACATTGTTTGATATTATTAGGGGTCAATGTGAACTTTTGGGGAAGATCAACATGTTATCCCTAGAGTAACTTTTATTCGTTAAGTGACAGCCCTTCCACTCAATACTATCGGATCACTAAGGTTGACTTTCATCCCTGCTCGACAAGCGGGTCTTATAGTCAAGCTCCCTTATGCCTTTACACTCGTGTGTTGATTTCCATCCGGACCGAGGAAATCTTTGCATGCCTCCATTACCTTATGGGAGGCCTCCACCCCATATATATATATATATATATATATATATATATATATATATATATATATATATATATATATATATATATATATATATAGAATATGTCCAACCAATGGAAGATGATGACTGTCATTTCCTATTTTAGGCTCTCATCTAGCTTGGTATGTAGGTGATGGGACACAAGTGAGGATTGTGATAGATGTTGTCATGGGTTATAATAGGGATATATTCCTTCTTGAGATTTTGGCTCACCACTTAAGATAAATTGGGAGATTACCTCTTAATCTAATAAACAATCATATGGAAACATCACTATGAAAGCAAGGCTAGTTGACCTTGATTGATTTAAGATTGAATTATGTGTTAGAAAAAGTTTGGCAACTTTCCATATATGAACTCCAAATGGATCACATTTGACTTAAAGAATATTTTGACAAACTCATTTTTCAAAATAACAAAAGTATATCACTTTACAAAAAAGTTGGGGTATCAAGCTATGTTTACTATTGTTGATGGGGCTATTTGTTGGTGGTGCAATGGTTCCATGGAAGATGAAGAATCCTCCCAAAATGAAGTTGCTCATGTGGTTTCCTCTCCCAAATAGATTTTTGACCTGGGATCATGTACAAAAATAGGCGAGTGTCCTAGATAATGTCCTTTGTGCATGATCTAAGAGGAATTCAATTCACACACTTTTTTTATCATGCTCATTCTCATTAGGTTTTTTTGGATGTTGAAAGGTTTCTAGGTTTTGATCATCTATGGAGTGGTTGTAATATTTAGACTAGTTTTCAAGTCTAGTTCTCAAGGAAAGAATTGGAATGTTTTCAAGCAATTTGGTGTTATGGGGTATATGGCTTGCAAGGAATACCTCTCTATTTGAAGATAATCAAATACATTCCTTAAACGTTTTCAACCCAAGTGATGGGGTTAGTTCCTTTTTATAAAGAGGTTCCCAAGCAAGATATACCTTGGAGGGTTGATGCTTTACAGGTGGATAACTATATTCCATGGGGATATTTTGATGGAGCTTGTCAAGGACAAAACACGATTGTTGGCATTGTCTTTTCCTCCTTTATTTTTAATTCCAGACACTTTTATTTCAAAACAATCTGTGTAGTTGGGATAACAAATTGGGAGAATTGATGACCCTTTTTCATTTGCTAAATGTTTTTTTGGATAGGGAAAGAATAGCAATACATGTTCTTGGTGATTCTTTGCTAGCTATATAATGGATGTGTGTATAGATACATATTCAGAACATTGGTTTATATGTTATAGTAGAGTAGTTGAAAGCTATCTTTGGAACCTTCTAGGAGATCAAGTTAAACCATGTTTAAGAAGAATCAAATTGTTAACTATATTTCCAAAGAAGGCCTAGATTTAATGGTGAATCAATTTCTTCTTGTTTAGTTCCATGATAGATAATTTGCTATAATATAGCAGTCTACACTTGATGCATTTTAAATAATTGTGCTATGAAAAATATATGTAATATGTTATGTTTTTGGGATAATCTCAAGAATAGCGTGTAATGTATCAATTAGGCTTTCGAAAAAACGTGTATATACGATTATTGAATTTCTATCTATATTGGTATTAGATAGATTTTACTTTCCTTTGGAAAGTAAATTTTGGACTAGTGATTAATGAACTTGATGATTGTAATTCTTGTTTTTCTTGAATAATAGTTACATTTTTTTCCTTGGAAAAAAACCAAATTGAGTCGTTGAACATACAAAGTGTTCTTTGAGAGGGTGATGGAAAAGAAGACCAAACTAGGATTTGTAAAAATAAAAATGAAGGAAACAGAAATAGAGAAAAATATTATCTTGAATATATGGGAGTTAAGGTTGAGGAAAATTTTAGGGGCTAAATTTCACAAATGGGCTAATTTCTAGTGCTTTTTCTAAGAAAAAGATTCGTCAATTTCCATTCATTCTAAAAACAATTCACCCAATTTTTTTACCTAAAAAAATGGTAAACATTTATAGACACTATATAAAATCATTAGAAATTTGAATAATTTTGCAAACATGTTGCCAAACATTTTACAATTTGCATATTAAGACTATTAAAATTCATCAAAATTTCTCTATTTTAAAATAAATTTCCTTCCTTAAAATTTCCCTTAGTTAATTTCATTGGTTCCATGACACTTTGAGAAAAACTATTATGATTGAATCTCTAAAAACTTTTTCTCATAAATGCATTTATGTTAATTATCAACAACTTAAATCATTTAAAAATAAATATCATTTCAAAGATGAGTACACTTTGAATAAATCATATTTCTCTTCCTCAACTACATCTAAAATCTATAAAACACTTCTCTTAGGTACAAGCAAATTTGTACCAAGCTTTCTATCAAAGCCTCATCCCTCTTTTCTTTTTTCAAATAGGCAATGTGTCCTAGACAAATGAAGGACACTAGATGTAGGTTTGCTTTTCTTTTTTCAAATAGGCAATGTGTCCTAGACAAATGAAGGACACTAGATGTAGGTTTTAGGTAAGGCAATCCCACTTGTGTAATAAATGTTAGTTTTAAAACAGTATATTTAAAAAAAATTATATCTCAATTAAAAATATTATATTAATTATTTATTAAAAAATTGTTACATGGTTATATTTTTTAATAACAAATTATTTATAAAAATAATAAAATTTTTATTATTAAAATAATAGATATTATTAAAATATTCTATATATATATATATATATATATATGGTTTGACTCATAAAAAATTTAACCATGAATCTCATTATTTACATAATACTTTATTCATATATTTAAAGTTTTCCATACTTTTATATAGTATGTCTTTTAAATATACATTAAAATATTCTAATTTTGATTATTTTATGTATTATAATTCTATAAATTTTTCACAATCATTTAAATTTTGAAATTCTTGTTTATATTTTAATTCATATTAAGAAAAATCTAAATAATTTATTATTTGATTTTGCTTCACTTTACTTTGAAATTCTTCCCAGAATTATCAAATAATTTACAAGCAAACTTTGCTTATATCTTTTAATATTGTGAAATGGTTTACAACAAACTTTATCAACGTTTTAACTTATTGGGAGATACATTCATCTTTATACTTTAAAAACATATTCAACAAATTTGATTTAATATCCTCAAAATGCATGAGTATACAACATTTTTCTTAGTTCAGCTTTTATTCATATATTTTAATATCAATTATTTTGTAAAAATAGATTATTACTTATTTAACAAAACTGAAAACCTATTTTAAATTAATCAATTTTTTAATAACATTTAAATGCTAAAAATTATAAAACTCTAGCCTTTTTAAAGTATGTAACAGTAACTTCCTCATTCCAAAATGTTATTAGATTCAACCAAAATAAAAAGAAAAAAAGACCTTATCAAACCCTATATCAAAGGCAACCTCTTTCCAAAAGGATATTAAATTATTAAAGATAAAGGAAAAACAAATAAAACCTACCATTAAGTTTTTGTCATTCCACTTTGAAATTTTCCTCTCAATCTTAAAATTGTAAAACAGTTCGCTTATCTTATGATGGTTAATTCTTACCATTCTTGAAACTTTAATATCTCCAAGGAGGTGGAAAATCACGAAATTTAATCGTCAATAGATTTATGCAATGTATGGACTCTTAGGGCTTGGTTTTACATCTATGAGTAGCATCGGGTCCAATTATTGATGGTCTCCATGGTGGTTGAGCTTGTTATGGTGTCGATTGATCGTTTTTTAGCTGGGAAAATAATTTTGATATTGATAGTGTCACTTGTTGTGAATTGGGAATTTTTCGGGGAAATTGTCTAGTCAATTGCTTAGCTAGTGGAAAGCGAAACATATTCTGGTATGTGGGAGGTCACTTGAGCACCTTAAACAAAACAGGGGTGTCGTGATTTTCTCTGTTGGATTATGAGGCCAGAGTCTTCCTCAACCTTGTTGTTCTCCCCAATACTATTCGACAAGGTGTGTCCTGGGTCATTCAGTAGTTCTAAAAAGACACCAATCCTTCTACTTCTAGACGTGGTGGTGCAATTGGTTACAGGATGTGTTCCCATGAGAGTCTCAGCAGTCACTTTGGCTCACTTCTTGCTCTCATGTATCTTACAGTACTTAATGTTGAACTCTTTTTTGTCATTTGCAGCCCTCTTCAGTCTTGTACCATGTGTATATATTTTAGTCCATATGGCAGAATTTCACTTTTCCACTTAGTAATTGTCCTCTCTATTTGTTGTATATTCAGTGCCATGTGCAATTAGGCTCTCCTCTTCAGTGTTGCATGTTGTGTATCTTTCAGTCCTTTTCCGAGAAGTTCACCTTGCCACTTGGGTACTCTTCTCTTTATTTTCTATATAATCAATGCCTTGTGGAATTGGACTCTCCTCCGACCCCCCCTGAGTTTCTCAGCCATTCCCAATTGACTCCTTAGGAGTTCTCCTAATCGTTGTGCCTTAATTATTTCTTTGTAACCATTTACTTGACCCCTGGACTTATCAACTTCAAGCCCTCACTGGAAATTGGTTTCCTGCTCTTGGTAATTGTGTTGTGTCGTTTAGGAAATACCATCTAACCATTACAGGCGATAGTAGCGTAGGTAGCAAGCATCCATGACAAGTTAAGGATCTGCACCTTGAGAATTTGGATTTGCAATGGAAAGTCCATAAGCAAGCGAGCACAATCATATTTCTTGTCGAGGAACTCCAGTCTCTCAAAGCTAGGGTTAATCATTAGGATGACGAAATTGATGCTTTGGGCAGGGCAATTAACTAAATTACAAATGCAGACAGATATAGGTGAAACTCAAAATTATACAAATAATACGTTCACTAACCTCCTAACAATTTGTTATTTGATCTAAATAGGCCCCTAGCAGAATGACAATTTGTTATTTGATCTAAATAGGCCCCTAGCAGATGACCACTCAATTCCCATTGTAAATTTGTTTTTTTATTAGGCCAATTTTACAAATTGTATTTTGTCAATTGCTTAGTGCTGGGTGAATGTAAACTTTCAGTTTAAAAATTTGGCACCACCTTCCAATTCTCCTTTGAAGAAGCATATATATGAAAAAACAATGTAATTATTTTAAAAAAAATTGGGCTAAGAAATATTTAATAAATGCGTAAATCTATAATTTCTTATTAAATTTATTTAAAACAAAACATGTATATATATAAACTGGTATTTCTTTTATATAAAATTAATAGATTATTTCAACGTAGACTTAAATTAACCGAACATATCCACTCTGACGTGAAAGATTTTACGAAGTTTGATTTTAAATTTCAATTTTACATTTTGATTTTAAAATTAAACATTTAAGTTTAATATGGTGATATAATAAATTATATTCTTTATTATATTAAGGGAATTTTTTGCATTGAATAATATTATATTTAATAATAGTAAAAGTATAAGTTAATTAAACACCATAATAATAAAAATATAAATTGTTTAAATACAAATTAATAAATTTATTAAGTATACACGTACTTGGTGGAGCATGATTTTGTAGGGAAGATTTTTCCATGTGTAAAGAGATAGACTCCATTAAATTACACAAAGCTTGGGCATTATATTTACACACTAGTGTCCAAACACTCTACTTGAGTAAAGATTTTTATTTACATTATATATGTTATTTCGATTTTTTTGTAAAAGTAGTTGAAATTTTTTTTGAGTGTGTAGTTGAATTTTTTTAGTATATAGTTGAATACATTTTTAGTGTATAAAACTTTTTTATTTACATTATATATGTTATTTCGATTTTTTTTGTAAAAGTAGTTAAATTTTTTTCCCAAGTGTGTAGTTGAATTTTTTAGTATATAGTTGAATATTTTTTTCTTTGAATATTTATTTTACATTTTTAATATATATATTAATTTTAGGTTTTCAATTTTTAAAGGGGTATTTTTAGTATAAAGTTTGAGTAGGCTCTTCCACTTTGGTGAAGTTTTTGCTCTTGCTAAGTCATAAATTTGTGGTATATGTTGCTTATGAACTCTTGGATATACTCTTGGTGTTATATTGCAAGCAACTAAGTTTGATCTTGGGCCTTACAGAGATTAGATCAATAAATTATTGATTCACCATCGTTAAAAAGTATAGAGTTCTTTAGAGCTTATGCATTATGGACCATGAATATTCAAAGATTAAGAAATTAATAATCAAATATCAATACCTATCATTGTAGTGGGGGTCTTTTTATGGTGAGCAATTAATCACATAAAATAGCATAGTGAAAATGTTGAGTTCTTACTTCTACTTGAAAAAAATTCAAAAGAGTATTTCTTTGGAATTTGAAAATAAAAATGTTAGAAAAAATAAAATAAAATCTCTTTTATTCTTATTGGCATTGAGATTATTACACGTAAAAAAAATCAAATAAATTTTGATTACTACAACTAAAAGGAACAAATCAAATTCTAATTACTATACATGTCAGAGTAGCAAATCAATTTCAAGAATAAGATATTACAATATTATAATTTTTTAATTACATAATTCTGATTTATGAAAAAAAACATTAACTATTTAAAATTGCAAAATCATTATAACAACATGAAATTTAATATAATTATCTTAAATCCATTATAATGGAAAGGATCAAAGATACAAACTTTATTCAAATTTTACAGTTAAAAAAATATTTATATTCAAAAAAATATATTCATGATTAATAACATTAACATAAAATTAACAAATCCAAAATTAATATAAATATAATCTAGTCATATAAACATCCAATCAAAATGCTATTGTTAATCAAAACTCCTTGTAATAACCCCAGTAAATGTAAATGTGAATTTTACTATGGTAAAATAGTAGTTGTTGTTTATGTTAAAAGAAACAAAACTGTGATAAACTATATTATTGAATAAATTAAATATTTTCTTGAAATGCTGGCAGCCTCTGGGAGGTGAATTTCAAAGAAAAAGATCAGTTGTCATAACTGATTGGAACTGCCCTCCCAAACAGGAAAAGGTCCTGGATGTAGGGAGGAAGTTCTGTGCTGTTGGGACAGACAGAAGAGATTTTTTTCCTGAGAAGAGGAAAAAGAAACACAAGAAAAGAAAAGGTTAAGTCTGGTAAGGACCAGATAACCAGGCACAAAGTGCACAGAATCTTGTTGAGGGCTTGAGGCCTGCAAGATGGCTCGGGGGGAGAAAACCGTCTGAGGGATGGATCTCAAGGCTGGGTGGACGAGCATAACCAAGGTACAAAGACTTGTTTAGGTACCTGCTCCTGACTCTGGTGAACCAGGTACGGTTTTTACTTACAGAGTCTCTGTTGAAATTAAAAGAGAAAGGTGCAGTAGGAATTACAGTGATTAGTTGATACTGTGTTTATTCCAGGATTACCTTTACGATACAAGCATAGCTGTCTAGATATAATCTGAATAAAGACAGACTGTGAAAAGTATAGCTGTTTAGATAAAATCTGAATAAAGACAGACTGTGAATAGTATAACTGTATAGATATAATCGGAGTAAAGATAGGCTGTGAATGTTAGACAAGAACCAAAACCTGCTAAACTGATATTAAAACTACATGGGCATAGTTCCCAGATAACAGCAGAGTATATACTTGACCAGCATAATATAATACAGACAAGGAGAAAAAGATTGTCCCGCGTAAGCAAACAAGTAACAGATCTAGTTGCCGGAAGATTGCATGTAACAAAACTAGTCTTAAATCATGCTAACATAAGAAGAAGCTGAAACATGAAAGCCTGAGCATGGACGCTGGCGGTAGGTCCAAGATTAATACCTATTAACAGGCCGGAAACAAAAACGTATATAGCTGTAAATACGATTGAAAGGCAAGAGACTAGTATAATATCTAGACTAAAAGGGAAACGCGAATACTCTACCAGCATACGGGACGGAGAACCGTATCTTAGCTGTGCAACCTGCTTTAGGAAGTAGCCACATTCATAGCTACTGTCACCGAGGAATCGGCTCAACAAATAAACGATAAAGAAAATGTAACGACAGCACTATGAAATCGTGCTTATGCCTGCAGCAATAACTTATGCATGCGTAATGTATGAATAGTAACTGAAAGAATATATAGCATTACGAATATAGTATGGCGGATACAGTAAATTGGTAAAACTCATAACCAGATACCATTGGTAACAACCATATAGAGTATTGAAACGTTACCCTTGAATCTGTAACAAATATATGAAACAAATCAAGAGTCTGCCGCCACGGGGACAGGTAACTTATCACAAAGCAGAGTATGAACGCAACAGGAAACGGAGAAACATTAACTGAGATTTACAATACCAGCCGTGATCCGGATTTAAACAGGAACGCAATAGATTATAGAGATAACCATAAATACAGAGATGCGATAACCATATATACAGAGATGCAGTGGAAATAATACTTCATTTCATTAATGGAAAATACCGAAATATGCTTACAACCAGAAATGGAAATAAACCAGCTAGGGCGATGGTAGCTTATCTCTGAGAAGAGATGTGCGGCTACATGCCTCTGAACTGTTCCGAACTGTGTTACAATGAGGCTCGAAGGCCTATTTATTGTTGAGAAACAATGGAAAACCCTTCACATCCCAAAATCTAACCCTAGAAGATGAAACGCCAAATTGTGGGCCCCGTTTGGGTAAATTGGTACATCAATTTCCCGGGGTCGTAACTTTGGCATACGATCTCCGTTTGACGCGTACGATAGCTTGTTAGAAAGATCTATCCGAGTACTACCACTTTGGGAGGCAACATCGGTCCATGGACCCATGTTGCCCCAGAATCCCAAAAAAACATCGTTTAGGGCCTCAAAACGGCTCTGGAAGTTCAGGACCCGAAAAAACTGCTAAAAATAGTAAACTATGCTGCAATTTAGGAAACTGAAAAGACTGAAAGAGACAGTTGTGGGGGTCCAAATGGGTTGGCGGGTGGCCACCAACATCCACCTGGATCATTCCTCCCCCCTTAGGAAGCAATGGTCCCCATTGCGTTGAGTTCCTCCATCTGCTGAACTTGTCCTGCAATCTCTGATGTGTCCAGTAATGGTGGGAAGCATGGTCGACGATGGTCCATATTGAACATTTGGTGCCGGCGAAGGAATGGAGGAATGATGTGCTCCAAAGCATTGTTCCCCATAGCCTTGGTACTGCTGTAAGGACCATGTCGGAGTGATTTGAGCTTTTGATGGGTTCTGGTAAGGCGTTCTTTCTGTCGATGCAACCAGACTTTGTTGCCCACTTGAAGCTTCTGTGGTATCCCTGTGGATGAGGAGAAGTTGTTCCTGTGTTCTTTCATGACCGTATTCCTTTGCTGCTACTGCTGCGTAGAGGAACTCTTTGCAGGGGTCATGGATGTAGCAACGATCTTCCCCTTACTTTGGGAGTGAACCAGACAGATGAATTTCCTGGTCTGTGATATGAGCTTGCTGCCTTTCTTGGTAGTGATCAAGGATGTGGCAGTCGGTGGGGCTACCTCTGGTATCCTGTATAATGAATTATTCAAAGAAATAATGACAGCACGAGGCCTGGACTCATACACAGCATGTCGCTTCCACAAGTATGGCTGGCCTAATAATACATCACAAACATCCAGAGGTGTAACATCACACAATACCTCGTCTGTGAAGGGTTTGATGTTGTAGGGAAGGCGGCACTGCTGGCGAACTTTCAGATCTCGTCCTTCATGAAGCCACCCGATACTGTACGGCTGTGGGTGAGGTGTAGTCGGTAGGCCCAACCGCTTCACGAACTCTGCTGAAACCAGGTTCTTTTGGCTACCACTGTCGACAATGAATCGCAGCGGTGAACCCTTCACCCACATCTATGAGTGGAAAAGACGCTCCCCCTCCTCTGGATTTTCGGGCTCATCTTTCTGGATCTTGGCGGTGGCAACAATGGCGCTGGGATCCGCATCAATGATCTGCTTCCCTTTGCCATTCCCCTTGTCAGGTTCTGGCTCAGGGTTAGAACATGCATCTGATTCGGAAGCCTTCAACTCAGCCACAAGCGACTGCTTGGTCCGACACTCACTTGTGTTATGAGTGGGACTCTTGTGGAACTCACACCACTTTCCTGTGTCCTTCTTCGGCTTCGTGGTGTTGTTCTTTTCTTGTGGCTTCGACGGGTTGTCTTGGGTCACCCCACCTTGGCTTTGTCCTTTGGGCTTTGGATTTGCAGATCCAAAGTCTCGCTTCTTCTGTTTGAACTTTTGCTCGATTTTGACAGCGTATCGGTACGCCATGCCGAGCGAGGAGATGTTCAAGAACACCATCTCTTCTTGGATGTATTTGTGCAGGCAGCCACGGTATTTGAGTACCAGATGCAGCTCAGAATCTTTGATACCCAACTGTGTGCGAAGGGTATGAAAAATGTTTGTGAACTCCGGCACATCTTGGTCTCGTCCCTGCCGCAGTGCGGTCCATTTGATGTATTTGTCCTCATAGCTTCCGACAGGGTAGTACTGCTCCTTGATGGCATCCCGGAACGAATCCCAGGTGGGTGCGGCTGAAAATAGTGAGCCTGTACTTTCATCCTTCTGCTCGCAGTAGGTTTCCCACCAGTCCTTAACGTGGGGGGCTGCTTTGAGAAGAGCGAAAATAATCTTTTCCCGACTTGAAAATTCGTGAACAGAGAAATACCCATCTAGCAGATTTAACCATTTATCTACGGCATCTGCATCTATTTGCCCTCGAATATGGGGATTTCAAAATTAACTTGTACCTTAAATGGCGCGGCGTTTCCAGAGTCGCTGTTGGAAGTCGATGCGTCGCCTCTGGGTAGCCGCTGAAGGATCTGCGCAAAGCTATCCATCATCGCGTTCCTTTGCCGCTCAAGTGCTTCTTCGAGCAAGATTTTGATAGGATCTCCTACCCCCTCGTCTTTCTTCTCATCCGCCATGGGAGGCCGTCGAGATTTGCGAGGCTGGTCTTGCAAAGGTTCGACCAGTTCAAGCCCTAACTCCTTATATCCCGACCTCGTTGGGGACATGCAAAGAAAAACAGAGAAAAAGCAGACCGCTCTGATACCACTGATCCAGATTTAAACAGGAACGCAATAGATTATAGAGATAACCATAAATACAGAGATGCGATAACCATAAATACAGAGATGCAGCAGAAATAATACTTCATTTCATTAATGGAAAATACCGAAATATGCTTACAACCAGAAATGGAAATAAACCAGCTAGGGCGATGGTAGCTTATCTCTGAGAAGAGATGTGCGGCTACATGCCTCTGAACTGTTCCGAACTGTGTTACAATGAGGCTCGAAGGCCTATTTATTGTTGAGAAACAATGGAAAACCCTTCACATCCCAAAATCTAACCCTAGAAGATGAAACACCAAATTGTGGGCCCCGTTTGGGTAAATTGGTACATCAATTTCCCGGGGTCGTAACTTTGGCATACGATCTCTGTTTGACGCGTACGATAGCTTGTTAGAAAGATCTATCCGAGTACTACCACTTTGGGAGGCAACATGGGTCCATGGACCCATGTTGCCCCAGAATCCCAAAAAAACGTCGTTTAGGGCCTCAAAACGGCTCTGGAAGTTCAGGACCCGAAAAACTGCTAAAAATAGTAAACTGTGCTGCAATTTAGGAAACTGAAAAGACTGAAAGAGACAGTTGTGGGGGTCCAAATGGGTTGGCGGGTGGCCACCAACATCCACCTGGATCAAGCCGTAAGCTTGTAACTAGTTCAATAGAAATGTTCAGTGCACGGCAAGTAAAAAGAGATGTTCAGTTCACGGCCAGCAAAAGGGTTCGAACAGAGTCATGCTCGGTATACACTGATATACATATTTATGAGCTAAAGAAAAACAAATACCTCGACAGTAAACCCTGGTCGGGCATAAACGCACAAGTATTGAAATATGCAATAGGAAACTTCAACATTAAAACCCAGAGTTATAATCATGTCTGTACACTAAGACACGGTCTTATACAATATCAAATATTCATTACAGACAAACCCGAAACCTATAAATGCCTCAGGGCGATTAAACCTTAACCAAAACTACAGAAAAGAGAGTCAGGGTGCACGGGCCGCCATGGAACGGGCGCTCCCGGTGTCGAACATACATCCAACCAGATAGCAAACATATGCAAACGGAAGGGTCCGCCTGTAAATACCTCAACCGGTTGAAGAAGGGTCAACCAGCGTTCAAGCGGTGGGCTGCCACAATTAAACCCTCGACTGTATTAAAACAAGGATCTATCCAAACTCTAGTACTCAAAGAAAAGGGTATTCTGAGATTAAGAACTCACCTGCGGCCGCCAAGAGAGCATTAAGGTTGAGCTTAAAAGACTGCGACATTACCGGAAAGGCAGGACCAAACCTATCTGCGTGCCTTGCAGAAAGAGCATATAGTTATAAACAGACAAGAGAATAAATCATGCAGAATGCAACTCGAAAAGTAAACCATCCAACCCTTACCTTGCAGGCGTAATAGCAAGTTCTGTACATTTTTTCTGAAGACGAGCAAGAGGTGAGGACGAAGTCTGAGGGTTCGATCGGGCATCAGAGCACCCGGAGGAGTCGGAGAGAACTGTGAAGAATGGGTTCTGAGCTCGCTCCGGTGGAGTTTTGAGCTGCCTTAAAACCCTCAGCCTTTCCCCTCCGTTAGATCTGAAATGCAGATCCTGACCGTCGATGCTTGGCGGGAATCCATAGCGGAGTATCCAAGGTGCCCAAGGCCGAGCGGTCGCATGGCAAGGTGGGCCGGACACGCCACCTGCCGAGCAATGGACTACCCTCATTAAGACACCAAGTGATCTGGCACCTGCAGAGTCTGCGGTCGGACCACCTAACTCTGCACCTGATTAATACATTGCGTACTGGGTAGGGTCACAAGGTAAATGATCCAGTTGTGAGTCAATGCGACCAACCCAAAAATCATGTCAACATAAAACCATGTCAGCATATCACATCATAGTAAAGTGCTGGAACAACGAATACATAAATCTAACATTTTATATAGTTGGATGGTGGGTAGATGTAACGCGTTATATGCGGTAATTCCGGGTTAGGAAGCATGTAAAGTAGTAAGTTGGTTTTATATGGTATGCATAATTATTATATAGTAACGGGAATGTGACAAATTGGTATCAGAGCCAAGTTACAACACTGTGGCCTCAAACATGACATGTTTCACTGTGCAGAAGTATACACCATGCATATATATGAGAACTGATAATTTACTTAACTGTTGTTCTGTCTATGAAGGGGTGACACACAGAATTACAACAGCTAGCAGAAAAACAAAAATGCTAGGAGACGGCAGTAATCCTCGGGAGAACCCAGAGCTGTGGGTGCAGTTGGGTGAGGAAACACGAAGTACCAATCTTGCCATACTGGAAACTGTTCAGGAGTTGAAAAATGAGATGGCGCGCCTGCGAGAAGACAACGCACGTTTGACCGTAGAACAAGAAAGAATTTTGAAGAGTTTGTCGGACAGGCAAAATCCACCTATATCTAACCCCAGTGCGGAACAGCAGAGGGTGACAGAGGAGCAAGACTTTCAGAATGTACCTGAAAATTCAGCAGGCAAAGAGGACCATTCTGACAATGTACCACAGCAGCAAACCTCAAAACGTCAGAAAATGGAGCTGCAGGGAGAATTCCGGAAGATTAAACCCCCACATTTCGATGGCGAACAGGAAGAGGCAGCAGAAGCATGGTTAATAAATATTTTCAGTTGTACGAGTATGATCACAACTTGAAGGCGAGACTGGCTATATTCCAGCTACAAGGTAAGGCAACCTTGTGGTGGGAGGAAATTAAGATTGTTAAGGGGGTCAGTGAGCGGACCATTACATGGGAGAAATTTCAGAAATACTTCAAAGAGAGGTACCTAACTGAGCGCTTTTACGATGAGAAAGCGAGAGAGTTCCATGATTTAAGACTGGGGCAGCAGACTATGGACGAGTTCATTAATCGCTTTACCTCTCTGCTACGTTATGTACCTTATATCAAGGAAGAGAAAGCCAAGGTCCAAAGGTTTGTGAGCAGCCTACCTTCATATATAAGAGAGAGGATTGAGTTTGACAATCCTAGGACCATGGATGAGGCTATTCGTAAAGCAAGGATCTGCTACCAGCAGAATAAACAGAAGGGGGATACCTCAAATAAAAGATGGAATGAGAAAAAGAGTAGTCGGATGGCTGGGAACAGCAAGGGAGGTCGCAGCAATGTAAGTAAGGGAGCTGGTAAAGGATTAAACAGTCGAACTGTAGCAAGAAGTGCGCCCCGAGCTAGGCCAGTAAGTGAGTCTCGAGTAAGTGAACAGCCTGTTAGGCCAGAAAGTGAAGGGATGACCAGACCTCCAGTTCAATGCTGGGGCTGTGGAGGACCTCACTATGTTAAAAACTGCCCGCAGCGAAAGGGAACGGACCAGATATCCCAAATACATGAAGCATCAACCGTTGGGGACGTGGCACGAAGTGTACCCAGAATTAATGCAGCCTTGGAGGACCGCCAAGCGGAGTACCAGCCATCTATGGTTGAATTTGAAGGTAAAATTTCAAACCTTTCTATAGCTGTTCTTATTGATCCAGGAGCTACTTTAAGTTATGTTAGCCCAAAGATAGTAGAACAATGTAAGCTACAATCTGAAAAGTTCAGAAATCCGTGGCTGGTTCAATTAGCTACAGGAGCCAAGAGACGAGTCTTGGCCAAAATAAACAATTGCTCTTTAACCATAGCAGGGCAGCCAATAGTGGCAGACTTAAACATACTACCGTTGGGTTCATATGACATCCTGATTGGGATGGATTGGCTGGAAAAACACTGGTCCTTAGTAAATTGCAAGACAAAAACTATCTACTACAAGGATGACCGTGGAGAGCAGCAGGAGTTACAAGGAATCAAACATCCCGTACAGATTCGACCCATTACAGCATCTCAGTTAGCTAAATGCATCAGGAAGAAATGCCAAATTTATGCTATTCAGGTGGGTTACGCAAATCAGAAGGATAAAACTGCTATGCTGGGCAACATTCCGGTGGTACAAGAGTTTGCAGATGTTTTTCCTGAGGAAGTACCCGGGCTGCCACCTAAGAGAGATGTGGACTTCACCATTGAATTGATTCCGGGAGCAGCACCCGTGTCACGGGCGCCATACCGAATGAGTGTACCAGAACTAACAGAATTAAAAATGCAACTGCAGGAGCTGTTAGACAAGAATTACATCCGTCCCAGCGTATCACCCTGGGGAGCCCCAGTGTTATTTGTCAAGAAGAAAGATGGAACTTTCCGGATGTGTATTGATTATCGTCAGCTGAATAAGCTCACGATCAAAAATAAATATCCTTTGCCTCGGATCGACGAACTTTTTGATCAGGTGAAGGGAGCGACGGTATTTTCTAAGATTGATCTGCGATCTGGTTATCATCAGATCAGAATTAAGGAGGAGGATATCGCTAAGACAGCTTTCAGAACGCGGTATGGACACTACGAATTCGTGGTGCTACCTTTTGGTCTGACCAATGCACCTGCTACCTTCATGTGTTTGATGAACAGTGTGTTCCACAAGTTCTTAGACAAGTTTGTGTTAATATTCATAGATGACATTCTGATTTACTCCCGATCAAGGGAGGAGCATGAAGAACACCTTAGAGTGGTGTTGCAAACTTTGCGAGAACATCAGTTATATGCAAAGTTTAGTAAGTGTGATTTCTTTAAGGAGGAAATACAATACTTAGGCCATGTGATCACAAAGGAAGGAATTGCAGTGGACCCTGAAAAAATCAGAACTATAATGGAGTGGCCTATACCAAAGGACGTGGCAGATATCAGATCCTTTATGGGGCTAGCGGGTTATTATAGAAGGTTTGTGGAAGGCTTTTCAAGGGTAGCATACCCTATCACCTCCTTACAAAAGAAGGGAAAGATATTTAAGTGGACTTCAGAATGTCAGCAGAGCTTTGAACAGCTCAAGCACTTACTCACCACCGCGCCCATCTTGAGTATAGCCGATCCTAATAAGGATTACGTGGTCTGTACTGACGCAAGTAAAGAAGGTGTGGGAGGAGTGTTGATGCAAGAAGGAAGGGTGATTGCATACGAATCAAGGAAACTAAAGGAACATGAGCAGAAGTACTCTGCTTACGATTTGGAATTAGCAGTTGTTATCCATGCACTAAAGATGTGGCGACATTACCTTTTGGGAAGGAAGTTTCTGTTGTTGACAGACCACCACAGCTTAACAAACTATTTCAGTCAACCCACTTTAAATACGAGACAAGCTCGATGGGCAGACTTTTTAAGTGGGTTTGATTTTGAAATAAAACATTTGAAAGGAAAGGAGAATCGGGTAGCTGACGCATTGAGTCGAAAGGTGCAATGTGTGTGCAGAATTTCGGTTAGTAAATGGCAGAGTACCTTACTTGAAAAGATAAAATTAGCAGCTGATCAAGATGCTGTATATCAGCAAATTAAACAGCAAGTACAACAGCTTTCTGATAAGGAAATACAACAAGGATACGAGTTAGACGATGCCGGAATGCTGTATTTCCATAAAAGGCTGTATGTGCCTGACGAAGATAGTCTTAGAAAACTGATTCTGGACGAATTTCATATCAGCCATTATACCGGGCATCCAGGGTACCAGAAAATGGTCACCGCGCTTCGAAAGGAATACTACTGGCCAAAAATGAAGAAGGAGGTGGCTGAGTATCTAGCGCGATGTTTAGAATGTCAACAGATCAAGGCAGAGCATTTGCATCCAGCAGGGCTGCTACAACCCTTGCCCATTCCGGAATGGAAATGGGAGACTATATCCATGGATTTTATAACTGGATTGCCTCGAACAAAGAAAAACAATGATTCCATTATGGTGGTGGTAGATAAGTTAAGTAAGGCAGCACACTTCATACCTGTGCAATCCACATATAAGGCTGTGCAAATTGCTCATATTTTTATGCAGAATGTGTTCAAACTGCATGGACTTCCGAAGGTAATAATCTCTGATCGTGATGTTAAGTTCACATCAACCTTTTGGAGGACCTTGTTTGCTGAACTGGGAACACAGCTGAACTTTAGCACAGCTTATCATCCCCAGACCGATGGCCAAACGGAACGAGTGAATCAGGTAGTGGAGGACATGCTGAGAGCATGTGTTATGATGAAACCAACCCAATGGGAGGAATACCTCCACTTGGTTGAATTTGCGTATAATAACGGGTATCACACGTCAACTCAGCTGAGTCCCTTTGAGGTTTTGTATGGGCGGAAGTGCCGCACACCCTCAAGTTGGGGTGGACCTGAGGATAGGCTAAGGTTTGGCCCGGATATGCTCAAAGAAATGGAGGACATGGTGAAGAAAGTGCGTAATAACTTAAAGGCTGCTCAAGACAGACAAAAAAGTTTTGCAGATCGAAAGAGAAGGTTCAAAGAATTTCAGGTCGGAGACCATGTTTTCGTAAGAATCCAAACCAGAAGGAGTACCTTGCAGTGGAGTGGGTGTGCCAAGCTGGCACCTCACTATTTTGGACCTTTCCAAATCCTGGCAAAAGTGGTGCCAATAGCTTATCAGCTTGCCTTACCAAGCCATATTAAGATCCACAACGTTTTTCATGTTTCCGTATTGAAACAATACGTCTACGATCCTAAACATGTGATTCAATGGCAGGATGTTCGGGTAAGAAGTAAATCTGGTCATTTTAAATAAGCTTTGTTCTTAAACAAGGAAATAACTAAATCTGTTGCTGTTGCAGGTCGAGCCGGAAGGCGAGGTTCTGGTCGAACCACTGACCATTCTCGACCGGAGAGAAGTGCAGCTGCGGAAACGGGTTATTATCCAAGCTAAGGTGCAGTGGCAGCATTATGGGCCTGAAGAGGCCACTTGGGAGGATGAGGAACTCCTTAAGGAAGCTTACCCGAATTTGTTTAAGGAAAACAGACATCGGGACGATGTCCAATCACAGGAGGGGGAGATGTAATAACCCCAGTAAATGTAAATGTGAATTTTACTATGGTAAAATAGTAGTTGTTGTTTATGTTAAAAGAAACAAAACTGTGATAAACTATATTATTGAATAAATTAAATATTTTCTTGAAATGCTGGCAGCCTCTGGGAGGTGAATTTCAAAGAAAAAGATCAGTTGTCATAACTGATTGGAACTGCCCTCCCAAACAGGAAAAGGTCCTGGATCTAGGGAGGAAGTTTTGTGCTGTTGGGACAGACAGAAGAGATTTTTTTCCTGAGAAGAGGAAAAAGAAACACAAGAAAAGAAAAGGTTAAGTCTGGTAAGGACCAGATAACATCGCACAAAGTGCACAGAATCTTGTTGAGGGCTTGAGGCCTGCAAGATGGCTCGGGGGGAGAAAACCGTTTGAGGGATGGATCTCAAGGCTGGGTGGACGAGCATAACCAAGGTACAAAGACTTGTTTAGGTACCTGCTCCTGACTCTGGTGAACCAGGTACGATTTTTACTTACAGAGTCTCTGTTGAAATTAAAAGAGAAAGGTGCAGTAGGAATTACAGTGATTAGTTGATACTGTGTTTATTCCAGGATTACCTTTACGATACAAGCATAACTGTCTAGATATAATCTGAATAAAGACAGACTGTGAAAAGTATAGCTGTTTAGATAAAATCTGAATAAAGACAGACTGTGAATAGTATAACTGTCTAGATATAATCTGAGTAAAGATAGGCTGTGAATGTTAGACAAGAACCAAAACCTGCTAAACTGATATTAAAACTACATGGGCATAGTTCCCAGATAACAGCAGAGTATATACTTGACCAGCATAATATAATACAGACAAGGAGAAAAAGATTGTCCCGCGTAAGCAAACAAGTAACAGATCTAGTTGCCGGAAGATTGCATGTAACAAAACTAGTCTTAAATCATGCTAACATAAGAAGAAGCTGAAACATGAAAGCCTGAGCATGGACGCTGGCGGTAGGTCCAAGATTAATACCTATTAACAGGCCAGAAACAAAAACGTATATAGCTGTAAATACGATTGAAAGGCAAGAGACTAGTATAATATCTAGACTAAAAGGGAAACGCGAATACTCTACCAGCATACGGGACGGAGAACCGTATCTTAGCTGTGCAACCTGCTTTAGGAAGTAGCCACATTCATAGCTACTGTCACCGAGGAATTGGCTCAACAAATAAACGATAAAGAAAATGTAACGACAACACTATGAAATCGTGCTTATGCCTGCAGCAATAACTTATGCATGCGTAATGTATGAATAGTAACTGAAAGAATATATAGCATTACGAATATAGTATGGCGGATACAGTAAATTGGTAAAACTCATAACCAGATACCACTGGTAACAACCATATAGAGTATTGAAACGTTACCCTTGAATCTGTAACAAATATATGAAACAAATCAAGAGTCTGCCGCCACGGGGACGGGTAACTTATCACAAAGCAGAGTCTGAACGCAACAGGAAACGGAGAAACATTAACTGAGATTTACAATACCAGCCGTAAGCTTGTAACTAGTTCAATAGAAATGTTCAGTGCACGGCAAGTAAAAAGAGATGTTCAGTTCACGGCAAGCAAAAGGGTTCGAACAGAGTCATGCTCGGTATACACTGATATACCTATTTATGAGCTAAAGAAAAACAAACACCTCGACAGTAAACCCTGGTCGGGCATAAACGCACAAGTATTGAAATATGCAATAGGAAACTTCAACATTAAAACCCAGAGTTATAATCATGTCTGTACACTAAGACACGGTCTTATACAATATCAAATATTCATTACAGACAAACCCGAAACCTATAAATGCCTCAGGGCGATTAAACCCTAACCAAAACTACAGAAAAGAGAGTCAGGGTACACGGGCCGCCATGGAACGGGCGCTCCCGGTGTCGAACATACATCCAACCAGATAGCAAACATATGCAAACGGAAGGGTCCGCCTGTAAATACCTCAACCGGTTGAAGAAGGGTCAACCAGCGTTCAAGCGGTGGGCTGCCACAATTAAACCCTCGACTGTATTAAAACAAGGATCTATCCAAACTCTAGTACTCAAAGAAAAGGGTATTCTGAGATTAAGAACTCACCTGCGGCCGCCAAGAGAGCATTAAGGTTGAGCTTAAAAGACTGCGACATTACCAGAAAGGCAGGACCAAACCTATCTGTGTGCCTTGCAGAAAGAGCATATAGTTATAAACAGACAAGAGAGTAAATCATGCAGAATGCAACTCGAAAAGTAAACCATCCAACCCTTACCTTGCAGGCGTAATAGCGAGTTTTGTACATTTTTTCTGAAGACGAGCAAGAGGTGAGGACGAAGTCTGAGGGTTCGATCGGGCATCAGAGCACCCGGAGGAGTCGGAGAGAACTGTGAAAATGGGTTCTGAGCTCGCTCCGGTGGAGTTTTGAGCTGCCTTAAAACCCTCAGCCTTTCCCCTCCGTTAGATCTGAAATGCAGATCCTGACCGTCGATGCTTGGCGGGAATCCATAGCGGAGTATCCAAGGTGCCCAAGGCCGAGCGGTCGCATGGCAAGGTGGGCCGGACACGCCACCTGCCGAGCAATGGACTACCCTCATTAAGACACCAAGTGATCTGGCACCTGATTAATACATTGCGTACTGGGTAGGGTCACAAGGTAAATGATCCAGTTGTGAGTCAATGCGACCAACCCAAAAATCATGTCAACATAAAACCATGTCAGCATATCACATCATAGTAAAGTGCTGGAACAACGAATACATAAATCTAACATTTTATATAGTTGGATGGTGGGTAGATGTAACGCGTTATATGCGGTAATTCCGGGTTAGGAAGCATGTAAAGTAGTAAGTTGGTTTTATATGGTATGCATAAAAAAAAAAAAATTATTATATAGTAACGGGAATGTGACACTCCTCTTCGTTATGTGAGTGGCAATTTCACTGTTATCTTTGTAAATCTAAAACTCATTTAACTTTTATTATTGATCTTTATATAACATAACCCATACACCTTTTAAGTGGGAAGAGATTCATTAATTTCTTTGGTTCGAAGAGACTCTGAAATTCTCGTTAATGCCTTTTCCTTTATGGCCATTGAGGAAAGATATTTTTTTTTTTAAATACAGATGTTTTACTTAAAAATCTGCCTGTCAGATATAAATTTCACATTTCCCCTCAACCTTTCTCAATGGATAGCGTTACTAAACAACCTCTTTGTCATCTCCATTAATTCTCCAATATTCTTCTCAAAATGCAGCAGCAAACCCATGTGATAGTTAAAATCAACACAAATGAATTTGGAGTAAGTTGCAAGTACTTTGTTTTCCAATTCAAATAATCAGAATGGCATCTTACAAAGGCAATTCAAAGAAAAAGCCTTTTAAATAAAATATATATGGTTTATTAACATATTCTTTCCACCCCATATCAAATTTCATCGAACTTTCCTTTAAAAGAAAAAATCCTGCAATATCTTTAATAGCATTAAGCATTAGAATCCAGGCTTCTGATGAAGGGCCACAACTGTCCACTTAAATGCCAGCAGTTTTTAGATCTTATTCCATATAATATATTACTTCAAACAGTATAGATTCTCATCTTCCGAAGTAACCATCTTCTCCATTAAGTTTGTGGAGAATTGCACCTAACCCAAATATGAATGCCTGATCAATTCCTGGTTGCACTGAAATGCTAAATATGTCTTCTATTGCATCCTTCAGAGTGGCCTACACAGCATTTAATATACATGTGTCATGGACAGGGATTTTACCTTTTGTAAGCAGAGAGAGTGTACATGTACATATTACCTCTGCAGCAATGGCACCAGAGTCATCATATACAGCACATGATTGCTCGGTTAAATTTCTCACAATCTCGTAATCCCACTTCTTTTTATTCTTGAGTGAATCATTGAGTGAGATCTTAATGGGGTTCTTCTGCCTGCAACTAATGGCCGAAGCGGTGACCTTAAAAATGGGTGTCGGGTGACCATCTATCTCGTTGCCCACGAAGCCTTTCCATTGTTTTTGGAAGCTGAGCACCTGCACCACACCATCCTGAAAATGCAAATATAAATCGAGCATCATTACCATTAAATGCTGGAAAATCGTGGTTGAAACAGGTTATTGATTCAGGAAAGGTGGCAGGGTTTTAAAACGTAGTGTCAAACTATTATAAGTTCAGTTTTGGAGTTTAGAGAGAAAAATTTTGGTCAAATTTTGATGTTTTTGTTGTTTATAATGGATTTTGACAGTATATATTGATTCAATATCTTAACTTTCAGCATATATGCTGAAAAAAATTTGACACTCAGCTTAATCTGAATATTACTCAAACTGATTCCATCAAATCCTACTAAATTATAGAAAAATTACACCTAAAAACCTCTAAAGCTATAACAAATAAAATAAAACATTTTAAAAATACAAAACTAAAATTTAAAAAATAGAAAATTAATTTCAATCTATTAAAATTTCATTTAAAAATAATAATAATACTACTATTATAATTTACCAAACTATATATACTTCACTCAATAATTAAAATAAAGATATGAAATTGCATATATCAATCTAATAATAACTTAAACAGCACAATATTACTTCTTAAAAAAATGTTATACATGCAAGACATTTACTTTATCAATCACATTGACTTTTTATTAGGTAACCATTAACAGAAATAAAGATATTAAAGAGTATAAACGATGAAGAATGTCTTTACTTTCACTATAAACAAAAGCAATCTGATTTGGGAATGAGATAAATGTAATCCTACAATGTCTTTATGTACCAAGAGTGAGACAGACCTATACAATTTAGCTTGAAGATCTGAGTAATTTATATAGTTTGATGGTTTTGGTATTTAAAAAAAATATATATATTATTAAAAAAAATAAAACTGAAATAATATCAATCTAATAATAACTCAAATTTGCCAAGAATAACTTTTATATATAAAACATTTACTTTAATCATGTTATTTTCAAGGAATAGGGATATGAAAGAGTATATATCAATGTAATAATAACTCGAACAGAATAACATTACTTTTTCTTTTAAATCTTGTACATACAAGCCATTTACTTTATCAATCATATTGACTTTTTGTTACCTAACCAATAAAATAAATATAGATATGGAAGAGTATACACAGAGAAGGTCTTTACTTTCACTATAAACCGGAGCTAACCAATAAAATAAATATAGGTATGGAAGAGTATACACAGAGGTGGTCTTTACTTCCACTATAAACCAGAGCAATCTGATTTGGGAATGAGAAAAATGTAATCATGCAATGTCATTATGTACCAAAAGTATCTGATTTGGGAATGAGAAAAATGTAATCATGCAATGTCATTATGTACCAAAAGTCAGACAGACTTGTAAAATTTAGGTTGCAGATTTTGAAGATCTGAATTATTTATATAGTGTGATGCGTTTAGTATTTAAAAATAATAATATATTGCTATAATAAAAATGTTAGATTTTAGGCTTTTGTGGAAGTTTTTTGCAGTGGCATGATCCGGATTATCCACAGTTTTGTGATCATTCTGTCGACAAAATGATCACAAAACTGTGGATGATCCGGATCATACCACTGCATAATAAAAATGCTTTAAAATTCCATATAAATAAATATATTGCAAATTATTATATATTCTTAAGATAATAAAATGCAAAATTACAGATGTAAATTTCTATCCCTATGTCATAGAGCCAACAGGGTGTCTGCTAAACCTAAGAAATTCCCCTTGGAAAATTTATACCCAAACTTGTGAAATTATGATATGAGTCTTATTTCTGCCAATATAATCATTCAGCAATGATAAGCTATAAACCACAAATCTCCCATCGGCAAAATGAAAAATGAGATATATAGAAATTCCAAAAGTATGTACTATCTAAACATAAGATCATTCATATGACCTCGCGTTTCAAAGTGAGTATGGGCTTCCCATCGCAGTCTTTGAGAAGAAACTGGTGCTTAGCGGTTGGGCCACATCCCTCCAGTCTGAATACTTCACTGCCTCCACAGTCCGTGACCACCAAGCCACCGCCATTAACAACACACGGCCTCCTCCTCACAATGAATTGCTTGTGTGAAGTGGAGCAAAACTGTTTGCTAACTACGGGCCGAATACTCACAACAGTACTGTCACCATTCATTTTTTTCTTAGTTTCAAACTTTCAAGTCTTCTGCTGCTCAGATACACATAAAACATAGCAAAGTTATGCTTGCTTAAATAGAGAGCCACATTATTTTTACACAGAAAAGCTGCCTGGGAGGCACTGTAGGTGATGTTCGAAATGTTTTTTTATTGACAGTAAAAGTAAGATAGGGTTCTTGTCTGTTTGGCGGTGATGCATGACTAGACTGGTGGGAGTTGAAGACGACTAATCAGGTTCGATTCTAAGCAGTTGAGCCCACTCCCACACCGACTTACCCAGGTTGCTACGGTAAGCAAAATTAAAATATAAGCAACTTTTTTACTAGACCAAGTATGTAGTTCAGTGGAATAGCAACGGACAAGGAATATCTCTACATGGGCCCATAATCTTCAGGAGTCGAAAATAAGATAGGTTAACCAAATTGTTACCAAATTAGTGGCACCAACTAATATCCCTGTGAGATTGCCATTTTTACAACCTGTCAAGCTGAGTAGAGTGTTCCAGATTTGAAATTGTTGATTATTGTAGGGTTTTTGGTTAAGGTTGAGAGTGCGATGTGGGAATCAAAATTGTTATTATAATATTTTACAAATGGGTAAATCATTTTTCCATTTAATATTATAGTTGATCTTGATTATAATATTTTACAAATGGATAGATCATTTTTCCATCTAATATTAGAGTTGATCTTGATTTCGACAGATACTCTATATATATATATAGTTAAGATATTCAGCGTATATATAATTTATATATAATAATATTTTTTTAAAGTTATTGTCAAGTTAAACACCATATTGTTATATGAAAATAATAACCATCTTCTCTATAATAATTTGACTACTAAAATCTATTTATACATATTAATAATTTTTTTAAATTATTGTTAAATTAAACACAATATTATTATATAAAAATAATAACCAATTTCTCTATAATAATTTGACTATTAAAAATTATTAACAATAATTCATTTCTATCTATCAAATTTAGAAATTGTTTGTCGTAATTTACCATTTTTACCAGTCAAACTTATTAGAGTACTTTGACATTGATTATTGCATGGCATTGCAATATTCTTTATTAAAAATAAAAATAGAAACCATTTCAACAGTGTCCTACCAACCCTCACACAATATTCGCTATACTTAATATTAAAGTTTACTTTGAACAAATTTTCAACCCAACCATATATATATGAAGGAAGTTATGTTTTCTTATTGGAATATGGTTGAAAAACGAAGAGTGGCTTTTAGGATGATGACTACAGACAATATTCTCTTTCATTTCCTGTGTTTTCTAAATCGGCTTTTTTTATTCTCGCCATTATTGTCATTAAAAATATGATATTTTTAATTAAAATATAACCAATAAAGAAAAGCAGAACTTTATCGATATCCACGATTGCCTTTTGCTGTCAGTGCACTCTCAGTTGGTTTGTCATGAATGGCAATAGCAACTGCACTTCCTGCAATACATGGATATATATTGATGGCAGTCAGTTAGCTATTAATCATCTCGATCAAATTATTCCATGTCGTCATCATATCATCTCATTTCAATACAGAGTGCAAAACACCCAGAGGAATTTCATTTCGGCCAGCGCTAAGCATCATGCACAACAGCATTTAATGTTGTGGTAAACCATCCTATCTTCTAACATGCATTTAATGATGCCACAAAATACAAGATCTAACGGTGTATATCACGGTTCACCCTACCATATCAATAAATGGTATAATGCAGCATTTAATACTGTGGTAAACCATCCGATCTTCTTAACATGCATTTAATGATGCCACAAAATACAAGATCTAACGGTGTAACATGCATTTAATGATGTCACAAAATACAAGATCTAATTGCGTATATCACGGCTTACCCTACCATATCAATAAATGTCATAATGCAAAAAGTGTTGGAAATAACATTGAGAGGGGGTGAATCAGTGTTATCAAATCAGTAATTTTTCATTTTCATATTCAAATTCATATACGCTACTTCAGGTAAGAGAACTCGCGTGTATACGCAACTGTGTTTAATGCAACTAGCGTATATTCAGTGAACTTATGATTCAGTTAATTCATCATATCAAAACTTCATTAACCATATAAACAGTAACCAGGTGCAGTGAAAACAGAACAGATCATCACACATAAGACACACACATGAACACCATGATATAAGGTGGAAACCCAATGCGGGACAAAAACCACCTGCTGCTTTTTTCTTTAAGATAAGAAAAACCTGTTTACAATCTTGTACTGGCGCAGACTCATACCAATACACAGGCACCCACCTGCAGAAGGCTACAACCTTCTCTCGTTCTCCAACTTCTACTGGAAGGGAGCTACAACCCCCTAGCTCTTGTACTAGCCAATATATTTACTAGTACGTAGGCGCAGACCTACAGAAGGCTATGACCTTCTCTTTTCTTCCAGAGACCACGTTTCATAAATTTTCAAACTGGATCCATCAATACAAAATCAATCACCACTGTAATACGACCATCAACTATATCTACATCATCAATCTCTGAATCACCCAACTATTGAATCATTGAAACCCATAGTCACCAAAACACATAGCAGAACCCAGAACCTTGCAACAACCACTAAAACCAATAGCAACCTCAAATGTCAAATCTCATGATGTATACGCTACTTGGCTGTGTCGAACCAGCGTGTATACGCACTTTCTTAAAAGGGAACCAGCGTACAGATCTGAAAATAATTACTTATACCTTGTTGCAATTTTCTACTTCAGATATACACAGATCATCAGATATAAAAGATAAGACATGCGTCAATATTCAAATATGAACTATTCATGATCATACCATATAATGCATTTTAGTCTTCATGATCCCATTCCATCAACCTTCATTCGCCACATAGGTGCATCTTTAGCAAAGCATCACGTACCCATAACCTGCATACTATATCTCACACTTCATCAGATATTCATCACTTACACACTTGCCTAATGATCTTCTTCTCCTTATATAGGTTTAGGCCTCTCTCAATACCATGGTCCAAAACCACGTAGGACCAATATCTTGGACCCAATACCTAGGGTCAATATCTCGAACCAAATACCATGGACCAAATACCACGGACCAAAACTTAGTTTTCCAACATGTACGTGCTTTTCCTTCTGTGAAAATGTGTGTGTACGATATACGCACCTTTGTATATAGTGAACCAGCATGTATACGCGACTTTCTTCATTCTTGTTGTTTACCTGCTATACTGTGATCTTCCATCTGAGAGAGTTTCCATCAAGGACAAAACTTGTGTCATACCTGTATCATAATGCCAACAATCTCCCCTTTGGACTTGATGGCAACAACCACACCAAGTCACTCTCCCCCTTTGACATCAAGGGCAAAGGGCGGACCAAGATATTTTCTCCTTGATATACATTCTTCTGTCCATACTCCCCCTGAGTACATGCTAAAATATTTGATTGAGCTCCCCCTTTGTACATGCTAAAATATTTGATTGAGCTCCCCCTTTGTACATGCTGAGATGTACCAATCCATACATGCTTCCTCTGAGCACATTTTGATTTTTCTTGTCAAACTCTCCCTTTGTACATGTCAAGATGTATCTTTTAGCCACATAAGCATCATCACCAAAGACTTCTAACCATAATGCCAACAATGCATTATTCGAAGCATATGCTCCCTTGAACTTGTGCCAACCAACATACCATGACTGAACCATATCAGACTTATTTTCCTGAGTCTGTCCTGCTGCTTTTTCTTCAAAGCTCCATATACGCAACTCTGCAGCCTTTAACTCACATATATACGCGATTTCTCTTCATAATATCTGCATATGCAAATTGGAATACTGAAGGTTTATATTTTCAACTTCCCTTGGCTCTGTTATGTCTACTAACTGAGTTATGCCACATCTTTCTGACACTAATTCTGTCTCCTAGGATTGAGATGATGTATGCTCCTTTTGCTTTGGTGTCCGAATTTTGCTCCTGCATTCCTTTACTAGAACGTGATGATCTTTTTGTGTGATGGTCTTGCACCATTCTACTTCTGCATCTGGCTACAACATGTCCAAGATTATGACATTCATAACATTCAGCATTACTCATCGGAGGAAATAACTGTTTATCACTTCCACAGTTGGGAGCAAAAGATTTTCTTTGAATAATTTCTTTCCTTGGTTCTTGCTGGGGTTGACCTCTTATCTCTTTGTTGAGAATTTCAGATTTTACATTAGAATTCCTTACCTCATCCTGTGAGCTAAATTCACCTTCAACAGTTTCATAAAAACCAAGACAGTTTTGATAGCAGGTGATCTTTGACTACTAAGAATATCATCCAAAATCTTAGTATTGTCTTGAAATCGTAACAGCTTATCCTTTTCTTCTAATTTACCTTTTAAGATATTTACCTTAACCTGATGTTGTTTTTCCTTTTCCAGATATTGCTTCTTTATGTTTTCTTCCTTCTTCCACTTGTTGCCTTAATTCGAGCACTGCATGTTCTTGTTCTTCAAGAGATTCTTCATTCTGCTTCTTTGATTTTTCAAGATCTTCTTTTAGAGAGAGGATCTTAGATTCAAGTCTCTGGATTGTTATGCTCTGATCTTTTACTACATCTTGCAGTTGTTCCCTTACTCTGGTTACTGTATCCAATTGAACTTTTAATCTGGTAACTTCTTCTTTTTCTACGTCATTATTTTCATATGCCATGAGAAGTTTAATTTCTTGATTGTCTTCATCACTATTGGATGATTCATTACTATTATCATGAGTATAATAACTTCTATTTCCTTCTTTAGACATCTTTCCTTTGTTATGAGGGCATCTAGCAGCGTAATGACCAACTCTACCACAAGAAAAACATTTGAAAGGTAGCTTACCTTTAAACCTTCCAAATTCCCGTTGAATATTCTTGACAAAATTTACCTCATATTCTTCTTCTGAAATGTATCCTGATTCACTGAGTTTTTCTTTTCCCTTTGCTGATACTTTAAATGCAGCTTCTCTCATATCTAATGGTCCTCCTTTTCTCATTTCAAAAGAAGTTAAGATTCCGTGAAGCTGTGTCATAGTGATATTCTGCAGATCCTCCTTTTCTTCTATGGCAGACACTTTGGATTCAAATTTAGCAAACAAGGATCTCAAAACTTTCTCAACTAAGACAACTTCCTTAATTTCTTCACCCAGATTCTTCATACAATTGACAGTCTCATCTATACGTAGGAAGTAATTAGCTATGCTTTCATTACTATGCATCTTAAGAGTTTCATACTGAATTCTGAGAGTTTGAAGCTTAGCACGTTTTACCTGAGCATCTCCTTCGTAGCTTAGAATGATTTTGTCCCATATTTCTTTGGTTGATTTGAGTTGCATGACCTTGACAAACTCTGATTTTGACAAACTTCCCAATAAGATAGTAACAGCTTTGGCATTGAGTTCATATTGCTTTCTACCTGCCGTATCTGTAGGAATTGTTGATGGATAGGTATATCCTCCTTCCACGATTCCCCAAATATCCGTTCCAAGCAATTGTAGATAGGCTGTAGTTCTTATCTTCCAGTAAACAAAATTGCTCCCATCGAAGATTGGTGGTCTGATGGATCCCTCTCTTTCTTGATTACTCATGATGGTGGATCTTCCTTCAAGCAATCAAGCTTCTTCTGAAGGACCTGCTCTAATACCAATTGTTGGAAATATTATTGAGAGGGGGGGTGAATCAGTATTATCAAATCAGTAACTTTTCATTTTCATATTCAAATTCATATACGCTACTTCAGGTAAGGGAACCCGTGTGTATACGCAACTGTGTTTAATGCAACTAGCGTATATTTAGTAAACTTATGATTCAATTAATTCATCATATCAGAACTTCATTAACCATATAAACAGTAACCAGGTGTAGTAAAAACAGAAGAGATCATCACACATGAACACCATGATATAAGGTGAAAACCCAATGCGGGACAAAAACCACCTTGTGTTGTTTTCTTTAAGATAAGAAAAAAATGTTTACAATCTTGTACTGGTGCAGACTCATACCAGTATGCAGGCACCCACCTGCAGAAGGCTACAACCTTCTCTCATTCTCCAGCTTCTACTGGAAGGGAGCTACAATCCCCTAGCTCTTGTACTAGCCAATATATTTACTAGTACGTAGGCGCAAACCTACAGAAGGCTACGACCTTCTCTTTTCTTCCAGGGACCACGTTTCATAAATTTTCAGACTGGATCCATCAATACAAAATCAATCACCACTGTAATACGACCATCAACTATATCTACATCATCAATCTCTGAATCACTGAAACCCACAGTCACCAGAACACATAGCAGAACCCAGAACCCTGCAACAACCACTAGAACCAACAACAACCTCAAATATCAAATCTCATGATGTATACGCTACTTGGCTGTGTCGAACCAGTGTGTATATGCACTTTCCCCAAAGGGAACCAGCGTACAGATCTGAAAATAATTACTTATACCTTGCTGCAATTTTCTACTTCAGATATACCCAGATCATCAGATATAAAGGATAAGACATGCGTCAGTATTCAGATCTGAACTATTCATGATCATACCATATAATGCATTTTAGTCTTCATGATCCCAGTCCATCAACCTTCATTCACCACATAGGTGCATCCTTAGCAAAGCATCACATACCCATAACCTGCATACTAGATCTCACACTTCATCAAATATTCATCACTTGCACACCTGCCTAATGATCTTCTTCTCCTTATATAGGTTTAGGCCTCTCTCAATACCATGGTCCAAAACCACGTAGGACCAATACCTTGGACCCAATACCTGGGGTCAATACCTCGGACCAAATACCATGGACCAAAACCAAAATACCATGGACCAAATACCACGGACCAAAACTTAGTTTTCCAACATGTACGGGTCTTTCCTTCTGTGAAAATGTGTGTGTACGATATACGCGCCTTTGTATATAGTGAACCAGCGTGTATACGCGACTTTCTTCATTCTTGTTGTTTACCTACTATACTGTGATCTTCCATCTGAGAAAGTTGCCATCAAGAACAACACTTGTGTCATATATGTATCATAATGCCAATAGAATGTTTAGATCTCAAAAGACCTAATTTGCTCCAATTTTGTAGTTTTTTTTTAATTCTAAAATGTGTTTTTTCTTTTGTTTTTTACTTATTTAGAAAAAGTAAGTCTGGATGTTAATAGAAAAATGGTCCTTAATAGATTATGGAATAATATTGTAGGATTTGCTCACAAATGGTATATTGTCATCCAAATTATGTAAAGATATTGTTTTTGGTATGTTGTTATTAAAATTATGTAATGGTATTGTTTTCTTAACAAATAGCTTCCTTCCTCAATCTTTTTCTATAAATTTTGAATCTCGCACAAATTAAAAACTAACCCTGATTTAAAGCAACTAATCTACAACTTATCATCTATGACTTTAGAGCACAGATATCATATATTTACATAGAATATCATTAATTTACAAGATTCCAAAATATCATTTTCATATAAAATATTTGTAAATTTTAACTTTTATTAAAATATTTTTTTTAATAATAAATACCTATAAATTTTTGTTTTATTGTCATTTAGACATTTGAGATTTAAAGAGGGCATAATAGTGTAATAGAGCTTAGACATTTTAAAATGTAGTGGTATATTATAGTTAAATAAATATGGAATATTATAGTGAAATCAATATAGAGTATGTAGATATTTTATACGGGGGAAGGGGTTTAAAGTTTGTTTGTTTTTTTTAATGGTATTTATGATTTAAATTAAAATTATATTTTTTAAAATATTTTTGGCTTTAGAGGTGTATTTTACAATTTAGTATGAGGGAAAGGTGTAATTTATTTGGTGCTTAAACGTGAGTTGACACATCTTTTTTAATGTACTATTTGTTGATGTTTTATATACAAACGGAAGGTATTCCCTTCCAGACAATAATGTATAATATGTATTATATTATTGTTGACGGTGTTGGACCCGCCAACATTCAGGCGATTTCCTTGGTATGAAGTCCCAACTAGACCTCACATTGTTTGGTGTATGAGTCCCATCCGGTATGATGGCCCAATTGCCATTATCTTAAAGATATGCCTTAGCTCTTGCTTGTTAGCACGTGAGAGTGGTTTGCTTTGTCTTCGAACATCGAGGTTCGCATTTTTGGTGAGTGCTTAGTGCTACTTGTGTCAAAGTTCTTTCATTGTAGAGGGAGAGGGTGGAAGTGAGTCTCAGGTTGAAAGGGAATAGTCCCAACTCTGTTAGAGACACACAACACAACAGAACATGTGTGTTGTGGGGAAAAATGCCTATGCAGGACGATCCTATCCACCTAAGGTGTGATAGTGCCTTAGCAACAAACAGAGACAGCTATTCTAGTATTCTTCCTTTATGAATTAAGAATGAAGAGAGATGGATGGGTTAACCGGTGTCTTCCGTTTGTCCCTCGATCCGATTTCTCTTCTCTTTGAGAGTTCCCAGCTACTTGCCTTCTCGCTCGCCCAGCTTCAAGAGGTTTCTGCAAGATCACAAGAAGAGAACACTACACAAGACATGGATTCATATGCATAACTAGTTCAGGATTAGAGATAAACTAAACATACTAATGCAATCATACATCAAAGATACATCAGTATATAGGAGAAACCAAGATAGCTTTATTGATGAATAACAAGGTTCAGGAAGAGATACAACCCAGAGGGCTCCAATCCAGCATCTCCTTCCCAGCAAATGGAATTCATATCTTCACCCCCTTCAAAGCATTAAGCACCCAATGATTCCAATCTCAAACCAACAGCAATTCTTTGCAATAACAAAATTCCAGCCTCTAGATCTCATGGAGGAGAGATCCATATATAGATGTTTGGAGAGAGGATGAGTCAGCTTGAGATCTGACTAGTGTCCTCTCCCTCTGTCAGTTCTTGATTCCACTTGGAGGTTCTTGCTTCCACTTGGAGATTGGGAACCTCTTACTCATCACCAGTCGAATTCACTGAGGCAAGTGTCATTGAGGAAGATTCTGGAAGCTTCCTGGGTCTTGACACCTCTTGGAATGAACTTGCCATTTGGCAATTCTCGCTCAACGCACCCTGGTAGTGCTTCTACCTGCGTTGTAGTGCAGGTAGCCAGTGTTGGCTTTGACATTCAGCGCAGACAGCTAGTGGAGCCACTGAATTGATCCTGAATTGACTTGTTTTTGAGCAGTTTCTAGTGGAGAACTTCTGTGAATTGTTGTGGTTTGTTAGCCTTGTTCCTCTAGGGGTAGGAACAACATGTTTAGGGACTTTGGATCCCTTAGATTATGGACATTTCATGCTCAATGCTGTAAGGCACAAAAATGTCTACAACAATGTGTAGCTTCCGGCTGAGTAGTCCACACATATGCAGCAGTCACAAACACAAAGTGAATAGATAGCACGCACAACACCAAGCGAAATAGTCCACACGAGTGTGATGGGCATTATAACAAGTTTACGAGAATGAATCTGTCAAGTGTTCGGTGGGATGTCCCACATGGGCGAGACAATGTTAGCAACTAATCCAAAACATTTCCAATAGCATATGTACTAAAACAACCGAAATAGTTCAACTGTCTTAATACAAGTTAAAGGAACATGCATTACAAGCATCCAAAGAATAGTCTTACAAATGAATACAATGTGTGAAAATGTGTTGGCCTGTTAACAGGCTTCTGAATTAAGCGAAAGTTCCAAGACACATTTGTACACCATACATCACTAACCCTGATAGCGGGGCATTGGAGTCACTTCTCACTCCTCAAAGAAAAGACTACAGACTCTCAAGGCTATGTGGGAGGAGCCAAGGTGAAATGTCTTTTGCATGTACAAATGAGGGGTATTTATAGCCAAGGGTAAAACTGACCCTTGTGACTGTTTGACTTCCCTCATGACTGTTTGACTTACATGACTCTTCAACTTTACATGACTCTTCAGATTTACATGTGGGTCTCTTGGACTTCCACGTTACATTACATTGATTACAACAGTGTGGCCCATAGTAGTGATGTGGCCGAGATGACTCATGACATGACTTGACACAACAGAGCTGGTGTGTTCATGCTGCTGCTGGTGTGCATGTTGAGTTACAGTGTTGCTGAGTGATGGATGTCCTCTTGGTGTATCATAGCTTCATCTCCACATGGCAAGGTGTGTAGAGTCTTCGATGGTCTTGGTGTTCACTTGATGTTGCATGTGCATGTCGTTCCTTCGCTTTTACTTTGGCATGCTTCATGTGTTTGTCCATTCGCGAAAAAATCTCCTCGCATGCATTCCTCGTTCGTTCATTCGCGAAAAAATCTCCCCGCATGCATTCCTCGTTCGTCTACTCATGAACAAATCTCCTCCCATGCTCTCCTTGTACATCTCGTTCGTCATCACGTCATGTCTCATCCATGTACCTGTATTTGCAATCACTCATGATGAGACAACATTAAATCCAGAAATCTTCTAGTCTACCATGATGTGTTTTCATTTACTTTCGGATGTTGGTGATCAGGAGAGAGGACAAGGCTCTGAAACTATGCAAGGAAGATTTCAAGCCAGGATGCGGGCTCCTGGCACTGTCGGTGAAAATTGCATAGAGGTCATGAGGAGATTGAGATGGACAATCTAGATCAGTAGTGACTGTCTGCAAGATCCATCTCGGCTGGAGGTAAGATTTGTGCACTTTTTTCTCCAGGGGACTAGACGAAAAAACTGTGCAATTTCTTCGGGGAGCTAGCAGCGGGCTGCAGGAGTGCTCCTGACCAAAACTGCGCAATTTTTTCAGGGAGCTGGCAGTGGACTGCGAGAGTGTTGCTAGAAAAACTGCGCAATGATGGGGGGTTGGCCTTCTAGACATCCTTGCACATTTTCTGAGCTAAGAAAGATGCTGGGCAGCTCGGGAACTTCTCATAAAAACTGTGCATTTTTCTGGGCGAGTAGCAGGTCGGCTGACTGTGTGACTGGCTTGAAAAACTACGCAATTTTTTGAGGGAGACAGTGACGGACATAGGGTGTCTGTCCGGCATGTCTGTGCAATTTCTTCAGTTAGTGGAGTGGGCATGCTTTGCAGCTTTTGTGCAATTTTTTGGTGGGAGTAACTCCTGGGATCACTGCCTAGTCAAACTCTCCGGTTGACCAGCTGGAGACTTGGTTGATGTTCTTGCAGGCAGCGCAGATTGAAATGGCTTGCTAGGAAACTTTTGCGTTGTTCTAGGTGACAGTCGATCGAGTCGATTCCAGGGTTGCGCAATGCAGACTGCCTAGGAAGTAGCCTCAAGCTCTGCGCAATTCTGGGTAGCAGTACATAATCACTGAGAGCTAAAACTGCACAATGCAGCTCAGCGGATGTCTGGTTGTTGGAGGATGGTCTAGTCGACAAAGCTTCGACAAAATGACCAAGTGTGTGAACGAGTGACTTCATACATGCATGACCTCACGAACACACACTCAACATGACTTGATGACAAGACACCTCGAACCAATAAGACAACATACACTCAGTGTGACTAACCGACGGTGTGAGCGACAAACACAACACTTGTGATAGATCGTTGAACAACCGCGACGACGTTTGCGTGACAGTGCATATAATTTCATGTTTGAGTGCGATGGATGTTTACATAGCGGACACAACTTGTACACACAATGGCGGACCTTGTGCATGGCCAAAACATGACTGCAAGCATGACATTGTGACTAACATGCAAAAAGATGTCAATTGAACAATCAAACGAAGAGGGTGCAAAGACTCGACACGAGCTCACGAGATAAGCCTGTGTGCTTGCAAACATCAAGGAAAAACCCAAAGAAGGCTCTAAAATTGGATGCAGACCAAAATTTTGGAGGACATTGCAGCCGCTACAATAATTATGTACAACAATATATATATATATATATATATATATATATATATATATATATATATATATATATATATATATATATATATATATATATATATATATAAAATCAATAATTAATTATTAATAAATAAATAAAAGAAAAGAGACACCCCAACTATGTATATAAATCAAGACCATGAATTGTAATCAAATATCAAAAAATAACTCATATATCTTATATCAATCTAATAATGTTTACTCAATCATAAAATTGAAATTAAGGTTGGGAAATTTTCAAGTGTGTAATTATTGATCATTAGGCAATAATTACCAAGATCTGAAAAATAAGAAAGAATCCAACATGGTATTAGAGCATTGATAAAGAGCCCATGGTATTTTCCAAAACAGGTTTGACAAAAGAATTTGTTATTGATCTGTAAAAATTATTTTGGTGGATAAAAAAAAAATTAACACATTTTTTTTATACAGTTGATGGTTTATAGGTCCATGGTTTTGGTGAACCACTAGCCCATGGTATTTTCTGCCACATAAAACAAGAAAAAAGGCCTTCTTAAATGTGAAGTCCATGTGAAGACAAACATTACTCTATAGTCGGAAATAAGTTAATTTAATTTCCCATTTACAAGATGGTGTCCAATTTCAAAGTAGAAGATAAGCTAGATGGAGCAGATAATTTCAAATCATGGAAGCATATACTTCTCATCCTAGAAGAGAATGAGCTCTTGGATTATGTCAAGAAATATTTCCCAATACTAGAAAAGGAAGAGGCCAAGGAAAAACATAAGAAGAATGTGATCAAGGCCAAGAGGATCTTGTCAGATTCAAACAAAGACCACTTAATTCCTCATATATCAGAATTTAAGACACCAAAGGAAATGTTTGATGTCTTCTAAAGAGTATATGAAAGAACGAATACAAGCACGAAGCTAACTCTAAGGCTTCAACTCATAAATGTGATGATGAACAAATCAGACTCAATTTCTACCTACTTCATGAAGATTTCTTAGATTAAGGATCAACTAGCACCTATTGGAGATTCAAATAATGATGCATAGCTTGTGACTACAACTCTAAGTGGTTTTCCTTCTTCTTGGGATGCATTTGTTCAAGCAATTTATGCAAGAAGGAAATTACCTAAATTTCATAAGCTATGGATAGATTGTGCTAAAGAAGAATCAAGGTTGATATCCAAGGCACAAAAGGCCAATGATGAAGAAAATAAAGCTCTTGTTGCTCATCTGAAGAAAGGAAAAGAAAGAAGAAACAAAAAATTCGAATAAAAATACAAGATCAGTTCTAGAGCACAAGAAGGATGTATCTATGATTAGGTGTTACAACTACTAGAATTTGGGACACTTTTCTTACCAGTGTTCTCAAGGGAAAGGAAAAATAAAACATCATACACATGCAAAATATATGGAGGAGTCTACATCTCAGAAAAAGACAAGAGAGACAAAAGATGAAGAGTATGTCTTTGTCTTAGTTCTCACAAGCACCATCACTCAAGGAAACAATATTTGTCTAGTAGATAGTGATGCTTCCAAGCACATGAATGGGTTCTAAAATTCCCCTACAAATTTGACAAAAAGGAGTTCATCCCTTCAAGTGGAACTCGAAGATGATTCAAAGAATGTAGTAAAAGGAGTAGGAGAAACATCCAACCAACTTGATTCAGGTAACCCCATTTCAATAAAATATGTATTGCTTGTACAAGATTTAAAGAATAATCTTTTCTCTATCTCTGCTTTAGAATATTGAGGCTTCAGAGTAGCTTTTATTGATTGCCAAGTCCTTCTGTGGCCTAAGGGTTCAAGTATAGATTTAGTTGATCTGATTGGTGTCTGAGAGGGGGGATTACATCAATTAAAGGGACACACAACACAAACTCTTGTACACTATAGTATTAGCTCCAGTGAGCTATGGCACCAAAGACTTAATCACCTAAACTACAAAGCCTTGCCAGTTTTGAGAAAAATGGTCAAATGTATACCAGATATGTAGGTGGAGCATGATGGAGTATGCAAAGGTACCAAGGGAAGTTTTCCAATAATTTAAAATAGATCCAAGGGGATCTTGGACATTATACATTCAGATGTGTGCATACAAATGATTGTACCATCGCTAAGTAAATTTTTATATTATGTAACTTTTATTGATGATTTCTCACGCAAAACATTGATCTATTTCTTGAAAGAAAAATATGAGGTTTTTAATAAGTTTCAAGAAATCAAGGCTTTAGTAGAAAATATCTCTGGAAGAAAGATTTATAAAGTTTTGAGGTCAGATAATGGAAGTGAATACACCTCAAATGAGTTCAAATAATTTTGCAAAGAATTAAGGATTAAGAAGGAGTTGACAACTTCCTACAACCCCCAACAACATGTGGTTGCAAAGAGAAAGAACATATCAATTGTAGACGCAGCTAAAGCAATTATCTATTATGCAACCATCTCAGAAAAAGATAGATCAATGACTTAAAAATCATCCTCTTCAAGGGGGAAATGTCCTTTACATTACATAAATTAACAATTCTTGGATGATACAAATGACAATACCTCCTTCGTATATATAGGAGTCTAAGGGGTCACAAAATAATCAAAGCCTACATAACAATAAAATTGTAAGGGCGCAACAATAACAATAGTGGGCTTCTATGGGGCACAACAATAATAATAAGGGGGATACACTAGTATTATAGGGACCTAACATGCATCTTTCCTTCAAAAAAGTGTTGTCCTCAATGCTTGAGTAGTTCTGGATGCTTCTGTATAAAATTCTCATCCTCCCATGTGGAATCTTCAACTCTAAGTTCTTCCACTTAATGAGATACTCTAAAATGGATTGATTCTATAGTTGTCGGGTTCTTGTTTCTGTGAGTGCTTTAGGCTCAAATATGATTTTTCCTTCTTCGTCAAGTTTTGGAAACATTGTTTGAACTGGAAGTGTGTCACTGATAACCTTCTATAAGCATGAAACATGGAAAATTGGGTGTACTCGGGAAGATGCAGGCATCTCCAATTTGTATGCCATAGTACAAACCTTTTGCAACACCTTGAAGGACCGTAGTACTTGGGTGATAATTCATTATCCTTCTTAGCTTGCTTGAGAGGCATTTGTTTGTATGGTTGTAGCTGTAAAAATACCTAGTCACCTACATCAAAACTTCTTTCACTGCGATGTTGATCTTCATATTGTTTCATTCAATTCTACGTTAGAGTGAGGTTATCCTTCAAGAGTTTGAGAACTTTTTGTTGATGCTCAATATGATCTTCCACTCATTGAACCTTATAATTTTCTCTTAAAGATGATGTGATAGATGGTGGATGATATCCATAAAGTTCCATAAATGAGGTCATTTTTGTTTTTGTATGGAAGGAAGTGTTATACCACCATTCAGCTAGAGGTAACCACTTGACCCATTATGTTTGTTTATTAGATACAAAACAACAAAGATATCCTTCTAAACGTTTGTTCACTATCTCAGTTTTCCCATCAAATTGAGGATGATAAGATGAGCTATGAGCTAATTGAGTACCAAGACAAGAAAATAATTCCATCCAAAAATTTCCAGTGAAAATGGTATCTCTGTCACTTACTATAATCTTTGGATTTCCGAAGATTTTGAATTGTTTCCATAAATGCAGCAGAAATGACACTCTTTACTTCAAACTTGGTTAAACCTATGATAAAATCCATTGAGACCTCCTCCTAATGCTGACTTGGAATGGCTAAAAGTTGTAACAGTCCTGGGGTATTAATTGTCTCAACTTTATTTTGTTTGAAAACTAAACATTCTGCCAAAAATTTTGAATATCATATTTAAGGCCATCCCAAAGAAATTCCTTCTTGACCCTATGGCAATTTTTTAAAAATCTTGAGTGCCCTCCTAAGGGAGAGTTCTGTAATTCCAAAAGAATCGTTTGTTTGAGTTGGGAATTCTTACAAATATATAAGCGATCTTTGTACCATAATGAATCATTTTTCAGCTAAATGTATCAAATGTGTTGGGATCTTGCTGCATTTTTTTAATGACTGGCCACACCTCTTCATCGTTCTTCCATTCATCCCTTGCTTCAGTTATCCACTTAAGTTGGATAATAGAAATGGCACAAAGAAGTGCTTCCACATCCTCATCCTTTCTTGAGAGTGCATCTTCAACAAAATTTTGCTTCCCTTTTTTGTACATGATTTCAAAGTCATAACCCAATATATTTGTCGCTAATTTTTGCTACTCTTTTGAAGATAATATTTGTTCCAAAAATTATTTAAGGCTATAATTATTTATTTCTACCTTGAAGTGTCTTCTGATTAGGTAAGTGCGTCATTGCTTTAGTGAATGTAGTGTTGCCAACATTTCCTTCTCACAAATAGGTTTGTGTAAATACTTTCCTTTGATTGGACGACTTTCTTCTTGCTTTAAAATTCCATAATAGCACCAATTCCATTTCCTGAAGCATCACAGTCCACAATAAAAAAAATTGTGAAGTTTGGCATAGCTAAGACCGGTGCTTGACACATTTCCTCTTTAAGATGTTCAAAGGCCTTTGTTGCTTCTGGAGTCCAAGAAAATGCATATTTCTTCAATAATGATGTTAGAGGTGCCACTATTCTCCCATAATTCTTAACAAACTTGCGATAATACCCTATCAACCCGAGAAATCCTCGAAGATGCTTTATGGCTATGGGGATTTTCCATTCCTTAATGACTTTAATTTTGTTAGGGTCTACCTTAAGACCCTCATGAGATACAATATGACCCAAATATTCCACATCCTGTACTCCAAAGAAACATTTGGAGGTTTTTGCATATAATTGTTTCTCCTCCAATAGTTTGAGCACCCTGTCAACATGTTGAACATGATCCTTCCAAGACTTCTTGTAGATTAGTATATCATGAAAAAATACTAACACAAATTTTCTAAGGAAGGGTTTTAAAATGGAATTTATCAAACCTTGAAATGTGGAAGTTTCATTACTAAGGCTAAAAGGCATGGCCAAAAATTCATAATGACCCTCATCAGTTCTAAATGTACTTTTCAGAATGTCTTCAGTCTTCATTCTAATTTGATGATACCCTGAACGAAGATCCAGCTTGGTGAAGTAAATTGCTCGTTGTAATTCATCCAACAATTCATTGATGATAGGAATGGGATATTTATCTTTAATAATGAGCTTGTTGAGCTCCCTATAATCTAGACGCATACGTCATTATCCATCCTTCTTGTGCACCAATATTACTGGAGTAGAGAAAAAACTTTGACTAGGTTGAATTATACTAGCCTCTAGCATTTTTGCAATCATATGTTCAATTTCACCTTTTGGGCATAAGGATATCTGTAAGGCTTGATGTTTGCAAGAACACTTCCTGGAAACAAGTGAATAGCATGATCATGAATATGAATAGGTGGGAGGCCTTTGGCAGTCTCAAACACGTTGGAATGGTTGTCCAAGACTTTTTGAAGATATGGAGAAATAGATGATTTCGATGTTTGAACCTCTAGTGAGCATAATTGTCAAATTACGCCCTGTCGTTCTTTCTTCAGAATATTTGTCATGCCATTAGAGTTGATTATCATTCCTGGTTTCCCTTTGATACCCCTTAATTCAACTTCATTTCCTTCCCGAAACAAATTCAAGAAAAGTTCTTGAAAATTGAAAGTTATCGTCCCCAAAGATTGTACCCATTGGACTCCTAGTACAACATCAGCACCACCCATTGGAATGGAAAACATTGGACTGTTCAATACATATTAACCCATGGTTAGCTTGATATTATGGCACTTTATGTTGAAAAGTGTGCAACAAGAAATGCTAAATTTAGAATGTGCTAAAAATAGCATGTCTAAAAATAATAGTTTGGCCAGTGAGGTCATTGGCCACATTGGATGAGAGGTGAAACTGCTAAAAATAGAAAGTTCTAAAAATAGCATTTCTGGGTCCCTTCCTATTTATAGTAGTCCCTAGTCTATCTATAGGAAGTAAAATTAATTTTGGTCTTAACAGCAGTTGGAAATATTAATTAATTAATTCAGTTGAGTTAATTAGTTAAGGAAATTCGAATTTGAAGTCTTTGTGAGCATGCACATGAGTTGTCCCACTAATTGAGGAATTTATCCTTAATTTCCTCCACTGATTGAGGGAATAAGTATGAGTTCTATAATGAGAGAATCAGTTGACTTAGTTCTAACTAGTCAAGTCCAGTTAGATTATTTTAACAAGTTGTTAAAATAATAAAATATAGTTTGTTAATGCTTGCATGCATGTGACAACTATTATTTTAGATAACTGAGGATTCACTCATGGATAACTATTGCATGTCAGTTCTATCAGAGACCCAATTGAGATCAGATGTGGGACAGTGTACTATCAGATGCTTAACTATTTCTAGTAAGTAGTTTTTGCATGGTTGAGGAACTAGTGTCCTCAAGGATTGCATAGTTGGACCATTGGTTAATTTGGTATGTTTGGAATTAATAGCATATGCTTTTGCTATTATTTCCTAAGCAAACTATGCAAGGACCATAGGTAAAGCCTATATAAATAGGGCTTGGTTGGTTCATGAGACAGATCTTCATATCTTCATAGTTCATTGAGAACTGAATAGCTTGAGAGCTAATTCTTTTTGTATTGTGAAGAGGATTTCCACTTGATTGATAATACATGGTTGGGGTTTTATGTTGGTGCTTTCCCCTGGATATATCTTGTGTTATGTGTGATTAATTCTCTTGATCAGTTATGCATGTTTCTACTTGATGTTGCTCATGAATTCGATTATGCTTCCGCTTAATGTTTTGTAGAAGTAGAACAAGTATTATGCTTTAGGACATTGCATATATCGGTTTGTTCTACAGGTGAAATTTCTACATGGTATCGGAGCACAGGTGATCAAGCAAGAACAGTATACTAGCAGGAGGAATTCGAAGTTTCTTATTCTTGATATAGATCTCAAGTTCTTATCACATCTATTTCATCGATGGCGTTCTATGGTTTGAGGCTTGAGTATGCCCTTGATGGCAACTCAAACTATATAGCTTGGAAGGATCGCATGGAGGCAGTTTTGGAAGATAATGGCCTTAAGGATTTCATTGATCAAGAAATTCCTAAGCCTACTGACAAGACTGAGCAGGTGGAATGGAGGAAGTGTGTGGCTAGAGCTAGGAGAATTCTCTTGGAGGGAGTGTGAGATCACATTGTCTCAAGCCTCCATGGGAAGGAGACTCCGCATGCAATGTGGAAAACATTGAAAGATTTATATCAGAATAGCAGTGATCAAAGGAAGCTGGCACTAAAGGAAAAACTTCGAAAGATCAAGTGTGAAAGGGATGAGACGATCTCTATGTATCTGACCAAGCTCATCACATGCAGGGATGAGCTTGCAAGTGTAGGGGTTGTGACATCGGATGAGGATATGGTGAGTCTAGCACTCCTTGGCCTTCCTAAGAGCTGGCATAGCTACTAGGACTCGGTGAATGGAAGGGAGAAACTGCTAGATTGGGAACGACTATGGTCGGATTTGATGCAGGAGGAGATCAGACGGAGCACCAGAGACAGTTCTTCATCTATGCATGATGAGGAGAACTATGCCTTAGCGAGTAAGGCGAAGAAGGGGAAGGATAAGGTTTCTCTTTCCGAATCCAGTTCTTCCAATGATGGGAAGAAGGTTGACAAATCGAAAGTGCGATGCTTTCGTTATCATGAGGTGGGCCATTATGCCGCAAATTGTCCACGGAGGAAATCCAAGAAGGGAAAGGATCTGAAGGTGAGGCACTTGCTTCACAGTTTGAGTTGGATTTCACACTCTTCGCATGCATGGTTTCATCCATGGTGGGAATTGGTTGTTTTTTGACAGTGGAGCTTCTTTCAACATGACCGGCGATAAGAGTTTGTTCAGTACTTTGGAGGAGAAAGATCTCCAGATACTCATAGCAATGGGTAATGATGAGAAGTATAGTGTCTTAAATGTAGGCATGGTTATTTTTCAGAGGGAGCATGGAGCTCGCCTTACCTTGACCAATGTCAAGTATGTACCAAGACTGAAGAGAAACTTGGTGTCAATCGCGATGCTGGAAGACAGAGGCTATAATGTAGTCTTTAGTAAGGGAAAGGTTTTCCTTAGACACATCATCACTAGACAGGAGAAGCAGATTGGTTCATGGGTCAAGAACCTGTATGCTCTTGAGGTTCAAGATGCATGCAAAGCCTTGAGCAGCAAGGCAACTGATGGAGGCTTGGTGGTTGGTGGTTGACAAGGAGGGTATATTACCTCTCAACATGCAGAGCCAGAAGAAGTCTCAGACGATTGTGGAGGAGCCACGATTAGTGCAGCAGCTTCAGGAGGTTGTGGAGAAGCCACAACAAGGGAAGCTGAGTGGAGATCGAGTAGAGACATCTACTCATGCAGAGACCTCTAGTAGGGGGAAACTTCGAGCCAGGTGGGCTAAGGGATCACATGTAGCCATACCTCTAGGTAGGAGGTGGGGAAATATAGAGTGATCGTCTCAAGGAGGAGGGGTAGGATCCTTGAGGTACCCAACCTCTTAGATGAGACCTTGCTACATGAGCCCCGATGTGGAGTAGCAAGAACTGACTGATTGGGTAGAGACAAATAAGGATGGAGTGGCAGAGAGAGCGACAGTGCAGGGAATCCCAGGACAGCGCATAGCTAGCAGGCTACAACAATGCGAGAGGCACAAGTGTTTTACACGGTGCTAAGTGGCACAGAGAGGTGTGCAATGGTGCGATATGCATGGAGATGTTGCAGTAGCACAGATGTCAGAGAGGGAGCACTTGTAAGCAGTAGATAGAGCTTCAGCATCAGAGTATGTTCCTAGCCCAACAGAGTGGTCAGTTGGGAGTGTTTTTGTTCCAAGTGTTGTTGGAGAAAGTCGACCGGGTAGATGTGTTGCATGCAGAACATTCCAAAGTTACAGGATCGAGTTTGAGAGGAAGCCTTTCTTGTTGAGAGGGAGTCTTAAAGAGTGTGCAACAAGAAATGCTAAATTTAGAATGTACTAAAAATAGCATGTCTAAAAATAACAGTTTGGCCAGTGAGGTCATTGGCCACATTGGGTGAGAGGTGAAACTGCTAAAAATAGAAAGTTCTAAAAATAGCATTTCTGGGTCCCTTCCTATTTATAGTAGTCCCTAGTCTATCTATAGGAAGTAAAATTAATTTTGGTCTTAACAGCAGTGGGAAATATTAATTAATTAATTCAGTCGAGTAAATTAGTTAAGGAAATTTGAATTTGAAGTCTTTGTGAGCATGCACATGAGTTGTCTCATTGATTAAGGAATTTATCCTTAATTTCCTCCACTGATTGAGGGAATAAGTATGAGTTCTATAATGAGAGAATCAGTTGACTTAGTTCTAACTAGTCAAGTCCAATTAGATTATTTTAACAAGTTGTTAAAATAATAAAATATAGTTTGTTAATGTTGGTATGCATGTGACAACTATTATTTTAGATAACTGAGGATTCACTCATGGATAATTGTTGCATGTCAGTTTTGTCAGAGACCCAGTTGAGATCAGATGTGGGACAGTGTACTATCAGATGCTTAACTATTTCTAGTAAGTAGTTTTTGCATGGTTGAGGAACTAGTGTCCTCAAGGATTGTGTAGTTGGACCATTGGTTAATTTGGTATGTTTGAAATTAATAGCACATGCTTTTGCTATTATTTCTTAAGCAAACTACGCAAGGACCATAGGTAAATCCTATATAAACAGGGCTTGTTTGGTTCATGAGACAGATCTTCATATCTTCATAGTTCATTTAGAACTGAATAGCTTGAGAGCTAATTCTTTTTGTATTGTGAAGAGGATTTCCACTTGATTGATAATACATGGTTGGGGTTTTATGCTGGTGCATTCCCTTGGATGTATCTTGTGTTATGTGTGATTAATTCTCTTGATTAGTTATGCATGTTTCTACTTGATGTTGCTCATGAATTCGATTATGCTTCCGCTTAATGTTTTGTAGAAGTAGAACAAGTATTATGCTTTAGGATATTGCATATATTGGTTTGTTCTACAGGTGAAATTTCTACACTTTCGAGAAATATTTATAGTTCCTCCATTTGCAACCATCACTTGACACTCTGGTGATGGATATAAAAAGTAATTCAATTCCTTGACTATGATCTTACAATGAATAAAATTATGGGTACTACCCGAATCAATCAACACTATTACCTTTTTCTTCTTGATATATCCTTCTATCTTGAGAGTTTGAGTGGTAATTATTTCCAATGCATTACGAGATATTGTCGGATTCATTTCTTCTTTTTCTGGGGTTGGTTCCTATTGTATATCCTCCTTTTTATGTTTATTGTTCCTTTTCTTCCTCCTCTTCACAATCTATGTAGAATAATTTATTCTCGGAACACTTATGACCCATAGTGTATATGCTATCACAATTGTAACAAAGCCATTTTTCTCTTTTTTCCTCCAATTTTTATGGTGTCAACCTTGTAGGTTGTGGAATAATAGGAGAAACAATACTTCCATTTTTATAGTTGTGAGTGGTAGACTTCCTTGTTGTCATAATTTTACTTTCAACTTTTCTTGCCACCTTGAATTCCTTCTCCAATGAATTAGGTTCCCAAAGGCAAACCTCATGTTGGATGATATATTTTAAAGTGCCTATGAATACATTAATCTTATGCTCCTCTATAATATTGGTTACCCTAATATTCAATTTTTAAAAGTCTTCAATGTGCTCCGCCATTGAACCCTTTTGTTTGAGATTTATTAATTGGCTAAAGAAGGTGTTGCTCTTTGTATCTTCATAATTTTCTATCATTTCCTCAATAAAAATTTACTAGGTGACAATTGGTTTACAATAACAAATCCATCTATACCATACAAATTGATTGGGTTCTAAATCTAAAGATGTAATACATACCTTTTGTGAGAGATGCACATCTTGTAGATCAAAATATTGCTCCATATGTAGTATCCATGTTACCAGATCCTTGCCATCGAACTTCCTCATATATAATTTTGGAATGTGGTGGTTCTTAAACCCCACATTGGAGTCTCTAAAATCGTAATTCATATTCCTTTTTTCCTCATCATGATTTTCATGGATTACATTGTCACCACCAGGAAGCCTTTCTTGCAACGACTTTGTCAGAACTTCCATGTCTACTTTTAAACCATTCATGTCACATTTTAAACCATCCATGTCACTTTTTAAACCATCCATCTCACCTTTTAGTTCATCTTTGGTTTCTCTTTGTGAGAACGAAATTTGTTGCACTTGGTCCCATAATTTTGATATATCATGCTGCAATTCTTCCTCTTCGTGTGCCATAGTAGAGATTTCTGAGGGCTTATGGGTGTAGAATTATTTTGTTCAAGAGACATTTTAGAACCCAATATTGATATTTGTGCTTCAATATTCCCTTGAAATCACTTCAAACTAATTTTTCAAACAAAAGTTATGTAATTTTTAAAAACAATACACACATTTTTCTTGCTTTTATGACCTCGATCTTGAAACGGTTGTAACTATGTAATTTTGTATCTCTGTATTCTGACATTTCTTCTTCTGGTATCCCTTTGATTCTTCTTTCCAACCCCATAAGTCTCACTGAGATTGGATTCTTCAAGAAATATTTATGCCAAATCTCCCACGATGACCTGATTATGGATTGGTTCAGTAAAGAAAAGTTGTACGGGATGCCACATGTCAATGTTTCATCCTTTGGCCCTGAAATTGATACATGACAAGATAAATTCCATGCAATTTCAGCCACCTTTTATAGAATTCAAATTCGATGCATGAAACAAAATTTATGACGATTTTCCCTAGGTCACCTGTTTGAGATAGAATTCTGGAGCCTGAAAAAACCTTAACTTCCCCGGATCACATCTCAAAAAATATAGTGATCCAAGATATGAAATTCATAAACAAAGTTAAACAATATTTTAACTCCATGTGGTCAAAATTTCAGTTTCTGAAGCCTCGTAGAAAAAAAGTTATAGAGAAAATTCCAGGATGTCTTGTTTGAAGAAGCAAAACTCTAGAATCCAAAGCTCTAATACCAAATGTTATGCAACCAACTCACAAAAAGATAGATCAACAACTTAAAAATTATCCTCTTCGAGGGGGAAACTTCATTTACATTACATAAATGAACAATTCTTGGATGATACAAATGACAAGACCTCCTTTGTATATATGGAAGTCTAAGGGGTCACAATATAATTAAAGCCTACATAACAATAATAATGTAAGGGCACAACAATAACAATAAGGGGGATACACTGGTATTAAATGGACCTAACATGATCCATGACCAAAACTTACCCATGTATCTATGGGAAGAAGCATCCAAAACAGTTGTATATGTTCAAAACAGAAGTCCTCATAAGATATTGGGGAACAAGACACCAGAAGAAGTATTCATCAGGAAGAAACTAGAATTCATCCACTTGAATATATTTGGGGGTATATTGTACATACATGTTCCTAAGGAAAAGAGAATGAAGCTAGAGCCTTCAAGAAATAAGGGCACCTTCATTAGATATAGTGAGACTTCAAAGGTTCATATATATATATATATATACAAAGGAAGATTGAGATTAACATATATGTCACCTTTGATGAAGAAGCAACTTTCAGGAAATCTAGAGAGTCTCACATGGACAAGGACAAAGAGGAGCAAGAGGCTCCCAAGGATACAATGATGATTGAATCTACTCTAGAAGAACATATCCCAGAAGATCAAGATGAGACAGTAGAGCCAGAGATACCGATAGATCCACCCAAAGAGGTTACAGTCATCAAGAAGAGACTAATATGGCTCCAGAACACGTTACAAGAAGCAGAAAAACATGCAGCTCCCAGAGGCTCCTTCAGAGAGAGAAAGAGACCACATAATTTTCTAGCTATGTGGCACTAATGAGTAAGATCATTGATTCAGAACCTTCCACTTATGAGGAAGCTACAAAACAACAAGTGTGGAAGGATGTTATGATGGAAGAGTACCAATCCATCATGAAAAATGATGTGTGGGATGTGGTTCTGAGACTAGAAGGGAAGTCAGTGGTGACTTCAAAATGGATCTACAAGATCAAGCATGTTGCATATGGCAACATAGAAAAGTACAAGGCTAGATTTGTGGCTAGAGGATTCTCCCAGAAAGAGGGAAAATATTATAATGAAACATTTGCCCCAATAGCCAGGTACACTTCTATTAGATATATCATCTCTATTTCTTCTGTTATGGGTTGGAAATTACACCAAATGGATGTAAAGACTACCTTTTTGAATGGTGTAATTGAAGAAGAAGTGTACATAGAGAAACCACAAGGTTTTGTGATCCATGGGAAGGAGTCCCATGTTTGTAAATTGAAGAAATATTTGTACAGGCTTAAGTAGGCACCCAAGGCATGGTATGCTAGAATAGATAATTATTTGATGAGCTTGGGGTTTACCAAGAGTAATGCATATCCCAACCTTTACTACAAGGTTGAAGATGGTTGCCCCTTGATATTGGTATTATATGTAGATGACAGGGGATTAGAAGTTCATAGATGAGTGCAAAAGGGAGGTCACTTCGGAGTTTGAAATAAAGGATTTGGGTTTAATGCACTATTTCTTAGGATTAGAAGTGTGGCAAAGACCATATGAGATATTCCTTAGCCAAGGGAAGTATACAGTTGAGATCCTACAGAGATTCGGGATGATGGACTACAAATCCATGACCACGCCTATGGTTACGAATCTAAAGTTCTTGAGTGATTCTTCTTCATATTTGGTTGATTCCATAATGTACAGATAGTTGATCAGATTCTTGATGTACCTAATTAATACCAGGCTAGATAAATGGTTTGCAGTGAACACATTGAGTCAATACATGGTTGAACCTATACATGTACATTTGGTAGCAACAAATCATGTATTGAGGTACTTGTATGGTACGATTAGATATGGACTTCGATATGTCTCAAATGGTGAAGTAAAACTGCAAGGTTATACAAACTCTAATTGTGCAGGGAGTGCAGTAGACAAGAAAAACACATCAGGATGTTGCTTCAGTTTGAGATCAGGTATGATCTCATGGTTTAGTAGAAAACAGTTGTCAGTGGCACTCAGTACAACAGAGGTAGAATATATAGCAACTAGTGATGCAAGTCATGAAGCAGTGTGGCTTTAGAAATTGCTTGCAAGGTTATTTGATCTAGAGTTAGAGTCAACTTTGATATATTGTCATAATCAAATTTTTCTGAAGATTTCAAAGAATCTAGTCTTTCACGACAAGTCAAAGCATATAGAGATCAAATACCATTTCATCTGAGACATGGTACAGAGAGGAGCAGTGGAACTCCGGTACATATCCACAGATGAGCAGACACCAAACATTCTCTCCAAACCTCTGTCTAAAGTGAAGCCTAAATACTTTAGAGACAAGCTTGGCATGATGCAGAATGTCCACCCTCATTGAGAGGGAGTTGTGATGTTTCTCCTACAGCGGGAAGATACTCTCCCTCTAGCCAAGGGTTTCCCAGATCAATCATGTGAAGTGACTGAGGGAGTAATGAGTATCCTAGTACAAGTCTTTCCTATGCCATGTGAAGTGGCTAGGTGTGATTGGGACTACTAGGAGAGGAGAAACATCATAGATACTTGTAGTGTAGTCTTGAGACTGTGGTTGTAGTCTTTCCCAAACCATGTGAAGTGGTTGGGTGTGATTGAGACTACTAGAGGAGAACATCATGGAAGAATACCTTCCTCGCTAAGAGGGAGTGTTGATGTTTTATATAGCAATGGAAGGTATTCCCTTCTGGAAAACAATGTATAATATATATTATATTGTTGTTATATTATGTACAAGAATATATATATATATATATATATATAAGGACATGTCTTATTGAAAAGACAACCCAGTATGTATATGTATCGGGGCCCTCAATTGTAATAAGATATCAAGAAAAATCTCATATATCTTATATCAATCTAATAATGTTTACTCAATTGTAAAAATGAAATTAAGGTTGAGAATTTTTCAAGTGTATAATTATTGATCATACGGCAATAATTACCAAGATCTAAAAGATAAGAAAGAATTCAACGCCACTATAATAAAAACAAATAAAACGAATATACATATTTGATTAAAATTTAATTAAAAACATTATGAAACATCAATAATCCCACTCACATTGTGCTTGTGAGGTTCGTTGTTGGTATTACAACTTAGTTTGAAGGATATGTAAAAAAAATTCGTTTTCGTTCTAAATCATAAATAAAATATTTTGATGTTCATGTGAAGTAATTTAATTTTATTAAAAAAAAAATCGTAGAAATATGACGAAAATGTACAATTCTTAAGCATTTTAACTAATTTGTTTCAATATCAAATTCATATTAAGTATTAAGGAAATTAAATCTATACTATTATTTACTTAAATAATATACTAGTATAGATCCACCTTAATCAAGGACCTAGCAAGGGCAGAGAGGGATCGAATATCTTTAGGTGTGGACATATTTTAGAGTGCAAAGCTTAAAAAAAATTGTACCTCTAGAGGTTTGATCCCTCTAGAAGTTTGATATATATATATATATATATATCCCATGTGTAATTTTTCATTGTTTGAATTGCAACAAAACTTGATAAAAAGATTTGCAATTTTAAATATTGGCTTACACTTAGGATTTGATAGGTTTAGAGTTAACACACACACACACACTATTTTTCAACACCATGTTGCACAGGGAAGAAATTACAATGTTCGTGATTTTAACCAACACATTAATAAAATGTGTTAACCATAAGGAATTTAAAATTTTCATCAATTTTATATAATATATGCATAGTTGGCAATGAAATATTTTACTCAACATGGCCATTGAAATAATTTTATGGACATTTGAGATCTAACCAGGTGCATAAGGGATCGAATATCTTTAGGTGCAAACATATTTTAGAGTGCAAAGCGAGGTTTGATCCCTCTAAAAGTTATATATATATATATATATATATATATATATATATATATATATATATCCCAGGTGTAATTTTTCATTGTTTGAATTGCAACAAAACTTGATAAAAAGATTTGCAATTTTAAAGATTGGCTTAAACTTAGGGTTTGATAGGCTTAGAGTTAACACACACACACACACCATTTTTCAACACCATCTTGCATAGGGAAGAAATTACAATGTTCGTGATTTTAACCAACACATTAATAGAATGTGTTTTCCATAAGGAATTTAAAATTTTCATCTGTTTTATATAATATATGCATAGTTGGCAATGACATATTTTACTCAACATGGCCATTGAAATAATTTTATGGACATTTGAGATCTAACCAAGTGCATATTATAGTTAAATGAATATGGAGAATGTTGTATATGGATATTCTATGTGAGATAAAAAAATTATTTTGGGATTGGTTATAGTATTTATGATTTAAATCAAAAATATAATTTTCTAAATATTTGTGGTGCCTCATATATCATTAAAAGCAAGTACCAACATAGATCCATGATAAAGTTTGGATCTATGCCACGAGGGATCAAATATTTTGAGTGGAAATCTCCTTGAGACTACAAAACTTGAAAAAATTACACATATAGATATTTGACTCCTATTGGGACTTATAAATACTAAGCTAACATTCAGCTAATACACACATATCATGTGTCACTTTCATGCTGAGCATGGAAGGGATTACACACCTCCTTCATCTTGAGAAACATACTAGTAAATTGACTTCATCTTGAGCAATATACTAATAAAATGTTTTGACCATAAGAATTTTTTTATTTTAATCTGTTTTATATAATATATATGCATGGTTGATATTAAAACATTTTACTCAACATGATCATTGAAATATTTCTTTTATGACCCACATTATTTTCATTAAAATATTTTTTGGATATTAATATATTTTAAATACACATCCGCTTATATCTATGGTATAGACTCTTTCTCCACACACACATATAAATTTTTTGTTATTAATTTTTTTTAAATGTTATATGTCAACTCCATACTAAGTATTATGGGAATTATAAATCTCCTTCATACCTTGGACTAGAAAGAGTCTATCAATAGAATAAGAATATATATATCTATATATATATATATATATATATATATATATATATATATATATATATATTACTTAAAAGTGTATATTTAAATATTTTATTTATAATTATCATTAAAATTTCTTTGTTATGTCGATAGATGTGTCTATTTTGGGATGGGGCTTCCATAATTTTAATTTAATCACCAATAATTACTAGTTGGATGGTAAGGATTTAAATACATAGGATATTCTAAAATATTCTTAGTAGTAGTCACAAATAAAAGGTTGAGATTTATCTCAAAAGTAGTTGAGATTGATACCATTTTAATTAAATTTTTACAATGAAAATTAAAAATATAAGAAATTGATTAATTCCAATTACTTTGTCTTTGTTTATATAAATTGATAATATCATTATTATTTTTAAATGTTGTGTGTCAATTCCATATTATATCTCCATCTTACTAAAATGTATAAAATAATTTTTATGTTACTACTATTTTTAAATTTGTTAATGTAAGTATTATTGAGCCTAAAGGTGCTCTACACTCCAATATATTGGAGATGTTGTAGTGGCAATTTGCATGAAGCTTTAGATAAAAAAAATGATAACAATAAATATAATGTTGATTCAATTAAAAATAATAATAATAATAAAATCAATTCAATTAAATTTGTTGTCAATTTTATTAATAAAATTACAAACATATTGAGAGACATTATGGCTTTCATGTGTTACTCTGAGGCAGTAGCTAGGTTTCTTCCCTAGCTAAGCAAGGCTTCTCCTCCCTTTCTGCGATGGTTCCTCCCTCTAATTCTACCTCTACTAGAATCTTGGCTTCCTTTTTTTCAGAGGTGGAAAGTTGGACACATTCGGATTCGAATGTTGCGGCTTCCCCTCCTCCTATAATGGCTCCCCTTGGGGACAAAATCACATTCCATTTTGCCATGACTTTGGGCTCGTCTTTAGGCTCTCTCGGTGTTAATGGTGCTCCCTCTTATTGTATCCTGCCCCTGGCCCCCTCATTAAAAAACATTGAAGCGAAATCTACCTCCAGTGGTGCCACTTTGTGGTGGGGATTAATTTCATCTACAAATATTTTGTGTGTCATCCCCTTCCCAAGCTAGGCAGGTGTTGATTTGGGTAGCAGCATCGGATGTGCTTTAGCCATGAAAATTGGTGGAGAGGCTAAAGCACATGAGATCTCCAAGACCCATAAATGATTTGGGGAAATTCTGCCCAGTGAAGGAGATATTAAGTCTAAACTTAGGAAAATAAAAATATTAATGGGTATTAATATAAAATTGGGTTAGAAGGTTCTAAATGACATGGATCAAGCCAAATATAATCTTAGTCATTGATTAAAGATGTAATCTTGGTCGTTTAAGACTCGACAAAAAAGGTATAAGAGGAGGCTTGAGAGTCAATTGGAGAGACACCAGAGTGATCAATCATTAGATTTTCTAAAGCGGGTTTTGCTAAGAGAAATCGAATCAGTGATCATAGTTGCAGGGAGGGGCAGTGAGTACGAGGCAAAGAGCCATAGATAGTGCTGGAAGACCAGCGCAGAAGCAAAGAGGCAGACGCAGAGCCAGAGGGAACCACGCAGAGGCCAGAAGGGCCTGCATCATCCACGTAGAGGCTGCAGTAGTGACGCATTGGGCCAGAGAGGCTACGCAGAGCCTCAAAGGGCTAACGAAGAGGGTTTTAGGTTGATGTAGAGGCCAAGAGGGTGATGCAGTTCTTCATATTGTGATGGAGAGGGTTTCGTGGGGAAAACTTTCAAAATATTTGCTTGCGAAGAGAGGTACTACTGCCAAATTGTTTATCTTTGTCGAGTGAGCCAGTTTGGCACCCAGTGTACTCAGAAAAGCTACTTAATAATAAAAACCCTCATAACTTCTGCACCGGTTTTCCCAAGTTTGGATTTTCCAAGGACATTTGTCCAAAAATAAACAGTGTCATCTGTGTGTTTGTCTATTTTTTTCAGTTTTTGATCTATAGATGGTTGATACTGTATTGTGTTTATTCCAGTGTTTATATGGTTAAATAAATTGTTAGTAATTAAACAAGTAGGTGGAAAAGCCAGAGAATACAAATAAAATTTATAACAAGTAATACTTATAAATTTCAACGTGGTATCAAAGCATTGCAAATCATAGGAGAGATGAAGGCGCCAGCTGAATCAGAGAATTTGTAGCAAAAAAAACTGTCCCGAGTGAATGAAGTTGTTCCTAAGCAGAAATCAGCAAAGAAGGGTTGACGCAGAGGGCTTACGTCATCAGTTCGAGCCAAAGAGAGCCCAGCGCAGAGGTAGAATAAGGCAGAAGGGGCTCACAAAGTGCCACGCAGAGACCAGGAGGGTTGATGCAGTTGGCCAAGGGAGAAAATCAACCTTTTCTAGATTTCACAGAGCCTAGAGGCTCAGTCCTTCAATTGCTTGGGCATAGGAAGTTGTGGGCAGATTGCGGGGAGTGAAGCTGGTGGGGTGTTGTTTCTGCCGAGACAGAACAGTACCTAACGGGGCAAAATAAAGGTAGAGGGAGTCACTACCTATGTGGATTTCTAGCCAGCAAATCCATATCAGTGTTGCTGGTGCATAGGAGATCGGAGAGGTGCGATTCGACAGTTGGCAGGAAGATTTCCTGGAGGGAAATAGAGACTCAGAGGGAGTCTAGCAGAGAACTTCCAGGAGGGAAGTAGCTACTCAGAGGGAGTTGAAGAGAGAACTTCCAGGAGCGAAGTAGAGACTCAGAGGAGTCGAAAAGAACAAAGAGAGATGGACATGAATGGACTGAGGGATCAGGATAGGTTGGACGAGGCATCCAACTTTGTCATCTAGAAGGCCAGGATCCTATCCGTTCTAGATAGACATTGCATCAAGGCCTTCATATTGAGAACTGTGGCTATCCCAGTCGACCCAGATTATAATGAAAGGTATGAGGATGTGATGGCTAAGGCGAAATGCATAATCCTTGATGGAGTCAAGGATCATGTGGTCTAGCATATTTCCAAGAAGGAGACGGAAAAGGAAATGTGGAATACCTTGAAGACATTGTATCAAGGCACTTCCATGCAGAGGAAGACACTACTGGAGAATCAATTGCAGTCGTACCAGATGCATAAGGGGGAGAAGGTAGATCACTTCCTCGGCAGGTTGCAGGAGATCCCGGACCAACTGACTTCCATAGGGGACACGCTGGATTAGGAGCTGATGTTGAGGAGTGCCCTAAACGCAGTCTCCAAGGAATGGGAGGCATTCGTCCAAAGCATTCTGGGCAAGGCGAATCTTCCAGCTTGGGAGAATTGTGGGCAACTCTTCACCAAGAAGAGATCAAACAACTAACCAAGATGGGAAGTAGCAGCAAAGGAGCCCAAGTCAAGAAAGAGGAGGAAGAGAATGTTACTCTAGCATCGACGGGGAAGAAGGAGAAGAGGAAGAAAAAGGACCTCTCCAAGATAAAGTGCTTCAACAATGGGGAACTAGGGAATTATGTGAACCAGTGTCCAATGAAGAAGAATAAGGGAGAGGCGTCTGACTCCAAGGCAGTGCTAGCGAAGGCAGAAAAGGAGGCAAAGTATGATGATTATTGTGCCATGAGTGCTCATGTACCTCTAGAGAAGAGGTGGGGAGACATCGAGTGTATTCAGGAGGACTACAAGTGATGAGGGGCAGGATCCTTGAGGTACCCAAACTCTTAGATCATACCTAGCTACGGGAGCCACGAAGTGACAGTAGAAGGATGGAAGATGTCGATAGAAGCGGATGCGGATGAAGCGGCAAAGAATGTTAGAGTACAGTAGTCCCAGGCAGCATAGAGAGGTTGTAGCAGTGTGAGAGGCGCAGAGGAAGTTGCAGTAGTGCAGGATGGCACAAAGAGGTTTGTAGCGATCTGAGAGGCACAGATTTGTTGTAGCAGCAGAAGGAGCACAGGGTAGTGGCAAAGAGGGGTTCAGCATCAAGAGGGTTTCTAGCCTAACAAGGATGTCAGTAGTTGGGTGGATTAGTTAATTTCTTCTTAGTAACTGAGTTTCAGTGCAGTAGCAGTAGCAGTAGCACAATGCATCATGACGAGAGAGAATTGCAGTGCAGATGCAGTGTTGGGAGAAAGGACCCAGCACGGATGTAGAGGGAGCTGTCGTATGGATGTAGCAGTGGTAGTGGAAGAGCCATGGGCAGTAGTACAGGATGTAGTAGTGCAGAGGATGTTGGGTGGGGAGGCTTAGCATCAACACAGGTACCGATATCATATAATCAGGGTGATGCTCAGTGTGGAGTATTACTATAGCACAGTCCTCGCTAAGAGGGAGTATTGATTTTGGGTAGCATCGAATGTGCTATAGACGTGAAAATTGGTGGAAAGGCTAAAGCACATGAAATATCCAAGACCCAGAAATGGTTTTGGGAAATTCTTCCCGGTGAAGGAGATATTAAAATAATTAATACTTTTAATGGGTTCCTAAGTCTAAACTTAGGAAAATAAAAATATTAATGTGTATTAATAAAAACTGGGTTAGAAGGTTCTAAATGACATGGATCAAGACAAATATAATCTTTGTCATTGATTAGAGATGTAATCTCGGACGTTGAAGACTCAACAGGAAAAGTATAAGAGGAGGCTTGAGGGTCAGTTGGAGAGACACCAGAGTGATCAGTGATTCGATTTTCTAGAGCGGGGTTTGCTAAGAGAAATCGAATCAATGATTAGAGTTGCAGTGAGGGGCAGTGAGTACGAGGCAGAGAGGTAGAGATAGTGCTGGAAGACCAGTGCAGAAGCAGAGAGGCAGATGCAGAGCCATAGGGAGCCACACAAAGGCTAGCAGGGACAGTGTAGGGGCTAGCAGGGACAGCGCAGGGGACAAAAGGGCCTGCGTCATCCACGCAAAGGCAGCAAGAGTGAAACAAAGGGTCAGAGAGGATGTGTAGAGCCTCAGAGGGATGACACAAAGGGTTTCAGGTTGAGGCATAGGCCAGGAGGGTTGACACAGTGCTTCAGATTGTGCTGGAGAGGGTTTCGTGGGGTAGACTTTCAGAATATTTGCTTCCAAAGAGAGGTATTACTACCATATTTTTTATCTACGCTGAGTGAGCCAGTTTGGCACCCAGTGTACTCAAAAAATATGCTTAATAATAAAAACCCTCAGAACTATTGCACCAGTTTTCCCAAGTTAGGATTTTTCAGGGATGTTTGTCCAAAAATAACAGTGTCACTTGTGTGTTTGTCTATTTCTTTCAGTTGTTGATCTGTAGATGGTTGAGATTGTATTGTGTTTATTTCAGTGTTTATATGGTTAAATAACTTGTTAGTAATTAAACAAGTAGGTGAAATAAACCAGAGAATACAGATAAAATTTCTAATGGGTAATACTTATAAATTTCAAGTGGAGGCTCTTGAATAGCGGTGCCCCTTCTTTCATTTTGCAATGTTGTGAATTCCTCTCCAGTCTATTACCCTTTGGGTTCATCTTCTCCTACTTTTTTAATTTATGTCTCTAGGTCTCACTCTGTTGGGATCTCAGTTCTTAATACTCCTGTGATCGAAGTTCTAAGATTTTGTGATATTGTAAAATCTATCTATGGTTTCCCCCCTTAGTGGCCTCATTCTACGCCTGCTCGAAATTTTTTAAAATCCTTTATTTCTTGTTCCCTCTCCTTTGGGATTCTTGTCCTTGATGCATATGTAATCGAGCTTCCAAGTGTGGATGGGACTTTAAGCGAGGCTAAATTTTATTTTGAAGCCAGTTTAATATCAGGTTCTATAGATTGTGGCCAAGGTTGGTCAACCTTCACTCCTGGATGTCTAAGTAGCGGAAACCATATATTTATAAAGAAATGAACATATACCCTCTGGCAAGAGGTTCTTTCATAATGGTCTTCAACAAAGTTGATGACAAATTTTAAATATTGAAATTTGGTCCATGGTTTTTGGGCAGCACAACTCTCTCCATGTAGCCTTGGTTTCTCTCTTTTGATCCCCCCACGATGACTCTCACATCTGCTCTGCTATGGGTAAATCTCCCCAACCTTCCTCTTCATTAGTGGAATCTTCCCTCTTTGACTGCAATTGGTAATACTTTAGGAAAAAAAAATTGTCGAGGGTAGATACAAAATTCTATTTAAAGCCCACATATGCATGCATATGTGTGTAAATGGATTTCAGTAAGGGCTTCCCTGCCAAAATAAAATTAACTAGGTCTGAATTCTCATGGATGCAAAAATTGGATACAAAAATATCTCATTTCTTTGTAGAGGTTATTATGAGACTATAAATACAATCAAATCTTACCCCTAAGTAATAAAAATTACATTAAATAGATCTAGCCGAAAACCTCAATGGTGGGAGGGAGCCACCTTTGATCACTACTCAATCTCCGAGGAGAACCCCTCCTGACCCTCTTGTAGAAAGGACAAGTCACAACAGGATTCAATCAGTTCAGCATAATTCCAATGAAAGACTAACTTTGTGGAAGATCATGTCATCTCATCTAAGGATAGTATAACAAGTGCCCCTCCAAGCATTTTCTTGGTGAAATACTATGCTCCTCACAATGAGCTATGTGCACAAAAGGACACACCAACCCCAGATTCCAAGATTGTTATTTTTGAGGCATCTGTTTTCCCATCTAAACTTTGGTAAAGGTATCCAAAATTGAAGCAGTTTTGATTGCAGCCAAGGCAACAAACAACACTTCCGCCCCTATAGAATCCCTTCATTAGATAAAGAACGTGTAAGATTTCTCTTCTTTGGGCAAAGGAAAACGAACTAAAACCCTCGTTGGGCTCAAATCTTCAACAAACAATAGCAGAAAGGCATTATCATGGATGAACCAAGTAGAAGTGATCCTCTGTCATCTTACACAAATGACATATTTGAAAAGCAAATCATCCCCAAAAATGGGTGACTCTTTAGTATCAACAGAAAATGAGGCTTTGATCCAAGTTAAAGGGAATCCGAAAGGAAATTCTCCATGAAAGGTGAAATCTCGATCAATTAAAAATATTAAAAACGTGTTGTAAATTTATTTGGATTTTAGGAGTTTTTTGAAAGTTTTTAAGTGGAATAGTTCCAATCCTCAAATAGAGTGGTGTAACTGAGTAAGATTTTGAGTTGTTCATGTGTGTTCTAACTCAACTTCATGGGTATTTGGTATTGTCAGTTCTCAGAAGATATATATTGATCTGTTCCAAATCTCTTTTATTAATACAAATTTCTTACCATTTCTTTAAAAAAAAATTACAAACAATTATTTTGAATAAAATTAATAAAGAAGGAAAAAACATCATAATATGCATATGACATTAAAAGATATTTAAATAATAATAATTTATATTTGTAAATAACTTCATATTTAAATTTAATCTTTAAACATAATTAGAAATAAGAACATTTCCTTATATAGAAATGTGAAATATATATAGAATACAATAAATTTAAACTAAATCTATTTTAATACATAAATTAAATAATGAATATTTTTTAAATCATAATATTTTAAAAATTTGTCCCGAGGGCAGCTTAATTGGTTAATTAGAAGTTTGTAAAATCATGGGAACAAGGCAACCAGGTTTAAATCCTCCCTGTAGCAAGCCCAGTTTACAATAAGGAGGACAAGTCGTAAACCCCCAAAATTTTAATAGTAGTTATGTGTTAGGCGCATTGTTGGGTTCCTGTGGGATTAACATATATATATATATATATATATATATATATATATATTCTAATATATATAATCAATGTTATTTATACCACATTAAAAAACTGAATTAAAAATAGAAAGAAAGGTGAAATTTATATAAATATAAATAATATTATTAAGAACCACCATAGATTAATTTTAACTCTAGATCTACCAATTGTTGAGAGGAATCAAATATATTCAGGTATAAACCTTTTCTCAAGTTTTTCACTCAAAAGAAGGCTTTCATTTTGAGAGATTTGATCCATGTCAACCCTGGTAGATTCAAAGTTAAGATGAATCTATGCTTGGCACTCTCTAGCCCAGTATGGAAGAGATGTTGTAATATCTTGTCCTATCATGTAAACATTTTGACCTTTTTAAATTACATAAAAATAAAAAAAATTAATAATTGAAATAAAATTGAAGTGAAATGAGCCTCATTGGTCTTTCGGAAAGGAGAGATGGAGTTTGCATGGTGCTTTAGGTTTTTCACCATCTGCAAGTTCTTTCCATGCATCGTTAGCGATCATGGGATCGTGCTACACAGTGAAGGATTTTCATGGAATGGATATGAGGAGCTTAGCATCCCCCCAAGGTGATGGACGGTGGTTTTTTGAGATAATTTCCAATGTGGATCTGTCTTTTCGCTATCGCAAATTGCTCAAGAATTTTTTGTTTAACCGATGGCTCAAACCTGAGGAATGCCTTGTTCTACGGTGGGGATCCTCTGTTATAGTTCTCCTCGAATTGGATTAGCATTAAAAACCCAAGAGGAAATCAGATCTCGATTTCAAACCAGAATAAAAGCTAAGCCTTGTTGTCGTTCTCCAAGGACGAGCTCGCTTTATGCAGAACATGGTGGATGGATGTCTTTACTCATGTCCAACCTTGTTGAGACCAATTCAAAGTATCTACAATTGATTAAGGGCTTCCAAGTTTGTTTCAACAACAGAGGCATGGAAATATCGGGGAGGTCGTGGTGGTTTGGCTCATTCGAGTTGTTATCTGATTATTATTCTTCTTCATAATCATGTTGTCACTCTTCCCTTATGAGAGTGTAGGTTGCGGAGAGACGAGCACCTTTTGTCATGCATGGCTCTCACCGATCTGAGTGGGAGGGAAGAAAGGAAGAGCTAGAATAGGAAGACTTCCAGATCTTCATCAAGAATCTACACAGGAAGTCTACCCTTTTTTGGATCGTGGATTCAGACCCAGTGAAAAAGTTGAAGTAGCGCATAGAGAATAGGTTGGGTATTCCTAGCAGCACAAAGTGTATTTTCTTTAAGGAAAGATGTTACAAGACTTCTCTTAAATTAAGAATCACCGCATCTCCAAAAATTCTACTATAATCTTGAATCTGAGGCTATGTGGAGGTGCCTAGGGATCCAGAAACCTAGGTGGATCTGTCTCCTACAAGGATGTGGTGCAAGGGAAGGGTTCCAAATATGTGGATCCACCTCAATACAACCCATGACCTTACATTGTAGAACAAATAAAACAAGTGTCTACCATGTTGCTTAATCTATCAGAGGTAAACCATCTTTTTTATGCTCTCCAATCTAGTGTTGTGATCTATAGGTTCAATAGTTTTTGGCCTAAATATGATGTCTTACACTATTGGTTCTTCTTAACCTAGACCTTAAACTATGATATTTACGTATGCTCCAAGGGTTTTTTTATTGTTCAATTTGATACTCAATAATATCTGGAGAAAGTTTTAAATGATGGGTCATGGTTTTGGGGAAGATTTGGGCTCTTCATCACCCCTTGGTTCCCAGATTTTGATGCCACAATAGTGGTGGTCTCAAAAATGTCGGTATGGGTGAGGCTAAAAAACCTCCCTCTTTTTTTCTGGCACCACAAGGTTCTAGAGGAAAACGGGAACACCTTATGATCATTTAAAAATATGCACCTCGAAAGAATGAAGAAAGGTATATTCACCTTCATCAAAATATGTGTAGAAATAAACCTCAATAAAGGTCTTCCAAATCGCATTCTACTAAAACATAAAAATTTTCAATGAAACCAATTATTGGATCATGAAATTATGACATTTATATGTTGAATATGTTTCCAAATAGGACACTTGCACAACACATGCCTGCAGGAAGAAAAAAATGTCAGAAAGGAAAAACAGGGTAGACCTGCAAAACAAGATGAAAACCTTCTAATCCCTACCTCTCAGAAGAGGAAGAAGATGAATCCAGGTAGAAATATACAAACCAAGCATAAGGGAGTGCCCCAGTATAGAATGGAAACGAAACCCATATCCACCAGAGCACCAAATCACAAGAGAGCCAAGCACCAAAATAGCAGAAAAAGGAGGCACACAGCCAAAACAGGTCAAGGGTTACAAATAGATCTCATCTCATGTCTCTGAGAGATCATACTCAAAAGAATAACTCCCACCAAAGATAATAGGAAACGATTTTTCAATGGTTCTAGCTGATCCAATAAACGGGTGTGGCAGAAGGTCCAAAAAAAGAAAGGCAAAAAAGAGAAGTTATGTGATTAGTATCCCACCTAACTTTGAAAGTTTCTTATGTAATTTTTTTAGTTTTTTTCTTCTTTCTCATAAGTCGACAAGATTATCTTACTAAACTATTAAAACATCTAAAAAAATTATTTTTGCTTCAAGTTGAATGAAATTACGGTTCTTTTCCTTGGGAGAAAAAAATTGAGGTAAAATAGTCAATTTACAATTAGCGGTTTTTGGGCTCTAGTTTTTGATAGCCCATGGGTTTTCCAATGGTATTATTATGTACAAAGACATACATACATATATATATATATATATATATATATATATATATATATATATATATATTATCCATCTTAACACCACATCTACCAAGCATGAAGAGGGATCAAATCTCTTTTAGAGGGAAAAGAGATTTTATCCCTCCCAGCACTTGGTAGATCCAAAGTCAGGATGCATCTAGGGTGGTTATTTATGTCCCCATATTGGGTTGTAGAGTGCCTCTTGGTATAATGATTATTAAGAATTAACTCTATTTTCAAGATAATTTTTTAATCATTATATGTTTAAAGAAATATTTACACTTAAAGGATTGGATTAATTTTATAACATAATGGATCTAGATTAACAATGACTTTATTTATTTGAAATACAAAAAAACCTATATCATGTTCAACCTCCCTCTCAATCTAATGGCTAGAGTGAGGTACACTCTAGGCTAGGCCAGCTCATGTGTATACTTGCTTAACATGATTCTCAAATCCAATACAACAACTCAAGGGCTAAAGTGAGGTATACTCGAGTCCATTTCACAAGTATACTATTAAAACAATAATTATCAAGGCAATATAGCTCATCATGTCACTAGTGAGAATTTGTACCTAAGTGGGGAAGATAATAGTAATTCCATGCAACCACCCTAGATAACGGAAATGGACATCCACCTTTTATTTTTGTTATAAATATTTTTTTTAATGCTATTTTTAATTTTATGTTAAACATTAAAGGAGATATGCATTTCTCTAATGAGATTATATATAGTATTTTCTCATACTTTATGTGTGAGAGAGATTTTTATATATAATTGACATTTATGAATATATTTTTTTTGTTATCAATATATATTTGTAAATGTTATATGTCAACTTCATATTAAACAAAAGGAATTACACATTTGCCCATAGCGGGTTGTAGAGTGCCTCTATATACGATGATTAATAAAATTTGGCTTGATTTTTAAGGTTATTTTTTAATCAAAATTTGTTATATATTCAAAGAAAGATTTACACCTTAAAGGGTTTGATCCCTTTTATCATATGCTCTTTTTAAATTAAAGATAAATTTATTTTGATTGCAATATACAAATATTTATCTCACATGTTAACTTCATGTTCAATAAAAATAATTATATATTTTTTATAAAACACATCATATAATTAAGATAATATTTTTTTTTTTTTATTTTTGTTATGTGTGTCAATTGAGTTTAGCTTGAGTAGTTATTATCATCCTCGTCGAGGTTCAAGTCTTGTATGTTGACATGTTGACGTTCTAGAATAGAGTAACTTTGTTGCGCTCTTAAGTGAGTATAACCTGAGGTTGGTCTCGTACCAACAACCTCTTTCTTTCTTTCGGGTTGAGAAGAAGGTTGGCTTTCTTCCCTAGGAAATATGAAATGCCAGAGATTTAAGCCCCAAGGGTTAGCTCAAGTGGTCTAGATCTAGACGTGAAGTTCATTGATATTGTTGTTGATCACGGGTTCAACTATCTTCGATTCCCTTGGGGTGAGGCCCTGTGATCAGGGTCGATAGTTTACCTGGTTTACTATCCACGAAATGTGGGGAAGTACTCCAAAATTTCTCATACTTTCATTCCAAGTATATATATTATTTTTGTTATTAATTTTTTTTTAATATTACGTGTAAATTTCATGTTAAGCATTTAAGAAATTATAATTTTTTCTTATAAAGTTGTAAAACTGTTATAAAACCAGTTCACAAAAAGATAGAAAAGATAGATAAACGCCTTCAAAATAAGCCTCTTCGAGGGGAAACCTCCTTTACATTACACAAATGAACAATTCTTGGATGATACAAATGACTAAACCTCCTTTCTGTATATAGGAGTCTAAGGGGTCACAATATAATCAAAGTCGACATAACAGTAATAACATAAGGGCACAATAATAACAATAGTGGGTTTCTATGGGGCACACTAATAACAATATGGGGACAATAGGGGCACAATAATAACAATAAGGGCTACAATGACAATAGTAATGGGGGAATCACTAGTATTATAGGGACCTAACATGCCCCTCTCCTTCAGAAAAGCGTTGTCCTCAATGCTTGAGTAGTTATGGATGCTTCTGTATAAAATTCTCATCCTCCCATGTGGAATCTTCAACGGATAAGTTCTTCCACTTGATGAGATACTCCGAAATTGATCGATTTCGTAGCTGTCGAGTTCTTGTTTCTATGACTGCTTTAGGTTCCAATATGATTTTTCCTTCCTCATCAAGTTTTGGCAATATTGTTTGAACTGGGAGCTTGTCACCTATAACCTTCTTTAAACATGAAACATGGAAAACTGGGTGCACTCGGGAAGCTACAGGAAGCTCCAATTTGTATGCCATAGTACCAATCTTTTGCAACACATTGTACAGACCATAATACTTTGGTGATAATTTATTATCCTTCTTAGCTTGCTTGAGGGACATTTGTTTATATGGTTGTAGCTATAGGAATACCCAGTCACCTACATCAAAACTTCTTTCACTACGATGTTGATATGCCTGTTGTTTCATTCTATTCTGTTCCAACGTGAGGTTATCCTTTAAGAGTTGGAGTACTTGTTTTTGATGCTCGATGCGATGTTCCACTGCTTGAACCTTAGAATTTTCTCTTAAATATGATGTGATGGATGGTGGATGATATCCATAAAGTGCCATAAATGGAGTCATTTTTGCTGCAGTATGGAAGGAAGTATTATACCACCATTCAGCCTGAGGCAACCATTTGACCCATTATGTTTGTTTATCAAATACAAAGAAACAAATATATCCTTCCAAACATTTGTTTACTATTTCAATTTCCCCATCAGATTGAGCATGATAACATGAGCTATGAGCTAACTGAGTACCGAGACAAGAAAATAATTCTGTCCAAAAAATTTCAGTGAAAATGGGATCTCTTTCACTTACAATAATCTTTGGGTTTCCATGTAGCTTTTGAATTGTTTCCATAAATGTAGTAGAAACTGTATTTGATTTAAATGGATGCGATAATGCACAAAAGTGTGCATACTTGGTAAGTCTGTCAACTACCACCATGATGAAACTCTTTCCTTCGGACTTGGGTAAACCTGTGATAAAATCCATTGAAACCTCCTCCCAACGTTGGCTTGGAATGGATAACGGTTGTAATAGACCTGGGTCTTAATTGTTTCAACTTTATTTTGTACTTGGAAAACCTATTGACACCTAATCATAGGGATTGGGTGAACCGCTGTAATTAATGTAAATAAATAATAGAGGAAATGGAGAGTCACCGGGAGATGAACTGAACAATCACTCTCTCTTGTATATAATAATGAAAAACCTAAATGAATGAGATGATCACATTTGAGGAGTTACCTCCTGGTTTGACATGTTGAACTAGATATCCCTCTAATCGCTTTTCTCAAGGCACTTTATCCCACTTACTCAAATTATCTTGAGTCATTGCAAGCAAATGGAAACCTCAAAGATATTACCTTTGACTCCCTTGTGAAAAAATTTGCTGAAAGTGAGAAAGCTTTTGGGAAGAATACAACCCCTTAGTCTTCTTAAGAGGCTATGTGCCTTGCACATAGAGAAAAGAATTTTTCTCAAGATTCTTCCAGAGGAAGAGGTGGTTGAAGAGAAAGAGGAAGAAATTTCAGAGGCAAGGGGGGCAGACACTCTCAAGGATAAAAGTCAAATTTGCACTGCATACGCTGCAAAAGAGATGGATCACATGATGCATCCACATGCAAGTTTCCTTGGGACAGAATTGAGCATGAAAGAAACCAACCCAAAGCTAAAACTAATGACAAAGAGAATGGTAAAGCACATGAATCCGCTCACTATGTTGTGGCACACTGTAATATTGGAGTAAATGGAGGCTTATTTAATGCTTCACTTGCTTCTTGGAAAAATGATTGGTTGCTTGATTCAGGAGCAACTTGCCACATGACTTTTAGAAGAGATTTTTTTGAAGAATTTACTGACAATATTGATGGAGTAGTATACTTTGCAGACAAATCAAAACTCAAGCCATCAGGGCTTGGCACAATCAGGCTTAAATTGCCTGGTCTTCCAGACTTTCTTCTGCATCATGTTCTATATCTCCCACAGCTGAGGAGAAACTTGTTGTCCTTGGTCCACATCTACCAACAAGGACACTCCATTCATATGTTTGATGGCAAGATTGAGGTGAGAAAAGAATCAAACCACTCACTTGTCATGACGGGGATAGAAGAAGAAAGGCTTCTCAAGCTGCAGGGTACCTTTGCTCATGCACAAAATTTCTCATACAATTCTCATTATGAAGAAGGTACATTTCCATCAAGTTTATTATGGCATGCTAGATTTGGACACTTGAACTATGACAGCCTCCGCTTGTTGAAAAAAAATGGTGTTATTGGTTTGCCTACAATTCCTAGGAAACTTAAGCAATGTGATGCTTGCATTCTAGGAAAGCATAGCAAACAATCTTTTCATGATTCACATTCCAGAGAACATAGAAAAATTGAACTCATTCATTTAGATTTATGTGGTCCAATGCTTGTTCCTTCTGCAAATGGAAATAAATATATGATGAAATTTATTGATGACTACACCATAATGTGTTGGGTTTATTTATTGAAGAACAAATCTGATGCTTTTCAAACATTCAAGAACTTTCATACATGGATTGAAAATGATGCACAATCTCATATTGGCTCTATTCGCACTGATAATGGAAAATAATACACTTCAAATGAATTTGAAAACTATCTTCACCAACATGGGATCAAACATCAAACAATTGTGCCTTATAATCCCCAACAGAACGGAGTAGCTGAAAGAATGAATAGGACAATCTTAAATATGGTGCGCTCCATGATGTTTTCAAAAATGTAAAATTGATGTTTTGGGATGATGCAGTCATATGTGTTGTATATGTAAGGAATAGATGTCCATATAATGCTATTAGAAACAACACTCCTTATGAAATGTGGTATGGGCACATTCCTTCGGTAAAACATCTCACAGTCTTTGGTTCCACATGTTATGCCTTGATACCAAAGGTACATAGAAACAAAATTGGTGAAAGAAGTCGTAAGTGTATCTTCCTGGGGTATTCAAACACCTCCAAAGCATACCGTCTCTATGATGAATTCAATAAAAAATTTGTTGTATCTAGAGATGTAATATTTCTTGAATCATCCAAAACTGACAATGTTGTTAAGCGGCAACTTGATCAACTGGATAGATTTGCAAATGAAAAATCATTTCAAGAATTTGATAATCAGATTCCACATCTTGAAGGGGGATTCCTATACTAGATCAACCTGTGGAATCTTCTTCTAAAGCACTCTCTCCCCCGCATGAAACTCCAACAACGGATGATACTTTGAGTGATGTGATTGACAAAATTGGGAGACTCAATCTTGATTCAGTCCCAACTCAATCAATGGAGCAACCTGGACCATCTGAGAAAGGTCCCCCAAAGTGGCTGACAAAGACATTTGAAAATGTTCATCCTAATGAAGTTGGAAAGACAGGAACTAGAAATTCAAGCCAGAAAAATGGAGGTGTTGTAGATGACTCTGATTCACCTGTTGATATGGATGTTTCTTATGATTGTGAATTGAATTTGTCTACAGATTTTGAACCAACTTCCTTCAAAGAAGATGCTTCTCATGATGAATGGAAAGAATCAATGCAAAAGGAGTATGGTGCCTTAATAAATAATGGCACTTGGAAGCTGGTTGATCCTCCATTGGGAACCAAACCAATTGGTTATAAGTGGGTCTACAAGAACAAGTATAAAGTTGATGGCTCACTTGACAAGCACAAAGCCAGGCTTGTGGCAAAAGTTTTTCACAAAAGAAAGGGGTCGATTATGAGGAGAATTTCCCCCCCACGGCAAAATGGGCTACCATCCGGACACTCTTTGCCCTAGCAGCTCAGAACGGTTGGAAATTCCAACAAATGGATACAAAAACTACCTTCTTGAATGGAGATCTAAAAGAGAATGTTTTTATGTCCCAGCCTAAAGGATTTGTTGTGAAAGGACATGAACATAAAGTATGCAAACTTGTGAAATTCTTGTATGGCCTCAAACAAGCACCATGAGCATGGCATGAACAGCTAACTGAGCATCTTCTGAAACTCAATTTCAAACATTATGATCTTGATGATGCAACTTTGTTTGTCAAGAAGGTTGGAAAAACAATTTTATATCTTGTGGTATATGTAGATGATATTTTGATGACAAGGAAAAATGAGAGCTACATTGCATCCATAAAGAAGGAATTGAGGAAAGGTTTTGAAATGACTGATTTGGGCTATGTTCATTACTATCTTGGTATTGAAGTAACTCAACATCCAAAGTCCATATTCCTTTCTCAAAAGAAGTACATTGGAGATCTATTAAACAAGTTTGGCATGAATGAATGCAATCCTCTGACTACTCTAATGGAACAAAACTTAAATCTCACATCCATTGAAGGAAAATAATTTGAGGATGCAACAAAGTATAGACAGCTTGTAGAAAGTCTCAACTACCTAACTACTACCAAACTAGACATTTCATCTCTGTTGGAATCCTCTCCAGGTTTATGCAAAAGCCTTGTGAGGGACATTGGTCTGCTGCAAAAAGAGTTCTAAAGTACTTGAAGGGAACTCAAGACTTTGGAATCAAGTATACACAGGTGGAAACTTCAACTTGATTGGATACTCTGATTCATACTTCGATGGAGATAAAGAAACTGGGGTATCTACTTCAGGTTATGCTATGAGTCTTGGGTTAGGAGCTATCTCCTGGAGATCATGCAAACAATCAGTTCCAGCAGATTCCACAACAGAGGCAGAATATGTGGCAGCAGCTGAGGCAACAAAAGAAATTGTGTGGCTCAGGAAAATTCTTGAAGATTTGCAGGTAAAACAAGTACAATCGACTCCACTCATGATTGACAATACCTCGGCAATAAAGTTAGCAAAGAACCCAAAGTTCCATGATCGAACGAAGCACATCAATACAAAATATCATCTGATTTGACATCATGTTGAGGCCAAAACAATCCATCTTCGCCATTGTTCCACTAATGAACAGATTGCAGACATCTTCACCAAAGCGCTTGGAAGAGAAAAGCTTGAAAGATTCAGAATGATGCTTGGACTCACCAACATCCCTTCATATTAAGGGGGGAATGTTGACACCTAATCATAGGGATTGGGTGAACAGCTGTAATTAATGTAAATAAATAATAGAGGAAATGGAGAGCCATCGGGAGATGAACTGAACAGTCACTCCCTCTTGTATATAATAATGAACAACCTAAATGAATGAGATAATCACATTTGAGGAGTTACCTCCTGGTCTGACAAAACCAAACATTCCGCCACAAACTTTTGAATATCCGATTTAAGGCCATCCCAAAAAAAATCCTTCTAAACCCTATGGTAAGTTTCTAAAAATCCTGAGTGCCCTCCTAAGGGAGAAGTGTGCAATTCCATAAGATTCTCTTATTTGAGTTGGGAATTATTACATAGGTATAAGTGATCTTTGTACCATAACAAATCATTTTTCCAGCAAAATGTATCAAATGTACT